>AP028162.1:4409098-5778681 GCA_014132275.2 Samia ricini
GATAGAGCTCATAGGTACCATCCGGGGCGAACACTTTGCATTGTTGTACCTCGTATGGGTTTGAACAGTACTTGGAAAACATACTCACTACAGTATCTAGTACTACGATTGCCTAAAAGTAAATCATATTTGACTACCACAAATTTTGTTTTAATCGAACAAATACTTATTGCACTACTTTTTTAATACTATTTAGGTTTAGGGTTACAAGTCCTTTGCAAATTATTCACAAAATGAACCTTGTAAAAATAGATGGCAGTCTTATATTTGTATAATGGTGTACAATAAAGATTAAATAAATAAATGATGATTTTCATTTTATGTTATTACTGAGCTAATCTATATATATAAGCAAAGTTTGTTTTTTTGTCGGAGGTAAACTCAAAAACTACTGGACTGATCAGCATGAAACCACAACCATTCGACGCGGAATTAATCGTAGATGCTTATAGGCTATATATTTTTAAAATTCTATTGTACATTTTACTTTCATTCATTCACGTCATATGCACAGAAAACATATGAAACGCGGGAGGAACCGCGGGCACCAGCTAGTAATTCATAACAACGCAATTCATGTGTATTTAAATCCATGTGATATATATTCCAAACCGACATGAAATCATATAATACAATTTTATAAAGAAAAAAAAAAACATTTACCTTAGTCAAATCAGTGGCTGTGCACTCAATGAAGACATTCTTAGTATCAAGAGTGATTTTAGAGTGATCTCCATTGATGATCGGCGGCATGGAGAGGACTACACCATTTTTATCTTTTATCACAGGATATACTGGACTGCCCCATTATTATTCCTAGGTATTGTTTTAATTGAGCATGAGTCTGTGTATAAAAATGGTTTGATATTAGTATATATACAAATAAATAAAATTGTAGTGTCTGTTTGTAATGTCAAAATATATATTTTTTTACAGAATACATATGAATGTATTTACGATAGCTATATCAAAAATACAATTTTTAAAATATTTTCTCCGTCTGTTTGTTCCGGGTAATATCTGTAACGGCTGGACGGATTTCGATGGGACTTTTTTTGTTTTATTGCTGAAGTTACTCCGGGTAACTTACTTTTAATTTTTTTGAAAATAATTAGGGTACCGCGTAAAAAAAATAAAACTCATACAATATTTAATAAAAAACGATTCAATTCACGGTTTTACGGGCGAGTGCTTGAATTTATGATAAATGTTTTTACTTCATCTTAGCACTAAAAAGAATTAGATTTCCGTATTGAAAAAAATGCAGTGAAGGATATATGAAACGCGAGCGCAGCCGCGGACCAAATTTCTTAAATAGCCAAGTTAGTTACATGACAGTTGCCTTATTTACAGAGTGCCGCCATGTTTTTTCTCGCAAATTCTCAATCTCTCTCTCCAGAATCATCGGGCCGCATATTAGACACAAAAATGTCACTTTTCTAACCTGATAAATTGTCCCACTTATATTGGCTATTGAACTATAAAGTCCTAATTATTGAAGTAAACATTGAAAAAATATCTTAAGAAATCAAGTTGCAGTAAAGAAGGTTTGTTATTACCCAGAAACAGAAGTATTTTCATTTATTTATTTAACACTTTTTACACACAGTTATGTACAAAGGCGAACTTAATGCTTTAGGCATTTTCTCCCCCAGTCAACCTTCGGATGGTGAAGAACTAAACAAAGGTAGGTGCAAAACTAAATATTAATATTTGTAACTTCTTAGAAATATATAACAATAAAATAAAATATATTATAAACAAATATAGATAATAATATACATATCACATACACAAATAATAACATATAACATAACATAAGCTCACGCCTGTTATCCCCAAAGGGTTAGGCAGAAGTGAAAAAGCGAACTACACCACCCGCATTCCGCCGAGCTTAGTTCTGTCCCAGACGTGACAGGGGGCGACCCTGTCGCCATATCGGGCACAAATTCCAAACTCCGGGATGATACTGGTTAGACAAAATCAATACCACTTGAACCGACCCGGGATCGAACCCGATACCTAAGAACGGCAGTCGCATCGTAATACAACTGCGCCACCGAGGCAGGTATATACTATACGAGGCCCGGTGGGTTCGCTGCAAGGGGCGACGCGGTGCTTGCGAAAGCCATCCCGTGTCGCCCCCATCCCAAATGCAGCGGACGGCCCCGGGCGTCACTGGCGCGGAGTTCGTCCCTCCGTGCCCCCTTACCTATTGCATTGGGGGACTCCGGTCTCACTAATGCAATAGGTAAGGGTAGTGCGTAAATGCATTTCCCCCGTCAAAAAAAAAAAAATACTACACCACGAAATATATATATATATACAATATATGATTTAATAATAAATTAGGCATTAAATAAAATATTAGTGCGATGATTCTGCTAGATGAACTGCCTCGGTGGCGCAATTGTAATACGGTGCAACTGCCGTTCTGAGGTCTCGGGTTCGATCCCCGGGTCGGATCAAGTGGTATTGGGTTTTTCTACTCAGTATCATCCCGGAGTTTGGAATTTGTGCCCGAAATGGCGACAGGCTAGCCCCCTGTCACATCTGAGACGGAACTAAGCTCGGCGAAATGTGGGTGGTGTAGTTCGCTATTTCACCTCTGCCTAACCCTTCGGGGACAACAGGCGTGAGCTTATGTGATTCTGCTAAAAAAATCTTTTGAACCAGAATATAATAGACAATTTATTGTTTCAAATGTATAAAACATACTGAATAGAGCTCCATAAGCTCTGGAGCAGTAGTCTCCTTCAGTTGATTGAGAGCTTTGAACTTTATTTCATTGGGTGGTAATGCATCATAAATAAATGGCCCCTGTATAGTATCCAGATCATGCGTACCTATCGCAACAAGCGTCCTTTTTCTGCAGATATTTTGATGAAGCTTGTCCTAGAAACAAATTTATGTAAAATAAAAAAACATTATATTTAAATTACATCATAAAATGTCCATTCATTCAACCGAAAGACATCCACTGCTGGACATAGGTCTCCCTCAAAGATCTCCATGACAACCGGTCTTAAGCCACCCGCATCCAGCGGATTCCCACGACCTTCACCAAATCGTCGGTCCACCTTGTGTGGGACCTACCCACGCTACGTCTTCAGGTGCGTGGTAAACATTCGAGAACCCATTGGCCCCATCGGGCATCGGTTCTGCGAGCATTGTGCCCAGCCCACTGCCACTTAAGTTTAGCAATTCTTCGGACTATGGTGGTTACTTTGGTTCTTCTGCGGATTTCCTCATTCCTGGTTGTTCTCTTATTATTTGCGCATAGCTCCTTTGTGTAGAAGGCGTCTGACGAAATATCCAACGATTTTCAGAAATATTATGGTTATTTTATATATATATATATATATTTTTTGCATTATTTGTCTATAGATTATTTCAAATAAATATACTTATTTATAATTTTATTGGTTAAAATTGGTTTACCTGTAAGTCAATGAAACTCTCATACGACTCCTTTGTAAATGAAATATTCTTTAGTATAGCAGCAACAGCGTAGGGCCTTATTTGAGCTGTTGCTGGTGTCAAATGTAATGAATAACAGTCTTCATATTTACCCAATTTGAATTCAGGAGGAGCTTTTCTGAAATAAAAGTGTTCTTTTAATTAAGAATATTAGAAGAAATTTAAGTGAAACACATGTTAGTATTAAATTAATACTCAAATTAAAACTGTGATAAAAGGAGATAAAAATAAGGCAAAGAAGAAAGAGTTAGACTTATTAGGAGTTTGAATATTTTATACAGTACAGCATATCCTGTCTCCTGAACTGGTGCATGGTAAAAGAGAATTTGTGTTTGAATAATATTGAAAAATATGATTATTTAGTTATTGAAGCATGAAACTTCTAATTAATACTATTTAAGAATAAATTAGTGCATGTTTCCAAAAGAAAATAATCAACACATCAAATTTCACATTCCAGTTTTGTAATAATTATTACCCATACATAAATTGTCTATGATGATTTACAGTTTTTTCTTAATTAAACATTTATTAGATACCTCTTTGAAGCTCTTTGTACATATAATTATTCTATAAACTATAATACCAAAGCTTATAAGGTAAATTGTAAAAGACAAATGTTATCTATTTATGATGACAAAGATATTAATTTTAATAATGAGTTATGTTCTGTTTATTGTATTTAAATGTTTTATTTTCTTTGGTAGTCAAATAAAATTATTTTAATTGCATTAATTGTTTTCTTTTTTTAATCACAAGGCACATTCACAGTACTATAATTTCAGTATGTCTAAAAAGAAAGTATGTCAAGCATGTCGCGGGAACCCGCTGGATACGGGTGGCGTATGGTCGTCGTAGAGATCTTTGGGGGAGACCTATGTCCAGCAGTGGACGTCTTTCGATTGAATGGATGGATGGAAACAAGAAAGTGAGAGAATTATTACACAACTGAGTTCCTTGTGTATTTAAAAGCTTATTCTATTTTATTTAAAGATTAGCTGTATGCTCCACAATATAGCTTTTACATATTTTTTATTCAGAATCCTAATTATTTTCCAAAAATTTTTTTTTACTACTAACATTAAGCCACCTTTGCTTAATGTTCAAATACCTGCACATAAAACTGTGTATTGTATCAGATTTTATTCAATTTTTTTATTAGATTTCATTTTTTTTACTTGGATCCCTAATCATTTTTAAAATTAAAAGCAACCTAAGTTACGCAAAGTAACTTCAGCTATCTAACAAAACAAGTCCCGTCAAAATGTGTCCAACCGTTCACGAGATTACCCATTAATAAAATGTCTAACTTTTGTCTGTTTTCCTGGAAAATCCCTTGCGTTTTATGGGACAAAAAGTATCCCAGATGTTACTTTATAATATATTTATATGTTTCGCTTCTATATCAATAGCAAAGTCTACTCCGGTTATAATTTTCAAAAAATATTATATGTATAGATAGATAGCAACATTACAATAAACATTGTAGAATAATAATTATCAAATTAAGTGATTTTAGTAACCAATTGATTTTAACAAAAAAATTAGTTAAAACACAAGTAATGTAACCTTATAAAATCCACTTACTTTCCTTGGAATACAAGTAGCCCATCAACTAATCCTTCCATACAGAGTAGATCATAACGATTTGCAGGAATATCTATACGGTATAATATTTCCTCAGAAACACCTACACCAGCTTGGTCACCTTGTTCTTTCATCAACATCTGCTTTTCTGTTGTCTAGAGATAAATTAAATGTAAAAATTATCATACTAATCAATATTTTCATATAAATACTAGCTTCTTCTTCTCACAATTCCATCCACATTGACCTTAAAATTGGGTCCAGTGAGAAACAATGTTGTTGTCAGTTACCATAGAGTAATTCCATGCACAAATTTTGTCTAGGATTTTTGAAGGTCCCTAATTCTCAATCAATTAGTACATCTTTTAATATCTATCTAGCCTACATAAGCATTAAACATTGATTTTTTGGTTACAAAATATATTTTTTTTTTCTATTTACAAAAATGAAAATTAAGATATATTATGTGTCCTGCAACTTACATACAGCCTGGGCACCATATTTGTCTGACCTAAACCCCTTGGATTATTTCCTATGGGGTAACTTTAAAGAAGCAGTCTATGAGAGTAATAATACAAATGAGAGTGTGATAAGACAAAAACTGAACCTTGTGGCTGAAACTGTAAAAAATAATATGTGAAATTTAATTAGATGATGTTGGTTGAATGTAAGAGTTAGACAAAGGCATTTTGAGCATTTAATGTAGTAAAATGAGCCACAATAAATATTTTTTTTCATCAATAATGTTATGTTTGTTTTATTTTAATTGCCGTCACAAAAATAGTCCAGAATATTGGTTGATGAATAAAAAAAAAAGTTTTAATTAGTTCATACCAAAGAAATATAACCTATTGGATTCGGTATGAACTGCAGATGTTTTTTTAAAATAAAGTTACATAAGATTACAATTTTTTTACACCAGCTTCATTACAATATCACATTGCATATTTTGTCATTTAAAATTTACAGATGTTATAGCTTTTATTTTTATGTTATACCGATAATTACGCAAGAATAACATTTTGATTATAAAGATACATGTTTTCTTAAATCCCTTACACAAAAAAAATAAAAAAAATAAGAAAACAGTTTATTTAAAATTTAAATTTTGTGTTGATAGGAGAATTTCAACAGAACATTTAAACATTCATAACTTTAAACTACTAGCCTTAGAACAATAAACTATAGTGTTTCTATTAGATCATGTCACCCTCTATATCCATCATAGCGTTAGTCCCTACCTCACAGGACAGACTGTATATACAATAAATAAGAAAATAAGCATACTAATAAAAAAAAATAAGCACATATTATAATTGCAAATACTTTATTACTTTGTATGTTTTTATTGAACATTATAATGATAAATATAATTCCCTTTTCATAATAAAGTGCTAAATGATTAAAATCTAACCTTTATGTTTTTTTCTATGGTTGGTATGCAAACTCTTTTAATACAAGGTGAAATTAAATTTAATGCTTTTATTACGTACCACTTCATCTAGTTCCAAACCAAATTCGAAACACAGTTCTTGAAATTCATCATCAGCTGAAATAAAAATTTATAAAGTAAGTTTTGTGAGTGTGAATGACAAGATGTGTAGTAATATAAATTTATTACGCACTGTAAGATCTACCAAGTGCAGAAAATAACGCATCGCGATTCACTGATATTGTAGGCATATTTTTATTATTCTATTAGATTAAATGTAAGACGTTTACTTCAGACTTGTTCAACTTTGAATGTGTACACAATATGTATGTCAGACAGGGTGACCACTAAGATTTCAGCGAATCTACTAAAATTATCGCCAAAAAACTACTAAAATCTACTAAAACATTTTACAAAATTACTAAGTTTCTACCCATCAGACAAACGGTGGTTTGTATAACATAAAAGACGTAAGTATGTAGTGTGTACGAAAAATAGTTCATTTATTAAAAATGTCCAAATGTCTATTCCTAAACTAACGTACATCGTCAGTCGTGACAATATCTATCGATTTTTTTGACATTTTTGAAGTGAAAGGTTCGGTGAGCGTAAAATGTCAAAGTCGTTTCACAATTATGAATATTAAAATACATGGTAACAGAGAAAGAGACAAAAATAATAAACACGCCTTCCTCTTTTACTAAAGAGTTATGATATTTTCTTTGTTTATTTAAATTGAAGTTTATTTATTTAATTTTAATTTAAGTATGTTAAAATTTGTAATAGTTTGGTAGATTGCACAAAGTTGGGTGGACTTGAGTTATCATTCATGAGGTGGCAATACAATATGCTGGCTATACCACTGTGTGCATGGCTGTATTTTAAAGAGTAAGCATAAATATTTCCTACATCTTTCTCAGTGTCTAATATTAATATTGTACTAATAATTTAGCTTACAGATTTAAACTTAACATTGCCAAATAAAACGCGTTTGTTTTCATTTTCCATCACTTGCCAAATGTATGTATCAATTGGAATCTTTGTAATTTTTTCTACTTATTACAGACCTTTTGCAGGTTATATGGTTATTATATTTTGCACAGGATGCGAAATGACATTGGTTTTGTTAGTCAAATTTACTCAAGTCCTCCAACTTGGATTTATTGTCAATGTAACATAATATATCCGACGAGTATTTGCGATTTTATAAATGTATTGTGGTATTCCATAATATAAAATCTACTCAACCATTTTGATCTACCAAAATATTCATTATTTAGGCTCATAATCTACTAAAAAAAGTAGAAATCTACTAAAGTGGTCTCGCTGAAGTCAGATTGTATTTTCAGAGATTTATACAGATCGAATTATAGGATGTGTTTTTCCTAATCTAGCTTTTGCTGTTGACCAGAAGGGCCTTTACAGCTTCACCGTAACTTTGGGGGCGAGTCCTGATGGTATTTACGAAGGGAGTACCCGGGCCGCGATTGCTATTTTTTTAAGACGTGAAATCGGCGTGTCCCCGTGAAGAGGAGTCACAGAATAATATTACTCCTACCGGAGGGAGGAGTGTCGGATAAGAAGCATGAAACCTCGTTGGCGCGGCGACATACCGGCCGTAAAGAACAAATCTAAGAATATTTAAATTTATAGGAAAAATATACATGTTCTAGAAGTATTCATTTTTGGTATAAATACGTGTAATTGATAATAATAAAATATTGAGTATTGTATCGTCATGAAATATAGTTTATTTTTCAACAGTCCTGATGGTACTCGCCGCAAAAGGTAACTAGCACAAGAGCACCAAAGGAACCACGGCTTGGCCGTTAGCTGTGTGTTAAAGACAAAACCTTGCATTAAAAGGTTTTATTAACAAAATTGATGTTACATATTTATAGTTTATTATACATAATTATTATAATAAACTAATTGTTAAGGAACGTCCATAGAGATGTCTTAGATATACTACACTGTGTGAGGAATTACGATCCTAGC
Source organism: Samia ricini (assembly GCA_014132275.2). Lineage (NCBI taxonomy): Eukaryota > Metazoa > Arthropoda > Insecta > Lepidoptera > Saturniidae > Samia > Samia ricini. Next base: position 4,417,596 of record AP028162.1, read on the forward strand.
TAATGCCTACATTTTTTATTTACTAATTAAAAAAAAGATTCTTACAGGACCTATGTACCTGCGTGGTATGTGCAGGAGGGTGTATGCAGTGTTGTGCATGTAATGCTTGATGCATGGTCAGTGTCACAATTCCTCAGGTAGAGGCGTCAAGAGTTTTCCCAGTTGGGGAACGCAGCACGTCTTGAGACGCCACCGTAAGGGTACCCGGAGTGTGTGCGGGCCATAGCATGGCCGCACATGAGACAGAAATAGTTTTTATAGTACAGCTTTTGAAACCTAAAACACTGTAACCTCTCTGCTGCAACCCACACAGTAATTACAGGTAAAAGTATAGGAATTAAATTCAAGATCAACGAGTCACTGCCTGAAAACGAACTTTTGAAAGAAAAAAATGAAAACACTAAACGCTACAAGTTTGATTGGATTACCTTTAAGTTCACTAAGGAATAAAATCGGTTACGACAACAAGGACAAAAAATAAATCTTTTCTCTTTTTTCTCACATATTTAATATCATTTAAACATATCATGCAGGTTCTTTCTGTCATTTTAAGAAACCTTCTAAGAGTATTATTTAATAGTAATTCTATTATAGGAAATTTTGGAGGTATTTCAGTCTGATATGTAGCTGTTATTTCCTTTAATTCATTAAACTTGTGTATTTGACGGTATATCATGTAATCTTGTTGGCGTTTTGTGTGATATAGTGTTTTATGTTCAAGTTAAGTTTATTGTAGAAGATAACGTGTAAGATATATTCTGAGGCGCCGACAAAGCTCTATGGAAAGTTCGAACTGGTTGGGCCACCGCTTTGCTGGAGCTTGGTAACACTGATACAAGATTGAAAATACATCTTACCCACATGACACTAGCACAAATTGTGTGTACACAGATTGCCATTATCTATGAAGCAGAATTCTATTATCACAACCATTTATCACTTTTTAAAGAAAAAAGGCAAAAGTACTATACCATTGAAACAAGTCTAATCTTATGCCACCTAGTTACATGATATAGAGTCAAATACACAAGCTAAATAAATTAAAGAAAATAACTGCTACATGTTAGTAAACGGCGAAACTGTATTATTTATCATTGGCCGGAACATTGTTCAGTATGATTGTGTTGCCAAATACAAAACACATTGCATTTACATTTATATTATTCTTCTTTATAAAATTGGTATTTCATAACACAATAACTCATTATTCTATCAGTCGCATATCAGTCTAACTATTGAAAATTAAATTGAAGTAAAAATTATTACTATTACCTAAAAAAACTAGAAATAATGAATGTCGTCCAGCTCGCCACCAGACGGGTGCTTCCCAGAAGTTTGGCCGCATTGCCACGTTGGATGGTAATGCTTAAGCGCTGTGTCAAATAATGGCCAGCTAAGACCAAAAAACTACAGGCCAATTACTTTGCTCAGCACGCTGTCTAAGGTGTTCGAGAGGCTAGTGCTGGCCAAGATGCTGCCGCACATGAACCTGAGAGCCGAACAGTTCGGGTATAGAGAACATCACTCTACTGTTCTCCAACTCACGAGGGTCATTGATATAATAGATACCGCAAGAAAGAACAATCAATACGTCGCAGTCGTACTACTGGACATGGAGAAGGCGTTCGACAAAGTATGGCACCAGGGTATGCTATACAAATCGTTAACGACCATCACGATCCCTAGGAAGATTCTCTATGTCCTAAAGTCTTTCCTGGAAGACCGTCGCGTCCAAGTAGTGGTCGAAGGCCTAGTGTCACGGGAATTCCCAATGAGAGCCGGAGTCCCGCAAGGTAGCTGCCTCTCTCCTAGCCTATACGCCGTTTACACGAACGATGTACCAGTTCTCGGATGAACAGAGCTGGCTCTATTCGCATATGACGCTACATATTTTCACGTTAACAATACGCCACAAGAGGCACAAGCTGAAGTCCAAAAATTATTAGATACTCTTCCTGAATGGCTACGGAGATGGAGGCTGAAGGCCAACGTAGGGAAGACACAGGCACTCATGACTAGAGTGATGATGAGTAGATTACCACCTTGCTTGACGCTCCAGGGAAAGACTATACCGTGGAAGGAAGAAATCAAATACCTGGGAGTCACTATAGATCGAAACCTGACTTTTTCAAGTCATGTAGGAGATGTGATTGCACGGACAAAAGCGGCGAGGAGATTGTTGCGTCCAGTGCTCACCTCAAGGCTACCCTTGAGAACGAGGCTTGGTTTATACAAAACCTATTTGAGGTCACGATTTACTATGCTGCATGGTTCAGTCGCTTATCGGAAACGAACAAGAAACGGCTTAGAGCCCAACAGAGCATCTCGCTTCGCATGATCGCGGGGGCACCGCGATACGTCAGCAACCACGTAATTGCTTGTGACTTACGTGTAGAGAGCCTGGATGCGTTCATAAGACGCGCGCGCGATCTCATACGCCGGTCCTCGCCTAGCTGAGTAGGTAGTTGAAGGAAGACTGTGTCTATGACCCGTATAGATCGGGTGCATCTCCCTGACCCCTCAGAGTCCGATCGATAGCAGGATTAGCTCCCAGGAACTCAGAAGATTACTTCACGAGGGCCGCACCTTGTGTGCCTCACCCAGTAGACTTGTCCATAGGCGCGAACAAAGGAGAGGCCACCGTCGAAGGGAATAGCCCTGATGCGGGTTCCCCGTGTCCCCTATTAGTTTGTAGTCTAGTTGTAAGTGTAGTTTGTGTAGTTTTTCAATTGTCTTTTTATTTGTTAATTTTATTATAATTTGTAATTTATATTTGTAACTTGCAATATTGTAATGATTTATTAAATAAAAAAATGGTTAGGGAAACACACGCTGCACTGCTGTTGGACTGCTTGAGCTATAAAGGATGCACGAGAAGATTGTCAACCAATAATGGCCAGCCTTCTGGTCGCAAGACGTGTTAATTATACAACTCGCGAGCTCCTTGAAAAGGTTTTGACCACTCGCACCCCACTGCTCCAGAATCTTGACAAATATGTAACCTTCACTAAGGGCAGCATATTTGCGTTGCTTGAGATCCTCTGCTGCTGTAGCTGCTGCACCGGCCTTCAAAGAGGTAACTTGATGATATGACGGTGCTAAAGTATCGACACAACTATCCCATACTAAAAACCTGCCCATCTTTCAAGGCATAAGCGTAATCCCATCGGGTCTTTTGCCATCGTCAAACAACTGCTACATGACAGACTGAGATCCCGCCAAAAAGTCCAAACATTGTTTTACCAATTCAAACGGGATTTTTTAAAGTCAAGAATTACTTACTAAAATATTGAATAAGATTTTTTAATAATCTATACTGGTAGCCCCATTCAGTCACGTGACATTAGTCTGGTTTTGCAAAACGGTGAGTGGAGTGCCTTGTCATCAGTCCCTAAAGTTTTTGGATGACTTTCTTTGGAATTTTTATTCTAAGTGAGTAATTTTACGAACAAAATCATTTGGATAGTATATATTTGTTTAAATGTGGTGTTTTAATGTGGACGTGATACGTGTAATTTAATGACGAAATTGTACCTTGTTCCGTGACTAGTGATATGACGCCATTTTCTTCGTGAATGCCAATTACAAAATTCCTCAATATTTTCTTTGTTTCTTATCAACAACGGGACTTAAGCGTGTAATAAACATCCTTTTGAAATATAACTGCATGGTTAGATGCTTACATTTTGGCGCATGGAATGGTTCACCGAACGTTGCACTTGCTCAATAGGTACGCATTTTTTGCATGACACGACCACCTTGGGAGGCGTTCTTGCATATTTTCTGTTCTATTTCGTAGTCTTAGGCAATTCGTTGTCTTCAGAATAAAATCCCTGCAATCATAATTATCTACATATATCCTTTCTCCACTTAGATGCAACTATTTAGTTTGAAACAAATTAACTTTTTATGTCACTTCCTCTTAGTAATAGAAGCAGACACCAGACCTAATGAAATAGTTATTTTTATGTGCCCAGTATTAGAAAATATAAAGAAATCGTTACTAATACTAAAAGTTTTATGTTTCAACAAATCCTCCATGGGTATCATTAGAATGATAAATTATTTTGATATTTTCTGTAGTTTGCCTTTTATACAATACTATTACTAACACTTCATATAAAAAAATCTCACTTGTTATAAATTACTTAAAGCTCTTTCTGAATTTATGTTTTAATTTTTGTCCTTAGTTAACCTATAACTATAGTATTTTTATTAGTCTTTGTTTCCTTTTGCTTAAAAGTGTTTCCCTATAAGATCTATTGTAATTATTTAAATATATATATTTATTTATTTCTGAATAAATATTTGGTTTATGTTTTGTATTCTTAAATATTTGATTTATAACACCTTTATAATAGCTTAAATATTTTAGGACAGATTATATAGGGCAGGTTCTAGTTTTTGCTCCCGATAATATAATCAACCACATCCTAATTGCCATTGTTATTAAATGACAGATTTCTTGTAGTTGTTATTTATGAGATAAGATTTCTTATCAATTTGTGGTTGTTGACCAATGTGCCAATTCTAAGAAAATACATAGAGTAATCTAAAATGATATGAATATGACCTTTGCGATTCTCATGACTACTATTTTATATTAACTGGTGTACCACTAACCTGGCATTAATGCCAGCTTCCAATTGTTTTCCTGTTGTCAAATTTTTAATGGTATTTGAGCAATTAATTACCATTTAATTGTATTAGTTTTAATGATAATTAGTTAACTTTCTAGAATATACTTTAATGGTTAGTTTATCTACTAACAAAGATGGTTTAAATAGACATTTAATCGATTATTATAAATTATGTTTTCAGTGAATGTAAAGTATGTCTACATAATATTTTTGATGCTTGCTATATTTTTTAATGTTTACCATAGAAAGTTAAATTAAAATATATATGTATATATAGTCTTTACTAATTACATAGCTATTAATACTGTCTAGAACTCTGTACTGTTAATTTTAACATTGCACATATCTGATACACTAAAAATTAATTTAAAAACACTTTCTCCTTAAATTAACTTTATAAGAAATTGTATGTACCAAATTTTTTATGGTTTTCCCTGTAACCTAACATATGATGGATTGTTTTCATATTATAAAATGTATATGATCATGTTTTCAGTAAATTTATTATCTAATTTTCATAGGCTGCTATAAAAACCTATGCCTTTATTTACAAAATATTAAGCGACCTATTCCCAATTTGTTTAAAACCTATTAAACTGTATTTTCGTTGGAAATAACATGACTTAAAGTGTAAAGTTTCTTGCTTATATTTAATTGTTAATAGATAATGAATTTTAATAGGTGGTGTAACCATTCATTGTGATGCCGGTGGATGCTGACCTCAACCGCACAGATGTGGTGTGTGCTTGTGAGTTAAGAGGACTGCGCACCTGGAAAGATATTTGTTTAGTACGTAATTCACTCTTCCAACATCAGGTATGTGTTGCACAGTATAGCATTAACACCACTACTTAGATTAATTTCAAGTAAATTTAATGTTATCCTGGTGATATGGATTATTATTTCAGATATTCTTTTCTACAATGCTCACATACTTTGTGTTTTTATTTTTCAATATTTGAATTTACCATAAGGCTTTCACAACATTGTTAAAGTATTTATTTCAAATATTTACAAAAAATTTTCAATCTATACTAATAAATTAAATTAAAGTGTCTGTTTGTAATGTCAAAATATTTTTTGTATTAAATAGATATGAATTTATATAGGTTACCTATACCGAAAACAACAATTTTTAAAACTTTTGTTTTGTTTGTTGACTTTTTTTGTTAGGTAACTGAAGTTACTCCAGGAAACTTGGGTTGTTTTAATTTTCGAAAAGAATTAGGGTTCCGTGTTAAACAAATTAAAACTCATGAATTTGTGAATAAAATCCTTTTCAATGCACATTTTGCTGGGAGGTATTTGTATTCGTGAAAAATAACTTTTTCTTAATGTTAGTATCAAACATTTTTTTGGAAAATAATTAGGGCTCCCCATAAAAAAAAACTATATAACACAGTGAATATATTCAATGTGAGGGCAGCCACAGGCACACAGCTAGTATTGTATATAGTTAATTTTCCTTTTTTTTTTAAATACTACAGTTTTTTAAAATTGAAATAATCTGATAATTATAATGCTGTGACAGCCTATTTTGTTTATCTTTATATCTATATTTATATAAATAGTTTTACTATCATTAAATAATATGAAATTTAGTGAAATTCAGTGAGTTTGTCATTAATATGTAAGAGAAACAATGTAAGAGTAAAAAAAAAACATAAAGAGAATTATTACATTTTTATGTTTTTATTAGGAAGATACTTTTTCTTCATGATCAGTACATGTATGTTGCAGAATACGTACTTACGTACGTTTACTTTATTTGTAATATTACGATATGTATTTCATGCAAGTTTCTTTATGTCATGAATTAAAAACACTATAAGAAATCAAAGATAAAAAATTGCTTTTCTGCTTTTTATACCGATTTGTCCAAATAAATTGGTGCAGGCATAGAGATTTACCATATATTTATATATCACAACATGTGCTAGTTGCTATATTTGATTCATTTATTATTGTTGTAACACTTTCACTGCAAATATCACATTGAATTTTATTATTTAAGTTTACACTTAAGAGGATATCCTAGTGGCATTTATTCCATACAAATATAGTCCCCTGTTTCCTCTCTGAATAATAGCATTATGGTAAATATTTTTTCCATAAATTAGTTATTATAGAAAAACTATGAGGCTTTTAATATGAAAATTTTTATCTTCATTTTCAGACGTTCGTCAAACAAATTTGATGAATAAAATTTTGAAAAGGCATAGCCAAAATCTTTAAAACTTTAAAGAAAATTAAAAATAGGTTCAGTTTTGGAGGAGGGAACAGGGTACTACAAAGTGATGTTTTCTTCTATTTTGCATACGTAAAATCAGCCCAAGGTGCAGTTGTCCCTATTCTTTCTTTGGACCGCAATAGTTAGGTTTGAAAAAAAAAATAAAGGTTCGAAAAAAAAACGCAAGGCAATAGCAATAGATTTCTGAAGTACCTACTTTTCCGAATGTATGTCCTCCTAATGTATGTAGCTTAGGCTACTGCTGGAGGTTACTTGTTTATACTAACCAGTTTATATCGCAAAATATTCGGGTGGCGTTTAAGGCTTCTATTTGCCAGTGGCCTCTAAACAAAATTTTAAATCCATGATTACTTTTCCCGACTTTTTATACAGTCAACATTTTTAACGAAAATATCTTACATATTTTTTTACATATTACACGTTATAGAAACGGGACGATATTAGTTTGTTACTAAATTAGGCAGCGTTCAAGTATTACGTAACGTAATTTTTGGAGATTTTGACCTTCCCGCACCTTCCCTCATGTAACGCGCCGTAACGTTTTTCTTTACCCCCAGCCCTCCCCTCTAGTAAAAACAATACGTAACCACCACCAAGTTTTTACCGCCCATTTTTACCTGAGAGGCACAATTATGTCGCGTAAATTACCGGAAAGTCGCCAATATACCTATCTTAATGTTTTAATCACGTTAATAATATTTATCAACATTTGAAATGTCTTGTTTTAAAAAGCAAGAGATTTCTGTTTTTTTTTTTTTTGTCCTAATAAATTTTTACTACTAATCATACATTTAATAACGTCGTTTTCCTGACTTGGCCCTGTCCTTAACACATTCTTTCTTTATCCGCCATTGTTCTTCACATGCATGAGACAGAAGTATAACGAAGCCATCCAAAGTGCGGTATTTTTTGTTACCTACTTTACTGGAGTGATAGTAAAACTATATCTGTTAATAAATATTTTTATTGCTTTACATTTGGAGTATAAAAAAAATATTAAAAATTATTCACTATCCTGTAAAACAAGCATGAAATTTTGTACGGTAAAAAAAATTTCAAGTGGTCAGTTCATTTGAAATTTTGAGAAAAAAAAATGTGTTAAAAACAACGTGCAAAAAAACTAGGCGACCGTTCTGAAGGGTTAAAACAATGTTACGTAACGCGTAGTTCAAACGACCCCTTCCGCCCCTGTAGCGCATCGTAACGTTTCAAATTTGCGGGGGAGGGGGTCCTCCCCCAAATTCGTTACGTAATACTTGAACGCTCCCTTAGTAACTAGAAATGTATTATTTATACTAATAAATAAAATTGAAGTGTCTGTTTGTAATGTCAAAATTATTTTTTTTACTAAATAGATTGAACGTATACACGCAATACTTATACCAGAATTACAATTTTTAAAATTTTTGTCTGCCTTTCTGTTTGTGATGAGTAATCTCCGGAACGGCTGGGCCAGTTGTGACGGGACTTTTTTTGGTAGATGGCTAAAGTTACTTCGGGTAACTTAGCGTACTTTTAATTTTCGAAAATAATTAAGGTTCCGCGTAAATAAAATATGACATCAATTTTTGGATAAAATCCGATTCAATACACAGTTTTATGGGCAAGTGTTATAATTTATGAGAAATCTAGTACTTATTATTTAAATCTTATCTAATTAGTATCTTAGTACTTAAATATGTCTAGGAAAATAATTAGGGTTCCGTGTGAAAAAAAAGGAGTGAAAAACATATGAAACGCGGGCGCAGCCGCGGGCACACAGCTAGTATAACATAATTCTAGTCACTGCAACGATTTGCACTTCAACATTTCAGTCACTGACGAACAACTAATTACTGTACTCGTGGTACACAAACTATTGCTTCGTTTGTGCTTCTATTTCTTTCTAGAAATTTGTTTCAATTCTTTTTCGTAGAATTGTTTATTATCGTAAAAATTTCGTTGCTATGATACATTTTCGTAGTATTTCGAAACCCAGAAAATAATTCATTCATTGTTACACATAACTGATCGCAATACATAATAAATGACATCATATAAAATATGCTTATAGTATATACATAATAAATATCTAAGACAGTGATTCTCAACCGCTGTTCCGCGGCACTTTTGTGTGCCGCCAAATTTCAAAAGTGTGCCGCCAAATTTTGCAAATATAGAATAATGTAAATATTATTAAATTATATCATTTAAAAAGAAAAATATTTTTAACAACATCAATTTAAGTATGCAAGTGCCTAATGAAAATATCTTAAACTCAACCGATAAGCTGGCGGTATTAAAAAAACAAATAACTTTATGGAAAAATAAAGCTCAGGAAGGCAATTTAGAAAAGTTTGAGTCAGTCTCTAAAGACAGTTATAAAAACTATTAAATTAATTTTTGTTGATCATTTGACAACATTAGAGGAGAGAATTATTCATTATTTCCCAAAATTAGATATTAAGAAATTTGATTGGGTTCGTAATCCAGTTCTCATAACGGATAGTTATGTATTTGACTTAACTTTGAATGAAGAGAAAGAACTCATTTTGCTTTCTAATAATCCAGATTTAATTTTAAAATATTCAGAAGAATCAATTAATTCATTTTGGATTAACATCACATGCGATTATCCAATGATAGCCAAAAAAGCTTTCAACATATTATTACAATTTTCCACAGCTTATTTGTGTGAATTCGGATTTTCAGCATTAGCCAACATTAAAACTAAAAAAAGATCAAGATTGTTAAATGTAGAATACAATATGAGAGTAGCATTCTCATTTGTACGACCAAATATAAATGAAATTATCAAAAAATATCAAGCTCAAATTTCACATCAAAAATATTTTTATTTTTAGTAAGTAAATAATTTTTATCTTTTTCTTTGTGTGCCGCCAAATTTTGAAATCCTTAAATATGTGCCGCAACAAAAAAAAAAGTTGAGAATCACTGATCTAAGACATAGTAAATGAGAATACAATAGATCGATATTTAATTTTCACACAATCATCTACGCATTTTAGGACTTGTATTAAGGAGTAATTTTATGGAAGTAGTGAACTGAATTTCAATTATAATATCAATAAGGATAAATATGGCGCCGAAAATATTCATATTTCATTCTAACTGTAATTGGACTGGTCATGTTTTATTTATTTTTGATGACACGGGGGACGAAGTGTTAAGAATGGTGATTACGGAAGCCAATTATATATGTATTTCTGACAAATAGATGGCGCTATACTTATCTCTTAATGCTTTGTAGTTTGGACTGTTCTGAAACATAACAATAAAATTACTAATGAATACTTATATTCAAAAGATAAAGGGACGAAATCAGGACATTGAAGATATTTCAGAAGACACGATGGAGGAACTACATAAATAAAAATATATATGTTTATAAAAATTTTGTTCGTCTTTCTGTCTTTTTATTAATTTGACGGGACGAGACGCATTTAGAAGGAGAATAGTATAGGTTGTTTATTAGAATATAATTGTCTGGATTCCACGAGAGTGAAGTCGCGGCCACAGCTAGTTGTATATAAAACTGTGAAGTAATTTTATCTTTATTAGTTTTTTTATAAGTGTAATTAATTGTGCCAATAGCTATAGTTCTTTAGAAGCAACATTGTAATAGTTTTGTAATCTACAATACTTCAACAAAATGGCGATGCTTTGTTAAAATTTTTCAAACAGGTCATTGTTTTCAAATTCACTTCACCTGTTTAAAATATTACTATGCCATACTACAAAATGTCACATAATTACAAGTTAATGAATCATAAACGAGGATCGCTACATGATAAATCAATATCACGCCAAAATCACCTTTATTCATTTGTAAATTTTAATAGTTATGCTTAAATAAACAGAAAGGACGAGTTAATAAAGGAGTTAAGTAAATACGCAATGCCTAAGTGATGAATCTCCTCATTAATGTATGTAGACAGATTAAGTCCTATGGCTTGTTACTTTTGCTGCGACTAACAGCTTTCATTGTACTGTACAACTTTATTGTCGTTTGATAGAATAATAATATGAAAGGTTTGTTTTAAGATGTAAATATTGTTGGCACTATCACTAAAATACTTATTAAATTATCTATGAAATCTCGTTATGCATAATTAGAAAAATAAAAAATATGCAATATAATCTCACGGGAATAACAAGGTTCCATACAAAAGATTTTACGAGTGCCAAGTAAACTCTACGTACGTATTCGAGAACACGTGACATGTATATGCGCCGTAATCATCCCGAAATTTACAGTACCACGTGTGCTATCATTTCATTGACCCAACGCGATACTGTCTTTGTCTCTTTGTCATGTATCAAGTATTAAACTGTGACAATGCGACTTCATTGGACAATTTGTAACAGTTTGTTTACATTAAATATAATCACAGAAACAAGGCCTTTTGTTGAGTGTAAGAGTTGTGATGCGTGGTTTGTGAAACGGCGACAATGTCGGTGCGTGGAGGTCACCGCCCCGGCCCAGGACTAATTCGGTGGAGATGACTCGTAGCGTTTTTCGTGTCGCGGCTTTGTCTGCGTCCGATGGACGGCTTCGAACCTACGTACCGGAGACTTGCAGACACCACATGGCTTTGTTTGTGTTCGAGATGGCCATGCAAAATCTTTTACAACAATTATATTATTTCTAATCTATCATGACCTGTGTAAAACGCGTACATATAAAGTGCAACGCTTAACATAATAGTTCTTTATAATGTGTTTACCACGATTCAAATTGAACCCACCCGCTGGGTTCATCTACGTATACAATTATTATAATTAATAGAATGGCAGAAGACATTATATGGTTATTATATTTTGTACGTTTAATTATTTAAAAAGTTGATTTTATATTAGGCGCTTACGGCAGAAAATGCGCGTTTTTATGTCTATCACCACCTCATGACTTAATTAATTTTCGTGATGCCATAGCAGCAGTGCAGTCGACGTGATGACTAAGCCGAAGTTCAGAGAAGATTGAGAATAACTTTCGCATGGTCTTTTTAATTTCTCTTGTATGGAATCACGCATGTAAGCAATAATGTAATTGTCACAATTTGCTACACAATGACTCATACCAATTCCATCAATACACGTTAAAAATGTTTCATAGATGTCTTACAAACTGATTGGCCGAGTTATAACGAATGCGCCCGATATAGCGTGGTTGTCTAAAGTTGATATAGATAATATATTTTTCAAGTGTAATTTTTGGAGTCTTTTTTTCTACGTTTTTGTCCTCAACGTAATCAATGTTTCACTTTAATATTATTTTTAAAGATGTATTAAAAATTCTAAAGTTAAGATGACGTCATCGAACAAAATAGGTTTTAGGAAAGCCGTGAATCACTATGAGTCATTCACTATGCATGTTATGTTTTGAGACAATAGGTTAATCCCGCACAAGTGAGTTGAGTATGGTTTTTAAGGGGTAACAGTGTGTTGGATATAACATCACATATAACAATATTATAAAGTACTATGTGAAATTATGTTGTCGTCGCGTCGCTTATGTTTGTCAGACCAGTGTTGTGTTTGTGTTGGCGAGTGCGTACATGAGTAGACTGTAGAATCTAGAATGGAATGACGCGAATAGTTGCAGGCGTCGAATCGCGCCGTGTCGGCGGGCAAACAGCGCTCATCAGTTTTCGAGTTCAGTTCACTCAGTTCTTGCCAGTGCGCGGACGGCGTCTGACTTCGGAGCTCGTATACACGAGGCCGATCACATTCGTTACGTGTTTCAAGTACAGTTTTCATCATTTGCGACTAATGTACCTTATCTAGTTGATAATAGTATAAATTAGTGCGCGTATTAATTTATCGTACGATTAAAATTACTAGTGATATTGTGTTTCGTTGGATTTGTGGTGCGGTTCATGACACAATTTATACACGACTATGGGCTCGTGTCCCCGCATGAAGGTAATGTGGTTAAGTGTGAGATATTCATTCGTTTGCTCTTCAAAATGATTCTGAAAAGTCAGTGCCGCCAGTTAGAGGAGGTTGTTTTGAAGGCCGCCGCCCCGACCTTGATGTCAGAAGGTTAACGTCCTCGCGTTTAACTTTCATTCATTTTTAGAATTATCTCGTAAACGTGACAAGTATTTCGAAAACTCACTGTAATTGCACTTTTCATAAATTGGTTCGAATCCGACTTTATGCTATGTGAAATGTGAATTACGTTCATCATCAATTTTAGTTGCTCCGACAAAGTAACTTTGTCGGTACAGATTTATTTGTAGAGGTTTTTTCGAATTTATTAATTTTTAAATACAAGTAGGTATATACTGATTATTCTCTATAAATGTATATGTGTTTCTCATCATACCAGAAGAATTTTCATAAAACATTTATTACATATTATAAACAAAAACGATCAAACATAAGCTATGATATAAGTCGCAGCAAATCAATATGAAGTCATTTAAGAAATTGATTTTGCATGTTTGTCTTTATTTACCCTTGATTTTTATGTTATTACAAATACTTACTCGTATTTTAGCATATCCTTGTTTTATTATTAATCGTACTCGGGTTTTTCGTATTTATTATAAACCGCGTACGTCATAGTAATAATATATATATTCATTAGAGCATAATTATTAAGTTTCCTTGTTATAACTCACCAATCGTAAGTTATTTGAATAATTCCTCCAACTGGAAATTCTATATAACGAACAAATATTTCTGTTTAATACGGATAGATCTCGCAATGTTCGCAATGACTACTTGTTTTCCGAACTTAGAATAGGGGAAATGATTTTTAACTTGCTGACTAGGAACTAACATTGTGTTTTATACAATGATAAAGATCTTCTATTGTGTTTAATTGTTATAAGTGAAAGAGAGCGCAATATAGTCTCCGCTATACGAAAGTGGATTCTGCAGATTGTCACAGCTGCGCTGCGTGTGCGCAATCAGCTGACGCTCTGTCGGCCATCTTGCCGTGCGTGTTCGATTGTCGCTGCGTCATTCTATAGTTGTGACGTAAAGTCTTCTTCAAAATGAAATTCATTGTCTTCTTCCACCCTGGGCATACGTTGTATTCTTCAGGAAGTCGTTTAGACAATAAATATATATGAATTGCACTATGGCCTCGCTTCGTTGTTGCAAAGCGACGCGGAAGACTATACATGAGACCCTGGTTATTCTATTTTTGGTATGTGACGTCGTCAGCAAGATAGCCGTACACACAATAGTTACCCACAGACATGATTCTTTATTGCCATTCTAATTTTTCTCCGGGAAATCTAGCCAGGAGAGAAATGTTTGACCTCGATCCGCGTTATTATTTCTTATTTTTGTTTAAAACATTTTTGTTTGATAACAAACATTCAACAAAACATAAACTACTATAGAAGAAGATAAAATCATTTAATTCCTTTGTATTCAACATACTTGTGTTGTATATATATGTATCAGATTCTTTGAAATCATGACTCTGTATTTGTATAAATATTTATTTGAAACTATATATATATGTCTATATGGTATTTTTGCGTAATTTTCAAACTATAGGTGGACTTAGTCATTCTTTTAATGATATTATACAAAACATTTCTTTTTATTTCTCTAAATTCTGTTCTCTTTTGGTCTTTAACTCTGTACAATAGAATTTTTTATACATCAGCACTGTCAGTTTGTGATAGTATCCCATGGAACACACTCTGATCCCACATGATGATACTTAGGCGTGCTACAATCAACAATAATGTAATTGTCTATATTTGTATAGTTTGATATATTTAACTAACCTAGAACTGACATGAGATTGGTTCAATATTTACCTATTATTGTTATATATACTTTAGAAAAAGTATATTTATGATTACATGTTTGTCAACTAAAAGCATTATATAAAATATTTAACTAAAAAATCGGTTAACAATTAAAGGAAAATAATATCTTCAATTGGTTTTTTTGCTTATTTAAAATGTAAAGAGTTCCGTACTTTTTATCAATACAAAAAAAATCACTGATAATTAAAAGAAACGCGACGTAAATGTAAAAGGATGTGTTCAGTTCTTTTTCAGTAATACCCGGTTTACTACGACTCCTTTGTAACTTTCAGAGTAGTTCGTAATTGGACAATTCAACAAACAAAGCTTTTTATATTTTATAGGATTTTTCTGGGTAGTGCACGAGTTTTCCGTACCGTTAACATTACCGTTGATCGAGTGGTCAGACCTGTATTCTGTCTTGGTCAGACGTAAATTCGGGCACGGTACCTATGTATAGAACTCAATGGTTGATAAGTTTCATACATGCTGTTGAAATTTTGTTAACCTACATACATTACGCCCGTGGAGCTAACAGTTATTAAACATGTGCGTTTTTAATTCTCTTATTACACATAATCGTTACTTGACAATAGTAATCTATTTTTTATTTATTTATTCAAAGGCCAGTATAATTTGTATAATGGATAACTTTGAATGGAAATTAGACTCATGTTGCTTATTTAATTCTCATCCTTGCTTCGTTTCCTCAATGTCTTGTGCAGTACGACCTCTCATATTATGGTTATATGACTTTGTATGATTATACTGCGTTTTTATTTTTAATTAATAACAATGACCTTTATTTGTGATAATACCTAACTTCTTATATTAATTTTCGATACTGTATTATCTTGCGATTCCGCATAGATCTCCCTTAGAGCCTGACTACGCTGTTCACGTGTCAACCTTGTCCAAGTAGCACCCCATCTTCAGGTGTTGTAAATAATTAAAAATTTTGTGTAATTCCACCTCTCTATCGTTGTCTAAGTTTGCTTAACAACAGTATAGAAATAATTCTATTTTTTTATTCTTGGTGGGTAATTTTATGCTTGATGGGTTTCGTTCGACTGTTACTTTTTTGTCAGGGAAAGACACATGTGCGAGAGAAGGGTGTAAGTAAGTAGGCGTTTGGTTATTAAGTGAGTGGGGTACATGCGGCCGGTGTGTGTGGCGGCGGGTCGCGCTCGAATTACGTAGAGAATAGTCGGCAGCAACTGGGTCAGCGGGGCATGGCTCATGCACAAGCACGGGTCGCGCAACATCGTCGCCGCTTCGTGCGCACACACACACACACAACAACTATATGTGTATTATCTTACAACTTATCTGGATACGATACAAAATATATTTCTTATTTTTATACATACACCGTAAACGTTATCGAATTTACTATTTTGAAAAACTTATTTCAACAGTTTAAAGGTTATAAACGTTTAAAGGCGCAACACTTACTTTAGCAATTGTATGTAAGCATCGACATCGGCATATTGTAATATTAACATAATTGAACATTAAGTACGTTTCCGACTGTTGTATAGACTGATTGTTTGCCTTGGCATACATTTTTCGTATCAATATTGCTTTAATTTAAAATTGTTTATCCGCGCACTGCTGCGCGTGCAATAGTCATTATTAAATTCACTCCTATGAAGCAAGTTAATCATTTCATTAATTTTTAAGTTTTAGTTGACCAATAATAACAGAATATTCTTTCTGTAACTAGTAAAAGTGAGTCTCCTGTCTACTTGTTAGGTGGTAGTGATATTAGTTTGGTAAATAATGAGTGAAACGTTGCACTTAATAAATCATGTTTAACATGGTTTGCACGCGATCCTATAAGATCCAACTGGACCAAGTAAACTAGCGCGCCGCGCATTCTATTAAGTGCGGAGCACACGTCTTTTCTGGCAAATCAGCGTTTGATAGTCATGTGTATAACTGGACTTTGAGCTATAATATTTGAGTCTCATCGGAATTACCACTTGTTTCTTGTTGACATCCTAGATAATATATTTTCTACGTCTCTTCAGTTAGTTTTTCTTTATTTTTATAATTAAAACATAAATATAACCTCGAAGTTAACGATATCTAATTAATAATAAAGAAATATATATGAATTTCGGTATATTATTAGTTAAAATTCAAGGTGTACATTGTAGTTTAGCTAACAAATTTTAAATTGAGGCGAAATCAAACCTTGGCAGTACACGGTGCGCCGCCCGCGTCAATCCACGCCCACATTATTTTGCATTTTTTGTTTAGCGTGTCGTCGATAATCAAACAAATTTACGTAGAGTTTGTGTATATTGTACAAGGCTACGGTTTTGCAGTATTCTTTTAAACTTGGCATTTCGTGTTTAATGTTACCTATTAAATTCAATACGAATATATAATTGTTATATATCTATAGATTGGTATATAATTGGTTCACATGCGTAGTTTGTGTGAATATAATAAAGAAGTTAATGCGCGGGCGCCGGCGCTGGCGGACTGTTTGCACCCCTGCGTGTTGCCCGGTCGATGACTCCCCCAAGTGCCCCCGGTGTGAACGACCTCGGCGCACACTCTTCAACAACAACAACATTAATGCAATAATTTACGTTATTACTCTTTAATACACAGAATAAACTGAAAACGCAAAAACATTTTCTTGAAATACTATTGAAAAATATGTTATTAACGTTGATCTAGTAATGCGGGTAAATTCATACGGTTTTAACTTGAAGTTTTACCTTAGACAGAAAAACCTTGACCACGAGTTGCCTGATTTTATGTTACGTGGAGGTACTTAGCTAATATGATGATGATTTACTTGTACTTTGTCTTAAACTTACTTCAACCATGACAATATTTATCACGTTGTGACGATGAATTACAAAGTTTTAAGTTTTACCCTCAATTACTAGACTTCAAGTCTTTCATAGTTAAAATAAACTATTCTGATTGAAACTGTCCCATCTCTCCTCTCTTTTTGTAATGACCACACCTCAACTCGCTAGTCTTCTCGTTAATGCGACATTTGTAACCAAATTGCAAAGGTGGGCTAACATTGTAATTGTTAACGCGTATTATAGACCCCTTAAATTAATATAATATGTATGTTATCAAAATAACATCTTATCAATATATTATATTGTTATTTGGTCATTTTGCTAATGTAGCAAGATTTCGCATTTCAATTTACATTTATGCGCTATTATATTTTCAAATATATCGAATCTAATTAAATCACTGTTCGGTTGTATTCACTGTACAATTCTCATATTGATTGAATGTAATGTCTTGATGACTCTTCATGGACGACGTTCTATAAGCTGTCTTGAACATTGTAACAAGTAAAAAATCATATCATAAATTATTGTCTAAGGTGAAATAATCCAAGTATGTTACAAATACATTTGTTTTGTGTATTAAATAAATTATACTTGAGTTGTTCCATTTTGGACTGTAGTTGAAAGATTGGTGAAAAAGTAAATTTACCCTGGTTTTGCTAGTAGCTTTAATTCTGTGCATAACCATGATTTATTTCAACATTCAAATTGTTGCAAAAGGATATCGCCATAGCGATCTCGCAATATTTGTTTTTTGTTATCATTGTCGTTTTGTGAATAGATATGCCAGTACTCTGACCTTGTCGCGGGGCGTCAGGCCGCAGGTGCTCCCTTTAGCGGGCGTGTTCCACTTTGGTCTAACTCTCTCTTGTTACGCAAACCGATGTTATGCATATTATACTCTGCTTCTACAAAATCATATGCTACACCTAATGTAACTTTCTAAACTAAATCACCCTCAATAACAACATTATTTATATTAGCTTATTAATTATTTTACAAAATCTTGTTATATGTTCATTTCTGTACATTGCACGATCATTTCCATTTAGATTGCATTAAAAGAGAAGTCAAATATGTAAAAGTATCAAACTTTGTTTAAATTATATGCTTCGTTTTATTTAAAAAATCTGTAATATTTAGGACTATACTTATTTATGTAAATTGTTTTGTTTTAGGGAGTTCTGCGATCCTGACATAAAAGGAATACTCGGAAATCATCATCAAGGAGAGCTACTAACCGCTTAAACAAGCCAGATATATAAAATCTAAATTGTAACGTAGGCAAGTGCAGGGAAACTTTGTTAAACACAGTGATACTTTGAGTGCAGTGCAGTTATAAAAGTGCAATAAATACTGATATTAGTGCAATCAAGTGACTATTAAAACGTTAATTACTGTTAATATTTGAAGTGGACATCAAAATTGCAAACATGGAACGTGAATCTAATCCTATGGAGGCGTTGTGCCGCTCCGGTTGTGGGTTCTACGGTAATCCTTCCACAGATGGACTCTGCTCAGTTTGCTTTAAGGTAATATTTTTTAATTGTTTTTATTCACAATATTTTACTCGTTTGAAAGCAAAAGTACATTATGAAATTGTCTTTGTTATATGTTCAAAGTTTAAACTTAATAACTTTATCTATGGTTCGGACTATAAGCTACAGCAGTATAGTCGTGTGACGATTAATGATTTTTTTATTTGGTAGGCGAAAGAACCGCCCACTGCTAGTTCTTTTATATCTTATGTAGTAGAATATTAATAGAAGAGTTTATTTATAGAAAGAATAAAGAAAGAAAATAGAAAAATAAAGAATAAATTAGTGTGATATAGATTTAACTCTATACTAATTACCTACTTGTAAAATCTTGATAATAATTATAAAAGGACTATCCGCCATCTAAGGACTATCCATATCCACCCGTTTTTCAAATATTCAAATTTTAGATGTAATTGACAGTTTCAACGTTGTGTTAGTCTTGAATACAGTTTTCGACATTTTAGATTGAAATTACAAAGATGCACATTTTTGGTTGCTATGAAGAAGGTATAATTAGCGTCTTGGACGCTTTCGGCCATCGAGATCCGTTCCATTTTGGCGGTATGAAAATAATGACAGGATGTATGCAAGCATTTCTCTCGCTATGAGATACCCGAACTGATGAATTTAAACCGTAAATTTTTCTCGGTAGGACTAGTTTATTTTATCAAAACTGCCGGATGCGAAATATTTCAATTACTTTGTTTAAAATTTTGAATTCCTACGATATCTATTTCATATGTTACTTTTAATAAACTGTTTTATTGGTGTCTCAAAGAAATTTTGCAACATTTTGATTGGATAATCTGGTAAACATTTATAAAATAGTATTTGATTAATCGTTTCGTGGGCCTATGGCAGTATGGCCGAGTGTGAAGATTTGATTTCACAATATGAACGTGGTGCATTTCAGGAGGCTTTAAAGAAGAAGCAGCAGCAGCCGCCGACGACGACGCCGTCGCCTGTATCGGCGCCGTTCGTCCCGAGCACCGTCCCCACGCCGCTCGCCGTCCCCACGCCGCTCGCGGCCGCTGCGCCCGACCGTGCCCAGCCTCCCCGCCCACTCGCAGACGCATACAGACGTGAGGCCACATTTTTCTTCACACGTTATAACCAATCGCCTTAGGGTTGACAACATCTATACTAATAAATAAAATTGAAATGTCTGTTTGTAATGTCAAAATAAAGTTTTTTTTACTATATAGATATGAATGTATATGCGATACGTATACCAAAATATTTGATTTTTCAAATTTTTGTCTGTATGTCTGTTTTTTGCGAGTAATTTCCGGAAGGGCTGGATGGATTTTGACGTGTCATTTTTTGGTAGACAGCTAAAGTTACTCCGGGTAAAGTAGGGTACTTTTAATTTTCGAAAATAATTAGGGTTTATTAGGTAGTTTTTTTTTAAATATTTATGAAACTATTAATATAATCAATCACTAAGAATAAAAACGCAGGCGCAGCCGCGGGCACACAGCTAGTTACTCTATATAATAAAACATTTTACCGTGTCTATAATAAATACTATACTTGTAATATTATAAGTTTACATGAAGTTACTAAAATAATTTTACATAAAAATAAGTGGTACGTACTTAGTTTTATATTTTTTAACTTAATGCTATTATAAATGTGTAACACTTTATTGAATTTTCTATGATGAACAAAGTATATAAATTTGTTCCCAAAAAGATGGACACCCTATTTATGTCTAATACGATATGTCCCCGATGATGGCATCATCGTTCATCGCTTTGCTCAATTTTGTGCAAACTTACACCTACATAACATTGTAACTGAGAACGATTTGCCCGATAAAGCAAAAAAAACTCATTTATTGATACGTGAAGTATTTTTTATGAAAGTTTTAAAACTAATGTGTCTGTTTAATAAACAATTTTTGACCCTCATTTTTTGATTATTGACTCTTGAATCAATCTAATTTTTAATGAAATTTTATATTATAAAACTTGTAAAGAATATGTTATTTTTTATCGTTGTAATTTATATCTAAATAATGGGTTTAACTGATAAATAGTATAAGCGCATTTAACAATTTTCAATTATTATCTAGTGGGATTAATGCGCAAAAATTATTTCTGCAGAAACTCCTGTTAGGAAATGAATTATATTCTTTTCTTCTATATATTACTGATATCCACATCTATAGAAAAAATGGCGATATTGAATATATGAAAAAATAATTTTAAAGAAAAATAACATGAGATCGCAAAAGGCCTAATTCGATACATGGTAATATTTGTGTAGAAATCTATTTATACTTTATACATTCAACCGAAAGATGTCCACTACTGGACATTGGTCTCCCCGAAGATCTCCAAGACGACCACCCGCTCCACCCGCATCCAGCGGCTTCCCGCGTCCTTCACCAGGTCGTTGGTCCACCTTGTGTGGGGACTACCACGCTACGTCTTCCGATGCGTGGTACTCATTCGAGAACCCGTTGGCCCCATCGGGCATCGGTTCTGCGAGCATTGTGCCCAGCTCACTGCCACTTAAGTTTAGCAATTCTTCTGGCAATGTCGGTTACTTTGGTTCTTCTGCAGATCTCCTCATTCTTGATTCGATCACGCACTAAAACTCCAAGCTTAACCTCTTTGAGCAATTTTGAGATTTTTTATTAGGCTCATTGTAAGTGATCACGTCCCAGTGCCGTATGTCATCACTGGCTACACACACACTAGTCGAAAATTTTCGTCTTAAGACACTGCGGTATTTCAAACGAGAAGATTCTGCATAGCTTCCTGAAATCAGCCCAGCAGAGTTGGATAAGACGATTAACCTCTTTCTCGAAGTTCTATCTACCTAGCTGGACGGTTTGTCCCAGGTATACATAACTGTCAACAATTTCGAGCGCAGAGTCACCGCTTTTTATACGAGTTGGGACAACATGGACCTTAGAAATGACTTTCGTCTGTCCATGTTCACTTTAAGGCCAACTCGTACGGAGGCTCTACTGAGGCCACCGAGCATCCATCCTACTTAGGTCTTCTGCGGTCTCAACCATGACTACTATATCCTATATCATCAGCAAAGCGGAGGTGTGTTATATCTATACTAATAAAAAAATAAAATAAAACTTTAGTGTTTGACAATATATATTTTTTTACTAAATATAGAATATAAATAAATATAATACGATACCTATACCAAAGATACAATTGAATAAATTTGATGTCTGGCTGCCTGTTTGTTCCGGGTAATTTCTGGAACGGCTGAGCAGATTTTGATGGGATTTTTTTTAGCAGATAGCTGAAGTAACTTAACCTAAGTTTTTAAAGCGTGAAAAAATTAAAACTCGTGAAAATAATCCGTTTCAATGCTCAGTTTTACTGGCAGGTATTTGAATTTGTAAAAAAAGTTTACTTAATGTTAATAGTAAAAAAATGTTTTGTAAAATAATTAGGGTTCCGTATAAAAAAAAAAAACCATATTATGCAGTAAAAATATATAAAATGCGGGCGCAGCAGCGCCAACAGCTAATTAGTAAAAAAAAAAAAATTTAACATTACAAAGAGACACTTCAATTTTTTTTTTATTAGTATAGATGCATTGAGGCGTCATTTGTTTGTACTGTATTTTGTGTCATCATGTCAAGGACATTAAAAATTCGGGGAGACCTTGTGTAGGTATATAACTTTTGCTTTTATTTTTCTTAACATTTTGTATTGAAATTAATAATGATTTAGCAACGCAATATAATCCTGTTCTAACACAGCTCGAAACCAAATTATCATACATTCGTTCATACATTAGTTCACTTTTTTAGTCTATAAACATTATTTGCCCGTGACCAGGTTTTAAATATTTATATTTTTCGTTATATAAAAAAAATTGTGAGTTAAATAAATAGGGTAAATGTTTAAGGCGAACGCGTACTTTTTGGGGTTGCCATTTCTAGAAGAGTTGTGTTGTCGTTGTCGTTGGGGAAACTTTGGCAAAGGCGCCTTGTATAAAGTGTGCGCGGAACACTAATTATCAATTTATACAGCTGCAGAGTTTTTATGAGGAGGCTCTATATGTGTATATACTTTGAACTAGGATCTTGCTACAGCCGAACGAAATAAGTAATTCTATTCTCTGTCATTTTGCTTTGACCGTTAAATATTTTGCGTATTTTTTTTACTGGGTGCTACAACTTTTCGGTGAATCCCAGTTCTAAAATTAATAGTAAACAACTCTAATAGTAAACAAGCATTCAGGCCATTTGATGTTACATAAAGAAAAAAAAAAATGAATTACCGATTTAAAAAATTCTTTCACCTTTGGAAATCTACACTATCAGTTATTAAGTAATATTGGGTATATTTTTTTGTTATATTAGAGACTAGATGTGTACCCGCGGCTGCGCCCGCGTTTCATATATTCTTTACTGCGTTTTAATTTTTTATCCGTAACCCTAATTAGTTTCCAAAAAAAATGTTAGTACTAAAAAATAAAGTAAAATTATTCCTCATAAATTATAGTATTTGCTCGTAAAACTGTGCAATGAATCGGATTTTATTCAAATTTTTATGAGTTTTATTTGTTATACACGGAACCTTAATTATTTTCGTAAATTAAAATTACCATAAGTGACCCGGAGTAACTTCTGCTATCTACCAAAAAAACCTGTCAAAATCAGTCCAGCCGTTCCGGAGATTAGCCGACACAAACAGACAGATAGAATTTAAAAAAATATGTATTTTTGGCATAGATAGCGTCGACATTCATATAAATCTAGTAAAAAAAAAATGATTTTGACATTACAAACAGACACTTCTATTTTATTTATTACTATAAAATCAAAATCAAAATTTATTTATTCAATTTAGGCCCTAAGAAGGCGCTTATGAACGTCTAAAACACTACCACCGGTTCGGAAAACAACCCAGTCGAGAAGAGCGCAGGCAAGAAACTCGATCTGGTTCTTTTTTTTTTTCATAAATATAATATATATAATTTTTTTATGTCATAAAAAACTATACAAATCGTAGTTTTTAGTGGAAGCACAGAGATGTGGGTTATATAGATTTCTATATACCCGTGCAAAGTTAGGGCGGGTCACTTGTATTAGGCGGTGGTGTTCGACCAAACGGAACGCTCCTGTAGGTAACCCTCGACAATAAAAATAATACACAGTGCAATGTAACCTCCACGTTTTAATAAAACGGACGTCTCTGAAAATGTTTTACAACAAAAAATTTCTTTGATATTATGGTTAGTGTTAATAAGAATTAAAAAAAAAAAAAAAAAAAACAAAATAATTAATGCCATAATTTTATTGTTAGTCGTTAAAAGTACAATACGTGATACTGCTTCCACATTCGAATCACGCACTCAGGTTCTAGAATCTTCAGTCGCTACTTTTGTAAAAGTATATTGGAACGTTAAAATAATATAAATAAATGCCGTCTGGTAACCGCTGGTTCATTTAGTTTTTGGTTAAATGGTGTGTAATATGTTTATTATAACATATGCATTAAAATCCAATATAAGTAGTTGTATGTAGAATCGTAACCTGATATATAAATGTAACCTTGAGACTGGTTCAACATCTTGTCCACTGTTTATACACTATAATATGTCTAGAGGTCGTAAAATTCTTAGTTCTATAAATTTGTAGTTTTACAATAACCAGCTCTCTTATATAGATTTTCGTTTTGATGATTATTTGTATTGGAATAGATGATGTCACCAGGTAAGATTACTTCATACTCTATTGTGTACAGTAATACCCCGGTTAGCGCGACCCCGTTACGCCCGGTTTCACTGTAACGCGAATGTCAAATTTCGCGCTCAAAAGCCTCGCATTACACGAAAGAGTGCGTATAAACATAATGTAAAGACAATAGATGTATTTTTCCGTAAAAAAATAAGAGTATATATTGCATAAAGTGTTCTTAGAATTAAAGTGATTGATTAAAATGATTTGTATAAAATTTTGACTATGTTTAATCAAAACCCTCGATATACGCGAATTTCAGTTAACGCGATTTTCTTCGGAACGTATCCCTCGAGTAAAGCGGGGTATTACTGTAGTTCAGGTGCTTTGTGTTATTGTATAATTTAAAAGCTATATTCATATTTGGGTTTTTTTTTTTTGTTTTGGTAAATGCAAACTTAGACCGATATACAAATTGACGTATTTTAATGTAGGTGACGTATTTGAATTTCATGTATGGGGTGGGCCATGATGCTGAAAGGAAATCTCGGATCTGGATATAATATAACTTATAATAAACGTATATTTTTAATACGTAATAAAAGATAGAAACATATTATTTGACATAACAAGTCGAAAAGTACCAAATTATTGTTCAAAAATGTTGTATGAGCGCCTTTTTTGCACAAAAAAAAAAAAACCAAACTATTGACATAATATAACCGTATAAAAATCTCAATGTTGATGTGTCCACATTGGCACATGACACTACTGAAGTTAAAAATGAAAGAAACTAGTGTATTTTCATGTAATTTATAGTGATTCAGTGTATTTACACCATTTCAATTTTGCTTAGAAAACTAAAACATGAGCATAAACATTATGTAAACAATAAAATAAATGGTGACAGTATAGGTATACTTACCATGTGTAAGATATAAAGAAACAAGTAATGTTTGTTGCTATAATTTATAAATAAATACTATTTGATTGATTGGTGCACTGGCGTATTGCAAATCCATAGTTTAAAAAAAGAATAACGTCATCTTGACAAATTCAACAGCAACGACGTAGCAAAAATAATTTATTTTGTATTTCTATTGGTTATTTATTTTATATAAAACATTAGTAGAGTTTATTTTTTTACTAACAGTTTACATAATTACAATTTACGTTTTTAAAATGTAACGAACGATGTGAAGTGAATTCTCCAAGTCACTTGCCTCAAAATGAGAGGCACGTCTAATTCATAACCGGTAACTTGATACATTTTTATAATGTCTGATATACAAACAGATCTGAATCTGTAAGAATAAACAAATAATCATATTTGCAGTTAAAATGTCCGATTTGTAAAGATATAACAAAAATCTGAATAATGGAAAATGACCCCAATAAAAAAGAATCGAATGGAAAGAGGAAACTAAAAAGAATAATACGTCGTAACAGCAAATCCAGTAACAGCAGTCAACATTCTGCTGTTGAACAAGGCAATAAAGAGCCGAGATCGAAAAGTTTTGAAATAAAGCAAGCCGAAACGGGGACGACATCGAACGGTAGAAAGGAGAAAATTCACAGTGGTGGTACAGTGCAGAAAATAAAATTCGGTGATAAAAACACACAACAAGAGAGATCATCGCCGCTCGAAAATGGCCACGCGGTCAAAACGCGACTGTACAAGGTCGATGAAATAAAGGATGAATCTCTCGAAGCTGAAACCATAGCAATAAAAAAGGAAGTTAAAGTAAATTCACCTACGTATTCGTCTAGAGAACGTTCTGGAATATATATTAAGAAAAATAATCTCAAGAGGGTTTGTTCTGTTGTTATCCTTTTAACTTTGTCACAAGAGTTCAAATTTACAAATAAAGACACTTAAATGAGAAACTTATATTTTATAATTATAGTAACGACTGCTAACAGTGATATCATAAAAACGACAAAAATTAATATTGTTAATGAAGTCACTATCCAGTACTATCTCGGTATTTTTGATATTAAATCGTAATTATCTTTTGGACAAAACTTAACCCGCGTATGAATGTTATTGCGAGCCGTGTATCGGAAAATGGAGACATTTTTTAAATAGCGAGTCAATGATATGTATTTCATATTTTAGTAACAAACAAGTACCTATTAAGAAGTAATCGAGGATTGAAATGATTGTTTCCAGAAATTAGAAGACGACAGCGGCGCGGGCACCAGCGGCGCCAGCACCGGCACCTCGGACAACGACGCCGACGACAAGGACCCCAGCAAGGACAAAAAGAAAAAGAACAGATGCGCAGTTTGCCGCAAGAAGGTTGGCCTCACAGGTAAATGATATATTTATCTTCTCAGTTATCTATTTTACTATGCCAATGACGTCATCAAAACAGTACAACATTTATACAATAGAGAAAAAGAAAAGATTTAATTGAAACTTATGGACAATTACTTTGTCTTACTCTGTGGGCGATAAAAGTCTATAAATATGTACAAATTAAATATAAGAAATTATGACCATCGTGTTTTATCGATTATATTATAACTTCCACACAATTGGAAGTTTTAAAATGAGTCGGCTAATTTTTGAATATCTTCGGTCGGTTGCATCAGGTCAACGGTTACATACTTCTTAGATAGTAATAATTACAAGATAGTTTTATTTTTCTTTATTGTAAAGATTCACAAAGATCGTGATATGCTAACTAGCCGAATTTAGATTCGATTTGTGGCTATCGAACTAACTTGGATCACGATAAAAATAATTTTGAAGTAATTGTCACTATTTTACCAATAACACTGATGTCATATTTGTTATGTACTTTCTTTGGAATTTATGCCTAATGTGTACAAATATAAACGATTGACCACATCCGTTGATAAAAAAAACCACGACGATAAATTATTGACTGTTGTTCTACTAATGGGCTATTTAGACTGTAATAAATAACATCATTTTTAAAAGTTTTTATTAATAGATTAAATTTCTATATACTTTTTGATATAAAAGTTGTATTCGAGCTTGGAATGGTTTCTATGTCTTTTTATTCGCTACGTGCGAAGTGCTTGGTAAAAGATCGTAGCGCATGACGTCACAGAAACTGAAAACTAGTTAGGATGTTCTATCAAAACAAAATTACAAGATTTCTATGATTTGTTTGTATTTTGAAATGGGGGTCATTGTAGTTGTTAGTGCTCTATAAAAAGAACGAAATAAATTATCGGTGTAACCTTAAATGATTTAAAAATATGTATGAATAATATCGTACATGCATGTTGTGATTTATATCATTGTCTCCAAGAGTAATACTGTTTTAAAGCTAATAAAAAAACTTTAAATCATTTTTTTTTTGTATTTATAAAATAGATATGAAACTTTTTAAATATACGTTGTTATAATCACTTATCCAATATATGAAACTTAAAATAGAACCTTTATTATTTAAGAGAAGTAATAGAATTAATTAATTTCAAAACAGGTTTTTAAATTAATGTTCCTTTTATAGCCACGTAGCCAATATAACTAGCTTTAGGATTTTCTTATTACTAGGGTGTAATAATGAGACGTTTTGCGTAGACGACTATTTAATTTAGTAAACGAGTAATTGCTTTCGTCCATCCATTCATCCGAAAGATGTCCGTCTTCCTTTGGAAATATAGGGTGTCTCCCAGAGATCTCCAGAACGACCGGTTTTTTGCGTCACCCGCTGGATTCCCGCCACCTTCACTAGGTCGTGGGTCCAACTTCAATTTAAATTTATTACATGTCTAAAAAATAAATAAAACAGAAAAGTTAATTCAATGAAGACGTGACATAAAAATATTAATTTAAAAATAGTGGTATTTTTCGGGATGGTAGAATTTTCATGCAATAGTGGAGACTGCCTCGGTGGCGCAGTTGTATTACGGTACTAATATCGTTCTGAGGTCACGGGTGCAATCCCCGGGTCGGGTCAAGTGATATTGGGTTTTTCTATTCACTATCATCACGGAGTCTGGAATTTCTGCCCGATATTGCGACAGACTTTTTGTTGCCCGATTATTGCCCCCCTGTCACACCTGGGACGGAACTAAGCTCGGCGGAATGGGTGGTGTAGTTCGATAATTCACCTCTGCCTAACCCTTCGGGGATAACAGGCGTGAGCTTATGTACGTTTTTTTTTTTGTGGGTTGTAACCATCGAAGATTTGTGATCCGTGATCAGCGAGTGTGTAAATCTAGAGCAGTGATTCCCAACCTTTTTTCGTTCATGTATCCCTTAGAAATAACTATATTAACAACATTTTATTATTTTGTATTATTTATTGTTTTTCATGATATTCTTATAACGGTTGGTGGTACAGGGTTTTGCAATGAATTCCGACAAAAATGCTTGGATTTTTGATCTGATACATTAAAAAACCAGCCTATTAATATTAGTTTCAGAACTTTAAACCTTAAACTTAATATCATTTTAAACATAATTAATGAATAATCAGTTTTTTTTTTTTTAATTTATTGCAAAACCCTGTAACTACAAAATAATAATAACCCGCTAGAAAATACATATTGTAGCATAACAATCGTGTTTATATAAGTTAACTGTTTCAACTTCTCCGTATTTTTGCAATTACCAATGTAATTTTACGTACTCTCAGTGGGTACGCGTAACACAGTTTGGGAATCGCTGATTTAGAGTTACGCGTTAGATATAGGCCTGTATGAATGGTGACTATCTATAGATTCTCACCGGCAGTCATCATCCTTGGACGGTACTTCTTTACATTAGTTGAATTTCATTCATTTTGCCCAGCTCTAATAAAATAAAGTGATCAAAAGCAAAATGTTAATTTGCACAATATTCGATACAGCTGTCGTATAACTTCGTACGATTGGACCGTTTCATTGGCAATTGATTTATTTTAGTCGCTCTGAAGTTAGTTTCAGCGAAATTTAGCTGGAATACATTTTCACGGAAAGTAAAATGTTAGCTAATAAAATATACAGCATGTAACTGTAATAACGCACACCCTCAAACACCCCAATTAGAACATTTAGTTACAATCATAACTAGCTGTGTACCTGCGGTTGGGCCCGCGTTCTTCTACACTGCGTTACAATTTTCGTATACGGAACCCTAATTATTTTCCTTAATTGTTTCGGTACTAAGTTAAAGTAAAACTATTTATCACAAATTCAAACACTTGCCAGTGAATCTGTGCGTTGAATCGGATTTTATTTTAAATTTCATAAGTTTTGATTTTTTTTTACTCGGAACCCTAATTTCTTTTCGAGAAACAAACGTTCCGCAGAACAACTTCAGGTCTCTAAACAAAAAAAAGTCCCATCAAAATCGGTTCAGCCGTTCCGGACATTACCCGGAACAAACAGAGCGACAAAAAATTAAAAAAAAAAATGTATTTTTGTTATAGGTATCGTAAATACATTCACATTTATTTAGTAGAAAATTATTATTCTGACATTACAAACAGACACTTCCATTTTATTTCTTAGTATAGATACAGACCAAACAAATGTACTTGCTATGTTAAAGATATTGTTTTATTTTGAAATTAGTTACACCAATTGTAGACGTATAGTATGGTCACATTATAAATCTATGTATAAAATATGTAAGGTCGACAGACACGTGACGTCACGAGACGGCTCGACAAACGGTTCTATGAGGGGGGTGATTATTTAATTTATTTTTAAACATATTTAACAAAAAAAAAACCGTATTAAAAATATCTTCTTTTTTTACACGATAGGTCTAGTGCTTTGACTACAATCTCACCTGATTTTAAGTGACGATGTGGTCCACACTACGATGGTAAACACACCAAGACTAGGTATCAAGTGATGCAGCCGGAACACACCTGTTGGTATTTGGCGACAGGTTTTCAAACTCGAGGGTGGTAGAGCTGCCCAGGCCGGCATCATTAGAAAATGCCCTACCACCATGCTATGGTTTCCTCTCTATGTTTTCCTTCACCGAAAGCTCAGGCTGATTTTAGAGTTGGATAGGTGGGGATCAAATCCGCGTCGATTGATGCGGAATCTGGCCGCACTATCAGAATCTGAAATCTATTCAGTAGCCGATTCTTAACTATGTATATTTACACAGCATGCGTTTATAAACATTTTGTATAAATCTGCAAATAAACTTTTAGAAATATACGGGGTACACATTTAAATAATATGTGTGGTGGGGTTACCTATAGTATAATTCAATTAATTAAAATCACTTCTGCGCGTTTCAATCCAGTTGTAGATATGTGCAAAGTAAACGATTTTTTTTATTTTTTATTATTGAAATTAAACTATCTGCAGACTCTGGGCTCCGCACCTTTTTATATTGGAGATTTAAATCGACTTGCATCGGAAAAAATTGGTTATAATAGCAATTCAAGCAGCTATGCAGTTAGTAATATTCTTTCGCATATGTGAGCTTAAATCTACTTCCACTAAATTTTTTATATCTATATGTTAAATTATTACTTGTTTTTTTTATTATTAAAGGTCGTAACAGGCCAAGCAGAACTAGGTCCGTGTCCGCATAGTTACCTCATAGTTTGGGTTTGAGCAATTATTGCTTGTATGACCTTTTGGTCTCCATGTTTTATGACCATCTTGAAATTATAATCAAAGTAAACGATTCGTAATGAGTGTTCGATTGATACCACCGAGCGAGGAGTTGTAAATGTGTTGTTGGTTCAGGGTTCGAATGCCGTTGCGGGGGGCTGTTCTGCGCGGTGCACCGGTACAGCGACAAGCACGAGTGCTCGTTCGACTATCGGGAGTTGGGCGCGCAAGAGATCCGACGCAACAATCCCGTCGTCGTCTCCCAGAAAGATACACAAAATATGAGCCGCGTTCTCTCGCACCACCACCATCGTTCAATACTACTATTATCTTTTATGATTTATTACTATAAATAAATATTCGATCGAGTTTGTGTTTCTTATTTACGTATTGTATGTAATATCACGTTGACTGTTATGGTAGTCGCGGCGGCAAGGGGTCGGCTATACACCCCCCCCTCTCGCCCCTGCCGCCTTTATCAAAATAAGAACTCGATTTAATCTATGTCTTTAAAAAAAGTCTTGTTATGATGTATAACTATTATATCCGACTATACGGAATCGGAAACGCACACTCGATCTATCTATCGTATGTTTAGATTTATTTGTGGCGAGAGTTTTTACTTTTAAATTTTTATTAAAAGTTGTGTAGATATGTTTCATTGTTTTCGGGTAGGATTTCAGGATTATTATATTATTATTATTTTTTTTTTTTTTTTTGGAGATAATAAGTAGAGTTTGAATATTGTTCTTTCACCTCCATTGTAAATATTAGATGTAATTAATTATAGAGACAAATTATATTGTATAAAAATTTTCTTTAAAAAAAAAAAAACAAAAAGCTACATTGTTATAGTAACCGACGGGAGCACTGCGTGCTTTAAACGTATCGTAATAATAACAATGGATAGCTGTGGCCGGAGTGAAGCGGCCGAGACTGTTGCAACCCCTTAATGGCAAATACGCTCATCTCGTACGCGCGTGTGATAGAAGTTTCGCCGCGGACTTGACTCGTGTTTTGTGAGAAACATTTGTGATAATAAAAAATATACGCTGTGAAACTTCAGAAGTGACGGACACTCGAAGGCGTGCGGACTCCCAATGACTCCGAACTGCGAGATTCGAAGGTTTGGGAGTCACCGCTTCATAGTTTTCGGCGTCAGTGTTATTAGGGAAATTGCGCGTGCCTGTATAGAGAAGGGAGTGCAAGGAGGGGGGGGGGGCAGGAGAGGGGGAGACGCGTCCCGATGACTCGTCCGTTCAGTCGCGTCGCCGCAACACCACAGAGTAGGTGACTAACAGATCTCAATAGATCGTCGCAGTGACAGGAATGTTCTAGCCGCGATTAGCCCATGATAATGACGGAGAAACAATTTCCTAAAGTCATCTTGTATAGGTATTCTTTTAGAGCTGTGCTCAATATATATGGAAATAAATTTAATTGAAAACGTAGATGAATGTTTGACATGAAATTTGAATGAAGAATAAAATTTCGAATTGACTAAAACGTTTTAAGTTATAATATTTTCTGATTATTTAAAATAATCTATAGGAAAGTACTCGCGTGTGAAATGTATAGTGGTTATTATTTTCTATCGTATATAATTTCCAATATTTAATGGAACGTTTCGTTAGAGATTAAATTATTGACAGCCTTTTTTGCAACCAACAAATATAAAAGAGGTTGAACCGATCGCGTTTCACACTCGGCTGCTCAGTTTGCGGCGTTCTGTATGACTCTCTGTATTTATCTACTCTGTGGCGGTCACTCGGCTCTTCATGTGAAAAAATTTAAAGTAAGGTTATATTATAAATAGTTGTATACATATTATTAAGTAGTCCACACTTTATATAACACATTGTATAAGTAGTAAAAAAATTATTTAGCTTTTCTTTTTTTTTTGGTTCATTCTAATCACAATAATATTCAAAATTGTAAGTTTTATCATGTATGTAATGTTGTTCTTTTTAGGCTGGTGTTGTTAGTATATATAGACGCGACGTTTGTATGGCTTCTGTCGTCGTCCACGTTAGACTAACTGATCGGTTAGACTCAATTATTTAATGACTTTTGTTGTATATTTTGTTAGGTCATTGATTAATTTTAGTCTATTTGCTTGAGATGGTAATCAGATAAAAGTGATGTTAATAATGAACGTTTTTTTTTCTTGCATCTTGCTGTTTTAATTTAGTTATACTTCTATTAAAGTCATTAAATTTTCAAGACATGCTAATTTGTTTTAGTTGTTTTTCCCTTTTTTTAAACTGACCTCTTGTTCCTGACCATACTTGATGCTGACGAAATTTTCATGGTTATAAATGTGTTTGGATAGTGCTTGGATAGTGTTTTAAAATAAAATTTTCTTTTAAAAATGCACTAAAAAGGTAAATAAATAATTACCTTATTAAATTACTTCTGACAACTTCGATGTATCCTAGATATATCTATTCGGTTCCAACTAATCAATGTACTAATTTATAAATGGAAATAAATCCATAAACCTCATCACAATTACATATAACCTTTAAAAAACTTATACACTAAAGTTTATCTAAATCGGTAGAACCGTTTGAGTTTGAAAGAGCTTCGGATAAATAGTAGCTTTTGTGCTAATCCCGGGCGTCGGCTAGCTCCGTACCAAGTTTTATCAAAATTGGTCTATCCGTTTGAGCGTGAAAATATTAACTCGCAAACTTTTGTCTTTATAATATTATTAAGAATTACCTAATAACTTTTTCATAATTATGTGTGACACGAAATTATATACCCGGGAAAAAAATATACATATATAAAAAAAGAAAAAAAAAATCTTTATTCAATGTAGGCCCTAAGAAGGCGCTTATGGACGTCTAAAACACTACCACCGGTTCGGAAAACAACCCAGTCGAGAAGAGTCGGCAAGAAACTCGATCTGGTTCTTTTTTTTAATAAATATAATATAAATCATTTTTTTGTAATATAAAAAACTATACAAATCATAGTCTTAACCAATGTTAGCGGAAGCACAGAGATGTGGGTTAATTCCAGACATCACTATCGTTCACGTAATAACCTTTTGAAATTAAAACTTGCTTGACATAATACTTGAACTCATTGTCAGGTAAAACGTAAATGTTACTTGGGATCTTATTGTAAAATCGAATACTATTACCTATAAAGCTTTTATTAGACTTAGCCGAAAGCGTGGTTCCGGACAACTTGTCTTTGTTTCTAATATTAAAATTATGACGATCATTCACTAGATTGAGCTTGTCTAAATTTTTACGAATATGCATTAGTTATCGAACATGTATTGGGACGGCAAAGTTAAGATATTCTTGAAACTTGTTCCTTAGAGATTAGTAGATTTAGCAGATCTATAGAGAGTATGTTGGGCGCTTTGTTTAGCAAGTTTGTTATTTTGAATTAGGTATATTATATTATGATTTTGGCCTCCCCTGAAACAGTCACCATAGGCGGTCATCCCGGTTTGTCTACCCTACCCTAAATCCGGGGCTGATGTCAAGTGATTAGTGTATTTTTCCAGGCTCGGGTTCGAGCGCACCTAACATACTCTAAAATCAGCCCGAGCTTTTTGTGAGGGAAAACATCGTGTTGAAATCATAGCATGGTGGTAGGGCATTTTCTAATAATGCCTGCCTGAGTTGCTACCACTCTCACGTTTGAAATCTGTCGCAAAACAACCAATAGTTGTGTTCCGACAGCATCACTTGAGAACCAGTATTTCTGGACCACAGTTTCTCAACCTTATTTTTCTCACCGCCTGCAATGAGAATATATAATTTTTTCTAATCCTTCGTCTTAATTTTTTTGCCTTTTTTACACTAGGTATATTTTTAATCTGCCCACGTTCCTCTGCGCTATCTCAGTGGCCCTTATTTTCTCTGTGTGTCGTCTACTTCCACAAGGGGCACGTCCGTGATCATTATAGCAAAACAGTTGCCATTGAAATTTTCAAAACCTCAGAATGTACGTAATAAATTCCGAACATGACAGATAGCGGTGTCGCCAAAACTCAGGATTTTCAGTTAATTTCTGATTGCCTGTAAATTCTTTAATTAGAAGAGGAGTATTATTTAAAAAAAGGATTTAATAAAAAGCATATATTTATTGGTTATCGTTTATTTGATCAAATGTCGACAATGTACAATGTTTGCATATATATAACAGTTTACATTTATCTTAATTACACTTTATCTTTGTACTCGTTAGTATAATTAATTAAACACCACATTATCTAAGTCACAGATCGGCGAGACAACAAAAAGATTGGAAAAGTATAGACGTGTACAAGTTTAGAAATATTAAGTAATGAAAACAAAAGTAAAATAAGAAATTTGACTAGCGAATGCAAGAACTTCGATATCCATAACAATTTGTATGTGGATATCGGCTTGCTTCATTATAACTAAACTAGTTTAAATTGTATATTAATTACGTGAGCCAAATGGCAAATTATTTACGTAACACGGAACACTTTTCTTGGTTTAGATTTTAGTAACCTGTTTTATCCAATCTCTTACGCTGCTAACACGTGAGAACACTACTATATTCCCGTTTTTGCATTCAATTGCGTCGTTCTGAACCCATGAAGCTACTCCTATCAGACGGCCTGTGTCGTCTACCAGCCCGCTGCCGCTGTCACCCTGAAGAATTATTGAGATTAATGTTCTGTTACTATTGGTACTTATAATAATAAATATTTTAATAATAAAAGACAAAATATCGGAACAAATTATAATAAAATTATATTTAAATAGACCGTACAATTTAGTATAGGCCATACAAGCAATTACCAAATACGATAACTGCAAAATACCAGCTATCTATATCTGGACATATTCCAACGTTTAGTATAGGCCATACAAGCAAATACCAAATACGATAACTGAAATACCAGCTATCTATATCTGGACATATTCCAACGTTTGGACATAGGCAATCACCAGTGTTTCGATCACAGATAAGTGAATAAGGAGGATATGGCAGGAAGGCGTATTGGGTGTGAGCGCACCTTGCAGAAAATTGGCTTAATGTATGTTTTTGTCTTTAGTCGAAATTGTACTGTGCGCTGTTTGATATCTCTCGATTTTTAACAAGATGCCACGTTGATCTATGTTTGTTTGCAAAAATACTAGTTGTAATGTAAATTATTTGAAAGATGGTATATCATTTCTTCACGTAAGTATTAAAATATTATCATTATTCGTATAATATTCAATAAAACATCATATCATGAAGTTCAAACATGGTAAAAATACTAAGTAACTTATTTTAGGAGACAGCACAAAAACCGATCGCTGGTCTAGTACAAAACGATTTGTGAATCATCTGGTTTAACCGCGCAATGGATGATTGGTGACAAAATACTCTCAGTAACGCAATATGTTCGTGGTGCGATCGCTGCCGGTGTCCGTGAAATAGAGATGTGACATGATGAAAGCTGTTAATATTTTTTTACGACCATATCTACCTTACATGGATTCATTAGATTTATTTATTTGTAATATGTAAATTTTCTAATTATTTTGTCGCTACTTAAATTGTTTATAAGCATGCAAAGATATATTCAAAACTGTACAGTAACTTTATGTTTATGTTAATAAATATCGAGAAGATTGAGAAATAATACGAGAAAATGTTACATCGGAACATCCAGATAACCAAGAAAACAAGGAAATAATCGAAACACCTCGAAAATTCTGTACAAGAAAATGTAAATAAACGGCAAAAATCACACATTTAAAAACTGCAAAAGAAAACTAGCAGGTATTGAAAAAGAATAACTGATTTAAAAGAAATATTAATAAAAAATACTACATTAGTGCTAATAATGTTACGCATTTAGACAACCTTGGTATATCGGACCTTGTGCAGACACATACAATTATTGTTTATTGAACCGTATTTGTAATATAATATTTTTATAAAAAATATTTTATTTCAACTTTAAAAATCTAAGCAGCAAATAATAAAATATAACTGAAATTCACTACAAACTAAATGTTATCGATTCGAAATATCGATTAACACTTTCAACTCTATTTGTGTACGTGTGCTCATTTTGATACTGTAGGTACGGGCTTATGCCCCTCCCTCTTTTGCGTGTTGCAGTTAGTAAGTTTATTAGTGTTTTTTTAACATTCTTAGTGTGCGTGAAAAATATGAAATACTTCTAGTTTTTGTGTTTGTGTTAGTGAGATAGGTAGATGTACCATGGAGACATTAAACACGAACATTTATTATTTCAAGGCATATCGCCCTTGTTCACTTATCTGAAACTTTGATAAACTATTATTAACTAAAAAAAATAGCATTTATACGTTATACAAATGAATAGGTTTTTTTTGCAACCAAAATATACACTTTCATCAAATAACTTGTTAACGAAAAGTTATGATTCCATAGATGGTCTGGTTTAAATTTTTTAGCGCAAAATATTTTCTTTATTGTAAAAAAAAAAACTTACATTACAAGCTGAGTCATATCTAGGTGGACGACCCTTCACGCATAGCATGTCCTCTGGCGTGTATTGTTCTAAAGTGGAACACACTTCATTGGACTGGGTCGTTAGTTCCATTGCGTGCATCTGACTGCGCATAGTACCCTGATAAAAATTACCTTAAATATTAGTATTCAATTTTATATTGAGTAAGAGTGAGTTTTGCGAGAAACTTGAATGAATAGGTAGATATATTTTAATCGACTATCTCTCATCTGAAATTTAAATAGAGAAAAATTGATTCCATTACTTGATCCAACGGCGTGATAGTTCGGAATCAGCTAATGGATGGTTACGTTATGGTTTATGTATATGAATATGAAAAAAATAAAAATTCGAATGCCAAATAATCTTAAAGTATAGCGTGGTATTCCAATTTAAATTAATAATATAATGATATACGAACTCCGTGATGACTGGCACCGTAGCCAGCATATGCAACGTCTAAGCCCACAGAAAGGTTAAGTTGGTCATCCAACTTTGCGGCTGCCATTATCTTCCCGTCCAAAGGTAAAGGTTCGTCGAGTTCTACAAGTAAGAAGTCCCATTTTGCAGCTACCTGTATAGTAAGAATTATTATTATTAGTTAATATAAATAATTGTAAATATTACAAATTTACAATTTCTTGACTAATGATGTATGATTTAAATAAAGTATTGCTATAGTTTTTTTTTACTAAATTCATTTTTTACACGTTATTGGCTCGGTACTTTGACCACTATCTCACCTGATGTTAAGCGAAAATGTGGTCCAGGATGGTAAACACATAGCCTAAAGGTACTGGTTCTCAACCGATGTTGCCGGAAGACATTTATTGATATATCGCGACAGGTTTTCGACTTGAGGGCGATAGCTACCCAGGCGGACATTATTAGAAAATGCCCTACTACTATGCTATGGTTTCCCGACGATGTTCTCCTTCACCGTTAGCTCAGGCTGATTTTAGAGTTGGGTTAAATCCGAGTGCAATGACGCAAAATAAAAAAAAAAATACTTTTAAATTTATTTAGTTACAACACATATAAGAACAATAACAATAAAAAATAAATTAAAGATGTACTTGTGTTTATGTAAATGTTTTACGAGGTCTCAGTTTTTAGTGGCCACACTAGCTCTGATAAACTGCATAAATGATAATGTAGAGCATGTGCGACGTAGATGCAAAGTTTCCCGCCTTTCAGTGTAAAAATTAACACCCATAAAACAGTAAGGTAGATCACAAGGTTAAACTTATTGTTTAAAAATAATTTTAATTAAAGGCCATTAACGTTGACATAATAGGCAAAATATTTTGTGCAATTTTTAAATAGATCGGTTCGTTTTTTACAAGTTTTATTTGTTATTTATTTTCCTTTCATAATTATTTAATTCATAATTTCAAGAATATATTTTATGTGGATTTTAAACTGTTTGTAAAATATTTCTTTATCTAACGATAGCAAACATTTCCAATATTTTATGGGCAAAAGTAGACATTATTTAGGCCACTGATTAACGTATTTAATATAATGCAATGTCCTTATCGAGACAGGAAGAACAAAAAAGAAATTCAATGTCCTTCTATCTATGCAGAACCGTTTTGCTTTTCTACACATTAGTAGTTTTTCATTTTTGCTGTTTAACATAATATACATACATTTAATGTACTTGTGCGTAATCGATTTTCTGACCTGTTTAATGTCGAACTCGTCAGTATCAAGCCAATAGGGTCCGACACTGAATAGCGGATGGATTACCAGCCGTTTCACTGAACGCATAACACCACTGTCGTCGTTTGTATTGTTGGTGCCTGCTAACACATACCGGCCGCTGGTGAACAGTGTACTGTAAATTAAAAAAAAAAGGTACTATAATAGCTTCACATGAGAACGGCAACTATCAAAATATGGTGTACGTTGTGTCTAAGAATTTTCCTTGTTTCCTAAAATTGTTTTTTCGTTTGTTATGTATAAACTCAAAATGTACTAAACCGATTTCACATAGCTACATTATCATTTATCAGTGAGCAATATGACATAATGTGATGATATTCTTATTAGTTTTTGCTAAAGAAAAGCGGCACTATGCACATTAGAATGTTCTAACAGATATCATTTAAAAATAAACTATTTCTTGTTTTCATTATGGTAATTTTATACGATTCACTTCCAGACTGGCCCGAATCTGGGGGAGGGGGGGGGGGCGGGGCACCCGCTCCAGGCGGCATTTTCAGGGGCAACAAAATCATAATATAATGTGAATTAAAATAAACTTCCTCCACAAAGCGCTTAGCATACGGAAACCTGGTCAAAAAATTAGATGTACATTTAAGGTTATGATAGGTTTTTACAAAAGTATGAGTAACATATACATTTTAAAGTAAAATAAAAAGGCAAGCCAATACAGTACATAGACCATTAATAAGTTAATCGTTATATATTTGTGAGTTTTTTTTAAAGTAATTTATCTCAAACGCTGGAGAGAGGAGCGTCACTATTAGGTTATTACCCCGGTTCGAAAAAAATTGTAAATCCTCTGCTGCTTCCAAAATTGAGATATATCTATGAATTATCTTATTATAATTCATTCCACAGGATAAGGATACTGATATAAGGGCGTATATAACGTAACTTATTATATGATCATGGGTTCTACTGCAGTAATATTTTTCTTAATTAATAAATTATCGTCGTGATCGACTTCAAGTTGTATGAGTAGGTAAATAATAATGACAAGTGAAACACGTTTATCTAATATTTAGGTATCTGATAGTCACGTTTATGTATTCCTTGCGGTGTGCTCTTAGTACAAATTAGGCTGTACAAGTTATAAATCATGTCTTTTTGTTTTTTTTTTTTTTCGAGAAAATATCACTTTTAACGAGTTTGTTTTCACATCGATTTTATTACAGAACAAACAAACAGCTGTCTATTTATGTATGTTTATTATTTAGCTAATAAGGTCGTATTCTTATTTTAAAGTTATATATGTATATAATAAGAATATAGTTCACATAGAAATAAACAAAAGAGATCTAATTGAACGATAAGTATAGCTACTCGATGTAGTAAAAA
This sequence comes from Samia ricini, assembly GCA_014132275.2. Taxonomy (NCBI): domain Eukaryota; kingdom Metazoa; phylum Arthropoda; class Insecta; order Lepidoptera; family Saturniidae; genus Samia; species Samia ricini. The sequence goes on from AP028162.1 coordinate 4,458,416, forward strand.
GTATTAATACAAAAGTAGGTTTTGCATTCCGTATAAAGAAACATGCAATATAAAATTAGCCATAATTCCATTCTAGCAAATCATTCAAGTGTTAAGTTTGCATCATTGTTAATTTTTAAGGTTACGGTCGAGAGAACATTTAAAAGCCACTTAACAATCGAACCCAGTTGTTGATGTCATCAAACTGCCAATCATTTGTCGATGTACAATTTTCGTTCGTTAAAGGTTGCGTTTATTGAACTGAATCTTTAAACAACACTTTAGGAAAATGTATATTTCAACATTCTATTTTCAACAGTTCACTTGCAGGTTATTAGTTAGGTACATTGTACAAAATTGAGGTAAGATGTTTTTGTTCCTTTTATTATAATACTGTATTTTTTTTGTTTGAATTTGGAGATATTAATTCACGAATTCATGTCAAAATTATTGCGGTATTGCTTGAAACTGGTGGTCTAAAATGAAACATGTTTATTAAACAATACTTTTTACCCTTAAGTTTTGTAATACCAATGTGTATTATATTGGAATAGGAATAATTTGTACTTTGATACGTAAGGGTTATCAAAGTTATGTCACGGACAATGGATCACTGTCAATGTTCATTGCTTTGCTGGATAGTGAATAGCAAACCAGCTACATTTAAAACTATTGACAATATTTTAATGGAAAATTAATAAAAATTATGAGTTTACAAGAAAAATTTATAATTCCCATACGTAGGTATCTATTAGGTAATTCTTCGGAATTTTAATTGGGTATTGTAATACTATATTAATAACTAATTACTTTACAAATCTATACTATAATTGTAATACAAGACTAACGAAAACCTGTACATTGACGAGATTTAAGAGAACACATTTCGATAGTTTAAAATTTTATTGTATGTCTGCCTGTTTATTAATTTGTTCGCCAATCACGCAGAAAATACTGAATCGAATTCGATGAAAGTTGGTAATGACACATATTGTATCCAGAGGGAGAACATAGGCTGCAAATTGAGATTCAAGATTCCAAGCGGGTAAAGTCTCGGTCACAGCAAGTATTTATTTATTTAAATAACATTCATATTGTAAGGTGGTTTTTTTGTATTTACTTACATTTTTACATGTAATTAAACTAAGTATTCATAGGTATATTATGTTTAAAATAATGTATTTACTCCCTTATCAACAAATCTGTATGTAGACGTTCTAAACAATACGTTTATATAAAAAATAAATGCAGAAAACAAACAAGTAATTTAATTCGTCATTTTTAAGTCATTTTTGTTCCTAATTATTAACATATAGAATTAGTTAATAACAGATACATTGTCACATATAGACACGTAGCATTGTTGCAAACTATTGTTTAGCAATAAGGCGTATTGTGTGATGAATATATCCTCAATAGGTCAAGTAGTTTATAAATTTCATAACGGCCAACACAAATGCACTAATAATCACATTTAGTTATAATGATATAAATAATATTTTATCATTACAGTGATTACAGATTGAGGCCAAGTGTGAGTAGATCTCTATACATATAGTATAAAACAAAGATGTTATTATCCAGGCTAGTAAGTGTCTCTTGGGTTAAGTACTTGTTAATTTTGCCAACTAGAAATGTAAGAAAATTAAAAATAAAATGAATTGAAATCTCTATCGGCATATTAATTAATTATTGTTTCATTAGAATAACAAGTCACTTTCCCTGTCTGTATATTTATTGGTTAATTCCTCTTAATGCTTGGAAAAGATTTTGTTTCGGTTGCGCACCATCAGTTCATACTCGTTTTTTCCTTTTTTTTTCAAGGAACGTTTGCGTATATTATATATTTATTAATTTAATTATTATCCAATATTAATTTCTATACGTAAAATACATCACCATTTATGACAGACGAAGACGAAGAGATACACATAATGATGTATCCACTAGAGAACTATGGATCTTGAAAAATCCTAGCCAAAAATAAAACATTTCAACTCTGGACAATGGAACAACTTCTAAAGTTAACACGACTAAGTCGCGTGGTAAAAGCTACTTTAAAGTTCCAAAAACCCAGAAAAGGTATGAATAATTTCTTGTCAAGCCGGTTTAGATGTAAACTGCAGATTGGTGTCTCAGTTTTAATTTATAAGGCGCAGGGATGGCGAATGTTATATTCCACATTTCTTAATGTTAAGAGGAGACGCATTTATTCCTTACAAACGTTCCCTGTTTTACTCCCTGGATAACATTGTAGTAAATAATTTTATACCGAATGATAAATGTATCCACCACCGCCATGCCCGTACGTTTTGATTTTTCCCATACCTAAATTAGTTGTAGACAGTAAGAGCCCTTGGTGATGTTCTTGTCTATTTTGCATAGGTAAAATCAGCCCGAGCTGCAGATGTCTCTTTCGTGTTTTTATAATTCTTTCTTTCGGGCACAACGCGATAACAATAGATTTCTGAAATACCTACTTTCCGCATGTCCTATTAAAGCCCACTTTTTAAACTTTCGTGTTTTGGTATACTTATATAATTTTAGTAATTTTGCGTGTAGAAAGTGTAACTTATTTAATCGCATCATATTTCTCGTTTGTCGCATTTCAAGTTTGTTTAACTATGTTATTTTTTATCGAAACTATTTTTTGTAAAATTTTGTAAGGTTTAATTGAATGAATCCATGTTTAAAACAAGGTACGGCAATCTAAGATCTAAATGGTGTTAACAAAAAGGTATTAATTAAGAATCTTAGGAAATTACATATTTAAATATAGCTAGTATTAAAATGAATGCTAAATAATCCATTATCATGTATATGGTAATTATAGATTTATGGTTTGTTTTTATTAGAAATAATATTAATTATTTTATTACTTAACAACACAAGCTTATTCAATGATATATAAAATTAATTTTACAAGTAAAAAACATATAGGTATTTTTGTGAGTCGAATAGTTATCGTAAGACAATAAAGAATATTTAATTTCATCTTGTTTTACACCGATTACGACTTGTAGTCCTAATGATTTATTTGGATACATTCCACCCAAAACTAAACTTTTTGAGAATTTTGACGTCATAAGCTAGTTTTTTTAAACGATTAGTAATTTTACGTCCCTAGTTAATTCATCACGAACACGACACGGAAGTATGAAGGTTGGACGATAGGTTTTTTTATTATGGTAATCGAGGAAAATCCCAGCACATTATGCATTATAAACACGTGTTACTGTTTACCAACCAATGCAATCATAAGAACGTAAATATAATATAAAATCATGATATTTCACATACTATTAAATAGGTATAATTTGTAGAATGCACGGAATTGAACCCCAATTGGAATATTTTCGTAAATAAATTTTAATCAATTCCGAAAAAAACTGTTAAAATTGATGAAATATTTAGATAGATTTATATAGAAGAATGGTCTTTTTATTCTCATTTTTCATGTAACAGGAAAGTCGAATACGTAATTTCGTTTATTTTTACTTGATGACATATTACTTATTTTAGTTATGATTTTTATTTATTTATTTGAAAACAATTTATTTGTTTATATATATTTTATAAATGACAAAATTCTGAAGTAACATATAATACAAGTAAACAATATACAAACGAATTGAGAGCTTCCTCCTTTTTTTTTAAAGTCGGTTAAATATATTGTTTTTACGCGACATTAAAACGTTTTAAGGTTTTATTATGGCGAGTTGCACACAGAACTGGATGTGAATGACCGGAACAACTTATATTAATAAATAATAAACTATTTTATTATGTGTCGAGTACCCATAAAAATAAGACAATAGGAAAACAATAGAAAGCTGGCGTAAACGCCAGGTAAGTGCTAAAGGGGTTAAATTCTATCACATGTTTATTATAAAGTGCGCAAAGAAAATTAATTAATACTGTATTGTGTACATCCTTGTTATTAAATTAAGTATGTGAGTCACGACATCGATCAAGAACTTTTGTTACCACTACGAACAAAGAAGACGGTTTTATAGCCTCAATTCTAAATGTTAATATTACGAACGATTCATATGATTTCTAAAAGAACTAGTTTTACGGCCCACGCGGTGATTATCATGACTCTATGACCTAGTCTAAATGTTCTTTCGGAACTAAGCAAAAATATTTTAATGCAGCTAAATTAACTTGTGCATAGTTAACTGAGAAGCTGTAGAAAACTGAAAAAATATATGTGTGGGACTTGAAGTGGTTTACAATGTTTTATTTCTCTTTTATAAGCTATCATAGCTAATAAAAATAATATTTGTGTATGAATGTACTTAAGTTTCAATTTTCTTTAAACGAAGTGTATCTCTATGTGTAAAATTGGGTTTTGAATTCTACTTAAATGTTACGTAAATGTATAAGTGACATCACGAAATGATATGAACACACGAAAAACATTATAAAAAAATACCGAACATTAAATACTTTCAAAACTTTTTCTTTGTTTCAAATAAAAAAAAAATCTTTTTATATTTTTTAGTAACATAGCCAGCTTCTAGTAGGTTGGCAATTAGTTCAAATCAAACTAACTCTAATATATGCGGCCCTCGAGTTGGAATATTATCACTGAAAATTAGTGAACTTTATAAAAGTTGCATAAGAGGTGAAGAAGCAACACGAGTGTCAATATGTGTCGATTATTATGCATTTCAATTACATTGCATCGGATTATAATAATATTAATAGAATATCTATTATTAATATACAAAATACAAGATTCGATGGTATATGTTTTGTGTCCCGGGATTTAGTAATATAAGGAGCTTTAGAACATTTACTACATTACATTGACTAAATTTATTTGACTGTGATGTGTCTTAGCGTGATTATGAAGACATCCAATGATGATAATGATATATGTGTTAAATAAGGAATTTATTTTTCGCTACTAATTTATTTTCATCGCGCATAATGCAGCATAGATGAAATGGCGGCAGGTCACGGCTACTACGTGTGATCCGCAAATCCCCTTTAAATTAAAGGGGAAGATTTACAAGAACATAATACGACCTGTGGTCTTGTATGGATCAGAATGTTACCCCATTAAGGTGACGGACGACGAAAGAAGATTTCATGCAGCTGAGATGCGAATGTTGAGATGGATGTGTGGGGTAACAAGAATGGACAGGATTAAGAATGAGTAAATTAGAGGAAGTTTGAAAGTGGCGCCAATAACAGACAAGTTAGGAGGCGGTCGTTTGTCCTGGTATGGACATGTGATGCGCAGGGAGAAAGAGGAGGATGTTGTAAGAAAGGTATTGGATATGAATATGGACGGTTACATGGGAAGGGGAAGACGAAAGAAAAGATGGATGGACTGTGTGAAAGATGATATGCTTAGGAAAGGAGTGAATGCGGAGATGACAACAAATAGAGAGGAATGGAAGAGGGAGGACATGTTGCGCCGACCTCAAATAAAAATGGGAAAAGGGTACGAGGGAGATGATGATGGGTTTTAGATTATTTAGGAATATAATACATAGGACAAATATTAACAATTACAACAAGCTTACTTGTTCAATTCATTGTTTATTTTTAAGCATATTCGTTTTTGTAAACCGTCACATTGTGATATAGTATGCTATATAATACATGAAAATAAATTCTTTTTTATAATGAAACAAAAAAATACATAAAAAACAGATGTACGTAATTTATGGTTTTTCCATGTATATTATATTATACTTTTTCATATGAGCACACGGTAATGACATTGCCGTCACACATAATTACACCTCGAACAGAATATCCATTTACCGAACATTCCACGGACACAAACACGGATGTGATTTAATAGTTTATACCTACGCTTTACCCTAAGACTAATGATTTTTAGACGAGCATTATTATAGATAGGTTTATCTTTTAACGGAATACGCGTATAATTTATTCGATTCAAAAAGAGTGTTTCACTTATAAGGTGATTTCTTCAATTGGAAATAAACTGACAAGTGTCAACCATCATAAACAAGAAAAAAACGAGATTTATAGAAAATAGTGTTGTGTGACAGACATAATGTGCTAATATTCCTGTTAAAAACGAAACCAGATTACATTTCGCACTAGTTTTTATTAAATACCTTAACATTTTTATTTCATTCTGTGTAAATAGAATCACTGTTATAAAAAAAACAAAACCAGTCGAAATGTATGTTGACTTATAAAATAGTAACTTATAATTTTCTACATTATATTTTAAAATATATTCTTAAATGTTTAATTGCCTTTTTCTCAAAATGCTGATCGCGTTGTTGACATTATTGCTTATTATAATAGTGTTGAATTTATTTTTTCCACTACGTCACAAAAGTAATGAACAATCTGAGCATTTAAATTATTGATTTATAAAAATTTATAAAAAAATCGTGTCTTTATAAATCATTTCCATTGATACCTACCAGTGACCAGCTGTGAGTATCCAGGTTGGACTAATGATAGACCCGCCACAGGTGCCTCCGAAAAGCAATGCGTGCGGGAATCTCTCATGCACTGCTCTCGAGTCAGACTTCTCTACGGCTGTTTTCTGTTCCACAGCAGGTTTACTGCTAATTTCAGCTGAAAATTGAATGAATAGATATTATTGAAGTGAAATAACTTCTTTAGCGGCGTTGGGCGATTCTCGATAGTCAGCCGTCAACATACTACAGTATGGCAAGTATAAGATGGCGTTTAAGTGTTTCCAAAGTTTCGTCTCCATGGTTGCTTATTTTTTTTTAATAATTAAAGCTCAACAAAATGACTGCTCTTCATTTGATGTTAAATATAGAGCCAACAAATGATACGACCGTCGGTCGATACATGAGGATCTATCGACAGTCACCATCGTCGTACCGATATATGTACATCTACAACGGCTAAAGCTTCTGTATAGTTCTGGATATACATTTGTTCATACCGGAACGCAACACGTCTTACGTGTCACTATCGGCGGGTTTCATTATCAAATCTTCAAAGTTAAGATTAAGATCAAACCAAAAAGATATTAGTTTGCTGACTTATCGCTGATACTGATCTGTCTGACTGAGACTTTAGAGAAAAAAAGGACGAATCGCTTTTAACACAAAACCACGATGGTCTGTTCGGTATGGAAATTATAGTAATATTTATATACTAGCTGTGTGCCCGCGGCTTAGCCCGCTTTTCATATGAATTTTCACTGTGTAATATATAATAGTATTTTTTGTTTTTTTTTTTTTTTTTTTTTAATACGGAGTCCTTATCATTTTCCAATTTATTTGATACCAACATTAAGCAAAGATATTTCTTAGAAATTCAAATACCTGCCAGTAAAACAGTGCATCGAATCGAATTTACAATTTCATGAGTTTTAATTTTTTTACGCGTAACCATGATTATTTTCGAAAAACATGAGTACCGTAAGACGCGGAGTAACTTCTACCAAAAAGAGCCCCGTTCCAATTTTAAAAATTGTATTTTGGTGTAGGTATCATACATTAATATCTATTCAATTAAAAAATATATAAAATATATTGCCATTACAAACAGACACTTCAGTTTTATTTATTCTAGATAAAGGGAATGTATTCCTTAATATAAGTAATAAAAATAGCACATTGAACTACTTAAAAGGGGGAACTACGCTTGATGATAATAATGATTAATAAGTTACGGAACTTTACTGAGCACACTAGAGTAGTGTGGTGTGACACAATTAAAAATAATATTTGCTTTGATTCATTGTCGATTACGTCACGTTTTTAAAATTTAATTACTGAATTCGCGAAGTCGTAACGTTTATTTCTTATTAAATATGAACTTTGGAATTTTGTATCTTTATTGTTTTGAAGATATATGAAAAGAAAACAAAGAATAAACAACAAAAATAGAAGACTGTCACATCTTCACTTCGCATCTAATGACAAGCCATCTGAGCCATTCAAACTATAGTATAGATGCGGAATTATAATCTCATATATTATTGACACCCATAGGCTTTGAAGTGGAATATTTACTAGAGGTCAACCTTGAATGTTCAGCACTATATCATGTTCATTTTCGTACGACGTAGTTTCGTCAAATAAAATTTTAACTACTACGTAATATAGGTTTATACCTTTGTAAAGGACCTGTTTATGATTACCTCTTAACGTATTGACAAAGATACTCATTTTGTATAATTATTTAAAGTATGCTTTAAGGAGAATTTGGGATAAATAACAGAACTTCTTTTCACGTAGGTATTTACTGTTAAATCTAGCTTGTTATATAATAACCTTGCTCAAATGTCAAGCGCGCAGTTACCATAGTAGACAGGGAACAGTAAAAATTGAAAAATCGTATTAATATTTCACGTATACAGTATAGAGTTAAGAGCCAATGACATTAACACAACCTAGTTTTCATAAAGAGTTTTACATTATTCCCTTAAAACAGTTTGATAACGTTTAGAATTAAAAGATCGATGAGAATGTACCAAATACCTTCTCGATTTGCACTAATCATGAAAATAAAGGCTTTACAACTTGAAGATTTTTTTGAAGAAGTTTAATTCGTTGCTGTCAAAATTTTAAGGAATTGTCTATTTATAGGGAGGAACAATATGTATTTATGACAATGAAAAGCTCGTCATAATGAAAGAGGTCTGAAATTAATCCGATACTGAGAAATTAAAGTATTTTAAACCTACGATGTACACAATTTATTTTAGTGTCGTAAAGGTCAGGTATCTTTGATAATATGATAGGTTTATTAATTACATCATACGTATTGATGTTTAATTAACTGGGATTGACTAAAAAGTTAAGTTTGAATTAATTATATGCGGTTTTATATGATAACCCATGTTGATATTAGTAATATTGGTATTACCAGACGTTTCCATATAACTTAATTACGTAAATATTAAACCGAAACCGTGACGATAAATATGGAATTTTAATATTGTGATTTATGTAGAAATCATTAGTAATATTTTAAGTGACTCTGATAACTTCTCTACATATCGTGAAAAAAAAAATCTGACATTTAAATAAAAACTATGAAAGTACAAATCGGTATTCCCGCTGTGCAGAAGTGTGACGTTGAATTAGTTGATATCTTAGGGTGGAGTGCACGAAATCTCCAGTTATAGTAAAGTTTAAATTTAAACTTAATCTTTACTATATCTTTAACCATAGCAGTAGCAAAGTTTAGACTGCATAACACAACTTTTAGTTAGGGTTAAAGTTAAAAGAGTTGTCAGTTGAAAGAGACATCAATCTCCTAATAAATATTAAGGAAAATATTTTATGTATGGTAACATCGTAAAAAATGTCAAAAACAATATTGATAAATAGAAAACAAACCTGTTGTTATTGTTGTCAGTTTGGACTAAAACGAAGATTTTGGATATATTTCGTTATGGATCAAATCCTATTAACTGTAAAAACCAAGTAAGTTTATCAAGAATAAAAAAAATAGTATTTATCTTACATTTATTACTGTAATATATATCCCAATGAAAGACATGTTAATTATTATTGTTGCTGAGTAATATTAAGTATTCAAACACTTATTGATAAACAAGGATATTATTTTATGTAAAAAAAACCTGATGGTATTAGCTTGAAACAAAAAGAGAAAACATCTCTAGAAGACGATTCCCATAAAATATCTTACAATAGAGACATATTTTTGTACAATGTAAATAATAGGCTCTCTTAAATATCGTTGGCAGATGTCATGACAATCGAAATAAACTTCGTTTAAATTTTAAATGCCCAAAATTTCGTGGGTTACGGTTACAGTTAAATTATGACGTAATTTAAACTAAACTCAGATGGTGCAACACGTTTTAGCCTAAATGTAGATTTAAATATTGATTTGACTTTTGTTAAATATAAGCTTAGATGATGTACGTCAGCCTTAAAGTCGATTTGGTTTGCAGGTATAGTATAGGTATAGTAGATTTATTTGTCTTGTAAATTCTTGAATAAATTCTGTTCATTTTATATAATTAATATACCTGAGAATGTTATGTATCGAAATGGATAATAATTATGTTTATTTAGAATACTGTCGAAGTTGTTGACAATTACTGTATTGGTAGGTAAATAATTTTATAACTCGCTAATTCGTGGTCGACCGTATCAAGTAGCTCTGTGAGCGCCACTAATCGAGGAAAAACTTCGCGCATCGATTTCTATGCAATTATTGATGTTTCCATAACTAGTTCTATTGTTCGTCTACAGGGAATGGTGTAATTATAACATTTTGTCATTATATTTATCGGCAACCGATCCACGTGATTAATTTATTGTATATATTTTATTAAAATAAATAAAAATAAATTTTTACAGAAATAACATTACGCTATAGGATCATATTTCATAATATGCTGTTTTACATATTAATTAACCACGATTATAATTATGGTTATCATACTTAAGTATGGTAGTAAGTACTGGGTTTAGGTTTGTTAGAAGAAATATGTAAGTAAGATTAATGCTATAAATACTAGAAGTCTAAGAAGTTTGCGTGACATTTTCACGATGGACAAAGAAAGAAATAGTGTGTTAAGAGAACGTTGTGGTGTGGTAGAGGATGCAGTGACAAAGATAGAGAAAGGGATCCTTTAATTGGTTTGGGCACGTGGAGAGCGTGAATGAAAGATTGGCGAAATACATTTACAAGGCGAGGGTGATCGGGCAAGCCAAAAGTGAACGTATCTGGACCATGTCGAACACGGTCTAAAGAAACGCCATATTAAAAATACTCGTAAACGAAGAGTGTGTATAGAAGCACTCATGAAACTAGAAGAAGAAGAAGACGTGTGTCAGGATCGTAGCGGGTGTAAGGATGTGGTCTCTGTCTACCCTTATAGGAGAGAGGCGTAAAGTTATATACTATATATGTATATACGATTATATAGAATTTTTCACGAAAAATTACGTTCTATAAAAGTAAACATCTATTTCAACAACAATGTATGTCAATCATTCGTTATTGAAATGTAATAAAACTATTCACAGGTAAACAATTTAATGATTGAATATTGTTTACAAAAACAAAACAATACTTGATGAAGTAGTTAATTGTGTTTATATCAAAACAAATCTTGTTTGTTTTAATAAGTCATTAACATTAGTAAATACTTGATTATCTATTTTGTTAGTAAATTTAAACTTTAAAAAGTATAAACTAAAACTGATATGTAACCAAAAATATTCTGCATATTTTTATACAGTTTTTTATTTCAACATTTTTTTTTTACTTCATTAATACCTTCATTTATTTCTACATTATGGGTATTCTTATACCTTACTCGTTTAACATTTTATAAAGAACTCTATCGTAGACAACTTTTAACACTTATGCATACAATATAATCATTTTTACATACCGAAATAATATATGTAGAAAACTGTACACACGGCCAATACGTATATCATATACATTACAATTAATTTTATAATATACGAAGACTATAATAAGAAGTTGCAATCATTTATAAGACTATCACTGACATTTAAATGTTACAATTAACTTTTGGTTACAATGTGTGTGCATTAGCCATAATATGTATTGGTTATGTAGCTTCTGATATTTGGTGTTATCTCATTGATAAAATACAAGATTACGTGGTATTAAGTATCGGGTCGATTAATAAAAAAATAAACCAAGGCGATTTAAATTTTATAAAAACGATTAAATTCGATTTCGAATTGACATGGATTAACTAAACATTTTATTTAACTATATTTAAAAAAAAATGTTGGTAGGTACGTACTAAGTCTTTTTTTAAATGTCTATTGTATTATCATTAAAATATAATAACAGTGAATGTCAAAGTTCATTCATTTTATCTGCATGAATTTAGATGTTTAGAAAAAACGTACTTATTAATGGACGTAAGCGCACGATTGTACGATTTGATTTGATATAAAATAAGAAGACATTAACTTATTAAACGAGGTTAAAAAATTATTAATATCTGTCTGTCCAATGGTTGAAACTCAATCATAATGATCATTGAAAATTTGAGCAAAAAAAAAAAAAACAAATTGTTTCCAAGTCTGTTATTTTTTGTTTTATCTTGGTCTATTTAATTATAGATTTCAGCTTTTTCTAGGTTCAAATATAAATGTACGATTACAAGCAAGAGGCGGTACGCGGTAAATGATTCAATAAATTGTCAGTCGCTTAATGTTCGGGATGTTTTTTAATAATGGCAGGATCATCAAGAATACTAATTACTACAAACGCTAAAAACAGTAATTCAAAGCTTAAAGTTTTACTATTATTTAATTATTTGTAAAATGGAAAAAAATAATATTCATGAATTGAAATGGGTCAAATTTGTTTCTCTAAATAAGGTAGATAAAAAAAATTATTATCAGTACTATAAAAATGCACGTGATATTTATAAATTAATAAATTTATTTTATTTCTATGTGCTGAATACATATTATGCTATAGTTCTTGAGGTATTGTAGAAAGATACCTTACAATTTCGAATCGGGTATTAGGAATAAAAAAAAAATTCGTACCAACCTTCTGTGACTTTTAATTAACATAAAAAAAATATATGTTGCACTTTTGAATTATTAGGGGATAAGTTTAAATTTTAAAATTTAAATTATATTATAAACATCACTCACATAATTTTTGTTTTGTTTGTAGGAGGTCGTTAGCGCCGGGGCCGGCGCACGCGCACGCTATGAGCGCAACCGCCACAGAAACAGTCAACTGTCTTCGACTACACATTGTACTGCTATTTTGACTACTTCGCTCGAGCACCACACTTTATATGAATCGATTTACTTCTCGACGCGACGTTGTTTAAGGTTTTTTTTTATCGATAACGTGTTGATGTCATTTACAGTTCTGTTGATTCAACAGACGGTAGAAACCACGGTCATAATTGGCTTATAAAGCTCTTAGAATATACAAGAGTATTTTCCTATGTATTAAATAAATAATTATGTTAAGTTTAATTCTTAGAAGCATTAGTAAATTAATAAAAACCTTATAAAAATATTGATAGTATGGAAATACCTGAAGACTTTTTTATATTATTAGAAGCTCGTGGTATATCATTTAAAGTATTTTAGAATTGTCAAATATTTTAGATATCTTGGGAAAAAAATATCACTAGCGGACGTCCATTAATTACGTGAGGTGTTCTAGGGGGGGGGGGGGGGGATCAACCCAAATCCTTCCATATCTCACTTAGGGGGGAGCTCACATATCACGTTATTTTTTTTTTTCTAGCAGAAAACGGTGTAATATCGCGCGAAAATTATTTCTAGAATAAAATATAGTCAAATCTGACACAATATTGTTTAATATTTATTATTTAATTTTATAATTGTGATTTTAAATTACGGTAATATTCACAAATACCAGTCTTTGCTATTCTTCAATAAAAGTAATAGAACAAGTTGTTTTTTGTTTTTTTTTTTCTCACTAATCCAACATGTTTACGGCCAAAAGAAGAATTTTGAAGAATCTCGCGTGAGATTAGGGGAGGTGGCCGGAAGCTGAGGAAATTCTTACGAAATCTCACCAAGCATCCCTTGGTGTCGAAAAATTCTCAAAAATGCCTTACTTAATTAATGGACGTCCTCTTACTTTTTTTTTTAACGGGGAAATGCATTTACGAACCTCCTCTATCGAGCCCACCGGAGAGTGAGAGTCTTCCCAGTAAAGTTGATAGAGGAGTGTGTGGGACTCACCCAGCACAGATGGCGTTACCTACTATATTTTTATTTCAAGTGAACAATATTTTAAGATGATTAAATATGATTCTTTTTCTAAATGAATCTATGCTCTGCTTAAGTTGTCATATATAAGCAGGGGTTCCCATTATTTTAGACACAAAAATAAAAAAACATCCACACAAAAATTAAAATAAAATTCAATTCAACGCACAGTTTTTCTGGCAGGTATTTGAATTTGTGTGAAATACATTTGCTTCATGTTAGTAGAAAAAAAAATGGTACATAATTAGGGTTCCGTATAAAAAATTATATTATGCAGTGAAAATGTATATGAAACGCGGGCGCAGCCGCGAGCACACACCTAGTAAGCATATAAAATTAACAAGAATGTACATTTTGTACCCGCGAACACTTCAGATTTTCGGAGAATGGTAAACAGAATTGCTTCCCGGCGCCCTTCTTTACTGTACTACGGCGTGGTGAACACTTTGTTAACCCCTGATATATTGTTTGTTTAGATTATGAGAAAAAGTTATTAGAATTTGCTCCTTTCAATTTTGTTGATAAAGGTCCGTTCTTGATGATGGTGAATAATGGTGGGTTTATACTTTGTTCATTTTTGATGACAGGGGACGGAGCGGTCTGGATGGTGATTACGTAAGCAATGTCTACTTAAATTTACTATTACTTAGCTGTGTGCCTGCGGCTCCTCTCGCATTTCGTATGTTCTTCACTGCGTAGTATAGTCATTAAATAATCATTGGAAGATAATGTTTTCATGGTGCTGTCCACTGAATCGGTTTTTGTTCACAATTTCAAAAGGTTTAATTTTTTTTTACACGGAACTGTAATTACTTTCTTTTTTTTCGTACTAAGAGAAAGCAAGGATATTTCTCACAAATTCAAACAATTCACAGTAAAAGAGTCCATTTAATTTCATGAGTTTTATTTTTCTTACACCGAACTCTCATTATTTTCGAATAATAAAAGTAGCCTAAGTTACGCGGAGTAACTACAGCTATCTGCTAAAAAAGTCCCGTCATAATCGGTCTAGCCGTTCCGTAGATTAGCCGGAACAAACAACGAAACAGGCAGGCAAACATAAATTTTTAAAACTTTTATTTTTGATATAGTTACGAATATACATTAATATGTATGTATTTTTTGTAATATATATTATTAAAGTAGATTTTGCAAAGAATAAGCAAACGCAAGCAAATGCTTACGTTAAAATAGAGGGAGGACGAGTCTTGGAGCAATGGTCTTTGATTATTACTGCTGATAAGAAGGGGAGTAGAACAGAAAATGTCTAAAATTTTACTTACTTAATCTATTCTCGATTTATTTATTATCATAAAAATATGTTGAAACAAAAGAAATCCATTAAATTCAATAACAGGAAGAACATATTTCTACGATTGCTATCATTTTTGTCTGTCTGTGCAAGTATAATGTAAAAGCGGTTTTCGATGAAATTTGGTATGAGGATAGTCTACATTTGTTTACATATAGGAACTATTAATATTATATTTATTAATTTGATGACATAATATACCATGAAAATTGAGTTAATAAAAAGCTAAAGTGGTTATTTATTGTTATACCTGCCAATTGTTGTACCAATGAACAGATTTCAATTGAAGAAAATATTTATTGAAATATCTCTCAACCTACAACGGATCGATTAGGTAATCGTTTATGTTTTAGAAAAGGGTTACAGTAGAAAGTTTTTTTTTATTAAATGATTATCATTTTAGGAAAATAATCATATAGCTTGAACAGACATTAGTATATATAAATAACAGTTTAGAAAACTAAAAGAATATGCTTAAATTTTCTAAAACCACTACGTTATTTTTTGCTACCTAATTCTGGCAACCTTTTAATCGTAACCTTTTTTAAATTTAGCGTTGCCTATGTAATATTTACGTTTATCAAAATATTGAATAATTCATAAAATTATGTCGAATTATTGGAAAACGTATTGTCACGTCAACATTACTAGAATTTTGTAAATAGATCTGTCTTGAAATTCAGGCCAGGATAATGGAATAAACCTATGGCGGTACCAAAAAGTACCAGTTATAGATAGGAATGACAAGATAATCACAATTACTGTATGCAACAGAAACATTCTCGTTAGTCTTGAACGTGTTAATTGAAAAGGCACTACCATCATACAACCTTTCAATATTCGAAGCAGGCAAAGCCATATCATAATCGCAACACCAATGCTGCAAGAGTCCTGCACCCAGTCCGGAGACAATCGAGGGGTATCACCAAAACTTCTAGATTATGTTACTCGATCACGTTGAGTACGCATTAAATTGCCAATCATAGTTTTGATGCACTTAAAAAAAAATTCTTAATATACTGAATTTCAGCCCAAACTACTCTGTAAGGGGGGTTTCGCGATACCAAAAAGTACCACCAATATATTATGTTGTTTCATAAATTAGTAATGGCCATAAGATATAAGAAAAAAGACAATGTCTATTGTCTTGTCATATTATTATATTTAGAGAGTTGAAGAAAAGAATAAAATACTATCTTATTAATTAAAATATTTATTATTAAGATCACTAAAATCTTATTAAATTATTATATTGTCATCGGATAAGTGTGCAAAGTCTGAATTTTATCCGACGTTTTGAAGTTTATGAAAATTGATTTCGAATATCCCGTTATATAGATAGATTATTTGTACACACAGGTGTGTATAAAGCGTGTAAAAACTTGGAATTCAAACTGACTCATGATAGGAAACCGCTCGAAAAACAGAAGAATCGTGATAGCTAAAAATAAGCAACTCATTCAATGTCGAATAATATTTACGCATAAGCTACTGATAGTGCAATAATGCGGGTTGCTCCTTGCGTCAATCGTTTCCCTGTTGTCGTCTCATAGCCTACATATACATACCTCTACATTATTATAGAAGCGAGTCATTGAATCAAGAATGATAATTACGTATACAATATTTAAGGTTACTAAGTGGACTAATTCGTTACCCTGGGTTTTTTTACTAGAACATTTTTACAGCAATTCATTTATAGAGTAGGTATCTAGGGACGATGATGTAGTACGTAGGGTAGTACGGCCGAATTCCACGTCATTCGACACAAGTTCGATCTCATCTATCCAAATCTAAAATCGGCCTGAGCTTTCAGTGAAGGAAAACATTGTGAGGTAACCATAGCATGGTGGTAGGGCATTTTCTAATGATGCCAGCCTGGGTAGCTGCCACCCTTAAGTTTGAAAACCCGTCGCCAAATACCAATAGGTGTGTTCTGGCAGAATTACTTGAGAACCAGTACCTAGGCTTAGTGTGTTTACCATCTTGGACCACATCGTCACTTAACATCAAGTGAGATTGTGGTCTAAGCATTGAGACTTTACCGTGTAAAAAGATTATACTAATAGGATGCATGTAAATAACTAACAAGATTTATTTCGTTACATATGTTCTCGGAATATTTCGATATAACTCTTTACCTATTAAGGAAATATTTTGTTGAAATCAGAATCAGTTTTAAGAAGTATGTTTGTTTAGCTAGCTATGGTTGCGATTTCTTATTCGTGAGAAATTGGCTTTTTTTCTATTGATGGACGGTGGACAGGCAGACGGCCCATCTGATGGTAAATGGT
Organism: Samia ricini; assembly: GCA_014132275.2. NCBI lineage: Eukaryota > Metazoa > Arthropoda > Insecta > Lepidoptera > Saturniidae > Samia > Samia ricini. The sequence goes on from AP028162.1 coordinate 4,475,731, forward strand.
TACCGTCGCCTATGGTTGGTTACCTAACTGCAACACAAAGAGTATTACCGATGCGTTGCCGACTTTGGAGATCGTTTTTAAGTCTCTTTTTGAAGAGCCGTAGTCTTAGGGGAAGACTGTGCTGGGTAACTCCTTCCACAATGTGGTAAAAAAACGGGTCCTGGAGTATCTTAATGTAGTGGCGTTATGGCTAGGTTTAATGGTGTTAACACACGTACGGACCGGACCGCGGACATAGTACGGTGGGCTGCCGATGTTATCAGCCCCCTGAGTAGGGATGTGAATATTCTCCGAAAAAGATCGATTTTTGAATCGATTGGAATCTAAGATTGATGGATTAATTCACCAAACATCAAGACCCAAAACGGTCGGTCTTACAAACTAATAAAGTACCGATTATTAGTGTCCTTTTGTTTTCTATGATATGATAATCACCTGCAAATAGGTAAAAATAAAACAGTTTAGTGTCATTTTTCCTTATTAAGTTTGGCATTTTTCTTTTTTTGTTTAGTTACTACTTTTTTAGTTTAGCTTAGTAAAATCAGGTGAGAGATTGTGGTCAAAGCGCCGAGCATATTATCTATTTAATAAATCAAAGCGACCAGAAAAGGTACAAACATAGAAGTTACAAATTAACAACGTTCCTTTATTGAAGGGTGCTAATAGGGATGTAACACGAACCACTTGTAATAAAACAATACAGTTTGATTTCAAATAAACTTTAATACTCATCAACATTCTACTATTCGAAAGACGTTAATTGATTCACCAACACTATGATACATAATTTCAAGATAGGTGCGTAATATTCACTTTCTTTTTTTTCTCCAAAATTCATGATAACCAAAAGTCAAATTTATAAACAGGAGGAATCGTAAAATAAAAAAAAATTAATCGTAAAGTTTACTTAATACACCCTAAAATTAAATACTTCAAATGGAAAAGAGTAAACACGTTTAGAAAATTAAGAAGTTATTTACGGACATAAAACATAGTTCTGAATTAATACAATTAAAAGATTTTATGTATCAAATATACCAATAAACCTCTCTTGTCTAAACGAAATAAAATTGATTTACTGTAATGATACGATATTAATACAAAAGTACACAAAGAGTTCACGTAATGTGAACAGTTTGACATTAAGCGCCCAATACATGTCACGACGCGTTGCACGGTTAGACAAATATTGATGGAATCTGGGAGTTTTCGTCTGTCATGTATTTAATGTAATTATTAACTTGTGTTATTTCAACCTATCCTATGGAATTTATGCGGTTTTATAAATGAAACGTTTTGGGAATAATAACGTGGAACGTTTATTCTAAGATGCCACAAAAACTCCGAGTATTTTGAAACAACAAATCGCGACCTATTTTTTAGAGCGTAGTAGAATTTAATATTAATACAAGATTTTAAAAAAAATATCTTATCGACATTAAACGGGCAGAGTTGTGTTCGTAACTCACAGATTATCATTAATTTAAAAGAAGAACTATTAACGTAATTTTTTTTAAGTTTTCGCGTTCCATATTTAAAATCAGTTAATTTTAACGGGTTTTTAAAATCAAAGGTAACGCGTAAAAACCCGTTAAAATTAACTGATTTTGAACTATTAACGTGCTTGTAATTGTATCTGAATATATAATCTATAGTAATATATCTCTGAATTTTATTTTAAAAGCCTAACTGAAAACTAATGCGGTGACAATTTTATTGTAGCACATGTTGAGCTTATGCTCTTTTCGGCTTTGAATGCAATATTGTTGTCTTTTTCCCTATATAATCTTTACAAGTTTAATGTTAGAACGATTCCTCTTGCTTATAATGTGAGTGATTTAACCAACAAGTACAAATTAATGCTATTAAAAAGTTTCTAAATACTGCTATATTGCTCATCGTTTATCACTATGTCAAATATTTCAATCAACCTTTTTAACTGTAAATTAGGAATGTGATGTTTTGTTGCTATATAATAATACTGTTTAGGCGCTAAGTTATTGAATTCGTTATCTATATGCTTAATTAAAACTTACAGCACTAACATTAGGTAATATAATTTAGAGAATAACTTTTATTTGGCATTACAAGCATCAGAATGTAGTATAGAAAGAAAAATAGTATGAATTACATTAACAAGAAATTATATCAACTGTCGTTAGTTCAAAACATGAAGACAGTATGTATCTAGAAATACAAAATCATTAAATTAATAGTGTTATAATTCTATAATTGATGACTTACGGGCAACTATATTTACTTGTCGGATATACACGTGACAATCAGAAATTTATTTGATTTTTTATCAAGGTGTTCAAAATTTTTTGCGTCATAAAGAAAGCAATTACATACAGATTTATATCTTAAACAAATGTCTGCGCTTTAAAATTATTTTTACAAATATTTAATTTAATGCCGATAAATATCAAGATACTTTTGTCTCACAAAAATAATAAATTTGTATCACATACACTTAAGAAAATATAGTTTATTCCTAATAGTTTCGCTGCAAGAAAAATATTATTTTTTAAATGCAAATATTACTATCCAAAAATATTAATTAGGCAAGTTATCGTATTTATAACAGGTAAGAATTTAAATTACTAATCTCAGATGTGCGAAGAATTTGAGTATGTAACGCTATATATCATAATATGTACTTAGTGGTATTGTATGATCTACTTTAGATGACTAGTTAAAACCTCAAGAACATTTTGTTCTACTTAAAGTTCTAAATCGTTTTTATAATATAAATAATTAAAACAATAGAACTTTGACAAAAGTAGGTTTCGAACCCATCAAAAGATGCAATAAAAATTTCTCAACAATTTAATATTAAAATTTTACTGGACACTACTTTTGTCAAATTTCTTAACAATCATCGTCTATTATTGCTTTTCAATTAACTAACTAGTTACGCGATCTAGAATTACGACTAGTTGAATAATTACTTCTATTAACCGATTAAAGTGTGATCATATTTAAAAAAACACACACAAGTCCTCCTACATGCTTTTTCTATTTCTATATGTTCTAATTCTTAAATTTTAATGCATGCGTGTTGATATACCTACTAGAATGTAAAACGTTCTTATGGATAATACTTTACGATTCAAATTTACGTCTAAACCGAAGCTTTAAGATTCAAAAGCAGAAATAATATGTCCAAAGTCCTTATTTAATATTTATTTGCATAGATTTCGTTGAATTTAAATACCCAAAGTACATAGCATGTACCTCTCTTCGTCATAAAAACGGTTTTAGCGATTCATTTTAATTATAATGAAACGGTTAATTATAGGAAAATGTGTTTAATTATTTTGACGTCAGATTCTGATGTCAGGTATCATTGTTAATACGTGACTGGTGTCAGCTGTTTCCAAAGGTTGGCGGCGACTGATACGAGCCGCGGCGTCTCTTCTGCCAGTATCGAAGTAAACCAGAAGTTTAAGAGAAGGTATGGAATGGTGCAAGCTACTGGTGCTAAGCTTATGTTGCTCTCTTCCTGCAAGAAACTATGTTTTTAAAATTAAGAATATTATTGGAATACCCATATTGATATGATATTAAAGTGATTCCTTTTTATATGTATGACAAAGAGTTTAGGCATTTGTTTTTGTTTGTTATTGTTTTTGTATTTTAAGCGCACGACTTTTACGGTTATTTTTTGTTGTAAAAATTATTATATTTTAGTGCATAGCGTGAGACAGTTTTTGGACTAAATGGGTTACATCTCCTCTCGATGAAGTATTTAAATTATATGTTGCAGTTAAAACCAAGACTATAATATAAGATATACGAACATCGTCTTTGGTTTCAATGGAATCAGCGTTTTAATCGCTATGCATATAAAATGCTACAGAATTGATCTAAAATTTATGTTTGTGATAATATTTTTCGAAAACCGTAAAATAGTATTGGTAGTTTTTTTTTTTTACCAACAATAGATCCTTAGTTTTTTTTTTACGAATTAGACTTTCATTAGATCATTAAGTAAATAAATAGTTAATAGGTGATTAATGTACCTAAAGATTTTATAATGAAGACTAATTCTACGAACTAACAAGAGTCATTAGTTATACGTAATTTTATTTAAATTAATACCAAAATTACATTGACGACGTGACAATATATTGTCATCGATCCGTTTAACCGAAAGACGTCCACTGTTTAGTATAGATCTCCCTCAAAGATCGCTATAACACAATATATTGTAATGACATTTAATTGGATAAACAACAAATTACAATTGGTTTTTTATTCACCAAAAAGATTTTTAACTTAAATTCCAAAGTTAATATGAAATATCCTAAAAGCTATCGTGAAAACATCCTACTGAATATTTAGTGGAATTTTTCATTTGAAATGCGTTCTTTGAATATGTATTTTAACGATAAATTGAATAAAGGGCCGATTAATCAGGGAGATAATCGACATTTCCTTTGGTTTATTTAGTAAACTTGGTGAAATAATGAGTTATTTTAGCTTATAAAAATTCCACATTGTCAATTTAATAAGTGAGTTCCATTATTCTTTTTATTTAAACGTTATCACAAATTAAAGCGTTCTATGATTTAATTTTATTATGACACACAAGTCATATATAACTCAACATCTTATCTCACTAATTTTAATAACTATTACATAACAGCATTTTATCTCATACTTATTCAACAATTAATAGTTATAATATAAAAGAATGTCATTACGTGTTTGTCGATTGCTATAAAACGGTAAACATATTCGAATAAATTAACTAAGTTGCTAAACTCAAAGGCGACAAATAATAACAGTGGCAGAAATATATAAAGTTACTTATTATAATATACAACATTTTACATGAATTGAATTTTTAAAAATAACTGCGAAATATAAAACTTAATTATTGTTTGTAGATACGATAATTAAAATGTAATTCTATTAATTGTCGAATTATAGGTACGATTTAGTTATACGCATTTTTATTTTATATGATCTCGATTCGTGATGACCAAATGTATGTATTTGTTTTGTAGGCCGTAGGTGTCATCAGTAACCTATAGGAGGTTAATTAGACCCGACTTATCTTACTCTGTTAACTCCTACTCTGTAGGCACTATTTATTATTGAATATTTAGATTATTTATAAATACTAACGTAAAGATGTTGATACTTCAAGCAAGTATAGTTTAAATATTTTTTTTTTCTATATAATACAATCTGGTGCTCGCGAGAAATCTTCGAGAAATCAGTACCATTCCGATAGGTTTAGTAGTTTTGAGGTGATGGTGTCTCAAAGGACCCCCATTTTCCTTTTATAAATATAGATAGATAGATTTAGAAGATAGATTTCACTAGGACTATTAAGATAATCGCTGTCATCGGTGAGAAAATTCATTTTATAACACATTATAATTACTTTATTACACTTTTAAACGAATGCAGAAAGCCGATACTTGACCACTATTTTAAGTAAAAACTTATCGGTGTTTTGCAGTACTCTTCGTATATAGTCTTCATGAAGCATTTGAATATCATAAACATTCTTGTAGGATTATCTTGTATGTTATTCGCAAAATCTATGAAAGTACAGCGAGCATGTGTAAGTACATATAAAGATACCCAAATAATAAGATACTTGCGGATACTTCTATAGTAAAATCGCACTGGCGTCTACACACGCCCGCTGTGTGTTGAAACCATTATCGATTTTCACTATTGAAGGGTCACGGAGCGACATAGCTAACTTGGCGGTCTCAATTTCTAGTTCAAGGTTCACCAATATTGTTTTCCTCGCCGATTTTTTTAGTATCACATGAGTGTCGTTGTTAAAGGAGTTGAGTGGTCGCGCGTTATATTTGTATAACTAGCTGTGTGCCCGCGGCTGCGCCCTCGTTTCATATATTTATCACTGCGCTATATAGTTTTTAATTTTTTTTATACGGAAACCTAATTATTTTCCAAATATTTTTTTGCTACTAACATTAAGCAAAGACATTTCTCACAAATTCAAATATCTGCCAGTAAAACTGCATTGAATCGGATTTTGATTAACAATTTAATGAGTTTTAATACTTTTACGCGGTACACTAATTATCTTCAAAAAACAAAGTACCCTAAGTTACACGGAGTAACTTCAGTTATCTACCAAAAAAAAGACCAAATCGGTTAGTCGTTCCGGAGATTACCCGGACCAAACAGACAGACAGACAGACAACAATTAAAAAAAAATGTCTATTTTGGTTTATGTATCGTATATATATATTAATATCTATTTAGTAAAAAAAAACTTATTTTGACATTACAAACATACACTTTTATATTATTTATTTGTATAGATTTCGAAACGACTAAACACCACATAAAATTAGCATAAGTTTGTTAAGATTGTGAACTCTTAAAAACACGTGGGATAAATAAGGCAGTTTATTAGTTAATTGTCTTTATGAATTAAATTGAAAAAAGAAAACGATAATTATGATTTAACAATATACAGTACAGTAGTTTATTGTTTACTCTTTTAAAGGCCTCGCATAAAAAATTTCAGCGGCGGCAGGTTGACTGCCCATCCAGAATTTAGTGATTCCTGTTATAAGTCGTCGCCATTGTTTTTGTACTGAATATCAAATTCAGTATGATGTTGTGTAATTATCTAGTTTCAAAGGCCAGGAAACGATTGAAGATTCGAGTTTCACGTACCGATATAAAATGGAATTGATCTTAATTAGGTTAATGTAAAAGCTTACCTCCATATATAATATATAAATGAATTCTGTTTTTTTAATGAAATCGTGTGGTTTCATTTCAAATAAAGAGTAATAACAAAATAAATACTTACATATTATATTTTTTATATGAGATATTCTTACTTTAAAAAAAAAAACAAATTGTTCAATATTTAATACGTAAGAGACACTAAAAGTTTTGTAACGCTTCGTATGGACAAAGTTTACTTAGACACACACATTCACACGCACGCAAATACTTTTACCTAATTAACTAATTGCACACTTCTTTACAGTGTAAATGACAACATACAAAGAGAAACGAAAAATCGTCAAAATTAATTAAAACTTACTTCTTAATATATTCTTATCGTATAAAGTATTTTTAATGTTACTTACAGATTAGAGATGAAATTTATTTCAAATTATTTCGTCTCAAGTTCGAACAGTTTTATTTAGCCCGCGTGGTCAGCATAGTACCTACATACATTATACTACGATATAATCGAAATAGATGCATAATTTTTTTTTTTTTTACTTTTGGAAACTACGGGAAATATTATTTTTTTAATATCAATTTCTTGAAACATGATATCTGCAATTATAATACACGCAACGAATGATTATGTTTTTTATTTTTGTAAAACTATTATTTTATAAATTTGTTTCGCTTTAATAAATAATTACTAAAAGTTGGAAATTATTTATATAGTGAAATATTTGTAAATTTTAAACTATATATGAAATGAGCGAGCTTCATAACATTGCATATTGTCAATAATAAATTTATAGATAGATATGTTACTAATACGTATTCCTTACTCATTAGACGATGTGCATCAATAACAACACGCTTTGAAATCTTAATATCAATATGTTTACAACTATTATTCACTTTAAATAAATGCAAGTTCGCCGTAAGACTAAATATGGCTTTTTATATCAGATTAAAAACAAAGTCGATATGATTTTATTACCTTCTCTAATATAAACAATCTTAAATGAATCATATTGTATTTTTATAGAGAGAAAACACATTTATTTTTATTTTCTCTCTAAGAAAACACGAAATTGCATTGCATGCACATACAACAACGTACGAACGATAAAACAATGCAACCAATTTATAATATTCGAACCATATCACTGAATTCGTATGTATTATCTTATTGTCTATATATAAACAATATTCTGAAGTGTTAATTTTTTTTTCTTGACGTCAGAACTTGTATAGGTTTTGTTAAGGAAATCTGTTTAAAAATACACAATATATGTTTAGAAATTTAAAAAAGTATATTCTGTTTGTAATACAGTGATTCTCAACCTTTTTTTGTTGCGGCACATCTTTAACGATTTCAAAATTTGGCGGCACACAAAGTAAAAGATTTACTTACTAAAAATAAAAATATTTTTAATGCGCAATTTGAGCTTGATGTTTTTTGATAATTTCATTTATATTTGGTCGTAAAAATGACAATGCTACTCTCATATCGTTTTCTACATTTAACAATCTTGATCTTTTTTTTAGTTTTAATGTCGACTAATGCTGAAAATCCGAATTCACACAAATAAGCTGTGGAAAATTGTAATAATATGTTTAAAGCTTTTTTGGCTATCATTGGATAATCGCATCTGATGTTAATCCAAAATGAATTAATTGATTCTTCTGAATGTTTTAAAATTAAATCTAGATTATTGGAAATCAAAATGAGTTTTTCCTCTTCATTCAAAGTTAAGTCAAATACAGAAGTATCCGTTATGAGAAATGGATTACAAACCCAACCAAATTACTTAATATCTAATTTTGGGAAATAATGAATAATTCTCTCCTCTAATGTTATCAAATGATCAACAAAAATTAATTTAATAATTTTATAACTGTCTTTAGGGACTGACTCAAACTTTTCTAAATTGCCTTCCTGAGCTTTATTTTTTTCATAAAGTTATTTGTTTTTTTTTAATACCACCAGCTTATCGGTTGAGTTTAAGATATTTTCTTTAGGCCCTTGCATACTTGAATTGATGTTGTTAAAAATATTTTTCTTTTTAAATGATATAATTGAATAATATTAACATTATTATATATTTGCAAAATTTGGCGGCACACTTTTTGAAATTTGGCGCCACACAAAAGTGCCGCGGCACAGTGGTTGAGAATCACTGTTGTAATATGTAACTGATTGTTTTTGATTCATCCTTTTTGTAACGCATATCTACGTAATAGTCATCATCCTCAAGTTAAGAATTTGTAACTTATTTATTACTGATTTTCCGGCAAATTCAACAGCTAACTCTAACATGGTTAATTTGAATTAATACTATATTTATTACACATATCCCCCATATTATACTGAAATATTATCTTCAGTTGTTAGCTAATAACCTAAAAGTTAACAAACGTTTGCTATCTCACGATTAACTTTGAGACATAGTAAATTCTATTCTAAGGACGTTTTGACTTTCCAAAAGTAATTATGCGTTGATTAAACTCTACTTGTAATAAACGTAATTTTGTTTTAACTCTTTCTTATAAGAATAGTGTGCATACTCTTATGATATCAAAATTTTGAACAAAATTAATTAGTTAATAAACTTCTTAAATTTGGTTTTATTGGTTAACAACAATCGACATAATATTTAGTTTTACGGTAAATTTGCATTTCCTAACGAAGCCTTAGAAGAAACGTAGTGCATTTGAGATTATTATAGATAAATAGCAAGTAGACGGAAGTGGTGGAAGGTTGTGAAGTGGCGCCGACGCGAGGCGGGGCGAGTTCTCACTGCTATACGTCAGAGATTGCGGAGAGGCGCGCGGCAATCAACTCTAGACATCCACGCCAGGTCTCTAGTTGTCACCTGTAATACATAATGCTTATCGATTCCATCCTATCAGTCGATTATTGTTCCATTTTTTAATTCACAGCCTACTATATCAAAATCTTAAGTGATACGAGAATGGTAACAAGGTTTGTATGTTGGTAGCGCATTTACTAATAATACCCGCGTGGATAGCTACCATCCTCATATTTGAAAACCTGTCGTCAAATACAGCATCCGCCAGCATCACTTGAGAACCAGTACCTTTAGATTTAGTATGTTTTCCATCATGGACCATATCGTCACTTATTAACATCAGGTGAGATTGTGGTAGACGAACACTGGTAAGCTTTTTATCACCTATCACTATGCACTAGTATAAGAAACAGGTAATTTAACGTGCCTTTTAGCCTTTAGCTTTACAGTTAGTTGACCCACTTATTTACACGAAGCATTCAGCTAAGGTGCTAAAAAAAGCGTTTACTTATAGCAAAAAAGTACGCTGATCTTAATACCAAGGCACTTCAACCGTTTTGAAGCTTAATACGTTATTTAATAATGTAATATAAAATGTTTTAGGATAGTATTCCACGTATAAAAGGTTTGATCATAAAAACCTTACCTGGTGCATGGAATAAACGGCTAGCACGACGAGTACGTGCATAATGTTATGCGAGTTCAGACAGCGATCCACTGTTCCCGGAAACCATTTCTCTGGGATATGCATCGCGCCAATCACACCGCCTCCAAGTGACACAGCATCCTGTAAATAAATACATTACTGCAATGAGTATAAAATCGTTTCGATGTAAATACTGGCAATACAATTTTACGTTAAGCCGTTTAAAGGCTCAGAAGAGTTAGCTTGAACCCAGATGGCCGTTGGAACCTCATGCCGAAAACTCCAAACTATGCAAAAGCTGTTTTTTAATGTATTAAGTTTAATAATTGAAATTATATCAGATTTGCAAGTAAAGAGATATTGCTGATTTAAGTATTAAAAAAAAAATTATTAACATAACATTTAACATTTGTCTGGCTTTTACATCTATTGGCGCTCCCGAGTAATAATTTTTTACATTTTCATATATGTAGTTAGTTCAAAATTATGACATATGATAGGCTGCGTAAGTATACGTTTTATTATTTATCTATGTGTGCCTACTTGACATAGTGTAGCATGTTGACGGTCAACGTCATGGCATTGGTAACACGACTTTATAAATTTTTTCCTTATCGAGTATCGTTCAATGCCGGTAAAGATGTTTTCACTTTAAATACTTGACCGTTTAAATTGAAAATAGAGCATATATATGGAGCGATATTTGTTGTAAGTCTAATAAATAAAATTGTATAGTTAATTAGCCATATAACAGATACGCATTGTTTTTAAAACACTGAGTGGAAGCCGTACAATTATATTGGCTAATACATGTGTGTACATACAACCTACAATATAGAGTATGTGTCATGTTTAATCCAATATTCGTTTAATCCTGTTAATATTACATTAAAATATTTCGTATTTGAATTTTTTTTTTGACGTTAGATTTTCGAATGAATTGGACTGGAAACCTAAACAAAGCCTATAATTTCTTTAGAATACAAAAAATCTTGATTTTTGTTTTCATGCTAATGATTCTTTATTTTATTTGGAAATCTGCTATCATTTACTATTGATGCTGATTAATTTGTTCTAGAAAACAATAATTTAAAGCAAACCCGATATCTTGTGAAATTTCTCGTTTTACTTCGATTAGATTATATAGGATCAAGTGTGTTTATAGCCATATGGTGAAAGCTTGGTTAAATATATACACATGTACATCACTAGAAGTTTACTAGTAGACATTTTCAAACGAAAAATAGACTCTTACGTATCTTAAGTTACAATAATTTAAGAAAATATTCAGCGTCAAAATGCTGATAAAACGGTCATGATATGAAATATTTAGAATGCCCCAGGTGCTAACACGGACTCTAATTATGTGAAATAAGTTATTTTAATATTTATAGAATATTGAATGCAAGGGAACTAAAACTAATCACTGAAATGCCTTCCAAAGTTTTATTACTAACGACGACTACATTTTATTATGACATAACTGTTTTAAGAATTTTGAGTTTTTTGTCAGCTCTTATATGAAATATAGCGCTCATAATTTTGGTAGTAATATTTTTGATAATGATTGGTAATAATGTTTTTTAAATTTTTAAACATCTATTGAAACATCTATTATTATGAATTGTACTTTATTCCTTAGTAAATAATAAATAATACAATTCAATGCAGTAATGACTAGGTACGTCCAAAAACAGACCGTATTAAAGATCAATTAAAAAAGTAATTATTGACTATTGACGTAACACACAACGATCGAGAGTTAGATATCCATTAGTGTATCATCAAGCCATTATATTTGATTGGTAAGAGGTTTACTTGTTTTGTTTTATTGGTATTATTTTGTATCTACGGAACCTAATACATAAATAGACAAGAAAAAAAAAACAACATAATAATCATGTTACTATTATTATTTGTATATTTCTGTTGTAAAAAATTATAAAATACCTAAACCTGTTATTCCGTATGGCAAAAATATAATTATCATTATTATTAGATTAATATGTAACATTACCTGTGGATAATCCACAGTTTGACAATTGTTCAAATTTCATAAACATCTTTACTTATAATAATAAAAGGTTAACGAGAGATCTGTAGATTGAAGATGTTTAACAAAAAATACTATGCGGGGCATCAGAATCGACTGACGAACACATTTCGATAGTTTAATTTTTTTTTGTCTGTCTGTTTATTAATTTCTTCGTCGATCGTGCAAAAACTAGTGAACCGAATTCGATCAAATTTAGTAATGACATATATTGCATTGCATCCAGGGGAGAACATAGTATGCAAATTGTCTGAATTCAAAGCGGGTGAAGCCGCTGGCACAGACACAGGGCACGATTTATATTTTACGTAAAAATATTACACCTTTATTATCCTAGTAAAATTGCTTAAAAATTGCAATAATAAAAAAAAGCAATTATAATTTAAAGCCGTAGAAAGTAAAGATTTCAAAACGAGTTGTTAATTTCAGTTCAGTATTTATACATATATAGGATTTTGATCACATTTACACTTGATGTTAAGTGACTATGTTGTCGAATATATAGATCTAAAAGGTTTTAAAACAGATTTTTTTATTCGAGTAGCAGCTAACAAGATGAGAACATGTATATTCCATACCCCGCTGCTGTGATTTCATGACGAAGTTTACTTTCATCGAAATCTCTAGTTGACGGTATGAGGTAAGACAGATTATATAATAAAACTTGACTATAATATGCCCAAGGACCACTCCCTAGGAGTTTCTCAAGACCGATTACTGTATGCGGGGTGTGTCGGGATCAATTTATTATGCGTTTACGAGGCTCCCAGAGCCCTGGGGCCGTCATTTGGCAGCGCGCCAGCCCGAACCATTGTGTACAGCCTGAAAGGGTGACCGGCTAATTCAACATATACAATATATCCAAGTACGAGAGCGATGATATGTTTTAATTGCTACTGGCATTTTCAGATACGTTTGTCCTTACGTGCTCACTTTGCAATTAATCAATTTTATTAAATAAAATGCAACATTTCTCTCTGCCTGCCTGTCTCTTAGTTTGCTTATAATTCCACTGAACTGATTTATGTGATTACTTTGTAAATCATAGGTATATTATCCGGTTAGATTTTGGTATATTCTTTTACGTTACATAGTTTATGAAAAAGTTATGACGATAATATTGAATGAAAATAAGTTAAATAAAGTTTTTAGTTTAAAATCAATTACCTAGTGATTATTGCATTCGTTTGTTAGAAAAAATCAATTGCCTCAAAAAAGTAACATATTATCAAATGGTTCTAGTTCACATAAACATATATATATATATATATACCGTGGTGAATGAATTAGAATATCGATCCGATGAATTTGTTTGAATTTACGCATATTTGTTTTTAATTCAGTTGACGTACCAAAACAAGACACTCTCGAAATATTCCTATAGAGTACCTACCTTTTCGTTCGAAACAGGGGAATTCAAAACTACAGTTTCCTTTATATTGGAAACCATCAACGTGACATTGCGTTGTAATTAAACCTGTGTTATAGGAAAAACAATTGTTCATTAATTTGAGAGAAGAAAATTAATACCAGCGACTTCGTCCACATTGTCTTTATAATTGGGTCCAGTGTGAAATTCGCCAACTTGTTTTGCGCGGGGCCTAGTTAAAACAATAAATTCCTAAAACGAATATTTAAGTCATAATAAAATATTTCACATTTTTGTATTTAATTGAAATCTAAAACGTAGACTTCTGAGAGGGGAATATGCAATTAAGTTTAATACACAATCTTTATTATTTTGTATTAAGGTGTTATATTTATTATTGTTGATAAAAAAATAATAATTTATTTTTGTGCCTTCTGATATTCTAAATCTGTTTTCCCTTCATCATCTTTCACACAGGACCGCGACACTCTGTTTCAGGTTTGATACGGTCCATCAATCCCAGTTATTGGTGACCCATGCTCTAATGACGTATCGTAAGCCATTAAAATGGTTACAAAATATTGTTTTTTTTCCCTACTCAACAAAGAATTCATAATAACCTCATTTACATAAACAAACCTCTATTAGAAAAATACTGAACTGAGAACGAAAATCACATAAAAATTTATAACGTAATTTAGGAATTAACGGATAAAAAAAATAGACACAGTAGGTTACTTTGTACTAACAAACATGTATATAAAACCTTGTTACAAAATTATCTTAATATGTTACAATAAAATCACGTTCTGATATTTTAGTAGATGTCAGCGATATTCCAATTGAAGATATTTTTATTATTATTATTCACAATTATTATTTACTGTATTTTTTTCTCACAGACGGGGCCAAAGAAAGAATATAGGCTGTCTATTATAATATAATCATCTGAATTCCACGCCAACGAAGTCGTAAGCATAGCTAGTAATAAATAAATTACTCTGTCTTTTGCAATAGGTAATAAAATGAAAAGGTAAGAAAAATAAATCCGATAAAAAATTGTCAAATAGATTTAAAGGTTCCTCCGAACAAAAAAGCAGTTACGTCTTTAGTGTAGACAAGATATATTGATAAGAATGACGGATAATATATCAAATGTGAGCTTATATACAGTTTTCTGTATACAGGTCATATTTATCGAGTATAAATTTTAGGTATAATCTTTATAAATACCTGCACTATTTCTTGGAATTCCATCTTATCTTTATACTTGTGGATCTAGGATCAATCTGCGCTCGTATTAGTGACTAAATAATCAAATTTACTGTACTGTGTGTACAAACATGTTTAAAATGTTAACGTTGTATACATGGAAAAGCTTGTGAATAATTGTAATCAAACAAAACGACTCAAGTAAATCCCTATGAGCAGCGGTGTCTCACTATGCGATTAATAATATAAACATTCAATACGTAATTTCAGAAACATAAATCGTGCAAAATCCTTCGTCTACTTCTTTCGCAAAGCTGTTATCTTCGGTCCGAAGGGTGTAGTTACCAATAATACAGTTTTCATCATTAGTAAATTGAGACGAGTTTGGAAAAAAGCGAAAGTGTCCCCAAACCTCTGCGTTAAATGCATGTCTTAAGGGAGGGGAGTTTTTGTCCGTAAAACATTAATTTCGTTTGTTTGTCCACGGAGAGTTCGGCAGTTTTTTTTTGTTGTATAGAGATGCTTCCTGGATATAATATTACGCTCAGGGTATTTCGGCTCAATTGTCTAAAATAACAACTTTTTATTGGTCTATCTAATTTAAGATTATGCCTATTTACTACTCTGTATTATATAAAAAACATAAGTAATTAGATTTATAGGTTGTTTTATAAGAAGTCTCTATTAGTTCCACTATATATATTTAATTGTTCAATAATTTACTGTTATCTTATCTACAATAAGCCCATCGTAAATTGGATGATCTACGTTATTTTCGAGCAAATGGAAAAATAAAATTGATTAAAACAAAATCTTTCTTTAGTTTGTTTAAAGCACGTACGAAGGGAGAAACATATCTAGATTAATTATTGTTCCTGGATGTGTATTCACCGTTTGTAATGAAAAAGTATCTCGTGTACATAAAACGGGGCAAATACAAACAATGAAACTGACATCGAGTAAGCTCTTTCGTGCTCGTTTTCATTCGTATTAGTAATTGTCACTGAAGAGTGAGGTAGGTTCACACCCGCAGACATAATTACGTCCTTCAGTAGATTGTGACGTTGTATCTATACTCGTAATTACAATAAGATGATGAGCCGCACTTGTACAACAATATTATTGGGTTTGATTTGAAAAAAAACCTAATTTTGTTAGAAAAAATAATTGTAGTTTACATCCTCATACTTTTATGTTCTATGAAAAGAGAACATTAATTATATTCTACCCTTTAAAGCAGGGTTGTTTTTTTAATTTATAAAACAAGCTGTTCAAATTTTTTTAAACAAGTGTTTTTTTTTTCGTTTTTTTTTAGGGCATTAATTTCAAATCAAATAGACTTATATTGATTCATTTAAAGACTAGATATTTTCAAATTCGCCATAGTAAATTAAATAATTACAAAAATCGATCAATGGATAAACATTTATTGTACATCTCTAATTTGTACTAAATGCTTTACATTCATTCAACTGTTGTTCTAACTAATCTTCATTTTTTTGAAATGGTTATCATTATAACTTTGACTGATTTGAACTGAATATTAAAATGCATGTTTTAAAAATACGTGTTATCTTGTCCTATAAATGCATGTACCAATTATTGTTTTAATCTTTGTTTTTAAACACGTGACAAATACACGGTTTTAATTCAAACTGTTTTAAACACTGATTTAAAGATGTGTTTTAAAACAACTTGTTTTAATCATGCCAACCTTGCTTCAAACCCATAAAACTTTATTGAATTGTAAAATAATAAAAAAAAACCACATTTTTTACAGAACATTTTTTTCAATTTCATAAATAGTTGTTGTTAACACTATTTTTTTAAATTATGTAAATGTTTGATACATCACTAGTACGAAAAACATTTTTTTTAATTACAACTTATGTGAATCGACCTTTACTGTTACGACGAAATGCTTCTGATGAACGAGCGTTGTTTAAATAAGGCTTCATAGCAACATGAATACTGTCAATAATACAAATACCGATGGTTTATGCCTATGTATCAATATCTGTGTAATACTAAATGTGCCATGTGTTTATCGACAAAGCTAAAGAATTTGCCAGTTTATTCTAGAACTGACTAAATACTACCTACCGGAAGGGCCTGGACAGCTTCGGCGAACTTTTGAGGACAGCATAAGGTTATCAAAGTGTTACGGATCTAGCTGTAAATTCCGCGGAATTTGCCCTGCGCCTAAACTGCAGTGGATAAAGGAAACTATAGATTTCAATGTAGCTTACTAAACAGTGTAGTGTGCAGGGGTTTCAAGTGCAATGTAATGCTAACGCATGAAAATATAGCATCACCAATTCGGGTTCAAAGCACGTGTTATCTCGCTGCAATACAGGGGACGTGATGATGGTGATATCAACTAACTTACTCCAAATTTATACATACATACATACATATCATCACGCCTTTCTCCCGTGGGGGTAGGCAGAGACTACGTCCTTCCACTTGCTACGATCTTGGCATACCTCTTTCGCTTCCTCTACTTTCATGAGCGCTTTCATACATGCTCTTCGGTTATGAGTAATTTTTACCTGGCCTTTATTTAACACATGATTGATTTGGTCTAGATCCGTTCGCCTAGGTCTACCCTTACCGACTTGCCCATTCACCCTCGCCTTATAAATTAATTTCGTTAATCTTCTCTCATCCATCCTCTCTACATGCCTTCTCTCATTATATCTCTATAATAGATATAAATACGGATGTATACATAATATGTCTGGAACAGGTGCCTTGCGATTCTATAACTGCTACATTCCTTTATAAACATGGAAATAATTATCCGGCTAATTCTAATGGTGTAAATTTTTCTATAACTAACAAGACTACGTGTGATATTCACCCGTGTTTTTAATAATAGCAATTTATTCCTGTTTAAAACAAATTGTTGATTTATTTATTTCGTTTTAACCTATGCATTATGAAAGAAAAGTGTACCGTAGTTTGCGTGTTATATTGCGATCATTGTCGGTAAATTAGTGCCGCTATCAACCGCAGCTGGGTATTTGCCAACAATGTAACAGATTGCAACGGTTATTAGTATCGTGCGACAGCCGTTCCCCTATACACTTAGTTGATTAAAACGTACTCTATTAGTAAAACATAAATTATTTGGTACGTTAAACCCTTATGCAGTTTTAGATTTCATTTCAGGGTATGTGAATTCTACTCAATATATTTTTAAAATTAAAATGATGTATGTAATTTTTTAAACTTTCGCGTTCCATATTTAAATGCGAAACCCAGCCGAAAAGTCGGGTTAGGAAAAAAGAAAGGTAACGCGTGAAAACCCGTTTCAAATAACTGCATTTAAAAATTATGTATTGTTTATATTGAGAGACTTATTTTTAAATAAGTTATTACGTAAATGAAACGGAAAGTGCAAAAGAAGTTGTGTTATAATTACTAAGTCGTTGATGACCGCGAATTCGCTTTAATGAAATAATTTTATCATCTTTACAAAAAGGCGCGATGGTATGCCTTGAATGTTTTTAGGTCAACTGCTGTATTAATCTGAAAAGTACGTAAAAATCGGTTTACGTACTGTAGTTAAATTTACGATTTTATTATACATTATTTACGCCCTTCGTCCTCTACTCATAATAATAATCTCTATTCTCTAAAATTGTTTACTTGTATTATTAAATAGTCAACGGTTTAGGTATAACTGGCTCTGCCTTAATTTCAAAAAGTTATTCCAGGGTGGATCATTGCGTGGTCGATAGTGATGTCTGAAATTTACACACTCTCAGTGCTTCCGCTAACAATAGTTACAACTGTGATTTGTTTTATTTAAAAACTAGCTGTGTGCCACTTGCTGCGCCTGTGCTTCGTATATTCTTCACTGCGTTTTAATTTTTTTATACAGAACCCTAATTATTTTCTTAAAAAATTTTCGATACTAAGATAAAGTAAAAATATTTCTTATAAATTCAAACACTTGCCCCTAATACTACGCATTGAATAGGATTTTAATCATTTTCTATGAGTTTTAATATTTTTACGCGGTACCTTAATTATTTTCGAAAAACAAAAGTACCGTAAGTTATGCGGAGTAACTTTAGCTATCTATCTACCATAAAATGTTCCGTCAAAATCGGTCCAGCCGTTTCGGAGATTACCCGGAACAAACAGACAGATATCATTTTCAAAAATTGTATTTTTGTACAGGTTTCGAATGTACATTCATATGTATTAAGTAAAAAGTTGTTATTTTTAAAAACAAACGGACACTTCAATTTTATTTATTTGTAAATGTATTAGATGTTCTGTATATTCCAATTTATTAAAAAAGGAACTAGATCGAGTTTCTTGACTGTGTTGTTTTCCGAACAAGTCGCCGTTTCGTTCATAAGTGGTTTCTTAGGACCTAAATTCAATAAAGACTTTTTATTTTGATTTTCGGTATCGCTCGCGAGATTATAAATCTTGTATATAAATTCTGTATGCGTACCTTGCATCTTTTTTTTTGTATACGGAAATAAATAAATTTCAAGTTGAACAACTTGAACTGAGCGGTTAAGACGTGAAAGCGTATCTAACAAATAAACTAATATTTGAATTTATAAGGCATCATCACGTGTAGCTCAGAAGGGCTTCCCGACCCGTCCGATGTTCGTCGAAGCCATTAGGTTTTGCTAGGTAACGTAAAACATGAAACTTGAATTATTTGGCGACTTTGCATATATAACTATGTATATATTTAATTAAACCTTCTGTAAAAATAACTAACTTATCGTGAAAACCGCATGAAAATCTATTACGTGGTTAAAGAGTAATTAGTGTGTTTACGACATAATTTTACACTACTTAGAGATACTTGCAGTGACATGTTGTGTACATTTTTTATCGATTTAATTCACTGTTATTTTCATATATTACTTTTTTTTTACACGGTATACACACCTATTGGTATTTGGCGACAGGTTTTCAAACTTGAGGGTGGTAGATACCTAGGGGGGCATTATTATTGCCATCATGCAGAAATTTAGTGTAAAAATATGCAAATGCCTATAAATCGACTAACGGACAAGCAAATATGTATAGACGTTATATTACATATTTGAATATATTTAGATTGAGACGATAACTACAAATTACTAGGACAAAGACACATAGTAGTGACATGTGCGATACCTATGTTCTCATTATGCAGTTACCCGTTAATTTGAAGTGTTGTGATATGCAAATGGTAGTTGTAACTATATGCAGGGCATCGTTATATTATTATAATTTTACATCACGAACACACTAACAAAAATGAATAATGTTTGTTGAACAAAAAATATGAACAAATAAAATTTATTTATTGGAGGTTTTTTTATGAATAATAAATCTATAATTACCTGTAAAAACACGTGAAGTATCGCGTGAGGATCCCCACCGCCGAGTCGTGCGGCTCTTGCACCAGCCAACAGCACGCGCATGCAAAAAGGCGCCGCGAAACATAACCTACGTTCCCATGGAGACCACGCTCTCATCGCCTGAAAATAAACGTATTAATTAAGTATTAATATGGATCTTGGTTCTTAAATTAACTCACTAAAATTCATATAGGATAAGTTGAATATATAGCAGTACCTATATTTTTTTTTAAATATTTTATAGGTTTAGAATTTGATTATTATTTCACCTAACAGTAAGTAACGATGCACGTGAAGATGTTATACGGCTAAATATAAAAAAACTGACTCAATGAAAAATATCCTTCCTTTTTTATACTTTTTATCATAATTTTTTCTCTCTGCGAAAACATTGGTTTAGTACAGAATTTGAAGTCATGTTACTGTCGCTTTTTAATTTAAATGTTTTCTACTTATATATGTAATAATTCTATAGTGCATATGTCTCTATAAGATTATGAGAACCTAGTTCACAGTTCTAGTTAATTCGTGGCTTATATAATGGGAATCCTTCTAAAATTTTAGTTGCTACAACTTTACCAACTCCGTTGCGTTTGCTTGCTTATATAGAATATTACAGATGATTTATGTTTAATTTCTTGGAAACAGCAGACTAAGTAAAAGCAAGTTAAATAGAGTTGTTGAAACATATATTTCATTCGGCTAATAAAATTCTGGGATATAAGCGTTTAAAGGTTTTGGTAAGGACCAAGATTGAAGATGTACACCATTTGTTGATGGAATGTGGCCGAAACAGAACTGAAAGAAACAGTGTACTCAAACAACTGGATCTTAACATGTTAAATCTAGGAACCTTTCACGAAATTTTGGCTTTACCTGCAAGTGTAGAAGCCAAAATTTTGTGGAAGTTTGCGAGTAATTTTAAGGTATAGTTTGTTAGTTTTAAGTTTAGGTTACGATGGGACTGACATGTTCTTGGTGAACCCAAGTCCCTAAATTAAATATAGATAATAAAAAAAAAGGACCAAGATGAGATGCTTTATCCTTTTTACCAAAACGAACATTTGTTTACTAAACGCGAATAGAACTCGCAATAAGCATGTAGTAGTCTCTCTTTCTATCTCTATGATAAAGTTAACATGCTTATGAGTTCCTTATATTATATTAGATTTTAATTTTGTTGTAAGTTACTCACCCTTATAAATGGTCTTATATTTTTAGACGAAATGATAAAAAATAATCAGTCAATATCTCTTGATTTTAGTTTCGATTTCTGATTGAAGACATTATTTGTGAAAGAAATTATTTACCGCTCAAGATTTCATCTTTGATGTTTTTGTATTGAAATTACATAATATAAAGTTTATATTGACATATTAAAGGTAAAAACTTGAGCATTAAATAAAATCTTATAAAATTGGTGTCAGAAATTTTTATTTTAAGTGACGAATGTAATATTAACATTTAATTAATCTTCCGGTTGGCTTAGATTTATTGTTACTCCCTGTCTATTCGTTTATTTAACTTCCCAATTTGAATCTTAAATAATTAAAGGACAATGAAATAGAAATGTTCTTTAGAAGAACTACAATTAGAGTCAAGTGTAGTTTTACAAAACTTTGCGGCTTTAATTACTGTACCGCTTATTGAATATTGTAATTAACAAACTTTGATTATTCCAATAAAAATATATATATTGGTGCGGGCCGCAATATACTATGAGTGAAATTTAGAAAGTTTTGGGGTTTGAGTTTCTATATTTTGAGATCACAGACAACCTTACGCAGTTTCTGTATGTGGAAACGTTTATTGCGTATCGAGATATACGTAATATTTTGTGTACAATAAATACTCAATCAATAGAACATTTAATCAAAATATAGAGGAATGTTATGCATATATAAGTACGGTGTACATTATTACAATATACGTTTATATGTTATAACATACATCATCGAATAATGATAAAACTGCTAAAAACTAAGTACAAAATATAAGTAATTCGGTATGTTAATATGAGAACTAATCGTGTACCAGTGATAAATAATAATGAAACAGAATTAATAAAAGATGAAATATAAAATTTCATTTTACTAACATAATGTTAAATAAACTACATAAATGAAAATCACTTGTAGATGTTGAAAATTTTTGCAAATCGGTCCGGTCCACAATTGACGGAGAAATCAAGTAACAAACATACAAAAAAAAAAACAGGTGAATTGAGAACCTCCTCCTTTTTGAAGTCGGTTAAAAATAATGTTTAACTAAATACATATGAAAGTGTATAAGACACCCATAATAGGAAAACAATTTTTAAAATTTTAACTGTCTGATTATCTGTTTGTTCCGGGACGGCTGTAGTGATATTGTTGGAATTTTTTTGACAGTTACCTGAAGTTACTCTGCGTATTAAGCTACTTTAATTAAGCTACTTTAATTTTGCGAAAATAATTAGGGTTTCGCGTAAAAAATTTAAACCTCATGAAATAAATATATCTGATAAAATCTGATTCAACGTACAGTTTCACTGGCAAATATTTGAATTTGTGAGAAATAGATTTACTTTATCATAGTACCGAAAAAAAATAAGGAAAATAATTAGATTTCCGTATAAAAAAATTGAAACGTAGTGAAGAAAATATGAAACGCAGGCGCAGCCTAGGGCACACAGCTAGTATTATTGTAAAATTTGTTTTTTCATAGAGATTAAGATCTGTGGCAAACTCTTGTAACGTTTGCAAGAGTAATTATAATACCTACGTACCTTATAAAGTCCTAGTAGACAGCCGAGACTGTAAACCGTAAGTGCGCCGTATCGCAGCGGCATCGGTGCGCAATAAACTGTCGCCGTCACCATAGGTATTGCGCCTGGAAATACGTACAAAAATAGGTTACTTGCTCTACAACGATTATCTCCATCTATTTACTTTATAGTAATGCGTCCACATTCACATGTTAAGAATTCGCAATAATAAAATAAGAAATAAAAAAAAACTTGGGCGTCACGGGATGCTTAACATATATGTAATATCAAACTCCATGCCATTATACAAGTCAGTATTTACTGGCAAGACAAATAATACAAATAAAATATCTGAGTACTTCCGAATGAGTTTAGGCACTTAGTCCTACATTAATTTTGTACTGCCATGAAGTACGGACCCAGTTATGAGTTGGTTAAGCAAGAAAGTCAATAATGACATGACATTTTACGATTTCATACATTTTGTCAAATCGGCCAAAACTCGGGAATGTCAATGTGGATGTTTGTTATAAATTAATAAGTGATTTATTAAATGAAAAATTCATAACTCACAAATTTAACCTAGTTTAGTACTGCGATAACAAACAACTTATATACCTAAACACATTGATGTTTTTTTAAACATATAGATAGAACTAACGTAACTAAATCCGTACTTTAACAACCTTAATATACTGTTGCCATTTCATTATCACCAGGTTTATTGCACAATTCAAAGTGCTCTTAAACTTCGGTCACCTTATTGTATTAGTGCCAATGACATTTTATATGGCACATCTTAGATTAATGCACTGTCTACTTGAAAATATCCATCCAATAGACTTTACGAATACTAAGGTTAATGTTTTGTTTTTTTATCCTTTTGTTATGTTTGAAATCAATTTCTAATTGGACTGCCAAGTTACTTTCTCTACATCGGCCTCGATAACATTTAAAATTCAATGTAAAACTATTTTCACAAAGTTTTTAAAATAGGTACTCTTTTACATACTGTTATCCATTTGACCATAGAGATCAAAATAAAACCTGCATCTTATCCACTACTGTCATACTACATTACGTTGCAAAAATGCACTCCTATTATTAAGATAACTTTCTATTAATCAAACAAATATGAAAATCTTTATTAACGTTTACAAATTAACACACAAATACATATCTATAGATCCCGCACTAGGAAATCATTCCTGTATCACGGGAGATCATCCAAATCCGAAAATACAGTAAGTGATTTCGCTGTAGAATATGCCGCGAGTATGTTTAATGAATTTACTTATTATAGTTAAGTCATTTTATTTCTAACATTATTTATAAATAAACAACACTAGATATTAAAGGATTCGTCTCGTCAATTTATACATACAGCGATATTAAAAATTTAATTTTAGTAACTCCGTAAATACCAAGTTTGAACAGTATAGTGTTAAAACCATGAAAAATCCCGACTTTATAGAACTCCGGAACGAATGAAAAACCGCGATAAATAAATAACCTCGACTCGTTGCTCACAAAAACTTGCAAGAGAACTAAAAGTTAAAAATTTAATGGTCTCTAAAATTTTTAATGCAGTTTCTATAATAAACTAACTTTTATCATTTAGTTTATCGGATTTTACATTGTCCTTTATTGGGCTTTATTACCAACCGTGTACTAGGGAGGTTAATAATTATTTTATCTAAACTAATAAATAAAATTGATGTGTCTGTTTGTAATGTCAATTTTTTTTACTGAATTGATATGTATGTAACAATGTATATATGATAACTATACCAAAAATATTTTTTTTTAAATTTGTTAGTCTGTTTGTATCGGGTAATCTCCGGAACGGCTAGACCTATTTTGACGGGACTTTTTTTGGTAGATAGCTGAAGTTACTCTGGGTAACTTAGATTACTTTTAAAAAAACTCATAAAAATTTGAAAAAAATGCGATTTAATTCCCAGTTTTACGCGCAAGTGCTATAATTTATGAGAAATATTTTTACTTTATCTTTGTAGGTACTTTTTTAGGAAAATATTTAGGGTTCCGTATAAAAAAAATTGAAACGCGCAGTGAAGAATATATAAAACGCGGGCGCAGCCGCGGGCAGGCAGCTAGTAAAGTTTAAATAAGAACAAGCGATTTATTTTTTAATCTGTTTATTTTAGTGCGACTCCACTTTGCGCTCTGTTATTAGACAAATCGAAAAAACATTTCTATAAAACGATGTTGTTTATATTAGATTGTAATTTGTTATATAAAAGATTATTGACTATTTTTGTTATTATTGTTTTACTTATTAAAATACACCGTGTATTATATAAATTATTCCACTTATTAAATAAGTTATTATAATTTAATATTTTTTATTTATAGATTGTAGGTGTTCTATTTTGTGTGTTATATTACATACTAGCTGTGCCCGCAACTTCGTCTGCGTGGAATAGTGACTTTAGGCAGCATTTTTCGGATTTTGGTTTATTCTGGATTATAATCACCGTCGTTACATCGTATAGCCATCGGGGAACAAAGCATACCGGCTGCTAGAATTATTAACACGTGATAAAGCCACATAAAGCTGACCGTGCGAAAAACAGCTAATACTTAGATCCACATCCACAACTTTTAGCGTCTGACCATAGGCTTTATTAATTGTCATCGCAAAACTGGTCATAAGCTCACTGGAAACTGAACTCGTTTAAACCAGGAACCCGGAACCCGAGGCATAAAAAACACTACCACCTGTTAAAATCTCTGCTTCTATCAGGTTTCGCAGAATCAGAAATTTAAAAGAGAAAAAATCACTTTTAATCTAGTATTGTTGCAAAGTTTTGGCGGTATTAAATTTCTTAGCAGCATTATGGGTACGCCGACTGTAAATTTATTTTATGAGATGGTAGTCCAGGAGTACTGAGGGATTCTAAAAATTCTACTGGGTAATTGGTAGATTCTTCATCTTTCATAAGTCTGTTAATGGAGATATACTCTACATTATCCTCCGAAACAAAGCTCAAAACTTCAGCATTTATTGCTGCTGCTTGGTCGTTTCGTGGACTTAAAATAGCTCTTTCACAAAGCCATGAATTTTCGCAAGATGGTATTTGCGTTGCGTTTCCATACACGGATGATATGAGGTCTCGCATTCATGAAACTTCGCAGCATAGGTTTTCGTTTAGAACAAATTTTGCTTGTTCCTGCGGATACACACCGTTACCGATCTCAAGTTACTATAGAGAAAATATAGTAGCAATAGATACAACAATTTCATCTAATTTGTATCCGGTATGAATAAAACTGTAAGGCTGATATTTTTTATTATAATTTGTTATGCTAGTGCTTGGATTTACTTGGTAGAGTCTGAAATTGTACTCATCCTGACCATGGAAATATATCAAAGGATACTGCAGAGCATCATATGCTCGGTGTGTTTCATAAATACGTTGTAAGCGATCATCATGAGTGCGCTGCACGATGTCACGTCTATCACATTCCTAATTGACTAATATTACTGCAACTTCGTCTGCAACGGGGACAGTGTACTTTTCACGATGTTCTTCCGCAGGACGTCTATCAGCCTTATTTATAACTTTATAATTGTTATTTTGGCCTTGTGGGATGGAACCTATTGCAGCTTTGAAACTTCTGACATACGGATTTACTTGATGTAACATATTCTCAAGTTGAAATATAAAGTTGATGTTCAGCTGAGGAAAGTTATGATGTCGTATATGGGCCTGTTCAATGTAATTTGATACAAAATAAATTTAAAGAAATTTTGGCTCATTTTGGAGAAGCAAAGATCCCAAAAGATGTCATTCGGAATACACTATTATATAAACGGACATAATCTAAAAATGTTTACACTGAGGATGCTCACTATTTAGTAAAACTTTTATAAAGGGGCTCATGATAAGTTTAAATGAGCACTTTGCTACCTGAATAGCATATTCCATTTGGTTCTTTTCTCCATTTTTGAGCATTACAAAACTGACAACATACTACCATACCTACTATAGATTCGAATTCAGAGTTATCAATTCTGGGCGAATACAAATAACCTGTTTTCTCTTTTGGTAATCCATGGAAGGATATCAATTTCCTCTCCAGTTTCTGGGCCTTCTATCAAACTTGATAACATTTTATTGAGTATATGCCGAAATCGATCGGCATTTAGTCGTGACTGACGTTGTTCTGCAGTTTCTTTCTTCTTCTCGATCAGCTGTTAATCGAGATTCACAATCTAAGCTACTTTCCAGCTTTCTAGACTGCAAAGTTCGTGGTTTTTGAGAGCTCAGGGTTTCCCTATCAGTAAAGGTCTCAGACTCACGCGATATTGCATGAGCCTTGCGATCGGTGGACAAACGTGCTTCACGCTGTTCCCTGTTCATCATAAGCAAAGTAGCCATCATTCGAGAACGATGTGAACTCAATCGAGATTTTCGCTGAGCTGAAGTTTCTGTAATATGAAACCTGACCTGACGTTACTGAAATGCAGTGAACTAATGAGAACTAATGTCATCCTTATTGCATTTTTGCCGCTCCGAGGGAGGTTGGATCTTTTTCAAGGCATTCTTTTAAGAAGTAGTAATTAGTACTAACTCAGCGTTATTTAGTGAACACATACTCATCATACACAAAAAAATTAAATACTTACAGATTATTACACAGTTTAACTTTATTACAGTTTAATAACTATTAAGACGTATTAACCTAACCTATTAATTATCGAAAATAAAAGAAATGTCTAATATTTAAATTTATGTATTAATTAATCGCAAATTACTAAATTGTTTTTAAACATAAAAATTAAGAACTTGTATAAACTTGTATTTACAGTTTAACTAATAAGACGTGTTTATCTAATTTGAAAACTAATTAACATATACTATATACATACAATATGTATTTACAAACCCTAAAATATAAATAAATAAAATAAGCAAACAGTCAGTGTTATCGAATGCAACTGTTACGCCATGCGCCTTCGAAAGCGTACGTATATAAACGTATATAAACAACCTATTTGCCAGCCTAACCTGAACCCTATTTCATATTAATGATGATATATGTTTGAGATCAACTTAAATTGGAATAATAACATTTCCGAAACTGATCATTTTTAACTTCTATTTATTATAATATTATTATTATTATTATATAATAATACTTTTATATAGACTATTATGGAGTTTAGTAAAGTTTCATACAATGCATCTGAACAGAGAAAGAATTTAGATAGAATAAATGTTCAACGTGATTCTTTAAATTGACATAACTTTTTTATTTATGTACCGATTGACATGAAACAAACACTAAATGTTAAGTGAAGCTTACTACAATATATTAGTGAAAACTACATCTAAATCGGATAAGCCCTTTCTGAGATTAGCGTGCACAAACGCACAGACAAACAGACAAACAGACAAAAATTTTAAAAATTATAGTTTTGGGTCCTATTTGCGTTTATAAAGGTCCTAATAATATTTTTTCTCATATATCTTCCATGTACAGACAGCGATCCGTTACATTTTTATTATATGTATAGATTATTAAAAGCTACCTTTTTTGTCTCCTTTAGTTGTCTTTTAACTCGAGATCGATTTGTACGATTTTTATTTATTTATAAATATCATATATTATCATCATCTATTTTACATTGTATGATCATATCTCATGCCGTGTCTTGCAATATTTTTATATTAAATTTAATTCAATATATCAAAAAAATATATAAATTCTTACGTATTACGTTAAAAAAACGTGTTTTTTACTTAGTATATATACTATGGAAAAAGCATAATCGTCCTTTGACAAAAGAATGTTATTAAAAAAGAAAACAAAAAATACCTATGAAAAATGCAACAAGACATAGACAGAATTCCTTTAATTCACGTAATTCATTACACGGCTCCCGGTCATTACCTGCTGTCAATAAAAATACGCACACCGACATGATAAATACGTTTTTAACGACTTTTCCCCTTCAGGTAGACTGAGTTTTGTGTATAAATTACTTCAGTTACGGTTCTATTTACAAAAATAAGCACAGAATATTATAAAAATTTTCGCCTTCCTAACACAAGGTGAATTAACTGTACGATGATTTTGCTTTTGTAAGTATTATTTGCGAGGTTATCCGGCCCCCTTTTATCGCCAGGAGAATATTGTATATAATTTAGTGTTTTCCATATTGTTTTACTCACGTATATTATTCTAGCTATGTGCCCGCGGCTGCGCCTGAGTTTCGTATATTCTTCATTGCGTTTTAAATTTTTTTTTCGGAATCGTAATGATTTTCCTAAAAAAATAGTACTAAGATACAGTAAAAATTTGTATCATAAATCATAGCACTTGCACCGTAAAACTGTGCATTGAATCGGATTTTATTGATATTTTTATGAGTTTTTTTTATTTTACGCGGAAACATTATTTACGAAAATTAAAAGTACCCCAAGTTACACGAAGTAACTTCAGCTATCTACCAACAAAAAGTCCGTCGACATCGGTCTAGCCGTTTAGGAGATTACCCGATACAAACAGATAGACAACAGAAAAAAAAAAAAAAAATTTTTTTATTTTTTTGTATAGTTATCGTCTATACATTCATACCTATTTAGTATAAAAAAAGTTGACATTACAAACAGATACTTCAATTTTATTTATTACTATAGATTGTCTAACTTCTGAGATGTTTTACATGAATAAGATATGGGGGACGGAGCGTCTTAATATGGGTCGCAATATTTAATTTACGTTTTTTTTTTTCAATAATACGTCAACGCTTACGTTATCATGTAAGTGAAGGGTAAGAGAAAATGATTATAATTACTGATTAGGAGGTAGGGGGAAGGTAATACTAGAACAGCACCAAACGAAGTTGTCAGGTTTTTTCAACAAGAAGAATTTTGTAATTTTGTTGTCCAATGAAATCAATATATTATAAATTTTATCAATCCCGTTTGATTTAGTATCACTTATTTTATGATTCGATATAATCTTGTTAAACTTATTGAGCAATCTAATTCGTATTTATAATACATTTAACAGTAAAACGTAGCTATTAGACAAATGAGATTTAATGGACGATTAAGGCGATAGCGCTTACAGCAGTGGGTATATTTTTTCATTGTGGCACGCGTTCCACATTCCCGACTATATTCACTTCACAGGGTGCCTACTGGGTCTACAGACAGCACAAAGCCGTTTCTCGGAGCGTAACTTTGTTTTGTCCGAACACATATTTTTTTACTCAGTTACAATATTTAAAGGGAAATTAAGTATTTTTCTTACTATAAAATCGATTGTAAACAAGTTCATCAATTTTTTAAGTAATCTCTTCTACATATATTAATACACAAATAAAAAGTAATGTAAGTTTGTTTGCCCTCTATGCATTCTGAAATCGATCCGCATCCGATTTTGATGCAATTTTGAGGAGTTTTTCTCGAAGATTCCTGGCGCAAAAAAAACAACCATCCGTGGCATTGCAATGTATGGAGGGCACAGCTTATTGGAATAGGTAAAAAAAAATCCATTGACAGTTATTTTGGTACGTACATGTATTAGTTTTATACCTAGACATATATAAATGTTATGATGAACAGACTTTTATTCCAAGTAGTCATAATGATCATCAGTCAATCGAAAGACATCCACTGTTACATAGGGACATAGGTCTCCCCCAATAAGGGGGGAATTGCCATAATCGTCACGCTTGGCAGGCAGGTTGGCGATCGCAGTAAGTATTTGTGGTTCTCAGAGGATGCTGCAGCCCATCCCCTGGTTTATCCCTTAGTCCCCTTTAACGACACCCACGGGAAGATATAGAGTGGTACTATTCTTAGCCGGCACCACACGGTTGTAGTATGTATTAATAATATGTAAGTACTATGTGACCTTAATATAGTCTTAGATTTTATGAACATATAATGCAATTTAGTTCTAGGCTATATATGTTGCAATCTGCAATCAAATTAATAGTATAGAATAACCATACATCTTTTGTAATATTATATATACATTTGATTTGCAATGCAATTTATGCATGTTAAATACTTTCAGCGGAAATTTTGTATCTAATCCCAAAACAAAAGAGTCATTATTAGCAGCTAATGGAGCACAAGATACTGTTAGATACAGCTATATAATCGTCGTGGTCACTAGTCGATATTAGGTAATATAAGTTTTACTAGAGAAACTCAATTTCAGGTCAAACTAGTTTCGACTAGGATAGACAAGTTTGCGTGTTTCATCCTCAATAACGTTATAACTCTTAATTTCGAACAGGAATCACGAAAACAAAATATGTAAAACAGTATATTATGTTGCTTTTAAAATGAGAAAATACACATATATACATACAAAAAAAGACCAGATCGAGTTTCTGCTATCTCTCCTCGACGACTGCGTTGCGTTGTCTTCCGAACCAGTGGTAGCGTTTTGCGTTCATAAACGCTACGTCATACATAAAGTATTTTATTAATGAAAAATGATATTGTTTTTGTATCCCTTAGTTTTCTAAACGATTGTTACAAGTTTTTAACAACTATGCTGTTGAATTTGAAACATATTAGGTACTAGTCTGAAGATCGGATTCACTGTGCAATTTGCAAATTAGACATGGGTAGTTTAAGATCCAGGACTCCATACTTCCAGGAACGATATCGTTCCAGTCCGAAATGTCAAATGAACCAGGTTCATAGGTTCTAACAGTTCCTCTGGTTGCATAATGCATATCACTGAAAACTTTGCTATCCGCTGAAATTGTTTGGAATTAAACAAAAGCGGAACAAGTGAATACCGAGCTGCCGGGGTACGATACAGCGAAATGTTAGAGCTCGAGTCCTGAGATGAATAAGATCAGAGTAATTTAATGCGGCAGAGGCGAGATGAAATCGGAACTGTTCAAATAAGGAGAGCTAAGCGTATGATTATCTTTAAAACTATTGCCACTGGTCTTCTGAAGGAGAAAATTCTTATCTTTTAATTAAAAATTTACTTCGTATATAAAAACTTGTTTAAACGTTTTGGTGGAAAACGAATGTTAAAGAATCATTTTCATAACGTGGTTATGAATATTTATTTCTTCGTTGTCTTGTATAACATAATACTATAGCTATTTAAAGTTAATATTTTTCATAGTAGGAAATCTTGCTTAAGATAAGTTAACCGATTAAAATCACACTGCGTTCATTCACCACTTATTTGCCCTCGGAGTAGAAACTGCTTGCTCATTACTTCTAATTCAAGTAGGTAAAGATAAGAAAGCTCTTAAGACTAATTAAGCCATTTTTCAGTACAGATTTATGTATCTCACAGACTACTTACACTGATCTTAATTTTTTTACAATTGTATTAAAACCAACGCAGTTTATTTACAATATTTACTATTTTTAAATTGTATGATTATGATCATTATTAAGACAAAACATAAAGTAATGAATAATTAAATAAATAGTTAAATAAATAGGCAAACTTTTAATTGTTTACTACTTATTAACGAGCTTCTGTGGTATAAATAAAAAAAAAATGTGGAAATAGTTCTTTTTTCTCTTAATTTTCAGTACTTTTACATAATTTTAACTTGTATTCATTATCCAATTTATATAATTTGACCATTGTTTTAATTTCAATCACTAATTTTATTTCGATTAAAAACACGAAGTTACAAAATACAAAAATAGTCGAAATCAAATATAGTAAATGTTCTGAAACTGACAAAATCTTTTCAGTTAAACCACGACCTGAATCATAAGTTCGCAGCCGGTGTGTTTCGTGGATTGCTCGTGCCTCATCAAGCGCTATTCATCGCAACAATGCCGTAGGTAGACCACAATATACCTACCTTACTATACATCTTTATGAATTACATAAGTATACAAAAATATTTCAATACAAGAAACATGTTATATTTTACTTTCATACCAATCCACATAATGGGTTGGTTATTAAATACATTTATATTGATTTTACCTCGCAAATTAACTAAAGTTGCTATGCACAATTAAGAAATTAATCAAATGATCCACATCTCACGGGTTTTTTTGACATTAATGAATACTCGGCAATAAATGACAGTACTTCGTTTGATATTACATGAAGAACAATCCAAGAAAGATATCGGCCGTCAATGAATGAGAATCTATCGACAGCCGCCATCATTATGTCGTCTTGCATCTGTCAAGACTAAAACCTCCAGATGGATATACACTGCTGATACCGGAACTCCTTTTTACACGCTTGCACCTCTTGATTCCGTGTAAAGTCATGCTATTAGTATTGTTCACGATTCCGAATTAACATGCAATCTAGATTCTTTGGAGCTTCGCAGAAACATCAGATCTCTATGTGTTTTCTACCGTATGTACAATGGGAAGTGTTCAGAGGAACTTTTTGATATGGTACCCTCGTCGCCATTCTACACCCGTACCCTCCCTCGTTGACTTACTTCTTATCCCTACACCCTTAAACCTAGCTGTAACGCAACTACTGAAAAGTACTTTAGGTAAGCTACCTAGTAACCTTCGCTGTGACTTGCGACTTATTAAAAAGGGACTTAAAAACGGTCTCCAAAGGCAGCAAACGCATCGATAATACTTCTGGTGTTGCAGTCGTCTATAGGTGTCGATAACTATTTACCATCAGATGGGTCTGCCTCTTTGTTGTTCTTTGATATAAAAAAAACTTGGTTTGCACCACATTGCTTATGCTTGTTATCTTTTGCGCCTAAGTGCCTTCAGCACTCACCCCCAAAGTCACGGTGAAGGTATAAAGGCCCTTCCAGTCAACAGCGTTAGTTAGTTAGAAAAAAAAAACATTCTTTAAAATGTATAATTTCACACGTAAACGGTGGTTGCGGTCCAATCACACTCAATTGCTCTACCATCCCGCTAACTGCTGGATCTAATACTGGTTTAAACCGAAAAGCAACTCGCTGATACGCGGAGTTGCCTGATACTTCTTGCCGGAATTTTCACAATGTGCATATTGGTTGCGACTTAGACAAGCAAGAAAACTACCCTTTGAAAAAAAAAACTGAAAATAATATTGAACAAAATAAAATGCTCAGGGCCGACGTACTACATTGCGAGTCATTAATATCGTCTTGTATACCTTTCTCTGAACGTCACCGAAGTAATTTATCACGATATCGCTCAGTCACCATGTAATATGTTGGCATTCGGCCTTGACCGTGGTGGCTTATACCGCGCCTTCTACCGCCCTTTGTAACAAATATAACGATAGCTTGATACTTCGAGTTAGTAATATCGTGCAAACTTTGTGCAAGATTATTCCTTTATATTATTGTATGACTAACGGTGTTGACCTGAATGGCAGTAAGTTACTGTAAGGCACTGAGCTGGAAAATGGTAAGTGGCACAAGGGCATTGCAATGGTAAAAACCTCGGCTTCAGTTGTTACATGAATACAAATTCCCCAAAATCATCCGTTGAGTAAGAAATAAACGACAATAAGTCCCTTACAATACTTATGTTTTTTACGTGTAGGTAGTGTGTAAGTCAGTAATGTGTTGCAAATATACTCGTATGTATGTGTATAGCACTGTCAGTGAGTGCTGAAGCTTCCTCAGTTGGAGATTTAAGGACGTCTTGGACTGCTGCCTGTTCGAGAAATAATGAATTTTAGAATTATATAAAACAATGATTTTTGTATTGACAATATTATAAAATTATCAAGTCATAAACCGTTATTTAAAGCCTTAATATTATCATTTAATATATTCGCAAAGTTACTAAGGTTCATAATAAATTTCAAAAATAAACTATGACGATCATATAGATCGTAGCTGAACTGATCAGGGAATTAGTATTCTCAATTCCTTTTAAACTGGGTATCTTACAACGAAATGGCAATTTGTGGTAGAATTTTGACAACGGATCAAACCGTTTAATATTATTTCTTTATAGTCAAAACGTGACGTCTGTCCAATACATTTTTATATACCAGTTTATAGACCACTCAGTTTTTTTATATGAAATAACGTAACAGTCACGTTATGAATTTTTTCTCTCGGTAGTATTTTATTTGCGTGGGTAAAATCATAAAACTAACTTAGTATTTATATACATTAATTTATTTGAGGGCTACATATATTGCTTATCTTCTTGTTATCAACATATTCATCAAACATCACCCACATCGTTTCAAAGTCGCGTCACGCGATGAATAACAGAATTAGCGTCACGATTTTGCATAGGACGGATAGAAGTAGGTAGTGACAGAAAAAGAAACGACAATAATAAGCGCACTTTTTAGTACTTAGCAAGTAAGACATAGTGCATTTATTTTAATTGTTTATTTTGTCAAATTAGTGTTAGACTTTTAAATTTAGTGCTAAAATAGTCTTTAAGCGTTGGTTTCAGAAATGTACAAACGCGCGAGTGCCACTTTCGCAAAGTGGGAGATACCTAACGAGATCTTCACGGGTACTTCTCGATGGGATTCTAATAAAGAGGATGATCGCTTAGTGGATCTCTTTGTGTATCACTAGTAATGGTTTATTCGTGTGACAGTCTTACTTTAAAATTAAAAAAAATATATCTAATCCATAAAATGCTAAAATTTGCTTATTTAACTAACTAATAATGATTCACTTTTGTAGATAAAGAATCTTATTATTAACATTAATTGATGTTATTACTTTTACTTACGTTATTATATCATAGATATTCAATTTAATAAAAACATGATGCCTGACGTCTTTCGGTTGAATGGATGGATGCTGCCTGAATATGCCTGATTAGCTGAGATTTCTGAATTGAACAGTGTCAACAACACATGTCTATATATATATATATATATTTCGGCAAATGCGATTCGATAACAGTGATGTCGTCGCCTATAATAATCTGTTTATGGTCAATCGCTAAATACAACACGGCGAAATCCTAAATTCTGTATATAATATTTAAACACTTTAAAATATGAATTGTCAACACCTTTTTAATAGTCACCTCTGTCTATCTGTCCGTTAATCGGCTTATAACTCGACAACCACTAATTATCATTTTAGAATCATATATATATTCTGTAGTCAGATTTTAGTAATGTTTTATTACATTATATGGAAAAATATTAAGAATAACATTGAATGAAATTGTAATAACATTGACAAACAATACTCGTCGTATTAAACAATCGTTGATATTAATTAATTAAATATTGAATATTTTAGATATACGAATAGTTACAAAAATTTGATACTATGAAGTAGCCGAGTAAAGTCGCCGGTAGATCTGGTTTACTAGATATAAAGGCCGGATGTATATGTATAAAATACTTTAGGGACGTTAACGGATTATTTTTTATTGTCCCATCAAAAATACTCGTAGATTTAATAACTGTTATTCAAATTAATATATGATCCAAAATAAGGTACGTATAAGCATTTTGATTTTATCCTAGCTACTGATATATACCTTATGTCTATTACTAGATTATATATATTATATATGACGTCATTCTTTACGATTTCGTACAAACTTTACACTAACATTCGGCATAGTGAGAGCGCATCCCCTCTAGATTCTCACCATAGACTTCAAATGCTTAACTACCTTATTGTCGAATGTAAAAAAATTAGAGGAATTGCTGTGTAATGTAAACAGCTGGTATGATCATTATTTATTCGGTGTCTTGGAAGATGCCCGGTACGTTTAAGACGACACTGACAGTGACGTTGTAACTACGTCATTCGTGTAACAGACTATATAGGAGAACAGGTGATGTTGACATCGTTCTGGTTTTATTAACTGCGCTCCGAGCGATGGAACATCTGCGACGGACAATTTATTTCGAAAGGCATTGTCTCCGTTGAAAATTGTAATGAATCAAGATTATACACAAGCATTATTTTATTCATATTTGATGATCCGTCAGTATTCAGTTTTATAAAATGTAATTCACGTAATTAAATTACGTATACCTGAACCATACCCTCGTATACCTGATTCAAACCGTCCACTTAGCCTTAGTTCCAAGAAAAAGTTCAATAACACCGCATTGTTTCAAAACGATAGTCTTCGACCAATGTGTGTTGCTAGTAATTATATTGTATAAGGCACGAAAACGATTATAGTGGTCGATTACAATAAGACGGCTCAAAGGGCAATGGAGAGGGCTATAATCGGAGTTTCACTGCTTCATATAATTTTGAATGAGAAATGTGGAGATCTGTAGAAGAATCAAAGTAACTGACATCGCCCGAAGAACTGCCATAGTTAAGTAACAATGGGTGGCCACACATTGTTTGTAAAACCGATGCTTGATGAAACCAATTTGTTCTCGAATGACAATCACGTACAGAAGGTGCAACGTGAGTGGCCCTCTAGCAAGTTGGAACGAAGATCTGGTGAAAGTCGCAGGTAGCGCAGTACTTTAGGGGAAGCCTATATTCAGCAATAGACGATTCTCGGCTGAGGTGATGACAATAATGAATTCACAATAATTAACTATCAAACCCAGAACAGAATTTTACAATTATAACACAGTAATATATTTAAATAGGCAAAGATAGAACAGAAAAAGATGTTGTTTTGCTCTGTTTATCTACCGATTTGCTTTATGTATATTTTAGTTACTATTACATTTAACTAGTTTTAAGTTGTTCTCAATTAAAAAACTATATTTATAACAGCTTATTCTAACAATTTACAAACTGGGCAAAGAGTAGTATTTATTATCGATGAAACCTCTTTGTAAAATTAGCCTGTTTTATGGAGATTACTATAATTGAAAATCATAAATCAAATATATGTCCTTTTTTATAAATGTAATAGAGAAAAATGAATTAATTAAAATTATATTATTAAATGTAGATGTGTTTATGAATGTGGAATATTACCATGTAAAGAATAGTAAGTAATTACATCAATATCTAACTGAACGAATTTACCTAAAAACAGCCGAAATGTTGTTTTACTTAAGATTCTCTGTTATTGAAGCTTTGTTTGGATGGGTTTATGGTAACTAGGTCAGGTTGCGAAGCTCTCCTATTTGTATGTATGATTTATCGTTTCGCGTTACAACATTCCGTCGTAGCGGAAAGTTGAGGGCAACTTGTATAAAATATTACTTTAACATTTTAAAACGAATTTACATAATAAACGGAGTATTTTGCAGGATTTCAGTCTGTCACATAGCTGTTTTTTTTTTTCACTATCTCGCGTTATTTGACTCTATATTGAATTCATATTATGTAATTTTAAAGGTATTGCTTGCGTGATATAGTTAGGTTATTGTACGCAAAATATTAAAATAATATATTTTTAACGCTCAGCGCTTCGACCATAAATTCACGTAATGTTAAGTGAGAGTGCGGTTCAAGATGGTTTTCAATTGGCAAATGTTCATACTTGAGGGTGACTGGGTAAGGCGGTAATGGCGAACGTATCTCACACACTCTGGCTGAGTTTCCTGCGTGGCTTGAGGAGCGTCGCAGTTTGGTGGCAATGATGCGACCAGACCTCTCGTTGCTGAAGGTGTTGAGACCCATGCTCGGCAGCGAAAGCATCTGGAGCGCTGTGGTCTTCGAGCAGGTTTTATTGCAGAAGGAGGTAGCAGAGTGGGAGCGGTAGGAGGATCTTTTAGTGGATCTCCAACGTCGAAAGAGGACGGGGGTAGAAGGGCATGGTTCACCTGTGCTCTTCCATCTCCCTGAGCCAGCGACCTGTTCCACATGTTGTTCTCTTCTCTTGTCCTTACAAGAATCCAAAGAAGAGAGGGGCGGGATCTACGTGGCTGGCAGTTGAGAAGGGGGTAGAGAATACCCCCCTCCCCCAGAGGGAAGATAAAGATAGTGGTCCTTTTCGGGCCTGACGCGGAGTTTGCTTTGGCAGTCCCGTGTCACCCCAGAAAGGCGGCGGTAGGTTTTAGTGGGTTTCTAGTGGTTTTATCCACATTGTGTCCCGGATTACAGACGCCAGAAGGAATGCGTAAAGTCATTACCTAGTAAAAAAAAAAGGCTAACGTATCTCGACCAGATCGAACACGTCTTAAAGAAAGGCCAGGTGAAAAGATTCCATAACCAACGAGTATGTATGAAAATAGAAGAAGCGAAAGGGGTGTGTCAAGGTTCTTAGCAAGTGGAAGGCCATAGTCTTTCCTTCTCACCAAAATCAAGCTCAGTGTAGAATAGGATAGGTAGATTTCGATCTACGCCTATTGAAGAGGTATCCACTCACTACCACTGAGCCATCGTCGCTTCAAATGTTGTAAGATATATAATATGTGTAGTAACATAGATAGTACTAAGCTAAAATATTGCAATGTCATCGAACAATGAAAACGCTCGAGTGAAATATGATTCTAGAAACTTTCTAGAGCGTACGGAATGGCAATTCATCATCCCCTTACGATGTGGTACAAATTTTCTTCTGAAAAATAAAATATCGAGGTCAGTATTCACGACTATATCGCTTTTATTTTAAATACAGAAATGAATTAGGTTTTATTTTTACTATAAAAAAAGCAATATGGCCGATGCCCGATAATAGATAATAGTTTCGCATTTGTTGTTACATTTAAAGTATTTAATATCCATCATGTTATTTCTAAATGAAACTTTTGTTCTTTTATTCGATTTATAATTTTCGAAGTATTCTTAGACTTTAATAATCATGAATATTGAAAACTTATTCTGGATTTATTTAATATACTACAACGTAAGGATCTATGACAACATACTTAAATATGAAAAGTAGAACAATTTAAATGAAGCGATTAGATAATATAATTATTCTTTCTGTTTACAATTTCAGTTACAAATCCTAGTCATATTTTATTAACTTACAACGTAACATGACTGAAAACAAGACTTACGTAAAAGATTCCAACAATAAGAATTCATGTTAAGTTTCCTTATAAACAATTTTTTTATAGACCTTTTATGTTCACTTTGTGTATTAATTTTTTATGTACCGGTGTTAACATTACCTGGAACATTACATTTTGGTTTATACATATGTCGTACAATTATGCTGATGTAAAACCATGAGTGCAATTTAAGAGGAAGTCTCCGTGTATTTTTTGAAACACATTACCTCAAATCAGTAAACCATCATTTACCTTAAATTAGCTACGTAGAAACTTTTCCTCCGAAATACCGTAGTGTATAAAGACGAAAATGAGTATTCTTAGTGGTGAATTTTTGGGATTGAGACGTGGTTGCTCATAATGGGCCTCATATGAAGACTCAAGGTTAGTCAAAGAGTATTGGAGAGGGCTATGCTCGGAGTTGCAGAGCATCATCGAATCAGATATAATGAGACCCGCAGATGAACCATAGTAACCGACATTGTCCGAAGAACTGCCAAACTGAATTTGCAGTGGGCTAGGAGGAGGGGGGGGGCATAGCTCTTAGAACCAACTCCAAGTCAACTTGTTCTCAAATAGCGATCACGTACTTCCAGTTCAACAAGGTGGACAGACGATTTGGTTAAGGTCGCGGGAATTCGCTAGATGCGGGTGGCCTATAACCGGTCGCTGTGGAGATCCTTGGGGAAGATCCAAGCCCAGCATTGGACGTCTTTCAGGTAACATGATAACCTTCAATTAGCATTAAATATAATCTCTTTAATATTGAATATTTCAAATGACTTGTTAGAAGTTGTAAACTTCTTAATAATACTCAAGTTATATCAAGAAAACCAACTGTTAAAAACAGTGTGTATAAGAAAAAAAATTTGGTTTACAAATAGAGGAGCTTGAACTGTTTTTCCTTTGCTTATTTATATATATACGTATAATAAGTATTAAGGAATTACATACGAAAACATAAAGCGTGTAAATAATAAATGCGATTCTAAATTAGCTAAGTAATCCAGGCGTCTGTAGTGGTGTTCATTAATTATGCTCCACTTCCAACCTTTTCCCATTTCAGCACATTACCGATGCTGTTTGATGATCGTAATTACAAGTTTGAAAGAATACTAATAAACTTTATATTTTATTTTATTATTCAAGATTACTGAATATTGTCTGAACATTTAAATATTTTGACGTAACCATTTGCATATAACAGTTTTCATTCCTAAGAAGCTGGTGCCCGCGGTTCTGTCCGCGTTTAATATATTCTTCAGTGCGTAATATAGTTTTTAAACAATCGTTGAAAAATAATGTTTTAATAGTGCTGCTCATTGAATCCTATTTCGTTCGTAATTTAATGAGTCTTAATTTTTTTTAGACGGAACCCTAATTATTTTACTATTTTTTTTTGCTACTAACATAAATCAAAGATATTTCTCATAAATTCAAACACCTGTCACTAAAACTGTGCAATGAATCGGATTTTATTCACAATTTCATGAGTTTTAATGTTTTTATGCACCAGCCTAATTGTTTTTGAAAAGCCTAAGTTACGCGGAGTAACTTAAGCTATCTGCAAAAAAATGTCCCTTCAAAATCGGTCTAGCCGTTTCAGAGATTACCCGAAACAAACAGAACAACTGGCTAAGACGACAGCCAAAATATTTTAAAATTTTATTTTTGGTACGAGTACTACACATACATTCATATGTATTTAGTAAAAAATTGTTATTTTGATATTATTTGTAACATTTTTTTAATAATTAGACTATTGCTTATATTGTATATACTGCTAGTTATGTAATAAATAGACAATTTAATTTTTTTCATTAGCATAACTATTTTTTTTTCTGTATTATGTGTCTCAAATGTTTAATAGTTTGCAAATGAATGCAAGGAACGCGCTAACGCCTAACAGTCATTTTTGTTGTCGATTTCATTTATTTTATTTATGATTAAGATTTTCAATTATAGTAATCACCATAAAACAGGCTAATTTTACAAAGAGGTTTCATCAATAATAAATTTGTCCAGTTTGTAAATTGTTACA
This sequence comes from Samia ricini, assembly GCA_014132275.2. NCBI lineage: Eukaryota > Metazoa > Arthropoda > Insecta > Lepidoptera > Saturniidae > Samia > Samia ricini. Next base: position 4,517,512 of record AP028162.1, read on the forward strand.
ATAAATTGTTATAAATATAGTTTTTTTCTTGATGACAACTTAAAACTAGTTAAATGTAAGTAACTAAAATATACATAAAATAAATCGGTAGAGAAACAGAGCAGAACAACATCTTTTTCTGTTCTATCTTTGCCTATTTAAACATATTACTGTGTTATAATTGTAAAATTCTGTTCTGGGTTTGATAGTTAATTATTGTGAATTCATTATTGTCATTATCTCAGACGAGAATCGTCTATTGCTGAATATAGGCTTCCCCTAAAGTACTGCGCTACCTGCGACTTTCACCAGATCTTCGTTCCAACTTGCTAGAAGGCCACTCACGCTGCACCTTCTGGACGTGGTTGCCATTCGAGAACATATTGGTTTCATCAAGCATCGGTTCTACAAACAATGTGTGCCGTCCATTGTTACTAAGTATGGCAGTTCATTCTTTAGTATTTTCACAACTTTTTCAATATGCTACCTAATGTAACATAAAAAGGTATAGGAAAAACAAGATACATCAATGATTCTCAAAGTATAAGCCAAATAACGAGCTGATAGGCTGAACAGACGTGGCCTTTTATAATTTGTAAGACGAACGACAAGTTATTATATAATATATAACGACACGTTTTACAAGATTATAAAGTTAGGAAGACAAAGCGATGATGGTTCAGTTGGTAGTGCAGTCGAATTTCGCTTTGCTGACCGTAGGTTCTAAGCCACCTATCCAATTCTATAATGAGCCTAAGTGAGTAAGCCTCGGTGAAGGAAAACATCTTGAGGTAACCATAGCATTGTGTTTGGGAATTTCCTAATAATACCCGCCTTGTAAAAACTACTATCCTCAAGTTTGAAAACATATTGCCGAGCACTAGTATGTGTTATCCGACAGCATTACTTGAGGGTCAGAATCTCGAGGCCACAATTTTACCATCCTGGACCACATCGTCTCTTAACGTCATCTGAGATTACGGTCAACACTCTAAGCTTATACAGTACTAGCTGTGTGCCCGTGGCTGCGCCCGCGTTTCATGTATTATTACTGCGTTTTAATTTGTATACGGTACCTTACCATTATTTTACTAAAGCATTTCTAGTACTAAGATAAATTAAAAATATTTATCCTAAATTCAAACATTTTCCCGTAAAACTGTAAATTGAATTGGATTCTATTAATTTTTTTTTAAGTTTTAATTTTTTTTATGCTGAATGCTAATTGTTTTTGAAAACCAAAAGTACCCTAAGTTACGCGGAGTAACTTCAGTTATCTACCAAAAGTCCGGTTAAAATCGGTCCAACCGTTCCGGAGATTACCCGGAACAAACAGACAGGCAGACAGGCGGGTAAACACATAAACAGACAAAAATGTTATAAATTGTATTTTTAGTATAGGTATCGTATATACATTTATATCTATTTAGTAAAAATATTCTATTTTGACATTACAAACAGCACTTCGTTTTTATTTAATAGTATAGACAAAAAAGAACAAGACAAAAAATAGCAAAAATTTGTTAATTATCGTAAAATTTCCGTCCACAGTTGACTAGGGGTTAGATAAATCCATGGATGAATTTTAATATTCAGTGTCGAACAGTTTAATTATTCAAAGAGTCTTTATCGTACATTGTCTTTTATCTCTCCCAGATGTCTCAAATTACACAGTAAGATTCTACACAATATCCTCAACTTTTTAATAAAGTTCTGAATCACAACAAAGTTACACAGCGAATGCCTCATTTTTTGCTTTAACGACTCAAACTTCTACAAATAAATAAACGTGATTCGAGATACATAAGAAAAAGAATAAAGCTACAATTAATCTTAGAAGAGATAATTTTTTTTACTTACTTCGCAACTCATAATCAACTGTTATCTCACAAACGGATATTTGTGTCTTACTGACAATTGTAAATGTATATAGATAAGCGGGATAATACTTTTAAAGAAAAATATAATGTGTTTATTTTTTGTTTTATATATTTAAATACATAAGTTATATTATAATAGGCTGTAAAATATACTACTTAGAATTACAACCCGTTTCGGATAGGATTTGTAGAAAAATTGAAATAACTTTTATTCTAATCTAGAAGATAATTGATATTAATGTATCGTAAGAACGTGTATCTGTATTCAGTGCATGCCTTATCCGTTAGCTAATTTTAGAGTACGTTAAAACGTGTATTTATATCTAGTCTAGACTTGCGGGTTAACTAGACCAGTGGGTGAGAATAGGTCAGGATCAATGTCAAGGTAGCCTGAGGGACATGACGAAACTGACCGCTAGTATTCAGACACCTTGTTGGAATGTTTACTGAAAAATGTTAAAAAATATATATCAGAGATGTTGTTTTGGGTAGACATAAATAATATATAACGAGCATTTTATTATTTTAAAAAAGAATCTTTAGGTATTTGATAAAGAATAAATAGATGAATTAGGAGATATTAATATTTATCTTCTTAAAAAACTACAAATAAAACTATGCTGTAGTAAAAATACTTTACTGATTGGATTAGACGCCAAAAGATATATTTATTGTTTTGAATTATATAGAAAATATTTTAATAATTCCATTACTTGAAAATTTTACAATTTATAAACAAAATTAGCTGAGATACAAATGTTGAGATGGATGCGTTGTGTCCTAAGAATGGATAAAATAAGGAATGAATATATTAGAGAGAGTTTGGAAGTCGCACCAGTGGTAGAATTAGAGAAAGGTTCTCGTTTGTCGTGGTATGGATATATTGTAAGAAGAGAGGAAGCACATGTGGTTTCAAATAGTAATGAATATGAATGTAGAAGGATAGAAGGTAGTTGAAGGCCAAAAAAATTGTGGATGGAGTGTGTAAGAAAGGATATGAAAGAAAAAGGAGTAATTAAGAGATGAAGGTTGATAGGGACTGCGCCGAACCCAAGTGAGTTGGGAACAGGGTATAAGAATGATTATGAATATCAATTATTAATTATGCAAGCGGTGGCAACCTATGATTAACCCCTTGAGCACTGGCCTCTTACCTGGCGTTAACGCCAGCTTTCCATTGTTTTCCTATTGTCTTATTTTTATGGGCACTCGACACATTAAGGAAAGATTTAATCCATATGAAGTGTAAATCGCCTATAATTTAGTTCTGCTTTTAATTGAAATTCTAAATGAGTAGCTCATGCAATGTTGCATGAGATACGCCGATAGCTATAGGAATAGTGATGCTCTTAGTAACCCCGCAACACACTAAATCTGCGGGACAAAAATTACAGTTTTATTTACCGTATTATTATTATCTGTTAATCTCATAAGTGATGAGATTATGATAAAACAATCTTATATGTATCTAAATTTTCTTGTTATATAAGAAACTAAGACTTAGATGCCTACTGTGACTAGAATTATTGACTACCTGTACCTGTATTTATCTATCATTTCCTAGTATAATAGAGTCGCTCCAGAATTTTTTTTTAATGAAATACAAATAAAGTAGATATAGTTCAAAGTACATTATAACGGTAAAGATTCAACAGAAACGTGGGTAACATTTATTGTTCGCAAAGAATGGCGATGTCGCCGAAATGCCAAGTAAATAAGTAATGAAAGGGAAAACGCCGCATCGACCCGGCTATTCCTGTTAAGGTGTCAGAGGGTTAGACAAAAGACCCGGCTCGCGACGAGCTTTCGTTTGTGTTCCTAAAATATAACTAGATATATTTCGCATAAATGTTACTAACGTTTTTAAGTTATTAATAAAAAAGTATGGAAATAATATTTCCAGTTACGCTGATCAATTAGAAACGTTAGCACTTATAATATTAACCTATGAAATTTAAATAATAATAAACATCCATCCATTCATCCGAAAGATGTCCACTGCTGGACATAGGTCTCCCCAAAGATCTCCACGACGACCGGTCTTGCGCCACCCGCATCCCATATCCAGAAAATAAACCTGGATATTACAAATTCTTTTAAATATTTAGAGAAAAAAATTACTGAATTATATAAGGTTAATAAAATTAGGTAATAAGCATAGACTAACACTTTATAAAAATCGTATTTTTATACCTATACATGCTACATAGGGATCGTCAATTAATTATGAGAGCTTACATTAATTTGCGTTGTGTAAACCAAAAAGCGAGTTGTGACTTTATCTGGTCATTTTCAAAATTGCCGAGAATAAATGAATTTAAATACAATATATTGAAAATGTTTATGGTACTTTGTACGAAAAAAATACTTGCTATTTTGGGTAAGGGGAGGGGGGTCAATATAAAACCTCACCACATATCACCCGGGAGGTTATACAAATGCATAAAAACATCACGTGATTAATGCATGACCTATATGTAATTTTCAACGATGTAAATAAAAGATTACATTTCAAACGATAGAGTTCCCGTTAAACAAATAAAAACTTTTAATCTAGATTTCTAACGTGATGGCAACTCTAGACTGTTGTTGACAGACAAATGCCAGTAGGCCGGCCGGTATCACTAACTAGGTCACGCTATTACCGGAGTGCTTGCACTCAAGCTCCACATCACTTTGACAGGTCGCGGCACCGACTGACACCACTACCGGTAAATACTAATTGAATATTTTATAAACGTACGAAATAGATTTTAAATCTCATCTGTGTTCAATGACTATAAACATGGAGGTTATATTATAAGTCCAGAGGAAGTAATTAAATTTTGTTTATAGGTATGTTATTTAGCGGTGTTGATGAAACGGCTACATCACAGTTTACTAGTAACAATTACAACATCGGACCACCGACGCTACATGCCACCTGGTATTATACGGAACTTCAGCTCAACGTCAACGTGGGCATCGCCCCACCAGCCGAGTCTCACTGAGGCTTACCTCGCCTCTCAAATCCTCATTTTCAGTCACATGTCGATCGGTTGCCACCTCTCTTAGGTTTAAGAACTATTCGATCTAATAACGGCCGATAGACATGTTTATTAAGTTTAGTTTAAATGTAACTGTAATTCTAACTTTGAACTAAATCAATATTAATTTAAATTTGTTATTTTATGCCTCTCGGGTGCGCCCCACTGTATTGGTAAGGAAGATATTAAAAAACAAAAGCACTTTAATATTCTGGTTCTAAGATTAATTCTTCGCGGGGTTTAAGGGCTTTTGTTCCTATCTGGATCGCTACCAACATGCTCATGGTCAAAACCCACCATAGAGACCCCTTTTAGAGCATCGCGTTCCGTAAATCCTCCAGTGTAGATGTAGCATTTAGCGGGGTAGTAGTATGGCAATTGAATTAGCCTGGATCGAGACATCGTACACTTGTAGAAAACACATCATACTGGAGCGTTACATTGTGGAATCAGCAAGTGTATGTCGAGACGTACCTACAAACTTCAGGCTTGGTGACTGTCAATATATTCTCATCTATTAAGTTGTTCTTGGATTGTACTTTATTTACCATGAGATGTGAAGACCAGTCGTTGTGGACATCTTTGGGAGAGACCTATGTCCAGCAGTAGAAATCTTTCGGTTGAATGGATCTATCCATGAATGTATGAAAAAATCATCTGGAGGTTTGACATCATTTTTTTATTTTTACGTAATTAAACGATCTCCTTCGTTATTTGAGATAGATTAAGAAACTATCAGTCAGTTAATCTGTATTAATCTGTAATAATATTATCAAGAGAGCTATAACTTTTATCTAAATGTTCGATTCTTATATACTGTTAAATTTAAAGCAATAACGTATTTAATTTCCAAAAACTTGGTGCCGTGGTAAGAATCACTCGTTAAAATATAGTGTACCTTATAGGACGGTAAAATTATTTTGTATTATACCTGTGTACTGCTCGATATGGAGACTTCAAAGTAATTTTGAACTGAAACCGATGAGTGAACAAAAATGTATTTTCTTAGACAGGCAATTCAATAAAAAAGAAACGATTGGAGCGATCCTTTAAATGATTCTATCAATCAATTCCAACCTTTTACTTTGACGCACGAAGATTGAACTGTCTGTCTACTTGATTTCAAACTCAACGTCTGTTGTTTATTAACTTACAAACAATTTCATTTCAACTGTATCAAATCTCTAAAAAAAATCTTACAGTTCTTTTAATTCAACAAAAAAATATGTTCTTATAAATACTTTATTCGATTGATTGTTTTCTGTACAAATAGTGATATATTTTAACAATAGCATTCATTAACCTGAATTCAACACATAGTAAGAGTTAAAGCTTTAAATAAAGTGTAATCTTTCTAAACCACTGTCTAATATTTCAAATTCTATCTAAAATAAAAATAAATTGGCCATGTCAGACGTAATATTGTTTGACGTCACGGCATCAGAGTCTGTTGTACAACCAAGGCGCGCTAATAGATGTTTGATATCGAAAAGCATTTTCTAAATACCTATATTCATACAATCTTGAACGTTTACAGCTGGCATTAAAGAAAAACTTGTTAAAGAAAATCGAATACTTGAGGAATGATCTGCGTTTAGTAACAAAACAAACAACTATCGATTTCTTTGCGTTTTAACTGCCTGATATTATTATTAAGTTACATGTTACATGCAACCCACTTACACGGTGTAAGTAGTTCCAACATAAAATTTCTTAGAAGCTGTAATCTGTTATTGAGTGGTATTACGACTAGGGTTCTTCTGAATTTGATTATAAATTATTAATATCAAGCGGATTGCAAGTATATACACACCTTTAATGATAATTTAATTTGCTTTGATTTTTTTTGTGTGATACGCTTATCTGAAAGAACGGTTTTTTTTTGTTTATTGTTTGCCAAAGTTGAGCTCTGATACAATTTTTAGACTTTTCAGTTACTCTAACGATACAATATACAAAAATAAGGCTTATTCTTTAGTATCTGTGTCAGCTTGTTTAATAATGTATATAACATTTGATTTGAAAATTAATTGATTTCAATTATCCGAAATAAAATCACTTTTACGAAGAGTTTCCATACATAATCCAATTAAAATTTGCCGTGACATTGTGAACGGGTGAGGCCAAATACGATACAACGTCAATACCCGCGGAATAATAATATGCAAGCCCGCATTATTGGAGCGACTATATTGCGCTGAACCACGCGGTATATCTGTGATAATAAAACATTTGTACGTAATTAACGGCCTCGAAACAAGGAAAACAGTTACAAAATATAATTTTTTTCATTACATAATTAAAATATTGGGTAATTCCCTAGCCTTTGTAGATTTAGTGATTGAAGCACGCTATTGGATATAGTTTAACTTTTATCCATAATGTCACTTGAAGTCAATGATAATAAAACCTAAAATCCCCTAACTAAACTCAATCGTCTCAAGTGATACTGTAAGAAAATTGTCATAGATTGAGGGCGATCTAGGCGGGTAATAGAAAATGTTCTACCACCGTACTGTAGTTTATTACTGGATTTATGTACCCAATCCAGAAAATACAATACTTTCATATTACATTAGCAAAACGGTAGTATCTCGTAACAAACAAATGAAACTATAAAACATGAATTTAATGTATGAAGGTTGTCCTTTAATAATAAGGAAGTGATTGCCACAATCGCCACGCTTGGCAGGCGGTCAGGTGTTTGTGATGCTCAAAGGATGCTGCTGCCCATCCCCTGGTTCCTGTGCATGAAGATATGGGGTGGTACTATTCTTAGTCGGCACCATCCGGCCTTTAGCCGGCACCTTACGGCCTCATCTGTCAATGTCAATATAAAATGTAACTCACCTATACTTTGGCTAACCCAAATCCCCAACATATCGAGCTGTAACAATCGATGGTATAAAGTTTCCCCGCGTGCATGATTCATGAATAAGTGGTAGAGGAAGGATCCGCACCAGGGCGCCAGTGCGCCGAGGAGGTGGCACAACGAGAGAAATGACGCTCCACCTCCATCCCACGGTAAGAGCCAGGGTAGTACAACTAATATGTACACCAGAGATACACCTGAAACAAATGAAAAAAAAGGTATTAAACGGGAAACAAAATGTGGTCGTTTTACTACAATTTTTATTAAGAATAATTAAGATGTTTGTATTGAATAAGATAAGCGTTTAAAAACAATTCCACCTGATGTTGACAGATCTAAGTTGGTAATACGTCCAGAATAGAGAAACTCAAGTAATGCTGATGGAACGCTTACAGGTGCTTGGGGATAGAGTTTCAAATTGCGAATATTAAAATGGTTGAGAATGGGTTATACATACTTTATAGGCTCAACGCTTTGACAATAATTACACCTGATGTCAAGTGACAATGTATGGTTCAGGATAAGGTAAACACACTAAAACTAGAGATACTGGTTCTCAACTGATGCTGCCGGAACACACCTATTTGGGTTTAACAGCAGGTTTTAAATTTGAGAGTATTTGCTACCCATGCAAGCATTATTAGAAAATCCCCTACCAACTCGCTATAGGTTCCTCACGATGTTTTCTTTCATCGAAAGCTCGGGGTTATATGGTTGGTCCGAACCTGCACCCAACGACGCGGAATCCGACCGCACTACCAACTGCGCCGTCATTCACGTGAAGCAAACAACGCAAAATGTTCTACAAAATATGAAGGTAAGGACACTTTCATTGATGTTTATTTGTCCAGTTACGGGATTATGAAAATATTAATTGAAATCTGTCTTTCTTGAAAGCAGTTTTGTACTAATTATTCATAATTTCAGGACCTCGTTTTCCCCCCATGATATCAGCACGTTGTTTTCGTTCATAACAGGATTCGAACCTTGGTCGATTCATTTTCGACTGCATTACCCGATAAACATCCATAGCTTTCAAAACCTACTAAAAAGGAAAAATAACTACTATTCCTGAAGTGAATGATACTCAAAATAATGCTCAACCTGAAATTAATATATATTTAAAATACCTACGAGAAAGCAGACATGTTAAAATATATTTGTCTAAATAAAGTGTCTTTATTACGCTTTTGAATATAGAATTATTGTATATCAAAAGATTATTACAACAAAATACATAAGAGTTAATTGATATAATCGTGTTATTATGAACGACGGCGCGGCGCCTGTTTGTAGACTAGATTGTAAAAAGTAACACAGTTGTGTACACTGACTCACGAACGCCACGCACGCAAAGCGAAATGAAAGCGAATTTTTAATATAAATGTCATACTATTGCGGTTATTAATGACTAGTTCAAGCTATCGATTTCAAAGTGTTGATAGTACGATAGTTTTCATGGCACGCTATAACGTCGCAGGCCTATTCAAATCGCACATCACTTAGAATTCAGCTATAACTCAGCTTTAGAACATGTTATGTTCAGTCATGGATGAAATGTTCAGTAAGTTATCGTGATATAAGTAAACATAAGGCCGTGTTAGATTTATTTCTAATGTTCGTCTTGTTACAACTTTTGAATTGTAAATTGTTTACATATTCATTACTTTTTCATTCATTATTCATTCATACAATTCATTCAATTGGTTTGATGTCAGTTCACGTACTCAGAAGTTATCCAGCAGTACTGTTCCGAAGATTACTTTTCGATAAAAATAGACTTCGATCGCATTAACAGTTTATTTACTAGGAGTATAAAATTCCTAGATAAACTATTGTGAAATTTAAAAATTGAGAGTAAATTCAGTTTTAAAAATAAGACAACGTAATAAAATTATATCTTTCTATTCTCTCATAAAAAGTAAATCGTACACAATTTTGAACAAATGCTTCTATTTAGTAGTTGCTTGAATAAAACAATGTAGAATATGTGTAATAAGTCGATCGTAAAACTGTGTTTCATGATGCTACATTGACTTTAGTACAGGGACCATGATCTTTTAATGGTTATATTTGTATTTCAGTAATATATAAATAAGATTCTGCTTGCAAATAATATGATAATAGTTTCAAATGATTATTGAAGCTATTATATTATCTTCATTGACAATTTCATTCGATTTCGTAAACCGATTAATAATTAAATCGTAGATTTTAAGATTAATATATTTTTTATAATAGTATCAAAAATAAAGGTTAACGAGCTTATAAACAAAAATGGTTTTATGATTCAGATCATCAATCTAAAAATGTAAGTTTTATTATGATTAAAGTTATAACAAATATGGTACCGAAATAACGTATCTTGGATGTTTAAACCTCAACATAAGAATTTATTAGGGGTTTCAAGCGCAAGTGGAAAAAAACTATTAACTACACAGCTATAAGGCTCATTAGATGTGACGAGAGATATATTTATTTCTTTCCATCCATTCAACCGAAAGATGTCCACTGTTGGACGTAGGTCTCCCTCAAAAATAGGGGGAATGGCCATAATCACCTCGCTCGGCAGGCGGGTTGGCGATCGCAGTAGGTGTTTGTGGTTCACAAAGGATGCTGTTGCCCATCCCCTGGTTTATCCCTTAGTCGCCTTTAATGACACCCCACGGGAAGATATGGGGTAGTACTATACTTAGCCGGCACAACACGTTTATTCTTTTTCTTCACGGCTCTTTAATTAATTAATTTATCACCTAGTTATAATTAGTTTATACTAATATTATAAAGAGGAAAAAAATGTATTTTTGTATGTTACGAATAAACTTAAAAAGTACTGGAGCGATTTGGATGAAATTTGATATAAAGATAGTTTGAAATCCAACTTTTATACCAAAAATCCCACGGAAACGGGAACTACGCGGGTAAAACCGCGGAGAACAGCTAGTCATATATATCATTATTTCGAATAGTAAGCTACGTGTATTTTAACCCCTTGAGCACCAAAAAAAAAATGTGTTACCCACCCTGGGTTTGAACTTCCGACCTTTCAGTCGTACCGTCTATGAGACACGCGGATAAGTACACCGGGCTAACCACGCTCTCCCCCCCCCCCGCCCTTGAACACCTACCTTTTTTTTTTTTTTTTTGGCGTTTACACCAGCTTTCCTTATTTTTATGGGTACTCGACACATTAAGGAAACAAGTTTTAATTAAACTAAATAGTAAACGTATATTTTTTCTTCAATTGCTTTTGACGATTTTTTAATATAATAAAAGTATGAAAGTTATTTTGCTTTCTCCTTTATATTTCAGCTAAATTGTATGTTTTTTTATGTTCCCATTCTATATTAGCCTTGTTTCCCATTCTTTACGCATTACGCTTGTGGACTCGTATATCATTCTAGTTACATCAATCATATTTTCTAAGAGACTGTATAGTTGTAAGTATGTATCTCTTTATATTTGACAATGTCTAAGAAAGCTACGAATTGTATATTTTTTTTATTTTAGTAGAAATAGATTTTGATTGCGACTAAAGTCTAAAAACTTCGATATGCGATGATGGAGCAGCGGGTAGTGCAACCGGATTCCGCGTCAATCGACCTATCAAACTCTAAAATCGGCATGAGCTTCCGATGAAGGAAAACATCGTGAGGAAATCATAGCATGGTTGTAGGGCATTTTTAAAAAATGTCCGTCTGGGTAGATACCACCCTCAAGTTTGAAATCCTGTCGCCAACAATAGGAGTGTTCCGGGAGTAGCACTCGAGAACCAGAACCTCTAGGCTTAGTGTGTTTACCATCCTGGACCACAGCATCACTTAACATCAGGTGAGATCATGGTCAAAGCACAGAGAGACAATTTCACAATGAATATGTTAGTTTTGGTTTAATTTAAAGGCATCTTTGAAAAACCGTTTATTACTTCTTCTATTATGAATGTTCATTTATTCAGTAAATGTTATAGAATGTAAAACATTGATTACAAAAAAAAATTACTATCTCGCGTATTTTATTTATCTGCATAATAATTTTTTCAGAAGAAAGTATTTGAATTTTCAGTGAACAATTGTGTGAAATTGAACCCTATTCTATGGGTTATATTTCTGAGTTCGGTTATAAATTTAAAATAATTTTCATCGATGATATATTGTGATTGATGATATTTCATGAGTGCATTGAAAATTCTTACATACTATAATCATTTTTATGGTATGTAATTTAGTGTGAATCAAAAGGCTATTTTTAAATTTGAAACATAAAGTCGAATAATAAATTCGTTTTAAATCCTTCTGACCTTTTTTTGACTTGACTTCATTCTACTACAGAAAAAGTCGACGACTACACTAGGAGAGTTCTCTTTGCGATTAATGTATTTTCACTTCACTCCTACTAAGCTTTTAGCTCTTCAGTTTAATGAGACCATTAGCTGTAAAAAGAACCTTGTACCCTATATATTTATAAAATCTATGTTTTTCTTTATTTTTGTCTATGCCTTGTCATCAGTAAAGATGACATTTAAATGACATATTTAAAATCGATATAAGAGTGAGTTGTGAAAGAAAATACAATTGAAAATAAAGGGCTTTAAATGTTGTTTCTTTCGTCTTACAGAGAAACCCAATTAAGTCGTTTTATTTTTGCCCAAAGTTACACTAAGAGTAAAACCTTATTATATATATATATATATATACAGAAATATATATATATAGAAACATCTGGAAGTAAAATACTATGTAGTATGTACATTGAATTACTGTTTATACATACCTCTTATGATTTATGTGATATTTATGTGATTTATATGATACATTGATATCGAACAATGAGGTATAATTTCCTATATTACTTAGCGTATACATGCTAACAAATAATTGCATTGCAAATACATGTACATACACATATCGATTGCAGTTTATGACTATGACGTCTGACTAACAATTATGCATGTCATTGGCTACCGACAACATCGTATAATTGTATGACAATAAATCAAATGGTTTTATGAAAACTAGTGGTCGTCTGGTGGTCAAAATTTGAGCAAATGCAATATTAAAAAAAGCAATGCATGTGAAAGAGGTGGAAGAAATATTTTGAAAGTTTATTTGAAAAAGATTTTGATAACTTTGATAGGAATGAAGGATATGATATAACTAATATCTAGCATAGAACAGATTGTAGAAGAGCAGACGAGTATGAAATTGGGTAAATCTGAAGGGTACGATAGGGTTACAATTGAAATGCTGAAGGCTGGACAGCTGGCTTTTAATCTATACTGGAGTAGCGGCAAAGTCCCAGAAGACTGGTGCAAACAGTCATCATCGCCGCTTTATAAAGGAAAATGGTCGCAGCAAAAATGAAAAAAACTACAGAGGCCTACTCAGCACCGTCGGAAAACTAAATGCATAAGTTTTGAATAACAGATTGAGGTAAGTAAGATACTATTTATCACAAGAGAATGCTTTGCTGTAGTAGAGGATGTATTGACAAAGATGGTGAAAGGAATACTTAGTTGGTTCAGGCATGTGGAGAGGATGGACGACAGAAGATTGACGAAACGAATTTACAAGGCAAGGGTGACTGGCCACGTCCGTAAGGGTCGACCTAGGCGAACGTATAGCGACCAAATCGAACACGTCTTAAATAAACGCCAGGTGAAAAGTATTCACAACCGACGAACATGTATAAGCACTCATGAAAGTAGAAGAAGTGAATACGGTGTGTCAAGATTTTAGCAAGTGGAAGGACGTCTCCAGCCTCGGATCTAAGGGTGGCAAGCCGGGGCACCCGCCCCGGGCGCCGCTTTCAGGGGGAAGCCAAAATCATCAACGCGTATATCTGTACTAATAAATAAAACTGAAGTGTCAGTTTGTAATATCAATTTTTTTTTTACTAAATAGATGTGAATGTATATACGACACCTACAACAAAAATACAATTTTGAACATTTTTGTCTGTCTGTCGGTCTGTCTGTTTGTTCCGGGTAATCTCTGAAACGGCTGGACGGATTTTGACAGGACCTTTTTTGGTAGATAGCTGAAGTTAATCCGGTTAACTTTGTGTACTTTTAATTTCCGAAAATAATAAGAAATACACGTAAAAAAATTAAAACTCACAAAAAAAGTAATAAAATCTGATTCAATTCACAGTTTTATGGACAAGAGCTTGAATTTATGTAAAATATTTTTACTTTATCCTATTACAAAAAAAGAGGGTACCGTAAAAAAAATTAAAATGCAGTAAAGAATATATAAAACGTGGGCGCAGCCGCGGGCACACACCTAGTAATATAATATAATATAAATAAAAAAACTTGCCCCACAAGGCACCTATCATACGGAAGCCTGATTGAAAATTTAGATAGGATCTATTGAATGCGGCATTTCATACTAATCTTACTTGACCTCGACCCGTTTAGATTTGGCTGAAAGTTTATAATCTTTTTGAAACCTATGCAAAACGATACCCAGATTTATTTTTCTTTTTTTTACGCATCTCGAAAATGTTAAGTATTTGTTTTTAAAAACGGCTTTTCTCTCAAACGTTGGAAACGGGGCGCCACTATCAAGTTTCTGCCCCGGTTCAAAAGAATCGTAGATCCGGGCCTGGTAGTCTACGGAAGAACGGCGTGATGCTATGTATGTATATATGTGCTAGCTGTGTGCCCGCGGCTGCGCTCGCGCTTCATATATTCTTCACTTCGTTTTATTTTTTTTATACGGAACCCTAGTTTTTTTTAGTACTAAGATAAATTACAAATACGAGTATTTATCAAAAATTCAAGCACTTGCCCGTAAACAACGCATTGAGTCGGATTTTATTCAATTTTTTATGAGTTTTAATTTTTTTACGTGGACCCCTAATTTTTTTCCAAAATTAAAAGGGTAAGTGAATCTACCAATAAAAGTTTCGTCAAAATCCGTTCAGCCGATCCGGAGATTACCCGGAACAAACAGACAGACAGACAAAAAATTTTAAAATTGTTATTTTGGCATACGTATCGTATATAATATAATTGCCTCGGTAGCGCAGTTGTATTACATACGACTGCCGTTCTGAGGTCTCGGGTTCGATCCCCGGGTCGGGTCAAGTGATATTGGGTTTTTTCTACTCAGTATCATCCCGGAGTTTGGAATTTGTGCCCGATATGGCGACAGGCTCGCCCCCTGTCACATCTGGGACGGAACTAAGCTCGGCGAAATGTGGGTGGGTGTAGTTCGCTACTTCACCTCTGCCTAACCCTTCGGGGAAAAACAGGCGTGAGCATATGTATGTATGTATCGTATATACATTCATGAATATTTAGTAAAAAAAAATAATTTTAACATTGCAAACAGACACTCCAATTTCATTTATGAGTATAGTATAGATAGCTCTGTTTCGAATCAATTTAAGTGATACCACTAAAGATTGACAATAGCTACTAAAGGGCCGTTCAATGGGAGTTCAATAATGGGAGTCGAGGTCAATGTTTTGCTTATTTTTGATGACTTATCATAGGGAGAGGTAAGAGTTTTCCATAATATAATTGAAAAGGATGAATTTCGCATACATAATACTTATACGTCCACTAAACAAAAAAAAAATCAGTTGACAAACAGGAGTAAAATGTAGTCAACTGTTTAATCTTTGCTTATTTATATGAGTAAAGATTTTGTGTTACTTTGGAATATTATTTCGGACACTCTAACTAACACAAGTAATTGATACACCACGTTAAGCAGTTAACTGAGGGGTGAAGGCACTCGAGCTCGACTATATCAGACAGTGAAAAACCCATTTCAGTTTGACTCATTTCAGGCTATTTCCTTTTGAGATCAAGCATACTATAGTAAATCCAAGAATTAGATTTATTAATACGTCTATTTTTATTCCTAACCTTGTAATTGATAATATTAAAAAGGGTCACACAATGACTTTTGATTGTTGAATACTAGAAAATTAAGTTCAGTGATAAGTGTGGGAGTAAAAAGTCGAAATTATGTGAAATAAATCAATGGTATACTTATATTGTAACTTAATTTATTAAGTGGCCAAATTATGAAGATAAACGTGAGGTAATTAAAAAATACTAAAAGCATATTATCTGGTCATTGTATAACCAAAATGTTATAATCAAATGAATAATTTTTGAAGACAGTAATGTTATAATTGAGCAGAGCTGCGTACACAGATAATAAAATATGTTCTGGAAAATATTCTAAATTTACATGTGTTATCAGTTTTTGGAGGAATCTCTCATGTAGTAGTTTAGTGGCATTTTGCATTATATAGTTTAATTTATCGCACTACACAAGTGTAGTGAATAATAAATAATAATACGGAACATAAGTTCTGGGGGTGTCACAAAAAATCTGTGAAAAGTTCTATGCAAAATAGACACAATTTTGTTAGGACTTAAAGCGTTGATTTAAGATTGAATTGAAATAAGAAAATACAACACACTGCTTTATTCTGTAAATAACTCACAGATTATAATTAATAAAGAAGACGTATAAGAAAATAAGTTGTGAGAATACAATAAAGATACTGAAACTCAATAAAACTAAGGAGCTAAGTATTTTAAAATTAACTCACAGATTTCGTATTAGGTATTAATTTTGAAATGATTTTCCGTGTGCATGTAATGGATATGATGAGGTTTTTAAAAATTTGCATGACTTATATTTACAGTGACTAATATACTATACTTCTTAGTCATTATTGGAATATTGAAATAAACGTATCCTATACTGATAGGTGTCGCATGGGCTTGCGGTTTACAGATATATATTTTAAGTTAATACGGTTTGAAACTGCGTTGAACGTCGTGTGTTCATATTCCAATCTATAGTGAAGCTGAAATTTCAATGAGTAAGGCATTGGCTAATGGCCTCATGGTTAGCCTTTAACTCTTAATTTAGAACATTTGTCACTACACTATAGGTGTGTTCCGACATCATCTTGAAACTGGTTCTCGAGTTCCTCTAGTCTTGGCGTGTTTTACATCAGGTGAAATGATGGATAAAACGTATTCTTGTATCTTATTAAAGAATGCTTCAATGTATATAAATGTCTATAATATATATACAGTCTAGTTGTCGCCTCCGAATTAATATCCCCAGGCATTACAAATTTATTTAAGTTACTAATGGTTATGGCATAGCTGCAGTTGATTAACTATGGATACACAGTTATGCTTCAGTATCGATCGCTTGCGTAATTCGAGTCGAGTTAATATGCATTTTACCAAATTTCCTGCTTCCATCACATGATTTCCGCATACACTAGTTCGTTTCGCACACAGTGCTAACTATGCATCTAAAATATTTGTTCAGTTATTGCATACCTTCTACTTTTAGGTTAAACTTAAATTAGCACAACGACATTTTGTATAGGACAATGTTATTTCAGGCGCTGCACTGTTTAGACATCTTGAAGTTTTATTATGTTATTTAAAACGTAATTTAAGTAATAGTTAGGATAAATTTAATCAGAATATCAAATTTTTTTTTTTTTTTTTTTTTTTTTTTTTTTTTTTTTTTTTTTTTTTTTTTTTTTTTTTTTTTTTTTTTTTTTTTTTTTTTTTTTTTTTTTTTTTTTTCGACCTAGCTAATGCTGTTGACCGGAAGGGCCTTTACAGCTTCACCGAACTTTGGGGGCGAGTGCTGAAGGCACTCAGCCGCAATAAGGTGACTAGCTCAAGGGTTACCAAAGTGGTACGAACCTCGGCTTGGCCGTCACCTGAGTATAAAACTCTCTCGCGAGTTTGAACCTAGCTATTCCCTACATTTTTTATTAATAATAAAAAAAAAAAAAAAAGGTTCCTTACAGGACCTATGTACCTGCATGTTATGTGCAAGAGTGTGTTTGCAGTGTTGTGCGTGTAATGCTCAATGCATGGGCAGTGTCACTGTATCGCGCTGGCGGCGACGTCAAGAGCCTCCCCAGTTGGGGAACGAGGCACGTCCTGGGCCGCCGCCTGAGGGGGACCCGGAGAGTGTGCGGGAGCAAAATTAGCCGCCTGTCCCCGGCGGCGGGAACGGCGGTTACGCGGGCGTGGGCGCTGGCACGCATACTGAATCGGTTGGAAAGGAAAGATCCTATTTTCGCACGTGATTTTATCATCGGGATCGGTGAGAACGTTACGCGGTCTCCGAAGCGGTTTCGGAGCTAGCGGGTCGGAGGAGTACGCGACGGCTTTCGCTATGAGCGGATTCGGGTGTGTCTCTGCGCGATCGAAAAATGCGCGACACAGGGATTTGATAACAGAGTGAATGGATGGTAGATTGAGGTCTCTGTGGATGTCCACATCCCTCTCGTACCACCGGGCACCTACGGCTCTCCTGGTGAAGCGGTTCTGAACCACTTGGAAGGGGGCCAGATCTGTATAAGCGAAGGCAGGGGCGCAATAAGTGAGAATGGGCCTAACTACCGTTTTATATAATGTAATTTTATGGCGGACGGCCATCTTACTACGAGCGTTGTAAAGAGGGAAAAGACGTCCCATAACCATGTTGGCACGGTTTCTGACTTTCAAAAAACGTGAGATTTGAAAGTCATGTGGGCGTCTAGTGTGACACCGAGGTACTTGACCTCGGTCGCCCATGGGATCTCTACTCCTAGATAAGTGACTGGACGAGGAGGGTCAGATTTCTCTACGGAGAACATGATCGCGGTGCTCTTTCCCGGGTTAATCGCTATGCGCCACTTAATGTACCAAAGGCTTAAGATGTTAACGGCCTTTTGGACGCGGGATCTGAGAGTGTCTCTTTGTCTGTACGAATAATAGATGACCGTGTCATCGGCATAGAGACCTAAATGAACCTTACTAGCCGCCACTCCTTCGAGCGGGTCGTCTTTCAGGTTCGGATTTAGGTCTGGTAAGTCCGCTATGTAAAGGTTGAAGAGGACAGGCGCCAGAATGAAGCCCTGGGGGACTCCTGCGCGGATCGGGCGGGCTGAAGAGAGAGCGGACTCTACTCTAAAGCGGAAACTACGATTCGAAAGGTAATCGCGTAGGATGTGAACTAATGTGTCAGGGACGCCTTTTTTTTTTTTTTTTTTTTTTTTGACGGGGGGAAATGCGTTTACGCACTACCCTTATCTATTGTACTTAGGGGATCAAAGTCCCCCAGTACACTAGATAAGGGGCACGGAGTGACGAGCTCCGTGCAGTGTGGGACTCACCCGGACGAGAGTCGCCCGGAAATAGTGTCAGGGACGCCTAACCTAACTAGTTTAAATACAAGGCCGGCATGCCAGACCTTGTCGAATGCCTTAGCGACGTCGAAGAAGACAGCGAGCGTACGCCAGGGTGTGTTTGGGGTTCGATGAAAATTTGACAGGATGTGCTCCGTGAGGCGTTGCACTTGGTGCGCGCAAGAGTGTCTGGCTCTGAAACCAAACTGTTCGGGAGGCAAGAGATTTTTGTCCTCTATCACTACGAGGAGTCGGTTCAGAAGGATCCGCTCGTAGAGTTTACCTATTGAGCTTAGCAAGCTGATTGGGCGGTAACTATTGGGAGACTTGGCATCTTTGCCAGTCTTGTGTATACCTATCACTATCGCTTCTTTCCAGGCGGCTGGAAAGTGGTGGTTTTTGATGGCCGCATTGAAGATGCAGACCAGTAGCGCGATGAGACGGGGCGGAAGAAGCTTAAGCACTTCATTCCTGATCCCGTCCGGACCGGGAGATTTTCTAGGCTTAAGGCCCTTAATGGTTGTAATGACCTCATCACAGGTGACAGGTGTGAGGGGAACAACCGGGGAAAGAGCGTCTAGATCCTGTACCGAGGACTCTACTTCGGAGACGTGGAGGACGTCAACGTTGTCAATGACGGGGGAACACTGCTGCTCGAGGCTATCGGCTAAGCACTCGGCTTTGTCGTCATCGTCAAATGCGGGTGGAAGACCCTGAGTGTTTCTGTCCAGGGGGGTCATACTAGCGACGGAACGGTCCATCTTCATCGATCGTGCAAGCTTCCAGTACGCGAGGTGGGAAGGTACCAGCTCCTCGAGGAAACTGTTCCACCTGTTATCACGGAGCTGATCTATACGGTCTTTCACCGCTCTACGCAAGGAACGTAAGCGTGCACGATTTTCCTCAGTCGGATACGCGTCGTGGGCACGGGTCGCGGCGTTCTTCTGGGTGAGCAGAGCTCTCACGTCATCAGGGAGTATAAAGCGGCGATCGTTCGCCGCTTGTACCTCTTTCGAGGTCTCCCTGATTCCGGTGTTGAGATGCTCAACCAGAGAGGCGATCGCGAGATCCGTGTCCGCAGGCGTATCCAGTACGTCGGGGATCATGTCGAGCGGGGGGGAGGACTGATGGTCCTTGAGATATCTGCCGAGTTTGTAATAGTCCGCGACCTTTACAACTGGCGGGCTAGAGTCATCCGAATGACCTAACTGTAAAATGACTGGGCGGTGGTCGGAGTCGAGTTCGTGTACGACTTGTATGAGACGCACAGGAAGCCGAACCCCTTTAAGAATAGCTACGTCTAGCACTGTCGGGCGGCAGTGCGGCATGAAGTGGGTAGGCTCTAAAGGAGCGATGACCTCAAAATCGAGCTCATCCATCAGCTCAGTAAGAGCAATCCCATTACTGGTATTACTCGAACTGTTCCAAAGGGTGTGCCCGCAATTGAGATCACCCGCGATAATGACGGAGTCTCCGAGAGAGAAAAGTTTCCCTAAATCGGAAGCTAATATGCGCTTATTGGGCGAGAGATATACAGACACCAGAACGATCGACTGATGGCCGGTCATTCCGATTCTGCATATAGAAACCTCTAAGTTTTCTAGCTCAGGAGGGTCTAGCGGCGTGCAATACAGAGACCGCTTGTAATAAATTAAGGTACCACCGCCCCTAGTTGGGGGCAATCTATCGTTCCGAACGATATTATAATTCGCGATCTTAGGATCGCGATCTTTGGGCTTCAGTAGGGTTTCCTGGACAAGAAACACGTCTATTTGACGATCGCGGAGGAAATTCGCGACGAGTTCACGCTGCGGAACTAGTTTCCGCGCGTTAAAGAACGAAAGGGACAAACCGCGTGGCTTTATCTTAGCCATTGATTACGGGTTTCGAGAAACGCGAGCCAGACCTTGAAGGGTCGTGGCAATGGCGGGGAAACGCGCGATAGCCTCGAGCTCGGCGTTTCCGGAGCCGCTATTCAACAACGCGTTGAATGCGACTACTTCCTGCACGTCGTGAACGCGCAGGAGGAAAAGAACCCGGTCAAGGCCGGTTGGGTTGGCCTGAGGGGCCTGAGGGGGGGTAGACAGGCGCGGCTGCGCCTTGGCTTGGGGCCTAGGTGCCCACGGAGCCAGAGGGGCTGCGGGGCGGGGGGGGCGGGGGACGGGTCGGCACCGCGGAAGGCGACGCCGACGTGCCTGGGAGGCACGGGAAAGACCTCAGTGTCATAGGCGGCACTTGAGGTTGGAGGAGGAGGGGAGCGGCGTTCCTCTGAGGAACATACCTACCACCCTTTTTTGGGTGATTGCGCCTTACCTTAGGTGCACAAGGGCACCCACGGTAATTTGCAGGATGACCCTCCTGCCTGCACAAAACGCAGCTTGGAGGGTCGGCTGTGTCCTTAGGACGGGGGCAGTCAGGTGTCAAGTGATCTCCTAGACACTTTACGCATCTCGGAGCCATAAAGCAGCTCCGAGAGCTATGTCCGTACCCCTGGCAGCGGTGACACTGCGAGGGGTAAGATTTCTTGTGTGGGACTTCCACACAGATGCGAGAGAGGCCGCAGAGGGTCTTCAGACCGAAGACCTTCTTGCTAACCTCGTTGGCGGGGAGTGCGACAAGGACCATATTATATGGCCTCCTGCCTCGCTGATCGTGCATCCTATGCACTTCAGCATCGGGGAAAAACCCTGCTCCCTAAGGGAGGCGGATATATCTTCGCAAGAGAGTTCTTTTGGAACTCTCTTGATCACGACGCGGAGGGACTTCTCCTCCTCCAGCGCGTGAGTGAAGTGAAGTGGGCATATTTCGCCTCACGAAGAAACCGCGTGAGGTCGCGGAAGGTGTCCGTGTGGTCGACACCTTCACCATTATACCATCGCGAACATTCGTCGCGGTGGTGAAGTGGATCTTGCGGCTCGCTAATGCCGCAGAGATTTTAGTCCAGGACGCCTTGTCCTGGATCGTGACGGGAGGAGGCGGACGAACCTTCCTAGGTTGAGCCTGGGAAGACTTAGCCGCGGGTTTGGGAACTCTCGGTGCCGCTACTGGCACCGGAGTGGGCTGTTGGGCCGAGTCCTCAGCAG
This sequence comes from Samia ricini, assembly GCA_014132275.2. Lineage (NCBI taxonomy): Eukaryota > Metazoa > Arthropoda > Insecta > Lepidoptera > Saturniidae > Samia > Samia ricini. The sequence continues at coordinate 4,539,533 of AP028162.1, forward strand.
CGAGGACCTTGGGATTTATCTGAGGGAGCGGCGGAGAAGCCGTCGCCTTCCTCTTTGTCTTCCGCTTGGCGGTGATAAAACCGTCACTACCAAGCGGCGGGTAATCTAGCTCCATGTCGTCCGACTCTGACCCGGACGACTGGGCGGGGGGGGTGGCAAACTTCGGCATCAGGCTCGGACGCCTGTCTGCCATATTCTGTGGGGATAGAGGGGAGAAACTATTCCCCGTGCTAACATTTATGATGTCCGCAGAATGCGGACGGTATGGGGAGCGCGACCTAGAACGCGATCGCGAGCGTGACAAGGACGAGTCACGCCTCAAACTAGTCGCGGGTGGAGTACGCGCGCGGGAACGCTCCGGTGCGTTAATGTTGGCCACGGGTTTACGAACCCGTTGAGGGAGCGCGGCGGACGGACCCGGGGCTGCTTTCTTATAATTCGCGAACTCCCGAGCGAGTTCGGGGGATTTGGCTAGCAATTCCCTAACGAAATTGAGGAGCTGACGCTCCGCAAAAAGCGAATCTGCCATCCCGAGACGGCGAGAGGGCGGGGGGGGTGAAACTACCTCCCTGCCTGAGGGGCAGGGGGGCGCGCCAAAAATCTAAGGAGACTACGCGAGTCTCGCAAAAGACCGTTGAGTCAAAGTGCAATGACTCAAGGTAATTGGGAGCCTACGGAGCCTAGGGGGAAGCCCTATCAAGCCCTAGGGCCGAGGACGTGGGTCAGACGCCCAAACAGCACCCAGGGGATGGATTTTGTCGCAGGAGCGGATGATAGTAAGGTAAGACCAAAGGAAACCCGGTGTGATCACACACCAGATTCCGGTATTCGGTGACCCCAGAAGGGGGTCCCCAGGGAACCTGCTAAACCCTGCACCACCTTACGTTGGCACCGTTAGGTCTCCGGTGATGACCACAATCAAGAGAGAGTGGGTTTCAGCAACGTCGTGAAGCGACACGTATCCTCACCTTAAGGGTGAGTATACGTTAAACGCGCGCGTACTGAAAAGTACGTTTTTCGAAAAAATACACGAAGTTATAAATGAGATTTATAAAATCGAGTATTCAACGCTCGCAAAAATACCTCAGCGCGGGAAACCCACACCGGGTACACGACGCGGCGCGCGCGCTTGCGTCACCTCAACCGTTAAATAAATTTAACGGCTGTTGCTACGCAAGCGAACGAACTTCGAAGGCGGCGATAAACGAGATCGAACACGTGAAACGTATTTGTGCGAGCGACCTTAGCGTGCGTGCGCACGCTTCGGCTTACCAAACGGGAATCAAAAAAGAGAATATCAAATTCCGCATCAGTCGCTTTTATTTTTCCACTTCCGTGAGAGCGAAAGTCGTATACGGCCGAGGCAGAGGGCTAATTATCAATCGATTCGTCAGAGTGGTGACACCAGAGAAAATACTGTTTTATGAATATGGTTTTTGACAGTGGTTTGATACTGTAATTATTGTAAACGTTATATTGTAAATCTTGTTAAAACCCTGAGCTGTGTTTGACTGACGCCTGTACTACTTGTAGTGATAGCACAGCTATATTCTTTGTATGGATATTTTTTAATTTGAGTTCTGCGTAATGTCGGCTTACATGATGATACTTACATCTACCACGGTTAAATACTTTAAGTAGTTCTGGTTATTGCTTATCCAGATATGTGACACGCCTAATGTAGTTATTAATGCAATCTTTCTCAGTTTTTAATTCTCTATCGACCTGTACACACAATTTTAAAAATTGTATTTTTTGTATAGATATCATATACACATTCATATCTATCTAGTAAAAACAAAAAAAAATGACTTTACAAAACATCAATTTTATTAGTATAGATTATCAGTTAAGGACTATTCAAGTATTACCGCATTACGTAATTTTTTGACTTTTTTGATCCCCCTCCTTGTCAGCCATAGTAAGCAAAGCCCTTGCTCCCATATGATTAAATAATCATTGGACAAGTTTTCAATAAATTTCAATCATAATTTAGCAACCCCTCCCCCCAACACACATTGATGCTAACGTAATTCTTGAAACGCCCTATATGTAATATCGACATGTAAAGATAGGAATTATTTAAAATTCAATATGTAACCAAAGGCCAGGGCGATGGTGAAGCGTGCGAGCTTTTATGACCTCTGCTGAATTATTCAGGAGATCAGTGCCGAGGTACGGAAGCTTTTTTAATAAATTAATGCTCAATGTGCGCATAGGTTATTCGAAAGTTCAGAATTTATAGCTTCCGTGGGATTGCGTTATGATGAACATGTTTCATTGAATATTTAATTCATAGGTTTTTTTATACGGTACAGGCTCAGTGCTTTGACCATAATCTCACTTGATGTTAAGTGACGTTGTGGCAACAGAACGCACTTTAAGCTACCACTAAGAGAACCTTTTCACAAATGTACATTGGTCGCGATCCAATCGAGCTCAATTGTTTTACCAACCCGCTAACTGTTAGACATCACATCCGATCAGGATCTGGCTCCCGGAAGAAGACTCATCCAAACTTGCCATTATAGTGAGTTTTACTACCTAATTTTAAATACGGTAATTTTCTATTACTTTTACTAAATCATGAAACAGAAATAAGGCACTAACCATAAGGCAACGATTATGTAATATCTGGCGTAATGCCAACTACTAAATGACCTTCCGTTGTATACAAAAGTCGATCACCTGTTTCTAAAACAGACAAAAGGTAAAGATTAAAACAACAGCTTTAATTCTATACACAACTCTATATTAATAAATCAAAGTTAATTGTCTGTTTGTAATGTGAAAATAACCATTTTTAATTAAATACATATGAATGTATATACGATACTTAAACAAAAAATACAATTTTTCTTCCGGGTAATCTCGGATTTTGACGAATCTTTTTTGGTAGATAGCTGTAGTTACTCCGCGTAACTTAAGGTACTTTTGATTTTTGGAAAAAATTATAACGGTTACGCAAAAAAAAAAAAAAAAAAACTCATGAAATTTTGAATCTAGTCCGGTTCAATGCACAGTTTTACTTGAATTGGAATTTGTCAAAATGTTTGATAATTATTGCATTGCTTAATTACAAGGTTATAACGTTGAGATGAATTCGGTTGATTTGTTTTTAATTAATGATTATATGTTAACTTATATTGTTAAGATTTTGTTTAATATGTCGATTACCCATAAATTTGAGACAATAGGAAAACAATGGAAAGCTGACGCCAGGTTAGTGCTCAAGGGGTTAACCTGAATGTATTTTTAGATTTCTAATTCTTATAAATAGTTAACCTAGTTGTGGCATCGCATGCGTTAAGATGCCACAGAATGATTTTTTTAAAACAGAACCCTTTACGGGCATATGCAGAGCAACTAACCAAAGTTTTATAATAATCGGATGTATAGCTTAGAATACATACAGAACAGATAATTACATTGATTTGTATATAAGGAGATTGAAAATAAAAAAAACTATTTTATTCATTGACATGTAAATTGAAACAATTTGTGGCGTATTGTATAGATTTAAATGAAATATCCTTAGCAATAAACATACTAAAAATAGATAATACAAAAAATATTATTACTTTTACAAATTTAACACACAAATATATGTCTATTGATCCCCGCACTAGGAATTAATTCCTGTATCGCGGGAGATCATTCAAATTCCAAGTTATAGTGATATAAATATACATTTAGGTCGTTTTTTTTTGCCATACCATGTGTACCTATGTTATCCATTAATATTAAATACTAAAGTAATACTATATTTCTATGTTCCGTCATCATGAATATTTAACATTGAATGAGTTCTTCGGCATCCGACACATCGCAAACATTAGATTTCTGATTCGATCGAGGTCTAGGCATATGTTGTGACCTTTCGAAGTACGTTAAAAGGCTTTGTGGATAAAGAATCAAACAATTATATCGGTATGGCTTCATTGTAATCAATTAATAGCTATGTATTTAAGTAATTCATATTCGTTTGTTTTTAATTTTATCAACTTTAATGATGTCCATATCATAATTTATTTTTATACGAGTATGTCTAAAATAGCGAAGGATCTGTTTTATAAAAGTTTGTATCGTATAATGAATGAAGCTGCTGATAAAATTAGTTATTTTTTGTCAGAATAAATAATTTTAATCGATTAATAATATTGCATATAGTTAAACTTAAAATAAATTGACAATATTTTGTGGATGAGTAAGCCACTACCGTTGGAAATTTTAATTTTAAATTTATTGTTGTGGCAAAAGCCAGTGGCAGTTTTATTTGTACTATTATAATATAAAATAATAATTTATATGTAAAAAAATTAGTTATATAATTTCAAAAGTAATAGTAAAGAACCACTTAAACATAACATAATATACAGACAGATTTAAGTAAATTTTATTATGTAACGTAAAATATGGAAATGTATTGGGGACAATATTGAATGAAGTTATAGGCGAAGTTCTCTATGAATGAAGTCAACAGAAAAATAATGCAATAAAAATCTTTGCCTATTTAATTAATTTCAACAATTGTGGCCTTCGTTGTGAAAGTAGTGGTGTAACTCCATAATTATAACCTATTTACTTTTTCGCATAATGAAGTCACCATTACATTTATCTATAATTATAAAAATGAAGTTGGTATGTAATTCCATAAAATGCACTACTGATATGCTGCTACTTGTTTACTGAAAGTAATTTAAATAGCTAAACATTCATAATGAAAGTAAAAATAAGTCAGTAAGTTACAACTTTTACAATAAACGATACTATTTCAAAAAATAAGAAAACTACGGAGTAACTGGAAAATATTAAAATCTGTGTTAGAATACCCATCGCCGAAAAGTGCAGAGGCGATTTGAATGTGGCTTACAAAATTGAAGGAAGGGTAGAATCATAGGGTAAAAATTATAATTAAAATCAATAAAAGATAGCCCAGTCCACTAATTAATCATGTTGAGTTATTTATTTCGAACGGGCCATCAAAAGCATATTCACTTTTACGAAGTTGTGGGCACCAGCTACTATTTAGTATTCTATAAAGTATTACAAAGTAAGTTTCCTATGTTTCAAATTTAAATGACATTAATTAAAGTAAATTAAAATATTTTGATTTTTATGAAACCGCCAAAATTTCTCTTAGAATTGCAGTTGTTTTTATAATATCGCATACAAAAGAATTTGATTATCTAATAATAATTTTTCAGTGGTAGGTAATATTTTTTATTTGTTTTAGGTTATAGAAATATGTTTGAAATTTTTTATTAATTCAATGTATTTATTATAACGAAGTACTTGAACTGAAGAGTTCGGTAAATAATAACATTTAAATAAATACCGGATACAAATTAATATAATTGTGCCTATATTATAATTTTAATATTAGTACTATACATTTGGAAGCAGATATCGTAACATTCTGGACTATAATTTGTAATGTGTAATTCCTTTGTTTGTTCCATAGTCTTTTCTCGTGTGAACATAGTAATCGGTGTAACACTTGGCATATTTTTATTACGAGACACGTAGTCTGTTTTTATTTGATAAATATTTTTTTTATATTTATTGATATTTTGCATTGCTTCGTGTATGTTTGTGTCCTGATTTTATAAATTTAACAAGAATTCAAATACCTCATTGAAAATTTTGTAAAACCTATGTTACTAGTTTCCTATTATAGGGGATAAAATATGTCGATTTTAACAAGATAAAAGTAGTTTAAAAGTAAAATTAAAATTAATCAAAAATATTTAAATATCTTTGAGTTATCATTATACGTATGTAACAGTAACCTATTTTTATATAATAACTCACCATGTGTAAGAATGTTAATGGTCTCATTGTGGAAGTAGAAAAGACTCCGTACACAATCAGTCCAACCTTGTAGTGGCCGATACCCGGTTAGCACGTACGGGTTGAACTGCAAATGTTGCGGCATATCTCTCCAGTGCAGCAACTCTACACCATTGCTATTACCAGGCGATTTCGCTTCTTCGTCGTTCTTCCTCGTATCCTTACATGATTCACCCTCATTCAACTCGGACCTCTCCCGGCTACTATCACAGATTTGCTCCAAAGACTTTTTACGCTTCTTAGGCCCTTTCCCGTTAACTTCTTGAATTGACGTATCGAACATATTTGGACACGTGTCAAGTGCGTTCTTGATTTCTCTCATAACACCAGCTCAGATTGTTCACAATGCGGAAGCACGGTATGCTCCGGCTCAGTTAGCTGGGATGCGCGTGCCCGCATGTCAAGCTAGACCCGAAAATTTGTAAGAGTTTTAAATGAATATCACAGTTTTGCTGTTCCTTTAAGGGTGTTTATTATTTGTAGTTGTGATTTAAGTTGATTTTATGTGATGATGTCCACGCGACTCGCTTTAGGCGACCGGCGAGCGGTGGACGGAGCGATCGCGACACAGGCAGGGCGGGCGGCCGCGAGCCCGTGGTACTACCGGAGCGCTGCCGCACGCCCCGGACGAGAACCGCACGTCCCCGCCTCGCTTACATTTGCGCACTGCGCAATCCCGATCAGCTGATTCCCGCCAGAAGGTCGGCCTACTACAGATCCTCACTTTCACTTAACTCGTAACCTATTCCACCACATTGCATGTTTTCGAAGACTCGATTTCAGTGATAACCAGTCTAGTGATAAGAAGTCTAGATGCCCTCTTCTGTACTTTCAAAGTGTTCAACGAATAACAGACAATGTTTTCAACTTGAAATAATCACTGACATACCCACGAGTTTATATGTGTTACGGCAATGTCAATGCCGCCGTATCGTGCAACAATAATTTAAAGTACCAGTCTTTACTAATCTATTCTATATCTATACTAATAAATAAAATTGAAGTGTCTGTTTGTAATATCAAAATGATTTTTTTTTACCAAACAGATAGATGAATGTATATACGACATCTATACAAAAAATACAATTCTTAAAAATTTTGTCTGTCGGTCTGTCGGTCTGTCGGTCTGTTTGTCTGTTTGTTCCAGGTAATCTTCGGAACGGCTGGATGGATTTTGACGGGACTTCTTTTGGTAGATAGCTGAAGTTACTCCGGGTAACTAAGGGTACTTTTAATTTTCGAAAATAATTAGGGTTCCGCGTAAAAAAATTAAAACTCATAAAAAATTGAATAAAATCCGATTCAGTGCACAGTTTTAAGGGCAAGTGCTTGAATTTATGAGGTAAATATTTTTACTTTATATTATTACAAAAAAAAAGAATACATTAGGGTTCCGTGTAAAACAATTAAAACGCGGTGAAGAATGTATGAATCGCGGACGCAGCCGCTAGTACACACATAGTTACAACTAAATCATTTATTTGGTATATTAATTGATAACAAAAAAAACTAACCAGTCATGAGGACTGCCGACAGAAGTAAAAACTCTAAACATTCAAAAAAAACTGTTTTTTAATGTTTATATTATAGTATGAGTTATTAAAATCTTATAATTTGTTAATTGAAATTATTGACATAATTTAAAATTTAACATTTGTTTGGTTTTTGCATCTATTTGCGCTCCGAGCAATACGGTATAGGCTCAATGATATGACCACAATCTCACCTGATGTTAAGTGACGATGTGGTCCAGGATGGTAATCACACTAAGCCTGGAGGTTCTAGTTTTCAAGTGATGCTGCCGGAACACACCTATTGATATTTGGCGACAGGTTTTCAAACATAAGAGGTGGTAGCTACTTAGGCGGGCATTATTAAAAAATGCCCTACCACCATGCTATGCTTTCCTAACGATGTATTCCTTCACTGAAAGCTCAGGCTGATTTTAGAGTTGGATAGGTGGGTTCGAACCCGCGTACATTGAAGCGGAATCCGGCCGCGCACTATTTACTGCGCTATTATCACTTCGAAATTCATTTAAACCGTCACGTAAGGAATTGCCAAGTTGCGAATTATCGCATATTAATGCGATAAGAAAATACTTCTTAACGTACAGAATAAATACATTTAAAAATTATAACGATTATTCAATGAGATACTTCTCTTCAGACACCTACCTATATTCAATGATTTCGATAAAGTATTTGAAGCGAACTTGGCGATATACTTATTGTTTTCGATTTTCACTATTATTACCTACCAGTTCCATTTATTTTACATGGTATAGGCTCAGTGCTTTGACCACAAGAGAGTTCATATATAATTTAAAAAAAAAAAAACTAGGCCTCCACGGGGACTGGAGAAAGAAGTGAAAACTTTGAAAAAACTTGTAAGTTTTAATAGTAAAATTAATAATACAAAGTTCCGAGTCTAGTTAATTACTCATGGCCTTATTTAAACAACCAACGGAATAATTTAGTAGTAATACTGTTTTTTTAAACAACATTTTATTCGGGCATTAAGAGTTTTTTTTTTAGATGTGGCAACACAAAAGCGTCCTCTTAAACGTTTTATCTTATATATGACAGATTGTACCATGTCGCATGTCCTGAAGTCTTTCCTGGAAGACCGCCGCGCACAAGTAGTGGTCGAAGGCCAAGTGTCTCGGGAGTTCCCTATGAGAGCCGGAGTCCCGCAGGGTAGCTGCCTCTCTCCTAGCCTCTACGCTGTTTATACGAACGATTTACCAGTTCTCGGATGGACAGAGCTGGCGTTATTCGCGGATGACGCCGCATACTTCCACGTCGACAATACGCCACAAGACGCACAAATTGAGGTCCAAAAATTATTAGATATCCTTCCTGAATGGCTACGGAGATGGAGGCTGCGGGCCAACGTAGGGAAGACACAGGCACTCATGACTAGAGTGATGATGAGTAGATTACCACCTTGCTTGACGCTCCAGGGAAAGACTATACCGTGGAAGGATGAAGTCCAATACCTGGGAGTCACTATAGATCGAAACTTGACTTTTTCAAGTCATGTAGGAGATGTGATCACGCGGACAAGAGCGGCGAGGAGAATGCTGCGTCCAGTGCTCACCTCAAGGCTACCCTTGAGAACGAGGCTTGGTTTATATAAAACCTATTTGAGGTCACGATTTACCTATGCCGCCCCTGCATGGTTCAGTCGCTTATCGGAAACGAACAAGAAACGGCTTAGAGCCCAACAGAGCATCACGCTTCGCATGATCGCGGGGGCACCGCGATACGTTAACAACCACGTAATTGCGCGTGACTTACGTGTAGAGAGCCTGGATGCGTTCATAAGCAGCCTTGCAACCAACATGTTCCGCCGAGCGGACACGTCGGCGCACGTTCACCTCCAGAACATCGCGCCGTTGCACGCTAGACCTCCCGACAGACGGAGAGGAAGAGGTGATCACTTGTCGTTAATATATAGGCCTCAGGCGCGCGATCTCATACGCCGGTCCTCGCCTAGCTGAGTAGGTAGTTGAAGGAGGACCGTGTTTATGACCCGTATAGATCGGGTGCATCTCCCTGACCCCTCAGAGTCCGATCGATAGCAGGATTAGGTCCCAGAACTCAGAAGATTACTCCACGAGGGACGCACCTGTGTGCCTCACCCAGTAGACTTGTCCGTAGGCGCGGACAAAGGAGAGGCCACCGTCGAAGGGAATAGCCCTGATGCGGTTTCCCCGTGTCCCCTTTTAGTTCGTAGTCTAGTCAGTAAGTGTAGTTTTTTCCAACTGTTTTCCTTTTCTTTTTTTGTTTTTACTTTTTATTTCTAATTGTATTATAAGGTGTACATTGTTTAATTTACATTTTGTAATGTTTTTTTTAATAAAGAAGAAAAAAAAAAACTGTTAGGGATAAACACACGACACACTGCTGCTGGACTGCTAGAACAATAGGACGTTGCACGAGAAGAATTGCTAGTACCATGTCGGTGAAAGTTGACCGCTGACGTCATAGGTGATTCGAATCTACAATTTTTCTCCTACCGAAAATTGTTCAACGCGGCTAAACAAATTTTCACTTCAAAAAATAATGTAAATGAGTTCACTGGTTTTCAAATTATGACCATACATAGAGACGTTAGCCTTATAAAGCATCTGTTTGTGATATCAAAATAAAAACTTATTACTAAGTAAGTATAAATGTATATAAGGTACTTATAAATCTGTCTGTTTGTTTGTTCCGGCTAATCTCCGATACGACTAGGGTGATTTTGACGATGCTTTCTGTGGCAGATAGCTGAAGTTATAAGGAGTAATTTAGAATTAGGCTAAGTAGTAACTTAAAAAAAATTAGAGTAATGTAAGTGGTGAAAATAGTGCTATTTAATGGCTATCTATTTTATTGGCAAATGCTTGAACGTATGACAAATGTCTTTGATTTTTGTTAGTAAGTACCAACAATAATTTGGATCCTGTAAAAGAAAATAGAGATATTTTTTTAACTGACACTTAACACTAGAGTTCATACGGAGTCTTGTTTCGTAGAATACACCTGCTATTTTACGTGTGATTTTTTGTCCTTTATCTGGGGAAAAGTGAAATTTAGCCTAAAATAATGCCCACCAAAAGATTCTCCCACTAAATCAGTGAATATTTAAAAACTATATTATGCAAGGAATAATTGCGTGGAAGAAAAATAATGATACGCGAGCGGAACTGCGGAAACATTTAGTAACATATATGTTTTAAAGGCATGAAGTAGCAAACATATTATATGAAAGTCAGCTGCACAGACTAGCCAACTGGTGTTTATTTTCAGTCTTATCTCTAATGTTCAGTCGCTACTGTAGCTAGTACACAGAATAATATTACTCCTACCGGAGAGCCAGTATAAGCTAGCAGTAGAGATAATCAGATAAATAAAAAAATGGCTAGCCGTTTGTTGTTATTTATTACGGTCATGAATACAAGTTTGTTAGGCCCAACTTCATAAGAGTTTTAATCACCACTGTTCCAGCAAAATCGTAAGCTTTTGTTTAAACGTTTCAGGTAGTTTCAGTGACATTTCAGAATTAACGCACTGTGTTAACATATTCAATTAATATCACTTGTGCACAATAACCAAATTATATGATACTACGAGCTGTAACCAAAGTTATATAATACAGTAAAATCTTGATAGCTCGAATGTCAAGGGAAATGTTAAAAAAATCGAGATAATGAGATTTCGACTTAACACGAATTTCGAGATATTGAAGATTTTAAGTGATCAAATTTCGACATAAAAGGCGCAATTTCTAAGAACATTTCTTAAAACAAATTACATACATATGAGTCAAGTATGTATTACGAACTTGCATTAGAAGATGTAATTAATTAAATAATTGATACTAAATTTGTTATCTTCTATTGGTTCAAGTCATTTGTAGATTTATTATCAATTATTTTTTCTAGTTCATATAATAATGAACCGAATATATGATCCTCGATATCATTACATCTTTCAATGTAAGTTCGTAATGTATCAATTGCTGCTCTCGCTTTTTTATTTGACACCGATGGTTTAAAATCTGCTGGATCAGTGTGATCATCGTTATTTTGATTATTATTATCATCTCCACTCTGATGACACTAGGTCAATGATTTCAGCCTCAGTCAATATACCAGTACTAGCTTGCCTTTCATTACATGTCAAATAATCTTCAATTCATCATAAAATCTTCAATTTTGCTATGAGTTCGGGGAATCCCAAGTAAGAAGTCATTATACGTATTTTATGAACTACGACTTACCGAGTTAGCTTTTGCAATTCGAGTTATAAAGTTAATATGTACTATTAATACTTCGCAGGGAAATAACTTTTTGTTCGAGTTATTAAGCCTAAATAATTCGTGATACTGCGTAATTAGGATTTCAGCGGAAGGGAATTGCATTTATTTTCGATTTACTAAGGATTACGACTTAACGAGACTGAAGTTATAGAGATTCCACTGTATAGGGTTAAATACTGAAAGTTAATAAATTACAAACAGAGACTACTACATAACAAACGAAAAGCTTACCAAAAACTATGACCACTGGAGTTTATTCTTGCCAATCTCAATAAGGATAGTCGTCTCATTTAAATACAGTCAAAAAGCGGTTCCTAAGTCCTAGTCCTGAGTACTAAGTTGGACCGTTTCGTGTGCGGATGAAAATATAACTAAAGCAAATTATTTTTACAAAGTAATTTGATTTCAATTTGTAAAGTGGACAGACCTTAATGTAAAGTGTAATTCATCACAAATGAAAAGTCACCTGCCATAAAGTATTCTGGGAAACAAAAGAGGAAAATTCGATAAGAAATTAATATTTTTTTTATCATTACGAGTACAAGTGTGATTTCAAAGCCAGACTAGATTAAGTATTTTACGATAATAATAATACATAAGGTGATGGCAGTGACAATCCGATGAACTGAGTAAATAATGATAAAATCATCCAAACTTTTAAACCCTATACTATTTTATTGGATTTTTTAATAATATAATAAGCATAATGATTTCGATCTCGTATAATATTAAAACGTTTTTATATCTATGATTTCAATAATAATTCTAGATTTGGAACGCACCGAATTATTATCATGTTGGCAGAAATGTACCGGAGTAAAAACAGTTTACCGCTAAAATTAATATATCATAGATGGCAGCAGTTTACATATCACTTCCTCCAATATACATACTTTTTACGACACGTAAGAAATTTTAAATGTTAGTTTTTACAATATATTTAGCTTGTTAATAACTTTTTATTTTAATAACTTTTAGATATTAATTTATTAAAAAATGAGAATTGAAATAAACTGTTTTTAAGTTTATGAAGTTTTAACTTTACGCCATTGCTTTACGTCAACCAACTGCACCAACCAACAAGCTTCTATCTTGGATTCGGATCGATGTTTGGGCCTTTACTGCGAAGAAGTATTCTTCAAGGTTCAGCGTCACGTACTTGGAATTGTGTTACTAATTTTACTCAACTACTGTGGTGTAAATTGAAATACTTGCGTGAATTGAGGGTAAGTTTAGATTATTATAAATTAAAATTGAAACACGAATCGTACAACTCCAATTGAGCAATAAAGAAATCAACATGGCGTCAGAATGTAAATAATTGTGACAGTTGCAGTAATGGCTATAAAGCTTTTATTCTTACTCTTTTATCTGAAGAAATCAATGTAAAACACGTAATTCAATTTGAAATTTAGACAATTTTGTGTTTTTGGCATACTAGAGTCTACAAAGAGTAATTTACACAAGCGTTTCAGCTGGTTGGAAAGTCCTAACATTTCCTGGTTTTGTGGCCTAGTCGTGATATTATAAATAAAATTGTCTCAATTACTATTTTTGTATTATGCTGTGGGGCTTATTCAAGTTACAATTACAGTCCTACAACGATGCCTATAATTAGTAGATTTTTTCCAAACAGAGGCACTTCACTGCATTTTATAATTGTTTTGTCATTTGACTTGAAGTCATTTTAGACGAGATAAACATGAAGTGTATCATGAAGTATTTGAGATGAAATTTAGCCTAAGTCTTAGGTGGAAAGCATGCCCAAATTGAAGCTAGTAGAAACAAATCACCCGCTTTTGTATTCAATTTTGACCTTTTAAACTTCAGAGTTTAGCTTGAAAATTTTATAAAACTGAATTGATATTTTACATTACTATTCAACCAGCTTATTAGACTTGCATGATCGTTACTACACGACACCCTTGACTAGTTGTCAGTGGTCTAAACAATTTATGTTTTTTCAGCTTAAACTGCTCAGATACGCGTTTTGGTATCCTTATTAATGGTAAGTGGAAGTACTTAGTGTACTTTCATTATTCCGTGACTGTCAAAAAGAATTTTTATATAATTACAATAAATGTTTATGAGATCAACGGCTTGTTTGGTTTCGTTAACCCATATAGTATTGTTCAATATGTTTTGTTTAAGTTTGTAGTATATTGTTTTTGTCAGACAAATATCTGCTATGTGCACATTTGGAAGATTTTAACATTTTTACAATTATGACTAGTTTCCTAAACAAATTTTCATATAAAAGTACTGCTTTGTACTTCTATGCATTCTATAGTGAAATGTCATCCCTAGAAAAAAAATGGTAAGTGCATCAGCCAAAGTATTGTCACAGCATATTCTATGTGTTGTGTGTGCAAATCTTCATAAATGTGCACTTAACAGATATTGATATAATTCTTGTTGTTGATGTAATAATCAAACTATACTACTATTACTCATATTGTGAATATTTCTAACTTACTAAATATTTATTTAAAGCCTAAAACTTATTGAATGATAAAATTAAACTTCACAGTTTGATAAACTAAGAACATACATTGCCCATTAATTTCTAAAATCATTCATATTAATGATGCATAATTCTTTTTGGCAGACACTTAGCATGATTGGTGTTAAACCAAAAGGCTTTTTATGTTATTCTTGTCTTAAATATTAACATATAATTCAACATTCCTAATACATTACATTGAATTTTCTTATATATAGTTTAATATGAAGTTACTGAAGCCTGTGCCATTGACTTTAATTTTTATCATAAACTGAATAATGAGAAAGTAATATTTTAAGTTTCGTTTACTCCTATGTAAAAGTTTATGGAGATATATTTTTAATCACTTTTTGTGATGAAGTAACATACAATCAAAATTTAACTATATTACTGTAAGAGAGTGATTTCAACTAATAATATTATGTATGATATATATTACTTTCACTATTGGAAATGAAATTCCAAATTTTCAATCTCTGAAGTTCTGACTTATTTGCTTCTGTTTTTTGCTTTAAAACTGTTTTATTTTTCAACTATTTTGAATTGAGGTATATTCTTTAGACTCTAGATTTATTTTATATTCTAGACTGGTAACTGGGACATTACAGTTGTCAATCACAAATTGATTAGCAACTTATATGACATTTGCTTGCACAGCATACATCAACAACCATTTCACATGGTACAGCACGGGCATTATCCTCCATTCTTTACTAAGAAATGTTAACATTTTTAGCATCTTAATGAGTACCCAACTGGCTTTCTCTTTTTGTTTATTTATGAATTGTGAGATTTAATTGTAGTAAATAAACTTATTTTTAATGAAGAACTTTATATTTTCAATTAATGTTGTAAATCTATATATCAATAATATGATATGCACTTTATATTATAATATAATTATTTTGAAGTGAACGGTTTCTGCTTCTAAGTAGTAAGTAGCTTTCTAAAAGTATATACAATGAAAAGTGCAGACTGATGTGCTGGAAATGCTAATATTTTTGCTTTGTGGAATGCTGGATATATTGTTATAATTTTGATTTATAAACATAATAAAATCTGGTTGCAGATGCCGCGTACACGTAGGAAGCATTATACATCTCATTCAAGGTCAAGGTCCAGGTCCTATGAGGCCAAGCGACGTCGCCTTGATGATGGTACCACAGAGGTTTCATACAGAAAACGGAGCCGTAGCAGAGAACGTGAAAGGTAAGATTTGTATTGTTAACCTAACCATTTATACAGCATTAGAATAGGTGTTAAAAATGTGTTTGAGGTGCATACAAATGACATAATTTATGTTACATACTATGTTACAAGTATCTTAACTTTTTCCTTTTAGACCACTTTGTACACTATGGCTTGTACTAATAGAGCTAAAAGTTTACATGTATTTATTTTTGTACAAAGAAATGATGTATTACATATTAAAAAATTCAATTCATATGAATTTTTAGCATAATAAGTCAGTGGTTTTCTAAGGAAAAGTATTTTTATTTATAGAAGTAGGACAAGTTCAATTGAAATGAAAGTGACAGTCAATGAGAGAATGAAAGTGTGCAGTGTGAAGTAACTAAAAATGATTTAAATATATATGATTAAATTATAGTTATTTTAATTATTATAATGAACATTTAAATATTTTGTTGAATCTAATGTATATTTTTGTTATGCATCTAATTTTATGCAATAATGTTAATGAAAATTTTTGTATCGTATTATTTGCATTTCGATAAAGTATATTTTATTTGAATTGTGATATATCATAATTTTGCTCATAATAATGATATCGTGTATTGAACACAGTTATTCTGGAAACTCTTCATATCAGTCTAGTGTCTCGTTAGGTACCGTATATCTATATTGCCAACATGGCGTCAGAAATCTTTGTTGTAGTTTTACGAAATTTACATAGATGTCGCTATAATTATATCGCGCTGTATTACGTAGTTTTATAAAGAAGTGTAATGTGTAGTCGTTAGATGGCGCTGGTGTATATAATTTGCAAATTGATGTAGTTTTTAGTACTTGGGACTCGAGAGTGTTTTTGTATCGTGTCATTTAGGATTTGTATAGTTTATAAAAAATACGAGGAACTCTGTAAGTCTAGTCGGTAAAAGTTTAGAAAGAAATTGTTGTTATACTCTTCGTATTTACGAAGTAGTTTAGTATCGACAATTTTTATTTTAAACTATTGTCTCAAACTCCGCTCATACATAACAATTCAACTCTTCATAAATACTGATTTTATTATTATGTCCTTAAATTATCTAATGTGCCGCGTTGCCTTTCATAGGAATGTAACAAATATATTTTCACGAATTTAATGGACGTTTTTCAAATTTGTTTGTTTGCTCTATTTTTAAACAGATTTATAGTAATCGTATTATTCGTCATGGAACATTGCACGTACATATTTATTCGAATAAAACATTATGTTAATAAATACTTGACATAGTTTGTAATGTTCTGAAATAAAAATACACTTAAAATAAATATTATGGTCTGAACGTTTATGGATCAGTGGTGGAAGCATGGGCAGATATGACATCGATTGATTTGGGTTCGAATCGCATCTTAGTTATTGTAGTTATTTGATGAAGGCAAATAATGTTTATTAGCGTAAGCAAAAGTATAATCAATGGAGTTAGGGGAGTGTTGATTTTTGATAACACGGAGGTCGGATGTCTGAATGGGGATTACGTAAGCAATATTTATTAATTTGCTTTTAATTATTTAAGATTAAGATTTTTTTAAATGATGCCTAATTTCTTTAAGTTGCCATAGCGCGAGGACTCAAAAAAAGCTAAAATTTTACATACGTAATTCTTGCACGCTCTCTAAGTATGGTAATAATCTATTTTCTAAACCCGCCTATCGGTGAGCAATTATAGGATCTGTTCTCTCGCCTCATTTGATAGTCTTTTATGCCACATCGCCACTGATCATCAGTTGAGATTAAGCAATCTGTGCAATAAAAAAAATACATGTAATACCAAATGCTATTTAGATATCCTTAATGCATATAATATAACACAGTGAGGCAAGTATAGAATAACGGTATCTAACTTCTAAATTTAAAAATAAATGTTGTTTCAACAATTATTTTTTAGATTGTTTACAAAGCGAATACAAACAACATTACTTTGGGATGTAACGGTAACTGTACATTATCAAGTGTTCAGATTAGGTCTAGTTCCAAGGTCATAGGTTAACCGCGAGACACGAACAAGATGATTCATCCGACCTAGCAGCACCTCGACCACGCATCCGTGTTTCTATAACTTTATCACGATTTATAATTTTATCAATAATTATAATCATTGAAAATCTAAGAAAAAAAAGAATCCTGTTTCCAGAATGTTCTTTATCGTTCATTCTTTAATTTGTTTACAGCTCATTAATAGCTATTTGAAAAAAAAGTCAGTTAATAAACAAAGGCAAAAAATGACTTGATTTGGTTTACCAATTGGATGATATTCAGTTACCCTTGTGTTTCTTAATTAATCATCTTATAAGGTTTGTTTTGCTTTGTTATATTTTTTACGCAGAATCTTTCTGAAATCGAATAGACGTGGCTTTATTATTGAAAACATTTAGGAACAAAATCACATTCCTGCACTTACACACAGTTTTTAAACTGTTTTTTTTTTTTAATGAGACAATTCTAACATTGCTTGTAAAATAAGAGATTGCTATATTATTGAAGCTTTTAATGAGATCTAGCAGGAGGGCATTATTAATTATATATGGGTGAAAAATGAACTATGCCGGATTTCCTAGTTTACATCTACATTTAGGTAAACGTCTGAAGAAATGGTTCTACGAATATTACTTACTATAATACGAATAGAAAAGATGTCTGCTTTATTTTATTTATTATTACAATTCTTTTAATTAACCCCTTGAACACCTTCCTGGCGTTTACGCCAGCTTTCCATTGTTTTCCTATTGTTTCATTTTTATAGGTACTCGACACATTAAGTAATAGACATAATTATAATAAATTAATTATCATTCGTGCTTTCAGAGGTTTTCAGTAAATGACTTGGGAATACTATAAGTTAAGACTACTCATTTTCTATACCATCAAAAAATTGTATTATAAAAAAATATTTCTTTAAATAAATTTGCACATTATTTTAACAAAAAAAAAAGACACAAATTAAAAATATCCTGGTAAAACTTTCACAGCAGGAAAGACTCAGTGGAAGATAGTATAAATAAATTTTCATTTAAACATTTAGTTTTTTTAAATAATTTATGCTGAAGTCATACAATCCAAGAATGTTTTAAGCATTAATAAATAAATGTACTTAAATGGAAAATGTCATTTTGACGATGATTTTGAAATGGTACATTATTTGAATACTGACATATTAAAAATTATTAGCGGGTTAAAGAACAAATATGTAATAGATAAAGTACTAGAATAGTCTGAAGTAAGAATGTATTACGTACTATGTAATATATAAATATCATGTTGACGTGGCTTACTAGAGACCGTAAATAGTTACGCAGTTTTTTATTCTCTATATACAGGTGTCAATCAATTTACAATTCAAGTAGGTAGTTTTGCTTTTAAATCGACATAACCTCTAATATTTTTTTTTAATGTCATATTAACGCATCGACCTTGGAGGTGTGTCGCATCGTGGGAATGCACTTGACTTTTTCCTGCATTTGGCAGTACTACTAGCATTGACATTCGTATCGTTATAAATACATTATTTTCACGCCAAATTGTAAAAACTTATTAATCCTTTACAAATAACAATTGAAAAAAAAAACTAATCGCATTACGAATGTGGTGGGATGTAGAAGATAAGTAGATATAAACGAAGGTCTAATTGGCTTAGGATATAAACTAGTTTGTACCTACCTAGTACTAAATTAAAATAATTGTGCACGCATACATGAAATTGTAAATAGAACTCGGTCTCGCTTCGAGCATTGCATCGCGGAATCCAGTTCTGTCGTTTGTTCCTCGGAGGCGAGTTGTTTTCAGTCGGTAGTAGGTCTATGATGTATGTATATCACTAGTAAGTCCACTAAAGCGGTAGATATCTTTTTATGTTCCATTGTCCACTTTAATAACAGCTTCTAAGTGTGTCGTAAGTTGAAACCCACGTTCTGAATCGACGCTACGGTTATTACCTACGTTTTCTTTGGCTGTCAGCAAAATAATGGTTTAATTTTGTTCTAAATATAAAAAAAGCGTGCGCTTCTTTCATTAAATTCAAACATTCGACGATATATGTAAATAAAGAATTCAATTTATATGTAGGCCTCATACGGATTAATACATGCTATAAATGTTTACATGTTTTAAAAAAAAGTGAAAGATGTGTTATATAGTAATTTAGAAATTTCATACGGAACAATTATTAATTCTGTATGCGGCAACGTAACTTTTACTTAGTGAGAACAAATATATATGTATTTGTAAGAACAAAAGTACAGTCATGTATTCTCTAAGGATTTCTGTCTCTATTCGTTTGTGTACTGTATACGTCTTATGACCTGAGTACCATTTACCTGATTATAAAATCTTTTATTGTCTTTTTAGTAAATATATTTTGTTACGTTATATAGTATAGGAAATAAAAATAATGGTAAATCAAGTCAGTTAATTACCAACAGCGAGTTGTTTTGCAATGGATTGTAGTATAAATAATTGTATGGAATAAATAGATATAAAAATAAACTGGGCATTACCATGTATTTATAACTTTTTAAGTTACAAATTGGGTGATTGTGGATTTTGAGAATAGCGGCAGCGCTGTCACGAGAGAGGACAAAAGAGATAAAAAATTTTTTACAAATATTTTATTTATACATTAATTCTGTAATGAATGCGTGCAAAGCCCCGGGCTGAATTTTTAGAATACAAATGATTTGTAACAAAATAACACTATAAGATTCAAAGATAAATGTAGGTATAATAGGCAATGAGACAAATATTTTTATTACGAGGTTACTGAACTTTCGAAGAGCTTTTATATACTCGTACATTTATTTACAAGAACGATTTAAATCCGCACAACTCTATAATCATAAATTGATATTTTGCACAAAGGGTCGGCGACGGTAATTGTCGGGTTGCCGACAAATTACATATATATACGTATTATGAAAATGATTTCTTTAATCGCATACTGGTGTTTCGTTTCAAGGATACTAATAGTTAATATCAAATAGTAATTTATAACAATCAACACCTCTGTGCCAACAGAAGGCAATCGTGAACGTTGTGTTGTAACCAGCGAACAACATGTATATTTTAATCATACCTATATGATAATGTTCATTGTACGTGTGGATATGTTTTCATTTTCGTATCTTTCGCAACTATTTTGTGCCAAGGACCTCTGAAAGGTCGCCCACTAAAACGGTAATCTTTATTTTATCTGTAAGTAAGCAAATCGTGATTTTTAGTTCGCTTGACTGAACCACGTCATTTTTAAACAATTGGTAATTCCTATATTATTAGTTCGCATGAAACCTGTACTCTAGACAAGTTTTTCATCTAATAATCACGTAAAATAACACACATAGTATCGTTATTGTTTTGCAATAGTAGCAGAGATTGCTTAATAAGGAAACTTCAAATAGCATTGTTATATTTTTTTAATGCAACATCTCGAAGGTATTCATTTTGAGAAGATTGCATTACAAGCTTGTAGCGCTTGTCGCAATATCTAGTGTTTCGTGTATTATTCAGGTGACAAATGGCGGCTTGTCGTATCGCGGGGTGGAGGCGACAGATGTTGTTCTTGACACAGTAAAACTAGAAGTGCAGTAAGTAGGTGCAGTCTCGGCCCACGCTGAGCTTTTTGCAAACCGCTAACGCGAATTTACACAACTGCCGTGCTTAATAGTTTTAACTTCATCACAGTCGGTATAATTATAAATGTTAATAATGCTTTTTCGAATTCTAACTTTCGTCGAAATTAGTGTTTTTGATTTGTTACTATTCATTTACTACTACGGATAAACATTTTTCTATGAAGCGAGTAGTAACGCGATTACTGCGAATTTATTATCGCGACGTTCAATATATTTTGTTTAGGGCTTTATACCACAATGTATCTTGCGTTCGTTAGCCATCAGAACCGATTGCTTCCTTACAGTGTTTCACAACTTTATAATTTATTACTTTAGTATCAAGCAAACCACGTCTTGCGTATCGAAACAATACCGTCACGATATTCCAATCATTATATATTTTTTTAATCGCTGGGAATAAATTTACAAACGTTGTTCCGCGAGATGTTAAACGCACGTTGTCACTATATTTTTACATCTACAAGGTGATATGATCATTTAAAAAAATCGTTTCCTATTGGATTATGATGGTGCGAGGTCGCGGCTCATCACATCCTGCTATTTCAACAATAGTTTTCTTATGTCGGCCTTGTGTCACGTCACGAGAACCCTCGTTACCACGCTATTTCCAAAAATGATTTGTAGTAATTACGTGTATAATTGCAATCCATAACATATTATGATTTGTTTTTTTTAAATACATATATCGAACAAGTATGCGCTTGACCACAATCTCACCTGATGGTAAGCGACGATGTAGTTTATAGTGGAACGAGGTTACTTAGCAAGTACCTATTCACTCTCGGTTTAAAGACTCCCAGATTGTAGGATAAAGGAAAGACAGACACCGGTAGTGAATTCCACTCTCTTGCAGTACACATTATAAAAGAAGCTCCAAAACGCTTCGTGCGGATCAGGGGAATATAAACTATGTACGGGTGAAAACCCTCGCGGCGTCTGGTCGTCCTGAGATATAATGCAGTTGGTGGAATCATATCTTGCAGTTCCTGGGCACACTCTTCAAAGTGTATTCTGTAAAATACTGAGAGGCAAGCCAGCCACCTTACGACGATGTTCAAGAATGAGCATATTGGCCTTCTTTAGTTCTTGTACTCCAATAAATCGACTGACGTGACGCTCGATTGAGTCCAATGCAGCCAGCTGGTATTTATCTGATTCATCCCAGAGGTGGCTACAGTATTCCACACATGATCGAACTTGCACCCGATATGGGCTGAGAAGCTGATCAGGAGTGAAATACCTCCTGACTTTATAAGTATCTCCAGTTTTGTAGCTGCTGTTTTTGCTTTGGTCTCAATCGAACTCCCGAAGTTGAGGTTTGCGGTTAGTTGCATTCCCAACAGCCCAAAGTTATCAGTGACCTGAAGGGATGCACCTTGGAAAGTAGGAGTCAAGTTGAACGGACTCCGTTGCGCTTGAAGAGTCATACCTGCGTTTTTTCGGCATTGAACTTTACCAGGCTCTCTCCGCTCCAGTCAGCTACAGTCAATTTTGAGTCCAGACGCTCGACCATGGCCTCTCTCTCACTTTAGATCTCTTGAAAGCAAGTATGTGGACCAGATAAGTATCTCTCAGTAACAGTGTTGTCATCTGCGTTACCAAGAATGCCCGGCTGTAACAGATCAATGATGATGCAGCAAGATTAGTGTCGCTGAGAGTACAGATCCCTGAGGAACTGCGGCATTAATTGCCTTGACATCAGACGAGCAGCCACCAACAACTACTTGTATAACCCGCTCACTCAGGAAATCTTTGATCCAGATCCGCAGATTTTCGGAGATTCCTTAAGATTGGAGCTTACTTAAAAGGCTGGTGTGCCATACCTTATTATTACCCTATTTATTATTCTTTACTAGCTGTACCCGCGGCTTCACCCTATTGGAATAAAGACAATTTGCAATCTATGTTCTCCCTCTGGATGCTATAAACCTCATTATCAAATTCGAATTCGATTCAATAGTTTTTGCATAATTGGGAATCAAAATCATAAACAGGTAGACAGACAAAAAATTTAAAACTATAGAAATGTGTTCTGCAGTCGTTTGAAGCCTCGAAATATCTTCAATATACAGATTTCGTCCCGTTAACCTTTTATTGTAAGTATATACATATTTAAAATATTCATAATGAATTTAATTTGAATTTTAGAGTTTTTTTTTACAAGGAATAAATAGGCTTAGTGCTTTGACCAAAATTTCACCTAAAGTTATGTCACGATGTGGTCCAGGATGGTAAACGCACTAAGCCTAGAGGTACAATTGATGCTTCTGAAACAAACCTATTGGTATTTGGCAATAGGTTTTCAAAATTGAAGATGGTAGCTACCCAAGTGGGCATCATTAGTAAATGCCCTACCTACTACCATGCTATGGTTTCCTTTACCGAAAGCTTAGGCTGATTTTAGAGTCGAATAGGTGGGGATCGAACCTGCATCTTTTGACGCGGAATCAGGCCGCCCTACCCGCTGGGCCATCATCGCTTCAAAACATATTACAATAAAAAGTAAATTAATTGAAAGTATTGAACTTTCGAAACAGATGTGGTTATTTAAAATCTCTACTATTATTAAAAAATAATGGGTAAGGTTAGGTTAGTAAAACTTTGGTGCAGAGAGGTGTTGGAACGCAGTCGTCTCTTTCTACGAGAGCGTCCTCACGCAGAAAGAGGAGGCCGAAAGGCAAAAAGAGAGGAGAGCTCTGGCAGTTAGTCGCAGGAGCACGGGTCGGGGAAGACGGAGAGCAGACTTCCACCAAATGCCTCCGTGACGATAGTTTAGGTAACGGATACAGGGGTGTCCGTTACCGAGGAAGAACAAACCTGTGAAGGAGAAGCTGGGCTAACAGCCGCCGCTTCATACACAAAGAAGCATGGGGAGAAAACAACAATCTCTCTCCCCGAGACGAGGGTTGCCCGCACGCCGTGCACGGGTGACCCAGGTGCGTGGACAGGGTAGCGGCGCATGCTAATCGTTATCCCGAGACCCTGCCCAAATGCGCGCCAATGCGGCCATAGGGTTTTAGCCGGTCAGAGTCCGGCACTGTTTCTCTCTCCCGGGCACAGGATGTTCTTTCCCTGTGCCCGGGAGAGGGGTTCGTCCACGAGGATTTCACCACGTTAAAAAAAAAAAGTTAGTAAATCTTATAGTAACAAAATAGTGTGGAAAAATTAATCATATAAAAATGCCGAGCCGAAGTCGTCCTTTGAAGGGTTTAACCGGATCGAATCGAAAATGTCCAGACAGACGGCGGCCAACAAACAGATAAAACGATACAGAACGTTATTCATAAAAGTATCGCTCCTTTAAACGGAGTTAAGCGATTGTAATTGTTTTACGCTTTTAACTAAATTAGTCTTGTTGAGGCTCAATTAATTTGCTGTATGTGTCGTCGGCGCTATTGTATGTGGAATGAGCACATGTGACGGATTCAATGACCGTATAGTGAGAGCTCGACGATTTATTACAACGCTAAAGATGTAGTAGTCGCCGGCCGAGCAAAATTAAACTAGCCACTAGAAACATTCTCTAATATTAGATTATATGTGCTGCCAAATTGATTGAATCTTCATTCTTTCTGTATTTTAAAGACGCAAAATCACAGTTTCTAAATTGAATCACAGTGATAGTTTCAATAGACGTTAACTTAAAATACAGTTTATAATATAAAGCGGTATTTTATCAAACGTTGTATATTTTACGAGCTATTGAATCATATAAATCACCGTTCCCGGTCCGTAGTTGGTTAGTTTGTAAATCATTCTGACGATAACAGCGCATTTATCTGGGACTCTCTCGGTTTGTAACTAATGTTATACGAACCACATTATGCATGTGACTGTTATGGCATTAATAGCTTTTCCCGTTATATTGCAAACTATTATAGTCGGTTTGTACTGTTTTGTTAATTAAAAGAAACCACAAATCGCTACTAAAATTAATAATTGCACATAGTTATTTCAATTTGTTGAAATTTTTTGTTTTTTTTTTTTGTTAATTTTCCTTTTTTTTTAAATATTTTAATATAATTGAAAGTAGATGTGAAATAATAAATCACGCCTCAATAGTTATTGATATGTGCAGCAAAACCTAAACAAGGAGAAAAGTAAACACAGTTTCGTTAACTGTAGAAATCGATTATGTTAATTGACAAGGTAATTACTATGTTCGAGTACCAGAAACGAAATTTTCAAAACAGTCATATAATTGAATTTTAATACTTTCGTGTTGAGAAGTTAATTTCGTACGTTTGAACTAGACATTCTTTTCTTCAAATCTGATGCAAAGACACGACGACTGTCTATATCGTTAACAGTTTAAACAATGTTCACATTGTATGGTAGCATCGCAACCGTACCAATGGTCACGTAGGTAAGCACTTTGTTTAAGAAACAATGACACTATTGTCATGTCCGCAGAAATTGGTCCACACCGACGCGACGTCGAGTGAGCGCGCGCTCGTTTCTGTTTATTTGGACGGTTTCTTGAAAATTGCACGTTGAATCGTTGTCTCCCAGTTACTAAATGGATATATCCATTTGCGTGTCATAATGACTTAATAACGACGCCTCGATTGATTGTTTTTACAGTGACTGTAATCGATACTCGTCAATTTGTTGGTTCATTGGCGTTAAATCAATATTAATTGTTTTATTAGAATTTACTGCTCAGCAACAGCTAGTTCATTGAACATTTGCAAAAAGTTACCAAGTCAAAATTTGTTTACGTATGTTTTCCTTAAACACTGAAGGATATTCAAAAATTCCCTACAATCTATTAAATTATTTGTTGTATTTCTCGTTATTAAATGATTCAGTTTAGCAACATTGCTTATAGTATATATATATTATCAATTCCTGTTCCATAATTTGTTAACCAAATAACACATCCGCTGGAAACGAAAATCCAGTTCAGTTCACTTGTTGTTTATATGGTATTTAAATGAATTATATTTAGATATATAATTAGTGACTTAATATTCATAGTACTTAGAATTCATTAATAATTATCAACAAATGGGCAGTCAAAGTCAACGGAAAATTATTGAAAACATAACATTATAGGAAGTGTTTAAAATAATTTACGTACAACTGGAAGAGCATTTTAGCATCGGAAAGTTATATAGAAGCTATTAGATCCTATTGATCTAAATTAGAAATGATTATTGCGACTGTGTTCTTATTGTATAGAATGTTAGTCAATTGACACGCTCAATTTCACAAAGTCTTAGATCTAAACGGCAAATAAATTATGTAATGGTTGTTGAATTGAATACAGCATAGATATACAAAATAGGTGTTGTCCATTTGAGAAGTGCGCGATGTTGTCGCGTTGCCTGGTTGCCGAGGAGGCCGTTAGTCGCGTTTAGTTGCGGGACAGGAGCGCAACCTAGCCGGTGCGGGATCGATTAGTTAACCGGTTCCAGAGTACGTTGACTCCTGAGGGCCCAGTGGCTGCGCCTACGGCCGCGAATTGTGCATGCACCTCTCGCCATTGCACCATACTCGAACAGGGAACCCCGCGTCCCGCACACCATTCTCTACGCTTACACGGTCGCATTCTCAAACGGGTGCTATTATAGTTGCAACCCTAACAAAGCGATGATGTATATTTATTCCTTTAAAGAAAAATTTTGTTTTACGTGTTTTTTTTTTCATGTCTAAGATAGATTACGTGTATGACGACACAAACGTGATCAATTTATTACTGATACACGAAAACAATGTGAGCTCCATTCTAAACACGCCTTTCACTTGTTTCTAATACATATACCCGGTTTTAATTGTTGTTTTGAAACGTATAGATATGGTCTGTAATATTTTTTTCCAGTATTTACATACATAAACAACTGTGTAAATGACGAATTTATAAGCTTGTGATGAGTACATTACGTTATGATTGTAATTAACCGCAGGTGTGTCTGAGTAACTTTGTCCACTGGGTGATAATTATAGGAAACTCAGTTTTTATGTTCCTATATGGTATATACCATCTGCGCCTCTATAAATAGATATTCAGTAACAGTAAAGGCGAGAAAAATTCACTTCTGTCAAGTATACACTTTCTTTGTGCTATAAAATAGTAGGAAACCAAAAAAATTGTATTTATTAAATAATCAATTCTTGAGGTGTAAATAAAAGGACTGCGAAATTTCTGGATAACTAAAAATGACAGCGTATTTAACTTATTTTGAAAATACCCGTGTTGAGAAGATTGAATAAACTATGTGTAGTAAATCAATATGATTGAAGAAGAGTAAAGTACAAAATTAAATCTTGGAACACGATCTTAATTAATAGACAAAAAAAATAGTAGACAATTACATATTGTTAATGGGTTCCAAATTCTATTTTTTTTTTTGTTAGTAGATTGGCACAACTGTTTTTCATTTTGGCGCGGAGTTTGAGTTGCATCTATCATTTAGATTAAATACAGTCTCTAGTTGAGAGATCACATCTAGTGTTTATTGCGAATTTCGTAATGGGCAGAAACATCGAACAAAGAGTTTCGTCTTAAATTTTGCATCGCCAATGGAATTTTGTGTTCGGAGACACTGCAAATGTTACAGAAGGTTTACGGTGAATCGACTGTATCAAAAACATATGCTGGTATGCTAGAGATTTGCGTCGCCTTGTTAGGCGATCAACGTTTTCAACTGAAGTTAACATCGCAAAAGTGAAAGAAATAGTGACTGAAAATCCTCATTCAAGTTTGAGAAAAATAGCCACTAGACGTTGTGTCTCAAGATGCGATCCGTATCGTTTTAAATAATCACTTGGGTATGAAACGAGTTGTCGCTCGGCTAGTCCGAAAAGACCTGAACTTTCTCCGAATACTCAATTGCATAAGAGTCGCCGAGGACATGCTAGAACGAGTCAATTCCGACCCAACATTCATGGAACGCATTGTTACTGTTGACGAGATGTGGGTTTACGAGTTTGACATGCAAACTAGTCAACAAGCTTCGGAGTGGCACCTTCCAACTGAACAAAAACCGAAAAAAAAAACCACGCCAAAGTCTATCAAGATTTCAGATTGAGAAGTAGAAATGAGACACAAACAACATAAAAAGGGTTAAAATAAATAAATATAAATTAAGATTAAGTTTAAAAACTTTTATATTTATATATATACACATATATAAATCTTCTGTGTGTGTGTGTATACTTTTAATGAATTTTTTTGTGTCCTGTTCCTGAGGATTCGAGAATGGTTTAGATTCACAATTTGGTCCAAAGGATAATTAATGCTTATTTAATTAATTTTTTAACGCGAACGAAGACGCGGGGCATAGCTAGTCAAATAAATGAAAATACAAATGTTGGCAATGCTTTTTTCACGTTATTATATCAATAAATGAAAGTTTTCTTAGTCAAAATTACATGATTGCTTAACTTCATTCCCCATAAAAATGGAATAAAAAAAAATTCAAAACTTAATATTTTTGAAAAAAAAAAAAAAAAACATATGTTCAAAATTTTGAAGATCTTTTAAGAATAGTCCAAAGTATTTAACAAAACAAAAATAAACCCAAAAATTGATATTCATCGTCTTCACGATTTTCAAAAGTTCTAAATACTAAATAGTTTACAAATTCGAGTTTTGTCAAAATTTTTATGGATCAATTTTTTTTTATCATAGCTTCCAGTATTTCTGTATCTATAATATTTTTCGAGATATTTAAAAGATAAGATTAAAAAATATGGAAATTTTGAAATTTGTATAACAGTGCATAAGTTTGGATTGCATTGCATAAGTGAATAATTGAAAAAAAAAAAAATCCTTTGGGAGAACTTCTTTATATGATAAAAGAAAACTTCTGGCCAAAATTTGTCCAAATCGAAAGTCGTCGATTCCAACTATTGGCCGATTTCAGGTGGTATGACCCCACAGCAGTATTACTTAAAAGTATTATGTTGGAGTTACATTTCATTGGGTTCAATTAACAGTTGAAGATATCGTCAAATCATACATTCAACAACAACATGTGTATCACTCATATTTGTCTTTAATAGAGTAATAAATTATAATATATAATTGTACATTTTATTATGTTCCATGAAACTATCGCGAAATGAGTTTACAAGTAAATAAATTGACATTTCCGCTCGGCATTCGATAAGGACGGATGTAATGTTATCATTAACATCTGGTGGCGAGACCACGCTTCTAGGTGTCTTTACCATCTATGGACTAAACTACCTCTCTATAGTCACTAGTTATATGGTACATGATCTAGGAAGAAGATAGTTCACATGTTCCTTATGAATTTATTACACCTATGTCTCGAAATACACGAGGAAAATGTACAATAAATATGCATCATTCGTGACAAGTAATTACACTAAAATGGAATAAACGTAAAAAAACAAAAGGTACTTAGTTCGGTCCCATATTATGGGATTTTCCGTATAAACATAATAATCCCGACACAAAATATCGCTTATAATATATGTTAGGTTTTCCTTTTAGTAACATGCCAAGTATATTATATAGTTTAATAAAATTATCACTATGTAATAAGAAATAAATAAACCCTTTATATAATTCAAGTCTTCCATTAAAGGTGCTAAGTACAATCATTAATAGCATCATCTTTAGTATCATTCGTTGAATAACAAGGAAGAAACTTTATCGCCTGATCGACATATTAATTAATTACAAGACTGGAAACATATTGACAACTGACATAATTATATTGAATCAAGATTGTGGTGTTTACACCGTAGTGTTTGAACTTAGAAATGTAAATAAAAGCGATGAAGGTGGGTGATTAAGCATATCATAAAGCTGTCTGGTCTGGTGTTTGTAAGGGCACTGCAGGGCTCTGTGAAGGGGGGTGAGGGGACAGAGTCGGGCGTCGAACCCGCGTGGGTCGTCGGGTCAGCGGCGCGACACATTCGTTAGTGCGCATACAAGCGCATGCGCATTATCTTTAACGTAGTAAGTACTATATGCGCACTGTCAGGCTCTTATGAGTTGTTTTAATATTTAAAAAAAAAACATTATAATAACCACCTCTCGCCTATAAAAAAATTCTACATATACTCTATGCATATCTCTTAAATATACAATAGTTTAAATAATTTAATTTGTAATAATTACAAAAGAACGTGCTGGTTGTTGTTTTTTGACGATTTCCTTTATTATTAGTATTATAACTCGTTTCTGCGTATCTTGTCAACTTTTAAGTTATACTTCATCAGTTTGGGTAATTAACTAAATTAAAACAAGCAAGAGATGTCGGAAAGCGTAGATTATTGATATGAAACTCTTCACCACGCAGTTCTCCTGCATCGAATTTATCGCCAACTTTAAACATCAGAGTATCTCCAATTTAAAAAAATAGCACATATTCTTACACAAACGTTTGAAACTTGTGTATAATCAATCAACACTATATTTATATGTATGTGTTATTGTTTCAAACGTCTTAAATAAATGGAATTGTTTTCTCCAGTCACTGCCGAATTATTTGGAGATTAAATGTTATGTTTCCAAAAAGCTTTTCTGTATAGACGTAATGAATATCTCGTCCCGGAAGATGCAACATGTTTCCGCTTTGCTTTGTAATGCATGCGTTTCTTCGAATATGTTTTTTGTTTTTGATTTAATAATTGTACAAAAAAATTAGTCATGGTAGGTAAATGTTTACTTTAAATTTTCAGTTTATTTGTTTTAACTAACTAATAAAATCAATCCCATGCGTGGGTATAATATTATAGGTATCTTATTCATTTGGTAGGATGTAATTTGCTTTCATTGTTTTGATTAATTAATTAATAATATAGAATTTCAATATATCTAGAGGCAAATGTTACACAAAAACCCAATCTATACTAATAAATAAAATTGAAGCATAGACTGTTTCGAAACATATATATATATAATGGACGACAACAGAATCAGCGCGATGTAGATTCATTCAAAGAAAAGAAATTTTTGTTGTCGTTAATATATAATATTGAAGTGTCTGATTTTTTTAGCAAACCTAAGCTACTTTATTTTTTTGAAATAATTAGGGGTTCCACGTAAAAAAGTTAAAGTTAAAATACTCATAAAAATTGAACTACAATCCGATTCAATGCACAATTTTAATGACAGGTATTTGAATTTGTGAGAAACATCTTTGCTTAATGTTAGTAGCAAAAAGAAATTTGGAAAACAATTAGGGTATAAAAAAAAATAAAAAGTATATTATGCAGTGAAAAATATATAAAACGCGGTCTCAGCCGCGGGCACTCAGCTAGTTTACAATACGTTTCTTTGTTTGAATAAGAAACTCAGACTATTTTCCACAAAACGGAGAATTGTCTAAAAGTCAGTGAATCTACAAGAAAATCTAACCACAACAAAATACAGCTTGCATAACGAGTGGCATTTGCGCCGCAGCTTAAGTCCAAAGTGAAAGTATATATTGTTGACATTATTCATCCGTTGAGTTTTATGTACCTCGGAGATCAATCTAGATCAGTATCATTAATCTAATTCGAAATGCTAGACATATATACAATGTATGAAATATATGAGTCAATCGTGAAAGTAAACCAGTAAGTATTGTTCCGAGTGGATGCGCGTTGTACTCAAGTGCTGGACGGACGTGGGCGCGCGCAGGCAGCGGCGCGAAATAACCAGCTCTCTATTCCATTACTCATCGTTATTGCTATAGCCATTTCGGTAGACGAAAGCGAGTGTAGGTTTATTTAACCTACGTGTGCCTAATTATTTTTTTTATTCTTTCATCCGTAACATTGCACATGAGTGATTTTTTATTATTTTTTTTTTTCAAACACGTCCTCTCCACGCTCGATGACCCTCCAATTGCCCGTAATGAACGCGTCGACATAAAAATATGTGTAGAGTCTATTTTGATTTTCTAAAAATATTATTTACACTTTGAGTGGTTAGAAAACCCTGCATACTTGTGCGATGAGTCGACAGAATTGATTCATATAAAATATTGAAAATATTATTATCCTCAATAGTTATTTGTGCTCCTCGTAATTTGTATTTTAGCTATGTTTTGTGTTATCAATGTGACGAGTACCCATAAAAATAAGACAATAGCAAAACAATGGAAAGCTGGCGTAAACGCCAGGTAAGTGCTCAAGGGGTTAATAGATCACGTAATAGTTATTATTCCTTATTAGAATTAATCCACTAATAGAATACAAACGTAAAATGAAAATGTATAGTTTACTTTTACTAATAAAGATAAAAAAAAAGTACAGCAGACGAGCACGTAGAAAGTGCACAGACAGACAACGCATGCAAGAACGGCAATAATAACCAACAGTATTGTTTCAGCTTCGAATGCAGTTTGTAGCAATTAACGAGTTGCAGTTTGGATGATTGTAATGAATTGTTGAGATTGTTTCACATCTCGTTTCATCTTTCAAATACAATTCATTGGAACATTAACTTTCTTTTCATTAAATAAACCATTGAAACCTTATAGTTTATCTAAATAACTGTAAAAATAAAATTGCGCGATATTGATTCTTTTATTGAGTACTAGCTGTGTGCCCGTATTTCATATAGTGTGCACTGTGTTTTAATTTTTTATGCGGAACCCTAATTATTTTCGTATTTTTTCCCGTTCCAAATAATAAGTAAAAATATTACTCATAAATTCAAGCACTTCCCCGTAAAACTGTGCATTGAATCGGATTTTATTAAAATTTTGATGAGTATTTTTTGCGCGGAACCCTAATCATTTTATAAAATTAAAAGTACGCGGAGTAACTTCAGCTATCATCTACCAAAAGAAGTCCCGTCTAAATCCGTCCTGCCGTTCCGGAGATTAGCCGCAACAAAAACAAACAAATTTTTGTATATTCAAAATTTTGGTATAGGTATCGTATATACATTCATATCTATTTAGTAAAAAAAAAATTGACATTACAAACAGACACTCCAATTTTATTTATTAATAAAGATTTAGTAGATTGAAGAGGAATGGCGTATTCTTCATGGTTAAAAAGTTGAAGGAAATTTATCTCTTTGTTGCACGTTCAATAAGTTGTCTTGTTTTATTATAACTCTTTCCAATTTACACGTTTTGTTTTGAGTCACTGTAATCATATAAACAGTCAATTTAAATATAATTGTTGCCTAAAATATAAATAGTTAATTTCGAACTAATTTTTAATATTTCATGGCACAATCATACTACCTACATTAAAAAAAAATATCTGAAACAAATACAGCCTTTCTCTCTCGAAATTATAAACCGTGACATCTCTTGACTTTCACTTATTATATCAATCAAATTCTGAAATAATTCATAATTAGTCGACATTTTAATTAACTACGTTTCTGAGCAAATTTCGTGGGTGTTTTGATAAGAACGCGTGACGCGTTACAACTTTTCTAATTTATGAAACTAGTGAAAGCTTTTTTTAAAAGTGGTATCGGATCTGTTAATAATAATTATTATAAACTTCCGTTCTTATACTATCAGTTTCACGTAATTATTACGCTTTTAAAATGACTTATTTTTTGCGTCCGTAGGATTTATAAATAAGCTAAAGTAATTAAATGAAATAATTTACGTAGCGATTAATTAATATTTATTCAGAACTGTTTATTTTCATTACTAATTACATAAGTGCATATATCCCCTATACGGGATAACAGTGAATTCTAAATAATTATTATTAGTCGCAATTTCAAATCGGTTGTTACATAGGATCATGAGAGGTTAATTCGGTTTCAAAATATCAAAGAAAGTCGATAAGCCATCTCTATTGTATTCTTATTGAATGCTAATTGATTCATATGTATAATAAATTATGCGCGTATTAGTTAAACGCTCCTATAACCCGTTACCTTTGTATGTATACACGATGTTGTATTGTTTAATATGGCCGCGTGGGCATTAGACATTCATTTAATAATATACATATAGGTTATGAATTTTATATAAATGATTAATTTGTTAAATAGGCAGTATCAAAATGTATCCAAACTGAGGTGACCTAAAAACAACACATGTGTTATTCAATAGCGGCAAGAGGTGTGTGTGTGGTGGTACGTAATGAGAACGTGAGTTGTGTTTGAATGTAATGCGATATGAAAAGATGTGGGGAATTAGAGCAAGTGCGAACCTAGACCGACGACGACAACAGTTAGCGGTTCTCAAAGTTTCTGACTCATCACTATTGTAAACGATCACGTTAACCCGAATTGTCAAAAGAATACCACTGATTGTCTCTCTTCGGGCCATTTTATTCAATCCCAGTAGATAAAGTATGTGAACGAAAAACACGAAATATGTCTAAATCCCTGTAAGATAAAACAAATAAAATAATTTTATTGATCTCTTGAGAAGCTTATGAGCGTACACTACTACCGCTTTGTAAAACAAGCCGGCAATAAAATTCGATCTGGTTAATACATTGATATATTTTTTGTGTTGGAGTGTGACTTTCAGATATCACAATCGTTCATAGAGCGATTGTTCAATGTAAATCTACCCTACAATGCAAATGTTGTCTCTTATCAGAAATCTTATTTAAAACCATCGACAATGTAGAAATTGCGCAAACTGTGCCACAACAAGCAAAATCATAAACGTTATATAAAATTGTGTCTAATCTACTCGTCAATGATGTACAGATATGGCACGTGTTGGATCGTAGTTCTAAGGAAAACACATGCTGAGCCGAACTTATAAGTTTGTTTTTGATTTACACATGTCTCTTTGTTCACTGCAAGGCCTTAGGCGTGTTGGTTAGTAACAATGACATTGACCCATGCGTTCTGACGCGTAGCATATGATTAAAACACACACATTACGAGATTTTATTGCGTACAGATTCGACATGTATGGGTATTTTTATTGTAATAATAAACTTTATTGACGCTGTATTCTACATTTCATGTGTTTTACATGCTAAGTAAATTATAGGGTTTTAGCAATGTGAGATACTGTTGGTTTTGTTCATCGATAAATTTAGAGGATATGCGAGGGGCGCTTATTCCCTAAAAACGCAGTCCTTTGTTTCCTTCCTGGTTAATAGTATTATGGTAAATGTATATATATATATATATCTACAACCGCCGCCATACTGGTACGTTGATTTTTTCCATAAATTAGTTATTGTGGAAACTAGCTCTTGAAAATGAAAAAAATGCTCGATTTTTACCGTCATTTTCAGAGGTCCGTCCAAAAAAATTGATAAATAAAAAAGCAAAACGTAAAGACGTAGAGGCATAGCCAAGGTCTTTCTTATTCTATAACTGAAAGAAAATTAAAAATGGGTACAATTTTAGAGGAGGAAACGGTACTTCGAATTAATGTTTCCGTCTATTTTACGTAGGTAATATAAAATCAGCTTAACTAGTTATTTATCCCGTTTGTGTTCTATAACTCTTTCTTTGGGGGCACAAGGCGATACCAATAGATTTCTGAAATACATACTTTTCAAATTTGTCACCGACCGCGGGTCCTTTTATAATACCAGTTTTCGCAGAAAATATTATATGATATAAAAGTAAGTATATAAATACGAACAAGCACAATTCACTCTAGCGCGGAAGTTCAATGCATGTTATTTGAAACCATTTTCGTCAAGGGCGTACAAGTTGCCGGTCCGCCGTACAAATGCTTATTTTATTTCCGAATAAAATTCTTCGATATAGAAACCGGCTATAATATTGAAAACCTTGCCAATCATTTTTTATACCAAAATTATCATTCATACTATACTAAATATTGAATAAAAATGATATATCTTAGTTCTAATATTAAGGCCGGCCTCATACATCCGAAATGGCTCTCTCGATTCATATTATTAATTAAGAAAACCCTGAATACCATACAATAGCAGTATGCTCCACACACATTCTGATTTTTTCAGATTATGTATTTCTGAGATCGATCTGTAAGAATGATACTGACGAGCGTTCTGAATTCCGGATCGGAATATTTAAGATTATGATTTCATAACGCGCGTATTCCCATACATTTTATTAGAGCAGCACACACATACTGGAATCAGATTATGGATTATTTCAGTTGACACTGCAAGCGGTTAACGTCTGGACGTGTTGCGTGTTGTAATGTGATACTGATTCATACTCTGTTCAAATTTAAAGGATGAATCCAGTGTTTGCATTTGCATTTCTTTCTTATTTTTGTTATGTAGAGCCAAAAGCAATGCGATGAGTATTAATTCCTCTTCCATAAAGACTTGCATGGACCGGCAATCACAAAATTACTGATCAATCTGCAATTTTAAGATATGTGTGAGATTAAGGTGCCGGAATTTAGTTTATGAATCCAGAGAGCCATTCCGGATGTATGAGATCAGCCTAAGAGATGCATCGTCTCAGTTTTCTATTCGCCTTACTAACAAAGGATTCGCATTGTAATAAATGTTATAAATTCTTGTTAAGAAATTAAGGACCCAAAAAAGGATTCTTATGATTTTTTTTTTTTAATTCGTTGGTAAGTTATTCGAGGTGGAAATTGGTGTGACAGGTAATTTCATAGTTAATTCACTTTTACTACAAAATAACGGTTCAAAAATATAAAATAATCAATCTCGGAAGGCTTATGATTTTCTGTAATAGAACATGAAACGTTTAAAAAAAAACGCCTTGTTATATTAATTTGTGTTGTTTTAACATCAATTGATGTTAAGTGACGTCGTGGTCCAGGATGGTAAACACTAAGCCTAGAGGTACTGAATTTCAGGCGATGCTGCCGGAATACACCAATTTGTTCTTGCCTTTCAAATATGAGGTATATGTTTGTAGAATCACGTGATACAGCTAGTTCATTTGTTTATTGTTAATTTACAATTAATTCATTTACGACACCTATAATTGTGATTCGTTATTTCACGCCATTTCGAGCTAATCAATCAGCAAGCGGCATTGCTAACTACGCGTCACTGAAATTTTCATAACATTTTACAAGTAAATTTACACACATTTTTTTATCTATTGCTATCAAATATCAGGGTTGGTTTTTTATTTCATGTTAGATTGTTTTCGTAGTAAACTTTTCTGTAATATTACGTTTTTTTTTTTTTTAATTGAAGAGTACCCTACGAAGATTTGTTTGCTTAAGTAATCACATGTTCGTATCAGGCGTAAGCTTTGTGCGATCACTTTTGTTTTCGTGCAGCTCCCGATCTTCGCGATGCCCCACTCTCGGCGGCCTTGATTATTATCCACCCGCACTGAACGTTGCGTCTACAATCGTCTGTCACAAGATATGATTTCCCTTTTTATTAAAATTAAAAATATGTATATATTAATATGTATAAATTAATATGTAAAAATATATATTAATAAGCGAAAGTTTTACAACAGCCCCGAAGCTACTACGAAGATTTATCGCTTGTGTTTTATAAATGACACGTCGGAAAGTAACTTCAATCGTTTAACCTCCTTCTCGACAAAGTGCAAGCTTCCGCGTTTCGAATACGACACAGTAAAGTATCGTTTTTTCTACAGTTGAGTCATTGTTCTGAGTGTTAACAATGATCCTGTTTAATTATAGTCGAGATTAATGAGGTACCTAGAGCAAGATGCATTTAGGGTTTATTTAATGTAATATAACGATTTTTTTTAAAACACCTGCTATTGTAATCGAATAAGGCGATAATTACAATTAATTTTCAATACAATTTTAATTACTACAATAAAGTGTCATTATTAAAATAAAACACAATTACAGTAAAATACTTTGTGGAATAACTAATTAGTTAAGTGAGTTTGACTGTCAATATTATTAGTTTTACCAGGAAGTATTGATAAAATTCATTGTTTCATTAAAAGACAGAACTTTATGGAAAATCATTTTTAGCTGTCGTTTATTATGTATATAACAATATTAAAAAAAAAACTCGTATGAAAATACGTAATAATTGAAAAAATACTTATGGGTTTTTGAAATAATAATAATGGATAAGGAAAGTATTTCTCAGGTTCGAAACTTTTATTTAATCAAAACATAATTCGAGTCTTAAGTATGATTCTGCCTTGAACGAAGGCTACATGTGTATTGACACGACTTAGTTTGACCACCCACAACAGTGTTGTCGTTTTTTACAGCTAAATACGATTACCATCTCCTTTCTAATCTCGCATCGCAAGTGTGACACCGACCCCGAATTTAAATTATGGGAACGAATAATTTCTTGTATGAAGGATGGCGAGCGGCAGTAATTGTCGCAGGCGACACCTACGCATTTCTTCGGCGAATTCAACTGTACGAGGCGACTTCGCAACGCGACTTTCTGCCCCAATTACACGGGACTGTGGCGGCAGCCTGTGGGCACCTTTACTTTCTCATTTATTAGAGAGGTTTCTTACGTTGAAAGTCCGGGTTTTATAAGAATTATTTTAACATTTTTCTTATGTTTGAAAAAAATATATATACAATAATATAAATTTTAATACTTAACGTATATGTTGTGGTTTTGCCTGCGACGCTACGTTATAAACTGTTGTATTTTTTTTTATTCTTGTTTGTCTGAACCCGAAGGCTCTGCCGGAGGCGTGAGTCACAAATACGTACAGGATCTTTGTTATGCTTCTGAGAACTACAACGGGCAACGCTTTGTGGGAAGGTATTTTATGCAGGTCGACGGACTGATTTCTCCTGTCCTGGTTTCCGGATAAAACTAAGATAAAAAATTAATTTAACAACTTCGATTAATTGAAAGCTAGACATAGATTATTTTACGTGTGAGACAGAGAATTCTTGAAAAACGTTACATAGAGATGATTCGAAATGTCGTTTTGTATGTTTTTAGTACTAGATAAATAGAGTAAATAAACCACGGGGTTACATTTGGGTAATTACGTAATTAATAAACTTTTTAAGTAATTACCGTTCCCATATCCTATTTGTATTCTTATCTAGGAATTGTCGTGGTAGGATACTGCCAGAGAGCTTATTACTGAGCCAAATAACTTTAGCTAAAAAGTTACTTTTATTTACGAATTAACCCCTTGAGAACGAACCTGGCGTTTACGCCAGCTTTTCATTGTTTTCCTATTGTCTCATTTTTTTGGGTACTCGGCACATTCAATACGTATATTGATTTATTAGTATTAGTAATAGTCCCATCAAATTTTCAAATGGTCACTCTTTGATATTAAGATAAAGTTTAATTGAGTTATCATTATAATTTAATAGTTATTTTTTCTTATATTTTATAATAACATACACTCATTCGAAGAATTATGTTATTCTAATGTAAAATATAGATAATGCGCAGACGCTGTATAAGTCCGGAAATGATATTAATAAGAAAAATGATTTTCCTTAGATGAATCACTTTATGATAATCTTTTTGCTCATTAATTGTTCATCCATCGAAAAAAAAAAGGTTTACGATGACGAATCAATAAATGTATGTCCTGTTATGTACGTACGTGTGTTTAGTTGTTTGACCGATTCTGACCTCAATATATTTTAATGAAGACCGTTACTCTTGAATCAGTTTTTACTGCATTACTTTTGTGATGCACTAAACAACTTTTTTTTTACACGGAATAGGATCAGTGCTTTGACCACAATCTCACCTGATGTTAAGTGACGATATGGTCCAAGATGGTAAACACACTAAGCCTATAGGTACTGGTTCTCAAGTGACGCTGCCGAAACACGTATTGGTATTAGGGTGGTAGGTACTCAAGTGGGCATTGTA
Source organism: Samia ricini (assembly GCA_014132275.2). Classification (NCBI taxonomy): domain Eukaryota; kingdom Metazoa; phylum Arthropoda; class Insecta; order Lepidoptera; family Saturniidae; genus Samia; species Samia ricini. The sequence continues at coordinate 4,579,218 of AP028162.1, forward strand.
ATAAAATGTCCTAGCTCCATGCTTTGGGTTTCCTCACGATATTTATCCTTCACCGAAAGCTCAGGCCGGTTTTAAAGTCGGATAGGTAGGGATCGAACCTGCGTCGATTGACGCCGAATCCGGTCGCACTACTCGCTGCGCCATCATAGCTTCAAAACTTTGATGATTTTTACTAAGAAACTACCGGGTAGTAAATCAAAATTATTACTAGTATTGCACGATACATATTTCTATAACTCATCAATATTCCTACGCATCTAGATATATTTTTTCTTTCATTCGAATTTATGTAAGCACGGAATAGTCGAGTGTTGCTGCTAAAGAATCCTAAAGAGCTTCAGGAAGTCTGTTTATGGAGGGTTATTTTGATAAATAATTTAGATTGTGTTGAGTACTCGTGTCTGTCTGACAGATCAGGTTGCCGTGGGAGTTCCATTTATGGCTTCGGATTAATTTGCCGTACTCATTGCTGCTGGCTTTACCAACAAACTTGACACGATCGATTTTAATTCGATGATGTACTTTGTTTGTCTTCATCATTCGCATCGGATAATTCACTTACCGTGAAATAATCCTAATAATAATTATAATCCCGAAATGCGACAAAAACTACTACTATTGCAAATTTGAAGAGAAAAAACTGTTTTTAATTTTTTATAATTATTAGTAACACTAAAAATCGTTAATAAATAAATAAGCCAATAGATAAAAAAATCGGTTGATAATTTAAGTGAAAAAAATATTCTGAAGTGTTTTTTTTTTACCTGAGGTATTATTTTAGTTTTAATATTGTAACAAACATGAAACATATTTTTTAATCTAATTAAATAAAAAAATGAATTATTCTGTGCAACACTTTTATTGTAGAATAAAGTCAATTACTGTGTAAGTATGTAGGCTAGATCAAGCGCTAGATCACACTACAAAGACACTAACTGATTTTTCTTTTGTTAATTAGTCTAGTCGACCCAGTAATGAAGCATTTGGGTCATCGGACCTCGCCGTTTGTCGGCTAAGCACCGCCTCCGATACCATAATTTTTTCCATCAATTACGCGTTACCTTTTGTATGATGAGCTGACGCATTCACAAAATAGCGGGTCAAGAAAAGTTTTTGCTTATGTACTAATGTATGCCTCACCAGATTAGTTTGCATTCAAGCTTGATTTTAACGGTTCTTTTTGAGTTCTCACTGTAACATACTAGTATGTTTGTTTAGGTACTAGTTCGTCGAATCAAACAGAAGTAAAATCTCTCATGGGTTCCCCAGAGACTATTGGATTAAGCGTCTGTGGTCTGTGGTGTCTATTTAGGTAATCTAACGATTCTTATACGCCTATGTTTGAAGAGTTAATTATGTTAACTTTGTTTATAAAATAATCACTTTATTATAATGACTAAACATGACGTGGAAGTGGAGCATCAATATTTAAACGGAATAATTTGTACGTATTTAGAATAAATACACAGAGCTATCAAAAATCAATATATACATATATATAATTATGTTAATTTGTTTTTACGTAAGAAAAGCCTGTTTGACTGTGTTATTACGTCTTTGGAATTGTAATGTGCACTTTCTAGAAAGTAGGAAACATTATTTTAATATAAGATAAATAGTGGCCATTTTCGAAAAAATATAATTGTTAATAATCTATATACTTTCATCTATTTGCGGTATTATTATAGGTCAAGTGTCAATAATTGCGTCGATTTTAAACCACCCTGCAAGGGGAATAAAATCACACGAGCATATTATAATCGTTGGCAGTGACACATATCACCAATGAATAAGCAATAATGTTCTAGTCTAGTCCATGTTTCTTTCACACATAAATAAATATTAAATGAACCATGTAATAATATGAAATATATTTATATGCCAGTTTATACGAAGAACTTGTATTGAAATTATCGAATCGCTCCTTTAAGCTAAAATAATTATTGAAATTGATGGATACACTTAGATTTTATTTTATAAAAAAAAACAATAACAGATTTTACTTTAACAAGAAACATGTTCATTTAGTTTTATTTATCTCTAATTTATTGATTCTCAGTAACATTTCGTAGGCAGTAATAACTTTTGTTGAAACACGGCGACAGGCTATTAATTCAGTTTGTTTTAAAAATTAACTCTCCAAAACTTTCTCCCGTATTCGATAACCTGAAAAATCACTTTTGATTTTTTTATGGTCACTATGTTAAACAACTGGATTTTACTTTGAATCCTCATAGAGATGTGGATTTTTATAGCGACATTTGGATATTTTGTTCTCAAATATTTGTATTTTACTATCTATTCAACCGAAAGACGTCCACTGCTGGACATAGGTCTCCCACAAAGGTAGGTAAAATATACGTTTACTATAAATGAAAGAAAATAACTTTATCAAAACGAATACACTATTAATGCCTTACTCTGTTTTATAATTCATTACTTTTACTTCTTTTAACCCCTTGAGCAATTACCTGGCGTTTACGCCAGCTTTCCATTGTTTTCCTATTGTCTTATTTTAATGGGTACTCGACACATTAAGTATGTAGTCTATTGGATACATGACTACGATTTATACGGTGAATACAATTTACGATAGAAATTAATGTAGAACTAATAAACCAAAATGTATATTAATTGTAAGTAATATTGAAGGAATACATCTGAACTTAATAGTGGCCTGAATTCATACCATAATATCGTTATGTATGTATGAAGTAGACTGATATCATTCGGTTAATGCAGCGTTGTTTCGCAACTCTGTCGACCTTCTGTGCCTCAGTTTGTTGATGTGTTGTTCATGACTGCTTTTCACTGAATAATCGTTTTCATTTTGTTAGGTATATTTAGTGATAGTAATAATATATTATTTTATATGTATTGCTCTTTATCATGATTACTAATTTATGTTGTTTTTGTTTCAGGTAAGATTGAAATGTACATTAAAAAGAAACGTTTAAGGTGAGGTTAACCTACATTATTTTACACATTGTGAATAATAAAGTCAATTACTAGGTAATAAAATTAATGTAAACATGACATTTTATTGAACTACATTTGAGCTGTAATAATTATTTAAATCCGCACTATAATGTATGTTTTACAAGTGCTCAGTTTTTGCTTTAAAACTCTTGTATGGAGTCGCGGTGCATTCGTTTGGATGCAAGCGAGGCATTCGAACTGCGCCCGCCGTTGCCAGTAATATTGGTGTCTCTCGGCGTCGTAACGAAGGTCAGTGCTCCTGTGATTCGGTCCGTAGTGCTCTCACGTTAGAGTCACAAGTGGTAGACCGCAGGAGAGAGAGGAGGTGGTATCGGCAGCGGTGGGGTCCTCGCGTAGGCCCGCGCGTTGTTTCCCTTCAGTCAGTATAGTCGCAGCGGTGCACGCACACCGCACGCAGTTCTCGCGCGCGCAACGAGAAGGTATGCACGATCCGGCTACCGCGCCGTCTCAATACGACCAACTCGCATTCGCTTCCGGTGGCTGCGCTCTCCTTCTGACAACTATCATAGAATAACCCGGGGCTATATTATTACCAGTTCCAACGATAACGTGCGTTTCTGCAGCCACTGCAAATGTTTGTGTGTTGATTACCGACGAGGCTTCAATGGACCCATAGAAACGAAATTCCAGTGTTGCCAAAATCTACTTGGAAATGTGCTGAACTAAATTTATAGCCCATTGTATTCCATTGATATTTAAAATAATGTGACGTTTAATTTTTTATTTATAAACACGATATATGTTGTTATTATACGACATATGTGTTTAATTCTTAAAGCTTTATTCAGAAATATATAATACAATTTGGTTTCACTGTAAGAAACCATTCTATTGTTTCACGGAAATATTCATATTAGAAAAATGTCTGTAAATGAAAATTTATAAATTTAAAAATGAAATATTTGATAATATCTATATTAAATTTAATGTCCAATTTTTCTTAATATGTATGGAGTAAGTGGCCCCAATAAACCCGTTCGAAACGTTATGTTTATGTCGGTGCAGCTGGTCAGGAGACAGGCGAGGATGTGTCGGCCGCGGACCATATGGCAGTAGCGCTGTTGGCCATATTAGGGATGTCACCAAGGCGACACTTGTTGCACTTATAGGGCTAACTGCTCCACAAAACGAGATAGTTTTAATCACATCTTATCAGTTACGATTCGATGACTATTATAGACATTTATCGCCTTGGATTAAGTTTAGTTGTTACACATACAAAAGCGATAAGAGAGGGGCAGCTGTTGTGACTGCGTTATACAGCAGGTGGGTTTCGCGGCGGATGGGCAGCGCACGGGGCGGTTCGTTGACCAGTACGTCGTCCCGTCGCTCCACCGCCCACCGCGAAGGTCGCGGCCCACAGAGCACCGACACTTCCATAACGTTCACCTTACTATATCGCAAAACAATATGTTAACTTCCGTTGTCATTACACATCTACTCGTATAATTAGTTCAGCAGGTTTGCAATTAATTTATTATGCCCCCAGGTAGAGACGATATGTGGTCATTGTGTTCTGTGCTATAATAAGTTTGTGAAATAAGTTATATATTTACTGTATGAAAGAAAGTGTTGATCTCAAAATGGTGACTTCAAGAATACCAGCTTATTCTCTAAATTCAGAGTTTAATAGGGAATTCAGAAGTTTCCGTATCACCCGAGCTACACCTCGGTCGACGTTATATGCCCCCGCTATAGTTCCTATACACGAGTACCCGAGGGTGAGCGTGCATGAGAGGCGAGAGGCATTGAAAGCGGCACTCGCGAAGGCATGGTCCTCTAAGAGCAACGAGCGACAGAAACACGACACTTGGTCCGTCCCCAACGAGCAGTCCAGAGCAGGTATAACAACAGCAGATTTTACCTCTAAAACGCAATACAAGAATGCCGATGTATCGCGTGTCGCACTCGTGAAACACGAATTCGAAAGCAAGGATGCAGGATGTATAGAAACGTTAGAAAACAGAGGTGAGAGTAGCCAACCGAAGAGCTTTACATACACTCGGGTGAACGGTACTAGTGTTGATATACAAGATACTATCAAAAAGGGCTGTGATAAAGGATTACACAATAAAGACTTAAGTTATAACGATTACCTTAACAATGTTCCTAAATCTAAAACTAGTTTCGAAAACAGTTTCCTCAAACAGAGCTACGAGGAACGTTACAGCAAAAGAAACGGGTACGATGCCATATCGAAACGAGTCGACAGAGACATCAACCTGAACAATATCGAATACAGCAGCCTGAATGGCGACGCGTATGATTCTTTGAAGTATTCGCGCACAGCGAACGTAACAGAATCAGTACAATATAAAACTTACGGTAAAGTCGATACCGTTAAAAGTAAATTAATCAGTACGGATAGCCCTAAAAGCGTAACGTCTTACGAGGAGAAATTAAACGGGTACAGTTGCTTAGAACGACGCAGTGATAAGGAGCAGCAACAGCAGCGTACGTTGACGAGTGGACCCAAGGCGCTTGTGGATCAGAGGCTCGCCGAACGACTTGAGGTGAAGGTAGCGGAACTGCCGGCCCTTTACCGCGGCGTCGACTCGTGGACGCCAAAGTCTGCAGCATTCCAGAAGAACATGCGCGATCATGAGTGGAGCGTATCGTATGTACCTTAACGCCGATATATTGTTCCATTTACGCGTACTAACCTAACCCGTTTCCCACTATTGTCCGTACTCTGATAAAAAAATCTCCGTCATATTCCGGCATAAGATTGTTGTTTGTATGCATTTCAAATATTGCGTAAACATTTTGTGCATTGAAGTTTGCTAAATACGTTGGTAATCGGACTCAGTTTGTATATTTTTGTGTATATATTAAGTCTTGCGGTCTGACTACAGTTTTGACACGCTTTAAATCGCAGCCTAAGGTTACTCTACAGCTCCAAAAAAACTTAATTAATATAGTTCAACAAAATGTCATGTTTAAGTCGATCACGCTCATACCAAAAACGGAGTGTCTGTTGTGGTCATATAAATCTTAGTTAGCTTAGCTTATATGTTCAGTACCGTTACTTTCTTTCTATATACAACTTAAACTGCACCGTAAAAAAGTGACGGAATTTCTGTCGCGTTACAACAGCTATAATTCATATCTGTACCCTAGGTATGAATGAACACGTGTTTAATATTATCTGTTATTGTTATGATAAGCAAAGATTTTAACTCGAATATATCAAATTTGCCGTAAATTTCATAACGTTACTGTACGACGGTAGCGTCTAGGGTCCTCGGATACGGCTTGTGCAAAACTATTACTTAATTCGTCATGACTCACCACAGTTGCGCTTAACTCTATCCTGTTGCCGCTTGCTTAATGCCTTCACTCATTATTAACGCTTGGCTAGAATAGACTTTAAATATTTTTATAGCTTTCTCTCTTTACAAGTTATCTAGAATGCCGTCGACATGCGGCAGCCATCTGTATATCTGTACATAGGAAGTTCTTTGATTAGTTTTCAGATCTTGTAACACGATCTACTTACTATCTATGTGCTATTTCTCCATCTCTTCATTGGTTGTTTGTTTAATATCGATGCATTTCGAGTTATATTATTATCTTTAATAACATAACATGTAAACATGGCAATTCGTGGGCGCCCGCGACGCAGCCGTAGCTCAAAAGATTCGTCTCGATAGCGTTCACAGTGAATGTTTCAAGGTCCTGTCCTGGTTTGAACGCTCGCAAAGGATTTGTCAACTTTGTAGGCGTTATGACGTAATGTGAACTTCTTATTGTCTTTATATTTTTCATTTCCTCTGAACGTCACAACATTTAATCACAAACGCCTATCTTGTTGAACATGCGGCTAGGACCTAATAGAAAAAAATATTTTTATTTTATATAAAAGGACACAGTGATGATTCTTAGGTGAAAATCTGCTAGCATTACATTTTAAACAAATATATAAATGATAGTTACAATATTACAATTTATAATTGCGTGAACTATACTGTCATAAATTGTAGGGTTTGATAAATCCAAGTAATACTCAAGTTGAATCGGGTTAAATTAATTCATTTTTCACTGAATTACATTCATTGGGCATTTTAATGTAGAGCTAACTGTCTATGTTACTATAGAGACAGTATAAATTCACGGTAATTATTATAACATCGACGTAGATAAAAGATAGATTTATTGAACACAAACGATGCTGTCTTTTTTTGTTTATGGACAGTAAAATAATTTAAGAAATAATTCGAAACGGTGATACTAAAACAGGCATATCATCCATTTCGCAACTTATGGATGTCCATTAGTTATTCTGTTTAGTCTAAATTGACTCTGTATTAATTTTAACTATCGCGTTATAAAAATGTCTATTGAAACAAACATAGGAGTTATTACTGACCGTATTTTAGATTAAGCATTAAAAAAAAAACAACAATGATACGATATTTAATTTCGCATCTTTTAACTTTAATAGTCTATATATTAGCATACTAAGTGAGTTTATGCATAAAACAATGACAGAAAACCATTAGTTAGCGTCGATCACGCTCTCGTTGCTTCAAAAAAAAAAAGATATAACGTTGCATGCACGAAATGAAGTAATTGATATAAAACAGATTTATTGTTTATCTGTCTGTTACACACTTGTTTAGATTTCAGTTAACGTGTTGATGATATATCAGAGAAATGTTCGCGCTCTTTATACGTGGAATAATTAACTTTCACACGGTCTGGTCGCAATTCACTCTGTCATCCATACGTCATAAAACTATTACATTGATTCATATGTACATATGTCCCAAACAGTAAACGATTACAATAATATATTATTGAAAAAAAAATACACGGTTTTAATTAAACTTTCATACGTTTTCTTTTTTTACAATTTCACACGATCATTTCTTCATAGGTTTACATTATAATAACCGAATGGTCGTTTAATATACATACACGTACGTAGATTTTAATATTTATTTTATAGAAGTAACTGTCACGAATAGGTTTAAAATTAGGGCTTATTGGCTTTGTGGTCTATATAAGTCTGTTATATCTAAGGTTGTCAAAACTAGCAGATGGCCCCCGTGGCTTTGTTGACGTTTAATCCACTATATCTCTTATGTATTCTTTGGTTTGGATAAATCTTTCCAAGGTGTAGGTGGCACTCATAACATTTTTGTCAATTTCAATGACTTTCTCACATTACTTATCCCATATAGTACTTAATGTAAAAAAATTATACCAATCTAAAAAAACAAATGAATGAAGAAAAATGAGTCATTTTTATTAGCGGAAAAAATGTACATAAGAGTAAATTGAAACAAAATGAGAAAGGATCGATGGAATCCAAAAAATAAATAGCCTACAACCATCTACTAAAAAATCCGCGTCGAATGGTAGGTAGTCCAGGTCCGATAGATTCAATAGTTTTGAGGTGATTGTGCGTCAAAGCAACCTTGTTTTCCTTATAAATTTATAGGTAAATAGAAGATATCTAAAGACTTCACTGGGCGAGGTTTATGAAAATTTTAGTATTGTTTGGATAGCCTGACGACATTTTTAACACTTTACAGTTAATCATGCTTTTTTCTATATTATAACAAATTACCTTTCAGAAATATTAATATCTAATGATATGCCATATGATTGGAAATGTAAACCCTATAGTATGTTTAAATGTGATTTTTTTAAAAATCGCAGATCTTTGTAAATTGTAAAATAGCTTGTCTCTAAAATTATAAATTAAATTTTTTGCTAGTTATTTTAGATGTGATTTTGGAAGTTAAAGGAAGCAATTTTATATTAACCTTTGTACTAAAGAATTTAAAATTATGACTTATATTATATTATACTTAAACTTATCACAAATAAGTTTTTTTCTTTTAAAATATAGTATTTGTTTTTATACACATATAATATAAAAAACATTGGTCTGATTATTATTTCAAGGGGATTCTTAAATTACAATTGACTAATGAAAATTTGGCGATGGGTGACATAACTCCGGCGAGTCGTCACTATAATGTTGACACTGATCAGAATAATAGTTCATCTGTCGTGACCTTGTCTGTCATCGGTTGAACGCCGTCGCACGGTGTTCTTCACCTTCCAACTAACCGCTATTCTAGTCTCTGTACCACACGACCATCATAAAATCTCACTTCGCTACAATGACTAAATAAACTGCGACCCAAATCTGAAGTTTAAAAAAAATGCATTGTTAAACAAATGTACAACCAACTGTCATTGCCATCGTGCTTCATCTATACTAATAAATAAAATGAAAGTGTCTGTAATGTCAAAATACGAATGTATTTATTATATACAATAGATAAATCAAAAAGCCGTTTTTAAGATTTCAGTAATCGCCGGAACGGCTGGACCTATTTAGACGGGACTTTTCTTAGGTAGCTGAAGTTACTCCGCGTAACTTAGGCTACTTTACTTTTTCGATAATAATTAGGGGTTCCGCGTAAATAATTAAAACTTATGAAAAAATTAAAATGCAGCAAAGAATGCCGCGGGCATACAGCTAGTCTAAACTAATATTATAAAGAGGAAAGATTTGATTATTTGATTGCATTGAATAGGCGCGCTGACCGATTTGAAAAAATCTTTCACCATTGAAATCCTACATTAACCTTGATGAACATAGGTGATAGATATATTCAAAAAGTTAGGGATCTGTGTGAAAAAATACCAAAAAAATCGTTATATCGCGTACGCAGTGGAAATTATTGACAATAGAGCGAAGTGATGTAATACAGTTTTATAGAGGACATCAGTATCTACAAAAAAAAAATCATTTATAAACTTTCTTTATAATGTACTCTTTCTTAGTAACCACTGACGGAAAAAGAAGGGCGAGAGTGTATGTTAAAATGTATAACTTTTGAATTTTTTGTTAAACACCCGTGCGAAGCCGAGGTGGGACGCTAGTATAACATAAAGATAAAAATGAACGATTTGGTATGGCCATGTCTGTAGTTTGGTGTCCAGTGGATCCTTGACCGGTGGCTGTTTGATCGTGTCACGTTTCAGACTGTGGCTTTTGATTTTGTAATCGAGCACGCCCGTGTGCACAGTACACTGGCCGACCTATCGATTATGGTCATTACGCCACAGGCGTAAGTACCATTCGTGTGATTCAACTACTCTCTTACCTGAATGACCTTTAAGTACTTGTATATCATTTCGTATAAGTTGTTATAAATTCATAAAGTAAAGGTAATACTAATTTGATATCTTAATCAAAACAAATGGGTCAAAGAAAGTAATGTTACGCAACAAGGCGTTAGGAAATACCATATGAACAGTAAACAGATGAGATGATTCAATCCGATACACGTGTTTGGTATTTCTAAATATAAAGAACCGTTGTATGAATACCGTTGCCTGTAGAACGTTGACGGCGTTGCAAATTGTTTTCCTTCACAGCTTTTACTGTGTAACCCCGTATTTGTGATATTTTCTTAATTTACTATGTATTGCTTTACAAACTGTGTTTATCAAACAAGTTAAAAAAATCTCATATAAAGTCGTAAGTTTCTTCATAAGTAAAAAGTACAAGTGCAACTTAAACTAACTTTCTCATGGATTTTCTACAAATATTGACCGGCTTGATTAGCTTAAAGGTGTTTTGCCATAATTTTAACGGAACCGAAAGTACGAGTTACGTTATCATAAACGCATACACGTGTCGCGAATAACATCTAAACGCTTTCACCTTCGTCCATCGCGGATTGGCGTAATTAAAGGCATCGTGTAGATTACCGGTGTGTCAACTATGAGTGAAGTCGATACAGACTCAACAGGAATTTCACTTTACTATAAAATCATACATAAATTAAAAACAGAAAACGTATATTAGTATAACTACTAGTTTGACAGGATAATCTATTTCATATAACTGTCAGATTACGAAGTAGAGTAGAGTCAACTAGAAGCTCTGATACAAGTCCGATATTGTCAATCGTCGAAAGTGAACGTTCCGGTGTTTGTTATACGAGACGTTAGAGACATCGAACAAATCGTGTGACGTGCGTCGCTTTGTTGAACACTGCTTCCACCATAGGTGACTTGACTTCTCTTTTAATATCCTTGTCACGTTGTGCATTTATTTTATATTCACGTCATTGTGGATCGCTTCCAGTATCGATTGCGACAGGAAATTAGAATTGATTTCATAGTCCCTCCGCACTCTAAAATTTATCTGTAACTATATTGTTGTTTAAAGTTATTTTAAATAACATTTAATAATAAATTACCGCAGTAATGTATTATATAATTATTAAGCACGTTGTTAAATATGGAACTGTATATATTTATAGAAGACTAATATGAGATCGACGCTTGATGATTCCAAATTTAATAAAGTTAGTAGTAACACTGTTCGTTTAACTATTTTAAACTAAAACGCTATACGAATGTTTTTATTTTTGTTATAAATAATAATAAGCGTTTGATGAATGCCTTTTCGCTCTTTATTGTCTTGTACTAATTGTCTTAAAATTTACATATAATAAAATAAATACACATTTTTGTAAGTGGGTTTTCCAAGTGACAAATAAGGTGGTCCATTGGTGCAGATTGGACTGCCTAGAGACACTGAGGCGTGTTCAAGTTCAACCGCTTGGCGCTAAACAATGTGACATTAAGCTTGACACACTACTGATATATCAGCTACGCCCGCGCAATGATACCGCCATTACCTTTTTATATCACTAATTTAAAATTATAATATATAAAATACATGAAAAGTATATTCAAGTTAGATTCGTTGACAAACTGTAACGAAGTTTCCAACTTGCTAGATACGATATCTATCGAAACGTGCCTGTAGAGTAAACAAAGTATGTATTTCCATTCGGCTCTCTGTAATAACCTATTGTCCGAAAAAAAATGTTTCGTAAAAATAACATGGATTGAATTCAACAAATGTGCATGTAAAATGCTCATAACAGTGTAAAATATGTCATGTAGTTCATAATTATTTTCTTAACAATTTCTCAATTCATTAATTGGATAAGTTTTCTAATAGCAATATATCATCATCTGTCTTTATCCCATTTTAATTTGGAGTCGGCGCAACATGTCTTTCTTTTCCATTCATCTCTATTTGAGATGATACTTACATTCACTCTCTTTCTAAGCATATCAACTTTCAAATAGTTCGTCTATCTTTTCTTTGGTCTTATATATATATTTAGATTTCGAAAACCTTTGCCACAAAACCACATGACTTTGCTCGCGTTAAAATCTATTATACTATTTTTCTATTAAAACCCTTCTTTATAGATAATGTTCAGTAAGAACCGAAATAATCGATCCCTTTCAATATCGATAAATGTAATCGAGTTACATATAAATTTGTAACGGGCATTTATTATATACATGTCTTGTCGTTTTTTGTTTCATAGGATTACGACTACGAATTTCAATCTAGGTTCAAAACATAATATTATAAAACACAATTCGTTTTTGAACAAATGTGGTTCGTAAGATTACAGTTACATTTATGCCTTATTTAGTTTTTTTTTAATGCCTTACAAAGTAAGTCAGATATATTATCAATAGATAACGATACCCAACAAATTTATTGTTGAAGCCCGTAATGTCTGAATTAGGTTTAGTACGTGTCAGTATATCAGTTAATTCATGCACTTTTTAAATTACAAAAGTATACAAAAAGAACAATTCAAAAATTTTAACTATAGCATTATAACAGACATTTGAAATTGATGATAATAATAATAACAAATCAAAATAATCTTACGCTGTATGTACTTATTATTAAAATATCATCATACCTTTACTTTCATAGTTTCACTGTTGTCCAGGTAAACCAATTATACGAGACTTAATTCTATTAGTAGTGACCACGTCCTACGTTTCACTGCATTCTTACTGAACCTCGGTTACAAGTTTGTCTTTAGTTTCTTGTAAAGGAAACAGTTAGGTTAGAATCATCATACAATTATGATACTTTCTTGCTATGGAAGTAAAGAGTGAAAGTTTAACTAGGCTTATAGTTAATGACAACAATCTAGTGTTAAATCAACGTGGTTTGCGGGTTTCTTGGTAAGTGATTTCGAACTAACATATGTACAGTAAAATTCCATTTAGAATACGGCCAACAAACAAAAACTCTATTTAGAATACGACCAACAAACAAAAACTCCTTGTTGTATGTAATTTGTATCGTTTGTATAAAATTGTCTGCCGTTGATTTCTCACAAACGATGACATTGCTCGGGTGACGTTGAAGGTTTTGATTGTCCGTTGTTAAGTTGTGACGGTTGTTTAGAAACGATTATTTTCATTTGATTGTACGTCGCTTTAGGTTAGCAAGTATCTCATGCGCAAAAGGCGTGTCAGCGCTGGCAGTGCGTCCGCGACCACTGCCCGCGCCGGGTCTCCGCTGAGTGGTCAACTTGTGACATAACTACTACTCGATATTATGTCTTCCGCACTCTCTTTTGCAATACAACTTAGTATTCGTCGATCGTAGCTTATATGAGTATTCGTTGAAATTTAAAGTGTTAGCTAAACGTGATCCGCTCACCATTTATGTAACATTTAATACTCGTGTTTTTAAAACAAGTTGATAAGGCTTTAGTTAATTCTTGTTTTTCAATAGAATATGATGTATTAAACTAGTTAATTCGTTACTTATTAGATTTTAATTAGTTACGATACTAAGATAGGAATATATTGACTCATTGGCATCTTAAAAAATGATTTAAAAATCGAGCAGTTTAATGAAATTCAAGAGGTAGAAACAGGAGGGTGCTGGCCTGGGTTTCATGCCCTTCTTATCGCCTGCTGCTTACCGACCTCTGAACAGCTTGTTCAACTTGTAGATCCACATTCTGCTTGCGGAGAACGTTCACCGACGTTAGTAAACTTCAGACACAATATTGAATAAAATAATTAAAAAACCTCACATAAACGTTTCATGCATACATTACACTATCTTCTCCTGTTCACTAACCCTACAGCCCTCCGATCGATGATTTCACAGCTCGGAGCATTCGTGGAGGCGGAGAAATGAACGTTCCAAACGATCACACCACCGGCGATCACCTACATCTCACAGACGGAGGAGACATCATCGCGACGAATCATCTCCGCGGTCACCCCCAGAACAGGTGAGTCTCACCGTTTCATTTTTTTAAACTAAGAAAAAACGGGTTAAAGGTGTGTCGCCATTAAATCCTGCATTGTCCATACTCACAAAGTGTCCACCCGAAACCTGTCATGTACACTTATGATTTTATACGTATATATCGTAAGCAAAGTGCGGAACCAGAATAAAGCACAAACGTCACCGTGCCTGTTTGGAATAATATACGGGACGCGTTTGGCTTGCCAGTGCGCGTGCGCCTTCGCCCGTGAAGATGTGCGCGAGAGACGGCGACCTCTTCGCGCTTGCGCCCGTTCTATTTGCGTTCGCCTTCGTCATTTGGTGCGCCTTCAGTCAGTAGCGAAGTTCAGCCGGCCGCCCGGCGCGTGTCTGCCGCCCCGAACTGTAATACTAATCAGCAGTTCAGGCCGAGGGCGGCCAGTGCGGGAGCCATGGCTGCCCAGCCACCGCGTCAGCCTCCAAACAATTTGCTTTTTTGCGGTCCACCGCCTACATTACCTCATGTGGTGTTGTTACCAAGCGACGTTGTATTCAGTGTCGGAACTGTTGCATCTACATTTGAAACTATTAGCCAAACAAATGATGCTAATGATTTACAAGAAATAAACAATGTCGGTGTTCCTACTTATGAGAATATATTAAATGACCAAACAGAAAGTGTCGAATTGGACAGTAACTACGATGTATGTTGTCAAATGCCAGCGGAAAATTATTTAAGAAGAACTCATAGTTTTGATATTTCAGATATATATAGTGCTAATATTCTTTCGGAAGTCGACTTTCGTGCATTCCGGCATCGGCGATCTGAACCCGATTTATCAAAGTATGGATTGTTCGTTGAACCAGTGGTAGCTATGGACTATAGACCTGTGCCGCATCCTTCATTAGTGCTCAATAATCCGTTTTATGATAGTTCTTATGTCTTGGATCCAACTCAGTTAAACCAAAACTTGGTGACGTTACCTGAAAATTACCTTGCTTTCGAAGACTCTTTTGTTCCAGCTTGGAATATTGAACCAGAATTTATGACAGATAGGAATGTAAACAATGAATTTTTTTTATGAAGGTTTACCGTTAATTCCTCCCAACGATCCGTGGTCAGTGTACTGTAACGATAATGCACCGTATGAATATTACTCTCAGCATTTTGATGTACCAGTCGGAGAATCAGATCATGCACATTACATGCCGTTGACTGACCTTGATTTTACATTACCACAGTATATGAGTTTACCTATTGTAGATAGTACAAATATTAAATCGTGTACAGAGTCTAATCAACAACCTGAAGAAATTACACCACGCGTTGATGTTCTAAGTGAAGAAAAAGATATTGTTGAAAACAATCTACCTTTAGAATTTTCTCAATTACCAAACGTAGTGAATAACGTAGTTAATAATAAAGAAGAGAAAAATGTCACGAACGTACCTACTAATAGAGAATCATTTACACTAAGTGAGGAATCACTTAATGCGGATATTTCTAATGATGTTACATCTAGTTTAGCTTTCATCCCTAGTAGCAAAAGCTCGCAGAGACCTGATGGTGCCGATGATACGAGTGATGATACGTGTTCTACAGACTATCAGGAAGCATCGGCTCTTGATTTAGTTCAAAGTTTGGAAGAACTTTCTTGCTCTGACAGTGTCGATTTCTCCCAAAGTAGAGAAGATATTTCCCCTGTGGCTCCAGACAAGTCTAGTACAGTTGTGGCAAATGATAAAAATTACCGCCAAAACGACAACACAGTACTCGGTACAACCATAAAAGAACCGAAGAGTTGTGCTCCATTAAGTCAGTTGCCATCCATTACAGTTCCTGATCAATTACCGATTAAAGACAGTCCTATGTCAAGCGAAGTAACTGGAAAAGATGTAATGAACTCAAACACCCAACATAAACCTCAAACTCCACCGATAATAAAACAAGTAGTGGAGGTTTCTGTACCGGATACAACGAAAACAGATCAACTGGCGGCATGTAAAAGTAATCAGTTGACAATGGAAACCTGTCCTTCTAATAACGATATTAAATATAATAATATTGTAAAGATATCACACGACCTGCTCCACAACCTCCGGATGTACCTCCTTCCTGGTTAACACCCAAAACACAAGCTAGCAACCAATTAAGTCTAGAGTCTTTACCGCAAATTTGCATACAAAACGTTGAAGGTGTTGCGAAAAATGTTGAGAGTTCGAAATCGAAGTCATTTTTGATGGCAAACCAGCAGCCACCAGTGGATCCCCAACCCCAGCCTTCATGTTCGTTCGCACAACCGTCATTGGCTTTACCGAATCAACTAAGCCAGCTTAAACCAGACAATCAATCCAAAGAAGTAGAGGTCAGCCAAAAACAATTATTTCACTATAATTATGACAACATTATTATTATTATTGCAATGTTAGTTTTTTCGTAACAACGAATATTATAATTAAAAAAAAAAGTAATGGAACAATATTAGATTTTGCTGTAAATAAAATGTAGCCTGTATTAAAAGTATCGTGCTACTCCGCTGCCAGCGTGTATCGAGTACGATGTGCATCTATTTTCGCGTATATTATTGGGCCAAGGATTTGATTTATCGTCATCTTATTTGTGTTTTTTATTCACCGAACTTAAAACATTAAGCATATTCACTCTTTGTTTTAAACAATTTTTGATATTTTAACTCATTATTAGATGTGTAACATAAACTATGGAATGTGTGTGATTCGCATATGCTTTGTATACTGAAAATATAATACATATAACTAACAAAATAGTGTGTTTCGTAAGTCCGAAAGTTTTTGTAAAATATTGTACCGCACGAAACAACATTGAAGTTTAAATGTATGCACATACCTATCCGCTATAAACATTCTTAACATTACGTGTACGATATATAGACGAAAATAGTATCAGCAGCTGGCATTAACTATGTGATTCCTATGGCGTTGGCTAGATGGCGCCACTCGGACTATTATCTAGTGTTAAAAACAGTTACTACGCATGGGCACAAAAATAGTCTCGCGACGATCACCTTCACCTAGGAGAAACAAGCGAACATTTCCACTGTGTTATGATAACAGCCATGCCTTTGTAAACGCACCCCTCAGCCAGCCAATTAAAAAGAAACTACAAAATGATTTACAATATTTAACATACGATCGAATACAGATATTCTTTGCTATGAAAGTATTACGTGTCGGATTTATTTTAATTTTGCGATGTTTATTTAAAATAGCCTCGGTCGCAATGACTAATAGTGAATACAACATTTGAACACAAATGCATGTGTGAATGCACTAAGGAAATGAATGCGTAATGGGTTACACGACTAAAATGTTGCCTAAACACGAGTCAACGAGATATAGCGCTCGGATCAATTATTTTCAATTGCAGCAGTACCAAATCTATGAATTGAAACTAATTAGAGCCGGCTAGAATTGGATGCTATTAACAAACATAAGATTATTTATATCAAGGACGCATTTATCTCGATTTTACGCATATATTACAAACAATTATCTGTAATATTTCTTTAACTATTTATGCCTAATGTTTTACTAAAAATATTTAAACGTTAATAACTTGGGTGTGTGGCGAATAAAATTTTATTTCGGACAAAGCATAACGTATTCTAATATTGGATAACGGGAACACGGTTCTCGATATATTGTCAGGAAACAGTTTCAACGTGTGTTTATATAAATGTTTCGCTGGTGAAAATCGACTATCACATTCAGAAAAACCAAAGTTCGAACTCGTAACAGCAAGACATACATATTGAATACATGGTTATATTTTGTCTAAAGTTTTGTTGCCTTTATTTATATAAAAATTAGGTTTTCATTTACAAAAATACGTATATTATAATATTTTCTTGTTTCTTGTCCCCTCAAGATGTTTTTCAAATTATTTCACTTTTCTTTTAGTTTTTAATTGTGTCAAAGTTAATTTTTGTTTGATTTGACAAATCTAACAAATAAAAAAGAATTTTGCCATAGCATATAAAGACATATTACTGTGAAAACATGAAATTGTACGTTTGTTCTTCAGGCTTAGCACCTTCTATTATCCTTATAAGCGCACTTTATAAGCTTAAAATTGTCAACAAGTAAAATCGAATCTGTTGGCATATATTTATTCATTTGGCAGACTCTTTTTTCCAAATATATCGGCTGAAAGAATACTCTGTTTCTTTGTATGTAGTTATAACTAGATTCGTGGACGTACAATTTTCTCATAGCATATAAAAACATGGTTTGTAAGTTTTTAATCAACATATTTTTCCTCTTTTTTTTTTTAACTCTGTATAAGCTCAGTGCTTTGACCACAATCTCACCTGATGTTAAGTGGCGATGTGGTCCAGGATTGTGAACACACTAAGCCTAGGTACCGATTCTCAAGTAATGATGCCGGAACACACCTATAGGTATTTGGCGACAGGTTTTCAAACTTGAGGCTGGTAGCTACCCAGCCGGGCGATATTTGAAAATGCCCTACCACCATGCCATCTCTTATCATAACTAAGTTTACCTTGTTTTTGATGGATACTGATGGACTAAATACTCTCAAAAATACACGTATAAATCGTACAATGTAAATTACAGTCAATTTCATACTGTTGAATTTTCCTGGCACTCCCAGTTAAACTTTCCAAAAAAGTAGTAAGAACAAAAAAAAACTCGATTCTTCCAAAAGGAGTTATAAAAATCAATAGTATGTTAAATGTTTAGTGCTTATTAGTAAAATATTTTTAAAGAATATAATAAGGAAAATATGTAAAAATTAACGAAAAAAGCAGGCAAATATATATAATGATATATTTTTCACATCTGCGATATACTTGCATATTAGTATATGTGCTTAAATAATATTTAAAACGTATTGCTAATGGTTTCGTCACACAGCGGGTGGACCGTGACACCAGCGCGCTTTTACCATAGATGAGGTCGCGCACAGCTTGCGTTCGGCTTACGTCGACTCGATGTCTTCTATAGAAACATCGCGTTGGCGTCCTGTGCAGCTCGCTGTATAGTGTAATTATAAGAAAATAAAACTGAATCGGTCTTATGATAAAATCAAAAATAAACTAGCGTTAAACATTGTCCAAAATTAAAATTGTATAAAATGTAACTTTTTTTTGTAATACCACCGAATATGTTATTTTGTACTCGAAACGAAATACTTTCATGTTTGAAGTTCAAGTTTACTGATAGATTACTACAAAGGTTTAAGACGCTGGCTTGGTTGGCGTGATTAACAAACTGGGCCGCCGATCCGACATACAGTCTGATAACCGCGGCCCGCCCCTTGTTGCCGCCAATCTATTTAGTTAATGCCTAGTTCCTTCCGGTGGACCTTGAAGATACTGTAGGTAATGCCTCCGTTTTCCAATAACATACAATTTATATGTCGGATAGTAAGACATTTATAAATGCACAATAATTACGTAAATACATAAAACAAAGTATGGTAGGAAATTTAACAGCCCTTATCAGTGATATATGCTCTCTTTTATTTTACAATCATACGTTTTAGTTTTATTATCAAAATCATAATATTTTATTATCTATGAATATATACTAAATTATAGACAAAGGGTCGACGACCCGGTACATGTATGGAATGCGTCATATTTAAATGCATATACGTAAGAGGAATGTTAATGTTTCTAACTATTTAAGTCACGTTTCAAAGAAACAAGACAATTAAGAGAAGTATCATCTGGTTAGAATCGGATATATTCTGTTTTAATCGAAGCCTCTCTCAAATGATTTGCTCCATTTGTGTGTCGCAGAACATTCTTTAATTGAAATGCTACAGTTGCTCAGTCATTCATTGCGCGCGCCGAGGCAAAGTGTATAAAATGGTGAAACTAAGTAACGCTATGTTATCTGAATTTTTTTAAATAATGTTTGTGTGGGTCCGTACAGTAGAGACGAATTCAGTATTCTAGTGGTATCGCTCGGCACAGTTGTGTAATAACCGGCCGGATTGTCGGGCGTCCCACGACGCTGGCGGCGTTTATATTTCGCCTTCTAAACAAGCCGGATCGACGTGCAGTGAAGTGCATAATGGCTGAATTATATTTAAAACATGAAACTGTGCGTTTGCCTCTCAGGCTTATCTCCTTCTATGATCTTTACAAGCGATTCCTAAAGGAGCACGGTTGTAAATGGCATGAAGTGACCAAACTATTATCTTTAGTTACGGAAATCATTTTCGATGTGGACGATGCGTGTAGTCGACTTGTGGGTAAGGTCAGTAAATGTATTAATAGTGCCGTTGCGTTTGACAAAGTTTGTGTCGAAAAATACGTTACGTCAAAGCTGCACTTTTAAATTTTCGATAATGTAAAAATATAATCCTTGATAGTAGGGTATTCATTTATCAGGTATTGGCTTTCCAAATATGTCGCTTGAAAGAATGCTCCGTTTCTTTATATGTGGTTAAAACCAGTTTAGTGGCCGTAAAATGTTTGCCAGCGCCCGGACCCGTTAGGGACCATTTTTACCTGCTCCCTATAGTTAATCGCACAATGATCCCGAACGCATCTTTAGTGAACAGCTGTTCTTCCTGTAGAAATATTTTAGTACTCGTTACGTTCACATTATTCTGATAGTAACTGTTCATATGATGATCAGTCCAGATATAATTGTAGCTTTAATTTTGACGATTTATCTATATTTCTCTTTTAACAAAATGAGAAACTGGAATGTAATAAAAATATTTGAAAAAATTATTCAATTCAACTATCCGTTGTCATCAGAGAACTATGTTTTTTCTCAGGTATGTGATGTACAAACTTAACATTTGTCAAAGGAATTATTTTTACCTCAGATTTAAATTGATAAATATATGTTACTTCTAATATTATATCCACAAGCAGAAGAAAAAAAAATAATAACTACCAGCAGTTGTAAATATGATAACATTTTATATGCATTTAAACTTCGTCTACCATTTACTAGAAGTGTTCATAGAATAATATTGAACCCATTGAAGTTTAAAATAATAATAAAAATACATAAAGTAAAACTTATTTCCATAGTTATAGTATGCAATGATGTTTTTCTCTGTTTCCGTTGCGTTGAAAACACTGACATTTTTCAATAAACAATGTAGCAATCGCGGTGAATACAATGTAATTATATCACGACGCGATTCGTGTTTGATTGTATCGTTATGGTGTTTTATCTTCGTGCATATAAAACGTGACGACGTGTATATAACCTACTAATGTTTATAATCACTAGTTTAACAAAAACTTATTTTTCAATACACGAAAAAATAAAGTCATATGAGAACAAGGGTATTGTATTATTATTTAGTTTATATTATGTCTGCGATATAGTATTTTGTTCAGAACTATAATCATCAAACGTCACGCATTCGAATCGTGCTATTTGATGTTTTATCAATGTATCTTCATAACGTTGTCACCCAGCCTTACACCATATATTAGTATGATATTAACTACGATTAGGCAATATTTAGGTGTAGATAAATCTTGACCCGTAGTATCAGGATGCATGTCACTGTTGAGTGCGCAAGCGACGCGTCGCGAGCGCTCTCCGGTCGACATTGTTCTGCACTCGTACTCGCTCCACTGACCTAATTTATCTACCTCTTATTGACAACTGTCTTGGCTCTGCACCTCACCGTTCAAAGAAAGGTGTCATTAAAAACCCCATTGCGAACACACGCGTGTAATTTAATATTTGTTTACTCATTCATTACTCATTCAACGGAAACGTCGACGGCAATATTTCTTTCTATATTTAGGATATACCTATCCAAATTATCTAAACCTCAAAATAGCATAACGAGTATGGACTTCCAAAAGAAATTTTGATGTAGGTGTTACCGCGGCATGTCCTTGTAAATGGCATATACTAGGTAGTAAGGTCACTGACTCTGAAATAATTGTCAGCCGCCTATCTCCTTACACATATTTTACCAAAATGAGAATAGAATTGGCATTTGCTATATTTATACAATATGTTCTTGATATAGTGAAAAGAAACTAAGATGTATGTAATGAAGTGTGTAATGCGAAGAAAAGTTTACGCGTCGGGCACCTCGGGAGTGCGCGGGAGGGCGCTCCCACGGGTTGCCGATATTTTTAGTCCACGACCATTACTTGGCACCGGCGGCCGCACTCGCTTGCGCTAGTGATCTTTTTGAAATTCGTTCAATTCGCGCATAGGTACGCTCTCAATCTCGAGATAGAACCAGTCCGATGTCCGGGATCGAACGACACGTCGTGTAAACCAACAATAGAACTGATGTTTTGGATAGACTTGGAATTATGATGTTTTTGGAGTATTATGTGATTTATCCAGGATAAAGTGTTGTTGAACTGTAAATAAAAAAACCCGAAGTTGGAAAAGATGGCCAGCGTGACAACCGGTAGCGGTACGACAAGCCCACGACGTCAACGCTATAATCGTTCATCTACCACTAGTGTGACTCAATTGTTATCGGATGGATATTCCAGTTTCATCAATCGTCTAACTCGACGTGGACCATCAGAGAAAGGCGATCCTATTGTCGACACAAAACTATCGTCGGTGCGCGTCTCGTTTTGACGACAAATTAATGTCAAACAAAAACTCTGCGCTGACAAATATCCGCCGGTATGAGAACAATGGCCACATTTCACCTTACACCTCTTTAACATCAGTGGTAACCACACCGACTTCTAGGAAGCTAAACGATGATCGTGCGTACTCAAGTTATCTTAGTAAACCCAAATCCAGACTCGAAACGTCACCTTTACGATCTTCCTCTGGTATTAACGCTTTAAACCGCAGTGACTCGTTTCGTAGAGCTCACGTGAAAGATAAATCATCGCCAATCACTAAACGTTATCCCCTTAAGGAAGCCAATAATAACATCGAAAGTACAATTTTTCTGGGTAGCACCCGTAGTCGTTTGGAAGACAAATATTCATCCGTGTTGGACAGAATAGCTATACAGAAAAAAAAGAAAGGGCCCGAAATGAAAAAATAGATCGGGAAAAGACATTGGAACCAGAACCGTTATTACCTAGAGGGTTGATGAGAAGTTTAACAACTGCCGTTTTTGGTGAACAGTCGTTTAAAAGAAATATTTATTCTCGAGAGAAGACAAGAGATAAAACTCCTTACAGGAACACGGCTGATCGAAAATTATCTAGTCATAAACAAAAAGATAAGGAGGAATTCAAAAACGGATTTGATATTTCTCAAAAAGATCGTCTTCCTTTTGGAAAAGACAGGGATAGTGTGTACAGAAGACACCAACGAAGGTCGCTAAGAGCGGAAAAAAGCGAAAACACCGATAGGAAACTTGGTAAATTATCATTACGACCTGTCGACGTTAACATACAGTCCGGAGCGCGCGATCTGATTTCACCACACCAAGGTGTTAATGAAACGAATTCGAAACTAAAGATAACAAAAACGCCCGCTTCCTCCCCGGTGAGGGAGATAGGTAGACAGAAACAGATATATTTTCCGTCGAGCGATGAGGATGACGATAAAACACCAGTCGGTGATCTCGTATTAAGTGAAAGAGAAACTAGACGAAAGGAGATTTCAGGGTTTGATAATGAAGTATGCGCACCTGGACGAAGTTTACGGACGAATTGGTGAGAAGGAGCCTGTTGAAGGGTCGAATGTTGCGAGTGTGGTGCGGAAACCGGAGCCGCTGAGTGTGGGCGATGTGGTGGCCCTCCCGCCTGAGCTCCGTGCCAGGCATCGCCCGCAGCGGCCACGGCATCTCATACGGCGCGCTGCTACGCCGCCTGTAAGCACAAGCTAACCGCCTGCGCCTATGTGTGCCGCTAACATACAATGGTCCGTTTTATTTCACACTATTAAGTAAACGATTGTAACAGTATTTGTCACGTCTTTACAGTTTTGATTGTCGATAATGTTACAGTGAAAAATACTAAAAGTATAAATATCCTTCCGTGAGCACGAATTGCGGAGGTTCATTATGATTCTCATTCGGAATGCTGAATTTTATTAATGTACGTAATTGGTTTTCCATATAATTATAATATACTTGTCAAATTCATTCTAAAATGACTTGTCTTGGAATATCTTAAAAAAACAAACGAAAGCTATTATACGATAAACTTATCTGATAACTTACTTCTCCATAATAATTCTACAATTTTAACAAACTTATTCTACTATAAATCGGACTGTTTAAGCGAGAATTAGAAAATATATGATACACTATTAAAAATATATTACTATAAAAATATATATTTTCAATTTAACAAGAAGATCTAATAAGTCGCTTTCATGTTTAGACACTAATAATAAACGTAACTTAAATGCATGTAGTTTCTAAACGAAAAATTTGTTATTGAAGGTATATGTGTTTTCAAATAAAATTTGTTTGTGGGTGTATATTAAGTTAGACAACAGCTTTAATTTAACTTGTGTGTTGTTTCGTTCGTTTGATGCTCAAACATAATAAAATTGACATGTGCAATGATAGTGCATGTATTTTACTTTTTTGTGCGTGTTCTCAAAGCTAATATACATTTTTGTTGCTTTAAAGTATTTCCAAATTCAGAAAGACAATGTTTTAACGAAAATAAAAGAAAATACGATTCTTTAATGGGTACCGTGAGTAATATGACTAAATATATATAATATATGTTGTACAAACAGTTCGGGTGGACACTATATATAAATAATCCTGGAAAACATGTACGAGAGGTTTTCGTAAGTGTGAGGAATGCATGGTGTCAAAAATGATCCCGTCCGGTCCCGTCCTCGGGTGCGTTGTCGGCGGGTGACCGAAGCTCGGTTGGGCTTGGTCGCCTGTACGGCTCGCTGCGAAGCGCCCACCCGTCCGTCTCACTACAGCATGAACCCAACACACCATACCAATTGTCGCTTGTCTGACGGGCAACCGTTCCATTGTCTGATTGTTGGGTACAACACTACTCGGGTCGTGGCGATCGTGTGGCGCGCTCTCCGTGGCATGTGTCCGGGTCCGTGCGTGTGGCGTGTGGTGCGTGGCGTGTGGCGCGTCTGCTGGTTCCACTGTGCGGCTCGACGCTGGGTGGACGTGACAACGCTGGCGCTTGCAGAGCTCCCGGGCACGCTCCTCCGTCAAGGACGACAAGGACGGACATCTGGTCTACTGGCCTGGATATGTCATGGGAGCGAGATGTTCGTGTCCACACCATAACTTAATCGTCTGCATTCCGTATACGTACACAAACTCATATTTCTTACACACTACAACATCACTATAAAATCTCAACATATACCACACTTTATTATTAAGTTCTAATTATATATTAGTTACTCATTAAATTCTAACAAAATACTACGAGTAATAATAGTTGATACATGTAATAATAAAATAAAACATTAATTGTATACACACATTACACTGACATTCAAGAGTCCCTACTTTTCAGTGATTCGTGTTAAAGAAGATTTTTAAGTATTTAAAGTTATGCACTTTCGTTTTGAATTCCATAAATAAATAGAAAAAAGAGTGGCAACGTCGCAGATCACCTCCGTCGAAACAATAGTCATGTTGGAACACCATTCTGTTGGTTCTAGTTTGTCACTCGATTTAACAAGTAATTCTGTTAAAACTTTGATACTGCGATTGCGGATGAACGAGAGAACTCTTAATAATTCTCAGTATTCGCGAAACGTATCAACAGATTCTCAGTGACAGTAAAGCCGACAACAAAATTCCATCATGACACAGAGTGTACCGTTGATTAATGACGTTGCATTTAATTGCAGACAAAATCATCGACACGCTCGGTGAGGGCACCTTCGGCAAGGTCGTGGAGGTGAAAGATTTAGAAATGTAAGTACCTACTTTATATATCGTTATTACAGAGTTTTACGTATACTCGTTTTTTATAATATTATTATAATTTCGCCCGGAAACGAGCGAGAGTATAGAGCGCGAGCCAAATGTTTATAAAATATGCGCTGACGACTACTGTCATTGTCAGATTGCGTCAACGCCTTTATGATGAGTATGTTATTACGATTTTAGAAAAACAGTTATACGGAATTTATTTATTTACTAATGATAATTATCATTGTATATAAAATATAAGACATTGTTATAATAACGTTAAAGTCGTTCACATCTTGCACAGCGGAATGACGATGACACACATTGTTTGGCAGAGCACGCTTCACGTTAATTATTCATATCTATTTTCATTTGTTTATACTAAACTAAACACGTCAATTTTCAATACACGCACAGAGCGAGAGAATATTTAGATTTTTACACGTTCACCACACACAACAAAAAAAAATTACATGTTTCCGTATGTATTTTCCAGGGAGCATAGAATGGCTCTGAAGATAATTAAGAACGTTGAGAAGTATAGAGAGGCTGCGAAACTTGAAATAAACGTTTTAGAGAAGTTGGCTGACGTCGACCCTGATTGTAAAAAGTAAGTAGATTTGTGTTTGTCCTCTTGCGTCTACATGTGTGTATGTGTCTGTGTGTGTGTGATGCTTTTTTATTGATAACACAGGTTGAATCGACTTCGCAAACGGCGAGTGTGCCGATATATGTATGACCTTGCACGTTTATATGCGACGTTATGGCTACCGATTGGCAGACCGCCAACGATGAACCCGATGTCAACTCTGAACACAAAAATATCGACCTTTGCTTTAGCCTCTTTTACACTTTCCAAATTGTCATTAAAATTGATCCGTTTAGCGCGATACACTATATTAATTTGTTGTTAGTTCCAATGCCTTATACACTTAGTAAAATAAGGGGTAAAAGCTAATATTCGGTTTATAACGTTAAGAGATACAAGCGATAAAAAAAAACCTTTTTGGTGTAGATCGAGTGGTAACGCTCTGTCTCTTTCCCGCAAAACAATCTCTTTCTAGGATACAATCAAAACACTTATTAGTTCCGTATGTATAATCAAATCTTTATATGATTGTCCAGTGGTGTCTACCTTACTTATAATATATAATATTTCATAGGACAATAAAAATATTGGTAATGTGTTTTCAGTTTGTGCGTGAAAATGTTGGATTGGTTCGAGTACCACGGGCACATGTGCATCGCATTCGAGATGCTCGGGCAAAGTGTGTTTGACTTCCTGGTGAGTAATGTTCTCGTTTCTTTATACCCCTACACACACACACACACACACAAACAAACACACACACTAATATATACAAATAAACATTTGGATTTCCTTTGCTGAGACTCGTTAAGATGATATAAAAAATTAAATAGGTATTCACGATCGTGCGCTGTCTTTTAAAAGCGACTCGTGAACTTTATTACCGCCATCAAAGTTAACTTCAACCGATTACAAGTCCCTAAATGAAAGCTCCGATCGCTACTTTATACATTACTGATGTCCGCCCAATACTCGAAATTTGACTGACCATTAAACTGTTTCCAGATTTGTTTATTGGTAACACTAAAGTTAAAGGCCACTAAACAAAAGAGAAAATTAGTTGATAAACAGAGGAGATATTTCTTTGAATACTTTTATCTTTACATATTTATGCTAAACTGGACTAATCTAGTTGTCTTACACGGCAATACCCGGATTACGTTTATGTAAAAGAAAGTTGTGTATTAGTAATAAAAGTTTCAATACAATATTCTGTTCGAATTTTCTATGTTAATATTTATTTTATCATATTACATTTCTTAATTAATAAACAAAAATCAGATCTAAATCAGCCCAGTAGATTCAAAGAAAAAAAAACTAAGCGGTCATGGGGAGTGCCGATAGAAATTAAGACTCGAAAAAAACCTTGAAAATACCGTTTTTTAATGTTTACATTTCATAATTTGTTAATAAAAATGATTCATATTACGTTGAGAATCGCTCAACGCGACTAAAGAAATTTTCACTTCAAAAAAAACAGTTACGTCTTTATATAACCTATCTATACTAATAAATAAAATTGGAGTGTCTGTTTGTAATGTCAAAATTATTATTTTTTTAACTTAATATATATATATGTATTAACGTATATACGATACCTATAACAAAAACACAATTTTTTAAATTTCTGTCTGTATGTCTGTTTGTTCCGGGTAATCTCCGGAACGGCTGGACGGATTTTGACGGGTCTCTTTTTTTGGTACATAGCTGAAGTTACTCCGGGTAACTTTTAATTTACGAAAATAATTCGGGTTCCGCATAAAAAAAACAATACTCCTAAAACATCCAATGCACAGTTTCACAGTCAAGTGCTTGAATTTGTAAAAAAAAATACACTGAAGAATGTATGAAACGCGGGCGCAGCCGCGGCAACGCAGCCAGTTGTTATATTTAAAAAAAAACCTGATCAATTGTAGATGTTTAATGTGTCGAGTACCCATAAAAATAGACAATAGAAAGCTGGCGTAAACGCCGGGAAGGTGCTCAAGGGGTGAATAATAGATGTAATGTGTTTTTTTGTTAATATTCCAGAAGGACAATAACTATCAACCATACCCGCTGGAGCAAGTGCGTCACATCTCGTACCAGCTGATATACAGCGTGCTGTTCCTACACGACAACAAGCTCACCCACACGGACCTCAAACCAGAGAACATACTGTTTGTCGACAGCGACTACGAGGTCGTCAGCGTTTACACTAGCTCTAAGAAGGTAACGCTAACATACAAACATACCCTTTATTATTTTACAAAATTCTATCCAATGCTTTATCCTTAAAAGGCAACCTGTTTTTTTTTTTACTTCAGTACTTGGATATATTCTTTGCCTAGTATTTTAGTATTATTCTATTGTTACATTTGGTCGTATATGAAAATACCATATTTATAAGTATAAGAGTAAATAAAGTCAACTTAAAAGCGCTGTAAAATATTCCTTTTGCTAACTTTCGCGTATGGTTATCCTCGGAAAGGATAATATTATCTGGTATAAATGGGCGAATAAATATTTTTAAAATGTATAGTGCAAATTCAAATAATCTGGTCTAGTCTGGCTATGTTTCGCCGGCCGTACTGTAATTAAATACACTGCAAATAATTATTACAAGCCATTAAAATGTCTGCGTCCCGCTGTATTGTATATATACATTTTTTTTTTGTCGCAATCACATTTAAAGATGTGTTTAAGAGGACATGCGGTCAGAAAAGTAGGTGTTTTAGAAAACTATTACTATCGCGTTGCTCCACAAAGAAAACGAAAGGGACAACAGAGGCGCGGGCTGATTTAACTATGCAAAATAACCGAAAACATCACTTCATAGTACCTTGAAACTAGTCCTTAGAAACTGAACCGATTTTTTTTTTATTTTCGTTCAGGTTTAGAATAATGAAGGCTTTGGCTATGCCTGTACGTTTTGCATTTTTTTTTTTTTTTTTTTCGAATTTTATCCATCAAATTTGTTTAACGAACGTCTGAAAATGACGGTAAAAATTGAGCATTTTTTTTCTCATTTAAAAGAGCCTCTTTAGTTTCTAAACGTACGGGCACGGCGGATGTATATTATTTGGTAAAAAGTTTTTTTCACCATAATGCTTATTATCCAGGGAGGATACAAGGGACTACGTTTGTATGGAATAAAAATTGCTAGGATATCCTCGTAAATACTCACGTGACTGAAATTGGGTAGCACGTGTGAAATATCAATTATTTTGTACCGGACCAATAAAAATTAACGAATGTAATATATATATATATATATTTATATGGTGTGTGTTGATATAACAGACACACGACTTGCGTCGAGTGAAGCGCAGCGACGTGCGTCTCATCGACTTTGGAAGTGCAACGTTCGACCACGAGCACCACAGCACTATCGTCTCGACGAGACACTATCGAGCACCCGAAGTTATTTTAGGTAATAACTACACTATTTATATTTATATATATACTAGCTGGTGCCCGCGGCCCCGCCCGCGTTTCATATGTTCCGTGCAAATGACGTTTCATTTATAGCTAATTTAAAAAAAAACAAATGAATGAATATAAGCGTAAATTGAAGTGGAAAATGTACAAAAGAGTAGATCGAAAAAAAAATGATAGAGGATCGGTGGAATCCAAAAAAATACCTGTCTACGAAAAATACTGCGTTGAAAGGTATTAATCCTATCCCGATATATTCAGTAGTTTTGAGGTGATGGTGCGTCAAAGGAATAATAAACAAACAAATTGAGAAAACATGGCGAAGGGCTCATAGAATTTTTTTTTCTTTCAAGTTTAGAAGTACGTTTTGCATTTTTTAAATTTTATCCATGAAATTTGTTTAACGAACGTCTGAAAATGACGGTAAAGATCGAGCAATTTTTTTTTTTTTTCAAATGCCTCTACTTTCTACAATAACTAATTTATGGGGGGAAAAAATCAAAACGCACGGGCATGGCGGCAGTGGATATATATTATTTGGTATTAAAAATATATTTTTTTACCATAACACTATTCTCCAGGGAGGAAACAGAGTACTACGTTTGTATGCAATAAAAGCCGCTAGGACATCCTCTTAATATGATAATGTAGATATCTCTAAAGAATAAGTTTCAAGAATATGATATCTAAACTTTGCCCTCCCAATACATCTTCGATAACTTAATGCATATTCGTAAAAATTTAGACAAGCTAGATCTAGTGAATGATCGTCATAATTTTAATATTAGAAGTAAAGACAAGTTGTCCGGAACCACGCTTTAGGTTAAGTAAGTCTAATAAAAGCTTTATAGGTAATAGTATTCGGTTTTACAATAAGATCCCAAGTAACATTACCGATTTACCTGACAATAAGTTCAAGTATTATGTCAAGCAAGATTTAATCTCAAAAGGTTATTACAGGGTGGATCATTACGTGAACGATAGTGATGTTTGGAATTAACCCACATCTCTGTGCGCACCCGCTAACATTATTAAGACTATGATTTCTATAGGTTTTTATGACAAAAAAAAAATTATATATATTATATTTATAAAAAAAAGAACCAGATCGATTTTTTTTGCCTGAGCTCTTCTCGACTGGGTTGTTTTCCGAACCGGTGGTAGTGTTTTAGACGTTCATAAGCGCCTTCTTACGGCCAAAATTGAATAAATAAATTTTGATTTTGATATGTAATTGTAATGAATGTGTTTTCAGAGTTGAGTTGGGTTGGTCCCAACCGTGTGACGTGTGGTCAATCGGTTGCATAATGTTTGAACTGTACCTCGGGATCACGCTCTTCCAGACGCACGACAACAGGGAACACCTCGCCATGATGGAGAGGATCCTCGGACCCATACCGTACAGGTATATAAATACTTATCATATCTATCCACCAAACTAACTAAATAGTAAACTAAAACATAACATAAGTTCACGGCTGTTATCCCCGAAGGGTTAGGCAGAGGTGAGGTAGCGAACTACACCACTCGTATTCCGCCGAGCTTAGTTCCGTCCCAGGTGTGACAGGGGGCGAGCCTGTCGCCATATCGGGCACAAACTCGACCCGGCCCGGGGATCGAACCCGAGACCTCAGAACGGCAATCGCACCGTAATACAACTGCGTAAAACAATGTCTCTTATTATAAATAACCCGTTCCGCCTGTATCTCTGCTCCTTTGAATTTTCGTACTAGCTGTGTGCTCGCGTTTCATACATCCCTCATTGCGTTTTAAAATTTGATAACTTATTATGGGAGGGTGAGCCACTTTCGTAACGTAACGCGTTACGGCGCCAGTCTGTCTGGCTTCCCTCTCTCTCACACATACGGTAGGCAGGCTCCTCCTCTCACTCTAACCCACATTGATAACCCTATTTCGGACAGACGCTCGCCCCTCTCTCTCTCTCTAATAACATATGTACATGTAATTTACATATTCAAGAATTGTAACTAAGACTGAAACATATTTTATAATCAATAAAAGATTTTCCTGTCCCTGACCTTACACCATAGACATGTCCTTTCATTATCATGTTAATGTGTAGAGTACCCATAAAAATAAGACGATAGGAAAACAATGGAAAGCTGGCGTAAACGCCGGGTAAGTGCTCGAGGGGTTAAAATACATAAAAAATAGAAGTAATAACCTAAGCTTTTTCTGAAGTTTAAATTCAATATTAAATAGTTCAACTTAGATTAGAAATCCCGGGACGGACACTTTTTTAAATACAGAATCCTAATTATTTTCAAAAATTAAAAGTACCCTAAGTTACTCGGAGTAGTTTCAGCTACCTAACAAAAAAAAATCCTATCGAAATCCATCCGGTAATTACCCGGAACAAACAGATAAAAAATTGAACAAATTGTATTTTCGATATAGATATATAATATATCGTATACATGTTCAAATCTATTTAGTTTAAAAAAAAAATATTGTGACATTACAAACAAACAGGCACTTCAATTTTATTTATTAGTATTATAGATAAACATTAAGACTTAAAAATAGTCTTATAAAGGATACAACTAAAATTGTCGTTATGTAATTACCGTTAGTAAAGAACATTTAAGTTCTAACTTCAAATGTTAATATGATAAATGGGCATTTTCTAATGTCTGCCTAGTTACATAACTCAAGTTTGCTAATCTGTTATCAAATACCTATAAAAAACGTGCCTTATGTTTATTTTTGTTGATGTCAGGTGTTAACCAAAAAAAAATGCAGTCATGGGAACTCCCGACAGAAGTGAAAACTTTGGAAGACAGTTTTTATTGTTGTTTAAATGGTTTTAGTAGTTTAATCGTTATGATTAGGACATTTTTTTTCGAGCATTTAGTGTAAAAAGTGTCAATACAAAAACTTAGGGTTCCATACAAAAACTTAGGGTTCCATCTGCCATTATATATTATATTATACACGGTATAGGCTCCTTTGACCACAATCTCACCTGATGTTGAGTGACGATGTGGTCTAGGCCTGGAGGTACTGGTTCTCAGGTGATGCTGCCGGAACAGACTTATTGGTATTTGGTGACAGGTTTTCAAACTTGAGGGTGGGAGCTACCACCATGCGCTATGGTTTTCTCACGATGTTTTCCTTCACCGAAAGCTCAGGTCGATTTTAAGAATCTAATAGGTGGGGATCGAACCCGCGTCGATTGACGCGGAATCTGACCGCATCACTCACTGCGCAATCAAAATTCCTTTCCATCAGAGATAATTAATTAATAGAACACTGGCAAATGCTTTTGCGACGACAAGAAAAGAAAAAGATAATAACATTTTCCATGGAAAATTCACATGTCGCTGACCGCAGATTGGACAGCGACATGTCACATTCCCTTTGTAACGCGAATCTATAAGTTTCTCCCGTACTGAGAATCGCTCAAAGCCGCTAAAGAAGTATTCACTTTAAAAAAAAAGGTTATTAGGTTATTAGTAGGATCATATTGGACCCCATCGTCACTTAACATCAGATGAGATTGTTAATAAATTGTTTTTTTTTCTTAAATTTAATTTTACTAAAACTACTTTACTTTCTAGTTTTATAATTAAACTGTTTTCTTTCAATAGTTTAAAACCAAAAATGAACAAACAATGAATTTAAAAAAAACTTTAAACTATGTCACTGTTGATGTTAATATTAATTTTGTTTTTTTCATCTGCAGGATGGCGAGAAAAACAAAAACAAAATACTTTTACCATGGTAAATTAGACTGGGACGAAAAATCCTCTGCCGGTAGATATGTAAGGGAAAACTGCAAACCGCTGTTGGTGAGTGTTCTGTACATGTCTATTTAACTGAATCTTTTATTGTTGACCGGATTACTTTTACTCGCTGGTTATTGTCTAGTTTGTTTATATAAGTTAGATGTTTCTAGAATTTTGATCCACAGTTTAAATGTATGTACCCCCCTTAACTAACTATACTGGATGGTGCTGTGACGGTTTCGCTCGCATTAATCAACACATTTCTATTCTTTGTATGTCTTAATTTTTTGGTATCACCCCCCCCCCCCCCCCCCCCCCTCCTCCCACTAAACTTTTATAGTATTTTTTTTTTTAATCTTTAGTGTAGTTTTATGATATTTTAGAATTCACGCTGCCTATTATTTTATTTTTTTGGCAATAAAATTACGTGTGCATACATAATAAGCTAAACGATTACAAAATGGGGGTTAAATGACTAAATCGAATTCGGAAATCCCGTGAAGTTTCTTGATTAGTTTAGTAAGGAGTTAAATTTGTGGTAAATTTTTTTTTTATCAAATTCATTGAGTATTTGTCCTTCTATTTGTTTCTTCAGAATTGCAGAAACGAAGATGTTGCATTTTTTTTAATATTACATTAGTTTCTGACCTCGATTCCGTCCGCATTGACTTTAAAATAAGGTACGGAGAGAAACTTATCGTGATATAATCATATGTCATATGGATATATGCCATAACGAAATATACACTAGGATTTTTGAAAAAACTTTAAGTACGCATTATTTTTATTCACCTTTAAACATTTACGTTACCTCAGCCATGACAATAAATTTTTTGTCGTCCATAACCTTAAAATATTAATTTTTTTCTGCTGATATACAGACATACCCAATAACACCTCATTTTATGCTAAGAAAGATATGATGAAATACATATAAAGAAAAAACTACAAAAGAGCTCTTTAAATATTTTACGTAAGCAACATTTTGGATTAGACCACCCCCACCCTCTTTGAATACGGTAAACATTGGTATAATTTTGAAAGAAAAATGCGACCATTAATAAGTGTAATTACTACTTACGTTAGCAACCATTCGGACGTCTTCCCCTGCTCTTTGGGGTTTTACTTCTTTTTTTTATTTGCTTAGCGCTTTGACTACAATTTCACCTGATGTTAAGTGACGATGTGGTCCAGGATGGTAAACACACTAGAGATATTGGTTCTTTAGTGATGGTGCCGGAACACACCTATTGGTATTGGGCGGCAGTTTTGCAAACTTGTCCGGGCTAGAAATAATGTATATATATATTTGTCGTTTATACAGAGGTACCTGCAGAACAACAGCGAGGAGGCTCGACACCTGTTCGACCTGATCAGCCACATGCTGGAGTACGAGCCCTCGCAGCGCATCACGCTCCGGGACGCGCTCAAGCATCCCTTCTTCAACAAGCTGCCGCACAACCAGAGGCTCGGTCAGTACACACACACACGCACACATACGCACACACGCGCACGCGCGCAAACATGTAAACACGCGGGTGTTTCTTTTTCTAAATGAAAACTTCAGCGGCATTGTGCGATTATCATTAAGGGAAAACTTATAGATTCACCGTTACCATTTAACGCTATGACGTCAGCTCTCAACATACTACACTATGTCGAGTATAAGATGGCGCTTTATAAAGCTTGTTTCAATTACAAGAATATACAAATTTAATTATACTAATTTTTTATTCCAAAATTTCTACGTTTCACTTTTTTCCCCATTGGACTGCCTAGTTTTTATTTACACGGTATATATAGGCTCAGTCCTTTGAGCACAATCTCACTCGATGTTAAGTGACGATGTGGTCCAAGATGGTCAGTATACTAAGCCTAGAGGTTATACTGGTTTTCAAGTAATGCTGCCGGAACATACCTATGGGTATTTGGCGACAGGGTTTTCAGACTCCAGGAGTGGTAGCGCTACCCAGCCATTGGTTTCCTCACGATGTTTTCCTTCACCGAAAGCTCAGGCAGATTTTTAGACCTTGATAGGTTGGTGGATTCGAACCAGTGTCCATTGACGCGTAATCCGGTCGTACTACCAACTACGCTAACATCGCTTCACGTCCGCCACGTCGTTTTCAATAATGAATCGCTTATTGAATCTAAATACAGTCACTTTTAAACTCCTTTTTTTCGTCATATTATGTATCAAACTTGAAATGCGTGCCCTCAATAAGCAATTTAAGAGGTTAATAATATAATAAAAATCGGTAAACCCCTCGAGCACTAACCTGGCGTTTACGCCAGCTTTCCATTGTTTTCCTATTGTCTCATTTCTATGGGTAAAATCGACATATTAATGTAGTCTATTCTTCTGGGTCTTATTCAATTAGTGTGGTCGAAATGCGATTATGACTATTATTATAAATTTGAAGGTATGAAAACGTTGTTTCCAATTTTTAAAAAAATTGTTGACAAGCTCATCGAGTTGCTAAAGAAAATACAAATGCGTTAATAATCAGAGTAAAAAATACATTATATATAAGCAAAGTTTGTTTTTTTGTCCGAGGTAAACTCGAAAACTACTGGACCGATCGGCGTGAAACCACAACCATTCGACGCGGAATTAATCGCAGATGGTTATAGGCTATATACTTTTTGGATTCCATCGACTCTTTCTCATTTTTTTTTCATTCATTTGTTTTTTTAGGTACGCAGTGAAGAATATATGAAATGAAATATATATGATATTTTATTATATATAAATAAGACCCCGTATAATTGATCTGACAAGTGAATTCTTTTGTTATAGGATACCAGTTTACAAGGCCATCGTTCCTTAGGTCAGGCCCGTTCATAGCTTTTAGAGATGCTTAAAAAGCTTTGTTTTTTTAATTTTTTGTAATTTAATTTATAATTTAAAAAAAAAAACACATATTGCGACATGATGTCAATAAATGTTACCGCGTTCGTTTTTAGTTAATTCGATTCGTTTAATAAATTATCTTAACGTTAGTGTGCAGTTGTATTTGGCTTACTGTATGTATTTTTGTTACCTGTTACTATAATATATCTTTTAATTTATTTTTTTATTAATTTTTTTTAATATACGTAAATTAAGCAAGTCGAATCTCGGAGATACATTCGAACTGAATAAAAATAAATAAGTAAATATCGATTAAAATTCTATGAAAATCGATGAGATTCGCTCGCATCGCTTAATCCAATGTATATTTTTTTTTAATGTATTAATAAATGAAAAGGAGTTGAATGTGTAGTATGAGTAATGTTATTTTGTGTTCTGATGAGACAGGCAATGACCGCGCCCGGTGCAACGGGGAGAGTTCGGGGTCCCGTGAGCGGTCGCACTCCCTCAGCAGGTGAGGGCCCCGGGCTGACCCCGCGTGAGACCCCCGGACCCCTCGGACCCCCGGGGGTCGTCGCGGACCCCCGAGTGCGGATGGTCGCCGTTAAGCGCAAGTGGGACGCTCCGCGCTAGTAAACCATACATACAGAGACTTGTACAGTGCTTATGTTATAAGTGATCATTGTTTTATTTTATCGAACTCGTATTATATATATAAATCTAGGTCCTTGTTGTGAAAACTTATCGATTTGTATTTATAATTTAAAAAGAAAAAACGGAAACGTAATTATTGTATGAAATAAAGACTGTTATGTCTAAATTGCAGTATTTGTATTATTTGTTACCAATGAAGCATTCCTTTGTTTTTTTTTGATGTGAAACATCTATAGCCGCACGTAAAACCGATTTCTGGCGTGGCGCCGCGTCGCCACGCTATATGATGGTATATATATACAGTCTATTTATTTATATAATAAATTAGTAATTAGTAAATTTTTGTATTGAATGAAAATATATGTTTATTCAATAAATAGTCATCGTTATCTGGAAAAAAAATCGTAATATTTTATTTTATCATTATGACATATTTAGTTCCTATCACAATTTGTTCTTTTCTGCATATTACTTTTACAAAATAATGTCGATGTTTCACATCTGCCAGGCGTCCCGTGACGGCTCACATTTTTTTTCCTCCCGATATAGTGGTGACCGTCTATGTGAACGATTGTGTGTTTTTGGTAATGGCACCATTCTGCGCAACCACTATAAACGAAGTTATGTAGTTCTATTAAAAGATATACAGAAAAGATAAATCTGAACGAGTTTCTCGGCTCTGGTCGATGACTGGGTTGTTTTCCGAACGAGAGGTTAGCGTTATGGATGTTCACGGCCGCCTTGTAGGACCTTTTTTTTTTGACGAGGGCAAATGCATTTACACACTACCCTTACCGATTGCATTAGTGAAACCGAAGTCCCCCAATGCAATGGGTAAGGGGGCGCGGAGGGACGAACTCCGTGCCAGTGTGGGGACTCGCCCGGGCGTGAAGCGCCCGGAAATACCCAGTAAAACCTCCCGAGGCCGTCCGCCGCATTGGGGATGAGGGCGACACGGGGTGGCTTAGCCTTCGTAGGACCTACCTTGACTAAAAAAAAAACTACCCTAGTGTAGTATTGCAACAAATAGAACGACAAAATTATTTTACCCGGTGACAAAAGAGGAACTAGCGAAAGCCATCTTGAATGTAAATCTGGGTTTTGTTGACATTTCTCCTGTCGTGTATGACTGATGAGCTATGAGTCGCGTGTTTTTTTTTTGCTTGTTAAATAAACATTTACTATATATATGTTTCTAAATGTCATGATTTATCACTTAAAATTAAAAATGGCCAAGCATTACAATTTTTATTAACCGTAGTGGCCTTAACAGCTTCACCGAAGTTTGAGGCGAGCGCTTAAGGCGCTTTGCCTAAAAACGGTACCCAGCACAAAGGCGTCAAAATGTTACAAAAATCTGATTGAGCTGCTAACCGTGATAAAGATTTCACGGCATTTGCCCTACCTAACCGAACGGTTAGTAAATCTGAAAGTAAAAAATGTCCCTTACAGAACCATCTATTAATTGACATATTTTTTTGATATTCGCGGCTTCCCCCATACATTTTCTACGGTAATAGCAATTATGAAGTCATTTTTTGACAACCGAATTCACTAATAATTATTCATTGATTTCAAAGTAACTAAAAATCTGATTTGCAGTTAATTGAAATGATGGGGGTTTTTAGAGCTAAATAAAATGTTTTTTATAGAAATTGTGCTCTGGAATTATTGGTTCATGTTGTCAACCAGAGATAAATAATAAAAGACTATAATTTAACGTGTGCGAAGTTTACGAGAACCCCCCCCCCCCCCCCCCCTCGCTCGACAGCAACTCATCGCAAATACAATATAGCATAATCAGAATGAATGTGAATGTATAATGTACTTTTATTTAGTTAACTTCATAATATGTAAACTCCGGTTTGAATCGTCTACTAAAATTGTTTGATACGTCGCGGGCCGTAGTGTGACGACCACTGTGCTAGTGCATGCAGTGTCAATCAAAAGCAATCACAGCGTACGCTATCACCATATTAGATAAGGTTTTGGGACGCGACTACATATGCTATCCTTTGAATTATCTAATAATATAGATCTGTTTGACTTACAAAGTACCAACGTCACAGTCTGTAAAATATACTCAGTGCTTTTATCGCTATGTTCATATCTGACCATGTCTGTTAGATACCACTAACTGCATTACTGATTTACTAGATTCTGTTTTTAAATCATACACCATAGATTTATTCTGTACTAGCCGTGTGTCCGCGGGTCTGCACGGCTTTTATATATTCTTCACTACGTATTGATGGTGCAGTCCATTGAATAGTATTTTGTTTACAATGTCATGAGTTTCAATTTTTTTTACACGGAACCCTAATATCTCTGTTAATAATTTTCCTTAAATTATTTTGGGTACTAACAGAAAGCAATGATATTTCGCACAAACTCAAACACCTGCCAGTAAAACTGCATTGAATCGAGATTTTATTCACAATTTTATGACTTAGTTTTTTTACGGAGAACCCTAATTATTTTCGAAAAATACAAGTAGCCTGAGTTACGCGTAGAAACTTTAGCTTACTGCCAAAAATTGTCCCGTCGAAATAGGTCCAGCCGTTTCTGAGATTACCCGGGATAAACAATAGAAAAAAAATTAAGAAATTGTGTTTTTCTAAAACATTATGCATTATGTATTTTGACATTAGAAACAGACACTTCAAATTTATTATTAGTAGCTCAGTTGTATTACGTTGTGTATATATATAGATATAAATTTATAATAAAGTTTTTTTTTTACCTATCTAATGCTGATGACCGGAAAGGCCCTTTACAGCTTCAACGAACTTTGTAGGCGAGTGCTGAAGGCACTCAGGATTAGTTACATCATTAATAACTCAGGAACGGGCAGGCGGATTTTTATTACTTCCGATTTCTTCGTTTGATCTTCGCCCCGAATAGAATTACTATTGAAATTTGTGTTTGTTTGTTTCGTATGTTTAAACTTTGTTGCGCATTGAAAGAAAAACTAAGCTTAACATTTATTGATTCTGATGCTGTACAAAGTTTACTGGACAGCTTGTATATGATAGAAAGTTCGTATTCAGGAAAAACAATTTTCATCAATACCTTTTGTCATATTAAATGTCAAATGAAATGAAATGTTGGAGTAAAATAAAATACATATTATCCTCGATTCAAGATTTTTCAAGCAGAAATAAAAAAAAACAAATGAAACGACAACGATATTTTTTCAGTTTTATTTTCAGGATAACACAGAAATTCCAATTATTGTACGAAAAACTCGACATCTCGAGATAAGTAAGTTTATACAACTTATAGAGAAATTTGATTATTTTCGTATGTGACAATAAATACAAATAGTCGAATTTAGTTATTATTTAATAATTATATTATAAAACTTAACTTTATCGTCCACGTCATCGTTACATAGATAAATATTTTAAGTACAAAATAACAACAGTTAAAATGTTTTTGGAATGATGAATAAATAGTTTCGTTACGTGAAATTATATAATAAATGTTCTTGGACACTCTTTAAAATGCAATATTGATGATGTATTGTGTACGCAAAAAAAAATCAAATACAAATTTTTAATAAATTTGAACTCCGGTGACTTATAATTTCATGTAATTATTATTTTTAAAAAAATGACGATATCCCGGGCAGAAGTTAGTGATCTATAAAGTCACATATCGATTTAATCCAGCACTACTTCAGTACTAGTCACTCACTGTTTGACAGTCGTCATTCT
Organism: Samia ricini; assembly: GCA_014132275.2. Lineage (NCBI taxonomy): Eukaryota > Metazoa > Arthropoda > Insecta > Lepidoptera > Saturniidae > Samia > Samia ricini. Next base: position 4,620,140 of record AP028162.1, read on the forward strand.
AATCGAGTTATGTATCCATATAAATACAGATTTAAAAAAACACACTACGCATTGCTTAAATAAAACAAAGTAACTTTTGCTAATTTTTATGATGTAAAACATTACGCATTGATTTAAAAAAAAAGTAACATTTGGTATTTTTTTAATTTAAATGCTGGCAACACCGACGCTTGTAGTACGGCTAGATCATGTCAACGCTAGGACGTCCTTCGGGCCAAGTGTAGACAGGCGGTACAGCTGGACTGTAGTTGAAGTCGTACATCTGCGCTCGGATGAACGCTTCAGTGTCCAACGGCTGCGGTTGTACCGACGCTTTCCCTGTATATGCAACGCGACAATCAATGTAAATGTAAATACAACGTTTCAGAGTACGGCCCGTAATTTTACACAAAATCCATAGAGCAAGACTTCCGAGTACTGAAAAATAGAACTATCATTACACTCCTTGAGCACTATCCTGGCGTTTACGCCAGCGTTCCCTTGTTTTTCTATTGTCTCATCTTTATGAGTAATGGACATAAAGACATCTTTCCACTTCGCTGGTTTGGTGCTTAGCATAGATACCATGTCCTCCCCATATAACGCTAGAGACGTTAAGCATGGAGTTGAAATGATTGCTTTCAATATAATTTGTTTTTGCAATATTTTTTTATTAAATTCATTAAGAAAACACGAAGTTTTTCAATTATGTAGTTTCTATTTATGTCATCTGTCAATTTCATATTAAATCTTACGCGGTGGATACGAAAGCCAAACAATTAGTAAAACAACGGCTAAAGGTAATAGTTACATTCTCCCTGAATAAAACATTAAAATCAAGTATTTGAAAATAAATCTTGACTTTGGGAGATTATAATTATGATTCTGAATGAAGCAAAAAAAAAAATTTTTACACTGGATAGGCTCAGTGCTTTGACCACAATCTAACCTGATGTTAAGTGACGATGTTGTCCAACATGGTAAACACGCTAATACTGGTTCTCAAGTGATGCTGCCGGAACACACCTATTGGTATTTGGCGACAGGTTTTCAAACTTGAGGGTGGTAGCTACCCAGGCGGGCGTTGTTAAAAAATGCATCTACCACCATGCAATGGTTTCCTCACGATGTTTTCGTTCACAGACTGATTTTAGAGTTTGGATAGGTGGGTTTGAACTCGCGTCTATTGAAACGGAAACCGGCCGTACTATCAATTGCGCCATCGTCGCTCAAAATTGAAGTATCAAAACCGTGTGACAAGTATTCGGCGGGAGATGAACCCACTCGCGCTCGCACACACTTGGTTACCGGGTATACTCACAATACGCCAAGTCAAGGCTAGTTAAGAAGTTAGTGCGTGTCTTTATTATGTTTTTTTCATTTAACATTATTAAATAAAATGAACCACAACGGATTTAAACATGTGGATGTTTCTTAGCAGGCACACCCGTAAAACGAAATTTAATTAATATTTATTTATCTGCTTTATATTACACCTGATGTTAAGTGACGATGGTAAACAAATTTATTATATTTCGGTTAATGGCGCAACCCTTTATAAAATAGTATTATTCCTAACGTCCTTGTCGTGTTTTCATTATAACAGTCAAATAAATTACGTACAACTATTACATAGGTAAAAATGGATTTGTAAATCAAGAATATAATTAAAAATAATACTTGATTTTTCACTTAGAAACCTAGAAAATATCTCCCTTACCAAATATTTGAGATATTATTTACAATCAACCTATCGTATGATTAGTTAATTACATATGAAATTATTTATCGATATATTTATTATAGTATTACCGCGGACCTATTTATTGCTCACAGTTAATTGAGTAAACCTGTGTTCCAGACAACGCAAGCTCATCGCCCCAGGCGAGCACGGTCTGGTCATGTGTGCATGTGTGTCCGTGTGTTTGTTGGTCACTTATTTGTTGTCCGTTCTACAGTACAGATCAATGGTTTCCAACCTTTTTTTTACGAGGGACTACTTTGATTTCTTTGTTGATATAATTGACCAACAAACCACGATTAAAAAGTATAGTCAATATCTGTACTTCTATAGTAATAAGTAAAATTGAAGTGCAGATTTTTTTTCTAACCTAGCTAATGTTGTTGACCGGGAGGGCCTTTACAGCTTCACCGAACTTTGGGGGCGAGTGCTGAAGGCACTCAGCCGCATAAGGTAACTAGCACAAGGGTTCGAACCTCGGCTTGGCCGCTACCTGAGTGTGAAAACTCCCGCGGAATTTTGATCCTAGCTAATCCCTACATTTTTTATTTAACATAAAAAAAGGTTCCTTACAGGAGCTATGTACCTGCGTGTTATGTGCAGGAGTGTGTATGTAGTGTTGTGCGTGTAATGTTTGATGCATGTTCAGTGTTACTGTATCGCGCTGGCGGCGACGTGAAGAGTCTCCCCAGTTAGGGAATGAGACACTTCTTGGGTCGCCGCCTGAGGGGGACCCGGAGTGTGTGCGGGAGCAAAATTAGCCGCCTGTCCCCGGCGGCGGGAACGGCGGTTACGAGACGTTTGACAAATTGAAAGGTAAAAACCATTATTCGTTTTATTCACTACTTTCTTGTCGCACTAAACTTACTTAAAAACGTTTCTGAATATAATTACAAGCTCCCATTTAATTATTGCCATTTTATGGGAAAAAAATATTAAATCAAACACTAAAACATGCACTTATAAATTTCAATAAAGTATCAAAATCGCATAGCCGTTTTGCTACGGCCGATAACCCGGTAACCAAATAGGTAAAACATTATCAGCTGATGTGCGCGGGCGCGAGAGAGTGCGGTCGTCGCCCGCTGAATACTTCTCGCACGGTTTTGATACTTTTAATTAAATTACTTAATTTTCTTACTAAATTATTAATTTTTTTTTATGCTTTACTTAGAATCATAATAATAGACTGCCGCTTAATTATTGACATCGATTTCAAAGTCACCTACCTGCAGTGGCGGTGCAAGATTATAGTTTGGGGCAAAGAACAATTCGTGAGCCGCCCCTCCCCCCTTCCGCCCCCCCATCAGCAACGCAATGGAAATGCAATAAATATATAACGCGGGCGGTGCCGCGGGCAATCATCAAAAATCAAATCAACATCAAAATTTATTTATTCAATTTAGGCCGTAAGAAGGCGCTTAGGAACGTCTAAAAACACTACCACCGGTTCGGAAAACAACCGAGTCGAGAAGAGCGCAGGCAAGAAACTCGATCTGATTCTTTTTTTTTTTTTTTTAAATATTATATGTATCATTTTTTTTTCTTATATAAAAAAACTATACAAATCATAGTGTTAATAATGTTAGCGGGCGCACAGAGATGTGAGTTAATTCCAGACATCACTATCGTTCACGTAATGCTCCACCCTGTAATAACCTTTTGAGATTAAGACTTGCTTGACATAATACTTGAACTTATTGTCAGGTAAATCGGTAATGTTACTTGGGATCTTATTGTAAAACCGAATACTATTACCTATAAAGCTTTTATTACACTTACTTAACCTAAAGCGTGGTTCCGGACAACTTGTCTTTACTTCTAATATTAAAATTATAACGATCATTCACTAGATCTAGCTTGTCTAAATTAATACGAATATGTATTAAGTTATCGAAGATGTATTGGGAGGGCAAAGTTAAGATATCATATTCTTGAAACTTGTTCTTTAGAGATTCGCGAGGTCCCGTATTGTATATAATAATAAGTATATGTATTTGGGCTCCGTCGCGAGGCCGTGGGGGACCTCGGCCACGCCTTAAGCCGCCGCTGCGTACCTGTAAATACCTGTAAATAAATAACTTACCGGTCGCGTACGCGTGCTCGACGAGCTTCTTGGCTATTCTGACGGAACAGTTCTGTATTTGTTCCAGCGGCGGGTAGAGGCCGCCGTGGTCCAGGTCATCTTGAGACACGATTTCAGCTAGAGCCTGGATTATAATAACTTGGAGTTTGTAAACGACATGTATTAGGAAAACAAGCGGTCGCCCGCGACTTCGTCTACGTGTCTTATCTTGTTGATTGTGGGCTTGAAATGCGGGATGTTTCGATGTTTTGTTTTTAATACCCTATCAGTTACCGAGCGACACATGCTTCCCGTACATGTGTATACGTATTCTCATTTGTTTTTTTTTTTTAAATAATTTATAAGTGTTATTGCTATTTTTTATAGTCTATAAATTGTTATCTATAAGGGGGCGTCCATAAATTACGTGAGGTGTTTTTTTTTAATTTTCTGCCCCTCCCTCACCCCCCTGGTGAGATGTCGTGAGATTTTATTCAACCTCTTCCCCCATCCCCCAATCTCACGTGAGATTTTTCAAAATGTGAGTTTCTTACGTAAACGCGTTGGATTGTTATTGTAAAAAGAAAAAAACAAATTTGCTTCGTGCTTTTATTTACGACTAGTTAAGAATAGTAATCAATATTGATGAGAGTTTTAAAGTGCAATAAAAATTTAACAATAGAATACTTCAATCGTGACTACTGTGACTAAAAAAAGAATACCTATTCTAATTCAGGCCATGGAGAATCATGCGCGGTCTCAAGAGAGGCTATTGGAACCAACATGTCCATATGATTTTCAGTAAAATCATCTGCTCCTTCAACTTCAAATCAACCTCAAAAAAAATTGCGTGATATTTGCCGAGACCCCCCCTCTCTCCAGCGTAAGATTAGATGAGGTTTGACTCGACCCCCTCCCCCCCTTAAACACCTCACGTAATTTATGGACGCCCCCTAAACAGTATAAACAGTAGTCTATAAACTGCCTCGGTGGCGCAGTTGTGTTACGGTGCGACTGCCGTTCTGAGGTCTCGGGTTGGATCCCCGGGTCGGGTCAAGTGGTATTGGGTTTTTCTACTCAGTATCATCCCAGAGTTTGGAATTCGTGCCCGATATGGCGACAGGCTCGTCCCCTGTCACGTCTGGGACGGAACTAAGCTCGGCGGAATACGAGTGGTGTAGTTCGCTACATCACCTCTGCCTAACCCTTCGGGGATAACAGCCGTGAGCTTATGTTTATGTTATGTGTTTATTAACATATGTTTTTCGCACACACAACGTTTTATCAAAATCGATCGAGTCATTTTTGAGTTGGAGCCGATTTTTTTTATTATTTTTTTTACCTATTAAACCCTAAGTCTAGAGGTACCGGTTCTCAAGTGACGCTGCTGGAACACACCTATTGGTATTTGGCGACAGGTTTACAAACTGGAAGGTGGTAGCTACCCACCCAGGCGGCCATTAATAAAAAAATACCCTACTACCAATGGTTTCCTAACATCGTTTTCCTTCACCCGAAAGTTAGGGTTGATTTTAGAACCGGATAGGCGGGGATCGAACCCGCGTCCATTATCGCTAAATGATCTTTCATTTACATCCATCAAAAAGCAGCTAACAAATTTAAATAGTAAAACATGTTTTTTCACACTAATTTTAATATAATATTAATAACTAGCTTGTAGCTGTTTCATATATGCGTTTTAATTTTCTTTTAGGGAACCCTAATCATTTTCCTAAAAAACTTTAGTATTAAGATAAATTATAGCATTTGCCCGTAAAACTGCATGGAATCGGATTTTACTCAATCTTTTATGAGTTTAATGTTTTTTTTTGCGCGGTTCCCTAAGTATTTTCGAAAATTAAAATTTTCAGCCGTTTTAAAGCCGTTGTACCTATTAAAAACAGACAAAGAAAAATTTCAAAAACTTGTATTTTCGGTACAGGTATCGTTTATACATATACATGGTAAAAAAAAAATGATATTACAAACAGACACTTGAATTTTATTTATTAAGTATAGCAGATAAGAATACCTCGGCAGCTAGGAGCATGAAGTCATCAGATATATCGACGATCCCGGCGCAGATGATGCCGAGCGCGAGTCCGGGAATATGTAGGAGTTGTTCCCTTGCCCGGGACGCAGCACCCGACCGTCCTTGGTGCGGTACTCCGGGAACGGGGAACCCGACGCGAATATAGCGCGGTCCTGTATCATCCAAGTCAGCAACTTCTTTACCGGCGTCGAGCGTTACCAATGCTATGACGTCAGCCGTTAACATGCCACAGAATGAATTTATATTCACGCTATAGCTTATCGTTTGTTTCGTTTATAAATAAGTTATAAGTAAATGTACGTAATCATTATTCAGAGCGCCATTTGATATAAAAACCAGACAAATGTTATAAGATACGGCTATAATAATAAATTCCATTAATAAAATTTAAAAAAAACCGTTTCTCCAAAGTGTTTTCACTTCTGTCGGCAGTACCTATGGCTGCCTAGTTTTTTACAATTATTAAAACAATTTCGTCTTAACACTGACCAAAATAAATACTGGTCAAACAATTTTTAGATATTTCATTTATAATAATAGTTATAAAAAATCATAATTAACAAATTAATGATTTTTTTATGAATTTTTATCGCAGGATCTTATGAAGTATATATACCGCAAGGGCTCCACGAAGTTTAAAATTTATAGGCCAATTATTTACACTTTTTATCCCATTATTTATGCCAACGGAGATTGGAAAAAATTTGTTAATTAACAATCGGATAACTTTTTGAAAAAAATTTTCTACGGGGCTCGATTCATTCAAGTGTTCAGAAGCTACTAGAGTTTTTTTTTTAAAATTACATTTTATGTTATAAAAAAATATTTCTTTTGATAAAATCTCTCTTTAGCGGCAGCGCGGAGCCCTATTTTCAACGTCAAATTAAAATTATAAAAAATGGAGATAGAATTTCGAGAGTCGAGAGAGACTTTTTTATCGGAAATTTCCTCCTCTTTAACGGACTTTTTTCAAAATTGCTTAAATGTTAATATTTTTTGAGTTATTAACGAAAAACTAAAAATCATTTTTTTTTCATCTTATTTAGTTAATAACAAACTGCCCCAAAATCCTTCAAAAACATTTTTCTAGAGCTGATTCCGAATCGAATGAGCTATCGCTCATACTTTTAGGGCCTTTATCTCTATTTATCACGTTTTTAAACTTGTTGACTAGACTATAATCAAATGAAGAAACTCGTAAGCATAATCCCGAGTTTCCCCCCTATCGTCATCAAAAATAAGCAAAGAATAGACTTCCCATTGATCATTACGTAACATGAGCGACCGCTTATTGATACAGAATACGGTACAGGTATAGAATTGCACTAGCCGTGTGCTCGCGGCTCCGCCCGCGTTTCATATATTCTTCACAGTGTTATTTAGTTTTTAAATAATAATTGGACAATAATGGTGCTGTCCATTGAATCTTATTTCTGTTCACAACTTTATGAGCATTAATACTTTTACACGAAACTTAATTATTTTCCCAATTTTTTTTTTTTTTTTTTGATTACAAAGATATTTCTCACATATTCAAAAATACACTTGCCACTAGGAGTAACCATTGAATCATTCTCTTTTCTTAATTTCATGTGTTTAATTTTTTTACACGGAACCCTAATTATTTTCGCAAAATAATAATAGCCGAAATTACGCGGAGTAAATTCGGCTATCCGCCAGAAAATGTCGTGTCAGAATCGGTTCAGCCGTTCCGGAGATTAGCCGCAACAAATAAACTTACATCTGAACACAATTTTTTAAAAATTGTATTTTTTAAATCTATATGTAGATTGACTAGCCTGTATATCTTATTGGTGTATAAATTTAAAAGTTGATTCAACCGATAGAGTCCACTTATGGACATAGGTCTCACCCAGAAAAAGGGGGTGGGGGTTGCCATAATCGGCATGCTAGGCAGACGGGTTGGCGATCGCAGTCAGAGTGTTTGCGGAACCAAGAGGATGCTGCTGCAGTGCCGCCCCAGTTTATCCCTTAGTCGCCTTTTACGACACCCTGGGGTAGTTAGGGGGTGGTAGGATTCCTAGCTAGGAACACACGACATAAATGCATTTACACCGTCAAAAAAAAAAAAAAAAACACACGACATGTATAACACACGTACGTCTGTGTTGCTGTAGGCCTCCTCGGCGGTGCACTCCGCCTTGCTGGTCGGGTTCGAGAGCGCGAATATGACGGGTCGGTCGTTGCAGGCGCCCATCTTACGCAGTATGTCCGGGGTGAACGCGCCGCCGATAGCCGCCGCGCCTGTGCGTCGTACGCGCACCATATTATATATATTTTTTTTATTCGAACCTAGCTAACGCTGTTCACCGGGAGGGCCTTTACAGCTTCACCGTGACTTTGGGAGCGAGTGCTGAAGGCACTCAGCCGGAAAAGGTGACTAGCACAAGGTTTACCAAAGTGGTACGAACCTCGGCTTGGCCGTCACCTGAGTCTAAAACTCTCTCGCGAGTTCGAACCTCGCTAATCCGTACATTTTTTTATTTAACATTAAAAAAACGTTTCCTTACAGGAGCTATGTACCTGTGTGTTATGTGCAGGAGTGTGTGTGCAGTGTTGTGCGTGTATTGCTTAATGCATGTGCAGTGTCACTGTATCACGCTGGCGGCGACGTCAAGAGCCTCCCCGGTTGGGGAACGAGACACGGGCCATATTATATAAGTCGTATAGAATCATAGGCGGTTATCTAAAAACGCCAACAAGAAAACGTTAATATCGGTTTATTTTTAAACTGTGTGCTATTAACTTCTTCTTCTTCTTGTTGTGTTTTTAATGACTCTGCACGGCTTGTGTCTTAGCCAGTGTCAAGTAAATCTTTCCTTGTGTCAATTTATGCCATAAGTTCTACATAAAAAATTGCTATTTTTTTTAGCTTTCTTTTTTTTAAATCGCTATTGACTTCATGTTCTCATATAAGTGAACTACCTATAGATTAAAACACGGTTTATACATCAATCATCACTCTGCTATACTGTAGTAAAAAAAAAATATCCAATTGCCAAAAATGAGTCGAAGTGTAGAGATAGCCACTGTTGATTCTATACGACTCATATAGCACTTTATTATCCGTAAGCTGACACCGATTTCAAAATTACTATCGAAATGAAAACAAAGGATACATCGAAGTAAGGAGAAGTAGATTAATACAATAATTAGTTATTAGTTATTATATTGAAACTCTATAAAATGACGTCAAACAGAAAAATTGGCTTTTTAACATTTATAAAGATTAAATCGCTATGGAGTATAAGCCTCTTAAGAACCTGTACTTTTCGAATGAAGTAGTACGTTCGGTCTATTGCAACCTTTTACAGCGCATCATCTGTCTTATATTCTGTATAAGTTCGGTGAAATGTTTCTGATGTATCAGGAAAATTGCATTTTAGTCATAAATAATAATATATTTACGTAATATAATTATTTATAGCTAAAAGAGAAAATGTTCAAAAGAATATTCATGCAAAGACTAAAAGAAAACAAAATGAATAAACTATAAAAATGCACTAAAAAGTCATTAAATTATTACGTTATTAATGTGTCGAGTCCCATAAAAATGAAACAATAGAAAGATGATAGGAAAACAATGGAAGGCTGGCGTAAACGCCAGGAAGGTGCCGAGGGGTTAATTTCGGAGTCGGTGGCAACCAGATTTAACCAATGTACTCATTTACAAATAGAAATATTTTAATCGTAATTTTTTGTTTTGTTTTTAATTCAAAAAGTTTTTTTTTTTTTTCTACTTTTTAGCTTAAGTAATTACTTTTAGGTATACCTGTGAAGCCTACTTCATAGCTTTGGAAACGTATATATGAAACACGTGTAAGTGTCTATAATTTTCTAGTTTTTCTCAATTTCCCTGAGTTCCACTGATCAGATCCTGATCTGCTGGAATTAGGACCATCTAGGAAGTGTACTTATTCGATTAAAAAACAAATTACAAATCGGTCCACAGATGACGTAGAAATCGCGTAGTAAACATTTAAAAAAAAACACAGACGAATAAATCACCTTCTCATTTTTGAAGTCGGTTAAAAAGACTATATTTAATCAAAATATCACGTCAATATTGTTTTAAAGTTTTATGTATAAAAGGGAATTAGATAAAATTTTGATGTTTTATAAAAAAAAAAATGTCTCGTTTAGATAGTTACCGATGAGAACAGATGGGGTTATCAGGTCGACGACCTCGGCGAGCGTCCGCACCGGCGGGTGATCCTTAGCGAACTTCTCCTTGTGCTCGTTGAGACCGCCTTCGGGCCGGTTCTTCACGATCAGCCCTCGCGAGTCCACCATCCAGATGCGGCCGCGCGCCTCCGCCTCCGCCGTACCCTCGGCCTTCATCGCCATCACGCACAGCTCCGCTATACCCAGCGAAGCCTGACATACAATACATTATTCAAGTTTAGACTACGCAGAATCTTTACGCCCGAAATACGGTCCGCAGTGACACAAGACGAAAGTCTGTGCAAATATTACGTAAACATCAAGTGTTGCTAGTGATAATATACTGAGAAGTACTCGCTAACAATGGAGCTAATTAGAAAGCTCAAAGTTACTCAAAGGGCCTGAATCAAAGTTACCTTACATTCCCCGAAGCATTGCCAAACTAAAGTGGTAGTAGACTGAGCACGCTGTGTTTTTTACACGGTATAGGCTCAAAGCTTTGACCATAATCTCGCCTAATGTTAAGTGACGATGTGGTCCAGGATGCTGCCGGAACACACCTATTGGAATTTGGCGACAGATTTTTAAACTTGAGGGTGGTGGCTACCCAGGCGGTTATCATTACGAAATGCCCTACGGTGCACCTTCACCGAAATCTTTGGCCAATTTTAGAGTCAGATAGGTGGGATCGAACATGCGTCGATAGACGCCGAATCCGGCCGCACTACCCGCTGCCCAATCACCGCTGTTGCTCATAGAACCTATGTACCAACGGGTTCTCGAATAAATATCGCATACCAGAAGGTGCAGTGTGGGTAAACCTATAATAAGTTGGACCGACGGCCTAGTGAAGACCGGTTGATATGGAAATCTTTAGGCAAGACATACGCTCAATAGTGAACGTCTTTCGGTTTATTATTGTATAAATGTTTTATTTGCAAATGCCTGCATAATACCTGGGAAACCTAATATGATATGATATATACACGCATAACGTCACACCTCTCTTCCATAAGGGCAGGCAGAGACTACATCCTTCCACTTGCTATGAACCTGACACACGTTATCCACGCTCTTCTTTATGGGTACGTTTCACCTGGCCTATATTTATTTTATGATATGACACAATATAAACACTATAAAAAAAAAGCTATGTAGCCGTGTGGTGCCGACTATGAATAGTACAACCCTATATCTTCGGGTGTCGTAAAAGGCCATTAAAGGATATAAACCAGGGAATGGGCAGCATCATTCTCTGCGTACCAAAAGCACCTTACTGCGACCGCCAACCCGCCTGTCAAGCGTGACCATTATGATAATCCCCCCCTTTATTGGGGGAGACCTATGCCCAGGTATCTCTTATCATTGAATGGATGGATGTAGCTCTAGATATAGTCGTACACTTGGTGACCCCATAAATACAAGTACATGAAACTATGATAAGAAATTTCTAATCCCCTCCTTAATGTATATTAACCTTAAGACATATATAATAGAGTAAATTTCATAGAGAATGCTTTTCCCGAATTCGATCACCAGTTGTCCTACTTTAAAATTGAAACTTTAAAAACTCTATATTTACCTCCCCAGCGCCCTGGAACACAATGACATTCTGTGAGAGCTTCTTGCCCGTGATACGTAAACTGGCGATCAAACCCGCAACCGCGACGGCCGCCGTCCCCTGTATGTCATCGTTGAACGTGCAATACCTTCAGGAATTACAATTATTTTCAACAGACTTACATAAATATGTATCATTTTTACATTTAAAAGACAATGTAGCAGCGACCACTAACTATAAATTATTCGATCACTGCTACTGTTGTAGGGAACGATGTCCCTTATGGCACACTGGGCTAGGCAGCAAACAACCGGGGACAAACTGGGTTTACACCGCTGAATCCTCCCTCACCAATACCAGAGAACGATGAAACTCCACTGACCTGGTGGTGACTTTGGTCCCAGACCTGGAAGCAGCGTGTCATATATCCAGCGCAGCTCCGTCCACCGATACACATATAATTTTCGACACACACAAAACGTTTGAAAACAACGTCCACAAAACACAGTCTATTTATGCGTCCGCACGGTGGTTATAGAAATACAGTTTATATATGTGTTTTTCATGCTTAACCAGGATAAGGGTTACAAGAAAAAGAAAAGGTATAACTGACTCACGGCCAACACCTGAATTTCACACTCGCACTGTATCGCTGGGTGGTTTTCTGACTTATTTTCTTGAATATTTTGTTTTCTTTCACGGAGCACTCGCGAGTTTCTGTTTTTGTTGTTAACGGCACACACTACTGTTTCTATTGGCTAACGAGCGCCCGGGTAGCACGCGTTGCTATTGGTGCATTATGGCCGCGAGATTTAAATGGGTAAAGGAAGGGATGAAAGGAAAGGTTAAGCTTGTCCAATACGTATATTGCGAATATTAATTGGACGTTATTCAAAAAACAAATTTGTTCGGTACGACGCAAGTTCAAAATGTGCAATGTAATCGTATAACGCGCGGTAAGGCATTTTTCAGTGCGATGAGGCGATTGGTCGAGATCCTATTGCTTTTGATTGGTCGCAGCGCATTCAAAAAGCGCGCGCGTTCCAAATGAGAGAATTCCCGTCCCCAATATCGGTAAGAAAAAGAATTAAGCAGTGATCGGCCCAAACAAACAATTAACGTTATAACCTAAATTTTTATTTTTATATTAACTTAGCCGTTCCCGCGGCTCCGCACGCGTATATTATTTTCTATTCCGCACAATTGTTCACTGTGTTAAAATACTTTTAAATAATCATCTATTCCTGACTTAATTTATTAAGGAACTAGTTGTCTGCCGTTTATATTAAAATAATAATAGTAAGAATAAAAATATAAGAAGGAACATGATAATAGTAATGTTAGTGAAGTTTGTTTAATTATTATTTTGATTGCTTTTCCTATATACTCATGCATATTGTTTAAGGTAACAAAATAGCTGCACCTACTACCTATATATAACCTGGATAGACAGAAAGATGTTGTCTTTTATATAATGTAAAGATAAGGATAGAAATAGTTCCACATATAAAGTCCAACAATACTCACTTGCCGCGATACTTCTCGAGTAGTCTGAAAGCGTTAGCATTGCCGAAATCTTCAAACTGTATGAGGCAGTTCTGACCGAAGCGTCTGACCACGGCCTGCATGAACTCTTCTATAAACTCATCGTACTCGACGCCGCGGACGCGCTTGTGTCGCAAACCAATATACAGAGGGTCGTCCAACATAGACTGCGTGTTTGTACCAACATCTAGAGCATACATCAAGTAAGTGATTCGTCTAAAATTAATCAGAATCAGAATGATATAATATTTAAAACGATATTAATTCATTTAAAAGGATTTTGAAAAACGCTTTTCGTTTTTGATTTCAGATTACTATGGTTTCGCCACACAGCGGGCAGCTTGAGACGCTTGATGTCTCTATAGAAGAGATCGCGACGACGCGAGCTGTTCGCGTTCTCTTCTATAGTAAAAAACCCACCCGCTGTGTGGTGAAACCATTAGATATATTACCCAGATAACGGGCTGATAAACGGAAAGTTTCACATAGATTGAAAAACGAAGTCATGGTGAATAAAAATTTATTTTGTTCCTAAAGTGGATGTTAGGTTATAAGGTATTAAAAAAACTGTTTTTGTTATTTTTTAAAACAAAGCAATAACTACTTGAAATTGTTAATAAGGATTGTGACAGTATGTCAACTACTGAGGGAACGCTAATATAAAATACACATAACTGTCATTATTTTAATTAAAAACATCTAAACATTACACACTGGCAAGAAATAGAAAGGAGAAAAAGATTATAAAAAATTAAAATCGATATAAGGGGCCATTCAAGTATTACGTATGCAAAATATTGGACATTTTTAACCCCATGATTGAAATAAGCATTGGTATATCTTTGAAAAAATTAAACACAAATTTATAAGGAAATAATTGCTTACGTATTCACCAACCAGACTCGCTCGTCCTCTGTATCGTTAAAAATAAACAAAGCTTAGATTCCCCTGTCCATGGATGTTTACGTAATTCTTGAACAAGCCCAAAGTGTACACAGTAATGTATGTTACCCAGTGTGATGGGGAGGCACTGATGTGGTTTGATGCCCGCGAGTGCGGTGTACAGCGCTAATTTACCCACAGGAATGCCCATACCGCAAGCGCCTAGATCACCCAAACCGAGTATGCGCTCACCGTCCGTCACCACTATAGCTCGCACATCAGTTTCAGGCCTAATGTGACAATTATAATACTGTTTTTTTTTATGATGGATATATTCCTCGAAAAGATATAGAATCAATGGAACACCTTAAAATTAAAAAACCATTTATAAAACGTTCATCCTGGACTGAAAAAGTCAAAATGCAATATGAAATGTCATATTTGATTTGATAGGTACTAAAATTCTGTCCGGGTAATAAAATAAAGTAAATTAATGAGATAATTTTATTATTACTGTCATTTACTGTCATTACATAATATTTTTATATATTCTTATTATTTTTATATATTAATTTAAATACCGTGTGGTGCCGGCTAAGAATAGTACTACCACATATCTTCTCGTGGGTGTCGTAAAAAGCGACTATGGGATAAACCAGAGGATGAGCAGCAGCATCCTTTAAGTACCACAAAAACCTGCTGCGATCGTAAACCCGCCTGCCAAGCGTGGCGATTATGGCAATTTCCCCGTTTTTGAGAGAGACATATGTTCAGATGTGAACGTCTTTCCGTTGTATTAATCAATCAAATTAATTTAATTTCCCCTGATACCACGTGGATAGACGTAGGTTTGAATCCAGCTAATTTATTGTCTTTCAGTTAAGAATTGCATCTAGATGAGCATTGTGGTAAGACTACCACCCTCAAACAGGAACTCCGTCGTCAAAAACCTATAAATATGTTCCGGTAACAGCACTTGAGAGCTAACCTTACTTAAAAGTCCTTACATGACATCAGTCTATAAAATACGACCAAGTTTTACAGTAGTCACATAGCCAGTAGTACCGCGCGCGTTCATTGGTCAAATCAAAAAGCGCGCGCTTCGACGGCGCTTCCTGTTACACACTTCCGTCCCTTTTCATGAAATCACTCATACAGATTGCAGGAAAGAGAGAGGAAAGATGTTACTCGTCAAAAAATTACCAGTTGTACAAATTAGTCATGTAACTTTCACACTCACCAGTTCTTCAAGACATCGTAAACGTGTCCCTTGTCGTTGATAGTAATGAAAAGACCGCGCGGCCGGCGATACACCAGTCCGAACTTCTGACAGGCGAGACCGACCGTCGGCGTATACACTATGGGCATCATCTCAGCAACGTTCTCACCGACGAAACGATAGAATAAATGCTCATTGCGGTCCTTTGAACCAACGAAAAATGTTAATTATGTATGCTATATAATTTTCCTGCCTTAACCTTAAAGTTCTAGTTCTTGAAATATTGATACTTGTTGATATTTAGTTGATTAATATTGAAAAATAGAACACAATAAATGCATAAAACGTATATTACTGCACACTTGACACAATGACATTCATATAATATACAGAGAGAGAAAGTTGCCAACATAAGACATCAAATTATATCAAAAGACAATAAATATATTAGGTTGCGTTCCTAGTTTCCAACAATACTGGTCTCCAGACTACTATAAGAATAAGCAAAGTATTAGACACTAAGCACTAGTGCTTGCATAATATTTGAAAGGCCCTTAATTTTAGCTCATACATAGTACTGCTAACAATTAATTTTTATTACCGTTCGTGTATGAAATAAATAACCAACCAAAGAATCTTACGCGACTGTAAAATTAAAAAAAAAAACAATAATAGAAGACACTTTGTAGGTACAGTTTTAATTTGTAATTAAAAACCTACTTGTTACTATTCCGTGATAACAACTTACCAGAAGTCCCATTAGGTAGATGTATTTGTTCAGCGGATTCTCGTATCTTTCGATAGACAGCTTACATAGTTGGACTTGCTCCTCCTGAGACTTAACCCTGGCAGGCAGCAGCCCATGTATGCCGAGTGTCTGGCGTTCCTCGATCGTAAACGCCATACCCTGAAAATACACCATAGAGTAATAAAAGCGATTATTTCATACACAAACTCGTTTAAAATTGTAGCAAAACATATATGTGTGCGTCTGTAAGCGACACAGAATTACATGATCAACGACGGCACACAACGTACGTGCATATTAAGATCAACTTGAAATGGCTACATTCCGCGTGCAACTATTGCCGTTCTGAGTGTTTTAATTCTATGGATTACACAATATTTTTCCGTGTACGTAATGTATACATCACCACTCATCTTAGAGTCTTTATGCGGAACTATTTTTAATATGTTATTTGACTTAAACATCTGTCCGAGTATCCCTACATTTATTAATAAAAGATAATTTTAAAAGCAAAAGTGTAGAAAGGCAGTTGAGCTAAAGAAATAGGATTTTTTTTATGCCTAATCCATACGGTGGTCTTAATTTGCAAACATTGGATTATATTACATAGTATAAATGTAAAGTACAGGTTTACAGTACGAAATGAATAAATGTGCAAAAAGTTTACTAATATATACTTATAATAAAAAGTAGTCGAAATCTGTACGTTGAAGATATTTAAAAAAACTATACGGGGTTTCAGAGTCGACTACAAAACCCCTTTTGGATAGTTTAAACATTTTTGTCTGTCTGTCTATCCATTAATTTGTTCACCAATCACGCAAAAACTACTAGACCGATTTCGATGAAATTTGGTAAAGATATACTATATGGCAATCAGGGGGAGAACATAAGATGGAAATTGTCTGAATTCCAAGCAAGTAAATTCCAAATCAGTGCAGTAGTAAACTAGAATATTGTAAATGATCGGAATATGTAAAAATAGATTTTTATTGAAACTTACTTCTAATTGAAATCTGATTGTATCCATTTATATTGATTATTACATTATTAAATTGGGTTTTACTTTTACAACTATACCTAAGTAGATGGTGAAAATGTAAGATACTTGAAATACCTAAATAATATCAAAAAGAAAACCCACGGCATTAATTAATTTTACATGAACTACGTTCAGGCTTACACAAAACAGTATTATGTCCGCATACAGAGTTGACAATAACAACTTCCCTATTTATTATTGGAGTCAACGGACTTTTGTTTAAAGTGATTTATCAAATAATGTAACAATATTTACCTATCATCGCCTTTGAACGGATTGATTGTTCATTCAAAACGCCAGAAACAAAACTATTAAACTCTCATTTTTTTATCGCAAATTTGCACTGTATATACATTCTAGATACTACGAATTAATAACAACATTAACGTCGTTTAGTTTTAAGAAATTAGCAAACAAAAAAAAAGAATCTGTAATTTATGACAAAAATTTGAAAACATTAGAACCCGGAAATAACAGCTCACATATCAAAAACGTAGTAAAATCAGCTGTGAGGCAACGTCACGAATGAAGGTCACTGCTTTAAACTGACCTCGCCATAACCGTTCAATGTTATCTGATACTTATAGCGTTAAAAATAAAGACTAAATTTGAATACTAACTAAAATATAAGTACAAATTTGAAATAAGATTTTTCATATTACTCATACCATGACAGTTGTTTCTATTAATTAGTGGGTTTGTCACCTGATGACATTACGGGACACTAGGTTACTGGTTTAATTCGCGTCAACATAAAATACGTACCAGGAAAAATGATTAAGGAGTAAAAAGAACAAATACTTTGAAATTCCCATTTGATAATGGCGGTTGTAATTCGATGAGACGTAGGCGTGACACCGCCTCAAAACTACTATACACCTTTACGAAATCGAATGGAAATAGGTATTAATTTCAGTTTGTTAATTCACGTGCAGTCTCGCGATACACGCCTTCTAAGTTAAAGTAAGTTTGTTGCGCGTTTCCAAATACTGAGTTTTGTCACGGTACAAAAAGCCCGTTGATTAATATCAAATGAACGTTGCGTCGTAAATGAGAAGCAAGGTGAAATTCAACAGAATACACACCTTATTACAATATTAAAATTTATGTAAAGTAAGGATCTAAAAACGTCTAATAATAAATTCACTTCTAAAACAGGGACATCAGTTTTATCAACTCAAAATATGTAGAAAAAAGTTACGATTGATAACAAATTTCTACATAAGTATTTGTACAAAATTGACATACTCGTATACTGTTAAATATAAGTGGCTGAAGATCAAAATAGTGCAGTAACTTTTTCTTCTCCATTTGTCGACCTTTTTATTATTTGTTTAGTAGCTGCAGGTATTTTTTTACATTTATTATGGCCATGAATATAAGTTATTTAGATTCAACTTTGTATTTTAAGAATCTTTAGGTGATTCAACAAAATGGCGATTCAACAAAGTGAGTTTTTGTAAGATCTCAGATGCCACACTCCGTGTCATTATCTTCAATACACTTCACTTGTGCACACTTAATTGACTATTATAACTTGACTATATCATGTAAAATACTACTAAAATTATGCAATTTAAATATCAAATACTCCAAGTTATTGAATTGCAAACAAAAAAATATGACAAATCAAAATAGTGTCAAAAAGTCTAATAGTCATTAATAAGCTACTGTTTTAAATTCAAAAAATGTAGTCGGTTAGTTTTTTTTCTTAAGTTTTCATTAATAACTGTGGTCTAATTTCGAACAATAGTTTAAAAAGTACTGTAAAATAATTAACAACACACCCGAGAATCTGCCGCAGCCAAACATTCAGGCACCGCGTACATTTCCCTCCGTGGAGTCAGCTGCCACCAATCTCTATCCATGTTGACTCTTTTAGCACTTCACAGTTCATTAATTTCGAGAACTCAGTCTCAACGTCATGTTCCTAATGCTTGTAGCATCTCAATCAATTCTAATAGCCTACTGTTAATACTTAAATTCGTAGATTTCAAACTCCTTTTAAATCATTAGCCTTTAATTAATTACTAATAAAAATATTTATTTTTTAACTTAATCGTTGTATAAACCAGCTAAAGAGTGTTGACTAAAGTGTGGGAAGCCACATTAAAAACTGTTGTAACAGAAGAACAGGAAAAAAAGCCCGAAAGATAAAAAGCCGCTTACAGAATATATGATTTCCGATATTATATTGGGTACGTTTATAAAAATCCCCGCTTATAGCATTTCAATATTTGGCGACGTTTTATGATTATCGAATATTAATTACGGTTCGTATGTGACCAAAAATCATATTTACTGTATACAAATATAAAAAATGTAGGAATGGAATTGTATGTACATAAACAATTCATAGCAAACAAACTCGAGTTTGAATAATTTTTATTATCTCTAAAAATATTTACACAACTTACTACCCATTAAAACGTGTTTGGTATGTAGTTTATAAACCTTTTTATAATTTATTACGACCGTGAATACAAGTTATTTAGTCAAGTCACTTCTACACAACATCTAACCTAAACCTATATCATGTAAAATGCCATCAAAATTACATAATATAGTCATAAACTGCAACTTAATTACAAACTACATAACAAAATCGCGTCAGAAATTCGCATTACCCTCTTATTACCAGAACATTATCATCACTTATAATTTAGCTCATTTTAAAATACAAGTAAATTTATTTAAAAACAAAAAAGTATTGTTTTTAATTTTCAACCGCGCCGATTGCACGTGTAACTGCCGGTGTGTTCACAAGAAACTGTTTATTATAAATTTATAAGAAAACGCCATGCTTTATTGGATGGTACAAATCGATAAATAAAACGCCACATAAATAATTTCCATTCCAACACATTCCAACACATTTTAACCACAATATAATGCATTGTTATAGACACTAACAAGTATCCTAAAGAGTTTTTGGCGGGATCTCAGTCTGACATGTAGCAATTGTTTTCTTTAATTCATTAAACTTGTGTACTTGACTCTATATCATGTAATCTTGGTGGCGTTTGTGTGTGAAATAGTTTAGTTATTGTGTTCAAGTTAAGTTTATTATAGAAGACAACGCGTAGCATACATTCTGAGGTGCCGACAAAGCTCCATGGAAAGTTCGAGCAGGATAGGCCACCGTTCTGTTGGAGCTTGGTAACGCTGATACAAGATTGAAAATCTTACCTACATGACATTGGCACAAATTGTGTGTACACACAGATTGCCATTAACTAAGAAGAAGAAGAAGTATGCTAACTGTTCTTCAATCAAATATACAATATTATATAGAATTTAAATGGGAAACAGTGTAGTCATAAATAGTTTAAAGTAATAACATAATACTGTTCTAAACTTAAACAACACATAGTTACATAGCAAAAAAATGTAGCGGACCAAAGATCAAATGCAACAAAAACTGTACGTTGATGACGACGAGTTTCGCTACCATAAGTACAATGTATAAAATAGATATTTATTTACAAAATCAAATTGTAGAAACGATAAAACAGTTGCCATTGAAAGATAAATTATGGCATAAGGCATCATAACGATTACCAATTAATATTGATGAGATAATGTATCTATACAAAATTACATAAGGCTATAAAGATCAAACAATTTCAAGAAATTTTTCTCCTCTGTTTATCAACCGATTTTCTATTGTATTTTTTTGTGGATTCTCTATTGACAAGCTTTATTGTTATCAATGAAAATATTTGAAAAAATGTATTTGTTTTACATTTTTCAATATCGACCGACGTGTAAACATTAGTTTAATTACAACTTGAAAACTTATTAATGATGTCTATTCTCAAAAAATAATCTCAATTTAACAAGTAAAATTGTAGCAGAGATTTTCAAATTGATCGACAGCGGATCAACAGTCAGCGGTTGTCATACAAATCGAACTCTATCAAATATGACCTTACTCGCTCGGCAAGAAAATAACGAGGTGAACAGAAAAAAAATCGATTTATCATTTAATGGGTGAATAGTCATGTTCAATGACGGTCAATTCGATAATATCATAAAACATAGCGTCCTCGCGTCTTATGGATTCATTTAATGTTTGATTAACGACAATTGTACGTTAATCCATATTTGACATTAGAATTATATTTAAATAATAGTAGGTAAATTTAGCGTTTAGTTTTTGAAGTGATGTTTCCCTTCATTGTTAGTTGAAGATATTAATAATTATATTCAATTATTAGCAGTATGTGAAATACGTGAAATTAACTGACATCTACTAATTAGGTGGTACTGTTAATGCTATAAAACTGTTAAAATACTGTAATTACTCTAAAAGCTAAGAACATACTATGTTATGCAAAAGGAAAATATACACAAATGCCAGAAAATCATTTCTATTCTCGCAAATATTTATTTTCTGTCTGAATTGAAATCATTTACAATATAAGTTAGTTATATAATATAGTGAAAATGACGCCAGTGGTAGAAAATTTGAAATGAAATCAGTTTGTCGTGGTGTGGATATATTACGAGAAGAAAGTAAATAGTAATGAATATGAATGAGGAAGGAGGGAAAAGTAAAGGAAGGCAAAAAAACTGTGAGTGGGGGTGTGTGAGGAATAATATGAAAGAAAAAGAAGTGATTGAAGAAATTACAACTCATAGGGATGTATGGAAAAAGAAAACCGAGGAATTTGGGAATCATGCATGAGAATATCACTATAGTTAAAACTCGCAAGTCATGAAGTCTGTACAATAAATTACAAAGTTTATATCCACTAGTTAAATTAATTATAAATAATTTCTATACAATTTCCATAGTTTTAGGTAATGAATCGAAAAGGACAATGCACATTCTAGTCAGAGACTATACACACTGAACGAACTTATGAGTTTTTGGAAAACAAGCTCATGATGTAAAAATTAACATCGACAGATTAAAACACCAAAAACTATTTCATCTGTACATGGCATTTCTAAATGGAAAATAACGTATGCTCTATAGAGTTGGGTATAGGAGTTTTAATTTTAAACTACAATAATGTGGTTTAAGTCAGATGCGATGATGACTTAAGCATCCTTGTTTCTATAAACGTCAGTAAACATAATACACTACGTTTAAAATGCATCGTAGTGATGACATCGCTTTTAGAGGTATTTTCCTACTATATAGCGGACTAACCACAAGTTAAAAATCTGCCGGCATTATTTATCATTATACTCTAGTAGTCGTACTAGAGACACATTTCCTGTTTACATCGAGCGTGACATCGTTTTGAACTATATCATGATTTAGCAATAGCTTAGCAAAATTTTGGATAAAGGAGAACTAATAAAAAAAATCATTCTTTTAAGCGAAGATTCTCCAAAGGGGTCCAGAAGAAATATGAAGAAAACTTAGATAGATAAAAACCTTATTGCTCATAAAATTTGCACATAGGCGAGCTTAATGTCATTTGGCATTGTCTTCCAGCTAACCTGCGATAGTGTTGTTAATACAAAGAAGTGGGTAGTAGGTTTAGTCTTAACCTTTGCAACAGATTTAAGACAATCCAGGAACACGTTAGCTACTTTTCATAATGTACGACAGAGTATTACATTTTTTTCTACTACTAATTTTACAAATTCCCCTCGCCTAAGTTTTCCAACAGTAACGCCTTAAAAGCAAATTAACAGGCGGGCGCTTTACAAACAAAGATAATTTATTCTCTGATTGTGTAATTGCACAGAGCTAGGATAAATTGCTAAATCTTACGAAACACGGCTTTGAGAGTTTTGGGATATTATTAGTATTTAAAGTTTTCGCAGTATAATATAAAACATTTGATAAAATAATTCACAATCTGTAATTTTTTTTTAATATCCTAAACAAGCTTTAAAAATGATTAATTTAATTTTTGTCTAGTCTTAGGTTTTTAATACTGTATAGTTTTGATCATAAACACCCTTGGTGTTAACTGATGATGTGGTCCAGAACGGTAAACATAAAGCTACTGGCTCTCAAGAGACGCTACCAGGACGCACCTATTATATTTGACTATAGAATTTTCAAATTTATGTGTGTGGTAGCTAATCAAATGGTTATTATGAAAAACCTTAATACTATTTACACTGAGGTATCGTAGCTTCGAATAATTAACGTATTGCACTGACAGATAATTAATTAACACAAGTGTAAATAATGTAATTAGTATAATTAGAGGTTAATCGTTGAATCCAACTCGGCTGGACCGCGTCTGGGAAGCTATGCAGAATATTTTCGTCCGAGATACCGCAGTGTCTCAAGACAAAAGTCTTCGACCAGTGTGTGTTGCTAGTGATGACTTATGGCACTGAGATGTGGTCGTTTACAATAGGCCTAATTAGAAAGCTCAAAGTTACCCAAAGAGTGCTATGCTCAGAGTTTCCTAGCGTGATCGAATCAAAAATGAGTAGATCTACAGAAGAACCAAAGAAGAACCGACATTGTCCGAAGAATTGCCAAAACTGAGGTGGCAATAGGCTGGGCACATTGCTCGTAGAATCGATGCCCAATGGGGCCAACGGGTTCTCGAATGGAGAAGGTCGCTGGACTCCGCTGGACGCGGGTGGCACAAGACTAGTCGTCGTGGAGATCTTTGGGGGATACTTTTGTACAGCGGTGGACGTCTTTTGGTTGAATTTATATATATTTTCTTCGATTATCGTCAGAAACAAAGCCTTATGTATATTTAAGTTGAATCAATGCTTCAGGTTTTACCATCGCTCTACTATTTCACCAACTTCCTCATTACTAATCCTTTGTAAATGAGTAAGGGTAAAAATCTTGAATAGAATTATTCAATTCATTAACAAAGAAATAATAAATTTCACTTTAGACGACACGTTGTTATTTTTTTATAATAATATGTATGATACCACTAACTATTTTAAATTGTTCATTGTCATCAATTTACCTACCTACTGTATTTTGTTTTACATGGTAATTTTATTTCCTTCTTTTTTTTTAAATAAAGTTAAACGGTAAATATCGCCGTGTACATATTTCTTGAATCAAAATAAATAAATAAATAACTTGAATTAAACTGAAGAGACTTTAGCTTATATTTTAACTAATATAACAATAATATTGCATAAAAAACTCACGTTAATAATGACCCAAGTAATAAATGATTATACTTTTTGTTATAAAAGTCATGGGCATTTGTTTTTCAACATGACCAGTCACGTTCTATTTGTTTTATAGCAAAGGTAAAGATTTTTAGTTATCTGTTAAATTAAACGATGCTCAAGTAAAGTCCCGGCCATATTAAAACAAGACAAGATGCGTTATGTTTTCAATGAACCAATACGAAGTTTAAATATTCACATTCTGTAAAATTTAAGATTTTCTTTGATGGAATTTCGTTAACGTTAACTAATGTGAGTTAACGTCTGTCTAGGGGATAATACCTTTTTTTTGTTTTATCTTCATTACAAAATGTTTTTATGTACCTACAATTAGCTGACGTTGTTCAATTAATAAATTCCTTTATCGATAATTCAATTTATTCTTGTTTTTCGGTCTAAATTTAGCCAATACCGTAATGAATAGAACAAAATTAAATTTATCGTCACTGGAATTGCGATTTTTTATACAAAAAAAAAACATATAAAAATGTAGTTAAGTAATTTCCGCGTAAATTTATTACGTCTTTTTCTTCCCGAAAAACTATATTTAGATTAGTGACATTATAAAAGAAAATAGCTAAATTGGTAAAGCCGTACACAAAAAAAGTGTGTTCTAGCGGCTGAGTGCCTTCAGCACTCCCCCCGAAAGTCACGGTGAAGCTGTAAAAATACCCTTCCTGCCAACAGCGTTGAACCTAGAAACTAAAGAAAGCGTGTTCAAGTGAATATAATTTTTAGATTTACGTAATTAGTTGCACGTTGCAGGGAATGTTACTACCATATCGTTTCGACTCTTTATGTTGTGGCGTTGATGAAACACAGATTTAAACAAAGCTGATAAAATGACACGGAGTTAATTTAAATCTCTAAGAGTAGACCTAAATTGAAATAAACGCATACTCTTCAATAATTTAAGTCTGATTTTCTGAAATAATTTAAGTCTGAATTTAAGTCTTCAACTGATTTAAAATAATAATTGAACGAACTTTAATGGTTTCAATGGTAATATAAAATATATAGGGCAAAGATAAAATATTTCTAGACAATTTTCTCCTTTGTTTAACGACTAATACGTTTTGTTTTTTTCTTATTATCAACTAGCTGTGTGCCCGCGGCTGCATACGTGTATCATATATTATTCACTGTGTTTTAATTTTTGTAAACGGAATCCTAATATTTTTTTTAGTACTAAGATAAAGTAAAAATATCTCTCGTAAATTCAAGAACTTGACCGTAAAAACTGTGCATTGAATACGATTTTCTTAAATTCTTTAGGAGTATTAATTTTTTTACGAGGAACCCTGATTTTTTTCAATAATTGAAAGTACCGTAAGATACCCGGAGTAACTTCAGTTATCTACCAAAAAAAGTCCCGTCAAAATCCATCCAGCCGTTCCGGAGATTAGCCGGAACAAACAGACAGACAGACCAGACAGATAGATAGATAGACAGACATTTTTTTTTAAATTGTATTTTTAGTATAGGTTTCGTATACACATTCATACCTATTTAGGAAAAATTAATAATTTTGACTTTACAAATAGACTCTCCCATTTTATTTATTAGTCTAGATCAGTGATTCTCAACCACTGTGCCGCGGCACTTTTGTGTGCCGCCAAATTTCAAAAGTGTGCCGCCAAATTTTGCAAATATATAATAATGTTAATATTATTAAATTATATCATTTAAAAATAAAAAATATTTATGCAGTGTGTTGTAGTAAGTAAATAATTTTTATCTTTTTCTTTGTGTGCCGCCAAATTTTGAAATCGTTAAATATGTTCCGCAACAAAAAAAAGGTTGGGAATCACTAATCTATATGATAAAAATAATTTCTTCGAAAATTTCAATACAAAATATGCTCAATTTTTGACCATCGGGCGAACATTTGTAATTAATAAAACTGTAAAACCAATAATGCGTTTAAATACCATTACATAAAATTAATTTGCCTGTCAAAATTAGAAATTATTTACTTTTTAAAATAATAACAACAATAAAAACGAGCCGATACAAATGAAGTGAATAGTAGTAATTATCAAGTCACTGCAAAATATATGTACATAGATACAATAAGATAATCGATTATCATTTGGCATTTTAAACTAACATATAAAACTAAAGTTTAGTTTAGAATAGTTAACCATCTCAGTATGGAAACGAATATAATACATTAAATTAAGTAATAGAATTATTTAAGTAAGCAATTAATAAATTGTTACATATTACTTTCAAACGTGACAAGGCAAGGATATATATTATACAGCGTTCGTAGGTCGAGCGGGGCCAGACCGCCGGCTGCTAACCTAGCTCATAGGACAACCAGATTCATTGGGATCAAGGCACAAGGTTGCATTTAGCTTCCGATCTATTTACACAGTAACCTTTAAAACAATAACGCTAATTCATATAGAAGTATGCGAATCAATCAAAACAATTTTTCACTAGAATCGTAAATCCATTTTTAAAATTTTGGCAAATATCCAACATTATGACGCATCGTCGACGCTCCTAAGCTGGAATAAAGCTCTTGAATTTCTAACAGTCTTTACACTAAACTGCTAATTTCTTGTTGTTAATTCTAACTTGTTCTAAATTCTATATATAGACGTTATTATTGGAAATATGTAAAAGAAATATATTAACACTTTCCAAAAATGAATCACCGTAATAAAAAAACACAACCGGTGCCGATAATACCCTATACTTCACTAAACACACTAATAAGATGTTTACGCAAGTCACACACATTTAAAAATATAAAAAGCACTGCCTAATGCAAGTAGGTGAATACTTCTAATGAATCCCTTGTTAGTTACATTATCACGTTTCCGTGGCGACATTAATCGCCCCATCGCATTGGAAGCGTTAACACTATCAATATTTGAGTCTTGTATGTCTTCCCATACAAACTGATTAAAGTACATCGCTTGTGGCACGATACTGTGCTTTGTTTGCGAAACAGTTTTTTCTATGTTGGTAGCATTTGTTTTTTTCAGGGTTCGTTTGTTCAGCTATACATTTTTTTCCTATATAGTTTTTTTTTTTTCTTGCGTGTCTAGACATAACAAGTTGTAGATAGGTGGGAATTTAAAGTAAATTAGATGTTGAAGACAAACTGAATAACTGAATATATATAGGATTCAATTTGGCCTGTCGAATAAGTTATTCATATTGGATACAGAGTCACATCAAAGTATTCCTCTTTAAAGAGATACGATTGAGTGCATCAACCGAACTGTCAGCGATCTGCGTACTGCGATATTTTGTTCATGATATCACAAGAACAAGACCAATAGAGAAATACACTCAAACCGGTAATCAGACTAAATCTTTCAGTCAGTACCTACAGCTCTCCGTAGAGGATCGAAATCTATGGAGGTAAGTATGTATCTCTGTAAAAGCGGCATACAGAATCACGATTCTCAGTAGTTAGTACTAAAATGTCATCGACATAAAAAACGACAGAGACGTATACAGCCTATTATAGAATTAATACGAAGGATCAAATCATAGTATGACTGTAAATAATCAGCCTTATCAAAGCATCAACATATGCAATTTCAAATCAGTGCGTGATTCTGAAAGATTTTAAGATAATAAATTTGATCGTGGAAGCGATGACGACTTTATTGTATTAGTGGTAATATTATCGGACATCGCATCTATCGAAGTGGATTCGAATCCCATTTTATAATCTGAGATTTAAGGGTAAGCATAGCGCCGTCACCATCATCTTCCTGACCCCAATCTGTTATTTGGGGTTGGCGCAGTATGTCCTTTTCTTAATTCACCCCTTTTTGCTTTCACAATTGTTTTCCCTCATACATACACTTCATCCATCTTTTCTTTAGTCGTCCTCCAAACGTCATTATTCATAATTATCACTTTTTTCTTCACATATGTTTCGTCTCATCTCAAAACATGTCCACACCAAGCCAAACGATTTTTTATCACTGGCACCATTTTCAAACTCCCTATAATATATTTATTTCTGACCTTGCCCATTCTTGTCTCATCACATATCTCAACATTCGCATATATACTGCATACAGTAGTTTCTCGTCCATCTTCTTACTAGCCCGACACTCAAGTTCAATGAAGCGATGATGACGCGTTCGAACCCACCCATCCACCAGCACCATCCAACTCTAAAATCAGCCTGAACTTTCGGTAAAGGAAAACATCTTAAAGAAACCATAGTATGGTGGTAGTGGATTTTCCAATAATGCCCGTCTGGGAAGCTACCACCCTCAGTATAGAAAACCTGGCGCCAAATACAAATAGATATGTTCCGACACCATCATTTGAGAACCACACTACTTCTAGGTTTATTGCGTTTACCTTTCTGAACCTTATCGCCACTAACATTAGGTAAGATTGTGGTCAAAGCACTGAGCCTCTACAATGTAAAAAAAAAAACTAAAAAATCTGCCGTATCATTTGAGAGCCGGTTCTTCATGCCGTAGCGTATCACTACCTTAAGTCACATAATCGCTTACCATCAAACGCCAAGCTTATACAGTAAGTAGGTATATAAACAAAATAATTATATTAACAAATAATGATAATTGCCATCTCATTACATTAGTAGTAGGTTAATAATTAAATTATTTATACACAGTTCTATTTATCACGTTATCAAATGATAAATAAATAACGCGTGTTGTTAATATTGTTTGCGCTGGTCTTTGATAGTAAACAGCGTAAAAAAAAGAGAAATGTAAATTTTTATCTGACAGTTACGTCAGTGACCTATTCTCGAGCGTGATCCTAAATGAGAATCATTTATCATCATGTTATACAACAAGGTTAGAAATAGTTCTTTTAAATTGTTTACATATGTAGGTACATGTTATGGTAATTTGAACATCATTTATACAATTGATACTGTAAAAGTTAACACACACCGATATTTTATTTATAACTAGCTGTCTGCCCCCGGCTGCCATTTGCGTTTCATGTATTCTTCACTGCGTTTTAATTTTTTTTTGCACAGAATCGTAATTATTTGACTTAAAAAAATGTAGTACTAAGACAAAGCAAAAACATTTCTCATAAATTATAGCACTTGCCCGTAAAACTGTGCATTGAATCATATTTTATTGAAATATTTTTCAGTTTTATTTTATTTTACGCGGAACACTTTTTTTGAAAATTTAAAATACCCTAATCTACCTTTTTTTTTCCTGAGGAAAAAATGCCTTTACGCATCTTCTCTCTTAGAAGGAGACAGGTATGTGGGACTCAACTAACACTCAGCATTAGTAATACCCACTAAACCCCACGACGACAACGGCGCGCATGTGGATCAGAGACACGGGGTTCGCTGCGAGCATACACCGCGAAACTGTCCACGCGCCCGGATCACCGCTTTCAATCGGTAACCCTCAACTAGTGAGAAGAAGGTGAAACTTCTCCTAAAGCGGCTTCAAGGAAGCAACACTACCTCCTTCCATTATCCTAATCTACCTAGAGTAACTTCAGCTATCTTCAAAAAAAAGTCCCGTCCAAATCGGTCTAGCCGTTCCGGAGATTACCCATTACAAATAGACACAGACAGACAGCAAAACAATTAAAAATTGTATTTTTGTTATATGTATCGTATATACATTCAAATCTATTTAGTAAAAAAAAAATAATGATTACATTACAAACAGACTTCAATTTTATTTATTAGTATAGATAGCTATTATATTAAGAACAGTAAATTATATATAAAAAGAAAACATGACGATCAAATTTGTTTTTTCAGAGTCATAATTATGTTTCGAATTGAGTATATACTGTTAACCTGAAGATTTTTATAACTTGTGTGGCTAATAGCCTAAAGGTAAGCAAAATACGTAAAAGTGCCAAAGTGGGCTAATCTTTGCCTCAGTTGTTACCGTCCATGAAATTCTGCTGTTTCATCCTAACCAAAATCTATTCGTATCGAACGAAATATTTGTTCTAATATTTACACCTACACACAAGAGTTTTGTAAATGTGTGCGCGTATTTAACATATCTAGGTACACACTATTAGCGGAACTAAGTGATATAAGGAAAAAGGATTCGTTATGAATATATTTTTAGCTTGAAGAGAGTGTGTGATTTTGTTTCGTGTGTGTTTGGCTAATGATGGGTTTTCCTACTGAAATACATTTTGAACAAATGCCAGAAGGCTTACGAACTTATAAAATTACCACAAGTTTAAAGAAGAAGCTCACTAATTGAGGCTTATTATCGTCAAGGGTTGATAAATTTAAAAAATGATATTATAATAATATTAATTGCGTGTTTTCATCATTATGGTCTTGTAGTTTTTATATAAAATACAAGAATGCGTTGAAAGCTTCGTTCATATGACATTATTTTATTATAATAATAAACAAGAACGCGTTCAAAACTCAGTTCCTGTGACATAATTTTATTATAAAACAAATTTTATAATCAAATAATGTCACATGAACGTAGCTTTGAACGCATTCTTGTATATGATATAAAAAATAAGAGACATTTTCCTGTCAAAGGGAGGAATTTCGCCTCAAGGATTGCCAACATGTGAGAATTCTTACTTTGAAAACTGCTTTTTTTTATTACTTTAACAACGGATGACCTTTTGTTATTCACTTATACAAAACGATTACTGCGCTAAAACATTGAAATACTAAGAATTTTAAAATAAAAAACATTAATATAAACGAAATTTAAAATGTTAATAAATAACTATAATATAATGGGTGATTAAAATTTATTTATTTAAAAATTATGAATGAAATCATTGTGATATGTCATACGTGCTTCCTAATTTCAAAGTAAACTTGTTTTTTATGTTTTTAAACTATGACAGAAATATTCGTCTAATTAGTCTAACTTACATTCTGAAAATAGATTCAAATCAAAGATACCAATTATTGTATTCTAGTGGCGTAATGAATATATAACTAATCGAATTTTAACTAGGTTTAAAACGAATGTCAAACACATGCCTACTGTATACATTATCTCAGGTTTTATGCAATATACTTAATGACGACCTTCACAAGGGCCGAATTAATTATTTAGACTAACTCTAAATGAAAGAATATACCTACCTACCTACTTATACCTATTAGTTAGTCTACTTTGCTTACTTTCACAGCTTAATGTCTTACGGTATTTTGCTGTGGGGTACAGCAGCAGAGGTAGACACCATTTTTACGTTACAAAAGAGAGCTGTTCGAGCAATATATAATATGGGACCTCGCGAATCTCTAAAGAACAAGTTTCAAGAATATGATATCTTAACTTTGCCCTCCCAATACATCTTCGATAACTTAATGCATATTCGTAAAAATTTAGACAAGCTAGATCTAGTGAATGATCGTCATAATTTTAATACTAGAAGTAAAGACAAGTTGGCCGTGCCACGCTTTAGGTTAAGTAAGTGTAATAAAAGCTTTATAGGTAATAGTATTCGGTTTTACAATAAGATCCAAAGTAACATTACCGATTTACCTGACAATAAGTTCAAGTATTATGTTAAGCAAGTTTTAATCTCAAAAGGTTATTACAGGGTGGATCATTACGTGAACGATAGTGATGTCTGGAAATAACCCACATCTCTGTGCTTCCACTAAAAACTACGATTTGTATAGTTTTTTATATGACAAAAAAAAATGATATATATATATATATATATATATATATATATATATATATATATACTTATTAAAAAAAAGAACCAGATCGAGTTTCTTGCCGGCTCTTCTCGACTGGGTTGTTTTCCGAACCGGTGGTAGTGTTTTAGACGTTCATAAGCGCCTTCTTAGGGCCTAAATTGAATAAATAAATTTTGATTTTGATTTTATAAAAAAATAACGCAATGGACAAACATTTTAAAAAAGAAGTGGCAAAATTACTATCAAACAGTTCTCATTAAACCTTTTTCATTCAATTCCTTAATGCCAGCAATCAATTAAAATGAAACAGGCTGACTTTTACGCAAATATATTACATTTTTTTTTCTTATAAATGTAAATTTAGTAAAAAATTGAGCATCGAAATTTGGCTAAAGCAAAAACCAAACCTTAAATTTCGCTTTCACCATTAGACGTTCAACTTTAAATATAGAACAGCTTAAGAACTGTCTGGATCTTAAAATGGTAGGCTGTTCCAATACTTTTATATTTTAATGTATTCTGCACCCAATTATCTTGAAGTTAAAAGTCGTTTTTGTTTTAATTTGATAGAGTCAAAACTGTTCTTTTTTCTTCTAAAAATGTCGCGAATTCTAGCATAAATTAATCCATATAATATGAAGAAAAAGGTAAACCACCGATTGCCGAAATGGCACTAGTCCAAATGTATTATTTATACCGTAACTTTGCGGCGACCTTGCAGACTACGTGGCCAGCGTGTGACGTCACACTGTTCGGTGACACACCCACAGAGTGTGATTATAGTGTTAGACTGGCTCTCAGACGTAATCGACTAAATCAATATATACAGTAAAATTTGTAAGACCGAATAAGTTTGTACGTAAAAGTTAATTTTCATACTTAAAGAAAATCATAGATAATTTAATTTAGAGTAATAATTATTCAGAGAAACGCATCAAGAAAAGACTAATAGAAATTATAACCTCTTTATCCGAAAACAATTGAAAGTAAAATCGTTTATATAATTAAATTAATCAATTAAATAGTAGGTAGTGATTTTCAACATGGTTAATATTATAACAGCTGAGGTATTCAAGTTCGTCAATGTAGTAAAGTTATTAAGTACTGTTCAACTGACGCTAACATAACTTAACTAACAACTTGTTCAAGTAAAACAAGTTCGCATGTGGCTCCCAAACTACATTACTCTATACATCGGTACAATCATTATCTATACGAAATAAATAAGATTGAAGTATCTGTTTGTAATGTCGAAGTTATATTTTTTAGTAAATAAATATGAATGTATATGCGATACCTATCCCAAAAATACAATATTAAAAAAAATTGTCTGTCTGCTTGTTCCGGGTAATATTCGGAACGGCTGGACCGATATTTATGGGACTTTTTTGGTAGATAGCTTAAGTTACTCCGTGTAACTTGGGTACTTTTGTTTTTCGAAAATAATTAGGGTTCCACGTAAAAAAATCTGATTCAATACACGTTATACTGGCAGGAATTTGAATTTCTGAGAAATATCTTTGATTAATGTTAGTCGCCAAAAATCTTTGGAAAAGAATTAGGGTTCCGTATAAAAAACTATTACAATTACGAAATAAACATACTTTATTAAAATGAACATGGACAAGACGAAAATCATGCCTAATGTCCATGTTGTGCCAACTTCTATAAAATGACTCTACGCTCGAAGTTGTTAACAGTTATGTATACCTGGGACAACCGTCCAGTTAGGTAGATCCAACTCTCTCTACCCTCTCCCGGTTGTGACTAGGATTGTATCTTTTGGCGGCCACTGGAGCATTCGCGGTGCATGCACCAGTTCGATCCCGTGCTTGCTCCAACTAGGTGGCGGGAGGTACCGGGGGGTTTAGTGGGTAGTGGTCAACGGCGCTTCTCGCCGCGAGTCCCACACTAATCCTTCACACACATCTTCAGACGCGCTTCAGCCAGATCTGGAAGGGGGGGTCCCTATCAGATCTGGCTGGACAGCTAGTGCGTAAATGTATTCCCCTCGAAAATAAAAAGGTAGATCCAACTTCGAGAAAGAGGTTAATCGTCGAATCCAACACGGCTGGGCAGCGATCGAGAAGCTACGCAAAATCTTCTCGTCCGAAATACTGCAGTTTCTCAACACGAAAGTCGTCGACCAGTGTGTGTTGCCAGAGTTGACATACGACACTGAGACGTGGTCGCTTACAATGGGTCTAATAAAGAAGCTCAAAGTTGCTCAAAGGGCAATGGAAAGGGCTATGCTTCGAGTTTCTCTGTGTGATCGAATCAGGAATGAGGAGATCCGCAGAAAAAAAAAAAATAAAGTAATCGACATTGCTCGCAGAACCGATGCTCGATAGGGCCAACGGGTTCTCAAATGGATACCACGCACCGGAAGACGTAGTGTGGATCAACCCCACACAAGGTGGACCGACGAACTTGATTGATGGATATGATTTACACTTTTTTATCACATGTTAGATATACTTTTGTATTATTCCATTATTTGTAGAAAATAGTATGGCTATTTTACAGTTTGAAATAATAAACGTATATCGAGCTTTTACAAGTCGGTGATTTCATCCCTTCCCGACGCGTCGACGCCGCGGCGGAGCGACACAAAGGCCCTATTTACTTTTACCCTATAATGGTATTACAATGGGTGACGGGCGTAACTAGACTGTTCTGAGTAATTAATATGAAAACCATTGTATGGTTTTTTGAAACCACGATGTATGTAAAACTTTTTTTCCGGTCGTAGGTATTGAGGCAATGTAAAAAAAGTTTCACCTTTATCCCTACTCCGCGGCCAGCTGTAATGCAATATGCGATAGATGGACGAAAAAATATTAGGCGATGGAAATAAAGATTACAATTTAAATTTTTTTGGATATATGACGTTACATCTTATGATTACATTTTCTATATAGTTTTGTAGTGATATCATCCTTATGTGAACATGTATTGCTGCTGTCTATGATACGCTGATTTGTTATTGTATAATAAAATTCCAATTCAAAAGAATAGTACTGTGTTTATTTTAAAAGTGAAATCGATAATCGCAGAAATACACCTCTTAATATTAAAACTTCACCTCAATTTTTCTTCTTCATTTTGAATAATATTTCGATGGATACTGTAGAAAATACAGTAGTCATATTTTGTCCCACCCAATCTAAAACGCGATTACGATTCTGTCTAATGTGTGTCAAAGATGATTCCCACCTAAGAGGAATAATTTGGAAAATATCTTTTTTACAGTTACTGACAAGGCTCTACTTTTTTTTTACTCTACTTAATTGTACAACCCACGAAGTGTCAAGATTTTGCATTAATCTTTTTTTACTTTTATTACGAGCTAAGTTATTTTTCGTGTGGCACCGGCTAAGAATAGTACCATCTCGTATCTTTTTTTGAGTGCCGTAAAAGGCGACTAAGGGATAAACCAGGGAATGGGCAATAGCATCCTCTGAGTAACACAACTACCTACTGCGATCGCCAACTCGTTTGCTAAGCATGGCGATTATGGCAATTCCCCTTTTTTTGAGGAAGACCTATGTCCAGCAGTGGACTATTTCGGTTGGATCAATCAAGTTATATTATAAAGCAAGTGTATTAATATGATTTATGGAAAATAGAATTTAATAACGGACATTATAGTAATGTAGTCTATATTATTTATATTTTTTTGCCTTTAATATAAAAAGCTAACTTTAAAAAATTTCAAGACATTTTTCTCCTCTGTTTATTGAACGATTTTTTGTTTTTTTTTTTAATTATTAATTACATCGTTTATCCTTCTTCGAGTTTTCAATTATGATTATAGTCTAATTTCAAATACTCGACTAACACTGTCGTTTTAATGTCATGAATTTAGTTCTATATAAAAGGATTTCGTGTATATATTTTTTCTTTAAAGTTAGACTATTTTACATTACTACAAATATGTTTAAAGCGTCAAGTCACCCAAAACAATCGGAAACCTACACCAGAAAAACCCTTATAATTACTAGGTCTTTTCAAATACGTCTATAACATAGAACTTGATAAGTTTTTAGCCCCTCGAATAGTTCCATAGCCGCTATTGAATGGTCGTTTTTGTTCCATTTAATTGGAAAAGTTGAATGGCTTGAATCAATACAATTTCATTTCTCCTTTATGCTCAAAAACCGCGCACCTTTCGCGCAAATCGTTCCTTACGAGACACATCAAATAAACGTCATTATGGCTTGCGTAACATTTTCATATTCATGCGTGCTTTATCAAATCATGTCGGTATCAAATACTCGACGATATTGGGAACGTAAGTTTTTTAAGGACAAGGTCGCCCCATCTGCTTTATTTGAGTTACTTTTTCACGCATCATGTATTTTGTTTGAATACCTAAAGATAAATGTGGACATTTTGTAATATGTCTAAATGATAAGAAATGAAACGCTAGCTTATTAAACTACGGAACTGAAATTTATAGTTTCAGTTCTATCGTTTAAGTTTGCTGGGTAAGGTTTGTCGAGGTATGACTTTATTTAACGCGCTTCTAAGTACTAGAGGCCGAATAATAAGCAGAACTTTGCAATATGAATTACAAGTTATTTATTAAAATAAATGCTAAAAGCGTTCTAATTTAACCATAAGTAAAGTACGTGACCAAATTCATGAAATAAATAAGAAAAAAAATTCACTAATGAAAAACTCAGGCGCAGTTAAAAAATAAGATTAAGTGTGTGATTCGGTAAAGATTCGATTAAAAAATGTTTCTTCAAATACACAAAGGATTTGTATTAAAAAAAAGTTTATAATAAAGACTTACTTATTTATTGTGATTATATTTTTATAACAATAAAATACTGAAAAAAAAGTGCAGATAGTTCTACGGTAAATAATGAGATATTCAATGATTTTTAATTTATTTCTGCTACATCATTATTCCATATGAGTAAATAATCTTTCGATAAATTATTAAACGCAACAAATAATTATGAATGTTAGATTAATTGTTTATTTGTATAACTGTTGCCAAGCTGATTTTATTTTTATATACCTATATTTGATAATATGTAAAATAACACACTAAGAAATTACTTATAGGTTCTCTAATGTATTATAATGAAATAAATACCGCAAAAAATAGTGAGAAAAAAAGAAGTTTAATGTAAAAAAAAATTAGTTATTGTAAAACATATGGAATTACTGGTATTAATTAATTAATTACATTAATTTCTTATTATGTCGATATTATAATCTTCCATACATTTATATAAGGAATTGGGGTTGCTTTGACGCACCGTCACCTCAAAACTAGTGAAATATCGGCTTGTGATTCCATTCGACACAGAATTTGTTTTTAGGATTTCATCGACCCTTTCTCCTAATTTTTTTTATTCAATTTACTCTTATGTATGTATATTTTTACCTTCGATTTACTCTAATGTACGTTTTACATTTCCGCGCTATTAAAAACAAAAGACTCTCATTGTACTTCATTCATTTGTTTTTTTTTTTTTTTAGCTATGCAGTGAAGAATGTATGAAACGTGGGCGCAACCGCGGCCACCAACTAGTATTGTTATAAGAAGAAATATAACAAAATATATAGTCGCTGAAATACTATAATTTGTACACAATTTCTAGGGAGGGAATTGTGTCGGTTATAAATTTTACATGAATAAAGGTAACCTCGATTCCACTCTACATAACAATTTATTAGGAATAATACGAATACTGAAAGAACATATAAACTACTATAAATTATTATATTTGTGATATTTATATAAACACATCACTTGCGGAAGTCGCCTTTAAAACTGTATCCTACATCAATAATCGTATCACACATGCAGTGTAGTGTTATCTCATTCAAAGTCAATTTCTACGTATACCTTGCCGAGTACAAAAACAGGTTAAATGAAAAATTCTGAACCCATTAATTGTGTTGTACCGTATGTTTGTTGTCATCGCGCCGAAATCAAACCAAGACCACGTGAACTTTGACGCTTGGTGTAAAGTTCAAAACAAACATTTAAATGTGAAGCGTAAAATTCAAATTACAAAAACAAATTTCGAATCAATTTCGGGATGCATATCCTAATTCAATGTAAAGTTTGGAACACTTCAGCGACGTGTCGTGCAACCATGACCTAACCGAATTACGTGGTCATCGATCTGTAGAGTATAATGTAATTTGTTGTTGTTTTTTTTTTTTTATCGCATACCTTGTTCAGTCCGGGATGCTTCAGCCGGTCGAGACCGGAGAGCTTGCTGTTCGATTGACCATCTCCGGAGCCCCATAGTCCGATGCGATCGCGTTCCATGTCGTACGTACACTTCCCTCCGCCTGCCGATAGCGACTGCTTGAATGAAGCGACCTGAGCGCTACTTTTGTCTCTATGTGCGGGGGGCGCTGGACTCATTGCGGTCTCGCTCCTGGGAAAGCAGGAAAACATTTTCAGTGATAACGCAGATATGAACAGCCCTGTGTGGTTGCATCCACCTGATAGTAGATGGCGCACGGCCGTTGACCCTAATCAAACTATGAGAAATTAATTTACTATCTAAATGATCGACGCATTTATTTCGTAATGGAATTTTTTGAATTATATGGAATTAAAGCGACTACATTAAACTGGTTTTTTTTTTAATTCTACATTGTACTACGGGAAAGAAAAATAAAACTAAAAAGCATTGTTTTTTTTTTGACGTTCTTTCTGTTGTAGGTGTGTCCTATAGGTATTTAATTACTGGTTGTTAGTTTTAAGAATTCTTAAACATTTGTCGTATTGCACAATTATTACAATGTTTTGAGTCATGCGTCTTTATTCAGTAATACACTTACAATAGATAAATACGAAAAAAAAAAAATTACATCTGCTTCAATACAAATCAAATGAAGATATAGCTGTATAATTTATTTATTGCGAGTTACATAATATTATAATAGTTTGCATACTCGGAATAAATATGATTATTTGTTTGAAGAAAATACCCATCTTGAACAATAGGCTACGCATCTCTACAGTATAGTCTACGGGCTACGGCCTACCTACGGCTCACAATGGCCGGATAATCCTTGCCCTTCCGTTGACAGGGACAGCTCATATACTCGAACACTATCTAGAAAAAAAAAAAAGCAGTAATTCAAATTTTACTTATCAAGAAAGAAACTTATTTATAAAAAAAAAACTACGATAGAATATTTTCTCTTGCATGTATTCTAGATTTTCCAAAGTTGTATCTGTTGTTATTTTCACATTCTTTCTAAGTATACAGAATATGAATTTTATAAAATCATAATTAATTATTAATAGTATATTCGGAATATTAATTATAAAAATATTGACACGTCTAAAGGCAAATAAAAATAAACATCTTTGAAACTGTTGTTTTTAACTGTTAGAGCGTCAATACCAATTCCGGAGAAGAACCTGAAATGTATATTATAAATCATTGGACATACTTGTATAGAAACTGTTATCTACATATAAATAGGCATAGATAAAAATACTTGGAGGCATATTTCACCTCAGTTTATCAATCAAACCTCTTTAGTTATTGATTTAGTGAAAAAAAAAAATGAGAACAGTTTCTTATTTCGTAAAATTTTGAAAAAAGATTATAGTTGTAATTTCAACTAGTGAGCTAACATAATAAATCAAATAAAATATTCTTTATTAAATTTAGGCCCTAATAAGGCGCGTATGAACGTTAAAACACTACCACCGGTTCGAAAAAAACAGTCGAGAAGAGCTCGGCGTGAAACTCGAACTGGTTCTTGTTTTTTTTTATAAATTCAAAATATAAATATACATATTATTTTTAAATAAAATCTATATAAATTATAATTACAAGCATTGTTAACGGAAGCACAGAGAGGGCTGTATATTCCAGACATCACTATCGTTCACGTAATTATCCACCCTGCAATAACCTTTTGAAATTAAGACATGCATGACATGGTGCTTCAATTTATTTTCAGGTAAATCGGTAATGTTCTTTGGGATCTTATTATAAAACCGAATACTTATAAAACTTTTTTAGATTTACTTAGCCTAAAGCGTGGGACGGCTTCTTTATTTCCGGATCTTTATTTCTAATAATACATTTATGACGATCATTTCCCAGATCAAGCTTGTCCAATTTTTTTACGAACGTACATTAGTTTAGAAGATGTATTGGGAGGTCTAAGTTAATATATCGTATTCTGTATATATTGTATATTGCTCGAACAGCTCTCTTTTGTGACGTAAAAATGGCGTCTACCTCTGCTGCTGTACCCCACAGCAAAATACCATAAGACATTAGGCTATGAAAGTAAGCGAAGTAGACACGTAATAGTATAATAAATAAACACGGAAGCATAAAAATCTGTTAAGAACAAGAAACAGAAAACAAAAAATTTATACAGAGATAATTAGTTTTATGAACAAATTTAATAAAACGTAAATATTTTTAATATACTGAAAATATGCTGAACATTACCACTGACTCTTTATTTTCTGTGACATTTCGTAAGATTTATGTTCTAAACTGAGACATTACATTGAAACTTCAACAATGTTAAAATCTGAAAACGATATTATCACACGACAACAATAAATGTTTACAAATAACGTCACTGACTGCAGTCAGATAGTGATTCAAGTGACGCAAGCCACAGTCGTGCTATCTATGTATACTAATAAAATTGTAAATTTCAAGTGTCTGTACATTGCAGATTTCTGTAAAGAAAATTATTGCAAAAAAATAGGTAATTAAACACATGTCTATCATTTTTAGAAATGTCTGTCTGTTTGGTTGTGCAGGTATCAATTAGAAAGTAACTAAGTATATTGAAAACAATTTAAAAAGATTATAGAGAATTATAAAGCATATTCCATCAAAACTTTATTTCATTAAATTCGGTCCAGTATATCAAAAGTTATAGTAATTTGAAAGACACGCGGCGACTTTAATATGAAGGAAGAAAATGCGTTTTGGTCTTATTCGAGAACAAAAAAAAATGATGGATTGATTGAAATTGAATAAAATGACATTTTTTATATAAATAATAAATATGTAAGACATACTATATGAGATAACAATATTTTGATATTTAATTTTCACACAATCTCGGGGCATTTTAACCCATTTTATTGAGTAGTGAACTGAATTTCATTTATAATATTAATAGGTATAAATATGGCGCGGAACAGAATATTATTTAATTTATTATGTAATTGAACTATAATTCATATTTTGTTTATTCTTGATGATATGGTGGACGTTGTGTTATGAATGGTGATTACATAAGCAACTTAAATACGCAATTAGGACGATTACGTATTAGAGTAAGATTCATTTTAGACTTATTTTCTTAATAATTTGGACTGTTCTGAAACATAACAAGGACATAGATAATTTATATATCTACTTACAGTAAAAGGCTAACGAGACGTAATCTGTACATTGAAAATGTTTGAGAAAAACTATGTAGGGATTCAGAAACTACAACAGGACAAATTTCGATAGCTTAGAAAAAATGTTGTGATTGGACGGGACGCGACTAGAGAGAGAATATAGGCTATCTATTAGCATATAATTGTCTGAATTTCACGTGAGTGATATTGCGGGCAGAGGGTTGGGGTGGTAGTTACTAATAATTTTATACAGTACGGATATTTTGAATTATTAAATATCCTAATAAGCTATAAAAGTATTATACAAACGTAACAATAACGTATTTATATGGTATTACATCATGCTTAAATAATGTTCTCAAGTTTAAGTAATATATTCATTTAGGTATGCTTTTTATGAATTGCTATTGATAATTATTGTCGTGATGGCGAAGGGAGTTTAACAACTAATTTGTTGAGTTTAACTCATAATTTAAAGTCATGTTTACATAAAAGCTTGCCTGTTTGCTCATATACATAACTAAAGACCGACTTCATCTATTCACATGATTATTTTTTTAAGTAATCGATGCAACATTTGGCAACGAGTAAGTCATTATTTTGTAAAATAATTTATGAAACACATTATAAGTATAATGGTAAAATAAGTCGACAAAAAAGAAGTTTAAATTTTTTCAAGTTCATTTGAGGAATTGTAAATAATAATTAATGTTGGGAAATAGGTACAACTTGCAGTTTTTTTTATTATAATAATCAGCATTTACAGAGGTTAATACTATAGTGCGTATGTTTAAGACTTTTTTTATCAGTCATACATTCTAACATACTTAATTTTTTATCTCATTACCCAAACAAAATAATACAAGTTTTATTCCGAAATTGATTAAAATTAGGTATACACGTTAAATGTTATTAATTGTGATAAAATATCCACACTATTACGTTAGAAAAATAAATAAAAGTATTATAATAATAATAATATTCTTACATAATTATAAGTGATGTATAAAAAAAAAATTGATAATTTAATTAACAAGCTTTGTGTTTTCATTATATTATCAGTGTTA
Organism: Samia ricini; assembly: GCA_014132275.2. Classification (NCBI taxonomy): domain Eukaryota; kingdom Metazoa; phylum Arthropoda; class Insecta; order Lepidoptera; family Saturniidae; genus Samia; species Samia ricini. The sequence continues at coordinate 4,662,382 of AP028162.1, forward strand.
TGGCAAAAAAATACCATGGGGTATCGATATTATGACTTTGTGCGTGAACTTTGATGATAGGATGAGTACCAATAAAAAATTAACTGCGCAGGCAATGTCGCATGATTGTCGCAGTTTTTTCAAGTAAATAAAGTATTTTAATGCATTTAGCGAGTGATATAATTACAAGGATACGGTACGCAATTTTAATTTAGGCAATCATTTTTTGTGAAAAACATTCATTTTAAATAATACTAGCTGTGTGCCCGCGATTGCGCCCGCGTTTCATATATTCTTCACTGCGTAATAATTCAGGGTCTCTTAAAGGGTTTTTAAAATGAACGGTGCTTTCCATTGAATCTTATTCTGTTCACAATTATATGAGTTTTGAATTTTTGACTCGGAACCTTATTTATTTTCGAAAAATAAAAGTGTAAGTTGTGCGGAGTAACTTCAGCTATCTGCCAGACAAAATCTCGTCAAAATCGGTCGAGCCGTTCCGAAGATTACCCGGCACAAACAGACAGACAGACATAAACGTAAAAATTGTAGTTTTGGTATAGGTATAGGTAAAATATTGTGTATAAAAAGACGTACAAAATCCAAAATAAAAAAATAGAAGAAAAGCGTATATTTAATAGCTTGAGTATTTTAAATATATATTTATGTAAGCAATAGGTACTTAAGATGGGCGATAACGCCTTCTTGTGGGCCCCAGAGACCCAGAGAAAATAGCGGAATTGAGATAGCCCGGAATGGGTTTGACCAGATTAAAAATATAGTTAGTTTAAAAATGCAAAAAAAATTAAGACTAGAAAAAATATGAAAGTAGGCGGTGAGTAAAATAAAGTTGAGAAATTGTAAACGATTGTTTTATATATATTCAATATACGCTAAAGAAAAACACAAATAAGTTAGGCAACGATACTGCTCTAATCGGTTCTTGTACATTCTGTATGAATCTTTTATAGTAATTATGTCTTTGAAGCAACAATGGCTCACTAATAGTGTGGCCAGATACCGCATTGATAACCACAGGTTCGAATCACCTATCCTATTTACAATTAGCCTTAATTTTGGGAGAAGGAAACCGTCACGATAAAATCATAATATAGCGGTGGAGCATTTCCTAATGGCTCTATGCTTAGCTATCGTTTTCGAGTTTGAGAACCTATCGCCAAAAACCCATAGGTATATTCCGGTAGGAACATTTCAGAGCAAAAACTTCTATACTTATCCTGTTTGCTTGGGACACGACGTCATTTAAAATAACGTCATGCTCAAAGCGGTGAACATATTTAGTATTTAAAAAATATATAAAACGAACAAGTTTAATTATCACATGCAAACAAAAGTTTTATGTAAGTTTGCGGGTTAATATTAAGTTATAAAGTGTTTGTTAAATTTAAATACAGATAAAAAAAATTATATGTTCATTTATTATCTAATATGACCAAATATATACACCTAATTCCCTTAGTTGGGTTACCTTTGTAACTTAGAAAAAAAATCCGTTCAGCCTATCTTGAGTTATAATATCAGTAATGTAACTTTGATATTGTGGTTATTAAATACATTGCCTTTTATGATTTCTAAAGATTCCGAAATATTTTTATTTGATTACTTAACCCTATAAAATAACAAATTATTCTTATTTAATAAATTATAAAGTTCAAATTCACTTTACCCTAGATATATTATATTAGAATGGATACCTACTTCTCTCAAGTGTCTTTTAGTGAACAGATACTAGAACATTCTAGAAAAATTAAATTATCCAATCAATAGTATGCAAAAGAATAACAAGCGATGAAGAATTGTGAAAACACATATCCTCATAATTCATAACAAGACACTGTACTGCAGATAGTACATGTCTTTTTCTAGGAAGCTATATCACTCCACCTTAAACGTACATACCTACGAGAAGCAATAGCTCTCGCATTTCTGTATTCCGATCGAAAAGGTGTTTCAATAAAATATAGCTTAGCAGATAATAATAGTATTCACATAATAACTCACAGTTTAATTTTATAAATTTTGTCACCTGCCCCATTCACTCGACGTCCATCTTTGAAATCGTTTGAAATAATTTTACTTGTCAAAAATTCCATTTTAGAAAATATACTTGAAAAAGGTTTATATCATTAATGAAAAAAGAAAGTTACAGAGAAAGGAGTTTATTTAAAAGGATTTATTTAAAAATGATAAAACTTTAATTTAGGATATTATTTCACGACTTTTTTTTTCTTCTTACATGTGTATTATATATGTTTATTGAAGCTCACTCGAGTTCTTAATGAGAACTAAAAATAATGTCATATATCAATCAATAGTTACATCAAAATGTCAACGATTATACAATGAGTTATCACACAACGTAAAATAAATAAACTGAACCCGTGATCTGTTAAATACCTAATGATAATGAATTACTGATAACAATTATAAAAACATCTCGTTAACCACCTGTAAGTGTGCAAAAACAAACAACATTAATAATTATATTGTAGGCGTATTAATTCATAAAAATATGAATAATCATATTTAATAATGTCCAAGTGTTTCGTCTATACTATCTTTGTACTAATAAATAAAATTGAAGTGTCTGTTTGTAATGTCAATTTTTTTTTACTAAATCGATAAATTAAGGTATATACGACATCTATACAAAAATACAACTTTTAAATTTTTTGTCTGTCTGTCTGTCTGTATGTATGTATGTCTGTCTGTCTGTTACGCCGGTTAACTTCGGGTACTTTTAATTTTTCGAAAATGATTAGGGTTCCACGTAAAAAAATTAGAGGTCATAAAAAAATGAATAAAATCCATTTCAATAAACATTATTACGAGCAGGTGTTTCAATTTGCGAGAAATGTCTTTGATTTCTGTTAGTACAATATAATATTAGAAAAATAATTAGGGTTCCGTATAAAAAAAATTAAAACCCTAGAAATAGTAAAAAAACGATTTTATGGCCAGTTTTATTGGAAGTGTAGAAATTTGTGAAAAATAGCTTTTATTTCTATTACTACCAAAAAAAAATTAGGATAATAATTAGGATTCCGTATAAAACTCATGGAGTTGTTAGAAAAAAATGATTCACTGGAGCAGAAAAATCAAAACATTATTTTCCAATCATTATTTGAAAAGTATATTACGCACTGAACAATGAAATTAAATGAAACGCGGGAAATAAATAACCAAGTTTGCGTATAGACCTGATTATAAAATAACGTAAAGGTCAAAATCACAATATCAACAAACTCATGGAAACATAATAAGGTCGTGTAATATTAAATGCAGTTAGTTTTAGATCGTAACGATCAACACAATATGACATGTTTATGAACCGTATGCTCTAGTCGGTTGGATCGAATCAAGGGCGTACCATTATCAATAGAGCCTGGAGATTTTAGATATAGTGTAGTGAGATTATTTATTTAGTACAACATATAAATGTGTCAAATTTTCTGTATGTGCAATATTATAAAATATATAAAAAAATTGCATTAAAAACATTACATTTCATTGGATAATTATTATTAAACGCCGAACTATATATATATCCATATTCATTAAATTTGAGTGTCTGTTTGTAATATAATTTTTTTTAATACATAGATATGAATGCATTTACGATACTCATACCAAAAATACATTTTTTGTAAATATTTGTCTGCATGTTTTTTCCGAGTAATCTCCGGAACGGCTAGACGGATTTTAACGGTACTTTTTTTGGTTGATAGCTGAAGTTAGCCCGGGTAACTTAGGGTGCTTGAATTTATGAGAAATATTTTTACTTTAACTTAGTACTAAAAAAACAATAGGGTTCCCTATAAACAATTAAAACACAGTGAAAGAATATAGAAAACCCGGGCGCAGCCGCGGGCATACAGCCAGTAACACATAAAAATCGATTTTGGAAATTTAAAAAACTTTAATATTATTAAATAAAAAAAAAAAATCCAATTACAACACATCATTATATTCAGTAGGTATTGGAATATGCTTTCAACTGTTCATAAAAAATAACTTCCGGATCACTTGCAAACTGTTATACAATTCATTCAATCCAGAATAATATAAAACTATTGTTATAATATCATTATGAGAAAAATTAAATTGTATGACAGAAAATAAATGAACTGCAATAAGTTAAACTTTCAATAGGAAACGTTTTCAAACAGTTCCACTATCGCGCTAACAAATTATTTTCCTTGAATCGACTCCATTCGAGACGTTTTTATGCCTTTATTTATTACTGACCGTTTGTGTAATTATTTGCTGAGTACGGTAATTACATCGATAAATGTTAGTTTTGTATAATAGCATATATATGTGTGTATCACGTGGTAACAATAGCTAGGAAGTAATCATAAACCAGTTTTAAAAAATATATCATTACTCCTTATTTAATGTATATCAGATTTTTCTTACACATTTTGTAAGTTTGTAGGGTAATTGAGCCCGACTGAACTTGTGAAAACCAGTCATAGTGACACACTAATGGTTTCGAATGGCTGAAGCGATGATGACGCAGTGGATAGTGCGGCCGGATTCCGCATCAGTGGACCCGGGTTCGACCCCACCTGTCCAACTCTAAAATCAGCCTAAGCTTTCGGTGAAGGAAATCATCGTGAAGAAACCATAGCATGGTGGTACATCATTTTCTAATAATGCCCGTCTGGGTAGCTACTACCACTCTCAAGTTTGAAAACCTGTCGCCAAATACCAATAGGTGTTTTCCGGCGGCATCACTTGAGAACCAGTGCCTTTACCATCCTGGAACACATCGTCACTTAATATCATGTGAGATTGTGGTCAAAGCACTGACTCTATACTGTGTAAAAAAAATATTTCTCTAGAAGACATCTAGACAACGCGAGCCGAGCGCGATCTCTTCTATAGTAAAATCGCGCTAGCGTCCTGTCCCGATCCGTCCACTGTGTGGTGCGAAACGATAAGCCCCATGACGTTCTGGAATCAAGGAATGTAGATCCTACCTAGAGGCTTGGTAAATATAAGCCGGTATGATAATTACAACTTTCGATAGATTCTCATCTATCTATCGATTGTTCTTATATTGTACTTTATTTAACACTAGCTGTGTGCCCGCGGCTCCACTCACGTTTAATATATTCTTAACTTAATAATATATATTTTTAACAATCATCGGAAAGTAATGTTTTGACGGTGTTATCCATTAAATCGTATTTTGTACAAAATTTTTCAAAAGAGTATTTTTTTTACACGGAACCGAAATTATTTTCCTAAATTTTTTAGTACTTACAGAAAGCAAAGATATTTCTCGCAAATTCAAATACCTGCCAGTAAAAGTGTGCACTAACTATTTTCGAAAAATAAAAGTTACGCGGAGTAACTTCAGCTACCTGCCAAAAAAGTTTTATAAAAATCTGCCCAGTCGTTCCGGAGATTACCCGGAACAAACAGAGAGACAGACGGATTTTTTTTTTAAATTGAATTTTTGTTAAAGGTATCGTATATACATTCATATGTATTTATAGTGTGGATTATTAGTACATATAGATGAAGTACATTCACTTTGACCAGTTCAAATTTAAAAAAAAAACGAAACCGAAATGTAATATGTACATAATAAAATGCGGAATAAATAAACCACGTTTATTATATATGACTCGTTTCTCCAAGAATAGGTTTCGTAAGGCTGTTTTTAAATTTATATGTATGTAAGTTTATGTCTCAAACCAGCGGTGTCGTGTCTATGTTTGTTGTGTCATTCGTAACTTCCTCTCAAATCGTACGGCTAATTCGAGGCCGAAACACTTGTCAATTATTCGTTGCAACTTAGTTCTTGTGCAACTATCTAGAACAATTAAAATAAAACGAACTCTAAAAATTACTCAAAGTAAAAAATCTTCATTTTGTTTTATTTTTTATTTATAATCCTTGTTGTACATTGTATAAAAAAACATTCACTCACGTCAAAGAAGTACTAAAGTACTGATGGAGGCGATGTTTGTACCGAAATAAATTTAGTACTTTCAGGTGTAAACGTTAGGTAACTTATAAAGTAGTTGAAGGTAATAAACGTAGCCTAATTTATTATCTATATTTATATATTAATCATGGTAAATTTCTAGATACAGTGAAGAATTGTTAACCGCGTTCGATCCAGTCATTAGCAACTCCTGAGTGAGCCTTTTCCGTATTATTTTCATGGCATTCCTAAGTTAGATAATATGACGTCACAAGAGATGCAATTACATGGAACATAATCATTCTTCTATGCTATAGTTAAGAGGATATCCTAGCGGGATTTATTCCATACAAACGTAGTCCCTTGTTTGCTCTATGGATAATAGCATTATGGTAAATATTTTTATACCAAATAGTATTTACCCACCATCAACATACCTCTACATTTTGATTTTTCCCATAAATTAGTTATTGTAGAAACTAGGAGCCTTTGAAAATGAAAAAATGCTCGATTTTTACCATCATTTTCAGATCTATCAAATTTGCTTGACGGATAAAATTAAAAAAAACAATGCCTACAGCAAAATCCTTATTAATCTAAAACTGAAAGAAAATAAAAAAATCGGTTCAGTTTTGGAGGAGGAAACAAGGTACTATGAAGTGATGTTTTTGTCTATTTTGTCAGAGTTGCAGTTGTCCCTTTCGTGTTTTATAATTATTCTTTGGGGCGCAACACGATAGCAATAGATTTCTAAAATACTTACTTTTCCGACCGCATGGCCTTTTAAACCATGACCCGTGTTTTATTTCTAAAAACTCGAAAATTTATAGAAATATCATCATCCTAGAGTAAAGTTTACGAGATACGAGAACTTTTAGCCTGGCCTGATATTGATAATTTACGCATAATATTTTGGTTCAAAATAGTCAGTTTAGGACAGTTAATTTAAAAAAAAACTATTGTGTAACCTTTTCTAATCGAAAATGTAGTGATATATATAGTGCAAGAAAAACACTAATATAATAATGTTACCTTACTTGTAAGAAGAGCTAACATAGCAGCAAATTTTAAATGGCATTACCTAATCGTAAAAAAATAGCCAAGTTACAATTTACTGCATTCGAAAATACCTCACAAAAATAATGACTAACAACACCATGACACAGTAAAAATGACAAAGCAACAATAAAACGTTACTATGTAATTTCAACACATTTCCATGATTGCTTCTATTTATCTGAAGATGCTTTGGTTTTACAGAACAATATTAGTAACCATGAATTAAATTTCGCAAAACTGCGAGAGTGACACTCCTATAAAAATTGTAATATTTTTCCAAAAACTTAATGCCACAAAAAAATGCATATATAATAACGTTATTTGCTATATCAAATGTATATTTCATGAAAACGATATTCTCATGACGTAAAATATGGAGTCCACTTTAGACGCAATATGAAGACAATATGAATGGTAAATCGTTTACTAAAACATTTATTGCTACGAGGAATAGATCGCAGTAACATTTTATCAATAGTATATTATTATTGTTTCGTTTATTTTTATTTACATAAACATTTCCGACTTTATACGTATTTAACAATTTATGATGTAGACACCTACATAGAACGTATATAAATAATCAAAATCAGGTTTACTGACGACAATGCCTAACTTAGATTAAGTTTCGTGGTTACTCGAACCTCTCAACGCGGAATTAATTGTCTGCAAGAATTAGATATTCAATTTATTTTTATAATTTTAAAACTAGCATTTTTACTTCAACATCTTATAGTTGATAAAAAACCATATAATATAAGTAGTAAGGAATCATTTCACAGTATCTCCAATGCACATAAGTAAAATACTATAATAAACCCACATATAATTTAACGATTAATATATGTACTTGTGTCTGCAATGACTGCAAAAGATTGCGATGGTAATGTACTTAATGTAGATGAAAAGAATGTACTAAACCCTGATTGTGCAATGATTTTCCAGTTGTAAGTTACTATAAAATTTAAGTACTGAATTGCGTATTCCCGTCGTTTTAAAAATAATCGTTATGAAATTTAATCGTTTAATAAAACATTTCCGTCTACTAAACCATAATAATAATATAGAATTAAGATTATAAACTCACTGCCATCGCCTCTTGTCGTTCAATTTGAGAGATGCAGAATTACCCATGATCGCTATTCTATGATACGAAAATCACTTCTCACACGACAACCTTTGTAAACGGAAACGCGTGTAGTCCATTCAATAGACGGTATTACTTTAATTCTAAGGCGACCGGCTAAGCTTGACGAATGACCGTGACTTTCCCTCGGCAAACGCCAAGTTTCAGCTTCACGCTAACTTGTTGTTAAATAAAGAGGTAAATAAAGTCCCTGTTTGTGGAGTGAAACAACATGTAGTTAGCTATATGGAAGGTCATACGTTAATTACAACAGACTATTTATCTATTTACAATCGAAACCATTTCACTTCACTACGTAATTTCTTGCTACTAGAATTGCTCAGTAAGTCAGTATACGGGATACACCATACACGATAGTGTTAGCATTACTCATGAACACAAATTTTCTCAGCGTTTTATTTATTTCAATTAACGACTGGTGTGTACCTACCACCATATTAGCCGTACAATGATTTGAGACAACCCGAGCAACAGGGACCGCGAGGTACGTAAGCAAATTTTTTGTAAAATGCTGTATTTTTTATCTCTACTTTTTTCTTTTTCTTCTTCGATTATGGCAATTTCTGTTCAAACAATTAGAGCCAATTTCACGTAGGTAAGATGTATTTTCAATCTTGTATCAGCGTTACCAAGCTCCAGTAAAAACTGTGCTAGAATTTTCCATGGAACTTTGTCGGACCTCAGAATAAATGTTACGCGTTATCTTCGATAATAAACTTCACTTGTACACAATGCTTGCAAACTATATCACATAAAACCAAGATTACATGATATAGAGTCAAATACACAAAATTAATAAATTAAAGAAAGCAACCGCTACATGACAGACTTAGATCCCGCCAAAACTCATTACCTCTATTTGGGCATCACCACAGTCGGGTAAAATGGCCGCCAGACAAATTTTGACACAGAGCCCGTCTAGGACAATCTGGACCACTGATTTTTAGGATTATTTTAACTTAGTCAAATTTGATTCATGAGATTAAGATGGTACAAATAAATCATGAATACTCTCAATTAATTATACGTATTAGTTATTTTAAATAGCAGTACACCTTCTATCGTTAACTAATATCGTTTTAAAGCGAAAACATATAAAATCGAATTAGTAAGGAATTTATTCCTCCAAGACTTTGTAAGCATTCGGGAAGGTGTAAACAATATTTATAGACTATGAAAACGGCTCAAGATACATTCCGGTCTTAACTAGGGATGCCTCTTAAACCCGCTTGTTCCTATCACATAATCCTTACCTGTAAACTTACAACCATATGCAACGTATTTATTTACACAGGTTAGGAAAGGGTCACCTGTAAGGGATCGTGCGTTAATCACGAGAGGCTCGAAAGGGGGGAGGGTTTGGAAAATCATAAAACACATCACAAAGTGGAAGAGATGGGCGCTGTACTGAGATATTACGTGTATTTGTGTTTTTTCATTGAACGCGCCCGATATGTCAACCAAAAAGTTGTACGTGGTTTTGACTAGCCGGTGCTAGGGAACGATTTCCATAAGTTTCAGGGATTAAATAATGTTTATTACCTGTATTTACAGATAATAATCTGAAAATGTGTATGGTACACTGTATACACGTTAAAAAATACACGTGTTTTTGGGTAGTGATGAGGTTAGTCTAAGCCAAGGTTCGTATCACTGTGGTGTTCCTATGCTAATTACTATCTTCCGGCTGAGTACCCTAAGCACTCCCCACAAACTCCAGGTAAAGCTGTCAAAGTGTCAAAGGCTTTCAGTTCTACGGCGTTAGTAAGTTTAAAAAAAAAAAGAAACTGCATTTGGTACGTATTTGCGGCTCTGTAAATTAGCGTACGGTTTCTACCCTACGCTAGTTATAAACGTAATTATGTGGATCAGTTGAGTAAATAATAAAATTGCATGACACTGCAGAGTAGCTACTTTATACATTGGAATATACTAATTATAAAAGAAATTTGATATGACTGTAGTGTGGGTTATAAGATGCGTGGACATTATGATATAGAGTTTTAGTTATACCGCTTGAATAATATAATACCTTGTCATAGAAAAAACATACGACTGTATCACACATGATTTACACTAACTGTCGTCTGCAATTTCCTTAAAGTGAAATAATTATATCGTTACTGTTGAACCCCTATTGAAAAGCGCATATGATTTGCAAACTATATTTCTTCACTTTTTAGTTTTTCAGTACTGAACTATATTAGTCTAAATCACCAAAACTGATGATTAATTATATTATCAATAGATACAGTACAAGAACTTAGACCTATGAGCATGGATTAGTTTTTGTATGATGTACATATAATAATAATAATAATAATAATAATAATAATAATAATAATAATTTATTTCCCAAAAAATTGTTTTACAAAAAAAAATATAAAGTTAGGCCCTGTCACCTGAACTAGGCTTTTTAGCCTGTGTCTCAGGTGTCAGTGTCTTCCCTATATACAGAGTTCCTTACTCTAAAATATTATTCTTATTAATACAAAAATGCTTAATTTAATTTAATTTAGCGCACTTTTTTTTCTGTATGTGATGAATGTGCATGTGTTGAGTATATGTTTTGAATGTGTGTGTTTCGTGTGTATGAATGAGTATGTGTCTATGTATTTATTGGCTCAAATAAGAATGATAGATGAGATATGGGTAATAAAACTTGTATCTACTTGATTGCTTTTAGTAGATTCTCTATCCTATTATAATCATATTCAAACAAAATTTTTTGTAATTCATTTTTTAATCTATAGTTATTCAAATTTCTAAACGTATTTTTATAATTTAATAAATTGTATAGATGTGGTCCTAGATATCGAAAAGTCATACGAGCGCGTGTAGTTTTAATCATGGGAACAGGTAATCGATCTATTCGTTTTTGACTGGTGGTGTTTGATATTAAAGAGTTTTCAGTTTCATGATATCGTCTAATACTCTGATACACAAATAATTTTCGAACTGACATTACTTTAATCTGTTTGTATAATAGTGTTGTAGGGTGTCTGTAGGGTAATCGCATCATGACTTTGAGAACTGCCCTCTGCGTTCTTTCTATACTAATTAATTCTGAGCTAGAAGCAACACCCCACGAGCAAATGCAGTACCTTATTATAGATTCACACAGAGCCTTATAAGTTTAGATGAGAATACTAAAACTAGCTACAACTCGCAGTTCTTTAAATATATATATGAGCTTCCTCACCCGACCTGACAGTTCGTTTATATGCCCGGCCCACCTTAAGTTTTCATCAATAGTAACTCCCAAATACTTCATAGTTGCAGTCCGATATTTTCTAGACGTGTTAATAATATAGGCACCGAAACAGTGTCAAAGGCTTTTTTTAAGTCTAGAAACACACCAACACATTTGTCACCTTTATCAAGGTAGTACGATATCTGTGTGGTTAATTTCAAGACCGCGTCATCGGTCGATTTATGCGCTCGAAAGCCAAATTGGTTAGGAGAGATGATTTGGTTTATTTCTAAATAATTGGTAAGTCTTTTTTTTACAAGTTTTTCAAGTACTTTTGATAAAGATGGTAGAAGAGAGAATAGGCCTATAATTACCCGGAAGTGTTTTATCGCCAGATTTAAAGATGGGTGTAATAACGGCAGATTTAAAAACATTTGGAAATTGCCCGAACTTAAAACTCAGATTACATAGATATGCTATAGGATGGATTACGAATTTTTTATAAGTTTTAAGAAACTCTGTTGAGATTCCGTCCCAACCTGGAGCCGTATTTGATTTCATAGTGGAAATAATATTTGCAATTTCTAGATGATCAGTAGGGAATAGGGACATAGTATTTGTGGGAGTATTTACACTAGTGGCATGTTTAGCCAAATCTTTCTCAGTCGTATTCATTTCGCTTAAAGTAAGATTTGCTAGTCATATTATATACTTTAGTTTATGTTTTACATGATATAGTTTATTCATTATACATAATTTCGTTTTTTGTAATAATACAAAGCGTACATTTTGGGGTGGGGTGGGAAAATCCATGTTTGATTTTATCAAAAAGAGCTGCTAATTTGTTAAGAGTTGTATGAACAATAATGTTTAAAACGTCTGACTTGACTGTATATATATAGATGCCTTTGCCTTCCTATTAAAAAAAAAACAAAAAGACTTTTGTTGGGATGCCAGTTCTTTCCGAAAAAGAACTTTTATTTTTCTTTTCGTATTGATCTTATAAATCGATTTACTAATAAATGAGATTGCCAAAAATTAGATTTCTCAAAAAAAAATTCTATTTCTTTTGTTTGTGTTTTTTATTCGTATACTTTCATTTGTTGAAATGATATCCTATACATCATTTCTTAAATATTTGAGAAAAACAATTAACGAACAGAGAAGAAAAAGAAACTACTGTTTTATTCTTGCCTATGTACATATAAAATTTATGAGATGAAAAAACCTATAGAAATCGATCTTTTATCATTTTAAAATAATGAGATTTTTTTTTCACTCGTATATCTAAGTTAAAATATTACACGCACAAAGGACCGTAAATGTGTCTAGTTGCGGACATAGGAGCCCACGAACATTGTTATAGTTGGAAGCAAATTCCTTACTGGAAGCATGCGTGGATTATTATTTATCTCTGGGTTATACAGTATCTACTTACCATCAAGAAAGATGATTGTCTGCCATATCAAAAATATAAAAAGATATTTTTAATCTCAAAGATGAAAAAAGTAAAGGATTCTGGCAACAAAGCCATATCTCGAGTAATTGTTTGCATCTGAGTATGTGCATTCTTAATTGTAAATGATTTTATAGTTCTTATCGAAACAAAAAAAAAATTGGACCTCGATTTTCAATTGTTAAATATTGATTCACTGGATGGAACTAGATTTACAATATGGTATATCGATATTATGATGCAAGAATTCAATTCTTTAATTTTTCGATTTTCTGGACATCCTTGTTCCCTATATTTATGTTTGACGTTACATGTTAGGTTATGTTGTGGCACGTATTTAAATTTCATATTTTTTTATAATTATTTCAATAATAGTTATTAAATATAATACATTTTATTACTTTTTACGATGAAAAAAGAAGGTAATATGTGTAAAATTTAAATTACGACTATTTTACGTTAATACATTAATGAAGTAACTACTGAAATATTTTCCCTTATCCTCACAGAAGTTCAAACTATCTTCCTTAAAATTCTTAAAGAAGAAGAGGATGTGTCTGCGGGGGGTGGCTGCTATCAAAACTTTGTTGACTGTGATAGAAACCGATAAAGGTATACCTAAAATTTGTGTTACAAGAACTTGCATCATTCTGGTCTTATACACAAAAACGGAAAGCTGTTAAGTAAAAAAAAAAACGAATCTAAAATTGTATAATTTCTTTAAGAAATACGCTATATAATATAATTATATACGTCTTACTAACATCTTAATATGTGCATAGCTACAGACCTAGTTTAGTTTTCGTTGAGCGTCGCAAAAACCTATTATGTATAAGTGCATAGTGGATTAAAAATGAGACCTATTGCAGCTATATGAAAAGAAAGCATACATACATAATTCATGTTTTGCATATTCCAGTTGCAACAGTAAGAGAATTGGATTTGAACCTACAATTAGCAGTTGATGCTATGAAACATTGTGATCAACCAGTAGCAGCAATTTCTTCAGGATGTGAACTTTTCATGAGGTTTATTACACTTGCCAAAATTGATGTCAAAGTATGTAATAATTAAATCTTCTTTAATGATGCCTGAATTGCTGCCATTATTAAATTAGTAATATGTAATAAACTAATGTGATTTTGTTTTTCAGTCATTCGAGGAATCTGAACAGATTATGTTACAGAGAGGTAATATATTCTTAAACACATTATTAGAAGCCAGAGGGAAAATTGCCAAGCAAACTCTCAGTTTTATTTATGATGGATGTGTAAGTCTTTCTATAAATAAATTTGCCTTTTCTTTCTTTGCCGACTGTATGCGCACAGGTTTAAGTTTAATTTGAAATTTTTAAATAATATAATAGCGAAAATTTTCATGCAGCTTTTAAAATCCTTAATTAAAATCATTAAGAGGATATCCTTGCATCATTTATTCCATAAAAACGTAGTCCCCTGTTTCCTCCCTGGATAATGTTAAGTAAAGTTATGGTAAATATTTTATAACAAATAGTATATATCTAGCACTGCCATACCCATACGTTTTGATTTTTTCCATAAATTCGTTATTCCAGAAACTAGGAGCCTATTAAAATGAAAAAAATACTAGATAATTACTGTCATTTTTAGACCTTTGTCAAACAAACTGGATAGATAGAATTAAAAAAACAGCAAAATCTACAGGCATAGCCAGTCTTTATTATTCTAAAACTAAAAGAAAATGAAAAATTGGTTCAGTTTTGGAGAAGGAAACGGTACTACGAAATGATGTTTTCGTCTATTTTGCAAAACTAAAATCAGCCCAAGCTGCAGTTGTCCCTATTCTTTCTTTGGGGTACAGCACAATAGCATTAGATTTCTGAAATACCTACTTTTCCGAAAGCATGCCCTCTTAATCCTTTAGTAGTTTTAAAATCTTGTAAGTAATCACAAACTCTTAAATGTTTTCATTTCACTACTAATTTCTGGATGTTTTTAGATCTTGGAAATTATTAATATACTGTAGCTTCTTAACATGGTTGTTAAATTTTTGTATTAAATCATATTTGTAAGTATTAGTTTTTTAGTATTAGTTTCTTGCCCATTCTTCTCGATGTCTGGATTGTGTTCTGAACCAGAGCCTAAATTGAATAAAGTAATTTTGAATATTAAGCTTAGCATTTAACATACATTTCTTAACATATTTTTCTTAAGAAATGTTAAGAGAAACTGAATGTATTTTAGAATTTCTAATTGTAGTTGGTATTTACCCATGTAATTATCTTATAATGTTTTTTTACAGAAAATATTAACACATTCACTATCAAGAGTTGTGTTACAAGCAATGTTGGAGGCAGCTAAAGCCAACAAAAGATTTAAAGTATTTGTTACAATGTCGGGTCCAGATAACAGTGGGTATGAATTATTAATATCGCAATATATTAAATCAGCTGTTTCCGTTTTATAGTTTCTGTTCCATACAATTATTCACCATATATTATATATAGTTTTCATATATTTAATGACTTTATCAAAAAATAAGCAGAATTTTTTTGTCTTAATTTTACCCTAATATTGTGTTAATATATGATGGCGCAGCGGGTAGTGCGGTCGGTTTCCGCATCAATCGACGCGGGTTCGATCCCCACCTATCCAACTCTAAAATCGGGCTGAGCCTACGGTGAAGGAAAATATCGTGAGGAAACCATAGCATGGTGGTATGGCATTTTCTAATGATGCCCGCCTGGGTACACCTACCTACCTACCTACCTGGGTACTTGCAAGTTTGAAAACCTGTCGCCAAATACCAATAGGTGTGTTCCGGCAGCATTACTTGAAAGCCAGTACCGAGGTTTAGTGTGTTGACTAGACTACTAGCCTATACCTCATCTATACAGTGTAAAAAAAATCTGTAAAAAACATATACTGAAACCTAGGTAGACCTATGATTGTTTTAATTAAAATTCTTATGTTATACTAAAGTTAATTCTGATCTATGATTTAAAAAAAACATGTAATCTGTTTTAGATTAACTAACAGATAAAGAGACATTGCATTTTATATATCTTAAGTTTATGAAAGCTACATGATATTAGTTAATTTTATGAGCACATACTTACCCTCTGAACTTTTTGTATGTATATAAAATGTAAAAAATACGTATTAAAACCTGACCAGAAAATATAACAAAAAATAATTAAAAAAAAAACAATCATGTAAATTGCTTTAGTGGTCATCAAATTATAAACCAATTAAACGATAGATAGATTGTTTTCTGTAAATCAAATTAAGATTTTTTTTGTGGTATATGGTTCCTCCAAAGAGGTTGTGGAAATTAGAATGACTCTCCAATGTTTCGTTTGATTGAGATTCCTTTGTTGGTTTTGTTTTAGTGAGGTGATGCAACAAAAGTTAATAGAAGGTGGTATAGACACTACACTCATTCTGGACTCTGCGGTCGGTTACATAATGGAACAAGTGGATCTCGTCATGATCGGTGCTGAAGGTGTCACGGAGAGTGGAGGCATTATTAACAAGGTATTCGAACGAGGTAGTTTAATCTACCTTATGATATAGTTTTATTACATTTACCGCATTGATAAATGTTTTTTCTCAAGCATTCATGAAAATAATGTCATTATTTTCGAAAAAACAAGACGCGGAATATCGAATTTACGGACAAAGACAATCAAATCGATTGCAGGAGTGTTTTTTGAATTTGGAACATTACAACGCTCCAGCAATGTTGTATGAAATTGCGTGCTGGTTTTATTAAATACTCTTTGATTGGATCTCTTTCATCATTCTTCATTTCGTTGAATATTCTCCTGTTAGATCACAGCAGTGTGTGTTTATTGTTTGTCAAGTTTGTGTTTGTGTTGTTTGTGTTTGTTTGACAAGGAAACGGTTCCTCTGTAATTAACGGTTACCGTTGCCTATGGACAAGTACAATATGTCTACGATGATTTAAAAAAAATGATGTATTTATTTATTCATACACTTTTTGCAAACAATTTATTAAATCAATCACATTATCTAAGTAATTAATTGTTAATTTTACAGATCGGCACGTACTCATTAGCAATGGCCGCGTTGGAACTCAAGAAACGTGTGTTCGTACTAACAGAAAGCTTCAAATTCTCCAGAATATATCCGCTCAACCAGAAGGACGTTCCGAACAATTTCAAATACCTCTCCAGTACATTGAAGACCAGTAAAGATTTATCGAAGCAACATCCTCTGGTCGATTACACGCCTCCAGCGTACATCACCTTACTGTTCACCGATCTAGGTATCCTCACGCCATCAGCCGTTAGTGACGAGTTGATTAAATTGTACTTGTAAATATTATATTAATAAATGTACACACGATTAAAAAAAATATGTGTTTTTTTAAATAAAATCCAGTAATTTAAAGTTAAACGCAATAATCTGAAAATTGCATCACCTCATCACCATATAACAATATTACCTTGTTTAACGTTATTTTGAAGCGATAATCAAATCAAAATCAAAATGTATTTATTCAATTTAGGCCCTAAGAAGGCGCTTATGAACGTCTAAAACACTACCACCGGTTCGGAAAACAACCCATTCGAGAAGAGCTGGCAAGAAACTCGATCTGGTTCTTTTTTTTAATAAATATAATATATATCATTTTTTTTGTCATATAAAAAACTATTCAAATCGTAGTTTTAATAATGTTAGTGGAAGCACAGAGATGTGGGTTAATTCCAGACATCACTATCGTTCACGTAATGATCCACCCTGTAATAACCTTTTGAGATTAAAACTTGCTTGACATAATACTTGAACTTATTGTCAGGTAAATCGGTAATGTTACTTGGGATCTTATTGTAAAACCGAATACTTAACTATAAAGCTTTTATTACACTTACTTAACCTAAAGCGTGGTTCCGGACAACTTGTCTTTACTTCTAATATTAAAATTATGACGATCAATCACTAGATCTAGCTTGTCTAAATTTTTACGAATATGCATTAAGATATCGAAGATGTATTGGGAGGGCAAAGTTAAGATATCATATTCTTGAAACTTGTTCTTTAGAGATTCGCGAGGTCCCATATTATATATTGCTCAAACAGCTCTCTTTTGTAACGTAAAAATGGTGTCTACCTCTGCTGCTGTACCCCACAGCAAAATACCGTAAGACATTAAGCTGTGAAAGTAAGCAAAGTAGACTGACCTAGCAGTAGCAATATCCGTCAATTGGCGAATTTTTCGAACCGCAAAAGCAGCGGAACTAAGCCTTTCTGCCAAAGTTTTAATATGCGGACCCCATTGTAACTTATTATAAAGTGTGATACCTAAAAACAGAGTTTTGTCAACTAAGCCTACTAAATTCCCTTCTATCTTTAACTTACAATCAATATGTTGCACATTGGGCAACATAAATTTTATGCATTTCGTTTTCTTAGTGTTAAGAAGTAAATTATTTAAGGCAAACCATTTGGAAATGTTTGCTAGTGTATTATTTAAGTGCCTAATCTCTGATTTTTTTCTTTTTACTTTAAATATAAGTGAAGTATCGTCTGCAAATAGAACCATATCAGCTGAGTTAATAACCATTAGCGGTAAGTCATTAATATAAACCAGGAATAAAAACGGTCCCAAAATCGACCCCTGCGGCACACCGATTCTAACTAATGATCCAGTGGAGGTAACCCCATTAACATATACTTTCTGACATCGGTTTGTTAAGTAAGAGGCCAGGAAGTAGACAGGTTTCAGAAACACCATAATGTTTTAGTTTCAGTATAAGTGTACTGTGATCAACGCAGTCAAAGGCCGTTGAGAGATCGCAGAATACACCTATTGCATCCTGCCAAATCTCCCAAGCTCCCAATATGTGACTTATTAACGTTGCACCAGCGTCAGTGGTAGATTTGGATTTCGTGAAACCACTGCCGATCATCTAAAATCTTTTCTGCTCTAAAGTATTCAACTAACTGATTAAGCATAATCTTTTCGAAATCTTACTAATCGATGGAAGTACTGAAATTGGTCTATAATTTTGAAGACTACTTCTGCAACCTGATTTAAATAAGGGTACCACTTTACTTATTTTCATTAAATTAGGGAAAGTGCCTGTTGTTATGCATCCGTTAAATATGTTAGCCAAATATGGTGAAATATTAACAATCATGGTTTGAAGAACCATTACCGACATTCCCCATATGTCTTGTGTATGTTTTAAATTTAATTGCTTGAAGGCTTTTAATATGTCACCTGCAGTAATAGATGTAAAATAGAATTTTGAATTTATAGGAGCACTTAAGTTATTAAGGAGCAATGCGGCACCATGGGGTGATGAAGTTATATGTTTTGTAACTTCAAGAGGTATGTTAGTGAAGTAGTCCTGAAAAACAGTTGCTACCTCTGAACTGTTTGAAATATGTACTCCGTCAACGTTCAGATTAAGTGTATTATGATAAATAAATACTTTAATAATATTTAGAAGCGATGACGGCACAGTGGGTAGTGCGGCCGGATTTCGCGTCAATGGACGCGGGTTCGATTCCACCTATCCAACTCTAAAATCGGCCTGAGCTTTCGGTGAAGGAAAACATCGTGAGGAAACCATAGCATGGTGGTAGGACATTTGTTAATTGCGTAAATGCATTTCCCCCCGTCAAAAAAAAAAAGGACATTTGCTAATGATGCCCGTCTGGGTAGCTACCACCCTCAATTTTGAAAACCTGTCGCTAAATACCAAAATGGGTGGTCCCACAGCAACACTTGAGAACTAGTACCTAGGTTTAGTGAGTTTACTATCCCGGACCACATCGTCGCAACATCAGATGAGATTGTGGTCAAAGCACTAAGCCTATAAAAAATAGCTATAGCAAATTATAGTATAGGGGTCTGAAAACATAAATTATTAGAAATTTTCATAAAAATATGGCTTCTACTATTTTTTACATAGTATAGGCCCAATGATTTTGCCATAATCCCACCTAATGTTAAGCCGCTACTTGATCGAGGATGGTAAATACACAAAACTTAGAAGTATTGGTTATCAAGTTATGCTACCAGAACGCACCTGTTGGTGTTTGGCGACAGGTTTACAAACTTGACGGTGGTAGCTACTCAGGTGGTTATTGTTAGGAAATGTCCTACCACCATGCTATGGTTTCCTCACGATTTGATATCTTCGAAAACTTAATGCATATTCGTAAAAAATTAGACAAGCTAGATCTAGTGAATGATCGTCATAATTTTAATATTAGAAGTAAAGACAAGTTGTCCGAAACCACGCTTTAGGCTAAGTAAGTGTAATAAAAGCTTTATAGGTAATAGTATTCGGTTTTACAATAAGATCCCAAGTAACATTACCGATTTACCTGACAATAAGTTCAAGTATTATTTCAAGCAAGTTTTAATCTCAAAAGGTTATTACAGTGAACGATAGTGATGTCTAGAATTAACCCACATCACTGTGCGCACCCTTTTTTTTTTTTTTTTCGAGGGGAATGCATTTACGCACTAATTGTCCAGCCAGATCTGATAGGGACCCCCCCTTCTAGATCTGGTTGAAACACGTCTGAAGATGTGTGACAGTCTCTCGCACGAAAGCACGAGAGGCTGTCACACAGGATTAGTGTGGGACTCGCAGCGAGAAGCACCGTTGACCACTACCCACTAAACCCCCGGTACCTCCCGCCACCTGGTTGGAGCAAACACGGGATCGCTATGCATGCACTCTGCGCACCCGCTAACATTATTAAGACTATGATTTGTATAGTTTTTTTATATGACAAAAAAAAATTATATAAATTTTATTTATATAAAAAAAGAACCAGAGCGAGTTTCTTGCCGGCTCTTCTCGACTGGGTTGTTTTCCGAATCGGTGGTAGTGTTTTAGATAAGCGCCTTCTTAGGGCCTAAATTGAATAAATTTTGATTTTTTTGATTATGTTTTAATTCAATGAAAACTTGTATAGGTGGGCTCGAATATGCGTCCATTAAGATGAAATCCGACTACACTACCAACTTCGTCATCATCTGATCTTATTAAATTATAATAGATACAGTAAGAGATGATGACCACCGATAGATGAGTATCTGTAGACAATTGTCATCACAACGGCCTACATGTACAACGTCTAAAGCCTCTAGGTAGGATTGAATATACCCTTATTGACCTCAGAACAAGACTCCTTCTAACGTGTCAATGTAATGAGTTTTCACAAATATACGGTGGTCACGTTCCAGGCGAGTACGAAAGCCCTACCGCCCCCTAAATCTTACCTTTACCATCCATACTTTCTTGATATCATGGTTCTAATCAGATTTCATACATAACCTAAAATTTGTAGCGAAGATAACGTTTTATAATATATTTTGTACATATCAAAATTCAATTTTACAAAGGATTTTATTTATTATGGACAAAATTATTCAGTAATAATATGGGTAAAGAAAAATTAAAAATGCAAATATATACTGGATCCAAAATATCTGGCACTTTAATAGATAGATAATATATATACATAACAATACTTAATTGGTTTTATCATTTACCTTTAAAAAAACATTTGAAAGGAACAAAACGTTATAAAGTCGTTTTTATTACACAATCAAAATAAAAAAATATTCGTCGTTGTTTTTATAACCTTAAAATTGGCATAATCAATAGAATCAATTTATTTAGGTATCGACAATGTTCACATAACACCAGATTTTAATTATTTCAATTACAATATAAATCATATTTTATTATATACTAGGCAAGATACACAAAATAATAGCACAAAATATGTCATAACATGGAAGCACGCGACATATCACATATTAATATAGGTACGAAGAACAAGATTCCTCGATTCGTATTAATACAATAATATCATACAAAATTTTTATTACATATACCAATTAATTTTCGTCTCATATCACTTATCAAAAGCACTAGGTATTTATTCCGACAAAATTAATAGTCAAATTTATAAATTCTAATTTCTTGTTAAAAAGACATTTTTAATTGGTTTAGGTATCTACGTGTAAAATTTTTAATTACAAATCTTTCAACGTAGTCGGTTCTTGGTATTGCCAGAGAATTACGGACTATATCTATTACTTAAAATATTAATACAATATACACAATATGTTAAAATACATTCAAAAATACTATAGCGATGTCAAACATAATGTCTATGTTACGTACATTAACTAACGATTTTTTTAATTTACGCTACCCGACAAATTATTTAAGAAAAAAAGAAATTCAGACATGTATACAAAAAGCCATTCAGTATGATTTAATTAACATTTTTTATTAATATTAATAACATTATCAAAAGAGTTACCTATATGAAATTATCGAAATTTAACAAAGAAAGTAAAATATCATGTCCTAAATTTTACCGGTAGCCAGAACTCTGAAGATAATATTTCAAGTATTACACGTAAGTACCAATGGGTTCTATGTTTTGCTTATTTTTACATATAAGAAGGGGGGTAAGAAACTCTGCTTTCTATTACTGACCAGGTTTCAAAAAGGTCCAAAATTTTGCTTACGTAATGCTTTCTCGGCCCCTAATATAAAAAAGTGATACATTATACAAAGAAAAAGGAATTACCTATAATCGACAAATAAAAAAATACGTTGTACACCTAATTACTGTACTCTTTAATTATGATAAAAACGTATATACGCTAAGAGTCAGTGTTAGTGACGTACGAACAAGGAGTTTAATATACAGACGATAAAACATAACCTCTAAAAAACGACGACGCTGATAAAATAATATCAGTAAGAGATCAACACTATAAGTAGTATAGATAATACTTATTATTGAAATCTCGATAATAACTCGGCAATAACTTCATTATTTTTATACTTTCAGTTACAAATAAGCAACGGGTATGACAGATTATTTTAAACACCCATTGAGATTTAATATGCTAAATAATGGATATCAGCTCCAATAAATAAAAGAATCAAATATGTATCTGACAGATATATTATTTTTAATTTTATAGCCTGTGGACTACAAAACGTGTTACAAAGAAATAAAAGTCCGTACAGCTACGTCATTTATTGTCGTTAGATTTATTGGGCCTAAATTTTGCACACTTTAATGTGTGAACAATTAATTAGCTATTATTAGGTACAGTGCGTAGGTTAAATAAACCTATACGTTGTAGAGAAAACGGTACAAAATATAAGACTAATTTTAACGAATACCTACTTAATAAGTATAGAAATAGAGATCTAAATAGAAAGAAATGAAATTTAAAAGTGATAAAGTTATTTGCACAATAGCTTGAAGTGTACGAAAAATGATAAATAAAGATGGAATAAGTAGAAAATCAGATCCAAATACTTTATACTTGTGCCATCTATCTAGCGCATAATTACGGTGTCTTTATTGAAGTATTTACTGTACAATTATTCAACGCTAAATTGTTTATAAAGCTTTTGTTTAGTACAAAATTTTACAAATTGTTTGCATAGTACATTAACACAATAATAAAAAAACTAATTACTAATAGCAATTATTACGTAACAATCATTTATAATAAACAATGATTAAACTATTCAAAATTATTGAAATTACCTAAATGTTACTTATATATCAGAATAAGATTAATATTGATAGTGAATGATTATGGTATTTAAATTACAACACTATAATAATTTACGACTTCTATAATATCTCACTCAGCGGCCATTTTGTCTATCATTCAAATATGTCATTGACCATTGACGATAAAATTTTGTGTTCGATGAATGCGTACAAAAAGTTTTTAATAGTTGCAAATAATTATTGTAGGTTTTATAAATCATTCTCATTAATGAAAGGAACGAGATTCATCAAATTATTGTTTATTATTGTTAGATGTATTATAAAAAAATTTGTCATTTTTTAATTAAGAAATTATTTTATTAAAGTTGTACTCAATTTTATTTATGATTTTGATGATATAATAGACATATTTTTTAAATAGGTTATTATTATTTCAAACTCTTTTGTGGATTTTGTAATTAGAACGTTATCTATTGTAAATGGCATCAATGATGGTGTATATTTGGTGGAAATGGGGTCGTTTGTCGGCTTCGTATTCCCAACAGCGGACCATCAGCGCGTATACGTCTTCTGGACATCCTTCAGGGGCCGGCATTCTGTATCCTGTAGAAACATATTTAATAAAGCTTTCTAGATAAATAAATATGCTAACAATATTCAAGCAACACTTAAGAGGATATGTGGTCGGCGACAAATTTGAAAAGTAAGTAAGAAATAAATTAATTTCTATCGCGTTGCACTCCAAAGAAAGAGTTATAAAACACGAAAGGGTCAACTGTAGCTCGGGTTGATTTTATCTACGCAAAACAGTGGAAAGTGCGTATTACCCTGTTTCCTCCTTCATCAAATTCATCAAATTTCTTTGACGAAGTATTTTTTTCATTTTCAAAGGCTCTACAATAACCAATTTATGTAAAAAAATCAAAATGTACGAGCATGGTGGCGGTATTTTATACTGTTTGGTAGAAAAATATTTACTATAATTACGATTTACGTTATCCAGGGAGGAAACAGGTAACTACGTTTGTATGATATAAATGCTGCTCACGTATCCTCTTAATATAAACTAGAACCGAATTGAAAATAACAATTTTACAAAAAGACTTTAAAGATGAAGAATTTTAGCGCAACTGCCAATCAACTTAAACGATATAGTTTTAATACAGAAAAAGGTTTAAAACGATTGAAAAACTAATTGGAAAAAAATCCTAACCTATTTTTTTTACACGGAATAGGCTCAGTGTTTTGACCACAATCAAGTGAGATTAAGTGACGATGTTGTCCTGGATAGTAAACACACTAAGCCTAGAGGTACTGTTTTTCAAATGATGATGCCGGAACACACTTATTGTTATTTGGCGACAGGTTTTCAAACTTGAGGGTGGTAGCTACCCAGACGGGCATCATTAGAAAATGCCCCACTATGGTTTCCTCACGATGTTTTTCTTCACCGAAAGCTCAGGCCGATTTTAGAGCCGAATAGGTGAGGAACGAACCCGCGTCGATTGACGCAGAATCCGGGCGCAATAACCGCTGCTCCATCATCGCTTCATAAAATCTCACAAGCGAACAATAATTGTAAATGATTTTGATTGACTTATATACAATTGGCATCTGTTATTATATATCCTTCATACCTAGCTAACAATTTGTAATAAGATATCAGATTTACTGTGCCATAAAATTGTGTGATAATTATGCAATTATCAATCTTATTGTACCTGGACAATAAAAATAATTTGTTTTAGTTTATTGTTTAAAATATAATTACATTAAATATATCTTCTATCTATCTATATATATATATAAGCAAAGTTTGTTTTTTTGTCCGAGGTAAACTCGAAAACTACTGGACCGATCAGCGTGAAACCACAACCATTCGACGCGGAATTAATCGTAGATGGTTATAGGCTATATATTTCTATAAATTCTATGAGCCCTTCGTCATGTTTTCTCAATTTGTTTGTTTATTATTCCTTTGACGCACCATCACCTCAAAACTACTGAACATATCGGGATAGGACTAATACCTTTCAACGCAGTATTAGTAGTAGACAGGTATTTTTTGGATTCCACCGATCCTCTCTCATCTTTTTTTTCGATTTACTCTTTTGTACATTTTCCACTTCAATTTACGCTTATATACATTTTTTCCGTTAATAAAAACAAAATACTCTTACTTTTATTCACTCATTTGTTTTTTTTTTAAATTACCTATACATGAAACGTCATATGCACAGAACATACGAAACGCGGACGGAACCGCGGGCACCAGCTAGTAATGAATAATAACGTTACCTGTATCAATTTTCTCTCTGGCACGCGAGTTGCTCATCCCCGCGTAGGGGGTGTCGCCTTTGGAAAATATCTCCCACATTAACACCCCGTAACTCCAAACGTCGCACAGCGATGTATATTTACCTGAAACGACCTCATTATAATTACTTTTACTGATAATACTCATTATTAAAATACAAATCTGACATGAAAATATGAATGTATTTAATTTTAAAATTTCCTAGGCCTTATTTCCAATTCATATCCACTCAAGGGTCGGTAAAAAAATATTCTATTTCTGTTTCATCTCTATAGCTGAACTCTAAATATACCATGATATAATTTTTATTTGTTATGTATAACCCCAAAAACTATTAACCAATTTTTTAAATTCTTTCACCTGTAGTAAGCGTCGCTATTTATTTATTCAATCTTAGGAAAACTAACAGCTAACATTAATAACTTAAATTTTAACTAATACAGAAGGCTACTTTAAGTATTCACAGATATTAAAAGATTACAAATACAATGTATAGGCTACGCACAGATTATAAGAATGTTACAATGAAGAGAAGTATTTAGAAGTCGCGGACCGTGCTGTTAAAAATATCTATGTCCACGAACTTACGAGACTGAATTAAACCACTTTTTTTTTTGTCGAGGCGAAATGCATTTACGCACTACTCTTACCTATTGCATTAGTGAGACCGGAGTCCCCCAATGCAATAGGTAAGGGGGCACGGAGGGACGAACTCCGTGCCAGTGTGGGACTCACCCGAGCGCGAAGCGCCCGGAAATACCCACTAAAACCCCCCCGGAGCCGTCCGCCGCATTTGGGATGGGGGCGACACGGGGTGGCTTTCGCAAGCACCGCGTCGCTGAATTAAATCATCTGCATGCACTTATCAAGAAGCTATTTTGCCTATAATTACACCGTGATATCGGAATATACAAAATGTTAGATTATCTCAATGCTAGCGAAGAAGTTCGCAATCCGAAATGGCCTAGCAGTTGAGGACAGTCGATAGTAACATATGCTGTATTGAGAAGATACGTCGAGATTTTTTTTTAGTGTCGCTAGTACTTAAATGTCTATCCATCCACCATAAAGGCGTCCACTGGTAGACTTGGTCTATCCCAAAGATAGGGAGGGAATTGCCATAACAGCCACGCTTGGGAGGCGGGTTGACGATCGCAGTAGGTGTTTGTGCTGCTCAGAGGATGCTGCTGCCCATCTCCTGGTCGCCCTTAGTTGCCTTTTACGACACCCACGGGTAGATATGGGATTTATGTAATGAAATTATGAATGTATTTCTCTTCAGTTCAGACCGCGTTCCATCATTAAGTGACTGACGCATACTGTATATGAGTCGTATAGAATTATAGACGGCTATCTACAATTTAGCTGTCTACAATCACCAACAAAAACAAAACGTTAATATCGGTTTATTTTTAAACTTTGTGCTACACTAACTTCATGTTGCCATATAAGTGAACTATCCATAGATCAAAATACAGTTTATACATCAATCATCACTGATATACTTTAGAAGAAAGAAAACATTTTTTCCACTTTGCCAAAAAGAAATTGAAGTGTAGATAGCCACTTTTGATTCTTTTTCAATTAAATGTTGTTTAATTCGTCTACGTGTCTTGATTGAATTTTGGATATCCCGATTTTGTTTTATTATATCAGTTACCAAACATTTCCCGTATAAGAAATTTGATTCGAATCGATGATCGATTTCCAAAAATAATATTTATAATTTTTATTGTTTATCAATCGCTAATTAACTACTTTATACACACAAAATTATATCAAAATCTGGTTCAATGCACAGTTTTACAGGCAAGTGCTTATAAATTTATGAGAAATATTTTATCTTAGTACTAAAAAAATTAGGCTTCCGTATAAAAAAATTATAATGCTTTACTGCATGAATATAACGCTGCATATATAAAACGCGGTCGCAGCCGCGAGTACACAGATATAGACAGCCGTGTGGTGCCGGCATAAGAATAGTACCACTCTGTATCGTTCCCGCGGGTGTCGTAAAAGGCGGCAAAGGGATTAACCAAGGGATGGGCAGCAGCATTCTCTGAGCACTACAAACATTTACTACGATCGTCAACCCGCCTGCCAAACGTGGCATCTATGGCAATTCCCCCCCTTATCTTTGGAGGAGACCTATGTCCAGTATTGGACATCTTAACGGTTAAACGGATAAGGTTATATTGTAGTAAAATAATAATTAAAAAAACATACCAAAATTCAACGCTTCAGGCGCCGTCCACTTGATCGGTATCTGCTTCATTCCGCCCGATACTATATACTCCTCTTCCTCCCTGGACATTCCGAAGTCGGATATCTTGACAATGTTATCGTCGCCGACGAGGCAGTTCCTCGCGGCGAGGTCCCGGTGGATGCAGTTCTTCGACTCGAGGTAGCGCATACCGCCCGCAGCGTCACGGCACATCGCCAGCAGAGTCCTCGAGCTTAGACTAGACGCTCTGGTACGGAGGAATGTCAGTAATGAACCACCTGGAAATTTTATATTATGTTCTTTTTCATGTCTGGTCACGACGTGGTCGAAGATAGGAAGTGGGTCTTCAAGGATATTGTAAGCATCAATTTGGCAGGGACAATTTTTATATTTTATTTTTCACTGCGTAATTTAGTTTTTAATTATTGTATACGGAACCCTAATTATTTCTCAAAAAAATTTTTTTCTTACACTAACAACTGGTCAAGTACCAGCCTCGCGTTTCGTCAGTTTCCAATTGTTTTCCTATTGTCAAATTTATTGATATTTGAGTGATTAATTAAGCAAAGATATTTCTCACAAATTCAAATAATTGCCAGTAAAACAGTGCAATTTTATTCACAATTTCATGAGTTTTAAATTTTTTACACGGAACCCTAATTTTTTTTTCAAAAAATAAAAGTACCCTAATTTACGCGGAGTAACTTCAGCTATCTACCAAAAAAAGTCCAGTCAAAACCGGTCCAGCCGTTCCGAAGAGATTACCCGAAATAGACAGACAAAACTTTTAAAATTTGTATTTTTGGTACAAGTACCGTATATACATTCCTATGTATTTAGTAAAAGAAATATTTTGACATTACAGACACTTCAATTTTATTTATTAGTATAGATTACCATTGGGGCGGGAGGGGTTATAAGAGATTTACTGACTATTACTGACGGGGGGGAGGGTCAATAATAGCAAAAAAATTGGCTATGTAATAATTAAAATCCTAACCTAACACTCTAAAGTATTGGCTCTCAAGTCATGCAGCCGGAACAAATCTATAGTTGCTAAGCGACGGATTTTGCAATAATAAAACGATTTATTGCCAAAAGATATTACATAACCTTAAAAACAAACATGACGTGATATAATATTTTGGCAATGAAACTGGCTCAGTTAATGCTATGCGACATTACCACATAGCCCAGAATGATATCCAGACGCTTCCATTATGAAAACGGCGTGCCACTCACTATGGCAGATTATTCATCATGTGCATGGAGATTGTAACCCAAATGGATATTATGCTATCCTTCACCGAAAGCGGAGGCTTATTAAGGATTATTGGATTTGAAGATTTCTTTGATTGGAACCTACATATATCGACGCGACATCCAATCTCACTACTGTTGGGAGGCTCGCATTTGGTCAAACACACCTGATATTGTCGACAACAATTTAACGCCTTGTACATACTGATACTTTAGGAAGCGTTCAAGTATTACGTAACGAATTGGGGGAGGGGGAGGGGTTCTTCTGAAACGTTACGATGCGTTACAGGAGCAGGTGGGGGGATTTGAACTACGCGTTGCGTAACATTGTTTAAGCCTTTCAGAACGATAGCGTAGAGATTTTTTCTCTCCCGCATTTTTTAAAACGTTTTTTTTTTTCTCAAAATTTCATTTGCAATGACCACTCGAAATGTTTTTTCCTTACAAAATTTCTTGTTTGCTTTACAGGATAGTGAATTATTTTCAATATTTTTTTTATAACTCCAAATGTAAAACAAAAAAAAAATATCAATAGATGTGATAGTTTTTACTCATCACTCCAGTAAAGTTGGTAAAAAAAAATACTGCACTTTGGATGGCTTCGTTATGCTTCTGTCTCATGCATGTGAACAACAATGGCGGATAAAGCTAAAATGTGTTAAGGACAGGGTCAAGTCAAGAAAACAACGTTATTAAATGTATTAGCATTATTTATTATTATGTATGTATTATATAAATTAGCAGTAAAAATTTATTAAGAGAAAAAAATTAAAAATATTTAAAAATCTCTTGCTTTTAAACAAGACATTTCAAATGTTAATAAATATTATTAACGCGGTTAAAAAAACAATAACATACATAGGTATATTAGCGACTTTACGGTACTTTACGCCACATAAATGTGACTTTCAGGTAAAAATTGTCACTTGGTGGTGATTACGTAACGTTTTACTAGGCGGTAGGGGTGGGTGTAAAGAAAAACGTTACGGCACGTTACATGGCGGGAGCGGGGGTCAAAAATCTCCAAAAATTGCGTTACGTAATACTTGAACGCTACCTTACTCTCAAAGAAAATAATCCGAATACACTTGTAAGAAATATGCGATTTTTTTTATTTTGTACATTATTAAAATGTACCTTGCCATAATATGAAATTTCAATCCTCAACATCATTATTGTATGCAAACTCAAGTGGGTCAAAGCGGAGTTCTTTATTTTAGAAAATCTCGTAACATCTCTGTCTGTCTATCAATTGTTTTAAAACAAAACAGGATAGCCCCAAGCAGAAATACCAAACTCTTATGAAGTCATAAAAAATATGAAATAAAAAGAATCAGGCCAATAAAGCTATTAAAAATAAATGAGGTCACTGAAAGATAACATTAACATAAATACCAATCTCGTCCACCCTCGTTACCCACATGTAATACATAGCACACTTGCATATATATATATATCTACAAAATAGTTTGTGTCATAAGTGAGACTTCTTTGGCAATCTTTAATTTGAATTTGTAAGGCAAATTAATAGCAAGGACTAGATATAAGACAGCGAGAATCTTATGACACAAACTATTTTGTCATTTCGAATCGCACCGATAATGATGAGTCACTGAGGTGGTATAGTGGTTGGATACCGGGTCGATCGATGTGGGTTTGAAAGAGCCTGAGTTCTCGGAACACTCTGATGGAACCATGGTGGCATTTGCTTATGCTGTCCGCTTATGTATTATGTTACGCTTACGTGTTTGATATCTTAACTTTACACTCCCAATACATCTTCGATAACTTAATGCATATTCGTAAAAATTTAGACAAGCTAGATCTAGTGAATGATCGTCATAATTTTAATATTAGAAGTAAAGACAAATTGGCCGTCCCACGCTTTAGGCTAAGTAAGTCTAATAAAAGCTTTATAGTTAAGTATTCGGTTTTACAATAAGATCCCAAGTAACATTACCGATTTACTTGACAATAAGTTCAAGTATTATGTCAAGCAAGTTTTAATCTCAAAAGGTTATTACAGGGTGGATCATTACGTGAACGATAGTGATGTCTGGAATTAACCCACATCTCTGTGTGCTTCCGCTAACATTATTAAGACTATGATTTGTATAGTTTTTTAAATGAAAAAAAAAAAATGATATGTTTTTTATTTATAAAAAAAGAAAAAGAACCATATCGAGTTTCTTGCCGGCTCTTCTCGGCTGGGTTGTTTTCCGAACCGGTGATAGTGTTTTAACTTAGCTATCTGCTAACCATCCTTAAGTTGAAGATCTGACCCTAAGAATCTATGGTGCTCTGTCAGCATCAATCAGCCAGAAATTCTACGTATAGCATGTTAAGATATTATCTTTATCTATATTGTAAGTTGATAGTATTCAAAGTAGGTAAAGCCTATTTATTATTAGCGAAAAAATGGGCAAAATTCAGTTAATTTGTATACTGTATAGGTTTACGATTCGACCACAATCTAACCTGATTTCTTCTTATTATTAACTTATTTAATGGTTCTAGTTCTTTTGAGCCTGTACTTCTTTACAATATCCGTATTATTTTATTCATCTTCAAAGGCCAATAAGTGGTGGCCATTTGTTATGCATTCCAATGGAGTCGTCGAGGCTGAAATCTCTCTCAAATTCACACTCTGTCATTATTTTCGATACGTTGTGCATAACAACCAAACTATCACGTAAAACGTCACCAAAATTACATAATGTAGAGTTATATTCTACAAGTTAATGAATTAAAAACAAAGATTACTACATGACAGTCCAAAATCGCGCCAAGAACTCCCTCACTTGTTTTTAGGTAACTATGTGACCAGCTCAAGGAAACTGGCTTCTAGTTAAAATGTTACCAGCTTGATGGCAGATTTTCATGCTTGAGTTTGATATGTAATTAAATAGGCGGCCTTCTTCTTCTTCTTGTGTGTTTTTAATGGCTCTGCACGGCTCGTGTCTTAGCCAGTGTCAAACTAGGCGGCCTTATAACCATATTATTTTATCGACGCCTATACCTTAAGAAATACACTTAATACTAACCTGATACCAATTCCATGACGATCATGATGGGTTGTTTCTGTACGGCGATACCAATGAGCCTTACGATGTTAGGATGCTGGTACTGTTTGAGGATTCGTCCCTCCTGGAGGAAAGTACGTTTTTGTTCCTCCGGTAGAGCGACACGACACGTCTTCACGGCCACCTCTTGTCCGGTTGTTTTCAGCCGAGCTTTGTACACGTCGCCGAAATTACCCTACGATTATATTATGGTAATTAGGATTTAGCAAATTTATAATTGTAAATAGAGGAGAGATCAGAAATTGACAAAGCTTCAATAGAAGCTATAAACTATATACATACTCTTCCAATCTTGTCCAATAGTTGTACATCGTCATTGTTGAGTTCCCAGTTCTCCCTGGGCACGGCTCTTCTTAATAGTGCACCAGAACGTGCCGTGACGGGAACCCCACTGGCGCGCTGCCATGCGATCAGTTCCGCAACTGATGGGAACGCGGCGCCTTCGAAACGATAATGACCCTGGAATGTTATTATGGAATTACATATGTACATACACAGGCATCGTGTGGTGCCGACTAAGAACATTACCACCCCATATCTTCCCGTGGGTGTCGTAAAAGAGGACTAAGGGATAAACCAGAGGATGTTCATTCGTCGCCTTATGTACAGTGTATGAGAAGATAAGAAGCGCATGTGGATGGAGTATAATATGAGAAATAATAGGAAATTAAAAGAAGTAAATGAAGAGATGTCGGTTGATAGGGATGTATGGAAGAAGAAGACATACTGTTAGAAATGTGTCGGGAACAGGACACGACAGTGGTGATGTTTGTTGATGACTTTGTTACAACAAGTGTGAATGTAACACAACAAAAGCGAAATATTAAATTAAAAATATATACATACATATACAGTAGAATTATTATGGATTTTAATTATTTTAATAAGAAGAAGGGAACATGAAACACATATGAAGAAATTAATAGGTACTCATGATTCAGTTTTTGAAAATGTGAGGTTAAATTAACAAACCTCCGGCGTGGTCTGCACAATGAAGTGTTTATGTTGTCCCCAGCAGACTGAAAGTACTAGCTGCCTGGCATGATTTCGTGTAGTCTCCCGTACTAGGTAGTCGCCGTCAGCTCTCAAAAGCCTAACAACCTCCTCTCGTGGCAGTACTCCATGAAACCATTCTTGTTCGACTAAACAACGTTCTGTTTCACTTACACTAACCTATAGAAGATAGATACATACATTGTCATACACTTTAAAACAATCATCAATAAAAATACAAGTACATATAAATAAAGTTACTATATTAAATAGAGGAAAATATATGATACTTAAATCATCGTTGTGATTAATTCTTGCTGTATTCATTCCTGGCAAGTCCCTTTATCAAAAACTCAATGATGAAGGAAAAATTATAAATTGGAATTTAGCATTTTAAATAATAAAAACATTTTCCAATGCCTACGTTTATTTTATCGTATTATGAAGTAAATTGTTAAATATATGTAGTTAAAATGAATGTTTAACTGATAGCTCTTGATCCTTGTGCATATAGTGTTCATAATATTTATATATCTTTTAAACGCCATTTCTCTTATTTTCATATTAATGTCTGTAGTCAATATAAAAACTATATAACACAACATCATAGTATCTTTCTTAATTGTTCTTTCTTTATCTCTTTTCTAACCTAAGTTATGTTATTTACTTTGAATGGGGATTAAAAAGCAATAAATCCTGCTTTTAACTTACCACATTATTTATACCACATACCAAAGGATGTGATAAAATTTTCTTACACATTTAAAACAGTTATTTTAGATACCTATTAAAATAACAGGGGAAAATAGGGATTTATCTCTAATGTATGACGGAGATGCATGATTAATATTAAAGTAGGTAGTGTGTATATGACCCTTTCATTTATCATTGCATTTATGATTAATAGTGTAGAGAAAATAATAACTTATGTAAAATTATTTTGTACACATAAACAAACAATACATGCAAACAAAACACAAACATTTGATACAGACGTCTCTGAACAGATAAAAAATTTATAAATCATTACACGTACAGCCTCATTCTCTAGTTCAAGTTGCAATTGCTTCAAACGTTTCTTCCTGCGCGGCACCACGACGGGCGGCGGTAATTCAGAATGAGTTATGTACATCGAAAACGGATCCATTAGTAAACCGCAACACAGTAAAACTCCAGACAACACATGACCTCTGTCTGTTATTATCTTTTTTATATATCCACACACACACTCGCGCACGCTGGGGAAACGTGTAAGAAAACAGGATGAACCTGACGTTAATAAACGTGACACCGAAGCGAAAAACGTGTACACAGGCAGACAGGAGTAGGTAAACACTGAAACATTTCCAGAAGAGAACGTCACAAGTATCTTCACCTTGATTTTGAAGCTGAGTCTTTAGTGCGTGCCGCGATTGCTATTTTAATTTTATCTGAAAGCTTACTTTAGTGAGAAGTTCGTGCAATGCACGGCGCGCGTGACGTTGAGACTTACGCTAAAATTAGAGCATTGACGCGTTTTCTTTTTTTTTTTTTTTTTGTACGATAATAATAAATTCGCTGAACACGTCTGCATGTGGGGTAGGAAGCATCGCGCATGCTGTGGATCCATGCACTGGTGCGTCAAGTCTTCTTGTTAGTAGCACTCACCACACTGTTAGGACTAACGACAACAACACGGCCCCGCCTTCGTCTCCTCAGAACACCGGCATGGACACGGCAATTCACATAAACATCCATACGTTTGAGTACACGTCTTTTTAAAACTCCGATACGTTTCTTTCGCGGAATTTGTTCGGTTACCGTGTCTGTTGGGGGCCACGCTGCTACTTCTGTACGTTTTCGGTGGTAGTGCTGGACTGGACGGCGCTGATTTACGCCTGAACGGACGCGTGAACAATTTGAAGAATGGTCTCGGTGGTATAATCGAGTGTAGATGCAGTCGTAACGCATCGACTGATATTTTCGAGTCGAACGATGATCGATCCTGACGGTTTAATTTAAAATTTAGATGGGTCTGCAGACCGTGTTAGCTGTTGAAACTAAAAATTGTTCATGCCAATTAATTAAATATTTAACCCTAATAAAAAGTATTGAAATACCTGATGATCAGGTGAGCTTCCATCAAGACTGTCGACTCCTACGGTTTCAGCTGATAGATCAGGGCAACCACTAGGCGCCTCTTCGCATCCCAGTTCAGCTAATGCCGATCGTATCATTTCAGCTTGTTTTGCACATTTGCGTTCTGCTACACGTAATTCTAGTAACTTGATAGGTTCCGATGTCGTTACTGGAATCGGCGGAGGTGAATGCCTGCAGTATTGAAAATAATAATCAATATTAAATATATTAGCATACATAAATTATTATATAGTCTTTGATATTAGTTAAAATTGGATTAAGTTCGTATTTTACCACAATCACCACAAAAATATGTGTGTTTTAACCGAAAGTAGGTAAAGTAAAAAGTGTACGAATTTCAACTTTATAACTTTGAGAAAGATGTTGTGTTCAAACACTACGAAAATTTTTGTCAAATTAAAATAATATGGAGCATGGCTATTTAAAATTAAATTACAAATAAAAAGAACTTTGGAAATATGGTAAAACAATAAATATAAAAATAGAAACTACTTTTATTTTGCATACCTAAACAGTAACATTTTCCAATGAATTTACCCGTATTACAAAAGTATCAAATGTTCACATTGCAGGTGTTAGCTCCAATTTCAATTATGCAATATGTAATTGCAACTATTCTGCATATTGAAGTGGATTTATCGTTATTGCTAAACAAGCGTGGAAAACCCGCAATTACCACTCGTTGTGTAACAAACCAATATTTAAAACCCGATCAAAAACTGTTGGAATAGTTTTTGCGCGATACATGTCGAGCATAAGTATTATTGATAATTACCGTCATATTTAAATCTCATTCTAACTTCCTACAATTATCTTATAGTGCCTTAGGATATTAATTAAAATCCATCAACATGATTGATTTTTGTAATATTTATTATTGTCAAAGATTACCTATCGATGCCGTTAACTCCATTAGTAAGACTGGTGTTATTGTTTTTACAGACACCGTTTCCGATTATCTCTGGTCCTTGCAAAGCCGTTTGTTTCTCCCTGTTATCTTGTAATGTCGCTTCTAATTCGGTCAACTTTTCTTTGAGCCACTCGACTGTTAGATTGTCAACAGTTAACTGATTTGGTTGTAACTTGCCACTGGTATCCTCTACTAAACTTTCGTCAAACGTGAATAGCACTGGCGTAGAAGGAGGGGATCTGGAAAATCATCATCATCAGCCAACCGATAAACGTCCACTGTTGAACATAAATCTCCCCAACAAGGGGGGAATTACCATAATCGCCACGCTTGGCAGGCGGATTGGCTATCGCAGTATGTATTTGTGGTAATCAGAGGATGCTACTGCCCATGTCCTGGTGCCTTAGTCGCCTTTTACGACACCCACGAGTGGTACTATTCTTAGCCGGCACCACACGGCATGGAAAGTATATGCAGTATTTATTTTTGACTCATGGATAACAAACTTATTCAAGGGTCGTTCAAATATTCTTATGTAAAGCATCTATGGGGAAGTGAGTTTAGGCGTTGAAGCGATGATGAAGCAGCTGGTAATGTGGCCAGATTCCGCGTCAATCGACGCGGGTTCGATTCCCACCTATCCGACTCTAAAATCGGCCTGAGCGTTCGGTGAAGAACATCGTGAGGAAACCAAGGCATGGTGGTAAAGCATTTTCTAATGATGCCCGCCTGGATAGCTACCACCTTTAAGTTTGAAAATCTGTCGCCAAATACCAATAGGTCTGTTCCGGCAGCATCACTTGAGAACCAGTACCTCCAGGCTTAGTGTGTTTACCATCCCAGATCACATCGTCACTTAACATCAGGTGAGATTGTAGTCAAAGCACTGAGACTATTTCTTATTATTACTATTTTATTTAATAAAAATAAACCAGCGCATTGCATTATCTCGTAGTAATTTTCCGTACTGTACAATTTAGAAAATGTCTATTTATATTTACAATATTTCGTAACAGACACCTTTTCATTTACCTCAAGCACCACAACATGCATTTTGTGTGCGTATAAATAAATGGTTTACATTATCAAATTGGTATTCAAATTTACCGCTTTAAATATCTATATAATAACAAACACGTATTTTATTAAATTGTGTTGTTTTTATTTATTTATCTGCTATATTACTCTTCGCCAGTATATTTAACACATATTCGAATAAAAATTAACACTAAGTGTTGCCAATTATAAGGTAATCTTCTTCTTCTTCTTCTTAGTTAATGGCAATCTGTGTGTACACACAATTTGTGCCAATGTCATGTGGGTAAGATTTTCAATCTTGCATCAGCGTTACCAAGCTCCGACAGGACGGTGGCCTATCCTGCTCGAACTTTCCATGGAGCTTTGTCGGCACCTCAGAATGTATGCTACGCGTTGTCTTCTATAATAAACTCAACTTGAACACAATAACCAACTATTTCACACAAAACGCCACCAAGATTACATGATATAGAGTCAAGTACACAAGTTTAATGAATTAAAGAAAACAATTGCTACATGTCAGACTGAGATCCCGCCAAAAAACCTATAAGGTAATCATTATGACATTTTGTTATCCAACGATCAGATATATGTACCGTACGAACTACTTAGCGTTCTAATTACTGTTAGCGTCTATGTTTCGGTTTTTAAGTGTAAATGTGTCTGATTGAGTGTGCTTGTTGAAGTTTTGTAAGTTAATGAATGTGAACATTTTATATGTGAGAGTATTTTTTTAAATTAATATTATTGTGGTCTTATTACAACTACAGATCGTGTATGCTTTATTCATGCTGCCTGTTTATCCGATTAGATACTATTACTAACGACCGGATTCAATACGCGATCTCAATCTGTTTTATCGAAATTTCAATCCTTTTTTTCTCTCTAAAGTGCCGTGTCAGTGATCAGTCACAAAAACCGATATATTATAATAGTTTGGTCTCAATTTTTAACTTTTAAAATTCGAAATTTAATCCCACCGTAAGCAAACATAAATGCTATGATCAGAATAAGAGAAAAAGCTCATTTGTAAGTCAATATAAGTTCAAATTTAAATGATGTATGTCAATCAGTGTTACTTTATTGACACTAGGAAAGGATTCATGAAACTCAACGTACCTGTATTTCTCAATAAATTCTTTATACTCGTCTTGCGGCCTCAAATTCTGTATCGTGGTTTCGGTTTTACTTTGTACTTCCTTGAATTTGTCTGTGCTGAAGTCGGTCCTTTGCACAACTTCCAGTAAAATACCTTTCCTGTTATTGGAGTTGGTATAAGTAGAACGTTTTGTAAACAACCATATTTTATTTATTTGGTTCGGATATATTTTCAACTAATGGACACTACTTAATTAATAATACCTTTGTCAAAAACATTCTTAACAATTTTTCAAAGCATACAGCAGTCAAAACATATGCCGACTACATCGATGTTTTCTAATTAAATTCATCAAAAAAGAAATTTATTTTGAATTTGGATTTATTAGTAATTCGTATCATTTTGTGCGTAATATCGAGCTTCAAGCTTACATGAAAAGATGTTTTATTAATATGTACGTTATTCACTTACCAGGAGGTAGCAGTTGCTTCGCCTTGTCTACGTTGCTGCTCTAATAAAGCAGGCAATGCAGCGGTACGCAAAGCTCGTTCACATTCTGTCGCTTCTGCTAAAAGTAACACGTACTCGTTATGAGCTCTATGAAGTCTTCTACAGGCCTTACCATATTTGTCTCTAGTTTCGTCCAACTTTCTACCTCCTCTGCTTGTCGGGCCTGAAATAAAACATATAATTCTATGTCTAAATTTATATACTTCAATCTTAGCCTCCATCCATCTATTCAAGTGAAAGACGTCCACTGCTAGACATAGGTCTCCCCCAAAGATTTCCACAACGACTGGTCTTACGTCCGGTCGTCAGTCTACCTTATGGGGCTTACACACGCTGGGTCTTCCGGTACACGGCAGCCGTTCAGCCCATCAGCCCCATCGGACATCGGTTCTACGAGCAATTTCCGCAGCCTATTGCTACTTAAGTTTGGCAATTCTTCGGATAGTAGCGGGGCAAGACTGTATTTTAATGTGGGTGAAGTACATTTAGTGAGGCCAATGCCCCCCCCCTCCACCCGCGACGGTAACTTAATGGAAATGTAATATATATACAATGCGGGCGGAACCGCGGGCACTACATACTAGTAATATATTTGGGCTATGGCGCGATGCCTTAGGCGGTAACCACGTCTTACGCCGCCTCTGTGACTTCGGGTAATATCGGTTAACCTTAGTCTACCTTTATTGCTTGTTGGTTGGTCTATTTTTTTCACAACTAGAAATTTTTGTTACGCTCCATAATTTATTGTCACTGGGTTTACTTATTGCACTATTTTTTAATATAATTAAGTTAGCATTAAAAACGTATGTTTACGCAAGTAAACTGAGGAAGCATTTAACTCAACACCTATTTATTGTGATTCCTTTTTTATTGTAATAATATAGTGAATACTTTTGGAACTAATAATGTTTTGCTATAAGGGCGCTAAACTTTACACAAAAAGGCACATTCATAAAATAGGCCACAGGGTTTCAAAGTGACAAATAAATACAATTTTATGCAAATATCATATCACCACTGTATATCAAAGTATGCTAATTATAATTAGCACTTACATTTTAGGTAGTTCTCTTCAAATTTGGCCCTCATTTGTTTGTACGACTCTAGGCACTTTTGGTACTCGCTTTGTTTTCTCTGCACCTCTTCCGATAACTGTGGACAATATAACGAACTATTATAAATATGTGAATTAATATAACTATAGACATTTGGACAATATAAATATCTGAGATAGATCTAACGAATGTCAAAACTAAAATGATTTATGTTTAGTTTGGTTTGCCATTTCAACATAAATACACTGAAGCCTGAACAACGATGTCTGAACAAATGATGTCTGGAATTAACCCACATCTCTGTGCTTCCGCTAACATTATTAAGACTATGATTTGTATAGTTTTTTTATATGACAAAAAAAATGTATATATATTATATTTATTAAAAAAAAGAACCAGATCGAGTTTTTTTGCCGTCTCTTCTCGACTGGGTTGTTTTCCGAACCGGTGGTAGTGTTTTAGACGTTCATAAGCGCCTTCTTAGGGCCTAAATTGAATAAATAAATTTTGATTTTGATTTTTTGAACGCTTCTAAATTGTGCAAATTTATTTTGAAAATAATGGTTCTGTTTGAAATACGCATCGCGCACTACGTCCATTTTACGGTCAACATAATCGTCCATCAGAACAATTAATTCGATTAACTTTGGAACGTTTTCGCACCACGTTTACTCTAAATGATAATACGCATCCACAGAGACGTCGTGCGTCGTACAGTGCGTACAGAAGAAGTCATTGCTTCTGTAGAGCGTAGCGTAGAGAAAGGCATTAATTAACAAAACTGCTGTATTTGCAAATGTATGTTGAGACACCGTTAAATCCAGAAAAAACTGACTGTTTTGTGTGCTTTATGAGCTGGTGAAATCATTGGTCCGTGCTTCTTTAAAAACAATGCTGGATTGTTACTGTGGTTTCAACAAGACTGCACAACAAGTCACATAGCTCGTGCCACAATTGATTTATTGAAGGAAAAGTTTGGAAACCGCAAAGTTTCACGTTTCGGACCCGTAAATTGGCCTCCAAGATCGTGCGATTTAACGCCGCTAGACTATTTTCTATGGGGATATGTGAAGTCACTAGCATACACCGATAAGCCCGGAACGATTGACCGCTTGGAGGACAACATTAGCCGCGTTATTGCCGATGTATGGCCACAAATGTTGGAAAAAGTCATCGAAAATTGGACCTCCAGATTAGACTACGTCCGAGCCAGCCGTGGCGATCATATGCCAGAAGTCATATTTAAATTATATTTGCCAGAAGATTATTATCTTTCGAATAAAGTAAATTTCATGTAATTTACAAAATTCATCTTTGTTTTATTCCATTTCAAATTTCTATCCCTCTATAAAAAAACATCCTATAGTTTTTTTACTCCGTGGTACTGACTATGAATAGTATCGCCCCATATCTTTCCGTGGTTGTCGTAAAAGGCGACTAAGGGGAATCAGGGGTACAACCAGGGGATCGGCAGCAGCATCTTCTCAGTGCCACCAACACCTGATAGCGATCGCTAACCCGCCTGCCAAGCGTGGTGATTATGACAATCCCTCCCTTATTGAGGGAGACCTATGTCCAACAGCGGACGTCTGTCGGTTAGCCGATGAAGTAGTCTTGTTTTAGATTATTGACCTATCCAATACAATCCATTTACTTAGTATTCCAAAAATCACGTATCACCAAGGAAGAGGGCTTCAATAAATTGTTAAAAAACATCGTGTGATTAATGGACGATCACTAAGCAGATTTCTATTTTTATAAATTACCATTTAGCTTCGTTTTATTCAGTTATTTTTACCTACTTTATATGAGGAAATATAAATTGTATGTATAATAGTCGTGTTTTATAGAATTCAAATAAACAAAATACGCATGGAATAAACAATTCGCTTTCCGTTATTCATTACCTATAGCTTACTTTCGGTGACTTGATGTTTATATAAATACGTCAACAATAACTTATTGAGGCAACATTACGTATATGTTGTAAAGTTTACACAATTATTTAAAGTTTAACAA
The DNA here is from genome assembly GCA_014132275.2 of Samia ricini. NCBI lineage: Eukaryota > Metazoa > Arthropoda > Insecta > Lepidoptera > Saturniidae > Samia > Samia ricini. The sequence continues at coordinate 4,704,354 of AP028162.1, forward strand.
AAAATCTAGTATAAACAGAAACTTTCTACAGGTAAAAATAATTGTTAAAATCGGTTAAGTAATTTTTGAGTTTGTCCATAACCATCAAAAAATTAATTATAACTAGTTATAAAAAAATATATTTACTCTTTAACCCCTTGAGCACTTACGTGGCGTTTACGCCAGCTCTCCATTGTTTTCCTAGTGTATTTCTATTGTCTTATTTTTATGGGTACTCGACACATTAATAACACCTTTTGGTAACATTAAATTGATGAATATCTAGCTCAAGGTCGAGCACTAACATAGTGAAATATCTTTTTCTTGTTTTCATATACCTACACACTTATATTATTGATTCTACATATTATTATAAAACATACTGTGCTATATATAATTAATTGAAAAGTTTTCAATTTTATATTATTATGATTCCGTTATATAAAACGGTATAAACATAAGTATAACCTAGAAATGTATAGAAGGATATGAAAAAGAATGCAGTCTAGCACCGCCTCGTTTATTGTACCTTGAATAGTCAATATCATTTTACATTCCTCGTTCACCTTATCTAAACATACGATTGAAGCTACTTCTATTACTTTCTTTACCTTCACTACTGTTATTAGAAGCACAATCATCCTAAAGGTTGTACGTGCTTCCGTTGGTGCTATATACAATGGTAAAATTACCTTGCTATTTACAAGTGACCTTGAAATACGTTTTACTTTATGATTTAAAAAATTAATACGTTCAGTATTTCTCGAATCCAAGTCGAGTTATATATAACACGTGGTCTTTTATGATATTTAAGAATATGAATAAAATAGTTTAACTAACTACAAACTACTATTTCATTTAAAAATAATTGGTAAGCGATAAAATCTACTATAATTCTCAAACTAAACACAGTAACTAATATGAAAGTTTCCCACAATGATCTCTAATGATTGCTAATTAAGTTCATTGTGCATCACGATTATTAATGTCCCACTAATAAACTAATAATTTCTTGATTACTTAGTTGTTAGTTCTTACGTTTTCTCGAACTTTCTTGTTGAACGGGAGTCTCTTTGACCTCCATTTTGTAAACTTAGATAATTACACCATAAGACGCTTTACGAAATAACTTTGAATAATATTAGTATAAGATACTACCAGCTCCTATCTAGTGCGGTATATATCGAATCAACACGATATTATCGAAACATTTGATATCGATAGATATAATCAAACAAAATAAAAAATACACTATTTCTACTTTATTTTGATGATGAACATATTTTCTATTCCACCTCTGGTGTCAAAAAGCAATAATGTTCTATTTCAATAATAGACACTTATAAAATTTTTGAGACTGGGGAGGCGGTGATTTTGGACTTGAATTAAGCATAAGATATATCGATATATGTGTTCGATATTTAATTGATACAACATTACGATAAGACATGTCGAAATAAATATCGATTTTTTTTTTCAAGATGAACATACTACATCTAGATATCATTGAAGTAAAATTGTAATATAAAATATTTCTAATAAATATTAGCGTGTATTCAATAATAACAAACCATTTAACATCATAATGTAAATACGATTATATATTAAAGTGTTGACAAATGCACGAATGGATCACACACTTAGCCTTCAAGAGGTTACCGGAAATGATCAGCATAACTTCGCCCGAGCCAACCGATATCCAGCGGCTGATTATTGACGACAAAAAATGAGATAACTCACAATATGAGTGTACTATGATAGGAAAAAATCGATATACATTTTAGATCAATGCTATTTATACAGTGTCCAGAGACGGCGCAAACAAAGATCCCGTGAAACACTTACAAATTCTAAAATAACAATTAAGCACGAACGTAAAAAAATAATACATATAATGAGCCTCAATAAATGAAATTGATATTTGAAGTGTCAATTTGTAATATAACCTTTCGCTGAATACATATGAATGTATGTATATAGGATACTTATACCAAAAATACAAATTTTATGGCTGAAACGATTTTGATGGGTCTTTGTACGGACCGGTACACAGCTGAAGTTACTCCGCGAAACATAGGTTACTTTTATTTTTCGAAATAAAAAAATGTCATTAAATCATCAATAAAATCTGATTCAATGCACAGTTTTACTGGCAAGTGCTTGAATTTGTTTTAAATACTTTTGCTTTCTCTTAGTAAGTAACTAAATACATTTTAGAAAAATAATTAGGGTTTCGTGTAAAAAAAAAATTTAAACTCACGAAAGTGTGAACAAGATATATTTTCAATGGAAAACACCATCAAAAAATTATTTACCTATAATTATTTAAAAACTGCACATATTATGCAGTTAATAATTAATAAATTATGCAGTTGCATATTATTAAGTGATGAACAAATGAAACGCGAGCGCAGCCCTGGACACACGGCTAGTCTCTTGATAATTCAACGAGTGTATTAATTAATAATACTACTAAATATCCCACGGTCTATAGTGAAGAAACAAAAAAAAAAAATCTGAACGGTTACGGTTTCGAATTGCAAAATGGAATGTAGTAAATAGACCATAAAATTGAAATTGCTCTCAGCACCGAAACAGTCGAAGGACCCACGAACGCACGCTGTGATGTGATTGCCGATCCACTGCATAATAATATTAACTCATTAAAGAGACGAATGCTTAAAATGAAGCGAACGATTTTTAACGCATTATCTACAGTAAATTCCTTACCCTGTACTGCCGGTTAGTAAAGTGAAGGGACTTACGAGTATATTAATACTAGTTTTATAATTTTTAAAGTTCAAATACACAACACATGGTGGTTTTTACAAAATTTTACATTGATACAAAACGATGGAAATATTATGAAGATTTAAATTTTATTAATCAATTTGAAATAAACAATTTTCCATATTTTAAATCATGATTTTTTTTTATAATTCAATCCTATCATAAATTCAAATACTTTAGGCAGAACTTTGTATTATTTTAATAATTTTCTATGCTCCAACTGTCCCATTGTTTTAAACACACTTCACTTGTGCAAAATAACCAAATCCTGTAACGTAAAACGACACCAGAATTATATAATATACAATCATAATATATCTACGACAATTTAATGAGTTAAAAACAAGGAGTACTAATATATGACAATCCAAAATGGCGCCAAGTCTTAAGTACTCATTTAAACGATGTTGTTAGAAGTACCCAGTATTTAATTTTCTGTAAATTTATGTGATGCTGTAGTGCTTAATGAATTACAATTAACAAATATTACTCATTGTCATTCGAAGAACGTTAAGGCGCTGTCAAACCGTTACGTGTATATAACATAGCTATGAGCATTCTCTCTAAACCTGATTGTCAATTTAATGTTCATTCATTGAAGTAAATGTTAATAAAACCAATAATACCGATGTGGTAACAGTCAATTGATGCATTATACTCCGAACGATATAAACGGAAAATGCTTTTGCGTTATTATTAACTAGCTGTGTGCCCGCGCCTGCGCCCGTGTTTCTGATATTCTTCACTGCATTTTAATGTTATTATACGGAACCCTTTTTTTTTTGAGTAGGGAAATCCTACATGGACGAACCGCTCTCCCGGGCTGGAGAGCGGAACAGTGCCGGACACTTACCGGCTAAAACCCCACTTGTGCTCTTGGACCCTGTTACTGGGAGCAGCGGAGCACACTGTCGTGGATTCGTCACTCCATCCCAGTAGGGTCTGGCCCCTGAAAACTGGGACCCCACCGCAGTCAGAGCCAGTGCTCTGCGACCAACTTGAGACGCGACGTGGAGTACTCACACGCCGCATTCCATCTCGGGCCTGCGTAGTAACCCTAACTAACCTAACTTTTAGTACTAAAATAAAGTAAAAATATTTCTCATAAATTCAAGCAATTACCTGTAAAACTGTGCATTAATTCGGATTATAAGCATTTTTTATGACTTAATTTTTTTACGAGGTACCCTAATTATTTTCGAAAATTAAAAGTACACTAAGTTACCCGGAATAACTTTAGCTATCTACCAAAAAAAGTTCCGTTAAAATCCGTCCAACCGTATTATTAACCGTATCGTATATCTATTTAGTAAAAAAAATATTTGACATTACAAACGGACACTTCAATGTTATTTATTAGTGTAAATTACGGTTCCATTGAGACTTTAAACTTTAATCTATTCATTGGAGAAATCATTTCTTTATTTCGTTCGATTCACTTGACAAGTTTTTATTTCACTTTCGTTTCATATTAACTAGTGACAAAAACTGTGAAAGTTAACAACTTGACAGTTTGGAATGTGCAGAGATTATTTTAAAAGAACAACAGTATGCCTGCTTGCCAGGTCTAATCAAAAAGTGAACGAAAAAAATAAATAAATAAAACAAATAATTTAAGAGAACGAAATCAGTTTTGATATAGATAAGGTTGGGCATGAAATATTAGCCCAAAGTACTGAATAAGAAAGAAATATAATGATACGTTTTAAATGGGTACCTGCATATATAATTTATAGTCCAAAGCTGATACTTTCAAAATGGACTGCCTAAATCTAACAAGCACATGTAACAAGTGTTTCCAGAACCTGTGCATTTTTATAGAAATTGGATAGTATATAAATATATTTTTCGTGGATCTAATGTAGAGCCTTGTCTTCCTACCTACATTCTCACTTTTATATTATCGATATGATTCTATATTATGATGTTAACACACGTACGGACCGAACCGCGGACCATAGTATGGCGAGCGGTATTAAGAACATTATTACGAGTAGTTTTGTCTTTCTAACTCTTTCAATTTGCATGAAAGTTTTTAAAATGTATTACTTAGAAATCCCTAATAAAGCGTTTCAGATTTTCTTTTGGTCCCAAAGATGGTGGTACGCTTAGCCTAAAAAGGGAGTGGCTTGTCAAGTGCAATCACCGTACACACTGATAGGTTAAATAACAGGCTTTGTAACTTGAGAATGTTAGCTATGTATAGAATAGTAAAAAACTGTTTTAACACCACACTGGCTTCAACAAAACATGTTAAACTTCATCGAAAGTTCATTCTAGAATGCTTAAGCATCCACGTCGCCACTAAACTACTATCACCTAAACCTACATCTCTTTTAAATATTGGTATTTAATATATTTCCATAACAATATATTAATTTTAATGGATCAGAATGTTGGCCTATAAAGTTGACGGTCGAAAGAAGACTGCATACAGCTGAGATGCGAATGTTGATATAGATGCGTGGGGTAACAAGAATGGACAGGAATAGGAATTAGCACATTAGAGGAAGTTTGAAAGTGGCGCCAGTAACATAAAAATTAAGCAGTAATCGTCTATCCTGTGATGCAGAGGAAGGAAGAGGATGTTGTAAGAAAGGTATTGGATATGAATGTGAACGGTTATAGGGGAAGGGGAAGACCAAAGAAAAAATGGATGGACTGTGTGAAGGTAATATGTTTATAAAGGGAGTGAATACTGATGTGGCTGCAAATAGAGAAGATATTAGAGACATTAGATATTAGAGATGTTAGCCATTAGAGATATGAAGTAACTAGTAAGTTTGTGAGAGTATGAAAGCATCTCAGGACTTTGATAACTAAACAGGTAAATGTTGTTAACAAAAACGGATAGTACGAGTTACAATGTCGCATAAGAACAGCATTAATGCGGAAGGAGACAAAGTAACGGTTTCCAAGAACGGTGTTTACAATGTTAAAGCCTCATTTTATGTGGAATGTAACTTAGATAAGAATTGGTTGTTCAACGTTATAGTTCAAAAGATAAACATTCTTAACTTTATATTTCTAGAACATCACATATGAAAATATACAGCAAAGCAAGAAATAAGTATACTAATTTTTACGTATAACTTCGTTCGACCAAAAAATCGCTTATATTCATTGAGATCATATTATAGAAGATCTTACACGCACATTAGAAAGGTCATATGTAGCGCCTTAATAGGTCGTAGGTTCGATACGCGCAATGATATTATAAATAACTGGCAGTGTGCCTGCGGCTGCACCCGCGTTTGTATATTCTTCACTACATTTAAATTTTTTTGTATAAGGAACCCTAATTTTTTTTTAGTAGATAAAGTAAAAATGTTTCTCATGAATTCAAGCACTTGCCCGTAAAACTGCATCGAATCGAATTTTATTCAAGTTTTTATGTGTTTTAATTTCTTTACGCGGAACCCTAATTATTTTCGAAAATTAAAAGTACCCTAAGTTACCCGGAGTAACTTTAGCTTTCTACCAAAAAAAGTCCCGTCAAAATACCTCCCGGCGTTCCGGAGAATACCCGGAACAAACAGACAGATATGACAAAAATTTTAAAAATTGTAAATACATTCATACTTATTTAGTAAACAAAATATTTTGAAATTACAAACAGATACTTCAATTTTATTTATTAGTATGGATAACTATGTTAGGAGACTTATAGAACTTTAGTACTAGAAATAAGTCCAATGAATTGATTATTTATATAATTATATATCTTAAGATGATACTCGAGAAATAGATACGAAATATAACAAATAATTGAAGAGAAGTATAAACAGAATAACTTTTGCATTTGTGATCAAATTAAAAACCGTTTTTCAGTCCTCATTGTAAGAGGCTACTGAAATCTATTCGGGAATTAATTTATATTCAGCTCCAAAGAACTTAGATATGGTGTCTTTAAAAATTATATCTTGAATGAAAAAGTACTATACAAAAAACAATTTTATAGTCAGCATTGCATATTCGACTTTTGTAAAATTTTTTTAAATAGGTAACTGAAATTTAGTCGTATATTAACAGATAAACTAAACGCAATCGAAGTTTAAATTCAATTTTTTGAAAGGCAAGCAGCAACAACCAGTGTTATATCAAGTGAATAAGAGGTCAGAATTTAAACGCCTTACGAGTTACCTCATGCTAATGATCATAGAGCGATGACGGCGCAATGGGTAATGCGGTCTAATTCCGCGTCAATGGATGCGGGTTCGAGCCCACGTATCCAACACTAAAATTAGCCTGAGCTTTCGATGAACGAAAACATCGTGAAGAAACCAAAACATGGTGGTAGGGCATTTTCTAATAATCCCCGCCTGGGTAGCTACCACCTTCAAGTTTGAAAACCTGTCGTCAAATACCAATAGGTGCGTTCCGGCAGCATCTTTTGAGAACTAGTTCCTCTTGGTCCAGTGTTTTACTACCCTGGTCCATATAGTCACTTAACATGAGATTGTGGTCAAACTACTAAGCCTATACTGTCTAAAAAAGCAAATATGCATATATATTTCATTTGAAGAAATACATCAGTATGGCACTGTCTCTTTGGTGCGGAAATAACTGAAGAGGTTCTTCTATCACTGTCGAGCTTTACACAGGTTATAGCAATTTTGAATTAACAACTAAATTACACTTCAATAAGTAGTTTATGTAATCTGCACGATTGAATTTTAAATCATATACCTAACTAAATATATTAGAACTTGTTTTGAACGACAAAAAAATCATCACGATTACACACGTTTCAGACGACTGTGTCCATGAGAGTTATCAATGTTATTATTATATATAGAAGTCACGTTTATACTTTTAGCAACAACATTTTTTCTGCAACATTATAATTCTTAAATAAAGTTAAAATTTGATTTTTTAAGTATCGATATCTTAATGTTACTGTCGATGAAGGAAAACATCGTGATGAAATTAACATATTTTTAAATTTATTTTTTATACTATTTAGTTTTTTACACGGAACCAAATTTGTTTTCCTGAAATAAGAATAGCGCCTACGTTCGCCTTATAAGTACAGCTATCTACTAGAAAAAGTCCCGACAAAATCAGTCCAGCCGTTCCGGAGATTATCCAGGAAAAACAAATTAACAGACAAAAATATAAAAAATTGTATTATTGGTATAAGTACCAAATATGCATTCATATGTATTTAGTAAAAAGTTATTTTGATTTTACAAACAGACACTTCAACATTAGTTATTTATGTATTATACATACAAAATACGTATGAATTGTTTAAATTTGTAATGTCATATTACTTCTTACTTTAGTGTTTCATAAAATAGATAAATAACACTTTATTCATAAATACAGCAAGTACAGTAATATAATTACATTAATTTGTAAAAAAAGGTACTCGGAGAAAGAATTATTTGTTCGAAAATAAACAGGATTGAAGACATAAAAACACAATGCAAAACTAGTATAGGAAAACAAACTTTGATTATTAAAATATTGCTAAAATATATCCTGTAAAACTTAAATCGCTTTCAATAAAATGTGGATGCGACGCATGTATAGATTTTTATAAATTCCAGCAATGGTAAACTAAACATTGTCAGTCTAAACAAAAAAAAACACAAAAGACAGTATAAGAATAAAAAAACTTAAAGTAAATTACTTAGCTGACAGCGGGTTACTTAAAAGAGATACATTAGACACTTTTATGTATAACACTTCCGAGAAACACTGGTAAGCGAAAGACACGTTTCGTGAGAAAATTATCAATGCCCTGTTTGGTCACCGTATAGTGTGTCCATAGTGCTAGTTAGTAGTGTGACAAATAATAACTTTCATAATTGACTTTCTACTAAATTGTTGTTAGTAACATAATATATAGTACTATTTAAAACGATGAAGAAACATATACTTTTAAGTCTATTGGTGTGAAAGCAATACGAGTTTTTTCTTCGAAGAATTTTTGATATGGAAGTTCTAATGGGACGATGTGAATTGGATTCTATGAAACGAAAATGTGTAACGGACAAGAACCAACAGTTCCATCATTAACCAATAGATGTCACTAAAACGAAGATGCAATTCTACGTTCTATCGCGTGTGAATTTCCCACTCCATTTTTTTATGTGCATGGTCCAGATCTATCCAGTTTGAAATACCTACTGTATACCAAAAATAATATTGAGGCGTAGATTTTTTTTTTCAAATCTATCTAATGCTGTTGAACAGAAGGGCCTTTACAGCTTCTACGAACTTTGAGGTTTAGACTGTTTCGAAACATATGTATAAGGAAAGACAACACAACCATAGCGCGATGTAAAGGCGTTCAAAGAAAATAAATTTTTGTTGTCGTTAATATAAATAAAATTGAAGTGTCTGTTTTTTTTACTAAATATAGGTATGTATACTATTTAGTTTTTTACAAGGAACAAAATTTGTTTTCCTGAAATAAGAACAGCTTAACGTTACGCCTTATAAGTACAGCTACATATCTACTAGAAAAAGTCCCGACAAAATCAGTCCAACCATACGATACCTATACCAAAAAAGGGATTTTTAAAATTTACATCTGTCTGTCTGTCTGTTTGATCCGGCTAATCTCTATATTACGCAGTGAAAAATATATGAAACGCGGACGCAGTCGCGTGCACATAGTTAGTTGTATAATAAAAATAGCATTATACGTTTAACCCTAATCTATTACTAATAAAAAATAAAATTGAAGTGTATCTTTGTAATGTCAAAATATAGTTTTTTTAATAAATATATATGAATGTATATACGATACCAACACAATTTTTAAAATTGGCTTTTAAAAAACGACTGGACTTATTTTGACGGGACTTCTTATGATAGATAGTTGTAGTTACTCCGGGTAACTTAGGGTAATTAGGGTACCGCGTAAAAAATTTAAAATTCACAAAAAATTGAATGAAAGCAAATTCAATGCACAGTTTTACGGGCAAGTGCTTGAATTTATGAGAAATATTTTTACGTTATCTTAGTAATAAAAAAAAATTAAGGTATTCGTATAAAAAAATCAAAATCTTTATTATTATTTTATATATTAACAAATTATTTCATATGAAATGCGAGCGGAGCTGCTGGCACAAAGCTAGTATAAACTGTAAGAAAAATTTGTGTACATATGACAAAACTTCATACCCCGTAATAATTTTTTATAACAGAATCTAAATACAAATAAGACACATACCTGAAATAAAATAAACACAGTTCGAGATCCTAAGTACTGCCGACATGACAGGCGTAGTGAAAGCGTTTTTTTTTCCATAACCGTTATGTCTGTTCGTCTGTCGTCTTAACAATAAAAACATGAACGAATTGTTTTCGGTTAAAGAAAAATATTTAAACGAATCTAACTTTTTGGCAAATTATATATTTATTACTATTTATTCGATTTTTTTTAAATAAAATTTTATTTAGAACCCATTAATATAATATGTAAATAGTAAGATAATGTGAGTAAATTAAGGTTTCAAATGTAAAAATATTTTTCGCCTAATTGTTGCCTAGTTGTAATACACACTGAACTGTGTGTGACTGTGTGATTAAATTTTTTAAATCAAATACTTACAAATACTATTTATCCAGGTTTAATTCATATTTCATTACATTATATTAGGTAATATATTCGCATAGAACGAGTAAAGTTTGGATAAAGAATTCAATCCGCGAAATTACTAATCGGATTCTGAAACTTGCTTTTTATTATTCGTACAACACTAGCGGGTGCCCGCGTCTTCGTCTACGTTTTTGTCTTGATTAATTGTGTGATGTCTTAATTTTTTTTTTGTTTTTCATATCCTATTCGGAATGAATATATTAGAGGGAGTTTGAAAGTTGCGTCAATGGTAGAAAAGTTGAAAGGTTCTCGTTTGTCGTGGTATGGACATGTTATGAGAAGAGAGGAAGCGCATGTGGGTAAAATAGTAACGAATATGAATGTGGAAGGATGGAAAAGTAGAGGAAGGCCAAAGAAAGTGTGGATGGAGTGTGTAAGAAATGACATGAAAGAAAAAGGAGTGAATGAAGAGATGACGGCTGATAGGGACGTATGGAAGAAGAAAACATACTGCGCCGACCCCAAGTGAGTTGGGAAAAGGCAGGAGAATGATGATGATATCCAATTCATACCGAACGACATATGCTTCCCGTAGACCAAATTTCTTTAATTTTTTTTATAGTTTCTAAAAATGATATTGATATTTTATAGCCTAATAATTGCCAATTAACATTTAACAGTTTTTGAGTTAAAGACGAATAGATTTTTTCCACGAAATTTAAATTTAATTTTACAAATCTTTTATAGCCTATCAATTGCTACTTGGTAATATTTCGCATGTACAAAGTTTCATCGAAATCTTTCAAGCCGTTTTTGAACTAAATCCAGACAGACATACACAAACCCAGACAAACAAACAATTTTTTTAATGATTGATATTCGAGATCAGTAACTTCTAAAATAGACATCTGCTACAAGATTTCTAAAAAATAATCTATGAACAGAAAACACTTCTGTTTTATTATTAGTATAGATTAATGCCGTGTGGTGTCGGTCAAAAATAGTATCATATCTGCCCGTGGGTGTCGTAAAAGGCGACTAAGGGAGAAGAAACAGAGGATGGGCAGAATCATCTTCTAAGTATCACAAACGCTTACTGCGATCGCCAACCCGCCTGCCAAGCGTGGCGATTATAGCAATCCCCTCTTATTGGGGGAGACCTATGTCCAACAGTGGATGTTTTATGGTTGAATGGATGGATAGATTTAAAACACATACGAACTTGAATGGATGGTTGCTAGTTGTGTAAAATATTGTATGATTTAAGAGTAAATAATAAAAACACAAATAAATATTTCCTCTTTTATCCTTATAGAGAAATATCTCTAAAATAAATGTTTTAACAAATAGTATGAAGGAAATAAACCATTACCCTTTCTCACAAAAGTTGTAGAACAAGGTATATATATACCTGATATAAAGTAAGTTTGCTCTTATCTAAAAATGATATAATGTTCCGCCGCATACGCAGGTGTTGAATCTATGAACTAATATTAATGTGCATATTTATCACTCTGTACAGCTTGGAACTCGGCTACATTATACAGTCAATAATATGTCGCTTGCCATTCAATGGCGTTTTTTTAAGTCCACATTACTCAGTGTTAAAACATACCTTCACGAAATTCACATAAAATTACAGGTAAATTTTAATGTTTATTGCTTACTCTTCAAGGACTTCAATTGTGTACGATATTTATCAACTTTTACTTCAAAATACAAAACGCTATGATGCTGAGTATCCTGTGACGATAAAAATATACTATTATTATATTAATGGCATTTGTGGAATATACACGCTTTAGCCTATTGATAGGTTTATATTATAATTTTCATAGAACGTTCCAGCAAAATGGCGGCAATTTGCCTAGAACTATCCAGGGAACTTTTGTGGCAAACCTAGAATTTACGTTGATATTATACAAATACTTGGGCAAAATACCAAAATTGCTACCCAAATTAGATAATAGAGAGATAATTAACGAAAACTAATAAATAATTATGAAGCCGTGTGGTGCCGGCTAAGAATAATACCACCCCATATCTTCCAATGGGTGTCGTAAAAGACGACAAAGGGATACACCAGGGGATGAGCAGCAGCATCAGCAACCCGCCTGCCATTGGCGATTATGGCAATTCCCCCAATTTACGAGGAGACCTATGTCCAGCAGTGGACTCTTTCGGTAGAATCAAGCAAAAAATATTGTTTTCTATCATTATCTAACACTAATGCCTAAGGAGTTACTTAAAAATCTACCGCCAAGGAGTTACTCTTGATATAAGTTTAATTCTAAACTAGTGTATATTTATTACGTTCGTCGACCATAATCTTATCAATTAAAATCATTATGTTGTCGCAAAAAATAAAGTAAACATTCAGTTCTCCCTCTAAACTATTCAAAGGCTTTCGTAAACTTTAATAATACTATACGCTTTAGTTACTTAGGTTTAAACACAAAGAATGTAAAATAAATTCAAGAACACTGAACAAGATAAATTCAAAAACAAGTCCTACTAGAAGGCAATATTTAATTGGAATCTGACTATGAGTCATAAAGTTGTGTTTCCAAGGCGGTAATTTCAAATGCAACCATTTTTTTTGCTTGCCTATAATATGCATCGAGTGACCGTCGACGGGATACTCCATGGAATGGCGGTCGCGCCCGGGGCGGGTGACGTGATCAGTAAATTAATTCCATACGCGATAGTTTGATGTATCGGTAATAAAACAAGACTTGTTATTAATCGTGTGAAAGTATTTTCATTTATTTTATTAATACGATAAGATAAAAGTTAATGGAGATAGAGTTACAATAGATAATATTGTATCCGTCATTGATTTATAGTCATAAATTGATCTCTCCGTTGTCAATAACTTAAGTACCTACATACTCGTTAATTCCTTATAAGTGTGTGTGTGTGCTGGTAATTCAACAATATTCTTTATTTTTTTTTATATATATGTAATAAAAAGTGTAGTTGTTTCATAAAAAATAAACTTATACCGAAAAACTCATATTGTAATAATGCAAGGTAGAATAAATAAATTACTTGCGTAAGTACACCGAAATTCAAGTAACACTCAATTATTTAACTTTATATTTTTACTAGCGGTGTGACCGCAGCGGCATATATTCTTCACTGCGTTTTGATTTTTTTATACGGAACCCTAATTATATTTCTACACTTGTTTGTACCAATATAAAGGAAAAATATTTCTCATACATTTTAATCACAATTTCACGAGTTTCATTTTTTTACGCGGGACCCTAATTATTTTCTAAAATCAACTTTGTTCTTCTAATAAAACTGACATTATGACTGACCACACTCAAGTTTGAAAATCTGCCCTCAAGATGCGTTCCAGTAGCATCTCTAGAGAGCCAGTACGTCGAAATTCACCGTGTTCGTCATCTTACACCACATCGTTACTTAACATCAGGTGAGATGAAGATTTTAGTGGGTATTCTCGGGCGACTCTCGCCCGGGTGAGTCCCACACTGGCACGGAGACGTCCCTCCGTGCCCCCTTATTCATTGCATTGGGGGACCTCGGTCTCACTAATGCAATGGGTAAGGGTAGTGCGTAAATGCATTTCCCCCCCCCCGTCAAAAAAAAAGGTGAGATGAAGAACATTGGTTAAAGCGCTGAAAAATTAACACTCAAAAACATAATTGACTTCAGCATTCGCCCTTAAAGTCACGGTGTAGCTGCAAAAACGCCCTTTCACAGCGTTAGCTTATAAAAAAAAAAACCACTCAAAACAACGTCTATCGCTATTGAAAATCTTTTGTCTGACTGTATATTGACTATATATGTCTTGTTTGAATAAATTAACTATAAACCTGTGCAGATATATGAACAAACAGGAAAACACAATCACCAGTGCAGGGTGTGGCTAATGGCCAACGGCTTTCTCCAGCCAGCCAGTCGCCGCGATCTGGGTTCGATACGTCATAAGTTAATTATGTAACTTGTTATTGTTTGCATGTCACCAGTATTAACTGTAAATTAATATTTCATATACCATGTCCGATTTAAATGCATTTAGATAATTGATATTTTCCATGTAGACAGACATTTGCGAATTATTTATATATTTCATCATTTCCGAATTATTTAGATTGAATAATATTATATCATATTATTTTATATACGCTGTTATTTACAGTTTCATAAAATAACTACTTGGAAACATTCCATTTTACTCAGACGCTGCAAAATTTACTTAGCACATACCAAATCTGGTTTATCTGTTATTATGTAAACATAACCTAAAAATTATATTTGTGTACCTAGTAAATACATGGTAGTAGGGCATTTTCTAATGATGCCCGCCTGGGTAGCTACCACCCTCAAGTTTGAAACCTGTCGCCAAATACCAATAGGTGTCTTCCCGCAGCATCACTTGAGAACCAGTACTTCTAGGCTTAGAGTGTTTATCATCCTGGACCACATCGTCACTTAATAGGTTAGATTAGATAGGTTAGATTGTGATCAAAGCACTGAGCCTACTCCGTGCAAATATGCATTTTAAACAGTCTAATGATTTTTCATTACAAATATAGATTTAATATATTGTAATTTGCTGTTAGTCTTTATATTTATTAATTAAATAAATGTCAAATCAAATATATACCGCAGTTCATCTAAATATCTACTCGGTAGCTTTATCTAGATCCTCATTAGAATATCCGCCACTTAATACGAAACTTGCTTTTTAATTGTCTACATATTATATGCGTATTTGATATTGCTCTATAAATTTCTATGAATCTAAACAAGTTCATCATAACAACTGCATAATTGCGCTTTGATTTTCTACAAAAACACACTGGCTGTTTTATATTAATATTTCAAACTATACCTTTTTAACCCACGAAACGTGAATTTATCAGTCGCTTCTATACCTACTTAAAACTTATTATGTTATTACCTATCAATTGGCGAAACAGCCGGTTTTCTATGTACATTCGATTTATGACGCGAAATAGAACTAAAATAAAGGAGACATATATAGACATATCTATATATGTACATAGGTATATCCTAGAAATATCATAGCGAATATGAAGCGCATATTATTATATTTGCTCTTTTATCTTCAAGGCAACAGAATAAAGTAAATTTATTGAGGACATTGACATTACGTCGCATACCAGCACGTACAGTGAAGCTACAATACACACATTTGTTAGGTAAAAATGTCCTTTGTTTATTTAATATAGGTGGTCTTTTCACTAATAATAACTAAGTCGAGACAATTATGATATTTTTGAGATAAAAATAAATATCACGAGAATTGTTGATAATATTATAAAGTAAACATCATTATCACTATCCACATCTGTAGGCGACTTAACAGAATTAAAAAAGGTAAATAAATTAAGTACTCAACAGGTAAACGAGAAAGTTCTCGGTATCGAGCGTGCTACCAAACCGACTTTATTTGCACAGCTAAGCAAACTTAGCGCGTTTGTTGTTATCGACAAACCAAATTACGAAGGCCCTCGGCGTCTTCCATAGACAACGAGTTCCGAAGGCGGGCTGGAAGCGAAACTGGGTGTCATTATTAATTGGTCGTTTTATATCAATGTGGTGACGATGTTGCGCCATCAAATGGAAAACAGTAAAATTATAGCATCATTGCAAACGCCTGTAGAGTGTGTAGCTCGGAACTGGGTCGGGTTGTTTACCTTAAATTTCACTTGTACTAAGCTAAAAAACTTTATTATGTCCTACCTTTTCCTTGCTATTACTTAAATATATTTATCAATTTTTTAAAAAGATAATTATTATAATTAAAATCTTATTATAACGATTGTTTAAACAACTAATTAAGGTGGAATAATTTCTTAAGAATCCATATTTCATTTTAAATAATGAAATGGACTTTTAAAGTTTACAGTATATTTAAGAACTGAGTGTATGAACGTGGTAATTCAAAATTTATAAAATCAAATAGTTTAAACATATATCATACTATGTATACTTCCTTAAATAAATTAAACAAAAATACCTTCTTTTAGAGAATTAAAAGCTAGAGATACGAATAACACAAAAGATCAACAAGAAATTTTCTTCATTCTATTAAGATCCTAACAAGATCATGAATATTAAGTTAAGAAATTACAATTCTAATACGATAAAAAATATTAAAGATTTCAGTGTGAGGTTTAGTGTTTTAAAGTGCTGAAAAATTAGCTATGATTTATCTTTTGCGTCGTACCTAACTGTTTATACTTTTTAGTTTCCTAAGCGCGAAACTGTTATGATAATACTTAGGCATTATAATTCAATGCGTATCACCTGGAATTGGAATGTAAAGTGCGTACGTAACGTCGATAATATTACGTAAATATACATAAATAGTGAACTTTTACTTTTAATCGATAAGATCAGTATTCAGAAAGTCAAACTTTCCCTCACGGCGCCCCCCGCCTATATCGGGTACCATGGAAATCTATTTGATGAAAACGCTTTCATTTAAAATTACACAATTATTTACTTACACAGCTACATTTTAGATATTTAGATTTTTCAATGCAAATCTTGGTCTCTTCCTCACAGTTTCTTCCTTCTCGTCCTTAAATGTTGTTTCACCGCCATTTGCATGTATCTCTAATGTGTTTATTAACCCCGCAATCTATACATTAGTTTTGTAACTAATATTATATGTACAGTAATACCCCGCTTAGCGCGACCCCGTTACGCGCGGTTTCACTATAACGCGAATGTCAAATTTCGCGCTCAAATGCCTCGCATTACGCGAAAGAGTGCGTATAAACATAATGTAAAGACAATAGATGTATTTTTTTGTATTAAATTTTGACTATGTTTAATCATAAACCTCGATATACGCGAATTTCAGTTAACGCGATTTTTTTCGTAAGGTATCCCTCGCGTAAAGCGGGGTATTACTGTATATGTGTATGTGGATGTATATATATATATGTTTACATATAAGTATGTAGACATATGGTTAGATATATACGTATAAATAATTGGAAAGTATATTATAAATATATATTATTTTTGTTTTGTCCGTGACGTCGGGTTAGGAGGTACAGCCAAAATACTAGCGCTGCGCTGTAAACCCATGGTTTTAGTGCAGCAATAATGCTGAGGCTGAGCCTGTTTGTTTCCGCATAACATTTTTTATTTTGTGTATATTTCTTTTAAAAGATATGTAATGATATTGTATAATGTTTCTTTATTGTGATGTGTTGACTGTGTTGTGTGGTGCAAATAAATTCTTTCTTTCTTTCTTTAATTATCTATTGTTAATATACTCATTAGAGATTGAAACGAAAATCCCTCCATTTAATCAATAACAACAGTAACAACAGTACCTGGGCGACCGAGCATAGCTAGCACAGTGTATTTGTTCCATAGTAACTTGGTAACCAATTTGAATACGTAAATAATTGACATTGTAAATGACAGCTCGGAAAAATGCTTCAATAGAAATCAATGTCAAATGTTGTTATCGTTATTAAAGCAATCGAAAAATGGTAAATACAAACGTTCGACTGCAGTTTTTAAAAACGTAAGTTCCCAAGTAAACTTAGAAATTAAGGTTTTACTTTAACCCGATAGATACAAGAGTTTCTCGCTTAATACTATTAGATTTAAAAAAAAGAACTGCTTCAAGTTGATGGACGTCTGATTATATTTGGGTCTGTAAAGGTTAGGTTGTTAATTTTTACCGTACTGAACCTAAGTAAGTACAATACTATCAAAGGTCTATGAGCGGTGCCGCCGCTCGCATCTAAACCAGTGGTTCCCAAACAGTGGTCCGCAGAAGTCAAAATATGGTCCGCGAACGAATTGAAATTTCGCGGAAAGCCGCATTCCCTTGCGCCAAATATTGAGTTCGGTTGGAAAAAGAAAGCGTAGGTCCCGGAGGACTGTAGCTTTGAGAAATAATTTTAGTACTTGAGAAGAAGATTCAAGCTTAAAAGTCACGTTAATTCAAAACATAATAACTTTCTAGTAAAAATGTTTTCTCTTAAAATAATAATTGTAGTATGTACACTAATATTGACTTTTTAACAAGATTTTATTTTTGACCAGTTTTTATTTTTATATAGGGGACCCTAAATATTTTCCAAAAACTTTTTTGTTACTAACATTAAGCAAAAATATTTGTTACAAATTCAAATACCTGCTAGTAAAACTGTGCATTGAATTGGATTTTAACATTTTTTTGTTTTAATTTTTACACGGAACCCTAAGGCCTAAAGTAGCCTAAGTTACGCGGAGTAACTTCAGCTATCTAACCAAAAAGGTCCCGTCTAAATCGGTCGAGCCGTTCCGGAGATTAGGCGGAACAAACAGACAGACAGACGAACAAAAATTTTAAAAATTGCTTTTTTGGTATTTGTATTTACTTAAAAAAAAATTCAGTAAAAAAAGTAAACAGACACTTTAAATTTATAACAATATATTAACAACAAATATGTATTATCTTTGAACGATTCTACATCGCGCTATGGTTCTGTTGCCTTCTATTATAGGTATATGTTTCGATACAGTCTGCACTGCAACTCCTGCACAATCCGGGTTCCCCTCAGGCGGCGACCCAAGACGACTGAGGAGGCTATTGAGGTCGCCATCAGCGCGATACAGTGACACTGCCAATGCTTCAAGCATTACACGCACAACACTGCATACACACTCCTGCACATAACACACAGGTACATAGGCCCTGTAAGGAACCTTTTCTTTATTATTTAAGAAATAAAAAACGTAGGGTTTAGCTAGGTTCAAATTCCGGGGGAATTTCATGAAATAGGTAGCGGCCAAGCCGAGGTTCGAACCCTTGAGCAAGTTAACTTTTGCGGTTCAGTGCCTTCAGCACTCGCCCCCAAAGTTCGGTGAAGCTGTAAAGGCCTTCCCGGTCAACAGCATTAGCTAGGTTAGAAAAAAAAATCTGCCATTCAATTTTACTTATTACTATAGAAGTACAGATATTGACTTTACTCGTTAATCGTGGTCTCAATTATATCAACAAAGAAATCAAAGTAGTCCCTCGTCAAAAAAAGGTTGGAAACCATTGATCTGTACTGTAGAACGGACAACAAATAAGTGACCAACAAACACACGGACACACATGCACACATGACCAGACCGTGCTCGCCTGGGGCGATGAGCTTGCGTTGTCTGGAACACAGGTTTACTCAATTAACTGTGAGCAATAAATAGGTCCGCGGTAATACTATAATAAATATATCGATAAATAATTTCATATCTAATCAACTAATCATACGATAGGTTGATTGTAAATAATATCTCATATATTTGGTAAGGGAGATATTTTCTAGGTTTCTAAGTGAAAAATCAAGTATTATTTTTAATTATATGCTTGATTTACAAATCCATTTTTACCTATGTAATAGTTGTACGTAATTTATTTGACTATTATAATGAAAACACGACAAGGACGTTAGGAATAACACTATTTTATATATTCATTAAAGGGTTGCGCCATTAACCGAAATATAATAAATTTGTTTACCATACATTAACATAATTTATGATTATGAATATCGCCTTATCTCTGTTAGTACTATATAATAAGTATTTAAAATATTTTTTTTGAATAAAAATGTAAAAATATTAACCTATTTCGAGCGTAAATGCAAGTATGCTACCTCAATGTGCAAGAAATAATATGGAAATAGTGCAGCTTAGCTGAATGCGACGATGGCTCAGAGATAGTCTGGTGGTATTGTGCATCGATAGACCTAAGTTCGAATCCAACTATGATATTATACAATGAGCCAGAACTTTCGATGAAGGAAGATATCGTGGCAAAACCATGATAGGGCATTTGTTAATAGCTGCCTGGTTAACCATCATCCTCAAGTTAGAAAACTATCGTCAACACATGTTTCTTCCGGCAGCAACATTAGAAAGCCAGTAACTTCAACCTTAGTACTGTGTTTAACATTTTACCACATCGTCACTTAACATCAGGTGTATATTGTGGTAAAAAGCTGAAATACAATAGTAATTAGGGGTCCTTCAAGTATTACGTTCGCAAAATTTTAAACATATTTGAATCCCTCCCCCCTTGTCATCAATAGTAAACAATGAAAGAAAGAACCCCTCCGCCCGCCGCAAAATAACGTAAACATTGGCATAATCAGTAAAAATAACGAAAATTAGTAAGTAAATATTGCTTGCGTAATTACCATTCAGACCCCAAAGACGTAATACTTGAACGTCCTCTAATATTCAATAGAATATATTAAATGGCTTGAAATTCGTCAATGTTTGGGGTCCGCAGAGAATTATATTAAAATACAGACACTTACGTCGGATAGTTGAGTCGCTTTACCTGCGCAAGAACAACAAGATTAGTTTAAACATAAAAATCTTTACGAGATCATACATAACAGATGTAATTACTAATAATCTTTGCAACTATTACGTATAAAAAAGTAAATTAATTCTATCGACTAACTTCATTTAATATAATAGTTTATAAACATCACTAGTATAAGCCAATACACTAATGTTTATTTATTATAGTAGGTGAGAACGTTGCAACTAGTGGTGCAACCTTCTTTCTCTTTCACATTAATTCTAAACTGCAGATTCAAATCTGTGTCGGCGTGTTATAATAAATCATAGATTAATTTTTCACAATAAAGCTAAGGATAAGTCGATTTATTTGATTACCCACTTCAATCTTTTATCCTAGAATTGTACACTTAATCAGATTTAAAATAAGAAATAGTTTCATTACGAAAACATATTATTTTACTTTCATAACATCATTATCTAAAAATAAGTTTTACGTCGAACTCGATACGAATCCATTTTTGATCGCTATGTATAAAATAATCGCTTTATAATCTAGACACTTTAATTATGTCATAGAAAAAGTAGATCAAATTCGATGACAAAATTTTCAGTGTTAACAAAAATAATACTATTATAAACATTTTATTATTATTATTATTATATATTTATTTATTATTTATTATGAGTATTTGCTCTTTGGATTTTATTTTATAGACTAAACTATATATCATTTTTTGGCAACTTCTATCCTCGGCGACCTTAATTTATAATTTATTACAACCCCGAAAGCAAGTTCTTTAGGCCGTACTTATCTTCAGTGCTCTAAGAAAATGGCGGCCATTTGTTATAATAAGACGTTCTAAGGGAGCTGTAGGGAGATCTCAGATTTATGCTCCATGTTATTACCTATACTAATATTATACAGAGGAAAGATTTGTATTTTCGTATGTAACGAAAAAATTAAAAAACTACTAGATCGATTTAGATGAAATATAGTATGGAGATAGTTTGAAATCCAGGGAGTGACATAGGATAGTTTTTATTCCAAAAATCCCACGGGAACGGGAACTACGAGAGTAAAACCGCGGAGAGCAGCTAGTTTTTAATAAACAAACAACGTAAAATGCCACCAAAAAAGAAGAATAATACAGTCATATACTGCAAGTTAATTAATTAAAAACAAGGACTACTAAATGACAAGTCAAAATAGCGCCAAGAACTTCGCTCTGGAACCTGTATAGACAGTGTTACTATCCATAAATACAGGCGCGATAAGTATCTTCTGTCGGTGCCGAGGTATTATGGGTGGTCAAACGCGAAATTCGGCGGTGCGCTGCCCTCCGAACCGGTTCTGAGAAGGCTCGGCGTCGGCGGCGGCGGCTATTGTGTCTGCCTCCTGCCACACGCGCCGCGGCTTCATTACCGTGGCTTTACACTAGTGCTGCCACAAAACACTTTATTTTCTGGATAGCATTTTGACACTAATAAGCAATACAGTCTCAATTCTCAAAAATACCAAACAAAAAATCGGGATTTTGATGTCAAACGCGATATCACATAATAACTTACATTTCACAATGTAATAATGTAATATTTATTTTTTAAAAGAGCTTGAAATTATATTATCGTCGATTATCGTCACAGGCATCGTCGATGGACACTGTTAGTGTTGTGTGTTGTGACTATAATAAATATAAAGACCAAACGGGGGTAGTTCATCAAAATACCCCTCAACGCTGCAGGCGAAGCCGCGCACCGCCAGTCAGCCCGTGACCACGGTTGGTGAAACCCAGCCGAAACGTCGGGATAGAAAAAAGCAAAGGTAACGCGTGAAAACCCGTTAAAATTAACTGAATTTAAATATAAAGACATACGTCAATCACTATTATAAAAAAGTCAAATTCAGTTAATAAAAAACAGCTAACAACTTAATTCCGAAAACATTATTCTTAAAGACATGTTTTTGGGCTGACTTATTTCCATGCTATCTTAAATATTTAAAATCTAATACTACAAGCTCTAAAAGCTTCTTCCTGCTAAATACATAACATAATTTTTGGCACGAACACAATAAAACAATATTACTGCTTCATTCTTAAGCTTCAAAATTAACCGTTTCCTATTGAACTATCCAGTAAAATCATAAACAAATGGTTATTCTACAAGATCTTAAAACTACTTCGCGCTAACCACACCGCATGTATCTTTGGGCGCCAACTGTATCTAGGATAATATGTTTACGCACCGATTTACATCATTAGCACTGTATGTTTGTTAATTTTGATTTTAAAATGACAATAACGATAATTAAAAACCATTGATATTTGCATAGAACAATCTAACTCTAATAAAACTTATATACCAACAGTAAATTAGCTTCTTAATTTTACCGAATTACTTGGAAAAAAAATAAGCCACCTACTCAGATTTTTTTTTAAATTTAACATTGGCCGTTAATCGGATTGACGTGTGAAATGTTTGCATCTGACAAGGTTTAAAAATAAACTTGAGGCATTATTAAAATACGTAGTATGTAAAGTGTGTTACTTTAAATATTAATGCATTTTTTATTTTATTAATCTATACTGTTTTATAATTATGAATTATGTTATGATTTTTTGTTTATTATGGATAAAATCAAAAACTACTAAACCAATAAGTTCACCTGTACTAAGTTACATTATCAGTTAGTAACATAAGCTACATATATTTTTATTTAATTATAGTTTGCTAACCGACCGGATAACTAATCGACTAAGGGCCGATTTTTTGATCCATAGTCAAAGCTACCATATCCATTTGTCAATATTACTATTACTAATAAACAAACCAATGATTCTAATCGCAATGAGTTTTCTGATGAAGAAATCTACTATGGTTAAATTTAGCAATAGTTAGTTATATTGCCAGTAAAATTAACTGTATAATAGAATACTTTTGATTCCGGTAATTTTTTTTTTGTATGATAATTCCTAGTAAAATGTGTCAGAGTTCATAATTCGACTCGTTAAACAAACATTACAAAAAATAAAGGGTCGAGCTACTCTCGAACATCTGTGTCCATTATTATTTCTTGTGATCGTTTTGTAATGATATTAAATATTTTTTTTTTCGTCTTGTCTTAAATATTATTTGATTATATAATTTAATTCTTTTAAAAAGATTACATTAGATATATTGTATAAACCAAAGAAATATTTATACCAACTTAATATACTATATAATGGAATACTCCATTTTTATGAAAAACAAAATTCACAAACAAAAATATTACGAAATAGATAATAAATAACAATACTTAATTTGTTTACATTACAATGATTTAAAAAAATATATTATATAAATAAATTTTATAATGAAGCTTCAAGTTATCTACTTCAAATGTTACACAAAAGCAATGTACTCGCACTAGAGTTAACCATCCGCCATCTTGCTAACCCGACTAGGCTGAGTGGTTAAATTTCTTAACAAATAGTTAAATTTTTGACAATTGGTTAGCTTAACTATGTTTCAAAAAACGCATCATGGTATTACTTTAACCGTACAAATTTGACCATTTCTCGAGTTGACTACGGATCAAAAAATCGGTCGCTAGTTTACTTATAAATATATAAAAACCTACCTAAACGAGCGAAATAATTGGAAATAGTTATGCAAACCAATCTACAATTCGAGCATACAGCTCAATGTAGTAGAATTTGTTAGTTTAAAATAAATTAACTAGTGATTCAATCATCTCAAAAGTAACATATTGTGGGCTGGTTCTATTTTGCATAACTATATCCAATTGTGTATCTGTTTGATAAGTTTTTTTTTAAAATTGACGTTTATCGCACGAATAACAATCAGACCAATCATTTCGAAATTGGTATCACTAATTTCAAAGAGGTGGGCCAAATATACTGCATACATAAGCATAAGAACAGGACAGGATATTTCCATTTTTCGTCTGAGGTTTTATTTAACTAATAATAATTGTATACGTTTATTATATTTTTATTCGTAGTAGTAAATGTTTTAGATTTATTTATAAATTAATAAAAGAGCTTTTGGCACATAAAAATAAAATGTTCGTGAGATTGTTTTAACAAATCTTAATATGTTATAGAAAATAATTCAATCGATAAATTAATAGATTTCATAAACTCCTTAATTACATAAAATTAATTACAGCAATAACCAGGTCATTAATGCATTTAGTGGGTATTTCCGGGCACTTTACGCCCGGGCGAGTCCCACACTGGCACGGAGTCGTCCCTCCGTGCCCCCTTACCCATTGCATTGGGGAACTTCGGTCTCACTAATGCAATGGGTAAGGGTAGTGCGTAAATGCATTTCCCCCGTCAAAAAAAAAAAGAAAAGGTCATTAATGCTGTTATAATATCTATTTACAATAACACTTTTACTAAGTCAAAAAGCACAATCAAGAATGATTAAAAATAACCTAGCCAGTCGGTCAGTTTGTCTATTTAAGCCTTAAAAAATAGGACGCAACCCCTAATAATTTCATTTTAAGTAGTTGACAAGTTTACAAATCGTGTCAAGTATCGAAAAATGTTACTTTCGTGTAATTTTTATTATCGACTTTTTAAGTAACTCAAACTCCGAATTTCGCCAATTTTTCTGGCTATAAAGCCTGCCCTGTCCTTCTGTTTATTTTATAAGTAAGAACAAAGCTTTAATTGAATAGCGATTATATAGATTATAATAGATATAACTCTTTTGACACAACTTAAGAATAAAAAATACGCACAAAAAAATAGGTAAATAAATCATGTACACACACCTAATTTATATTTATAATTTTATTTATATCACGTCAGTTATAACCTCTGTAGTTAACCGGCGTCTTAAGAAAACACCCAACCTTCGTCACAGCTTAACAGGTGATCAAAAAAATGACACGGTAAAACTCCATCCGTAGCAGCAAACAACTTGTCTCCGGGCAGATAGTCCACAATGGACGTGAAATAATATCGTCCGCCTAATCTCTTTTTCCTTACCGGCACGTTATATTTCTTTCTGGCAGCCATTGTCAATAACGGCCGAGGTCAGGGCCAAATAGGAGAAAAGAATGTCCACACACTTTTGTTTTCTTTTTTCGAACGCCCAAACAAAATAAACCCAAACAGTTGCTTGAGCTCGCCGCTTTTAAAAATTCGAATACAGATTTTTTTTTGTTTCGTTTCTTTCTATACCATCTTTTCATTAATATATTAACTGTAGGCACTGTCAGTTTTATTTTTTTTTATCAAGCAAAGATTTTACCTGAGGGGAGTGATGTGTACAAATTAACAGTGGAAGATAATATTGGTGTTGCAGTAGCGTGGAACACCGTGAAATTTAAAAAGGTTTCGAAGACAAATGATTTATGAGTAATGGACGCTTAAACGGGTATATTATGATCGACATACATTCTAACTTGTATAACTAGGATCCTTAGGATTTCTAAAAAAAAAACAAGTTTAAAATGACAGTTATCTGATTTTTTAGGGGTGGACAAAATTATCTAGCAAATCTTTGGAAGGTCTTTAATCGAATGATTCGTATTAGTTGTACTTTGCCCTCAGTACATTGAGAACGAGTTTACACCTCATGTACAACACTTCATACACTGAAGACATGACGTCTTACACGAATAAACATGATATCAGTTAGTTTGTCGAAACAGAACGCTCAATTAAGGCATTTAGACTCTGGCAATCACAAAGGAAGCTGACAATTGACCTTTTGCTTGAACTTTAAATTGCTGGCCGACTGGTATTTATTATATGCAACTCTCGAGTCAGCAACCGTTCAAAGAAATGTTGTTTCTATGAGAGGTATAACTAAAAGATACATGTAAATTTATATGAAAATAAAAATATTTCTATAGTAGGTAATTTTATAAGATAATTATTTACCGATCCTAAAATGTTTACCTACATAATGAACAGACATTATACATTGTCCACTGATCATAATTTTTTGACGTTTGATTACCTCTCAAGTTTCGTATTTTAACGCTTACTATTGGAAAAATGGCAATAATCTATCTATTAATTAAAATATAAATAAACGATTTGATAATTTAAAACGTTACGTTAATGTAATCACTAGTATAAACTGTCAAAAAGCGATTAACCTGGTAGTATTTATAAGAAAAATCTTCATCGAATATAAATATGTTTTACATCGCGTCCTCAGTAAAACTAGAATTGCGAAAACAAAAAAAAAAAACATCAAAATTTTAACCTTAACAATAATGTTGTTCATATAGAAAGTTTCATAAAATATGTACTTCTATTTTAATGGGAAAATGCGCGTTTGGTTATTCATCGAGGAGTAGGCTGGTCCCTACACTTAGGCGTGGCAGCGAGTGCAGTTTTCGCAGAAAAAGCATGAAAGTAATATTAACGCTGTGGAGATGAGAAGTTCGAGAAGTAAAACTGGAGTGAAGATGATTGATAAAGCCAAGAATAGTATGAAAAGAGAGCGCTGTGCTGTAGTAGAGGATGTTGTCACCAAGATAGAGAAAGGAATGCTTTGTTGGTTCTGGAACGTCGAGAAGACGGATGACAGAAGATTGAATAAACATATTAATAAGGCGAGGGTGATTGAGGCGAACGTATCTCGACCAGATCGAACACGTCTGGAAAACAGTTAGGTAAAAAGTACCCCATAACCTCATAAACTCATGAGGGTAGAAGAAGCGACAGAGGAGTATCAAGATCGTAGCAAATGGAAGGACGCAGTCTCTGTCTACCCCCACGGGAGTGAGGATATGTATATGTAAGTGTTATCTATTTAAAATACAATTGTGGTAAATAATGCAAATTCCCACGGTATAACCACATTAACCCAGTTACTAACTGAACAATTTCATTATATCATACTACTGTTATGTATGAACGTAACGAAATATTTCGTGTTTACGTAATATTTGACTTATTTTTATTAGGTTACTAATTTGTAGCTGTGCCTTTGACTGTCTAGTAAAATGTTAAATAGATTCTTCTTTTTTCTACCAGCCAGCTTTTCTGACGTATATCAAAGGAGTGTCAGATAAAATTGGAACAGTACTGAAGTAATACTCCATTAAATCTGTAAACGTTCCATTCATGGAAGTTCAGAATAATCTGCGTTTACCAAAGTGTACTGTAGCATATCAAACACCAGGTGTTTATAAAATTGACTGCAGCTGTGGTGGTGATGTGTGCAATCTCAAGATTCGATACTGAAACCCGCTGTGAAAGAACTAGATGCGCTTTTGATGGATTGTTAGGTCAGTTTGTAGATGAGAGAGGACAGTGCAACGAACTATTTAGAGCGGTGCCACAACTAATTCCTAGAAGCACGGTTGGCGACGCGCCACGAGTGCCACAACAACTAGGACTATAGTAGGGCTGCCAAAATGTATAAAGAACTTACGCAATCGACAAACATTAGTAAAAATCACTCTTATTTTCCCTCGATTTACATAGCATATAATTATGTCTTAAAAACGAATTCATAAACATCAAATATCACTAAACGATAATTAGATATTATGTATAACCAAATTTAAAAAATATTAATATTTTATATAACTGGTCCGTTAGATTGTTTAAACAATTTAGTATCCTTTTATAGAAATTTTAAATGTGGCAACCCTAGAAACGTCGCCTACAAACACCGAACTATGGAGATTTTATTGCACTTAACAGTTATTTAATTAAAGATAGTGGAACACTCGATTCGTCGATAAGTTTGTACGAAACATTTGCAAATATCACGTTCATATACTTACTCGTATTGATGCGTACCTATATATTATTTATTATATGATGCATTGAGCAAGTACACGCACAACACTCCATACACACTCATGCATAACATGCAGGTACATAGGTCCTGTAAGAAACCTTTTTTTTAATATTAATATTAAAAATGTAGGGATAGCTAGGACACAACTCGCGAGTGAGTCTTGAGTACTCAGGTGACGGCCAAGCCGAGGTTCGTACCACTTTCGTACCCTTGAGCTAGTCACCTTATTGCGGCTGAGTACCTTCAGCACTCGCACCCAAAGTTCGGTGAAGCTGTAAAGGCCCTTCCGGTCAACAGTATTAGCAAGGACAAAAAAAAAAAAGTTAAAAGCATTGATTAAAAGACAAATGAATGTTTGCATATATTTTTTTAAAAATAAGTAGTATTTTGAATAAGTTTAAAGGTAAGGTATGTACGTATCTACTAGATGAACAAATCTTTTTATGTACACAGTATAGGCTCCGTGCTTTGACGATGTGGTCCAGAATGGTAAACACACTAAGCCTAGAGGTACTGGTTCTCAAGTACTGTTGCCGGAACACACCTGTTGGTATTTGGCGATAGGTTTTCTAACTTGAGGGTGCTAGCAGAGCGATGATGGCACAGTAAATACAGTAATGGACTCGGGTTCAAACTCACCTATACAACTGTAAAAACTCGCCTATGCTTTCGGTGAAGAAAAACATCGCGAGGAAACCATAGCAGGCATAGCATTTTCAAATGATGCCCGCCTGGGTAGCTACCACCTTCAAGTTCGAAAACCTGTCTACAAATACCAATAAGTGTGTTCCGGCAGCACCACTTGAGAACCAGTATCTAGGCTTAGTACGTTTACCATCCTAAACCAGATCGTCACTTAACATCGGGTGAGATTGTGGTCAAAGCACAGAGCCTATACCGTATAAAGAAAAACTACCCAGGCGGGCATTATTTTAATTGCCCTATCACCATGCAAATACTCTACTCTGTATAACAAGGTTTATAATTTCGCAGAATCATATAAAACATGTTTAATTTGCATAGCTATAGAAAAACAAAGATAAACTAAGTAGGTACAATAAATCTATACTAAGAATAAAAAAAATAAATATTTTACTTTGTCATTTTTAAACAAAAATTAAGGGAATATGTTCTTCTTCTTCATAATTAAATAATAATATGTAATTATATAATCAATTCTGCTAATGTTATGAGTTAAGAAAATATTTTCAACTTTTAACGCCCTAGCAATACAGCGGCCATCTTGCTTGAACTTTCTAGGAAATTTTGTGGCATCTCAAATTCACGTTCCTTGTTTGTTGTTTCTAATGCAAATCCGCAAATATTACATAATTTAGAGTCACTACATAACGAGGAAAATGCCGCCATCAAATCAAGGTATATAATGTTGTGATAGTATATTTATATTATATCTTTAATAATGTTAAGTTACCGTTACCTAGTTAGTTATATTTGTTTTTACTAGGTTGGCCCCCTCCCCTCGGATGGAAGACAAAGGAAGTAGCCTGCCGCCTGAGCGACGCGGAGCATGCCAGACTAATCCCGTGTCCCCCCCAGAAGGCGGCGGATGGTATCTTGGGTTTTTAGTGGGTATTCCCATATACGTAACGTCTCTTGGATAATATTTTTCAGACGGGATGCGTAAATGCATTTCCCAGCGTAAAAAAAGTTATAGTTGTTTCGATAAGGTAAATCGAATACAATTATATTTTCCTATTATTATTCAAAATTGTTCTTTTCATATCAGAACGTGAACGAACATTTATATAACTTCATTTAAAATAATAATACTTGATTGAAACGGCTTGTCGTGCTCTAGCCTAGATGACGCAATACTAGAAACGACTATGTCGACGACGCGATAACGCATTAAGGCCACGACAGTAAAAGTTTATAATTAACAATTTTTTGAAAACTCCACGGAGGTTTTATTGCGTTTAAAAAAGAAATTAATGCTTGTTCTGATATAATTCATACAATAAATTTTAGATATTTGAAAGCATCAATAAAAATAATAGATCTTTCGGAATTAATAAGTTTTATAAGGTTATGGAAAAATGGATCTCAACTGATAAATAAGTACGTATATTATTTTAAAATATACAGATATATTGTACATTTTATATATTTATAATGTTGTCGTGGCTGCCATAGGCCGATCTGTGAATACTACAAAATAAACTTCTAGATAACTAACATACACGAGTTTATGGCGGGATCTCAGTCTGTCATGATGCGGTTGTTTTTTTTAATTCATTAAATTTGTGTATTTGACTCTATATCATGTAATCTTAGTGGCGTTTTGTATGATATATAGTTTGGCTATTGTGTATTGTGTACAAGTGAAATTTATTATGAAAAATAACGCGTAGCATTTATTCTGAGGTGCCGACAAAGCTCCATGGAAAGTTCGAGCAGGACGAGTCACAGTTCTATTGGAGCTTGGTAACGCTGATATAAGATTGAAATCATTCCTACATGACACTGGTACAAATTGTTTGTACACAAATTGCCACTATCTAAGAAAAAGAAGAACTGACATACACTATAAATACTCACTTTAACAGATAAAAAAAAACACAGCGAAAGCCGAAACAAACTCATTTTAATATACAAGTATGTTCAATAAACCATATCTCAAGTCAATACCATATACAAGTCTTTTTGTATTGTCAATACAGAAAAGCGACATAGGTTTTTCTTCACACACTACTACACTTGTACACAATAATCAAACGTCATGGAATTACCACGATAATAAAATCATAATTCGCGAAATTAAAACACAAACAAAACATATCAGATTGCAAATAATCGGTAAAAGTCCCACGTGTTATTTATGTTATTGTTGTTGAATAAAAATAGGATAATTCCAAACTTCAGGATTCATAAGTTCGTTACGTGGAAAAAGGGGGTTTTAGTAAGTCTTAAAGATAAATGAATAAAAATAGTATATTTATATACAATGACTCAATGACATGCATGCTGTAAAGGGAGATATAACAGCTTTCGTTATCTTTAAAATTTAGTCAGCATATAAATATTAATTGTAATTTATGAAATAAAAAAATGAAATATTGAAAAACTTCATATTTCCTTTACTGCCAGAAAAATATTACAATAAATATCTGAGCTCAATCAAAATATCTGAAAGGGCCATTAGCCGGTAATAAGAAGCACTGCGTAATTTGACAATATTTTTCTGTAAATTATCAAACTATTTTTGGTTTTATAATAAATTCGGTAATTTATTATAAATAATAATTCCTATAATATCGACTATAATCTTTAAGTAATCATTATTTCAGAAGTTTCAGTTACCTACTATAAAACACAATTATTTTTGCGCGACACAAAATCATATTTGCCAATAAATTGTATTATTACACGCATTACGCTTCGAAATGATATCCAAACGAATTCAATAATGATACGAATTAATTACGATTACAAATGTAATCAATCGTACATGAGAAATATATTTCTGTATAGCATTTCGAATTATTTAATGAACGATACGAGACAGTTAATAATTTATAAACGTATTTTATCAAGAGCAAAGACTAAAAGTTGTTATGAGTCGTAACTAATGAGGTGCGGGGCATGCCATCTGTTAAATCAGGGCATCGAGCTGCCGTAGTTGCTAGACTAGGCGTGTTCATTTTTAAAACTCAGTCACTTTGATCCATCGTGGTTGGTATAAGCTACATATAAAAATAGATACAGATTTATTTTGACAGCTCCAAGAGAAAAAAACATTTCGAATTTTTCGCGTTAACCTTAGTCTTTGTTCAAGTGATTTTTATTACTTGTGACGCGTAAGAATATTTTTGGCATTATTTATGTCATTTATTGTTTGGTTATTTATCAGTACGTAGCAGTTTTAACGACACGGTTACCGTTTTACTGGAGAGTTGACGCGTTTATATAACATTAGAAAAATAATGTACTCGATTGACTATAGCACATATTTACGCGTGTGTCACATTAATTACAATTAACAAGAACATTTAAAAGTGTGTTTTATTATACGTATTAGGCTTATCTGTGGATTTAAATTTGACAAATAATTAGATCTATGAAATGTAATGTTCAAATAATAAGTTTTAACCCCTTGAGCACTTACCTGGCGTTTACGCCAGCTTTCCACTGTTTTCCTATTGTCTTACTTTTATGGGTACTCGACACATTAATCGTGAGATTGAAAAAGAGCCTACAAAAAACAGGTTTAAATTATTCCACTTTACTGAATAAACTGCCTCGGTGGCGCAGTTGTATTACGGTGCGACTGCCGTTCTGAGGTCTCGGATTCGATCCCCGGGTCGGGTCAAGTGGTATTGGGTTTTTCTGCTCAGTATCATCCCGGAGTTTTGGAGTTGGAATTTGTGCCCGATATGGCGACAGGCTCGCCCCCTGTCGCATCTGGGACGGAACTAAGCTCGGCGAAATGTGGGTGGTGTAGTTCGCTATTTCACCTCTGCCTAACCCTTCGGGGATAACAGGCGTGAGCTTATGTATTATGTTTTAGAACAAAACACATTTCTTTATAAAATATACGTATTAAGTATATATAAAACAAAATAGTTAATAGTAGATAATTTGATATTGTTCTGGTTATTAATTTAAGTCGGCACTGATAGTATCAAATGATAAAGATCAATAATGTGTTTTTTTTTTAATACACAATAAATTGTCTGAGCCTACTTGTAATAAATTAATCAAGATCATGTATATTCTCATCATTATTTTAGTATAAATGTCAACATGAACAAACATATACAGTAATCTGTATTGACAATTGCACCGGTAACAAGAATAATTAGCTTTATAAGGCCTTCA
This sequence comes from Samia ricini, assembly GCA_014132275.2. Taxonomy (NCBI): domain Eukaryota; kingdom Metazoa; phylum Arthropoda; class Insecta; order Lepidoptera; family Saturniidae; genus Samia; species Samia ricini. The sequence goes on from AP028162.1 coordinate 4,737,619, forward strand.
ATGGTAGGATTAACCCGCAGCTCAATAAATGATTTTTTTTTTCATTAATAACCTGTTAGTAAATATCCTATTGTGAAATATAAAGCGAACTGTAGAACAGTCAATGAAGGCAATGAAAGTGATTCGTTTTGTATACAAACTGACTGGGGGTCACCCTGTGAATTTACTTGTCACGATATTGTCAAACGCTATTATATATTTAACTTTACACTAGTGTATTATGCACGTATATCACGTGAAGCGAAAACTTCAGATCTCTATTTTAAAAATAATGCGCACAAGCTCAGAAGTGGGAGTTTTGACATAAAGTTTATCTACAAAAGAAGTGCAAAAAGCTAAAAAATATATTTAAAATAAATAATTAAATTAAAGCACTACATAAAACATTCATTATTTACAATATTAATGTTATTGTCCCTTATGGTTGCAATTTGAAACAATTATTTCAATCACATGTCATCGCTAAATTTGACCTAGTAGACAAAATATTTCCTTTCGAAACGGTCGAGAACCACCAGCAGTTAAAACACACAACTATTACAAAATGTTTTTCATTTTTTAAACAAGGTAATTATTATTCTTTTATAAAATATACTTTTTATTTATTTGTTTTTATGTAAAATGGTAGCAAACAAGGAAACGGCCCATAATAAATGGTTACCATCGCCTATGGACAACTGTAACACCAAAGGTATTACTAATGCGTTGCCGACCGCGGCGTGCGCTTTTCAGTCCTTCTTGAAGAGTCCCGTGTGATAGCCATAAACGAAAACCGAGCTGGGTAATCCATTTTACAAAGCTAGCGTACGCGACAAAAGGCACCCTTAGTGTTGCGTTTCGGCTGAGTTTAAAAGTGTGGGGATGAGTTGCTATCCAACGGTGTAAGCTGCGAGTTTGGAACGGCGACAAAGGTACCATATCAAAAAGTTCCTTAGAGTATTCCCCATTGTACGTACTGTAGAATACACAAGGAGAATCAACATGTCTACGAAATTCCAAGGTATCTATACTGCAAATAAACTGGACAATTTAGTGAAATACGATCGAATTTCGACCACTAATACTTATAATTCTTCATGATTGTCAATTAAGAATGTTGACAAATAGTATAAACGTGTAAAGAATAAATACGAAGAACGAATACCACGAGTAACTCGTAATTATTAATATTTATTTGCATTGCGATGCAATGCCATGTTGAATAATCAGCACACTATATATCGACACGTATGATCTTTAACCAAGGGCTGAGTTTCCTTTACCTATAGTCTGCTGACATCAATTTAAAATATACGGATACGAGGAAAATAAAAGAGTCGAGTACATATTCTTGTACAAAATATTCCAAATGCTATAATGAAAAAAAAAATGTAAATTGTATTTTTTTTTACTCAAATTGTTTTATTATGAGCAAAATACCATAAATGAATTTTAAAACGAGAAACGATATAGTTTGTGTCCTTAACGTGTCAAGTACCCATAAAAATAATACAATAGGAAAGAAATGGAAAGATGGTGTAAACGCCAGATAAGTGCTCAAGGGGTTAAAATACATTCTGAAGAATCTATCAATCTTTAATTGAAAAATACTTTATTCAATTCAGGCCTTGATAAGTCGCTTATGAACGTGAAAATACTATTACTGCACCGGTTCGGAAAACAATCCAGTCATCGAGAAGAACCGACAAGGAACTGGAAACTGAACTGTTTTTTTTTGGAACTTTACAACTAACAGTTACAAAGTTTATTTAGTAGATGCATAGAGAAAACTGTCACTTCCAGACATCGCCATCGTTCACATAATGATCCACCCTATAAAAACCTTTGCAAATTAAATCTTCCTTGACATGGCGCTTGATGAGTCTACTATTGATATCACTACAACATAAGGTTATAGACAAGAGCACTACTTAAGTTCTTAAAATAATTTCTATAAATAATAATTCACTGGAATGCACAAAACCGCTACTGAATGTTTCACAGAGTGCTGTAGTGTTGAGTCACAATAAAGACAAAAACCTTATCAAGAATACTCTACTACAATCATCAAATGCCGTGCGGAGTATTGGGATAAGGGAAAACTATATATATATATAAAAAGAAAATGGGGGCCTTTGACGCACCTCATAACTACTAAACGTATCGGGATGGGACTACTACCATTCGACGCGGAATTTTTCGTAGATGGTTATAGTATACTCTTTCTCATTATTATTTACAATTTACTCTTATGTACATTTTATACGCTAATAAAAACAAAATACTAATTTTTCTTCATTCATTTGTTTTTTTAGGTTAGGTATAAATGAATGTTATATGCACTTTTTCACTCACACCTAAAGAACAAATGAAACGCGGACAGAGCCGCGGGCTTAATATATATAAAAAAGCGATGATGGTGCAGTTGGTAGTGCGGTCGGAAGAATCCGTGTCGATGGACGCAGGGTAAACCCAACTATCCAACTCTATGAGATGAAGGAAAACATCTTGAGGAAACCATAGCATGGTGGCGGGGCATTTCCTAATAATGCCCGTCTGGGTAGCTACCGTCCTCAAGTTTGAAAACCTGTCGCCAAACACTAATATCTTTATTCCTGCAGCATCACTTGAAATTCGTTACTTCTAGGCTTGGTGTGTTTACCACCCTGGACCACATAGACGAGATTATGGTCAAAGCGCCTACACAGTATAAAAAACTATTTACCAATCAGCGAAAGATTATATTAGGTTCCTATTATCAGATAATAAAATAATCAAAATTTTTCTACAAGATAAATACAGTGAAGAAGTAATCAACGTTATCAGGATCAGTATGACTCATGAGTTATAGTAAATGACGACTCGACTTGTATTATAATAAAGAATTATTTTTTGAACAAAGCTGAGGGGAATCACATCAGGCTTTCCTCACTCACTCACACACACATATATATAATATTGTTTTATAAAGTAACGTTTCTGTTCGGTTTACACATTTGTTTAGTAGACTCGAAATCAACAACATCTCATATTTAATCCAGTATGAAGAAGTACTCGCTTATCTGTAACAATTTGAATATGGAAATGATCGAGAACAGTTACCGTTTGAAAATAATCGGTTATAATAATTACATTAAGATACATAAAAATAACGGTGTGGTGAAAGTGATCGGAAACGGATGTGCCATCGACGTTTTGGACAATACCGGAATTGTGCAAGTAATCAGCAGCGATGAAGTCGATGTAGTATACTACGATACTACGAATATAAGTATCGGTCGAGTCGAGAGGAAACTTGAAGGGGAGAAAAGAGAAAAGAAATTATCAAGGTCACTGTTGCACAAAATACTACGACTTAAAACAATATTATTAAAATCGTGGATATTGAAAAATAAAAATCCGGTTTGAAAACATCGAAGTATTGTAGCAAAAAATATGTAACAAAAAAAGTGTGCAAATAGATGTTTAACAGTTTTTATTTATTTATTTATTTTATTATTAATTAATATTATTTCATAACCCTTAAAGTTTTTTTTTTTAAAATTAAGCAATAATAATAATAATAATAAAGAGTATGTCTAGTCATTGTAAAATAAATAAATTACGAAACGTTTTTTCTTTTTTCATATTATTTTATTTTCATGCACTTATTTATTTAACTAGAGTAAAGTCAAATATTTACTTTTTAATATTGAATCAATTTAACAACATAAAGCATTTTCTGTACGCACGTTTAAAAACATTGTTATATGTTATCATTTTATCGTATGATATTTTGTATTGAATCACTAAATACTACAGAAAAAAAAATCAAAATTATTTAACATCAGACTTTCTTTATGCTAAGTGACTATGTGGTCCACGATGGTAAACACACTAAGCCTAGAGATATTGGTTATCAAGTGACGCTGACGGAACATACCTGTTGGTGCGTGGCGATAGGCTCCTAAACTTGAGAGCGGTAGCTACTTAGGCGGGTATTAGGAGACAATGCACTACCATTATGCTATGGTTTCTTCATGATGTTTTTCTTCAGGCTCATTTTAAAATTGGTTACGCGGGTTTTCGATCCTACGTAGCCAACAATGCTTTAATCTTTAATTAGTGAATATAGTACACTGTACATTCGTTTGGTTGAAAAAAAGGGTTACCTGAAAAGTTTTTCGGGAGTTTTTTTTTTTTTGTAACCTAGCTAATACTGTTGACCGGAGACTGAGGATGGGTAAATTTATATGTTTTGATGTGCTCGGATCGAATCTCCACTTTGCCACTCGCGCCGCCATATTGGCCATTTTTGTAATATGGCGGCGCGAGCAGCGAAGTGGAAATTCAAGAAGAGCACATCAAAAACTATAAATTTACTATAGAAAATTGCTCTTAGCGGTAGAAAAGTAACATCGGTAGAACATTGATTTAACAAACTGATGATGTCTGTTTTGTGTTTTTTATATAAATATCTTAATTATCGTCCAATATTTAATGAGAAAGGTAAGGTCCGTTATGTAGAAAAATATTAAAGTGTCGATAGCGTGATAATTACTAGTGTACTCAATAGGGAATCCCGAAATAAAACGCATTCCCCGTTAAACGGGAATTTGAAGAATTTACTTAATTGCCAATTCATACGAATATTGATACAATTTACCTTAAATCAAATGACTCGTGTTCATACACATTTAGTGATTTAATGAGTAAAATAGACTATTAATCTTAAACAACGTAATATGTAAAAAATACGTTCACTAGTCTATCCTAATAAAAAGTGTCCGTGTGTAAGATCAAAACAACAACTTTTTACTAAATACATATGAATGTAAATGCTTTAATAAACAAAATCACAATTTAAAAAAAACTGAACCTTCTTCTGTATGTCTGACTGTATGTTAAGGCTAATCTGCGAAAAGGTTGGGCCAATTTTGACGGGAGAAACTTAGCCTTATTTTATTTTTTTAAATAATTAGCGTTCCGTGTACAAAAATTTAAACTCACTAAATTGTGAATAAAATCTGATTCATTGTACAGCACCGTCAAAAATTTATTTTCTTATGATTATTTAAAAACTATTTTACGTAGTGAAGAATACATGAAAAGCGGGCGGAGCCGTGGATACACAGCTAGTATTATAATAAAACCCAAAGTTATGTTACGCATTAATGAATAAAAACCTGTCTTAATAAACGGTGATGTATCGTTAGAAACATCTAAATGCCTTGTTCGCATTACACTCGCAAATATCGGCATAGAACAAACGACCTTGACATTTGCACGACTTATGTCGTAGTACAGACAACAGATAATCTTATCGTAGCTAAAAGTGAATTCCAAACTGCAGTATAACTAACTATAATACGTATATAGGAACTTTAGAAGGACAAAGGCTAAATGCTTATTGAGTCAACTTTGGAATGTAATTTCGATAAAACCTTATTGTTGTTCAGCCGTCTTTGAATTCATCAATGCAACTTTTAAAGTAAAAGGTGGCGTCAATATTATTACCCAGTTGTATATTACCACACAAGTAAAGAATGTATGTACTTTGCTGCATTCTTAATTTGTTTTTTTTTTTTTTTTATATTAGTTAATTATGTTTTATGCTTATTTATCATAAAACAGACTTATAACCTTACATAACCTTTTTTGTTTCATTTAGAACATTCGATTAATTATAATATTTAAAATTAATTAGTGTATATTTTAATTTGCTACCATTGCTAATAATCTGTTTCGAATTTGTTATTTCTAGTGTAAACAGAGGATTTCGTTTTAATAATTCTGTGATAATTTAGCATACTTTTGTTTGTTTATGAACTCTTAGAGATCGTGGTAAGGTGGATATTTAAAAAAAAATCATTTGTTTAAATAGGCATCGATACTTTTTTAATTATTGTATTACAGCAGCTTTTAACTATTCTAATAACGTCGCATTGGTGTGATATTTTCTAATTTTTAAACAAGCGTTTAAAAAAACAACAAAAACTTTTCGGCGATTCTCGTGACAAATTAAAATTTATAATTCTTTAATCCACTTCACTTGTACCCAATACCTAAGCAAACTTTATCACGCAGAATATCAACCATATTATACATTATAGTGTCATGTAATTGTAAGCTCTTGAATTAAAATAAAAACTAATAAGGGTAAAATCCCACCAAAAACCCCCTAGCGTTTGTTAAAGTGGTTCGTCATTACCTTTTTTTTATGAATTAGTCATCGAAATTAATGTCAACGTTCCATAGAGTTTCAAGTTCTATAAATTCTATTTGATATACCAACAACAGGCACAATAAGCGCTTAGTTAACAATATTTATTTGTACATTTGTAAGATGTAGTATATACTTAACATGCAGATAAAAATAGTCGAATAAATTCCTTGAAAGTAAAACCTTACGTAATCATACCAAATTCGTAAAGGATATTTCTCAACAGATAAATTTAGATTTAAATTTTTAGCTATATGCACACACACTATTGCAGTCATATTATAGCTATCAATGATAACAACTGACAATACTATAAACATATGACATCATTGTCATAATTGATTCAACGAGTTTAAATAGGATATTCCATTAGTAATTTTCTTAGGAAATAAGAATGATTTTTTTAAGTTTTCGCGTTCCATATTTAAATTCAATTAATTTAAACTAGAACTAGAACTAGACAACTAGAATGTTTACGTCGGGATAGAAAAAAGCAAAGGTAACGCGTGAAAACCCGTTTAAATTAACTGAATTTAAGAATGAATTTGTTTCCCGTTCCTTTTCTATCTCCGTCATTAGCAAGAGAATATACATACATACATACATGCACATTTAATTTCACTAAGCAGTATGAAGAAATGTAAACCTAAAAAAAATACCGCGAAACTATTTGAGACGTCGTCAGTTCTATTTATATAGGTACTATATTTATTGTAATATACTAATATAATATATAGGTTTTTATTGACACATTAGTATATGTAAAAAACCTTCTTATGCATATCATTTATAATGGTTTACTTTTCATCTTACATGTAAAAAAACATGTTTGGAAAGTTAATATCTCGACATAGGTTGTAATTATTTGTTACATAATTTTCCTCAATTTTTATTTTTCGGGTAGACTTTTAATGTCATACGAATGTTAAAGTAATCAGAATTAAATGCGTATAAAATGCATTCTTTATTGTACCAATAATTTGTGCACAAGGCATTATCTACTAGCTAACCGACGATAATGGATAAATAATACATTAATAAAGGTAGTGCTATTCGAAATAAATATATTATTTATATAAACAAAATATACTATACAAGGTTTAAATATTTATATCAGTCGATAGTGATTCGGGTGATCGGTCAAGATTACGTTGTTAAGCCGATACAAGCAACCTGCTGGTTCGCGCTATCAGAATTTGATAACCGAGTAACTTTCTCTGATCGCGGTTGATTTCACTTTCTCCTAGTCTGGGTCGCTGATGATTCTACACTTGCGCAACAATGCCCCTCGTATGATCTGCTTTAACCTGTTCTCATCGATTTTTAACCGAGCCGATTATTGTATGGACATGAAAATCACATTTACAAATACGATCCCGATTTTAAAATTTATTTCAGAAGTTACGAGTAAACCGTTTCTTGTAATTTATGCAGCTTAATCGTTCAAATACCAAGAAAAATTTAACAATAGGAAAACAATTGGAACTGGCGTAAACGCCAGGTTGGCACTTTAACAGTTAACGTTCGCTTCTATCATACATTCAATATGTCTTAGTTATCTGACAAATATCTTGTCATACGTTTACATTAGGACGCTAAATGCAGATGAGTAAATCAGACCTTTACAAATTGATCTTCTATAGTTAAAACTATAGAAGAAATTATAGTTTAAACTCCAGTATATATGCAATGCGCTTAGAAAATAATACTCTATCGACTAAATACAAATAAAACAAAAACACCATATATTTCAAATAAACTCAGAAAATTGACTTCAGTATTAGTTCGAGTGCCCAGTGAGATGTTAAAAACAGAACAATCGAAATTACTATAATTTACATTACAACAATATTTCGATATCTTTCACGGGTTATTATTGAACACTGATTTATTATATCAGCCGTATCGCCCGCATGAAATTACCATTTATTTTCAATATTTCGTTCGGTATTTCAACACATTATTATATAATGACTTTACTGAAACTTAAAAACATTATTGTTTTTTATTTGTGACCGAAAACGTACTTATAATTTTAAAATTATTTTTTTCAACTCGACACTGTGATTACGTCACGAAATAAATCTACTATCCTACAGAGATAAGTGAACATAGCGAACAAAAAAACATTTGATTAGCGAGAACACACTTTGCATCCATAGGTAATCGAAGAATCTTTACATTTTTTTACGATCGTAGTTTATTTTTACGTAGCAAACATGTTTATTTGAAATGTTTATTTTAAATTTAGCACATTTACTTATGTTTAAGCTTGCTTATAATATTGCAAATCTGTGCAGGACAGCGCCCTCTAGATAGAGGGCGCATATTAGCTAGATAAATTACGTGTATTATCTAGATATTAGATTACATATATCCCGCATATATTTAAGAAATTATAGAACAGTTTACGGGATAGTATTACTGAATTACGTAATTGTAAAGAATATTACGTGAACGTGCGCGTCGGACACGTCGCATCTTCGTGAGAGCGAGACAAAACACCTCGCGGCACCGCCGGGCGGTGCGCTCTGATTCGCCGAACGCGACCGGCCTACCTCGATCCGTAGCAACGGGGTCACGCACACGCCGGGAGCTTAAGTATCCGCCCGGGACGGTGCCAGTCATGCAGTCATCGATCGCTCTCCGAAGAAGAAACAACTAAGAACTAAACTCTGAGACAGAAGCAGTAGTCAAACATTCAGCAAGTAGTCCGCAAGAAGTCCTCAAGCAACAGTGCACTGCGTTCAAAGAATCGGCGTCTTGAACCATAGTGATCCGCGCTCCGACCTGACCGTGAATCCGCGTCCCCGAGTACGAGAACCGCGCTCCGACCTGACCGTGATTCCGCGTCCCCGAGCCACAGTGATCCGCGTTCCGAACCTACGCGATCCGCGAACCGAACCAGTGAACCGCGTATCGAACTATAGTGGGTCTCGAATTCCGCGTAATTCGAGACATATCGTGCGCGTAAACTCGCACACGGGTGTGAGTACGAGTGTGAGTCCTAGTGTAAGGACTAGTGTAAGTACTAGTGTAGGGACTCTAGTGAGGACTATTGTGCGCGTTATATATTGTGAATTGTATCTTGTTGTTTTCATATCGTGATTATCTGTATCTGTGCATGCTCTTATATCGTGTTTAATATCTGTGTCTACTGTTTCTATATTGTGTTGTCTCTGTCTCTTGTTTCTATTGTAATTGTGTTGTCTCTGTGCTATCCCTATATCGTGTTGTCTCTGTTTACCTATGTTTCTATATTGTGTCTGTTTTACATTGTAATTGTGTTGTCTGTTTTATAGTGTAAACCCGTGTCTAACCTGTAATAAACATATTGTTTAAACTTTCTATCTGGCATTATTTACTACATCTCTCGCAATCCAGCAACAACGGTGTGTTTTAGCGGACTGCCTAAATAACATCCCAGGCTGTCCCGCACACCGCATGGTCCTTCGAGCCGGATCTACGAGAGTGTAGTAAATAGAACGAACAACATGCCAGTTACTAGATCTACAGGAAGGCACGAGGAGACACAGACTTTAACATCGACAGTCACCGTGATGGGGTCCGAATTCGACACGGGCACTACTACGTGCGTCACGGCAACGGTGAAAAGGAACCAGTCAACGGCCGCAACTGAACAGCGAGCCGTCATAGAAGGCACACAGCAGCAGCAGGCGGTCACGAAGTCCGACGCCGCCAGCGAAGAGCACGGAGAGCGTCGAGCTGCATCACGGACGAGCAGGCGTTCAAAGGCCGAACGTCTAGCCGAGGCTGCAGCCGAAATAGCCAGACTGAGATTGGAACTAGCTGCAGCCGAATATGAGGCGGAACAAAGTAGGTATGTCGGATATACTTCCAGATCCGACAAGACGCAGCATGTCCACACGTGGTTGGATACGACCACGACGGAGTTGGTCGCAATAGCAGAACGAACGTTCAGACCCGAGGCGACGGATATAGGATCATCATGCCCAGTGATCAGTGACGTATCCTGGGACGACATGGTGATATCATCGGCGGGATCCACCGCCGCACAGCCGTCGCCGAAGCGACCTCAACTCCCAGCCGTATCCTGGGACATCACAGCGTCTACACCGGCGGGAGCCACCGCCGCACATCCGCCTCCACAGCCAGCCGAAGTCCCAGTGATCACCGACGCATCCTGGGACGCTGCGCCTCAGCCAGCGGGCGTCACCGTTGTACACCCGCTGCCGCCGCAGCAACCGCCGCAAATGGTCGAATCGAGGATGGAACATTGTGTGCCGCCGCCAGTGACCACAGCCGAGTCCTGGCAGTCGAGAGCGCCGCGTCCTCCGACCAGCAGAACGAAGGCGACGGATACAGCACCACCTGAGCCCCCAGCGAGCAGAGCCGTAGCCTGGGGTAAGGTAAGCGCATCGGCGGGAGCCACCGCCACCGAACAATTGCAGTCAGCCGGGTCCCCAGTGATCAGTGACGTATCCTGGGGTAAAATGACCGCATCGGCGGGAGCCACCGCCGCACAGCCGCCGCAGTCGGCCGAGTTCCCAGTGATCACTGACGCATCCTGGGGTAACATGGTGACTGCATCAGCGGAAGCTACTGCCGCACATCTGCCGCAGCAAGCCAAACCCTCAGTGATTACCGTATCCTGGGGTAACCTGACGACCGCATCGGCGGGAGCCACCGCCGCACAGCCGCCGCAGTCGGCCGAGTTCCCAGTGATCACTGACGCATCCTGGGGTAACGTGGTGACTGCATCAGCGGAAGCTACTGCCGCACATCTGCCGCAGCAAGCCAAATCCCCAGTGATCAGTGACGTATCCTGGGGTAAGATGACCGCATCGGCGGGAGCCACCGCCGCACAGCCGCCGCTGTCCGCCGAATCCCCAGTGATCACTGCCGCATCCTGGGGTAACAGAGTGACAGCATCAGCGGAAGCTACTGCCGCACATCCGCCGCAGTCAGCCGAATCTCCAGTGAGCAGAGCCACATCCTGGGGTAACATGATGACAGCATCGGCGGGAGCCACCGCCGCACAGCTACCGAAGTCTGCCAAGGTCCCAGTGAGCGCTGTCGCATCCTGGGGCGCTACGGGGCAGCCAGCGGGCGTCATCGACGCACACCCGCTGTCGGAACAACGGCGAGAACCGCCGTCACAGTCTGCCGCACGCCCAGTGATCACTGACGCATCCTGGGGCGCTGCGGCGCAGCCAGCGGGCGTCATCGACGCACACCCGCTGCCCGAACAACGGCGAGAACCGCCGTCAAAGTCTGCAGAGGTCCCAGTGAGCGCTGCCGCATCCTGGGACGCTACGGTGCAGCCAGCGGGCATCACTGACGTATACCCGCTGCCCGAACGACGGCGACCGCCGTCACAGTCCGCCGCACGCCCAGTGATCACTGACGCATCCTGGGGCGATACGGCCAAGCCAGCGGGCGTCATCAACGCACACCCGCTGCCGGAACGGCGAGAACCGCCGTCACAGCCAGCCGAGGCTCCGGCGATCACAGCCGCATCGCGGAGCGCTACGGCCCAGTCAGCGGGCGTCACCGCCGCACACCCGCTGCCAGAACAACGGCGAGAGCCGCCGTCACAGTTAGCCGAGGTCCCAGTGAGCGCTGCCGCATCCTGGGGCGCTACGGCCGAGCCAGCGGGCGTCATCGCCGCACACCCGCTGTCGGAACGACGGCGAGAACCGCCGTCACAGTCAGCCGAGGTCCCAGTGAGCGATATTGCATCCTGGGACGCTGCGGCCGAGTCAGCGGGCGTCAACACCGCACACCCGCTGCCGAAACGACGGCGAGAACCGCCGTCACAGTCAGCCGAGGTCCCAGTGAGCGCTGCCGCATCCTGGGGCGCTACGGCCGAGCCAGCGGGCGTCACCGACGCATACCCGCTGCCCGAACAACGGCGAGAACCGCCGTCACAGTCAGCCGAGGCTCCGGCGATCACAGCCGCATCGCGGAGCGCTACGGCGCAGCCAGCGGGCGTCATCAACGCACACCCGCTGCCGGATCAACGGCGAGAACCGCCGTCACAGTCCGCCGAGGCTCCAGCGATCACAGCCGCATCGCGGAGCGCTACGGCCGAGCCAGCGGGCGTCACCGCCGCACACCCGCTGTCGGAACAACGGCGAGAACCGCCGTCACAGTTCGCCGCACGCCCAGTGATCACTGACGCATCCTGGGGCGTTGCGGCGCAGCCAGCGGGCGTCATCGACGCACACCCGCTGTCGGAACGACGGCGACCGCCGTCACAGTCAGCCGAGGTCCCAGTGAGCGCTGCCGCATCCTGGGGCGCTACGGCCGAGCCAGCGGGCGTCACCGCCGCACACCCGCTGCCGGAACAACGGCGAGAACCGCCGTCACAGTCAGCCGAGGTCCCAGTGAGAGAGATGTTGCATCCTGGGACGCTGCGGCCCAGTCAGCGGGCTTCACCGACGCATACCCGCTGCCCGAACGACGGCGAGAACCGCCGTCACAGTCTGCCGAGGTCCCAGTGAGCGCTGTCGCATCCTGGGGCGCTACGGGGCAGCCAGCGGGTGTCACTGCCGCACACCCGCTGCCGGAACGACGGCGAGAACCGCCGTCACAGTCAGCCGAGGCTCCAGCGATCACAGCCGCATCGCGGAGCGCTACGGCCCAGTCAGCGGGCGTCACCGCCGCACACCCGCTGCCCGAACAACGGCGAGAACCGCCGTCACAGTCTGCCGAGGTCCCAGTGAGCGCTGCCGCATCCTGGGGCGCTACGGCCGAGTCAGCGGGTGTCACTGCCGCACACCCGCTGCCGGAACAACGGCGAGAACCGCCGTCGCAGTCAGCCGAGGTCCCAGTGAGCGATGTCGCATCCTGGGACGCTACGACCCAGCCAGCAGGCGTCACCTACGCACAGCCGCTGCCGGAACGGCGAGAACCGCCGACACAGACAGCCGCCGCAGCCCCAGTGATCACTGCCGCATCCTGGGGCGCTACGGTCCAGCCAGCGGGCGTCACTGCCGCACACCCGCTGCCGCAAGAGGAACCGACACGAATGATCAAGCCGAGGAGGGAACATAGCGTGCCGCAGCCAGAGACGACAGCAGAGTCCTGGCAACAATCGGGAGCACCGCACCCTCCGACAGCCGCCGCAGCACCCTGGTGGAGTCCAGGGTACCAGCCGCGGGCCGTCACCGCCCAGCGATCGAGGGTGGACCTACGCGAGCTGCCGTATCCAGTGCAAGCCGTGCAGCATCGCCAGCTGAGGAACACCGAACCTCAGGCACGACGTCATCGAATCCGCACCGTCGTCGAGGATCGACCGATCAAGTGTCACCTGTATTATCGACAGGGACACGCAGCAGGTGCTACAGATCAGCTGAGGAACGCATCGGTCGACGCGAGGCGGCATACGACGAAAGAAGCATCGCCTGTGTTTCCGGCCGAGGTTCCAAAACAAGAACCACAGCGGCCATCCCAGGACATGTGAGATCCCGGTACAGATCTCTAGACCGGCAGGAGCGAGGAGCGACAGACACGGTCGCGCCTCAGAACATTGGTATGAACTCCCACGGGGCAAGCAACGAGTTTCGACGCGCCGTTTACGAGCACGGCACGGCGGTCGAAGCCTCAAAGAAGTATATAGACTGGCGACTCGTCCCGTCAGGAGCTCCACTCATGGGAGCATATGGTGCGCTCCGTCGAGGTGGCGCGAGAAGCAGAGGAAGTCCTGCACGAACATGCCGAAGAAGATCGTCGTTGTAGATAATGTTGCGGTTCCTGCATCGCACACGGGTCCTGCACCACATGTATATGCGCCGCCGCTGATCGCGGACGACGCACGGCGGGAGTAATGTGCAGGACAGCGCCCTCTAGATAGAGGGCGCATATTAGCTAGATAAATTACGTGTATTATCTAGATATTAGATTACATATATCCCGCATATATTTAAGAAATTATAGAACAGTTTACGGGATAGTATTACTGAATTACGTAATTGTAAAGAATATTACGTGAACGTGCGCGTCGGACACGTCGCATCTTCGTGAGAGCGAGACAAAACACCTCGCGGCACCGCCGGGCGGTGCGCTCTGATTCGCCGAACGCGACCGGCCTACCTCGATCCGTAGCAACGGGGTCACGCACACGCCGGGAGCTTAAGTATCCGCCCGGGACGGTGCCAGTCATGCAGTCATCGATCGCTCTCCGAAGAAGAAACAACTAAGAACTAAACTCTGAGACAGAAGCAGTAGTCAAACATTCAGCAAGTAGTCCGCAAGAAGTCCTCAAGCAACAGTGCACTGCGTTCAAAGAATCGGCGTCTTGAACCATAGTGATCCGCGCTCCGACCTGACCGTGAATCCGCGTCCCCGAGTACGAGAACCGCGCTCCGACCTGACCGTGATTCCGCGTCCCCGAGCCACAGTGATCCGCGTTCCGAACCTACGCGATCCGCGAACCGAACCAGTGAACCGCGTATCGAACTATAGTGGGTCTCGAATTCCGCGTAATTCGAGACATATCGTGCGCGTAAACTCGCACACGGGTGTGAGTACGAGTGTGAGTCCTAGTGTAAGGACTAGTGTAAGTACTAGTGTAGGGACTCTAGTGAGGACTATTGTGCGCGTTATATATTGTGAATTGTATCTTGTTGTTTTTTCATATCGTGATTATCTGTATCTGTGCATGCTCTTATATCGTGTTTAATATCTGTGTCTACTGTTTCTATATTGTGTTGTCTCTGTCTCTTGTTTCTATTGTAATTGTGTTGTCTCTGTGCTATCCCTATATCGTGTTGTCTCTGTTTACCTATGTTTCTATATTGTGTCTGTTTTACATTGTAATTGTGTTGTCTGTTTTTATAGTGTAAACCCGTGTCTAACCTGTAATAAACATATTGTTTAAACTTTCTATCTGGCATTATTTACTACATCTCTCGCAATCCAGCAACAACGGTGTGTTTTAGCGGACTGCCTAAATAACATCCCAGGCTGTCCCGCACAAAATCTATATAACAATAATGTTTTTCTTCGATTTAAGACTATCTTACTCACTATGTGGGAAATCTGATGTAAGCCAATGACCTACACCGCAGATAAACAATGTTATTTTAAAATTTCTCAGCATCTTGATAAATGCACGGAAACGTAAATGAAACTGAATTTTAAGAAAAGTTAAATTTAGATGAACTCTCTCATGTTTAATTATGTAATCGTTCAGTATGCGAAAAGCGATTTGCAAGAATGTTACTTTTATAAAGGGTTTGAAAATTTGATCATAGCAAAATTTTAAAGTAACTAAACAGTAAAATGAATTTCTTACTATTTTTACAGATCTTTTTTTGGTAAATCTCATTATGATAATAGAAAAATATATTTTTTGTACGTTCCCCGTAAAAAGGAACATTATTTAATATCGGATATTATGGCCATATTAATGACATAGATGTAAAATGTTTAGAAATTTTATTAGAATTACACTGACGCGTATTATGTATTCGTTGTTTTTTTCACACGTCTCTTTCTAAACATGCAAAATGAAAAGGACAAAAAAGGGATATAAACATGAAAACCAACACAAACAGAGTGTATTACTTACTGTCATAAAGTCAGTATTACATTTTAAGAATCTAATAGATTACTACTCACAAATATTCCCAGAGAATTTTACAGGCAACTAACTTCATAATCTCCGTTTATTATAACACATCCGACACTTAGCATTGCGACGGGGCCATCATTATCAATTTCATACTTATTTATAACAATTATTCCATAAAGGTTTTGCTTAGACATCGCCCAAAACCTGACCTGAGCTTCGATGGTAGACTGTGAATTAATATTTATTGCCGACATTTATACATTGGACACGGGAGCGAACGTGACCATAACATTGGGTTTCTCTAATTAATTAATTATTTGAATATCTATGATCAAGCAACAATCAAAAGCACGTAATTGTGAAAATCAGATTTTATATATTTAGCTTATGAAATTTTCAAGTGATATAGGTAATTTCAATAAAGTCTACGAAATGATTTTTAATACATATTTCCATTGCGCACAATTAGTGAACAGTGAATTTTATTTTTTTTTTACCCAGAAACTTAATTATTTTCCAGAAATAAAAGTAAATAAAGTAGAAAATAAAATCATCAAAATCAGTCCAGCCCTTCCGGAAATTATCCGAAACAAACAGACAGACAAAAAGTCATAAATTATGTTTTTGGTATAAGTAGGTACATACATTCATATGTATGTATTTAGTAAGAAGCTGTTCGAATGTCGATCACTTTATTTAAAATCGTAATATCACACAAGTGTAAAAAATTGTCAGCAGATATAATCTATTTAAAAAACTGACACCAGTTTAAAAATGAACATTCACTCATGCATACCAGTTTAATGTTCCCTCATATTATTACCTAACAATAACTAATACGTGAGGTTGATGACAAAAATAACACACATCACGACGGTTGGCGCGTCATCTATTGCGAATTGCGATGATTTTTTTTTTGTTTTATTTATTCCTTCTCAAGGAAAAGGCAAAGGTACTAACTAGTAAACCATGCAGCCAAGTCAGATATTAGGACATTAGGAACACTATCAATAAATAGCGGGAACAAAATGGCGACCTTCTGTTTCAACCACAACGGGAGTTATTAGGTTTTCTTCTTTTTCAAACTGACTAAGGCAGAAGACTTAATAGAATAGGAACCAATGAAGGCGGGGGAGGTGTATGAATATGTTCGAATCTATACTAATAAATAAAATTGAAGTGTCTGTTTGTATGGTCAAAAATTTTTTTTACAAAATTATATGAATACATGTATACACGATAACTATACCAATAATACAATTTTTGAAATTTTTGTCTGTCTGTCGCAGCGGGTAGTGCGGTCGGATTCCGCGTCAACGCGGGTTCGATCCCCACCTATTCGACCTCAAAATCGGCCTGAGCTTTCGGTGAAGGAAAACATCGTTAAGAAACCTTAGCATGGTGGTAGGGCATTTTCTAATGATGCCTATCTGGGTAGCCACCACCCTCAAGTTTGAAAACCCGTCGCCAAATACCAATAGATTTGTTCCGGCAGCATCACTTGAGAATCAGTACCTCTAGGCTTAGTGTGTTTACCATCCTGGACCACATCGTCACTAAACATCAGGTGAGATTGTGGTCAAAGCACTGAGCCTATTGCGTGTAAAAAAATAGAAAAAAACAATTGTAAATGGACACTAGTTGGAAAAATTGTAAAACCTACCTGTTTAACCTACATAATAATTATTATTTACGACTATCTGTGTGCTCGCGGCTGCGCTCGCGTTTTATATATTCTTCACTGCGTTTTAATTTTTTTTTACGGAACCCTAATTATTTTCCTAATATTTTTTTACTTCTTAGATAAAGTAAAAATATTTCTCATAAATTCTGTAAAACTGTGAATCGGATTTTATTCAAATTTTTATGAGTTTCAATTTTTTTACACGGAACCCTAATTATTTTCGAAAATTAAAAGTACCTTGAGTTAGGCGAAGTAACTTCAGCTATCTACCAAAAAAAGTCTCGTCAAAATTGGTCTAGCTATAATAATTTTAAAATTGTATTTTTCGGTATAGGCATCGTATTCATATCAACAAAAAAATAATTTTGTCATTACAAACAGACACTCCAATTTTATTTATTAGTATGTATAGATGAGCCGGGTAGAATGGTACCGACAGAATTTACCACGTGAATGCATCCGTCATATACCGGATTCAGTATGAACCTTGAAAGTAGGTAAAGCGATTAAATTTTGAAGGTAAACTACAAATAGATTCATTGACGCGGAAGATTGTTATTGCACATAACTTATTCATATATAATTTACAGCCTTTCCTAAATAGATAACCGTTCGAGTACATTTAAGAATACACGTTTACACCGAATAGATAACATTACTAATGCAAATGTAAATCAAAAATACTAATTTACCTATATTTCAACTAGCCCCTGCTAGTGACTCCATATAGTTTTTAGGTTGCATAAATGTTTTCTAATATTCTGTTCTATTAACTATTGTAAAGAAACTGCAACAAAGCTGTCTAAGCTACTTGATATTGTTATTTTTAGTGGTTCAATAGAAATATTACATTTTTAAATTAAAATCTTTGTATAAATACAAAATATTGTGTTCAACTGCGTAGGTAATTAAATATATTGTACTGGTATCGTATTGTATGAGTTTATAAATTTAAAATGTTATTGGAAAATTCACCATAAATTGCCACGATACCATAAAATTAATACTGCGTTCAAAAAAAGAAGCTAAATAAGAAATCAGTTGTGCACGCGCCGGCTCGGTGCGCGAGTGCAGGGCCAATGAACGGTGACAGGGTACCGCGCAACCAATCCCAATACAGAGCTTCACTTTACGAGACATGATTTTAAATTACGAAATTATGTTTTATATCCTTTTCCCACGTCGCCGTACGTAATACCGTGTTAAAGCGAGAGCCTAAACGAAGTAGGCGACTTCTCGACACGCTAGTGTTGCGTTAATCTTTGCACTCTCTTTGTTTACTGGTAAGTGATCAAATAAATTTAAATGTACAACAGGAAAATTGTGACCTTATTTTTTTTTTTTTGCAAATAACGGTTACGTTTATTTTGTAACTTCGGTTTATACAATACAGAAAATTTTGATTTAAAGACTTAGATAAATTGAAGATTATTTCATTAGGTACTTAATGTGTTACACATATTCACACAACTCACAACATAACACTCACATATTCTAATATACTCGTATTGTATAAGATTGCCCTCATTGATACCTAAAAGCTGAAATATGCTATGCCGCAATGTCAATATTATAATAAGCCAACGCATTCCGATAGGTAATTAAGATGGAATCTAATGTCTGTCATTTATTAACCGAGCGCATACCAGGACCTACCTACCTATTAAAATATGCTACCTATTAAAACTGCGATGACTTTACGATACTGTAAAAATATATTGTTAGGCATAAACGTCCCTACATTATATAAAAAGTAACGTCTATTTGTCTATCGTATGGAGAACCACCGAACCTATTTACATGATTCTTTTTGGAATCGTAAATATTATATTATCAGGTTAGGTCATAAAAATGAACTTTGTCGTTTTTACTTCTTTTTACATCTCTATCCTTACTCTATCCTTTACTCTCATTTCATATCATTTTTAATTTTGTTAACATAATATAAAAAAAGTTAGACCAATAATTTACTTTTTATTATACATTCTATTCCAACAGAACTCTTACCATTTTTTTTAGTCTTATGACAGCATTTCTTGTGATAGCTAGCACCTTACAATAAAATCCACTGTATCCGCGTAGTGATAATTCTTGATCAAGTTATTATTTAATCATTACGGGGTGATTGATTTAGGGCACAACCCAATTTTAATGCTGCAGACAAAACGCGATTAAGCGACTACACGCCGCGGCTGGTTAAATAAACGGCGCCAATATCGTTTGTTTTATTTACATCTCGACAAAAAATTGGCACGGAGCCCAATGTTAAACGAGACGTTCTCCATAACGATATCTTTGCATATTGAAATACTAATGCCGATAAACAGGTTTTAGGTTAACCAGAATTATAATCTTATATAGACTACATATAAAAATTAATGTAAATATCTTTGCCCCTATGCACTTTTTAAACTATTCATCCGATTATTATGAAAGTGTCCAATTCTGTGTAAATTCCAAAAGGATCCTGGCTCAAAAACATTTCATTCTGTGGCGTAACAAGACTTCGAGGACACACCTTATTTTAAACTAGATGTTTGTTCGTGGCTCCATCTGGGTTTCATAAATTCTTCACTGCATAATATAGTTTTTAAATAATCATCTATACTAATATATAAAATTCAAATTGTCTGTATATAATAAAAAAAAAACAACATTTCACTAAATGCTTATGAATGTATTTACGATGCTAATATATGATATAGGTATCACATATACCAATAACACAATTTTGAAAATTTTTATATTTAATCTCCGGAACTTCTGGACCCATTTTGACGAGACTTGGCTACATTTTTTTTTTTTTTTAATTAGGTACCGCGTACAAAATACAGTTTTACTGTTGTGAGAAATTATATTTGCTTTTTCTTAATACAAAATAGTTTGGGAAAATAATTAGTATCAGGATCGTAGCAAGTGGAAGGATGTGGTCTTTGCCAACCCTTATGGGAGAGGCGTGATGTTATCTATTTATTAAAATATAGTAGTGGTAAGTTAAGATGAATAAAAATATTTTTTTTTCAGAATTTTTGTTCATATAAAACAATTACACTTTTCCTCATAAATTATGCCGGCTTTTAAAAATAGTCAATCACTGTATACACTGCTACCGGGCGATGATAAATAAACCTCCGCAAATTCTACTAGGTTTATGTTTGTTTATATTGTTTTGCATTTGCTGACCACCACTTGTAAGGCTCTGCTGTCCTATCTAGACGAACAATCACGAATGAAATAAAAGCGCCCACGGCGTGTCGTCATCACACGTATTTTTTAGTGATGCAGGTTATTATAGCTGCCACCCGCTAAAAGTACTAAGTGTTGCCGAATATTCGTTATTCGGTCAAACCTCCAGAATAAACCCAGCTCCCATTTCCTCTAAGAGTCATTTAGACTAGTTTACTTCAAAAAAAAAAATACTATACAATATGTTTATAATAGCGTTAGTTACCTGCGTCATTACTATTCCAAGTAAATTGTCCTTTTTTTATTTTTCTTTATTTTTTTTAGTTACGTATTCTTAAAATTACTCTTAAAACATCAAAAATTTCTGTGGAATAAGATTATAAGTTGAAATATGGTTGTATAATAATTTATCATAATGATTATATTTATCAGTGCAAATGGACTTACACAAAAAGTTTTTTATGGTGGCAAATAAACTATGAGAATAATACACGAAAAAAAGTATACAGTATACATCATATCAATTTCCGATGTAGGAAGAGCAAACAACTGTAGGGTAGGGCGGGGCTAGTTGAGCAATTTTTCACTTGAGCGGATATAGTTCCTCCACGATAAGTCTCAATGGGTTGTTACGCAACTTTATTCTTTTGTAAAAGTGTCATAGTAATTTATTTCGTATAAGTTGAGTTTAAGAGCTACAGCGGTTTAAATGCAGAAAGTCAAGCATGCTCAACGTACCCCATAGGTGAGGTAGAATGAGCAAAGATATTGGGTAAGTTGAGCACTTAGAATGTCTAGCCAAACCATGGGTCCAATCTTAACTAGAGATGAAATAAAAATTTTGTTTGACAATCAACTCTTTATTTAAAGTCTTTTAGTGACAAAACAACAAAACTTAAAGTTATTTTCTTTGAATAATTAACTGGCAATAACATCAATAGAACATCAACGTATCTTAAGATTTACTTTAGGATTACATTCAGTCTATCTGTTCAAAATCATACTTAAATATTTATGTTACTATCAATATAGCTTATATCTTAAAAGAAAATATTAATAAGATCTTCGAAACTTAATCGTCGTTGTCACTGTTGCAATTGACACAAATGATGATATACGTATAAGGTTTATAATAAAGATGTAACATATCTTTCGTTTGTATATGTAGAGTATATGGCCGTTTGTTATTAATTAAAAAGAAACTTTTCGTTCAGCGTTTCCTCTCTTGTACATCTAAAAAGTTTTTCCTCCTTTTAAATTTTCACTTTCTTTTTTCGTGCTAGCAATTTCGCGTTGTCCGCAGTTTGGGTTTTGTTTATGCAGCATAGAAACGTACAAGTGCATGTAATTTTTTTTTTATCAACCATAGTATTAATTAATAACAAAATAATTCAAAGCGTAGAACAATTGTAATTTCATGTCTGTAATAATTATGTTTTAATTAGTCACTGATATATTATATCGATATCAGTTTTTTAAACAATCGCTCAACCCTAGGTAGAATGCATTTCCCCCCGTCAAAAAAAAAAAAAAAAAAAAGGTAGACCATAATCGTAAGTCGATCGTTGTAGATCGATTAGCCCGCATCGTCGCCGTAATGCCGTGTACAGTGACGTATAAGAAACACTATGCCGTTTATAAAGCGACCTCGACACACTTGTTTCATTTATGCCGTTCGTTCAAACGTAATTTATATAGAGGATATTGTATTTGTTAGCTTGTTTTATAAAATAATAATCCCACTATACATTTACAAAAGAATTTACTAGTGTGTGTTTGTAATGTTAAAATAACATTTTTTTTACTAAAATATGTGAATGTATATGTATATAATATTTATAACAAAAATACAATTTTTAAATTTTGGTCTGTCTGTCTGTTTGTTTCGGGTAATTACCGGAACGGCAAGATCGATTTTGACGGGACTTTTTTTGATAGATAGCTGAAGTTAATCCGCGTAACTTTCATATATTAAAACTACCAAATCGTCACGTCTACCGCCTATATAATATTAAATTCTAATTAAAGTTAAAAAAAAAAAAGTATTTCCTTCCGTGACAGTTTAAAACGTGATCATAGACTAGAAAGTCGATGATGCACTTTTAAAAGGTGCGGGTTGACTCACAGCGTTAACTCAGGTTATCGGCGTAACGCCGTACACGCACAGGACGTGATTGGATATGGTGTGTTACGATATGGATTTTCGATAAGACCTAAAGAATAATTAAAACTACACTTATTTTATTCGTAAATTATTCGTAAAAAAAATTTAAGATCCATTGTTCGCCTATCGGTTGAAATTGACCTAATTATTTTTTAAATTTGAATATAAACCCAACTTTGGCTGCCCGGTGGAGGTATGTATCTTATGTAAGACTAGCGATGTGCCTGCGGCTCCACCTACGTTTCTTATATTCTTCCCTGCGTAATATAGTTTTTAAATAATGATTTGATAGTGTGGTGTCCATTGAATCGTATTTTGTCCGCAATTTCATTAGGGTTATTTTTTTATACACGGAACCATAATTATTTTCTTAAAATGAAAGTAGTAACTTCAGCTATTAGTTAAAAATCCTGTCAAAATCGATCCAGCCATTCTGAAGATTAACCCCGGAACAAACAGACAGACAGACAAAAAGTTAAAAAAATATATTTTTGTGTTAGGTACGGTATATACATTCCTATCTATTTAGTAAAAAGTTGTTATTTTGATATCACAAACAGACACTTCAATTTTATTTATTAGTATAGATTTTCCCACATAAAAAAAAGGAACCTTTGGAGGTTACGTGACAAACTTGCGCACAAGTTAACGCAGTACACAATAAATAAATAAGTAATTGTAACAATACAAAACGGATCTTATCAAATGTAAATAATAATAAAGTGAGAAGAAATTTATTAAAAGCTTAATGTTTGAGTTAAGAAACAAGAAAATCTCACTGTCCTGTACCAGCGAGCACAGACAATTTTGCACATAATTTCCACGAACCGGATAAAAAAGCCCAGTGTGTAAAAAGTGACGGCCCGGACGTTGTCCATGTCCACTTCCCGTATGCAATCTAGCCGCCTTTCGCAACTCCATCTAGCTTATGACTACCGACTATCCTACGTACTACGTTTACCAGTATATAGTACACACATTAAAAAAATTCTAGTCCTTTTTGGGACTAGTTTGACAAAGTTAATGGACTCAATCCCGTATTTTAATAATAATAATAATAATAAATAACTTTATTGACCATAAATAATTACAAAATTCAGTGGCGCTGTGTTACCTAAACTAGGCTATGCCTGTCTCTTAGGTATCAGACCCTCCTTTACAGTGATTTAATATGGCAACGATTGGATTATTTAAAATATTCTAATTTAATCATAATTATTTAAGTTATACAATTATGATTACAAAATGATCTATGGATAATTTTAAATATATCTGAATGACAATGAATCCACTGGCGATATCAAGCTAAGTTATTGAGGCTTTATAAGTACGTATGTAAAACACCACTATTAAATGCTCGACAAAATATTCTAACATTCAACTCCAAGCTGGTTTCTATTGGATAATGAAAAAAAAAAAACGTAATAATATAACACTGCCTACCTGTGTAAACTGTGAAGATATCTTTGAGTTGTCCTCCTGATAGACTTTCCTTGCTTTCCGTCGTTCGGACATGAGCGTCGTGAGGCGGTCCAGGGCCCTAGACTCCAGAGCCTCCGCGTTGGCTCTGATCATGCGACTCGTGTTCTCCCACTCCTCGGTCATTGTGCGCCATGCGGACGCTATCACTGATCCTGTAAATAAATTTATTTTAATACAAGCTGTGTGCCCGCGGCTGCGCTCGGGTTTCATATATTCTTCACTGCATTTTTTTTAATATACGGAACCCTAATTATTTTCCAACATTTTTTTGCGACTAATATTAAGAAAAGATATTTCCCACAAATTGAAGTACCTGTCTGTAAAACTGTGCAGTGAATCAGATTTTATTCACAATTTCATGAGTTTTTATTTTACGCGAAACACTAATTTTCTTTGAAAAATTAATATATACTAAGTTACGTGGAGTAACTTTAGCTATCTACCAGAAAAGTCCCGTGAAAATCGGTGCCGCCAATCTGCAGATTACCCGGAACAAACAGAAAGACAGACAAAAATTGTATCTTTGGTATAATTATTGTATATACATTCATATGTATTTAGTAAAAAATCAGGTTAAATCCGGTAAAAATGGTCTAGTAATCAAAAAACATAAACCATACAAAGAAGGAGACCTTGCATTTTAAGTAAGGATTTTTGAAAGAAATAAAATAGATGATAAAATAAATAAGATTACATTACATAAAATTGGGAGAATGGAAAGTCCACTTTACAACACCAAAGATATTACAGATTTTTAAATGAGAATATACGTTCTGCGATAAGGAACAACAGATCATAATATCATTTATTAGAGATGGATATTCTACATAAATGAACCATCACATTTCTACCTCGAGATACCCAACATCGACTACAATGGTGAAATATTACGTGTCTCTTTGCGTAGGTACTAGTAAGAATTATGACTATGGTGAATACACTTAAAATTCTTCCCACTCGAAATTCTACAAGTCTATATGTGTCTGAAATACAGAGTCAAATAAATAAAACGAATGGTAAAGAAACATTTGTTCCACCTGTTATATCTTTCTGATACATCTACGATATTCGTATAAACAATTTCATTTGAAGGACCATCTACGCATGTACTTACGTTAATTTGCGTGATAATAAGAACGAACCAAATTTAGAATTACATATCAACCATCTATCTACTAGTTTGGATATTGATGATTCGATTTTACTTTAATATAACTAGATGTGTGCCCGTGGCTTTTTAAATAATCATTGGAAAATAATGATTTGATGGTGCTGTCCATTGATTCGTATTTTGTTGAGTTGAGTACGAGTTTTAAAAATGCTGGTATAAAATAAAGATGTATATTTGAGTGCCACACGAGCTCACTGAAATTTCATCTAATGAACCGTATACTCATTTGCAATTATTTACCTATTGACACGTAATAAAAGCGAACCGTTTTTGAAGAGATTTATAACTGTTCATGAAAAGTGGATCAAGGACGACAAGGACGTGCGAAAGAGATAGTGGTCAAAAGTCGGTCAGCCTTAATAGACTGTGGCAAAACCTGGGTTAATAGAGTGATGATGTGTATGGTGCGATTGGAAGAGGATTGTTCATTATGAAGTTTGACCGCTGAGTAAAACCATTGATTCAGATCTCTACTGCCAACAACTAACGAGATTGCAAGCAAGAAGCCGTCGAGTGGAAAGGACCAAAATTGATCAATAGAAAGGGTGTGGTTTTTTTTCTAACTAGCTAATGCTGTTGACCGGAATGTCCTTTACAGCTTCACCGTGACTTTGTGCAGAAGGACCGCAAAAAGGTAACTAGTACAAGGGTCAGCAAAATGGTGCGAACCTCGGCTTGGCCGTTACTAAACCCTACATTTTTTATTGAATAATTTAAAAAAAGGTTCCTTACAGGATCTATGTACCTGCATGTTATTTGCAGAAGTGTGTGTGCAGTGTTATGCGTGTAATGCTTAATGCATGTTCAGTGTCACTGTATCGCGCTGGTAGCGGCGTCAAGAGCCTCCCCAGTTGGGGAACGAAGATCGTCTTAGGCTGCCAACGGAGGAAAACCCGGAGTCTGTGCGGGGAAGTGGTCTTTCATCACGATAACACTAGACCACACAGATCTTTACCCACTCAGCTTAAATTAAGAGTTTGGCTGGGGGGTGCTGGGTTCATCTGCTGTTTAGCCCTGACCTTGCACCTTCAGAGTTCCACCTGTTTCGGTCTCTTCAAAGTTATTTAGTAAGTGTAAGGTTAACATCAAGAGAGAATTTCCAAAACTACTTGTCGCGTTTTTGATCACATGTCCCGAAATTTCTAAAATGATAGCACTACTTACAAGGTGGCAGAAAGTCATCGAACGAAATGGCACATATATACCGTAATTAAATGGAAATAAACTTTTAAAAAAATGTCTTGGAGTTTCGTTTAAAATACGAAGAAAATTTTCCCCTACTTTATAATATTCATGTGTATAGAGTAAAAAATTGTGTATTTTGTATTATTACAAACGGACAATTCTAGTTTAATTATTAGTATAGAATAGATATAGAATTATAGATGGATACCTACGTTTCTAATCGTTATATACCGTATACCCGAACTACATATTAATTGGATTACATAAAATTAAAAGCGGTAAAATAGATTTGACCTCTCTAAAACAACCATTAACTACTATTTATTAAAATAAAATTGAAGTATCTCTTTGTAATGTCAAAAACATATTTTTTTTAATTTTGTATGTCTGGCTGTTTATTCCGGGTAATCTCCGAAACGGATGAATCGATTTTGACGGGTTTTGTTACCTAGCTAAAGTAAATGCGCGTAAGTTAGGGTACTTTTGTTTTTCGAAAATAATTATGGTTAAATTATGGTTAAAAAAAATATTAACACTCATGAAATTTCAATTAAAATCAGATTTAGCATCATCATCAATCACGGACAGTTTCACTGGCAAGTGTTTGCATTTGTGAGAAATTGTTTTACTTGATCTTAGTACCAAAAATATTAAGGAAAATAATTATGGGTCCGTATAAAACAATTAAAACGCAGTGAAGAACGCATATGAAACGCGAGCACAACCGCGGAAGCACAGCTAGTAATTAATAAAGTAAGGACAAAACATACATTTTAAAAGGCTATTATGCTATTTTTAATTATTACATATTGTTTATTAGCAGTCTTTGATCGTAAAGCACTTACGAATTCGGTATAGATTTAAATTTTCTGTATCGCCTTGCTCATTTTTACGTTTTACAACGCGCGCGTGTTTCCACCTGTCACAGGCGCAAGCTACGGAGCCACTTACCATCAGGCGAATCTTACGCCTGTTTATCACCTTTTAGGTAAAAGAATCACCATTCGTAACCATAGCCCGGATGCAAGATTCGATACCGCAACCTATTTATTTATTTCAACTGAAATAGTAAATCATTCTTAATCCTAACCACTAATGACGCAAATATAAATATTGTTATTATTAACAATAATAAATAAATACACAATCTAACCTCAGCAACAGGTACCAGGAAACAATGAGATCACCTTCGTGTAACTACATAAACGAATACAATCAAATCCTGAATACGCAAGACACCAACATTTTACTGAGAAACAAGCAGGCAACCTAACCAACGGGATCGACGAGTTTTTGTAAAAGTAGGTAGGTAAGGTACGTTTATCTTTTTGCAGTGATTTTACGATGTAGTCCGTCGCAGGTAGACGCTTAACATGAGGTTTCTAAATGCACTGGATCCAATGTAATTTCGAATTATTTTCATCACCGAGAGGATGATATTAATATTCTAATTTTAAATGAAGATTACAATAATATTTTACGAGTATAACTAGATCAACATTCCATTTTCAAATAAAAAAAAATAGCTTGATAACGTATGGATAATTTAAAAAACCTATGTATTGCCTATTTTTATGTGAAATAAATAAAAATAATAATTTAGGAATACGCTTTAAAACCGTATTTCACTATATATTTGCAAAAAAACTGCACGTACCCACATTTTTATGATATTTTATAGGTAAAACTTTTTTTATTAGTCACGTCTGATCGTGACATAAGAATAATGAAAAATATTCTTTAAATAATCGTAACATGCTTTTTGATAACAATTTTTTTTTAAATTATTTTTACATAAGTTTAATTTTCTCAAATCATTAATATTTATATGCATAATCATTCAAAGCCAATAACTAATTGTGGACATAATATAAGCTATTCATGCGTGCTTATAGAATTTTAATGGCCATGCTATCTAAGTACCTCAATTCTTGGAAAACCCATAAAGCCATTAGTTTCCTAAATGCATTCTACACGTTATTAAATTGTTGGCTCAACTTCAAACATATTTGTTCATTAATGCGTTTATTTAAAATCTAAACAAAGAACTTCAGTGTGTGCCGCGGCACCATGTCTGATGGCTAGAAAGGTTGAAAACGACACTCGTCATCAGATCGGAAACAGGTTGTCTTAATGCTCTAGAACCGTATTTAAAAATGTAACGGATAACAGTGCTAACAGAACAGCTATTACAATTTGTAACAACCGATACGAACAATAGAATTATATTGACTTCAAAAGCGCTAAAGGTAATAAATAACATTTAAAATTTTTAATCCATCTTACCGTTAAGTTCTTCGCATTTGTCCATCTTCTGCCCCTGAGCAGCAGCGGCAGATAGGGCCAGAGCGTACTCCCTATCACTTTTCATTTTAGCTTGCAGGCTTCTCTTCATTGCTTCCATCAGCCTGAGTTCTGCATCCTGCCGCGCCAGCAGCGCTTCGTGCGCCGCCCGGCCCGTTCCACTCGACGCGTACCCCATAGTTAAATCACCCACCCACGTCTACACTAAATCGCACATTGCAAACATAAACACAACACACGATCACATCATTTTCCGTTATCACACCGAAGCCGTGTTTCTCCGACACTTTGTACTATAAAACATACACTTAAAAAAAAACGAACGTGAAAGTTATCGAAAAGTGCTGTTTTTTGTTCTCGAGCCACACAACTAACTGCCGACGATAACCGCTAAATAACGAACGAATTGGCCGCGGCGAGTGCACAGCACAACAAAACACGTCCGCACGACGTCGACGGTCGACCTGAATGCCATCTGTCCTATCGGCGGTCCATCTCGGACGGCGCGGCGGCTGCTGGCTGGTCTCGCAAGTCTTGCGGTTCCGTAGCCCACACAGTGCAAAGGCACCGTCATAGATAAATACACTAATGCTAGAGAGGCACCGTGCCAGTCACCAAACGACACAGACTGACGACACGACGGTGTACCACTAGGCAAGTTGTAGGTATCAGTACGAAATCATTCGATAACACGTATCGTATGCTAATGAAAATACTGTTATAACGCTTGTGTATTTTATAAAATATGTTCAACCACTTTATCTTTGCTATGTTATATAAACATACGTAAGGAATAATGAACTAAAAATGTACCGTACTTTGTTTTACAAGAGCTTTTACACATCATTAAGTCTTCGAGCTGTTTCTGCAGTACTGCTGCCACGGGGGAAGTCGTATTCGTAAATAACGCGAAATTTTAGGTTTGCCATTTTGTGACCAGAACGATGTCAAAGAAAAATCAAATGGTGTGAAAAAACATATGAATCCATAGCGATTATAACCATTACCTACGTTTAAAAAAATTAATTATCTTTTTTAAATTAAAAACAAAACCGAGTTAAAAAGAATATACTATAAAAATGCACTACTATTTACTTTATTAGTCTACTTCTGCTAACTTCGCTGTCTTTTGTTTTAATACCATTAATAATACTGATATCGGTGCCAGCAGACATGAATAATAAGCCAGCCAGCCAAGGGGGCCAGCTTATGGGTAATAAAGTGGTGTAAATGTACGTCGCTAATTATATTCGATTTTCATTAATTGTTCTTTAAAAATCATCACCTTAGTCCTTACGATAAGTTTATTAAGCTTATGTTTAATTGTGATGAAGTTTAGGCATTTATTTCCATTTATAAATGAATCCATTGGTTAACTCTAACTGGCACCGACTCCAATAGTATTAATGGTATTAAAACAAAGGATATCTCGAAGTTAGCAGAAGTAGATTAATAAAATAATTCGAGGCTTTCTCTCGATTTCCCTGAAATCCACTGATCAGATCCTTCATTTACAGACTTAATGACATTGGGACCACCTCAGAAGTGTACTTCTTCGAATAAAAAAAATACAAATCGGTCCACAATTGACGGAGAAATCGAATAACAAGCATACAAAAAAAAATCATACATACGAATTGAGAACCTCCTCATTTTTGAAGTCGATTAATGAAACACCAAATTCGAAACACAAACACACATGCCTTAATCTACACTAATAAATAAAATTGTCTGTTTGTAATGTCAAAATTATTATTTTTTTACTGAATAGATATGAATATATATACGATACCTATAACAAAAATACAATTTTTAATTTTTTTGTCTGTCTGTCTGTTGGCAACGTCTAATCTCCGGAACGGCTGGACTGATTTGGACGGGACTTTTTTGTTAGATAGCTGTAGTTACTCTGCGTAACTTAGGCTACATTATTTTTTCGAAAATAATTAAGGTTCCGCGTTAAAAAATTAAAACTCATAATAATTTCAATAAAATCCGATTCAATGTACAGTTTCAAAGGGTGGTATTTGAATTATCTTCGTTTAATGTTCGTATGAAAACAAAAATTTGGATAATAATTAAGGACCCATATAAAAATCTTAAAAACCATATTACGCAGTGAAAAATATATGAAACGGGCACACAGCTAATTTTTAGATAATGTGTAAAAAAATAATGACAATGTAATACATAAAATAAGTGTTATAACAAACCACTTTTAAATTTTTGTATGTCTGAATTTTACTCAAAAAGGAATTAATTGATTTTAATGTTTGATGTTAGTAGCAAAAAAGATTTGGAAAATAATTAGGGTTCCGAATAAAAACATTTGCTGTGAAGACTAAACAATACGCGGGTGCAGCCGCGGGCACATATTTAGTAGACAATAATTAACACATTAGTTAATATTTGTTTAATATCTTTTCAAAACGCTAACCAAGATCTCAGCGCCAGTAGATGGTAAAATACCTTTCCTAAGCAACACGTGGACAGTGGACACTATGGTGGACAGTATTCATTCATAGTTCAGAGTTCTGTCCTGTAATAAAGTAATTTATCATAGAGTTTGTTTACACAATTTGGCTTCATTGTAAACAGACAAATATTTTATATACTTTATAGGTGTTATTAGATTTAATTGGTTTTGACTTTTACTAAATTTTGAGACAAACATTTAATTTCAGTGTTTATTAATTAATAGGACATACATTAAAAAATGCACTATAACCATAACCAACTATGACTAGGGTTGCCACCCGGACTTTAATATAAAGTATTGTACGTTATTTCAGGTAATTGTACTTTATACTTTATGAGAACAATAAAGTACGCGAAAATACTTTATTTCTCTGGCATTAGTTTCAGCCATGTCAGCATTCACGTAGAGTTTTAAAGAGTTTCTATGATGAATCTAGCAAAAGGCGAAACAAAAGAATCAAAGCGTCTTTAAATCTGATCAAAAATTAATTACTCACCTACTTACTTCAACCTTAATATACGCTGTAAAAAAGGTTTGCAGCTGTTTACCAATGTTTACCAATGATAGTTATTTGTTAAAAGTTCCTAAACAAGTGAAGAATATGTTTTTTTAAGCAAAATAAGAAAGTAAAATACTTTATTTTGACATAATGTACTTTTTTTCCTACTTTTAATAACCAATGTACTTTATTTGCACAAAAAAAGGTGGCAGCCCTATCACCGAGCTACCATTGGTTCAAAACGATGAGTTTTCAGATTAATACGCAGATTATAATATTTCATAATCAAGAAATGTCGTAGACAAAGTCGCAGGCGCCCGCTAATGTTTAAATATCATTAAAAAAACTGAGTAAATTATTTTTTTTTGTTTTTGTCTATACATATCACCTCTAGGTATCACACACCTGCTCACGAGGATTCAGTTTTAATTTGGACTCAATTTTTTTATTAACTTGTTTAACGGTCCTGACTTCAAGCCCACTCCCGCGCAGTGTTGCCCTCAGTGAGCATTTTCAAATATAGTGTTTTATCTATGGCATGACATAACTTTTTCTCATAGACCTAATATATGGTATTAATAGACTCTAAAGAGGACTGTGTTGCCAAGATAAAAAAGAAGAAGACTATTATACATAAGTGCATGTGTTTTCTATTTTCAATTTTTGCGATAGAAATGTAATAAAATAGTTCTCATGAATTCAGAAATTACTGTATTTTATTAAAGTATTGAACAAGATATAAAATTGTGCTAGTTTTGGAACGAAAATTACACGAACTAGTTGTAACTTATGTCTCTGTTATTAACAACATATTTTGTTCTTGCAAAAATACAAATACCATAACCATGAAAAGATATAAAAAGGTTTTTAAGAAGGTCAATAAGTATTATTTTTAATACTTTAAATTGACTTGTGAAAAATAAGCACATAATAGGCATACGTTTCTAAAGAAAAAGCTAATTATACTTAGCATAGAGCACAACATATTTGGATTTTCTCTTTCTCTATTAAAATGTTTCAATCAATTTTTATGCCACCTCAGAATTCCATATTATTTCCAATACATTTCACTTGTGGATAATAACCAAACTATTAGTTTCTTCGCATTTTATGTGAAAACTCAAGACATTTTTTAGTCAAAGGTCACCCATTTTTATTATTACTGACAAAATAAACCTGGGTGATAATTTTTGTATTTAATAATGAATGAGAATATAATTTGTAACCGTAGGCAATTGATATAAATTCATCTGGTCAATTTGTCATTAAATGAAATGCTCTAAAATATTTCTATTGATTTTTTTACACCAATATCAATAGTTTACTTAGTAAAACATAAAAATACTGTAATTTGTAAATACGAACGATACAAAAAAATTGAATGAGAATGATTTGTTTTACGCACTACAACATTTAGATTTAACTTCATTTTGTAACTTCAATAGTTTATAATAGCCTAAAAATGCAAAAAACATTTAAAACAAATAAAAATTTCAAGGCTCTGTAAGAAATCTAATATTGTAGATAGAAATTTGAGTCAATGTCATTTTTTGTTCCAAATTTAATAGTTTGTAATGTGTAACCATTGATTTTAAGAAGAAACAATGTCTTTATAGTTTTTAAAAATAAAAACAGGAAGATAATCGCATAATTTATTTGGAGTATCTTTAAGCTCGATGATGGTTTTAACCCCTTGAGCACTTACCTGGCGTTTACGCCAGCTTTCTATTGTTTTCCTATTGTCTTATTTTTATGGGTACTCGACACATTAATATAATAATAATATATTCACAATTTGTAATTTTTGTGGTAAAAATGTGGTAAATTTTACAAAGACATTGCTTATGGTAACCCTGCATGTCATATCTTTATCCCTTCCTACGGTACGCTGACCATTAATCCATAGTATTCTCCGTCAACGATATAGAAGAAAAACTTTTCTACATTGGTTTAAAATATATTTTTAGTACGGTATTATCGTAGGTTCACTAAATCCTGTTTGTGGCAACTCAAACCCCAGCCTTGTAATATGGCCGCTGCAGGTTAGTTCTATTAATTTTGTCATGGGAAAAAATCTGTGAATTTACTTTATTTTACAATTTATTTTTACCTTAAGGTATATCAATGTGTCGAATTTTGAATCAGTTTTATGTCTAAGTTGCTTTGTACGCTTTAGCATGTTATCTAATAATGCTAACGTGTCAGCATTTCACCTCTGCAGACATTTAGATTTACCGCGTGGCCGCATTTCTTTTCATAAACTCTAGTCTTATTATATTATAATCGCACATCTGTATAGCGATTCAGAAGTTGCTTTTAAGGTTAGAAAATATTATCTCTAACAGATGTTCGACAAATGTTGAATGTCCTTTTACTGCATCTGCGAATAACCGCTTTCCAAAATCGGAGTAGGTCGTTTACTTGATAATATGCGTCATCATTGTTCTTTACTGTCTTCATATTAGTGTTTCCCGTGTAACTGATTGAAATTCATATAACTCTTGACAATTTACAGGCAAGAAATCAAAAAAAAGCAAAATGGATCAAAACCAGCATCACAAGCATCTTCGCGGAGCCAACTACGATCGCAACTACAAACAACTGGGCAGAAGCCGTAGATGATGAACGTAAGTTTATTATAATTACTAAAATGTAGTTGCAGAATTGATCCAGGAATTTTGAAGATAAATATAATTTTTAGGATATGTAACATAATTCTGCTTTGAAACTGCACACAAACTAATATATTATTAAATTTAGTAAGTACACTCTTTTCCATGTAATAAAGCTCAATTCTAACAAGTACAAAGATAAAAAACAAAGTTGAATTGTTGTTTGAATAATGTAAATTATTTTTTAAAGCAGTCTTCATATGTATTACAATTAGGCCCAATGATGAAATGAAGGGTAAAGGCAAGCCAATGTTAATCTCGAATTTGGGGCTCACATTCTGAGTGTTTATCACTCCCTTTAGCCTCGGGAAGGTCTGAGTAAAGGCTGTGTTGATTTAAAATCATATTCTAGCAGGATTCTTCCTTAATAAGGAAGGTGAGGGAACCAGAAAGCACAAGACGGCTCCTAGCCTGGGATTCGAAGCCTGGGGCTGAGAGGAGGCATAGGTGTTGTCACTGTTGGAAACCCTCACGGCCAGCTGTTTTAGCACAATGTTCGAGATGACCATGGTCATAACTCAATTCAGACTAGTCTTTCATTGGCACGCTCCCTACAAAGCTGAGGGTCTTTTCACTGAATAGTTTACTAATCATTTTAAAAATACAATATAGTTGAATTCATTAAATAATGATGTCTGGAAAATTTATAAATTATATATGATATAACAATATACAACTGATTGTTCCAAATGCTCTTGTAATGATGATATACAATTAATGTTGTATATAGATAAAATACCTTATAATACCTGTATATAATATCTTCTTTATTTATTAAAAAGAAACTTTAAAATATTTGAATATTCTATAAAGAAATTATAACTTAAAAATTATAGTACCATTTTTAAGAATGTTTGCCGAAACAAACCTTAACCTGATTTTGTCATTACATCATTAGTGTTTTATTTTCATACTTATTACAATTAATTTGCTTTATGCCTGTGTAAAACTTATGAAATATTGGTTAATATACACAGGAAATATTATAATTTTTAAAATGACTTATAAATAAATTATAATTAAATCATTTTAAAATAAACAGGAAACACACATGTTTCCTACACATTGACTAAAATTAGTTTAATTATATACTAAACAAATATGAATTCTTCATTCATGTTCTTTTACATTAAGGTTATCCATTATAATTTACATGGTCAGTTAGATATATATCCTTTGTTTTGGGGGTATAGGTTAGGTTAGGCCAGAGCCTATACCCTATAGCACTGATGCTTTGACCACAATCTCACCTGATGTTGAGTGATGGTGTGATCCAGGACGGTAAACACACTAAGCCTAGATAACTGGTTCTCAAGTGATGCTACCGGAACACACCTATTAGTATTTGGCGACAGGTTATCAAACTTGAGGGTGGTAGCTGTTACCCAGGCGGGCATTGTTAGAAAATGCCGTAACACCATGCTATGTTTTCCTCACAATGTTTTCTTTCACCGAAAGTTCAGGCTGATTTTAGAGTTGGATAGGTGGATTTGAACCTGCGTTCATTGAGGTTTGATTGATTGATGTCTTGTTGAGTGTTAAGGTTTTATAAGGGTATTCAGAAATAAGTTTGTAAAAGTATGTACATTGTACAGTAATTCTCTTCGTGTTTTCGAATTAGCGGAAACATTTGGTTATGCCTCACGGCAGCGCGCTCCCGTCGTGCTGCCGTCGGCGTCCCGTGCTGCACGCGGTGGTATGGCCGTGGATGACGAGTCCATTCCTCGTCGACCGCCATACATCGCTCACATTTCCAATCTGCCCTATGATGTCGATGAGAGCGCAATCACAGAACTGTTTGAAGGACTTAAGGTATGTATTTCTTGTTCTGGTTTAATGGCAATCTTCAATTTCCATTTATAATTCTCTCAGTCTCATGTGATAAGTTAACATTATAAGCTTCAGCAAAATAGGTGGCTCATCTTT
Organism: Samia ricini; assembly: GCA_014132275.2. Lineage (NCBI taxonomy): Eukaryota > Metazoa > Arthropoda > Insecta > Lepidoptera > Saturniidae > Samia > Samia ricini. Next base: position 4,774,114 of record AP028162.1, read on the forward strand.
CTAGAACTTTCGAGAAATTTTGTTGAGATACCTCAGAATTTACACGCTCCGACGCGTCATTATTTTCGATACACACATAACATCCAAACGATATCACGTAAAATGTTGCAAAATAGTCAAATACTGTAAGTTAATGAATTGAAAACTCATATTTTTTTCTTCTTATGGTTTGCCTGCTTTTCAGATTATTAGTAACTGGTAGTTGCTGAATATTTATATCAGCCAACTATCGCATAGGTGAAACCTAAATAAAAATATGTTTATATAAAAGTTCAATTAAAAATAATCCACATAGTACATGAATTCAAAAAGGTGTAAAAGTTTTGTTTTTGGAATATTATCAAACAATAAAGAATAACAGGTTTCCTTCATACATATGTATGCAACATTCTATAGTCATGGGGTCTTGACTATTTAATGGTTTTCTATTCATAACAAAAGTTAGTTCCCAAATTTCAAATTCAGTCCAGTCCTACTTGAACTATTGAAACCGGTTATAAATAGGGAATTATAATAAATACACAACCGTTACATTTCTTTACACTACCAGTACTAAAAAGAATAATGAAAAAAAAAATCATCCATTGAGTATTAATTCTAAAGGGTTTTTTTTTTAGTTTAGGGACAATTTATAGTTTACTATTTGGTTTTTCTGATACCCAATCAGTTAATACGCCAAAAAAATGTTCCCTTTTACTTGATCTACACTAATAAATAAAAATGAAGTGTCTGTTTGTAATGTCAAAAAAAAATTTTTTTTTACTAAAATGGTATGAATGTGCAAACGATACTTATACCAGAAACGCAATTTCAAAATTTTTTGTCTATCTATCTGTTTGTTCCGGGTAATCTCCGGAACGGCTGGACGGATTTTGACGGGACTTTTTTTGGTACATAGCTGAAGTTATTACGGGTAACTTAGGGTACTTTTAATTTTTGAAAATAATCAGGGTTCCCTATAAAAAAATTGAAAGTCATAATAAATGAAATAAAATTCTATTCGATTCACAGTTTTATGGGCAAATGCTTGATTTTATGAGAAATATTTTTACTTTATCTTAGTACTAAACAAAAATTAGGGTTCCCTACAAAAAAAAATTCAATGAAGAATATATGAAACGCGGGCGCAGCCGCGGGGACACAGCTACTATAAAATATCTCATAGAACTGGGATTTCGCGAATTGTTCACTATTATATATCAAAACACACTCGATATTAAAAGAAACTATTAGCTGATGGCAACATCAATGATTTTAGGGGTTATCTACTACGTAACGAAGACGTGTTGACATTTATTAACGTAATTAACCATTTCATATTTATTTATCTACATATTTCTTATGTGTTATTATTATTTCATCATTTGTGTATTCATTTGTTTGATATGCAACTATAGTTCTATAGTAATTAATGAGCTGCATTTTTTAAGTTATAGTTTTGGCGCGTTAGGGAAAAATGATGAGAGTAAATTTTTACGATGCGCGCGCATCGTCACTGTCACCCTGAAGTTAGCTGTCAACGTTTTAGTTTTTTCTATTATTACGTCGCAAGAAGTATAACTTCTTAGGTGCGTACATAAGTACACACACACATACTTCCTTTTTTGATAATATTATCTCTTTTTTTATAAAATTATATAATTTTCTTTGCCACATGCATGAAATACACATGTTGAAATTTGAAAATAATGTATAAATGGAGTTATGTGTCTTCTATGTTGACATTTTTCTGTTGGAGGAAACTCATTATAATATCCATACATATCTCTGACTAGGGCCATTCCGAAAGAAGTTTCCATGATGTGACTATCACCTCTAAATAACCTAATCTTCTGATATAATATGCGTTACTAGATTTTCTTCATCTGGCTCTGGATCTACTCAACACAAAGCCAAACGGTTTTATCCTCTAAATATTTTAACAAGGTTTTATTCCTCTTAAATTTTTAACAAGGTTTTGTTTCTATCAATTTTTTGCCCACAAGTGAACCTCTCTTAGATGTCTTTTTCGATTTTGGGATTGCGAGATAATCAATTGTTCAATCAAGAGTAAACCCTGGACCCTGCAAACCCTGTAAACCTAGGAACAAGTTATCCCTGGAGTTAATGTATTCTGAGACCTCTGTTCCCCTGTACCATATCCGCCCTGATGAGCAGATGGATATTGAGAGAAGTGCCAACATACTAGATCGCCAATCGTAGGAGACAGCTTCTATCAAAAGTTTTTTTTTTTGTTCCATATATTCCTTTTTAAGAAAAAAGCAAAGGTACTAGTAGACAATGCAGCCAAGTCAGACCTTGGTAAATGAATGGCAGTAACAAAATGGTGGCCTTCTATTACGAGCACAATGGGAATGATTGGAACATTTCAGAATTCATGCTCAGTGTCATTATTTTTACTACACTACACTTGCGGATCATCACCACGCTATATCACGTAAAATGCCACCAAAATTACATAATATATAGTCAAATACTGCAGAATAATGAATGAAAAAACAAGGACAACAACATGAGAGACCAAAATCCCACCAAGCACCCCACTATCAAAATTTAGGGCTGTTACAAGTTTTTTTTATAAGGCTCGGTGAATAATTCCACAATTCAGCCAATGTCATGTAATAATTATAATAGTCCGAGGAGGTTTAAATAATGAGAATTGTTTAAAAAAAATTGTGTAATAAGTGATCCTCGTTGACTTGTAATTAAATCTGCAATTTTAGTGTAGATTACATACCATACATAAATATTAAAAAAAAACATAATAATTAAAGTTTGATTTTATTGAAAGCTATAAATTTGCAAACAAGACAAACGGGATGAATATGTGGGTAAGGGGGTGTCCGTGTCGCCCCCATCCCAAATGCGGCGGACGGCCCCGGGGGGTTTTAGTGGGTATTTCCGGGCGACTCTCGCCCGGGTGAGTCCCACACTGGCACGGAGTTCGTCCCTCCGTGCCCCCTTACCTATTGCATTGGGGGACTTCGGTCTCACTAATGCAATAGGTAAGGGAAGTGCGTAAATGCATTTCGCCTCGACAAAAAAAAAAGGAGGTGTTTTCATGCAGCTTGGACGAGGGATCTCTTGGGGAAGAACATAATATAGAGAGAAACAGCTTAGGGCAACTAAGGTAAATGTGATTTAGAGAACCATCATCTAAACCACATTCATAGTGAGAGTGGTCTCTGACTCTAATTTTTGCCAAATTAACTGATGTCATCACAACCAAGCTACATTGGATAGGATAACATTTTATAGTTTTTATTAACACTCTAAAAAAGTCTGATCATATAGTGAAATAATTTTATATGTTTATTGTCTCCAGATTACCAACTTGAGGCTTCCGAGAGAGGGTGACCGTCTCAAAGGATATGGTTATGTCGATTTCGAAGACAGGGAGAGTCTTATCGATGCTATGAATATGCCAGATCTGGTAAGTAAAATAAGGTAACATATCGTCATGTTAAAATATTACTCAGTCATTTCAATATACATATTGTCTATTAGCATATTTTTATTATGATATTTAAAACAAACGTCTCAATATAATAAATGGTGAAGATATTTTATGTCCTTTTTACATAACATAAGCTCACGCCTGTTATCCCCGAAGGGTTAGGCAGAGGTGAAATAGCGAACTACACCACGCACATTTCGCTGAGCTTAGTTCCGTCCCAGATTTGACAGGGGGCGAGCCTGTCGCCATATCGGGCACAAATTCCAAACTCCGGGATGATACTGAGTTGAAAAACCCAATACCCGACCCGGGGATCGAACCCGAGACCTCAGAACGGCAGTCGCACCGTAATACAACTGCGACTTTTTTAATACCTTGAAATAGCCTGTCTATTAATTAGCTGTTTAATATATTAATTTACTCTAAGAGTTTGTTAATGTAGGTAAGATATTTGATAATAAATGATAGTATCAATATTTGATGGTCATATTGATGAATCCTATAATAAGCTTGAGTTTTGAGTGAAGGAAATTATCATCATGAAATTTTATCACAGCGGTAAAAAAGTATGTATGTGCCCCAAACACTTAACGAGCCAGAAATGAAGCCCATTACCATCTAAATTAACGCCAGAAGAGACTGTAATCAAATGCTAACTAAATTTATTATACCAGGCATAAATCTTTAAAATTATACAGATAAATAATATATTGAAAAAAAAAACTAAATATAATTTACTCCTCTCTTATGAATTTGATATTTTCTTCTTTTTTTTTTGAGTAGCGTATAATAATCAAGTTGTGTTTTTAAAAGACAGTAGGTGGCAGGAGAATTAGAATTGAAGTGTCTACTCAGGAGAACGACCGGCGTATGGGGAGAAGCGGCAGATCTGACAGAGATAGGTAATTTCAATTGATATTTGATTGTATAATACATCCACTACACTACTCGCGAAGTTAAAAGAAATACTATAGTGTGATTTATATAATCAATTATTTCTATAATCAATTTTAAAGAAAAAAATTTGATTACTTTTTAAAGTGCAGTGTCATTAACTTCAGTGGTGGTAACAATAAATTTTCATCAATAGTTAAAACAATAAATTAAATCAATTAATAAACACAGGATAAAAAGATTAACTGTTTCATGGTTTCTTGTTTATTTAAAAATATACCTATAGATAATGTGTTAATATTGTATATATTTATCGTATTGTTATTGTATATCATAGAGAATATGATCCGGAGCGTACTATGGGCGATTGGCGTTCGGGCCCGCGAGCCATGCCCGAACCGCAAAGCCGAAGCCGAAATACGGACCGTGAAAGAGACAGGGATAGAGGAGAGCGAGATCGCGAGAGAGAATGTAAGTGTAAGCTATATAAGTCTCTCTTTAATTATTCCTTAAGATTTATGATGAACTTGTTTCCTCCCCTCTCACTATAAAGCCTGCTAAATAAATTCAACAATCCAATCAAGTTAAATTTTATGTAAAAAAAATGACTGATAAAGCTATTTCGTATGTGTGAATCGCAATTAGACTTTATTACTCCAACAAAATGTGTAACTTTTCTACAAATATGTAGGAGGAATTAGCAATTTAAGTTTTAATATTTATTCTTTTAAAGTAATAACTAGGCTTACTGATTTCTACAAGTCGTGACTGTTTTCTGTGGTGTTTTAGTATATTTTGCTATTGGCCTACTTAGGTCTGTTATCTATTTAATTACTGGTAATTATTCTGCTTGTAACAAATAAACCTATAACGTCTTATAGCGTACTAAATACACTATCGCACCTATGTTTCTATTCTTACAAACTCGCACACACATATCACATCAGTGGTCGTCAAACTGCGGGCCGCATGCGGCCCTAGGACGGTGTTTGTGCGGCTCGCGATGTCACATATATTTTTTGGTTCAAAACCGTGTTTATATGTATAGTTGGTGAATTAGGTTGTTAAAAATGACTTCATAGGCTGTTATTGCCACACAAAATCTATGAGGAATTCGCATTTGACATATCATAAAAAGGTGTCAATAAAAATAGTATCAACTACCATGGTATCCATAAAGGTGCGGCCCTTGACAAGAAAAGTGTGACGACACAGTGAATCAGTATTATTTGTGATAGCTTTTGTGTCGCGTTATTGGTTTGTCATGCATTATTTTCTGCTATATTATATCATTTTGGTGCTATTTTGCATAATCGGTTTGTTTACTGGCGCACAAGAGAAATATTGAAAGTGTATATTCTAAGATGTCACTAGAACTTTCGGGAAAGTTCTAACAAAGCCCCCATATATATATATTTTTATTTTAAACAACAATAAACATTATTTAACAGGATATAACTGGCGCATGTCTATATAATTACTCAGGTACTCAAGATTATTTGCAAGCCATATATATGTCCTTACAAGCGCTTCTATATAAAGTTTTCTTGTTTTTTTTCTTTAATGTGTTCTTGTAAAATGCCCTTACTGTTGTAGCAAAAATAACCTCAGTCTTATAGTTTCGACAAACTATTATTGTATCTATGGTCTCTTATTTGTAGACAACTACACCTAGTCACGATGATGATTCATAAGTAATAATAATTCGATTGTTATTTATGATAGGGGAGTAAGCTTTAATGTCACACTTGGGACGCACATACAGAGTAAAAAGATCATCAATATTATCAGATTCGTAACCTATCCGCAGATTGTCTTTTGGTTCCGTTTAAAAAAAAAAACCTTTTGTGTTTTCTCTAACGTATGACTCGGCTGAATGGCTTAGTACCTTTTCCTTGAAAAGGAAATTACTGAAACAAATACAATTTACTCTAATTTTTTTTCAGTATGAGTTTATTAATATTCTGAGAATATAATCATCACAAAGGGCTTCCATAAAAAGAAACACTGTTAAAAATATATGTTAACTATATGAAATAAATTTTAACCGTTAAAGTTGTTGTCCTATTGTCAAATTTTATTGGAAACAAATCTGTAATAATAATTTGGTGATTTTTGTTACTAATTACCGTCTCGGGAAGGTCTGAGTAAAGGTCACAGTGCATTGTTGTTAGCACACATATACCCTCTAGCGGGGGGCGTTGCTCAAAGCGACGGCGAGGGTACCAGAAATTCGGACTCCTGGGTCATGTTTAGGACGCCATAGCGGTCGAGACGCGGCCCTCCCGTGTCTTTGGAAATCCCTCGTGACCGGCGTTTTTAGTTTAATCTGTGACACGAGCTTGTATCGTAACTCAATTCAGACTAATCTTTAGCTTACTCCCTTATTCTGAGTGACTTTTAATACAATGGACATATATAAATATGTACGCAGTTAAGCGGAACTAATCCAACTCATGATATCAAACAAACCTTGACCCATCTCACGACCCCTTTGATTCTAAAGTATTAACATATAAAGTAATTACAGTCTTTATAAAATAATAAAGAGAAATAATAAAAATGATGTATAATTTTGAGACAACCAAAAAAAATTTTTTTTTTATTAGTAGTCCGGATTATGTATTGGAACTATTTTATTAGTGGATTATAGTTATATAATGTTGAATTATAATATGTAGCGAGTACGGATAATCGTCCCGGTGGTTGGCGTGACGGGGAACGTGCAGCCCCGGCGGAACCAGCTCGCGCCCCCTACGGAGGCAGGGACTCCTTCGGCCGCGAACGCTTTGGAGAGGACCGTGACCGGTGTGTGGATAATTTTGTTTTTTTTTTTTTTTATTCTCATTTGAACTAATTACTATAGCCCTATATTATATTACATGCAATTAAAAACTCCTAAGCGATCGTTCATATACACATGTTATTAGAGGGAGGGAAGGGGAGTTACATATGTAGAATTAAATTGGATTATACCTATATATAATGATAATATCCTGATAAATAGATAAAGATATTTTGTACAAAAAAATTGACAATAAAACCACGCCAAATGTCACCGTTAAAGGGGGGGGGGGGGTTTTTATAAAAGTTAATTGTATTTAATCTATACCAAAAATATAATTTTTGTCCCTCTGTCTGTTTGTTCCGGGTAATCTCCGGAACGGATTTTGACGGGAATTTTTTTGGTACATAGCTATTATTCCGTGTAAATTAGGGTTCCGCGAAAAAGAAGTTGAATAAAATCCGATTCATTGTACAGTTTTACAGGTAATACTTGAAGATATTAATAAAAAAAAATTTGGCTTTATCTCATTACAAAAAAAAATATCATTGTTCTGTATAACAAAATTTAATCGCAGTGAAGAACATACGAAACGCGGTTAGTAAAAAATAAAAGTTATGACCATTGGTATGATTAAAATAACTAATGAATTTTAAAAAAATCATTGTATTTACAGCGGTCGAGACCGTGGGTATGGAGGTCGAGATGGATTCCGCACCGCTGATAGAGACGGATTTGCGTATGTACCAATAATAGTTACTATATATGAATTTATTTTAATACCAGAGCCTATTGAGTCCCATATTACTTATTTATTAATTTTAAAAGTCCAGCTCTCAACACTTACATATGACTTTCTATCCTAGCTATTCCCACCCGTATCGCTGAGCGTGAATTATCTAACTCTAGTTATTTAAAGTTATAACAGATTATGTAACTTGATCTGGCTATTTGCAGTTGGATGGGTTGATGTAACTCTGCGGAGCTATTTAGAGTTATTCTCCCATATATTAATTCGTTAATTCAAATAGAGATACAATCAAATGTTACAGTTAAAATTTTATTTAAATCTGTCCAAAATTTTGTTCGTAAGAAATAAATAAATAAAGAAATAATTCTGTGAGAGTTATTATTGAACAAAAATATTCACATTTTTATAGACGAGCGTTCATTTGAATGATAATTGTTAGAGATGTGCCGACTAGTCGCTAAAACCGACTATCCGGCTACTATCGTACTCGGTGACTATTCGGCAAAAAGCGCCGGTTATTCGGCTTCTTACTTTTTATATATTTTTCATTAAAAAGATTGTAGGGTGTTTCAGGGAAATGTTTCATTTGCAATATTGTGAGTTGATATTTGAAACTATCGTCAAATGTTATTAATGTTCGTCCACATGTCACTAGTAACTGAAATTGCAGCTGCACTCATCACTCTTCTTCGTGTTTCAGATTTAGTCTAGATTAAGTCTCAGATTTTTTCATAAAGTTGAGGAATTAAGTTCTCTGTGAAATACTTTCTGCCCGGTGTGCTAAATTTTGGTTTAACTTTTCTCATCAAGTTTCAAGAACAAATATTGTCAACAATCTACAACGGCTGGTTGTCAAATGTAGTCATCTCACATATCGCAATATATATGTCTCTTCATCTTGAGTCTTCACGTCACTGTTGTACAGCAAAACTATCTTCAATATTTTGTTGGCTTTTTTGATATAAACTGACCTCTGATGAAATTGAAGTTGCCGAAGGAGGTACTGTTGTAGGTAGTTCTGCTTCGATTCGCGATTGGGAGGTATCAGGGTGGATATCGGTATTTAACCCCTTGAGCACCTTCCTGGCGTTTTCGCCAGCTTACCATTGTTTTCCTTTTGTCTTTCTATTGTTTCATTTTTATGGGCACTCGACACATTAATATGGTTGTTAATATTTTAGTATTTGCTTCTTTTTGCTGCCCACGGCGAGAAATTATAATTTGGCATTGGTTACACCTGACTTTACGGTAATCCATATATAAGACTTACTTTTTGACATGATTAAATTTTAATTGAGCTCTATGACGTTAAAGAACAATAACAGTATTAGCTTTACATAACAATATTTTTTTAACGCAAAAATACACTCTGACTCGTACAAAAACAAAAACTAAGAAACAAAGCGAACTAAACAAAAACATTTTTACGATTTGCGCACAAATCAGCTGTATACGAGAAGCGTCACGGATATCCCCGAAACTGGATCGGCTCGGCCAACTATTCGGCCTTTTTTTTTTACCATCGACTATCCTCTAATCGGCACATCTCTAAAATTATACATACATTTTGAAAAGAAATAGTATTTATACCATTACTAGTTTTAATAATTATTATAAAATATTAATTTTTAAATCTTTTTGTACTTTAGTGGTAGAGAAAGCAGAGGCTTTGGTGGAAGAGGCTTCGGCGATCGCGACCGAGACCGAGACCCGCCACCGCGTGATGGTAACTTTTTTAATCCCAATATAATCAACATTTTATTATACACTAAATAAAACATTTTTAAAAGCATCAATATATTTTATATACTATTTGTAAATTATAAATAATAGACTATATTTAGAATTTTGACAACAAAACGAGAGATTAGTGATTGAGTCACTTAGGGCCAATTTTTTGATCCGTAGTCAACACGAGAAATGGTCAGATTTGTAACAAATGGATAAAATACTGCCCTGATGCGTTTCTTGAAACATAGTTAAGCTAACCATATGTCAAAAATGTGACTATTTGTTAAAAAATTTAACCATTCAGCCTATTCAGGTTAGCAAGATGGCGGATGGTTAACTCTAGTGCGAACAGCTGTTTTGTTGCTTTTGTGTAACATTTGAAGTAGATAATTTGAAGTTTCATTATATAACATTAATATATATAAAATAATTTGTTAAATAATTACAACGTATTGCTATTTATTATCTTTTTCGTAATATTTTGTTTTTCATAAGAATTCAGTTTTCATTATGTATAGTATATCAAGTTTGTACAAATATTTATTTGGCTTGTAAAATATACTAAATTTAAGAATTAAATTATAAAATCAAAGAATATTTTAGACAAGACGAAATAAAAAAAGCTAATATCAGTACAAAACTATCATAAGAAATAATAATGGACACAGATATTCCAGAGTAGTTCGACCCTTTTTTTTGTAATGTTTGTTGGACAACTCGGTTTATGGACCCTGACACATTTTACTCGGAATGATCATACAAAAAAAATTACCGGAATCAAAAGTATTCTATTATACAATTCATTTTACTGGCAACATAAATAACTATTGCTAAATTTAGCCATAGTAGATTTTGTCATCAAAAAGCGCATCGTGATTATAACCATTGGTTTGTGTAATAGTAATAGTAAAATTGACAAATGGATATAGTAATTTTGACTACGGATCAAAAAATCGGCTCTTACTCAATCTTTAGTAAATATATATATATATATATATATATAAATATCTAAATAGTGAAAAATTCATTTTTAGCTCTTTATTTTGTGTATCGGTTTAGTTTATATCTTTATTTTATAAGAGCTGTGAATTTTTAATGTAAATAAATAAATACATAAAACAAAAGTCGGATTAGTTAGACGATTTATGACTCAAGAATGGCTGGAGCGATATTCATGATGCTTAATTTGTTGGCTTTCTCACCGCTCCTTATAACAAACAATTAAAACATGGGGAAAAAGTTTAAAGACAGTCATTTTTTCACACAAACTTTTATGTTTTTTTTTATACGATATAGAGAGTACTTATAGAGAGGCTTAGAGTTTTGAACACAATCTCGCCTGGTGTTAAGTGACGATGTGGTCCGAGATGGTAAACACACTAAACGTAGGTAGGATGGTAAATCATAAAACGGATTGACTGATTATGATGAATTCTTTTTGTTCGTCTTTTAGACTAGATAACATTGGAAGAAAAATTAAATTGAATTTTGTTTATAATAGAACATTAATTTATTGATTATGAGGGCTGTACGAAGTTCCCTGGGACGGCGTATATAATCTGAACCAATATTATAAATGTAAATGAGAAACTGACATGCTATCATAATTTAAAAAAAAAAAAACTACATATATATTATCTACTCTATACTTTTTTGTACTCTGTGACACATTAAACATAATAGTGTTCTGTACAGCTTTATATGATAAGTAAAAACTGTATTGATATAACGTGTTTTTTTTTTGACATTTAACTCTCACGTATAAAATTTATCATAAAACAACAATAAGGAGGAAAGATTTGTATTTTTGTATGTAGCTTTATACCGAAAATCCCACGGGAACGGGAACTACGCGGGTAAAACCTAACCTAAAGATAAAGTGTATAATATTCGTGAACAGAGAACAAACCCCGGGAACGTCCGAAGTTGAACCTGCTACCACGCACCGTGCCCCGCGAGACCGAGACTCCCACGACGGCGGCCGACGGAGCTAACCAGGACGAGAGACAACCAGAAAAGGCAGCACCGAAGCCGGTTTCAGCCGAGAAAGTGTTCGGAGCCGCTAAACCTGTTGATACTGCTGCTAAGTTAGTATATGATTTTACAGTCTATACTAATAAATAAAATTGAAGTGTCTGTTTGTAATGTCAAAATTATTATTTTTTTAGTAAATAGATATGAATGTACTATACGATACTTATAGAAAAATTCAATTTTAAAAAAAAAATCTGTCTTTCTGTTTTTTTTCGGGTAATCTCTGGAATGGCTTGTGACGGATATTGACGCGACTTTTTTTTGGACATAGCCGAAGTCACTCCGCGTAACTTAAACGCAAATTCATTATAATTGAAATACTTTTATTTTTGAACTTTTTTGAGATGTGGACACAGTTTTAATGAAAGCATAACCAATTTCATCTTTTAAAGGCACAAAAGTGTGTAAATTTCTGAGTACTATAATTTTAATATTAAGGAAAAAAATTATATTACTATTCTGAATTATATTACTGCATAGTGAATCTAACATTTAATTTAATTGTGACGAAACAAAAAATATGCACATCGGCAAAACGCTATATTTTGTGTAAAAATCTCTCAGCTTTCAGAAAAAAAATTCTTATTTGAAGAATTTTGGGCTGCACACCGAAAAAAAATCAATTCAATTTTTTAAGGGTCTTCTGATGAGTTTATGAAAAAAAAAATATATTCACTGAAAAGCTGAGAATTTTTCCTATAAAATACAATGTTTGTCAATTTTGTTTAAAAATGTTTTTCATATCAGAAAAATTGACGAAAAAGTTGAAAAAATGTTTTTTCCAAAATTTCTAAAAATCATAACTTCAAGACCGTTGCGTATTAAGAGCTAAAATTCTCAGGGAATTTTTGTCTTTTGCCCCCATCCCAAATGCAGCGGACGGCCCCGGGGGTTTTATGTATTTCCCCCCACCAAAAAAAAGGGAATTTTTGTCTTATGATAGAGAACACCTCCATAAATTTTAAACATAATCCGCGAGGGTCGCCCCGTAAAAATGTTCTTATTTGGTGGAATGACCCATACATATATCCTTTCACTATGTAAAAAGCAATGTTTATCTATCTGTCTGTTGGTTAGCATATAACTCGAGAACTATTGAACCTATTTACATAATCTTTGCTTAAATCATAAATATATTATATATAATTAATATGCATGAGTATATAGAAAAATATGTATTATATAAAAGGCAATGTCTGTCTGTTTGTTAGAATACGCGGACGGAACACTTAGTACTATTATTTACATACATAAAGACGTTCTTGTTCTTTTTTTTTTGTTCAGACAAATCTTTAAATCTACTAAATTTGTTTTTTTCTAATTTTTTTTAATTACAAAAGGACACTGCTAATTTTGCACCTAAATTAAAAGTTAAGATTTTTAATATTTTAACTTTTATTCGTATTTTATTACGAGTGCATATAATAAAGGGTTAACAGACACCGTCTCATGCTTTTTATGCTGTAGTCGGTCGCTCAATACCAACATTTTACAAATCTATGTATATATAAGCAAAGTTTGTTTTCTTTGTCCGAGGTAAACTCGAAAACTACTGAACCGATCAGCGTGAAACCACAACCATTCGACGCGGAATTAATCGCAGATGGTTATAGGCTATATATTTTTCAAATTCTATGAGCCCTTTGCCATGTTTTCTCAATTTGTTTGTTTATTTTTCCTTTGACGCACCATCACCTCAAAACTACTGAACATATCGGGATAGGACTAATACCTTTCAACGTAGTATTTTTATAGACAGGTATTTTTTGGATTCCACCGATCCTCTCATTTTTTTTCGGTTTACTCTTTTGTACATTTTCCACTTCAATTTACGCTTATATACCTTTTTCCCGCTAATAAAAACAAAATACTCTTACTTTTATTCATTAATTTGTGTATTTTTTTTTTTTTTTTAAATTAGCTATAAATGAAACGTCATATGCACAGAACATATAAAACGCGGGCGGAGCCACGGGCACCAGCTAGTTCGTTATAATATATAACAGTACGGTCGGGGATACTTGACCGCTCTGAAATTCGTACAGGTTGTATCCACAGAAGAGATTTATCAATTAACTAGCTGTGTGTCCGTGTTTCATATATACTTCACTGCGTTTTAATTTTTTTTTATACTGTACTCTAATTATTTTCGAAAGTTACCCGGAGTAACTTCAGCGATCTATCTAAAAAGGTTCCGTCCAAAAAACGGTCCAGCCGTTCCGGAGATTGACCATTAGAAACAGACATACGATAATTTATAAATTGTATTTTGATAACGTTTTTCTTTCTGAAAGTTTGGCAAAAATTTATCTTCAGAACGGACGTCAGCCGTACTGTAATGCTATTATTGCAAAAGAATGCATAATGGAATTATTAAATTATTTAAGTATGACTTATGTTTGCTCAATAGTCAATATTCGATGATAATTGTTTCTTTAATATTTGGTGAAATTAAAAAAGTTTTTAATACATTTCTCTATTGAAACTGTTAGCTATTAGACGGAGAAGAATAATGCCTTGAATTACTATATATACTAGCTGGTGCCCACGGCTCCGCCCGCATTTCATATGTTCTGTAGATTTGAGTGAAAAAGTGCATATAACATTTAATTTATACCTAACCTAAGAAAAACAAACGAATGAGTTTTATTAGCGGAAAAAATTATACAAAAAAAATTAGAAAGTGTCGATGGAATCCAAAAAGTGACCTTAAATAACGAAAAATTCCACTTCGAAATGGTAGTAGTCCCATCCCGATATGTTCAGTACTTTTGAGTCGTCAAACCAACCCCATTTTCCTTTTATATATATATAGACTAGCCGACCCGACAGACTTTGTCTTGTCTTAACTATGAATATTGAATTCAAATTGTATAATTCAATAAAAAAAATAGATATTATTCCAAAACATGTGCTTTGAAATGACAAATTAATTATTTATTTAATTCCAACCGATGCATTTGTTTTAAACGATATTTTCATACATTCTGTCAAACAACTGACAGTTATGTCGAATGCTAAGTTAAGTTGTCGTTAAGTTTTCTATGTTTATGCACAATTTTCTTTCTTTTTTTTTTTAAATGTAAAATAGGGGTTCTTTGTTATATATGTATATAGATAATTTTATATATGGATTATATTACAGAGAACGTGAAATAGAGGAACGTCTTCGCAAACAGGAAGAAGAATCTAGACGCGCGGTTGAGGAGAAAGAACGTTGGGGGAGACGGGTTCGTTATTATACAAATATTAACTGCATTTTTAACTAAAAACTAAAATAATACGATTCGAGTTACCAATGATATGACGTCATCCGTCGACATGCAACACTATGTCAACTAAAAGATGGCGCTTGGAGATAAATAATAATAATAATTGATATTTACGCAGACTATCATATGTTTTCGATTTAAAATGCTATATGAAATTGTACATCATAATTATTTGGAGCGCCAGTAGATGTAAAAAATCGGACAAGTGTTACATGTTAATTGTTAGGTTAGGTTAATAATTCTACTAATACAATGGGTAAGGGTAGTGAGTAAATGAATGTCCCCCATCAAAAAAAAAAAAAAAAAACGTTAATAATTCTAATTAACAAATTATGAAATATGAAGAAAAAAACAATTTTCACTTATATCGACAGTCCCCATGACTTCCTAGTTTTGTTTATGTTGTGGCCGAGTGCCTTCAGCGCTCGCCCCCAAAGTTCGGTGAAGCTGTAAAGACCCTGCCGGTCAACAGCATTAGTTAGATTAGAAAAAAATAGCTTTTTTTTATTATTTGGCACATATTTTCATTGGTTTAGCTTCGATTTTTTAAAGCATTCTCTCTCTCGTCTCTCTATCGCACTGCGAGAGACAAGGATAACGCTATACGAAAAGAGCTTGACGACTAAAAAGATAATAAATAGCAATATGTTGTAATTATTTAAAAAATTATTTTGTACAAATTAATGTTATATAATGAAACTTCAAATTATCCACTCAAATGTTACACAAAAGCAATGAAACAGCTGTTCGCACTAGAGTTAACCATCCGCCATCTTGCTAACCCGACTGAGCTGAATGTTTAAATTTTTTAACAAATAGTCACATTTTTGACAAATGGTTAGCTTAATAGCCGACATGCGGTTCAAAAGTCGCAATTATTTGTGACAATTGAAGTCAAATCAAGAAAGAGCATTTGTGGTTGGATGTTGCGTCGATTGGTTTAGGTTCGAATCATTGGATATTTTTTTTTTACCTTCATTACCTTAGTGGGGTGATTTGGGCTTCTTACCCCGGTTAGGTTGTGGCCACCATAGTGATGATGTTCGTTCATTCGTTCTCAGACTGTACTTCATTTATCGCGCAGATGAAATGCAGTTATTTTGAGTTACCAGTGTGAAGTTCGGTAATATATAGAAGCATAACTTGAGAGTTATGTTTTATTTATTTATCAGTACATTACATCTAATGTGAATTTCTTAGTCCCCACAAAACCGTATTTTCGATTTGACTGTCGGATCTAGTCTCCGTTCATAATTAACATACTAATACAACAATGTTATTAAATATAAATAATGTAATGTTTATTTTTGAAGGTACTTTTATTACTTTCATTTATCCCGTTGCCATCTTTGGCCACTTAACGTTAGATGAGATTTTAGAAGCACTGATTGTGCAGTTTTATATAGGAAAAACAAATGTTTGGTGCTAAGTTATTTTATAACAATGCCCAGATGGGTAGCTACCACCCTCAAGTTTGAAAAAACCTGTCGCCAAATACCAAGCGTGTTTCGGCAGCTTCATTTTAGAACCAATAGCTCTATGCTTAGTGTGTTTCCTATCCTGTGCCATATCGTCACTTAACATCAGGTGAGATTGTGGTCCGAACACTGGGTCTATTCAATGTAAAAAAAGAAGATTCCTTACAAATAAGTAATAATAATATTATAAAATTACCCTTTACAGAACGACCATTCTGATGAACGTCGTGCTGGTGCTAGACGCGGTTAGTATAAAATTATAATAACTATCATTTATTAAATATAACTAGAAATATAGTATCATTAATCTATAACATAATAAAATTCAATTTTCTATTCAAATATATGTGCTCCCTTCTAATTTCACTAATTTTCGTTTTGTTTATTCATAATGTCAGTGTAAACTTCACTTCATATTTTTAAATCTATTTCAATTCTTATTGTATTTATCTTTAAATGTTACCTAAGTTTGTTTTGTTGTATTTTGCCTTTAATTTGTATAGTTACCTCTTTTCACTTATCTGTCTTATTATCCGCTAACTCATAGTGTATTCGGATGGCTGTTTTCACGTGAAATAAGATATTATTCGAATAAAGGTTTTGATTAATATGTCTTAATAAAGCTTTTGTTTTAGTAGAGAAATAAACATTTCGTAACCAAACCGCCGAATCAGTCTTAAGTTTTAAAAGGAAAGATACAGACATACATATCATCACGCCTTTCTCCCGTGGGGGTAGGCAGAGATTACGTCCTTCCACTTGCTACGATCTTGACACACTTCTTTCGATTCCTCTACTTTCATGAGCGCTTTCATACATGCTTGTCGGTTATGAGTACTTTTTACCTGGCCTTTAAAAAAAAATGCTACTAAAAGGAAAGATGATTGTGGCATATCGAAAATCCTGAAGATAACTCCATATTAGAATTTATTCACAATAATGTTCCAAAATTGTCCTAGGCAGTGGTTACTATGCAATAAATTAATAAGAAATATTATATAAATATATAACATCAATTTCTCGAATTGTCAGACGATCGCGCGAGAGACACTCGCAGCTACAACAGGGACCGGCGCGACTATTCGAAGGACGATAAGGAGCGACGCGACGACAGGGACAGGCGCAGCGACTACAGGGACAACTCGAGCGACAGGCGAGATGGGCGAGACTACTCGGGCGACAGGCGACGCGAGTCACGTGACCGCGACCGTGACGTCAGCAGGGACGCCTCGGCCGACAGGGGCCCGCCCGCGCCCGACCGGCACGCGAAGCGAGACGAGGGCGAACAACAGAACGGACGCGCTCGCCCGAGCCGCTCGAGGGACCGCCGCGACGACGATGACGTCGACGTCGACGAAAAAGCATTGCCAAAATTAAAGGAACAGGAGAAACCAGTACGTATAGTTGTTTTTTTTTGTAATGAGATCCGGACCGTAGTTAGATAACATTGCACGAAGAATTGACAATCTTAAGTGGGGTCAACCGGTTCTCGAATGAGTGCCGCCTGCCGTAAGACACAGCGCAGGTAGGCCCTCACAAGGTGGACTGGCAAGATGATTAATATATAACATAATTCATGCAAGTATATTTTGGAAATTTAGTAAGTTTCTAAAGTGAGTAGTAAACTACTACTACTACTACTACTTGGAGAAGAATTAAAAATTTCCTCATGAGTGAAGTGTTGCAGTCAGTTTAACGTTATCATCATCACGTCAACTGCTAGATATAGATGTTCCCCAAACATCTCCAAAACAAGTGGGTTTATGGTAATTATTAATCACAAAAAATCAACTAATAACATGTTACAGTTGGTAATATTTTTTTCTTTTATTAAAAGCCCGTATTAATTTTATTTTAAGTGATTTATTATAGGGTTCATTTTTAACTTAATTTATTTTTTTAATGATTACAAAATAAATGAATACAATTATTACATTCAAATCCTCCTCTGAATGTAATTGATTAATGTAATTTACATAAAGGTTCTGTACTTTAGTTTGTAACATTACATATGCTCACACCTGTTTTCCCCGAAGGGTTAGGCAGAGGTGAAATAGCGAACTACACCACTCGTATTCCGCCGAGCTTAGTTCCGTCCCAGATGTGACAGAGGGCGAGCCTGTCTTCATATCGGGCACAAATTCCAAACTCCGGGATGATATTGAGTAGAAAAACCCAATACCACTTGACCAGACCCGGGGATCGAACCCGAGACCTCAGAACGGCAGCCGCACCGTAATACAACTGCGCCACCGACGCAGTTTGTAGTCTGTTATAATTTTTTTTTTTTTTTTTTGTTACAGAACTTTGTTGCGTCAAATAAATTCGCCTTCCTCGAGGATGCCGGCGATGATGGTTCTGATTAACACGTCCTAAAATTCGGGTGTACGTTTATATTACAGTGTCCGTTTACAGTTGACTCGAGTGTAAAGTGTAAATTTGAAGTTAAAAAAAAAGAAACAAGTGTATAAGGCTTATCACGGGACTTTATATGTGCACATAGACGATCTTAACATTGTGCTATGTAATAGTGAACTCAATTTATTATACTAGTGCAGTGTGAATCACAACGTTTATTACTAAGGTCGCGAATGATCACACTGCTTCGAAACCAGCCCCAGTCTTTATTGTTATTTCTGATATAAGCTTTTTCCATTACAAATTCCACTGATAATATATATATAAACTTTGTCTGGCTTTAAAACGAAGTCACAATAAAGGCTGGGGCTCGTATTTGTGACCGTTATATATAGTACTGATTGGTGTACATTTTTCTATGGGTTTGTTAAATAAAAATATTATATGAAGGATTGCAAAATACATAGTAAAAAATTCCGAAAGCAATATTGTAAAAAAAAAAAAAAGAGGTTCCAATTTTGTTCTGGTAATTAAACATGGAGACTATTTTGGTGTAGGTGCTTCTAATCAATTGATTGTGAATATTTTTGTTAATTTTTTTTTTTTATAGTTATATAAAATAATTCATATACTTACTCATTCATCAGGATCATTTATACAACAGTTTCAATATAATTTTATTATTTTAGGTAATATATCTCTTATGTTAAATACTTAGTCGTTTTAGGTTATATTAGTATAATGTATTATTTATCTGTACTCGCGATATTCCCCTATTATAATCGAGTGGGTATGATATTTGGTAAAACATGTTTTCGTTATATTTCCACAATGATTGTAATAATAAATTTAAATATGAAGAAACTAAGGTTATGTAAATTGAAATTAAACGACTTCACACATGTCTTTGTATTCTGTGAGTGAAGAAATGTTTACCAATATTTATAATACAATTATTATTTTGGGTACATCGTGTTCTGAATTTATAAATAAATTACATTTTTTCAATTGCAATTGGATCTTTTATTAGTAGAAATTAAAGAGCAACACAACCAGATGGTTCTTTTTATTTTCATACCAACCTTTGAAGCCTGTAACTTCGTTTTTTATCTTCTTTCCGTTAAGGAAATCTATAACAATATGAATCTACCATTTTATTAAACGTTAGTACATGAAAGCATAGTTCCAAAAGTGACAAAATTATCACGTTATTTTTATCCTGTACTTTGAGGCCGTTCTAATATTACGCAAGCAAGGATCCATAGGGTTTATGCTTTGCTTAATTTTGATAACATGGAATACAGTGGCGAATGCTGATTACTTAAGCTATATTTACTTATTAATCTTCTTTTGTTAAAAATTATGCCAATGATTAAGTTATCGGGGCAGGGTAACAGCTTTGCTTACTATTGCTGACAAAGGGGAAGGCTTGGAAATTTTGTTAACGTTATACTGGAACGGCCCTTTTATGAGAGAAGATACTAGTAGACTATGCAACCAAGTCGGACGTTAGGAACACTATCAATAAATGACGGAAAGAAAATGGTGGCGCCTTCTTTTTCAATCTCAACGGGAGTGATTGGGACATTTCAGAATTCATGCTCCGTGTCAATACTTGTACATCGTAACTAAACGTAAAATGTCACCAAAATTATATACCTAATAGTCTATACCGCAAGATAATTAATTTATAATGGCGACAACATTGCAAACCAAAAGCGCGTCAAGCACTCCAGAAACGTTTTCTTATTTTGGTTTCATTTACTCTTTTATGCTAAAGACAAAGATAGCAGACCGTGCAGCCAAGCAAAAACGTTTCGAACATTTTTCATATAACG
Source organism: Samia ricini (assembly GCA_014132275.2). NCBI lineage: Eukaryota > Metazoa > Arthropoda > Insecta > Lepidoptera > Saturniidae > Samia > Samia ricini. Next base: position 4,794,712 of record AP028162.1, read on the forward strand.
CTCTAACAAAGTGCACTCCATTATCATAGCTTTCCTTCCAAGGGAGTGGTTGTGTGATCTCAGAATTTACGGTCCATGCTATTATTCCACACTTCTGTGCACAATAAAGGAGTTGCAGGCGATGGTCAGTATTGTGATAAGAGCCCTTAAAGGAAGGGAACAGTTATATTACCTCTAGTCGTTAAGTTGTCGTTCTGAATATGAGTTATGTCATCAGGCAATTCGCAACCAGCTAATACCCTTAAAAGAGTACCAGTCGCTCTATGCTTTGTGGGTATTGGTTGCACGTCGGAGGTCGGGATCTGAAGGCATACGCCATATACCGACCCACAAACCAGTCTGCTCAGATGCTGGAAAGAGAAGTTGAGGAATTAATAGCAGGAGGTTCGCTAACGATTTTGGCTGGAGATTTCAACGCGAAGCATACCTCCTGGAACTACTAAAAAAAAATACGCAACCTGGCCGACAACTCTTGAAGCTTGCTAAAGACTATAGATTTGATATCTACAGCCCAGATGAGCCAACACATCATAGCCCGAGGTCGCAAGACGTTTTGTACATAACGTTGATAAAAGGGCGCCTGAATCCACCGAGGCAGAGAGTACTGCCTAATCTACCCTCGGACCATAGAACAGTCCTTCTCGAAGTCTCCGAGTTACCTACGCGAGTATTATTCCCAGCATCACGTATGTGGATTGATTGGGCAGTATTCGTGAAGGAACTAGACAGCACCACACCGACGAGAAAAATGTCCACGTCGGAAGATGTGGAATGGATGACGGGTGAACTCACCCATTGCATCCCCAGGGCTCGAGAAAAATCTACTTGCACCATTTCGATGGGACCGAGCCAACCTCTTACCCGTCGGATTCAGGATCTCATAAAAGAGAAACGAGTGCTGCGGAGGGAGTGGCAGAATATCCATTGCCCCTTCACGAAGACTAGACTTAACTCGATAATCCGAAGCGTGGGACAACCATATAGACGAGGTTATCATGGACAGCTCGGTCCCCTCAGTACACCGTCTATGCAAGAAACTATCGAGCACACCGGAGCCGGTCCACCCCTTATTGAGCGAAGATGGCCTCCCACGCTTCACAGCAACCTATCGGACGGAGATCTTTGCTACGTGTTTGGAGAAACGGTTCTCCCCGAACGACGAGGCGGACCTTCAGCACGTCTCAAGAGTAAACCGATACCTAGATAGCTACTGGACAGAGCCTGTAGTCGGCGGCAGCTCGTCGAACGTCCTGTTCTTTAACCCGGCCGAAGTAAATCGCGAGATCGAGAAACTGAAGCCCAGGAAGGCCCCCAGCGTGGATAAGAATACCGCTGTCATCCTGCGTCACCTGCCGCTGAGAACATTCGCGGCGGTGACGCGGCAATTCAACGGCATTATCCGCTCAGGGCACTTCCCGAATGATTGGAAGCTCGGACTGGTCCGCATGTTACCGAAGCCCGGAAAGAACCTGCAAAAACCAAAAACCTACAGACCAATTGCTCAACACGCTATCTAAGGTGTTCGAGAGGCTCGTGCTGGCCAAGATGCTGCCGCACATGAACCTGAGAGCCAAACAGTTCGGATTTAGAGAACACTGTACTGTTCTCCAACTTACGAGGGTCATAGATATAATAGATACCGCAAGGAAAAACATCACAGTTATACTACTGGACATGAAGAAAGCGTTCGACAAAGTATGGCACGAGCGGATGCTAAACAAATTGTTATACAACCACGATCCCTAGGAAGATTCTCCATCTCCTAAAGTCTTTCCTTGAAGACCGCCGCGTCCAAGTAGTGGTCGAAGGCCTAGTGTCTCGGGAGTTCCCTATGAGAGCCGGAGTCTCGCAGGGTAGCTGCCTCTCTCCCAGCCTATATGCCACTTACACCAACGACATACACGACATACCTGTGCTTGGTTGGACAGAGCTAGCGTTATTTGCAGGTGACGCTGCATACTTTCATGTGGATAATACGCCCAAAGACGCAACAACAGAAGTCCAAAAAATTCTTGACACTCTTTCCGAATGGCTACTGAGATAAAGGCTGAGAGTCAACGTAGGGAAGACACAGGCACTCATGACTAGTGATGATGAGTAGATTACCACCTTGCTTGACGCTCCAGGGACAAACTATACCGTGGATGAGGAAAGTCAAATACAAATAATAATCGAAACCTGACTTTTTCATGCACGTAGGAGATGTGATCACGTGGACAAGAGCGGCAAGGAAAATGCTGCGTCCAGTGCTCACCTCAAGATTACACTTGAGAACGAGGCTTGGTTTATGTAAAACCAATTTGACGTCACGATTTACTTTTGCCGCCCCTGCATGATTCACTCGCTTATCGGAAACGAACAAGAAACGGCTTAGAGCACAACAGAGCATCTCGCTTCGCATGATCGCGAAGGCACCGCGATACGTCAGCAACCACGTAATTGTGCGTGACTTACGTTTAGAGAGCCTGGATGCATTCGTAAGCAGCCTTGCAACCAACATGTTTCGCAGAGCGGACACGTGGGCGCACGTTCACCTCCCGAATATCGCGCCGTTGGTCACGTCCATGACCCCTCAGAATCCGAACGATAGAAGGATTAGCTCCCAGGAAACTCAGAAGATTACTCTACGAGGGACGCACCTTGCTGACTTGCCCGTAGGCGCGGACAAAGGAGAGGCAACAGTCGAAAGGAATAGCCCTGATGCGGTTTCCCCGTGTCCCCTATTAGTTCGTAAGTTTAGTAATAGTGTAGTTTGTAGTTTCCAGCATTGTTTATTTTTAAGGGAAAAATTGTAAATTTTTTGTTTATTAATAAAGGATTGTTAGGGAGCACATGTTGCGTTGTTGCTAAGCTGTTCGGATTATAACGGGCTGCACGAGAAGATTGCCAAGAAGGCAATTGGCCAACGACTACGCAACCTGACTCTTCCGGATCTCGGTATCTATGGCCAAAGCGATACAATACTGAATCAAACAAAACCAGTGCCAATCTTCAATGGAAACACTGGAGGTGTACTTTTGAAAATGTTATTGCAGACGCAGTTCCTCACCTTTCTAATGGAGGCATGAAATTAGTTACTCATTAACCATTTGTCTATTTGACCATTGTTATAGAAACTGCCGAGCATAATGCTAGTATTTTTGTGAAAAATTCTTTACATTTAAATACTTTGTCTAACACTGCAAATTCGTTATAAAAAGAAATGTCTCCGCGAACGATAGCTGCTTCAACAACAAAAAAAACGTTCATTAAAAAAAGAATTGCCCAGCTATTAATGCTATTTGTCAATTTTGCTCTAAAACAGGACAGTATGCAAACGTATGCCGCAGTACCAAACAAACGATGAATACAGTTCCTAATTTCAATGATACTAAACCTATAGAATTAGGTACAATAATAGCTGCCTCACCAATTAGTTTATAAAATGTCACTATACCAATAACAATAAATGATATACGAACGGACGCTTTGATAGACACAGGCAGCTGTGTCAGTTTTATAGATAAAAAATAACACAAACCATGAAGTTAAAAAGAGTGCCCTGCAAACAAGTTATAACGTTAGCTTCCTTGAGCCACATTTCACATGTAAAAGGAATGTGCTTTGTCAGACTACATATTCATGAACGAACTCCTTTTCTAATGGTCTGTAATCTTTGCGCCGATTTTATAATTGGCCAAAGCCGTTAAAATTTGTAATGTCATGGAAGCCTGGGTACCGTCAGAATCTTTATTCACAAATATATCCAAATATCAAGTCTAGACGATACACTGACGAAGATGAAGAATTTATACACAACGAAATTCATAAATTGTTATAACATGGGAGTTATAGAGCAAAGTGTATCACCATGGCGAGCCCAAGTACTAGTGGTGTCTGGAGGAGATATGCACCGCAAACGACTTGTCATTGATTATTTGCAAACAATAAACAAATTCACCGAGCTAGATATGTTTCCGCTACCATCTATTGAAGTTGTAATTAGTAAGATAGTAAATTATAACATATTCAGTTAAATTGATTTGAAGAGCGCTTACCACCAGATTTCAACATTGCAGAAAGAAAAATTCTATACTGACTTCGAAGTATGCTGGAATCTTTATCAGTTTACGAGAATCTCATTTAATGTAACTAACGGGGTAGTAGCATTCCAAAGAACACTAGATTTCATAATCAAAACTAAAGATCTGCATAGAATGTTCACTTATTTAGACGATGTAACTGTGGTAAAAATCAAGCGGCGCATGATGTGAACTTAGAGAAATTTATGCAACCAGTCAAGAAATATAAATTATTCCTAAATTAAAACATATGTGTATATTCCGATTAAAGCGTAAATTTGTTAGGATATAATATAATAGTCACAACAATATGATCAAACCAGACAAAGAACGTCTCAAACCTCTTCTGGATTTCTGATTCCCACAGATTCTGCATCTCTGAAAAGATCTTTAGGTCATTTGCTTACTATTCAAAATGGATTTTTAATTATTATGTCGATTACCCCTCAAAATTATACAATAGAAAAACAATGGAAAGCTGGCGTAAACGCCAGGTTAGTGCTCAAGTGGTTAGTTAAAACCAAGTTTGCTCTCTATTAATGTATCAATATATACGATAGCTACACCAAAAATACAATTTTAAACATTTTTGTCTCTCTGTGTGTTTGTTGGCTAATCTTTGGAACGGCTGAATTGATTTGGACGGGAGTTCCGCGTAACTTAGGCTACTTTATTTTTTCGAATATAGGATTCCGCGTAAAAAATTAAAAACTCATAAAAATTGGAATAAAATCCAATTCCATGCAGAGTTTTACTGATAGGTATTTGAATTTGTGAGAACTCTTTGCTTAATTTTAGTAGCAAAAAAAATGGAAAATTATTAGAGTCCCGGATAAAAAACAATTAAAAACTATAATACATAGTGGAAAATATATGAAACGCGGGCGCAACCGTGGGCACACAGATAAGATAGATTATTTGCTAATAATTTATAATTGTGCATGAATAAAAAAAAATAGATCTGATCTGATCTCACATCAATAAAAATCGTCGTTATTTGATGTACTTAGTTTTGAGACGTTAGCAGTTGCAGCTTCTTTGTAGTCATTTTTCTCAGAATTTTCAATGAATATGTATGAATAATTAATATAATATTGATTTATAATAAATCGAGATGACTTTTTCCATATTTATTTTTATATAATACAGAAAAAATTAAGTAATGGGCAACATTATTGTACGTATAGATTATGACGGCAAATCGAACGTTATTGAATAGAATTAATACAGCTTTCTCTTTACAGAATGTACGTATAGCTATAAAAATATTTGTAGCACTACTTTGAATTCGTTTTGGCATGGTGTACGATTTTATTGTAGTGTAAAAAGCAAAAATTCAATAACATTGACAAAACCTTTTTTACTGCGTGACAGCTAGTAACGCCAACATACAGAAATGAGACTTAGGTAAAATAACTGAACGGGCCATACTGCTATAATTCATCTCTTCCTAACATTACCTACTCCTCCACATAGTAATAATACTCTCTGTACTCATCAAATACGAATGTAACTTTTCATAAATTATAAACTAAAATTGTTTTCTTTATACGTGTACTTTAGTCTAGATTTTACAAATTGTAGTATGAAAAGTGTATAATTTCGTGTTAAAATTAAATGAAAGAGTTGCATATTTTTTCATTTTGTTTCTATATTTCCCAACAAACAATTTAAATAAATAATATTATCGAAATCAACAGGTAAGTATTTAAATTTGAAACAACATTATATTTAAACCATTTATTTCACAAGCAATAAAAATTTATTGACCATGCAAGAATTATTAAACAATTGTATTTTTAGATCATACATTTTTTATTAGTATAAGACTACAAATATAAACAAACCGAAGTTTTTAAATCAACGACAATAATCACATCATTGTAATGATAATCTCAACACTAGATAAAATGGATATAAATAGACTTGAAACAGCTTATTTCTAACGTATCTTATGGGTGTAGTCAAAGAAATTGAAGATTTCTCTATTCTTTTACTAGAACAAGAAAAATATACAAAAACATATGATGTAAAAAATATAAAGTTTGTATAATTCATTTTAATTATAAGTTCTGTGATAAAAATATCAAAATACTTATTAACTAAATATTATAAATTAAATACTTCTGACTACACCCTTGAAAAATAATGTTACCAATAATTAATTAAAATCCAATTTAATATTAAATATGCATGACATCCACTTTTCTACACTCATAGTACAAAACTAAGTTGTACTTCACTTTAATTGTATAAAAAGTGACAAGCCACTATGAGCATAGATTTAATAAAAAGAAAAACAACATAGTTTACACTGAAACACCAAAATATAACAATTTCATTTCTGCAGAATTGCTGTCATTAATGCATCTTTCAATTTTTTTGTCATATCTTCTAAAATCTCTGCTCTGACTTTTAATTTTTTTATTTCTCTCCTCTAATTCTACAGCTAACTGTTCCATCTGTAATTCCTTTAGTTTTCTATTCATTCTCGATCTTTTAGATGCCTCATTGTTCTTATCTCTTAATTCTCTATATTTATTTTCATGTGTAGAAATGGATGAGGAATTCTCATCTAAACTACAAACTGAGGATACTGTGCTCTCCCTTCTTTTAGGAGGTCGTCCTCTTCGCGCCTTCGTCAACGGCTGTGACCCTTCCAGCGCTAGAATCATATCTTTAATGGGTACACTAGGTTTTCTTCTTTTATATTTCCTTGTAGTTTGTTCTGTGTAAGGGGTGTATGTTTCATCTGAATCATCGCTGTCGTCATGTCTCCTTTTGCTTGGATGAGGTTTGACATCATCATTTTCAGACTCTGCATGAGATTCGCTTTTGGGAGTGATGGGCTCATATTCAACTGGTGACTCTTTGGAACAAGAGCTTTCTAAGTCAGGTCCTGGCTCATGAGCTGACCATTCTTTTGACTTCTGAAACAAGTGAAACAAATAGGTAAGTAGAAATAACATGAACAATATGTATATATTACTTTGGGTACAATTTAATTATTTGTCAATTTTACCACAATCACGTTAGAAGAAAGACATTCAAATTTGAGTAATTGATCAGTTTTTCATAATGATTTAAAATGTTATTAATAGCTGAATACATAACTAGGTTTAATTGTTATAAATGCATTTAATAATCGTAATTTTTACAAGGTACCTACCAAGGTTGTATGTGAACACTTCTCCTTTTCTAACTGCTCGACATAACTAAGTACCTCTGGTGTGCTGATTGAGTCTGTAGGCCAGGCTGGTGGTCGTGCTCCAACATCTACAGATAAACCTGAACTACGCCTTTCTACTCCTAATTCTTGTAAATCTCCCTTACTAGTCTGATCATTGTGTACAATGTATTCAGAAATGATAATGTCATTACTTTCTACCTCACGTGGTGTTACAGAAACAAATTTAGTATCAAAGGAGTCATCTTGATCAATGAAGGGCAAAGTGTTATGCGTGTACATTTTGTTGTAGTTGGTGTTTATGTGTGTTTGTTACCTCGATAGGCTTTGTGGCCAACCACGAGTTATTGGGGACGGGCCCCGACGTTAAATCTCCCATAACAACTGGCAATTTACTAATATCTAAAAATTGTTCTTGGAACGTTACTTTGTTTGGATCTTGATGTGTTAGATATTGATTAAATGGAGTAAATCCTTCAAAGTTAGGTGAAAGTGGATCTACTGGTGTTGTGTTTATAAAAGCCTGTCTGATAGGAAGAATTAACATCAAACGCATCCCACCCTTGGGGTGAGAGTGGTGTGTGTAGTGTGTCGTTGTTACATGTCCTATCTTCATTCTTTTTGGGAGGATCTGTAAAAGAAAACATTTCATTATATATTTTTAAGCAATCGTTTTTTTTATTCTATTTTCACGTATAGTAAATGTCTCAACAGTTGCCCGTTGAGTTGATTCAATGTTACTACTAAAAGTTATGCTAATTTAGTATTAACCTTGTGATATAAAATAATAATTGACTTGGTTAACAGAGGCCTTTTTCATATTAAATATGTATGTAATATAAGACTGACCAAAAATACTGATTAAAAACTCGCACAATGCTGATAATATTTCTAAAATAACTTTTCTTAGGTATGTATATGGTCATTTGAATAATGGTCGTTCATCTTGCTTTAAATTTTTTACTGTTTACTGAAGTCACCTGTAAGGTAATAAACAGTATGCTCACCAATGGTCAGAACTTGTTCTTCCTTTGCGGGAGCGGAGCACCACTGAACCAGATCTTGGAAGAACTCGCAGTCCGTTTCGTGAAACATTGTGTCCTCGAATAAGGGCTCCTCTTTCAAATATCCCTGAAAATTGAAGGGCTCATGTTAAATTTAGCTCTCACGCGAAAGCGGCTACTTAATTAACTTAATAATAATAATAATAAAATAGCATATTATTTGTTAGTACTCACGTGCGCTGGACTCTGCCTTACCTCTGAAAAGCTGGTCGTCGGCATCGGTGACGTCGGCATCGTTCCTGTGCATCCGTCTGTAACCACTCCGATCGAACCGTTCACCTGCTGACTCTTTTCCGGCTTTAAACGATCTATTTCTACCACTTTCAAAACACTTTGAGTCTTGTGACTCGTTTGTGAAAAAACCATATCTTTTGGTGTTTGAATCGTTGGACTGATTTCCGATATCGTCGCTCCGACTCGGACAGGTGATCTTTTGAGCAACCATTTTGTATAGAACTACAAACAGAAATGATACGACGTAACATAATGTGCATATAGTATGAAGCGAGGTGAGGTATGGTAAGTGAAGTGACAGGATATATATGTAAATAATGCAAAAGAAACTGTAACGATCAACAAAAAGACGCTCAAAACGTATAACAATGATCATATTATAAGGAAAAAGAACAAAATGAACGTGTTGTTTAATGATGGATTTTATGCTTGATGTTTATATATAAAGGTCAATGATTGTATAAATACGTCATATTTATGCAAATGTATAGCAGAAATAGATACATATATAAAAGAAACGAATATGGTATATATTAGCCGAAGTAATGACGATTGCATAAATATTAAAACGAAGTTTAAACAGATAATTTATGTATAGAGGTATATGTACGTATATAAAAAACGTGGGTACGTTTGAAAAACTGTTACGACTTTGTTGCTTTAGTTATGGTTATGCAATCAACATAGTTATGTCACCTGCCCCCTGCCCTTTGATGGCTTGTTCATGACGGAGTTCTATATCATTATAACAATTCTATTGACATATAATGAAACAGCAAAACTTTATTTTCGTTTACTGGTTCAATTTTAATAATCATTTTATATCACTAATATAAAACTTAATATTTAAATATTGCTTAAAAGTATTATTAAATTAAGTAATAGATATCTAAAATATATGATAAATCTATACTCCTTATAATATAATTAGTATAAGCATTAATATTTACATAAAAAAGTCTTATTTTAAAAAAACTTAAAAAATTTACGACTATTTTCTTAATTAAATGGAACTATAGAAAAAAGTATATGCCATATTCAACGTAAAAATTGCATTGGATATGTGTTAAATTGACATTCTTTCAAAGTTATCATTATTTAAAGTACCTAATTGTATGAATATGGACGACAAAAAAATTCATGTCCTTGTAGATATCTCAGTTATCTTATTTGCGATTCTGTTTACTGTGTTTTTATCGTACTGTTGCCTTACATTATCATATTTAAAACAAATGTAACCAATAAGGGAACAACATAAAAAAGCCATCACATGTAACATATAAATGACTAAGACAAAATGGCGAACTGTAAAACCAGCAAACTATTGATTAGTGATTTAATGACCTTTTAAAGAATTTTTACGTGAAAATGAATAATGATCCAGTGCACAACGAAGAAGAACATTAAAATGATAAAATATATATAAATGCACGTAACTAGCTGGTTATCTTTTTTTGTAATTTTTTTTCAATGAAAATGAAGTCTATCTTTGAATATTTAATAATTGCTATTAATTAATCTTGGACTTATTCAAAACAAGTTCTTTTGACACTCATTAGAAAAGTCATATCTTTGCTCAATATCTAGTTTGTTTTTTTTTTTAAATTTGTTTGCAGATGTTAATATAATTGTTATATAATAAGGGGGGGCAGAGTTTAGAATTTAACTATTTGAGTATAAAGGCGTTGTACTATTGAAACTTTTTCGTAAGTTTTGTTTTGTTTCTTGATTCAAACACCAACGGGTCCTGTGAACAAACAGATTAACAGGAACAAACAAGGTGAACGCAATTACTTACTTGTTTGAACTCTTCTTGAGCTCCTAATGAAATCTTAACTCTTTAGGCAGCCAGCCAAGTAATTGTCCCGACAGTAGGCCTATAACAAAAAAAAAATCTTGTTAGTATATTGATAATTAACAGCTAATTCAGGCGAGTGGTGTCTATGAAGCCGCTAACAATACTGAATAGTGAACATCAGCAAAAATTCAACGTGTCAAATTAAATACTCAATACAGTATCATGTATGTGTGTGGCTTGTATCTATGAGGTAATGTCATGTGTCGTTCGTTTATCACGTTTGGGTATACTTTATCAATGACCTCGATGATAATTATCAGATTGAAACTAACGCGAAATATCGATATAGATTGTCATATAAATAAGTCCATACCCAGTATTTAATCGACGTTTAAATTAGTTACAAATTAAAAGTTTAGTATGATTCGGAAATCTTCCAAAAAATTTGAAGTGGAGAGTTTTCGGACATAATTAGTGTTAAGGAATAAAATAATCATTTAGTACTTATTAAAAAAAAAACAAGTTATTTCAGAAACAATTTTCCACACGCATAGAGTCAAACCATTATTACACGGTATCATGTAGAAATTGACTATCATAATTTAAATAATCACACAAAATCATGATCAGTTGACCGGAATCTGGTGAATATAGTTATTAGGACTAAACCGAAAACGTGCTATATAACCCTATCAAAAAAATACAGATTAAAGAAAAATTCTTCAAGCAGTATATATTACAAATGCTATGTATTACGAAAAGTGGCAATTTACCAAGAAATTATTGATACACGGTTTAGAACAAGAATGACTTAAAACTACGGATAATAGAATAAAAATAAACGAAAATAAACCAATTAGTAAAGGAGAAAATTGTTGCGCAATATTTTTTAATAATGAAATATTGTCTCTTAAAAGCTTCATCAGCTACATCAAATATTCAAAATAGACAAACATTAATTTATTAATGTTAATTCACATTGACGCACTTTCAAGTGGGGTGGCTTTTGTTTTCCAACCACTAAATACGTCATCCAACTTAGCGACAAGTCGGAACATGCGCACTCCGCGCTGACCAATTATTTGTTATTAAACGCATTATAGGTTTTTTTTATTAACCACATAAAACAAAAATTAGATCTAATATAGTCATATTAAATGTATTATTGTTTTATCTTGTACTTTTATAAATATCATTATCAGTACAGGTAAAACTTACCTTGTTACGAACAAATAATGTAACACCTCCAGTCGTTTAAAAATTAATATTCAAACGTCCTGACCAAAATAAAAATAAAATAATTCTTTAAAGGACGTATTTTCTTGTGTCACAAACGAAAATCTTTTTTTTAATGACTCTGTTAATAAAAGACTGGGCACGTGCGCCACGTCAGAATACAGAAATTGTTGTGCAACGTTAAAAGCTAAAGTGACGTTCTAGGTTTTCCTTTGCCCCTCCACTCAACTTTCGTGTTCTAAAAATATCCGTCTCGTTTAGCCATTGGTTCGTTCACATGACGTCAACTTGTTTAACCAATAGAATTTATCCAATGTCACGAGACGTAGCTATACGAGGTCGAGTTTTATATTTAATTAATTATAGATATATGTAAGTATGTATTGTATATACTTGATGCTTGTTGTTTTACACAGGTTTTAAACTCCGGGAATTCACGCAGAAGAAAATAAGCGGACGGGTGTTTTCTTGATGAGTCATAAAGTAAGAAAAACAGTCGAAGTTTCCTGGTATATCTAAATGATATAACAATTATTACTTCATGCTATACGTTCATTTACCTTTTATATAAATCATATAGTGTCTGACTATATTTTTGTAGAATATATTTTGTAATAGTTCGTTTCGCTGCCTTATCGAATGATAACATATTTTTTTTTTCAATAAATCTTTGTGAAGTTAAAAAGGATAGGTTTATTTAAATAAAAACCCTTTAATAGAATCGCACCATAAGGCTATCAAATTATATCGCCGCCTTACCAGGAATGTCCAAAAGTAGTAGCTAAATTTACGTTTTTAACCGACTTCAAAAAGGAGGAGGTTATCAATTCTTCTGTATTTTTTTGTATGTTACTCTTTTTCTCCCTCAATTGTGGACCGAATTACGTTATTTTTTAAATTGAATAAGTACACTTCTGAGGGTAATCCCATTTCCAAATCAGATCTGATCCGTGGATCTCGGGATAATCAAGAGGGTTTCTCTATCGAGGGTCAATCGAAATCTATAGATTGTTTATACATTTGCTTCCACAGCTATTGGAGTGTTTGTGTAATAGCAGTAGCAGCAATGTAATTTTGCTGATCTGATGATGGAAGGTGCAATATTTTAACGAGTAGGAGTAGAATATTTTTTTTGTTGTTTTACTCTATGTATGTGCACTAACAGTGAATAAAAAAGAGGATAAAGAACAAATTAAAACGGAAATAAAGTTATTTTTAGAGAAAAAATAAAAAACCGGTTTCAAAACTGTATCTAAAGGGCTAAAAGTACATACTTAAACTAAAAAGTAGAAAAAAATAACTTGTTTAATTAAAAACAAAACCGACTTCATAAGAATATACTATAAAATGCACAAAAAAAGTAAGTAAATAATTACTTTCTTAATCTACTTCTGCTAACTTCGATAATCCTTTAATATTGGAGTCGGTGCCAGCTATAGTTAACCAATGTACTAATTTATAAATTACATATAAGCTTAAAAAATTAGCTACGTACATTTACACCAATTTGTTATCCGTAATCTGGCACCGATTTCAAAATTATTTACGGTTTTAAAACAAAGGATATATCGAAGTTAGCAGAAGTAGATTAATAAAGTAATTATTTATTTACTTTTTACTGCATTTTAGTGCCACAAAACAAGCTAATGTTACATCACCAATGAACATATAAGCTAGACGTTCAACAGAACCAATGCTGCTGTTACTTGGCTATCCCGTTTGGGAAATTAATGACAATTCCCTACACCCGATATTTGGACTAGGACAGAGAGAATAGGATCACCATATAGTCTGTACAGTCATACTAAACCTGCATGGGATCCACTAGTTTTTGAAGCAATATAAGCCTCATCACCGGTTTAGTTTGGAAAAGTAAATTCTCAAACTATAAATTCAAATTTGAGGTCACAAGCTTTTTTTACTTGTAATTAAACAATTTCTAACAACTGTTTAAAGAATTTATGGTTAGATTCTCTCGGGTTTTCCCATAACACAAAATCAACGCACTTTCTTTTCCTCATATACAGAGTGATGTAATTAAGTAAAAAATAACATGTTCGTTTGATATTCGTCGAAACGTCTAGTATAAATGTTTATTGAATACGCAAGAATAGCTCTTTCTTGAAAATGTATGTATCCGTTTATTAGTAAACTTTTTTTACAATAGTATTTATTTGATGGTGATGAGACATTTCGTAATAATGCCCGCCTGGGTAGTTCCCTCCCTCAAGTTTGATAACCTGTCGCCAAATACCAATAGGTGTGTTCCGGCAGCATCAACCAGTAACTCTAAGCTTAGTGTGTTTACCATCCTGGATCACATGGTCACTTAACACCAGGTGAGATTGTGGACAAAGCACTGAGCCTATACTGTGTCAAAAAAAAAATTACCAAAAAATTTCATCTAAGCGTTTGGTCGAAAGTTTAATAATACCTATACTAAAAAAATAACAAAATTCGTATCACGCTATAAAAAATTCGATTATCATATGTGTAAGTGCATACTTAACAAAGTACATCGTGTTAGGTAAGTAGGTAGGTACCTAATATGTTGATAAACTTCCGAAATAAATACGTTATTATATGCTAATCATGGTGCAAGTACTGCCCCGATCGTCTTCGATGAATTGTTTTTAGGTCAAATGACTCATCCATTTCCAGCCTGACATTGAACCAGCTCGGGTTCATTGACCTAGAATACTTTCACGAATTTATCGAAATGATTTACATAACTGCTTAATCAAAAACTCCTATTTTTTTCTGTATAGGTAATGATGATATAATGTTATTCAAAATATATGACTTATGTTTTTTTTTTTATATATATAGTTTAAAATTAATCTCACCTTATTTTAAATAACGATGAGACTTAAGATACTTTGTAAAATTACAAAAACTGACTCTCGGGAGATGCTGGTGAAATAATAACACTAGGTGTTAAATTTGTGTCAGGTGAACATAATAACCCCTGGATGAAAATTCTCTTTGAGAATCGGGCGAAGAGGTGTGGGGGATAGAGCCTGTGGGTCAGGCAGCGGCTTCCCTCACATCCCCAACGGGCTAATTTACTGGACGTGGCCCTATTGGGCCTGCTGCAGGGGACGACGCGGTTGAGCGTGGTTAGCCCGGTGGACTAATCCGCGTGTCTCATAGATGGCTGAAAGGTCGGAGGTTCGAACCCAGGGTGGGTAACACATTTTCCGAGAGCGTGGTTAGCCCGGTGACTAGTCCGCGTATCTCATAGACGGTACGACTGAAAGGTCGGAGGTTAGAACCCAGGGTGCGTAACACTTATGCATACTCCCCTAAAAAAAAAAACCGATCCCGTATCGTCCCCTGAATGCGGCGGACGGCCCCGGAGGGTTTAGTGGGTACTTCCGGCGCTTCTCGCCGGTTGAGTCCCACACTGGTGTGGAGACGTCTCTCCGCACCCCCCTACCAACTTCATTGGGGAGACCTCGGTCTTCTTAATGAACTTGGTAGGGGTAGTGCGTGAATGCATTCCCCTCGTCAAAAAAAGGTGAACATACTGAGCAGGGGACGACGCGGTGCTTGTGACACCGATCCCGTATCGTCCCCTGAATGCGGCGGACGGCCCCGGAGGGTTTAGTGGGTATTTCCGGCGCTTCTCGCCAGATGAGTCCCACACTGGTGTGAAGACGTCCCTCCACACCCCCCTACCAACTTCATTGGGGAGACCTCGGACTTCTTAATGAACTTGGTAGGGGTAGTGCGTAAATGCATTCCCCTCGTCAAAAAAAAACATAATAAAAAATGTGACCATTGCGACGTTTAGCTCCTGAAAGGTATAACTCGTCTTATAATAAGATTCCAACCCACGTCGATCAATAAAATATCCAACCACACGTCTTCTACTGAGCCATAAATTGTTTATTAATTTTGGATCGCTAAAACATTACCCAATTACAACAGACTAATAATTAATAAATTATTATTTCTCATTAATTAAAGCACTTGCCAGTAAAACTGTGCATTGAGTCGGATTTTATTAAAAAAATTATAAGTTTTAATTTTTTACAGGCAACCCTAATTATTTTCGAAAATTAAAAGTACCCTTAGTTACGCGGAGTAACTACAGCTATCAACCAAAAAATGTCCCGTCAAAATCCGTCCGGCCATTCTAGAGATTAGACGGAAAGACAACTTAAAAAAAAATTGTTGTTGGTATAGTTTTCATATATACATTAATGTCTATTTAGTAAAAATAAATGTATATATTACATTTAAAGGTGAATAAATACCCAAACTTGTTGAGGAATGAGAGATATAGAACGGGCCGTATTTATTAAATCAAAATTAATATTCAAAGAGTTAATCTAATATGACATAGTTTTATAACAAATCTGATGGAATCTGTATTGTTTTATAGCTCACGTAAATAACTTGAAACATGTAAAGACATGCAAGGTCTTAATTTACTTGGGAAATGTACACGGCCCTCCAATTGATTTTGTCATTTGTATTAATTGTTTTATTATTCAATGTTTTAAAAAAAAAACTAAATAAACTCATAATGCTACGGATAATTTGTTTAATACCTATGTAATAAGGTAAAATAACAATAACTTATAAGTAGGTATGTATATATATACAGACTAAGTTATAAGGAACTAAATTGTTGGCGATTCACTCCATAGGCAACCCATCGGGCCTCTATCGAGTTCCGACGCGACTTCGTAAACCTACGTCACGGCGCTATGAGTATTATGATAAAACTTGATAACCATGATTTGCGATTTTTTTTGTCCGCGTACCTACCTACCTAACTGAGTACCTACTCTATTTGCTATGACGAATAATAATAATCTTTATTATCTATACTTATATAAATCTATAAAGGAACAAAATCTTTAGGCTGTACCTAAAAATGTTTTTGTAAAAACCAATCAGGGAGAATCTGTACTAATAAATAAAATTCAAGTGTCTCTTTGTAATGTCAATATTTTTTTTTTTATATTATTAAATAGATATGAATTTATATACGAAACCTATACCAAAAGTACAATTTTTAAAATTTTTGTATGTCTGTCTGTCTTTTTGTTCCGTGTAATAGTAATAATAATAATCTCGGAAACTGCTGGACGGATTTTGAGGGGACTTTTTTTGGTACATAGCTGAAGTTACTCAGTGTTTCTTAGGGTATATTTAATTATCGAAAATAATTATTTCCGCTTTAAAATTTTAAAACTCATAAAAATTTGAATAAAAATTTTACTTTATCTTAATACTAAAAAATGTATTAGGGTTCTGTATAAAAATTAAAACGCAGTGGAGAATATATGAATATAGTGATGCATAAATATTTCTCATAAATTCAAGCGCTTGCTCGTATA
Source organism: Samia ricini (assembly GCA_014132275.2). Classification (NCBI taxonomy): domain Eukaryota; kingdom Metazoa; phylum Arthropoda; class Insecta; order Lepidoptera; family Saturniidae; genus Samia; species Samia ricini. The sequence continues at coordinate 4,811,646 of AP028162.1, forward strand.
AATGCCTTGAATCGGATTTTATTCAATTTTTTATGAGTTCATTTTTTTACGCGGAACCCTAATCATTTTCGAAAATTAAAAGTATCCTAAGTTACCCGGAGTAACTTCAGCTATCTACCAAAAAAAAGAACAATGCAGTAAAATCCGTCCAGCCGTTCCGGAGATTACCCGGAACAAACAGAGAGAGACAAAAAAAATTAATTGTTTCAATTAAACTGTTTTTTTTTTTGTATAGGTATCGTATATACATTCATATATATTTAGTAAAAAAAAATATTGACATTACAAACAGATATTTCAATTTTATTTATTAGTTTAGACTAGCTGTGTGCCCGCTGCCACGCCCGCGTACTATATGTTCTCGACTTAGTTTTGATTTTTTATAGGGAACTCAAATTATTTTTCTTAATTTTGTAAATAATAAGATAATGTGAAACTATTTATTATAAACTCACACAATTGCCCGTCAAACCGATCATTGAGTCGTTTGTGTTTTTAGAAACCAAACTTTTGTGTTGTTTTTATTGTGGAACCCTTTTAGTTTTCCTGAAATTATTTCTAGTACTAAAAAAGCAAAGATACCTTTCACAAATTCAAACACTTGTCTGTGAAACTGTGCGTTGAAACGGATTTTATTATAAATTTCATAAGTTTTAATTTATTTACGCGGAATCCTATTTTTTTCCAAAACAAAAGTACCCTGAGATACATGGAGTAACTCGAGCTATCTACCAAAAAAAGGCACGTCACATTCCAGGAACAAACAGACAGATAATAATTTGAAAAAATGTACTTTTGGTATAGGCATCGTATATATATATATATATATATATATATATATATATATATATATCTATTTAGTATAAAACAATATATTGACATTACACAGAGACACTTGAATTTTATTTATTAGTATAGATGACAAGTAAGGCAGGTTAGTTATTGTTAGGTTATTTAAATGATTACGCTATACCAAAATTTTGTTATTTAAACTTACACGGAATAGGCTCAGTACTTTGACCACAATCTCACCTGATGTTAAGTGATGATGTAGTCTAGGATGGTAAGCAGTAATTCTCCTTCTTGTGCTCGAATTAGCGGAACATTTTGTTATGCGTTATTAAAAAATGAGCTACCACCATGCAAAAAATGACCTATCAGCATGCGAGAAATCTACAGCTTTAGTTAAATAAATAATCCAATCTAATAGTAAAAGCAAAATAGTGCGAAACAAGTGAACCACTTAATACGCTTATGAAAATGCGGAAATTTTAGTTCTTTATGCTTAAATATACGCCGCTTTGAAAGCAAGAATGTTTCTAACAGCGGTCAAGAATACCTCGAAGTAAGACGACATGAGTAATACAGATAATACATTACTATGCAGTTACCCTATACAATACGTTCCTAATAGCGTCAACAAATATCATCCAAGGGCCGCATGCGGACCGCAGTTTTACGACCACTGAGTCCTAGATGATATAAACATATGAAGGTGGTGGCAAAAAAAAAAAAAATATACAGTAATAATGGATAGTTCGTAATCAAAACAGGACAATGTGGTAAAGGTGTTGATATTTTTGAACTGTATTATCTCCCCATTTCAGATAATACGTGACTCATATTTGCGAAAATCAATTTATAAAATGATCCGTTTAGTCGTGAACTCTACGTAGATACTAGATAAGAATATGCAATGAAATTTGGCATATTTACTTATCTGTATCCTTTGGCATGAAGTATGCATATCATAGCTACCATACACTGTATTTTGAATAATGGTTATCTAGTTAGTAGTTAGATAATTCCAGTCAGCAGTAAATTTTTACCGTAGTATTATGACATGTGGACGTTCGTACTGTTGATGTTTGTTTGTTTTTTTACTTGTCATCAACTATTTCACAGCAAGCCGGGAAATGCATTTACGCACTACCCTTATCTATTGTATTTGCGGGATCAGAGTCCCCCAAATACAATAGATAAGAGGGCACGGAGTGACGAGCTCCGTGCCAGTGTAGGACTCACCCGGGCGTGAAGCGCTCCGGAAATACCCACTAAAACCCCCCGGAGCCGTCCGCTGCATTTGGAATGGAGGCGACACGGGGTAACTTTCGCAAGCACCGCGTCGCCCCCCTGCAGCGAACCCACCAGGCCCGTCAGTGCAATGGCCCAATGGGGATGGAGGAGAAAAGTTCCCCTCCACCACTTAGCCCGCCTCTTGAGGAGAGGCATGACCAAAGGTCAGACATCCAGGGGGCGGGATAAATACCCACCCCCCCAAAGAAGGACAAGGACAAAAAAAAAAAAAAAAAAAAAAAAAAAAAAAAAAAAAAAAAAAAAAAAAAAAAAAAAAAAAAAAAAAAAAAAAAAAAAAAAAAAAAAAAAGCAGTGGCGGGCAAAAGGGGAAAAAGGGAAAAAAAAAAAAAAAAAACCGGCCACGCTATGTACGGAGAAAGCTCCGCGCATAGCGCGCCCGTCTCCCTCTGGGCCTTTTACGCCTCCGAGGATCCGCCCCCGGATCCTCTTCACGGGCCCTTTCGGCCGCCTCCTTCTGCGACATTATCGTTTCGCAAAAGGAGGCAACCACCTCCCAGACCTCCTCGCTGCCGACCATGGCCTTAATGACCGTCGACAGCGAGAGGTCTGACCCAACCGCCGCCACCACTGCCCGGCGCGGCTCCTCCCATACGGCGCACTCCGCAAAAGTGTGGTGCGCCGTATCTTCCGCCGCACCACAGTGGTGGCACACCGCCGACGGCTCCCTTCTAGCTATGTTGTGCAGATACCACCCGAAGCAACCATGCCCGGATAGTATCTGCACAAGCCTGAAGCTGAGGGAGCCGTGACGCCTCTCCATCCACTCCCGGAGGACCGGGCGGATGGCGTCTATGGTTGGTCGCCCATAGCGCGCATCCGCCAGGTCCTCCTCCCACCTGCCTAACTCTATCTCCCTCCTCTCCTTTCTAATCTCTGCCGGGTGCAAGCGGAGCCCACCACCATCCCTCCCCGCTGCCGAGTACCGGTACACGGCAGCGAGCACCTCCGCTTCTCGCTCCCACGGCAGGGAGCCGGCGAGCACACAGGCCGCCGCCGTGGACACCGTGCGGTAACCGCGCACCGCCCTCAACGCCACCGTGCGCTGCACTGATCGCAGCACACGGATATTGCTGGCGTTGAGGGCGTCCGCCCACACAGGTGCCCCGTAGACGGCCATGCTTCGCACGACCCCTGCGTGGAGCCGGCGGCACCTCTGGCCAGGCCCCCCCACATTCGGGAGGAGCCGCCCCAGTGCCGCCGCGGCACCGGCGATGCGCGGTCCGAGTCCCTTAAAATGGGACTCGAACCGCCATCTCCCGTCCAGGGTGAGGCCCAGATACTTCATCTGGGCCTTCACCCGGATCCGGTGCCCCCCCACCGAAATGCTCGCCCCAGGGGGCGGCCCATGCCGAGGCCCATGAAACAACAAGGCCTCGGTCTTTTCGGCCGCTACCCTGAGCCCGAGCATCTCGATGCGCTTGACCACCAGGGCTACTCCCATCGTGGCCAAGCGCTCCACCTCCCTCCACCCCCCCCCCCCCCGGGCTACGACAAGGGTGTCGTCCGCGTAACAAATCAGGCGCACCCCACTCGGAAGTGCGCCCCGGACGACCCAGTCGTAGCCCACGTTCCACAGGAGCGGTACGAGCACCGACCCCTGTGGAACCCCGCAGCCCGCCGGACGCCGGACGACGACGCCTTGGCTGTCCACACAGGACACCTCCCTCCCTCGGAGATAGTCCTCCACCAGCCCCCGCAGATAGTGGGGCACTCCGAATGATCGGAGCGCCGCCACTATCACAGAGTGCGGAAGGCTGTTGAAGGCGTTGGCGATGTCGAGCGACACCGCCAACAACCTATCCCCCTGAGAGGTGGCCTCCATCGACCACCTCTTCAGCCTCACCAAGGCGTCTACCGTCGAGCGTCCCACCCGAAACCCGAACTGCACGTCCGCCAAGTCCGGCCCCACGTCCCTCATATGCTGGATGATGCGGGAAGATATTATCCTCTCGAACATCTTCCCGACATCATCCAGCATGACGAGAGGCCGATACGCGGACGGGCAGTCCAGGGGGCGGCCCTCCTTCCCTATGAGGCAGAGACGGCCCTGTTTCCAGGGCCTAGGGAACTGTCCGACCGTCATACACCACCGGTCGAACAGCTCCCGTACTCTGCCCCCTAGGTACCTGAGGGCCAAACCCAAGACGCAGCCCGGGACCCCGTCAGGCCCTGGCGCCTTTCGTCTCCCGCGCAGGCGACGTACCACCATCTCCATCTCCCCATCACTAGTGTGGGGAGGGAGAAGGTGGTCGCTCGCCTCGGCCGGAACGAGAGGCGCCATCCTGGGTGGAGAGAACCCTGGAGGGTCGTGGGGAAACAGCGCCTCCACAACCCTCTCCAGTACTTCCGGCTGGAGAGTCTCCGTTATTGGGGACGCCTGGCCCCGGAATTTCTTCCGGGCGGCCTTGAACGGGCGTCCCCACGGATTTCTCTCCAGCGACTGGAGGAGTTCTCCCCACGCCAGATCCTTGGCCCGACCAATTGCTGCCTTCAGGGACTCCCTCAAGTCCCTGTAGGCAGCATCCAGTCGGGCCACCTCCACGGGGTCCCGTCTGCGCCTTCTTCGAGCGCGGGCTACCTCCCTCCTTGCCGCGGCGCAGGTCTCCCGGAGCTGAGCTAGCTCCGAGGACCACCAATACACCGCCCCCGCTTATCCGGGCGGCGTGTGCACCGCGGCATCGACGCGTCGCAGATCTCCGTCAACGCATGTCGCAGACGGAGAGCGGACGTGTCAACTCCCTCCCCCCGTGGCCACCGTCCCATCCCCCAACTCTGGACGATGGCCACCTCCTCAGCCAACTCCCGGTCAAGCCGGCTGAGGACCCAGCGGGGGAACGGCGCTCCCCTGGGGCGGCGTACCCTACCTTCTGAGTCGGAGGCGGAGACCTCGAACCATATATATTTATGGTCCGAGAGCGTCTCCACCTCCTCCCTCACACGCCACCCCCAGACGTGCCGTGCGACGGCCGGCGATGCAAACGAAAGGTCCACTATGGACCCCCGTTCCATCGCACGCACGTCTGCGCCGTCCCACGGTTGAGGAGGACCAGCCCGATTTCACAGCAAGCCTAACAATTCAATAGTAAAGAAATACTGGATTAAGTACACTGCCCAATTATAAAAATAGCTGCTCTTAAAATTTCTAGTTTTTAATAGACATCTTTGTTGAAAGCTCCGCTTCTTGGTCACGAGTGATTTTCAAACAACGTTTGGTTATTATTTATTCAGGACACATGTACGTAATTTAGGGTGTTAAATAAGTACATCAAATAAAGCGTTTAAATCACAAGTTAACCACATATGATGACTGGCGTTTCGGCCATGACTGTCTAGTATCGATACTTATAAAATACTAGCTATGTGCCAGCGGCTTCGGTCGCGTTACATACATATATTCTTCACTGCGTAATATAGTTTTTAAATAATGTTTTGATGGTGCTGTCCATTTAATCGTAGTTTGTACACAAGTTCATGAGGTTTATTATTTTTTACACGGAACCCTAATTACTTAGCTATTTTCCTAAAAAAAACTTTTGGTCCTCAGAGAAAGCAAATATATTTCATACAAATTCAAGCACTTGCCAGTAAAATTGTGCATTAAATCGAATTTTATTCACAGTTTCACGAGTTGACCTTACGTTTTTCAAAAAAGAAAGAAAAACAACTAAATTTGAAAAAATGTGGTTTTGGTATAGACACCGATATAGTAAAAAAAATAGTAAAACGTTTTTATTTTGATATTATAAACACACACTTAATTTTATTTAGGTTGTGTATATCCGGTTGCGGATGAAAAAATATATATATATTGTTGTCACCAAAAATCTACTATTATATTATAGTTTTGGAAAAATAACCTACCCGGTAATTATAAATGCATAAGTTACAGATATCATTTAATACGTAAGAAATATTAAGCTTATGTATATAAGCCTCCAACAAAATTGTATAGAACAGTTGCGCCATCTTGTGTGTGTGTGAAATTATACATTTAGTAAAATATATAAATTAGATTTAACACGTTATAATTGAAAGTTTTTAAGTATACGACTTATGCAAATAATTAAAAATAAGTTTAGCTCAATGAAATCATGCACGTAATATATATTTAGTCAAAGTTATGTAATAATAATAAAGTTTCATCTTTGGACAGATAATTTATTATTTTACAACGTGGCGCGTAATTTAATTTTTTTTAACTTGAGTAAGATAAAGTGTCTTTAATGAACTGAATGTGTCATTATTTAATATTTATATTTATATATATTTATGTTCACATACTAATAAGACAAATAACAGAAACTTGTACTTAACTAAACTGAAGTAATAATAAAAATACTACTTACATTTTGATGTGTCTTTTATATGTGGATGTCTTATATTTTCTGTCTTTTCTCTGACAACAAATATGTGTCTTATGCAAATTTACTTGCATCAATAGCGTATTATTATTGTTGTAGACAAGCCACTCTTGATTATGCGTGTTATAATAATTATTTTTTTTGGGCGTACACGCAGGACATCATAAATATCTCAGAGCCTTTCTTTGATTTGTGTTGATTTATTGATTGTCTAAATTCAGAACAGAATTATAAAAGGAGGTCTTAATAACATTAAGACCAATTATAAAAATGGGTTAAAACTTTATAACAAAATTTAAATCTTAAAATAAAAATAAAATCTACTAGAATAACCAAATCTAGCAAGTGTCGTTATCTTGGATTAGAAAATGCTAGTTACTTTACAACACAATTTTCTCCAAAATATACAGTACTGTGCAATTAGTTATAACAAGCTCTGTCGATGATTCTTTTCGGAATGATCTCTTATGATCTCAGACCTACACTTCTACGAGTAAAATTCACAACAATTAGTATGGAAGCTGATAGAAAGGTTTTGTCTGATGCAATAGATACGTTTCTTTATACGTAATCTTTAGCAGTAACACAAAATAACAGTCATAATATTTACATAATAAATTCTAATGAACCTTATGTTTATTATTAATTTACTACTTAGTTTACTTAAGTATAACATTTGTGTTATTACAGCCAAAGGTATGTTTTAATACAATTTATTACGAAGACACGTCTATAACTTTACGTGAAATGAAACTCGTGACGTCTATTGTTGTTATAGGTCATTCAGTCATACATAGCTTTGTTTTTTTCTGACATATTTGAATATTGATTTGTTTTGTAATGCAGTATATTATGTATTTTGGTTTTATATATCTAGGTACAGATAAGATAATTTATAAGAATTCTATTTACGAGTAGCGTATCTATCAAATAAAACTTTTATGTACAATAAAAGTATGATGCAACAGTGTTTATGATGAAATCATTCAAACAGTTTTTCTATAGTTTTGTAACTTTCGTCAAGAGTACGATAATTAATTTTCTTTGTCCGGATTTCGAGGGAGTAGACTGCTGAATTTTAATCTTTCTTTCATTATTAGATTTTTTCTAATCTTGCTAATGCTGTTGACCGGAAGGGCCTTTACAGCTTCACCGAACTTTGTGGACGAGTGCTGAAGGCACTCAGCCGCAAAAGGTAACTAGCACAAGGGTACAAACCTCGGCTTGGCCACTACCTGAGTGTGAAAAGTCCGGAAATATTAGAATTTTATATGAATTAGTCTAGTTATAGTTTCAAATCTTACGAGTTAATGCTTTTGTCGAAGGAAACGAAGCGATGATGTTTTGATGATTTGTTTGAAGCAATGATGGCGCGGTGGGTAGTGCGGCCGGATTCCGCGCCAATCGACGTGGGTTTAATTCCACTTATCCAACTCTAAAATCGGCCTAAGCTTTCGGTGAAGGAAAACATCGTGAGGAAACCATAGCATGGTGGTAGGGCATTTTCTAATGATGCCCGCCTGGGTAGCTACCACCCTCAAGTTTGAGAACCTCTCGCCAAATACCAAAGGTGTGTTCCGTCAGAATCACTTGAGAACCAGTACCTTTTTTTTCTTTTTTTTTTTTACGAGGGGAATGCATTTACGCACGTGCTGTCCAGTCAGCCCTGATAGGGACGTACCCTTCCAGGACTGACTGAAACGCGTCTGAAGATGTGTGACAGTCTCTCGCACAAGTGCAAGGGGCTGTCACACAGGATTAGTGTGGGACTCGCGGCGAGAAGCGCCGTTGACCACTACCCACTAAACCCCTCGGTACCTCCCGCCACATAATAGGAGTAAACACGGGATCGCTATGCATGCACCGCGAGTGCTCCAGTGGCTGACATACAAACCTACTCCCGGTCTAGGCTTAGTGTGTTTACCATCCTGGACCACATCGACACTTAAAATCAGGTGAGATTGTGGTTAAAGCACTGAGCCTATATCGTGTAAAAGAAAGGAAAACTTTCTTAGAACATCAGCCTTCTTTGGCTCCTTCACATAAAAGCTATCATTCTTAAAATAGCGAGGGTTTATTATAGTCAAACAAAAAATTGAGTCAACGCTGATTCTAGTAATTATTTCTCAAAAAAATATCAAAATATAATATAATATATCGTTACATTTACCTATGCATAAGAAGAAGAAATACTACTTATGACTTCATATACCAGGGTTTTGTTTAGAATGGATTTCGAAAACATCGATATTGATTGTTATGACATGGATCGGACATTAATAGCCATGGAAATGGACAAAATTATAATTAATGCTACAGGCGATAGATTCGAATCGTCTGTTGAAGATTCTAGCATATTGTCTAATGAAGACGTTTAAATAGAAGGCACCATTTACAAAACCATTCTTACTCCAAAGTTACAAATACGTTATACATAGTTAAGAAAAAATAATTAAGTAGGTACTTACTTAAGCTAAAGTCTAAACCTAAAGTAACGAATTTTATTTTATAGTTAAGAAACTCGAGGAAGTAAGTAATGTCTATAGTTAGAATTCTTAACCAAGTAATAGTCACAAATACCATTACTTAAGTAAAACTAACGTGTGTTTTTGTACGTTTTTAATATGTATTTGTGTTAAATAAAGCTCTACATTGTTTATTTTCGGAAGTTATGTGTAAATTTTGTTGCGAGAATTTTTAATACGTGAGTACTATATTGTTTTTAAATATTTTAAAATGTTAACATGTAGTACATGGGGCGTATTTTCAATTATTGTCTCATTCTAAAGATTACGAAATCATTGAAGGAAATTGAAATTTTTTAAAAACACATCAGTGCAATTATTCCAACAAATAAAAAAGAATTTCAGAAGGCCATTTCAAATAATATGGGTCTTTAAAATTTAATATAGTCAAAAATATATCTTGCTCTAATGAATGTGTTTTTGTCCACATCGGCCGTTAACTATAATCTAACAATAATTACAAAGCCCAGTCTTATATTCTTGATCGATGCAGTAAACTTTTGAAGACGGTTCGATATTCTTCTTCTTCTTCATTTTAAATAAAGCCAATCTGTGTACACACAGTTTGTGCCAGTGTCATGTGGGTAAGATGTATTTTCAATCTTGTATTAGCGTTACCAAGCTCCAGCAAAACGGTGGCTCATACTGCTCGAATTTTCCATGTAGCTTTGTCGGCACTCAAAATAAATGTTACCCGTCATCTTCTATAATAAACTTGTACACTATAACCAAACTATATTACCTTTGCTTTTTCCTTAAAAAGAAATAAATGGAACCAAAGAAAAGCTCTATGGGATCCTAATTGGCTGCATGGTTTTGGTACCTTTGCCTGTTCCTTAGAAAGGAATAAACAGAACAAAAAAAAAAAAGAGCCAATGGAATTATTCGATTAGTCGTCTGACGTCATGACGTCTTCCATCATATTATGTTTTCGTTCTGGTTTAGTAAAATATCTACTTATACCTTGATATTATTCATAATTATCGTAGAAATTGTGGAGTTTTACGCTTTTTAAGTATATTTCCTATATTAAATTTACACTATTTTCTTCTAGTTGAAATCGAGATGTATTTTTACCTCATAGTACGTTCCATTGGATTGGGTGTAAATATTTTCTAGACCTGCTGTTTCCCATCTGCAAAGATCAAACAATAGTGGGTGTTCCAAGGTAAAATTATAAATTGTTAAAATGAATCTATGACCTTGAATTTATTTAATTTACGAAAGTCGTAAATACATAGTTTAGTATAAATTTTCAACTGAATTGGCCTAGACCTTTTAGTATATAAAAGCATTTATGGTTTAATTGCCTTCATATATACAACAAAATGATAAAGACGTCTAATTGCATAGGTATATACTAACATCTATATTATATATAATAGTCTATAAGTATTGTACATACTTCACTCATAAAGTCTTTTTATTGAAATTCATAGGTTTCTATTAATTATCATAATACTAAATGCATTAAAATAAGTATAGTTTGCTATGACAATGAACTTAATTGTAAGAATTTGGGTGTTCTCTTAGATTTCATAAATATTTCAAACATACCTTAGAGTTTAGAAGTTTTTATCAGCTATGCCAAAAGTGTTGCAACAAATTGAAGATAAAATTGCTAATACTATATTTTAAAAGCCAAAACTTTCAGTTTGTTAGTTGTTTTATAACCTGAGTGTAATAAGACTGATACATGTCAGGATAGGTTTTACTGTATATTTTGTTATATTAGGTTAATATATTTTATTAAATAAGATAGAAGGATCAAAATCAAAATTGATTTATTCAATTTAGGCCCTAAGAAGGCGCTTATGAACGTCTAAAACACTACCACCGGTTCGGAAAACAACCCAGTCGAGAATAGCCAGCAAGAAACTCGATCTGGTTCTTTTTTTTTTCATAAGTATAATATATATCATTTTTTTTGTCATATAAAAAACTATACAAATCTTAGTTTTTAGTGGAAGCACAGAGATGTGGGTTATATGGATAATAAGGATATATGGATAATAAGTGAACTAAGTTGGAACAAAAATTATCAGTACATTGCTTTCAGAACTTTTCAAATTAAATAATGAATAATTGGGCAGTGTTATGGGAACTAAAACCAACTGAAAATTTGAGAGACAATTTTTGGAATTCCAATACATTGTTAACAAACTTAATTAATTGTATTACCCTCAATGGTAGACAGAATTTGTTAACTGAATTATCTCAAAAGGTTGGTTTGGTACTAGTTTGCATAACTATATGGAAACAATAGGAATTATTATATATAATTTAAGTCATTGGTGTAGCTAGTCAATAATAAATAGTATTTTAATATATTATACAACAAGTATTTTTAAAAATACAGAACCACAATAAAAGATGCAGCAGCTCATCGATGGGGTGGGTGATGAAGTGATACAATTTGCGGCCGTAGTTGTTATCTTGATTGTAGCTATTCTTGCATGGTGGTCGACAAATGCACGACCAGATCGGTACAGGACTGTTCTTGTGATGAGATCTAGATCTCATCATCCTGTCACTGTCAACATAAGAACAAGTGAGTCTGTTACACTTAAGAAACTATGTCTAAAGTGTTATTTAGTCCATTCTTTTTTTGTTAAATAATCCAATTTTCTGCCTAACATCATTTTTAATTTACCTGAATAAGTATTATGTACATTTATATAAAGAAATAAGCTGTTTTATGTTTGAAACTGTTTACTATTTAATTGTGTTTTTAATTGTAGGATCAAACTTGATGCTGACTGGGTCGCAAGCAAATAATTCTATTCCAACTTCCCCCACTAATGCTGTTGGTAAGTCTTCTGTTAAGATCTGACAGTTATTTCATAATTTTCTACATTTCTAGACTGGCATAACTGTGCCATCTGAGGCCCGTGGTAAATTCATTGTACGGGGCCCCTGTAAAAATTGTCACATTGTAATTTGATTTTAATAAATCATTAAAGTAATCACTACAATAATCTATAAAGAGTTTAAATCTTTATTTGTGTCTAAAATTAATTGTATTTATAAATTTTTTTTTAAATGTTTGGATACTTCTTAGCTTGCAGGCCTGGGTCACATCAGACCGGGGCCTGTGGCATTTTGCCAGCTCTGCCATCCTATAGTCTTGCCACTGTTTATCTACACATTTAAAGAGATGACGGCCCAGTGATAGTGTGGTAGTAAACCACATTGATGGACATAAGTTCAAATCTACCCATCCATGCCATAATAAGCCTTAGCTTTTGATAAGGGACCATATGAGTATTATGTAGGTATAATTGGAGGGTGGGGGTTTATGCTGTTTATTTTTGATGACATGGGTTTACTTGTTTATTTTCAATTGCTTACGTAGATTTTCTAAAAACTATGTCATTGCTTGCATTGCATATTAAGAGTTTTACATACTATTGCTCACACAGACAGAGGATAGTTGAAAATATAAAAATTCTGCTTATGTAATAGATGTACGGACCCTAAAGCAAAATGTCATGACTAAAAAGTTACTGCATGATGTATACGGCTTTTTTAATGTTCACCTGACTAATTACCACTCAGAGTTTGAAAATCTGTAACCAAACACCTTGAAACGATGATGGCCGGACTCCGTGTCAATGAACGTAGGTTCGACCCCACCTATCCAACTCTAAAATCAACCTGAGCTTTCGGAGAAGAGAAACATCGTGAGGAAACCATACCATGGTGGTAGCTCATTTTTTAATAACGCCCGCCTGGGTAGCTACCACTCTCAAGTTTGAAAACCTGTCGCCAAATACCAATAGCTGTATTCTGGTAGCAACACTTGAGAACCAGTACCTCTGGTCTCAGTATGTTTACCATGCTGGATCACATCGTCACTTAACATCAGGTGAGATTGTGGTCAAAGCACTGAGCCTATACCGTGTAAAAACAAAAAAGTTTGTTCCGGCAACTTCACTTAAGACCCGCCAGTACTTATAGATTTTGCCATTTTAGACTACGTTGTCATCATCAGTTGAGATTCAGGTCTTCTTATCTATTATTATTATCTGCAAAACTTCTTTGTTGTCGATTAAAATTTTCAATCTTTATGTATTCCATATTATTTTAATATATGGTAGTTGAATTTTATAAACAACTAGCTGCGCCCGCGTTTCATACATTCTTTACAGCGTTTTAGTTTTTTACACGGAACCCTAATTATTTTCCTTAAAAAAATTTAGCACTAAGATAAAATAATTTTATAATTATAGCACTTTCCCGTAAAACTGTGCATTGAATCGGATTTCATTCAAAATATTATGAGTTTTATTCTTTTTACGCGGAACCCTAATTATTTTCGAAAATTTAAAGTACCCTAAGTTACCCAGAGTAACTTCAGCTATTTACTAAAAAAGTCCCTTCAAAATCAATCCAGCCGTTCCGGAGATTACCTATTACAAATAGACAAAAATTGTATTTTTCGTATAGATATATACATTCATATAAATTGACATTACAAACAGACACTTCAATTTTATTTATTAGTATAGATAAATAAACATTTCACGTATAAATAAACCCGAAGAAGAATGTAGACTTCACCTCTTTACACTTTTCCATTGCAACTTTATATTAATGATAGAATTACAATTTAATAAAAAAAAAAACATGCTTTAAAACTAGATATGACACGTAATTCCTGCGAACAATTGGAACATCGTTAGCATTTGAACGTAGCAACCGTTGGAATCTGTCTGCATAATTAAATTGAAATATATGAAAATATAAATTATAAACGACGGCCTTCATGCTCTATAAAACCACACATGTATATATGTTAATTAAATTTATTCATATGAGAATACAGTGCAAACTTTAATAGTATAATTTATAGTGTTTACATTCAGGTACGGGAACATTAGTGATCGTTTTTTCCCACAGAAGAAACCATTCGGTGATATATTTTTTTTTAAAGTGAAAATTTCTTTAGTCCTATTGTGATTTGAAAATCAATGAAACGCGACATAAAAAGAGACAAACAATGTAAAGTGTTTCTTATCTTCGCGGTTTTTCCTTTGTGCGGCGTTTCCTTTGTGCTGTGTTTCTTAGCCTCCAGATTCTTTTTTATGGAGAGAAAAAAAAAAGGCGTCGTATAGTTAATTTTTCTGAAGTTTTCACTTTTTTTTTTGTTTTGCATATGGGTGTATTTGGTATTTTCTTTCAATACAAACAGTATATAAAATTACAGGTTTGAGTTCTACAAATAATTCAGAGGAAGCTCCAAGGGACAACACAAGAGTCATACCTTTGCAAGAAATGGACAGTATTGTAGACGCCGATATGGCAATGCTTGATCATAACCGTTTGCATTTCTACAGACGAATTGACTGTAAGGAATAATAATGTCTGTTTTTATAGTTATTAATGCTTATTCAGATAAGAAAACTTCATTGTAGCCAAATCTTAGTCAAACTCATAAATAGGTAGGGGAACCTAAATTTTGAATTCAGCTTAATATTATTTATATCACCACCATCTTTTTATATATAAATCTTCTGTGCGTGTGTATATAACTAAACTCCTCCTAAACAACTGAATCGGTTTTAATGACATTTTTTGTCTCTATTCCTGAGAATTCGAGAATGGTTTAGACCAGGGGTCCGCGAGTAGTTTTAGGTGGGGTCCAGATACTGTGGGAAAATTTTAACGAGGTCCAGAAAAAAATAAATATTTACATCACTTCAGTTATAGTTATAATTGATTCGCACAAACACACACACAGGCTAGATAGAAAGCTAATCAAACCATATCAGTTGTAGGTATAAAAAAACTGTAAGGTTTACTTGTAAAATAAAAGTAAATACCTTATCTACGTATTAATTTACCTTACTTACCTTACATGGTATATAATACATTACAAAATTTAGCGGCCCTAGGTGCGACATTTCGCGGTCCGCAAACGGACCGCGGTACGCCTGTTGCGGACCGTTGGTTTAGATTCACAATTTGGTTCTATTGACAATGTTTATTTAATTAATTTTTGCGAACGAAGTCGCGAGCAAAGCTAGTGGTTTATATGATGCGACAATTATCTAAATATTGCATCTATTGTTACATATACATAATTATGAATTACCATAATAAACAAAATAAAGAGATAATATTAATTAATTATTATATTGATATATAGTCAAAATAAAGAAACTCCTGTTAGCTTGAAAGCGACGACACTATTGAAAGCCCAAAAAATGATCTGACAAGCTATAAATGGTATGAAATTTCAGCTCCTAATAACGTTCAAAGTGCGACAGAGTCGACTAGCGAGGAGAGTGAGACGCAAGATGAACCTGAACCGGTGAGCAATGCTCAAATAAGAGAAATGGACAGCATCGTCAATGCTATGGAAGCTGAAGTCACAGCTGGTTGTGACTTTTTCACTAGATCCAATCGTAAGTCTCTTTGTTTAGGGATCGTTCTAGTGTTACGTGTGAGCTTCGGATCTTTACTTATTTTTGTAGTGAAACCTCTTTTGGCTCTGTGTGAATTGGATTTTATGGAACAAAAAAAGTTTTAAGAAAAAAGAGACACCTATACATGTTCAGGGTTTGAGAGAAAGAGATAGAACGTGTTTCTATATGGTTTCCTTTATCCTTCGTCTTCTCTTTATAGTTCTTAGCGGCCCCACTATTCTACTGTTGTATAGTGACCCGTCCACGGACCCTGCATACTATGGAAACCCCCCATAACATGCTGTATGGTTCGTATTGAACTAGAGCAAAGTTTCATTTACAAAACTCACACTATCTTTTGTTTCTTCAAAATTATTCCAATAATTACGTAATCATGAGGGGAGATTGAGAGCTTTTTAACCCCTGGAACACCTTCCCGGCGTTTACGCCAGCTTTCCATTGTTTTCCTATTGTCTTTCTATTGTTTCATTTTTATGGGTACTCGACACATTAAATGTCCGTAATTATGCTTACGTAATACTGGAATAACCCCTTATTGTTGACATATATATTATGTTTTAGAAATTATAATATATTGTTTTAGAAATTATACTAGTTTGAGATGAGAGAATAGCATATTTTTAACCGACTTCAAACAGGAGGAGAAATTTGTATGTTTGTTACTCAATTTCTCTGTCATTTGTGGACCGACTTGTAATGTTTTTTCTTAATAGATAGAGTACACTTTCGAGGTGGTTCCATTTCCACTAGATCGGGATCTGATCAGCGGGATAAAGGGAAATTGAGATAAACTTACACATGTTTCATATATTCGATTCCAAAGCTATGAAGTAGGCTTCACGGCTATACCTAAAAGTACATACTTAAACTAAAAAGTAGGAAAAAAAAATTCGGTACCAGCTAGCTATCACAATTACATATAAACGTAATAAAGGACTAGGGTGATTTTTAGGAACAATTAATCAAAATTGAATATAATTTGCGACGTACATTTACATCACTTTGTTATCCAAAAGCTTGCATCGATATCAAAATTAATGAAGCTGATTAATAAAGTAATTTTTTTACTAACTTTATAGTGTATTCTTTTGTAGTTGGTTTTGTTATTAATCAAAAAAGTTTTTTTGATATTATGTTTCACATAGGTTCACTAAAACACACAGGCATTAGGGATGAAATAATTTATTAGATATTAAATCCAGTACAATCTCTTTTTACAATGAATTAATCCACTCTTAACCCTTTCACGGCCAGGGGAAACATTTTTCCCATTGTAAAATTGACAGCTGTCTATTTAATTATAACAATATTCGAATTTCAATTTGAAAAATATTCAAAAAATGTTTCCCACAAAACTCTAAAAGAGATAGACTTACAAATGCATCATTTTGTGATTTTCTATATACTCTATGTTTACAAAACTAAAACAAACAGTTGTATGGTAATATTTACTCTCCGCCTACTTATGGTCCTGAAAGGGTTAAATTAACAAGACTATTCAATAAACACTTGTAAATAGCTTACAATTCTTATTTTAGTTTTGCTTTATACGCACTAAAATCTTTCGATCGATCAGCAGTCTGCTTAAACCGTAATAAAAAATAAGTGTTCTAGAATGATATAGAAAGGTCTCTACCAGTCAACTTTGGGGTGGTGCAGAGATAAAATAAACTAGGCGTGGTAAAATAAATATGGCTGGTGCACATTATCTTACTAATTTTATGATTGATTTTAACATAGGTACTGGAGTTTTTGGCGGGATCTCAGTCTGACATGTAGCAATTGTTTTCTTTAATTCGTTAAACTTGTGTACTTGACTCTATATCATGTAATCTTGGTGGCGTTTTGTGTGAAATAGTTTAGTTATTGTGTTCAAGTTAAGTTTATTATAGAAGACAACGCGTAGCATACATTCTGAGGTGCCGACAAAGCTCCATGGAAAGTTTGAGCAGGATAGGCCACCGTTCTGTTGGAGCTTGGTAACGCTGATACAAGATTGAAAATCTTACCTACATGACATTGGCACAAATTGTGTGTACACACAGATTGCCATTAACTAAGAAGAAGAAGAACATAGGTACTATATAGTCTGACCACTTTGGTACTATATAGTCTCTCAAGTGTTGGTTTAGTGGCGATGTGGTCCTAGATGGTAAACACACTCAGACTAATGGTATTGGTTCATTAGTAGATGCTTCCAGTTCACATCAACAAGTGCTTTGTGATAGATTTCCAACTTGAAGGTTGAAAGAACTTGAAATGACTAGTTAAACGAGTGTTACAAAAGGCCTTACTACAATGCTGTTAATTTCAATTCTTATTGCCTCGACAGCTGTTAAAACAATAACAGGTTTTCATAAGGGTCGATCCTTTCAGATACTCGCTTTCTCCTTTTTTTATTTGTTTACAGGTGTTAGGATATTTTCAGAATGGTTTCTTACTGCTGCCATCATTATTTTCGTATCTTGCAATCTTCCTTGCAAAAAATTTACACTATTAGGCCATGAATTTCAAATTTTGTTCCAGAGTTAGCGGTAAAATTACATATTACACGTCATCATCACCATCATTCTGTTCCCAAGTTCTCATCCATCTTCTTAATAGCTCAACACTATGCAGGATGGTAGAGCTTTTGTGCTCAGCTTGGTCGAGACCACCATACACTTGTTTTACACGATTCGGATCAGCAAGCAAACAGCGTATATCGGCTACCGACTTTAGCCGTGGAAATGTAAACCAGCATGACGATGGGGACTATCGATAGAGTTGATGCGTGTAGCGATGATTGTGCAGCCAGTAGTACGGTCTGATTACAGGTCGATAGACGCAGGTTCAAACCTACCTATCCAACTCTATAATGAGCCTGAGGTTTCGATGAAGGAAAACATCTTTAGTAAACCGTAGCATAGTTGTGGGGCATGTACTAATAATGCAGGTCCGGGTAGTTGCGACGCGGTGCTTGCGAAAGCCACCCCGTGTCGCCCCCATCCTAAATGCAGCGGACGGCCCCGGGGGGTTTTAGTGAGTATTTCCGGACGCTTCACGTCCGGGTGTGTGTCCCACACTGGCACGGAGTCGTCCCTCCGTGCCCCCTTACCCATTGCATTGGGGGACTTCGGTCTCACTAATGCAATGGGTAAGGGTAGTGTGTAAATGCATTTCCCCCTGTCAAAAAAAAAAATGTCCGGGTAGCTACCGCCATCAATTTTGAAAACTTGACAGCTTCACCGGATTTTGAGTCGAGCGCTAAGGCACTCGGCCTAAAAACAGTAACCAGCGTAAGGGCACCAAGATGTTAAAGACCTCGGTTTCAGTCTGAACCTGTGTTAAAATTTCGCTGAATTTGTACCGCACTAACCTAACGTTTAGTTTAGTTTAAGTAAAATAAAAGAGAGTAATGTGAAAAACAAAAAAGAAAAAAAAAGCAAAAGATAAAAGAAAGAAATATAGAAACAAGAGGCAAAAGAACAATTCCAACAAAAGAAAATAAAGGGGAGAATGGGGGAAAGCCTTTATTTATTTATTACCGAGTTGTTACCAAAGTCCCTGATTATGTCTTTGGGTAAACCTAACGTTTGCAGGGGGCGACGCGGCGAGCAGGGGGCGACGCGGCGAGCAGGGGGCGACGCGGCGACATGCCTAGCAACCCCGTATCGCCCCCACTCCAAATGCGGCGGACGGCCCCGGGAGGTTTTAGTGGGTATTCCCTGGCGCTTCTCGCCCGGGTTTGAGTCCCACACTGGCACGGAACTCGTCACTCCGTGCCCCCTTACCTATTGTATTGGAGGGACTCAGGTTTCACTAATGCAATGGGTAAGGTGAGTGCGTAAATGCATTTCCCCCCGTCAAAAAAAAAAAAAAAAACCTAACGGTTGGTAAATCTCTATAGTAAAAAAGTACATTGTGGCCAAAGTACTGGTCCCAAAATACAGTGTAAAAAAAATGTATCTATATGGTGTTGTCTTCATTCATTGGAGTGTATCACTTTATTTACCAGCACATGAATTGTAGAAGTATTGTGGCTTATTATTTTTTGCTGCAACTATTAGATTTACTTTAAGCGGTGAATTTACAGCATCGAATTCAACTAATGTGGCAATCAAAGAGAATGGTGCGTCGAGCACCCAAGCTGATGCTACGGTTACCGAAGCCGTTTCAAATGATGCAGAGAACGCATCACAGTTGAGTCCGGATGAGAACGAAGCAAGGGTCCTCATCAAACTGAAGTATTTGAACGATACCCAAAAGGAAGTGGAAGGGAATCTTGATGAATTACTCAAGGATTTTAAATTGTGAGTATGAATTTAATACTAGTTAAATTTCATATTAGCGATATTGTTTATGTGTGCCCTGAAAAGTGTTAATTTCAGTCTAGGGAATCCTCCATTAATCATGTGGGGGGTCGAAAAGGGGAGTGCAGTGAGATATGAAAACACGCAATATCAAAACTTGACTCACCGTTGTCAGCTAAAATAACATAATATTCTGAATATTTTTTAGACATTTTGTGCCATAAATAGACGTGATTTTGTGAAAGAGAGTGGGAGATGTCATCAGGGAAGAGGGGTGTGAAAAAATTGTGCCAAAAACTGCGGGTTTAGCGCACAGCTGATGGCTGACAGTACCAACCTCTCAGTAAATGTATTGGTACCATCTGCCCGGAAACCCTACCGCGCGTGCTCATTGGTTAAATTAAATCCAAGTGATGATAGCGCAGAGAATAGTGCGGCCGGGTTCCGCGTCGAAGGACGTGGGTTCAAACCCTGGTCTGAAGCGGGCCTGGGTAGCTACCATCCTCAAGTTCGAAAACCTGTCGCCAAATACCAATAGGTGTATTCCGGCAGTGTTTTTTACCATACTGGACTACTTCGTCACTTAACATCAGGTGAGATTGTGGTCAAAGCACAGAGCCTATACCGTGTAAAAAAGAATACAAATACCGCGCACTTCCTGTTTCGCACTTCCGTTTGTTATCACGATATCACTCTCACAGATTGCATTAAAGCGAGAGGAAAGATGTTACATATAACATAAATCGTGTTTATATTCCAGGCGTCATTTCTCACGGGAACTTGCTTCGGAGTCGTGCGTCCGGTTGATATTCAAAGGCCGCGTGCTGGCGGACGAGGCGGCCACACTACGCGCCTGCGGGCTCCACCACCAGGCCGTCGTGCACTGCCTCGTGCATCCAAAACGAACCGGTAATCAGGTACCACGTCTCAATCCCTAACAATGGTTTCACACTTTAATGAAGTGAAATAACAAAAACAAAAATTGTCGAATTGCTGTATCTTTTTTGGATTTCGAAATTTTTTTTTTAAATAAATGTAATACGAAGGTGGTACAAACGACCCCGAATTAGATCCCGTTGCAAAATATTCGATTCTCCGAAGTCGGCTGCGGGTCATACTTCGAAAACACTATATATATTATTTTTTTTGTTTGAGGTAAAAATGAAAATGGTACAAACGACGTACAGTCCAATAGCAATGGAAAAAAAATAATAATTTTAAAGTCGGTTGCCAAGTTCACAGAGGTGTAAATATGACCTACATTTTGTCTACGACCCCACTATCCATTCAACTTAAAGACGTCCACTGCTGGACATAGGTCTCGCCCAAAGATTAGCATGGTGGTAGGGCATGCCTGGCTGGGTAGCTACCACCACCCTCAAGTTCGAAAACCTGTCGCCGAATACCAATAGGTGTGTTCCGCAGCGTCACTTGAGACCACCAGTACCTAGGCCTAGTGTGTTTACACACCCTGGACCACATCGTCACTTAGTATCAGGTTAGATCGTGGTCAACGCACTGAGTCTATTCCGTGTAAAAAAAAAAAAAGAAGATCTCCACGACGAGCGGTGTTGCACATCCAGCGGACTACCGCGACCTTCAGTAGGTCGTCGGTCCACTCGGGGGCAGGGAGTATACCCTGCCCCCTGGACTGTTGACCTCTGGTCATGCTTCTCTTCGAGGGGTGGACGAAGAAGTGGGTGGGGGATTCTCCCACCCATCCCCAACGGGCTAAGTATGGACGTGGCCCTGTTGGGTCTGCCGCAGGGGACGACGCGGTGCTTGCGCAAGTCGTCCCCATTCCAAATGCGGCGGGCGGCTCCGGGGGTTCAGTGGGTATTTCCGGACGCTTCACGTCCGGGCGAGTCCCACACTGGCGAGGAGACGTCCCTCCGCGTCCCATTACCTATTGCATTGGAGGATTTCAGTCTCACTAATGGATTCCCCTCGTCAAAAAAAAAAACAAAAAAGGTCGTCGGTTCACCTTCGTGGCGGGTTGGCGTGGGGGGGTGTTACTCACGTTGCGTCTTGCGGCACGCGGCAACCTTGCAAGAACCCGTCAGCCCCATCGGGCGTCGGTTCCACTTGCAATGCGGCCAGCCCGTTATCGTTTCAAGTTTAGCAATTCCCCTGGCAATGCCTAAAGAACAAGTTTCAAGAATATGATATCTTAACTTTGCCCTCTCAATACATCTTCGATAACTTAATGCATATTCGTAACAAATTTAGACAAGCTAGATCTAGTGAATGATCGTCATAATTTTAATACTAGAAGTAAAGACAAGTTGGCCGGAACCACGCTTTAGGCTAAGTAAGTGTAATAAAAGCTTTATAGATAATAGTATTCGGTTTTACAATAAGATCCCAAGTAACATTATTGTTTTACAATAAGATCCCAAGTAACATTACCGATTTACCTGACAATAAGTTCAAGTATTATGTCAAGCAAGTTTTAATGTCAAAAGGTTATTACAGGATGGATCATTACGTGAACGATAGTGATGTCTAGAATTAACCCACATCTCTGTGCTTCCACTAACATTATTAAGACTATGAGTTGCATAGTTTTTTTATATGACAAAAAAAAATGATAAATATTATATTTATAAAAAAAAGAACCAGATCGAGTTTCTCGCCTGCGTTCTTCTCGACTGGGTAGTTTTCCGAACCGGTGGTAGTGTTTTAGACGTTCATAAGCGCCTTCTTAGGGCCTAAATTGAATAAATAAATTTTGATATTTTGATTTTGAATGTCCGGTCGCTTTGCTTCTTCCGGGTCTAATGTGCGTGGTGTTGAATAGCAGCGGCCCGGCCGGCCCGAGCACACGACCGGAAACGCGACGCATGAACTGATCACGGAGAGACAGCAGCCGGAACGGGCCTGGGACCTCGAGAACGTTCTGATGACACTCGTGTCAGTTGCTCTGACCGTTGTGTGGTTCTTTAGGTAAGAACACTTTATGTTTTCTATTAAAAGGATATCCTCCTAGTGGCGATTATTCCATGCAAACGTAGTCGCCTGTTTCCCCTATATATATATATATATATATATATATATCCGCCACCGGCATGGCCGTGAGTTTTGATTTTTTTTTGTCCATAAATTAATTACTTATATGTAGTAGAAACTAGAGAGGTATTTGAAAATGAAAAAAAAAATGCTCGATTTTTAACGTCGTTTTAAGACGTTCGTCGAACAAATTTGACGGATAATATTACAAAAAGCAAAACGTACAGGCATAGCCGAAGTCTTTATTGTTATAAAACGCAGGCGCAGTTGTATTACGGTGCGACTGCCGTTCTGAGGTCTCGGGTTCGATCCCCGGGTCGGGTCAAGTGGTATTGGGTTTTTCTACTCGGTATCATCCCGGAGTTTGGAATTTGTGCCCGCTATGGCGACAGGCTCGCCCCCTGTCACGTCTGGGACGGAACTAAGCTCAGCGGAATGTGGGTGGTGTAGTTCGCTACTCCACCTCTGCCTAACCCTTCGGGGATAACAGGCGTGAGCTTATGTTATGTTATATAAAAAATCGTCGAGTAGGGAACGGGGGGGGGGTACTACGAAGTGATGTTTTCGTCTATTTTGCATAGTTCAATCAGCCCGCGCTGCGGTTGTCCCTTTAGTGTTTTATAGTTCTTTCTTTGGGGCGCAACGCGATAGCAATAGGTATCTGAAATACCTACATTTCCGACCGCATGTGCTCTTAAAATAATTTAACAGACATGACATGTTACTGAATGGTATCGCCACACAGCGGACGGATTCGGACGCCAGCTTGATGTTTCTATACAAGATATCGCGTCGACGCGAACCGAGCGCGCCCTTTGCTATAGGAACATCGCGCTGACGTCCCCAGCCGCCCTCTGTGTGGCGAAACCATAAGATTAACTCTATTTATTACCAATGTATTTTATGGATGTAACTGTAGTATGAATGACAAAGAAAATACTAATACTTTTGAATTGTTGAGTTTTTTTTTTTTGTTGTTTTAATCATAATAAAAGATTATATCAAACTCACTGTATTAAAACTAAATATGAAAAAAATATCAAAATTTAATTATATTAATCAGTTAAATTATTGTTTGTACATTTTCGATTATCACTTCCGTAACTTCGTTTCCGTTGTAACGAAACTAATTTAAAAATTAAGGCCATGGCTAAACTACATGTATGTAGGAATGAAAGGAACGTAAGACTGAGTGAAAGAATGCATTGTGAGCGAATGGATGATGAAAAGAAGAAAAAAAACAAAAATAAGATCGTAAATGGCGAACCGGGAAATGTGTCGGGAAAATTTGTAAAGAAAATAATAAAAGATTTAATTATGAAGTATTGTGTTGAATCACTACCGATATCCTACATGTATATTAAAATAACGTAACCGTGCCACCGAGTAATGTCAAAATTGTAACCTATTTTTGCACAACTTCGTATCACGTCTCTGTCTTTCGAGGTTGTTTTGCCGTCTCATCTTAAGTTTGGCTACTACCGCTCTTTAACATGAATAATATATCGTAACGTATTTATATATATAAATATACATATATTAAACTGAAAGTGAATAAATTATATACTAAGCCACAAAACTGTGGTGGTTTTTTTATGGCGTAAATCATATTTAAAAAAAAATTGATAAAGTGCCAAAGTACTGTTTTGGAAATGTACAACATTTCCTGAATTAAATCAGCCGGTTTACTTTTAAATAATATTGATTTTTGTGCTCTCCATTTAACGACAACTCCCAATAACGCCATGAAATGCGCAGTCGCTATATAGAGTTTACACTATATTTGGGTATGGAAGAAACAATCAGGCTTCCGCCACTATTTTCCAATACGACTAAAGACAGAAGAATCTGGAGAATAACTGTAAAATATGTATCTTGTCAGTTGGAAAACATTTTGATAGCTTGAAGTACGTTGAATAACTCGTTAAATAATATGAAATTAGGGGCCGTTCGAGTATTACGTAAGCATAGTTTTGGTTATTTTTGAGCTGCCCCCCCCTCCCCCCCCCCATTTTCAGTAATAGTAAGCAAAGTTATCCCTTCCCATGATTACGTAAGCATTAGCGTAATTTTGAAAGAACGAAAATTAATGATTAAATGGATAAAGTAATCGTAATATTAAAACATCCCCTCGTCTCCCATTTAATCAAAAATAACCAAAATATACTCCCCCGTCCCCCACATTGATGCTGACGGAATACTCGAACAGCCCCTTATCATTGTGATGCGACTGCGCAGGTGCGAATACTCGAACATGTTCACTGCGGGCGCTAGTGTTGCGCTATTCGGCCTCACCGTGTTCTACAGTGTCGCCATATTCGGTCTGTATCTCTCCGACACATTCCAGTTTGACCGGCATACGGCGCAACCGCAGCCCGTCCCCAACAACTAGGCTTCGATCGTTACTCTCACTACCTACTTAATGTATATACCAGAGACAATCAACTGTTTACGTTTCACCAGTGTTACCGGAGTTAATAAAATAAAATTAATTTAAAATTGTGTAATTTGTATAATAGAAAAATGAAAAGGAAAAAAACTATAAATTCTTTCTATTGAAATTACAATTAGAATAAATCAACAAATGCTATTTAACGAATTTTCACTTCAAATTTAAATTATTAGACTTCTGAAAACACTACAATTTTTGATGGTTTCGATACAAAGTTAGGTGGTGGTTTGATTTTAAATACTAAAAAATAAGAATAATATTCATTAATTTATGTTTATTTAATTTTTTTTGTTACAAAATTGTTACGGACTGTTAATCAGATTTTTAATTTGATCCCTTATCTATATTCTTTTAATGTTCTTTAAGAGACTTTTTTTTCTTGTAGGTTATAAATTCTTGTAATGAGAAATAATAAATTATTGTATTAACAGAGATTAAAACTATAACTTTCTTTGTTTTATCCTTTCAGATATATTTAAGTTAATCTTTTATTTTGAAAGATGGGATCTTTTGTACTATTAAATAATAACCTCTAATATTTCCAAATTTTTACTATACGGATACTGCTTAATATTAAAAAAAAATCCTCCATAATATTAGTAATTTCTTTGTGTATGTAAATTCTTATACCGCTTTTTATAATGCACTAGAGGTAAGTAGTGATTTCATATTGAAAAATAAAAAAATCGTGCATTATTGAACTCTATTGAAATTTAAGGATTATTTGTAAATATTCTCTTCGAGTCATGAAGGTAAAATATCTTATTAATAATAAATAGCTTGAATGTAAAATTATTAATTTTGCTTTTTACGTCACTAATTAGTATCTATATAAGGTTTATCTTATTTTTTGTGGTTATTTTTATATCAAATTAATTAGCGTTACAATATATATGTATTATCTTAATTCACATAATTATTGTAATATTCCTTCATTGGTACTTATTAACGGTAATTGTAGAAATCTCGTCACCCTAAAAGTTATATACTATATTCATATTATTATATCTTTAAATATGTAAATAATGGTAGTAGGTTTATATTTATTTATAAATGTAAATGTTAAAAGCCCTCATTCCTAACATATATACTATATTGCCTATTCGTAATTTATGTTATATTTTTCGTATCGTTTGTGTAGGTTGTTTTTGCTTATAATCAGAAATAACAGCCACAGAATTCACGTAGTTTTGGTATGTTAACGTTATATTGTTACTTACTTTTAAGGTTATAGGAAATATAAAAATAAATTTGTAATCAATATATTTGTTTGTTTTTTTTTAAATTCTCATCACACTTTAATAAGTCTCTACCTATTGGAGTACCTATAAGTATTTCACCTAAGAATTCACGTCACAAATGTGTTTTGATTGTTTACCATTTTGACTATAGCTTTTTTTTTACATCTCATATCTTGAGAAATAAATAAATACTGAAAAATGTTGATTATGGTCTAATTTAGACTATTGGACGAATTACGAGTAAAACCATTTTTGGCGGGATGTCACAGCATGCACGTAGGAGTTATTGTCTTTAATTCATTAAGTTGCATATTTGACATTTTACTATGGTGGCATTTTATTGTGCACAGGAAATAATTACTCGAAACTTTTATTCTGAGTTGTCACGAAAACTCAATGGAATGTTCTAGTAAGATGAACCACCCTTTTTGAGTACCTATTAAATATAACTTACCCACATGACACTGGCAGAATTGTGATATAATATTAAATATATTTTTTATACTAGATACAACATACCAAATAGAAAATAACATCGTTTATTATTATTTATCTCTGGTTAGAAATATCACTGAACTAAATTTAACGATTCCTTTCTAAAGTTCAGAAGACCAGATAGGTCAAATTGTACAGATAAAAATAAATAAAGACAAAAAAATATTAGAACATTATTTTTACATTAATTTCTAATTATAAATTTTGTAAGTATTATTACAAGAAGAACCAGCCAAGTTATATTTTCAGTTAATGAGATTGAGTAATGTAATGGTACTGCACTATATCAGTCGGATTCTTTAAAAACGAGAAAATATTAAATTATTATTAAACCTCAGACAACACTATTAATACTAATAAATAAAATTGAATTGTCTGTTTGTAATGTCTATTTTTTTTCTAAATAGATACGAATGTATAACACCTATGGACCGATTTTGACGGGACTTTTTGTAGATACGTAGATAAGTTTATAACGGGTCGTGCTTTTAATCTTCGAAAATAATTAGGATTCCGCGTAAAGAAAAATAAAACTCATAATAATTGAATTAAAATCCGATTCAATCATAGATACATTATCTATAGTCTTCGGATTCCATGCAGTTTTACGAGCAAGTGCTATTAAGCCTATTTTTTTCTTTAGTGCTAAACAATTTTTAGAAAAATATAGGGTTCCGGTTTGATAAAATTTCAACTGAAACGCGGGTGCAGCCGTGGTAACAGCTAGTAATACATTACATAGAAAAAATTTTTTTATACTAGTGTCAATAATTTCTGGTGGGCCGATCCCGGCGGCACTGCAATGCCGGGCCGACCCGTGACAGGAGTGGAGCGAGCCCCTAACATCCCGTCATTTTACAAAAATCAGTTTAATATACTGGTCCCGCGATGCGGGAACTTTCAGATATTAAGCTGAAAAGAACAGATACTACACTTTGATCTTAGCCAAAAGGCCGAGAAGCGATACCTGCCGACACTACAAACTGGAGAGGTCATTATTTCAGCGCTAATCTTGACAGCGCAATACAGAATTTTAGTCTCACCGTACAGCGACATCTAGAGTTACCTATTTCAACTAAAATGCTCACCTATGTTCATATTTAGAACGCTTAACATTAATTGTATATTTTTAAATTATGTAATTATTATGTACTGTACAATATCCATAAGCATCTTAATAAATACAGAATTGTTATTATCGTATCGATAACGTTTGATAATTGTATTTATACTTTAAAGTAATAGTGATGTAGCATCGTAATTAAATAAATGAAGTATCAAATACGACAAAAATATAATACAACATTCTGCGATAGAAAATTTAATTTCATAAAACAATTTATTGTTAAATTTTTTTTTATCAGGTACAAAATTAATCTTTATACTAAATATGAAATTCAGGTTGTTATACAGATATATATGTAACATACTGAATACAAAACTTATAGGTTATTATTTTTTTTTTAACGTTCTCAACCTCAAAAGATATCACCATCAACCAATAATTAAAGAATGTCAGTCTTACAGGCTAGTGAAAATAGTTTATTACTTCTGAAATTTCTTAATAGCGTATTTACTTAACGTAAATCAAAAATAAAACTTCATATGTACAAAAAATATGTTGTTTCTTGTATTGTATCTTCTTCAAATTGTGAGTAGACAGTATTAGTTGTCTTTGGGAACATCTACCGTAATTTTGCTAAATTTCCTAAGCATTTTTTAACTTTCATTATAATATCTAAGTATTAATATTTATATAATTAGTTAATTGTTGGAAAGTTGGAAACATTAGATTTCTGTTCACTGTTCAGTTCCTAAGAGTGGTATCATATCACGCTCAACAGAGCTTCGAGTTTCAAGAATAGTGTTTCATCTATGACTTCGAGCGCTGAAATCATTCCAGTGTTGTTATCACAGAATAATATTACTTCTACCGGAGGTTGTTATAGACTGTTAAGATCAGGGATGTTCATTTACAAAAAAATCAATGTTTATTTCGATATGATATATATTAACGTTGTGTCGATACTATGCGAAAAATCGAATAAATATATCGATATATCGTATGCTCAACTCAAGTTCACAAACAGGGCCCCATGACTAAAAATTTTGTAAGTATTTATTATTGAGTATATAACATTATTAGAAGTGGTATTTGTGCAATGAATCAAATTATTGTGAGTTTTAGACGTCCGGGGTGGAAAAGAAAATAAATGCAGAGTAACTCGTGGCATCTCAGAATAAACGCTTAGTGCTGTTATCTTTAATTCACTTCAGTTGTGCACATTATCCAAAAAAAAAATACCACCAGAATCACGCAACACAAGGTATTGAATTAAAGATAAAAGCTACTGTATGACAGATTGCGATGCCATCGAAAAGACCTCAACATAATCTTTTTAAAATCATTAAAATAACTTTTAAATGGATTTCTAGTACTAAATTGATATTAACCTTAGAATATGGAAAATTTATGTTTTCTTCAACACAACCATAAATTATATTTTTAATGAACCCAAACACATGTTATCTGTATGACAGTTTTTAACGTACCTAATAAATCAAAAACTCAAGAAGTAGCTTTTTGGTTAGGTTGGTTCGCAACTTTAAAAATCCTTTTTCATACCTCTAAGTTGAGAGAAAAACAACTTTCTTGATGATAGGTATATAAATTGTAATCGATCGGATGCTTATATTCGGAGTGTACTGCCAACCATAAAATCACTTTATAACTTTAACTTTGAAATGCTTTTAAAAACAACTCTAATTATTTTAAAATGATAAAGATTGACTATTATAGTGTCCCTTTTGTTTTATCGGATATGAATTTACTTATAAATATGCACAGATAAAAGAGTTTAGTATACTATTCTCCTCAGACTGTTTCTCTTTTGTTGTTTAATTTCTATTGACGAGATTTAGTGTAATCAATAAAATTATTTCGGAATGTTTTTACCTCGAATTTTCATCCAATAATGATTATGGTCTAATTTCGACCAATAAAAGAATACTAGTTACGAGTAAAAAAAAAACAAGTCGAAAAATGGTCCATTTTCCAAAGATTGGTCTTTTAGACCTCGATTTTTTTGCGAATTGATTCAAAAATCGATCTTTTTCAGAAAGAATCGCCATCCCTAAACACAATAAGCTGGTAATGCTGCTGAAATAAATCTATTGCTGTTTGGCAATAGGTTTTCAAACTTGGGGGTGGTAGCTACCCAGGTGGTCTGTCCATTCATTCAACCATAAGACGTCCACTGCTGGACATGTCTGCCTCAAAGATCTCTATGACGATCGGTATTGCCCCATCCGCATCCAGCTACCTTCACTAGGTCGTCGGTCCACTTTCTGGAGGGACTACCCACATTGCGTCTCCCAGTACGCGGCAGCCATTTTTTAAAAATGATACACGCTTATGGTTTTTTTTTGTACATCGAAAGCTCATTAGTTTTTCATTTTGTACCAAAAATAGATCATTCATTTAATTTAGGACATATTTTTTTATATCACTAATGTACATCAATCAAGGATTTGGAAATTAAAAAAAATCACTGAAACCAATCAGTATAGTCTTTATTTACGTATAAACGCAGTCTTAATTGTACAGGGAATATAAGAAAAGGGTGTTTTTATAATAAGGTACAATGTAATCACTTTTCTTTGTTCACAGTTGCTTTTCTTGCAGATTTCGCTCCATCAGTTGATGATGAACCTACGAGATAAAATAAATAAATACATTATTATTTTAATCAAGATAAAGATATTGAATATCATACTTCCACATTTTTACAGTAATATAATTATGTATGTTGCCGGATTGAGGTTTATGGAAAATGGAATTAACTATAACCTCACCTAGACAACTATTTTATATACCCAAATTCAGAATCTTATTAACAATTTTTTAACAAGAACATTGTATTTGAATTTGGCGGATTTTTCGGAAATGAAAAAAAAAGTAGGTAGGTACTGTATAAATAAATATTTAAAACCTAAACAATACATAGATAATTACCTAATAAATATGCAAGATCTTCAATCACAAAACCGTTTCATTTTGACCTCAACCTGCAAATAAAAAAAAAATAGATATTACCTTTCAAATTGTTATAGACGTGACATGTACAAAAAAATCTTATAAAGTATTCAGCCATCCAAGGAAGTTTTAAATGCGTGGTAATCACAGTTTGCGCATCAGAAAGCATTGTATCATCATTATTGAATATCTAAATAGAAATAGGAAAGTATAAAACTTTCCAATGTATTTTCCAGTTTGTCAACCGACTTTATTTTTGTCAAGGATATTGACAAGCTTGTTTGGTAAAATATATATATAAAAAAAAAATAGAAACTATAATTCCACAGAGTTTGAATAAAGATTATGGTCAAATATCTGACGGGGAGAACACTATATAAATATGTATATATTAATTGAAGTATCATTTAGCATAATAGTACAGCATTTTGTAATGTTACCAAAGTCCATAGGGGGATCTAGCAGCTGATTTGTGAGCTATTTTGTTTATACTTAGCTCAATTTTTAATCACATGAGGTTAAAGTCAAAACCCTAGAATTTATAAAATAGGAATCATTATTCATCAAAAAGCTTAAAAATATAATCACCTCTCTGTAAAGTGGATTCAATCTGCACAAAATTGTTTTCATCTTTCATCGGAAACCTGTAACCACAAAATAAGTACTACACAAATTATATGCAAAACAATCAAACAACAAAAAGCTATTTATACTTACATAGATATGAGGGAATAGTCGTGTGTTGTCTTCTATACTAATAGTATAAAGGGGAAAGATTTGTTTTTGTATGCAATGAATAAACTAAAAACTACTAGACCAATTTGGATGAAATTTGTTATGGAGATAGTTTGAAATCCCACGGGAACGGGAACTACGCGGGTAAAACCGCGGAGAGCAGCTAGTAATAAATCAATTTGATGAAATAAATAGTCGCACTTTATTGTTTACAATGGACACCGGAATGTTGCGAATGTACCAATTTGGAGATGAAGATAGTTTGAAATCCAGGGAGTGACATGGGATAGTTTTTATTACGAAAATCCCACGGGAACAGCAACCACGCGGGTGAAACTGCGGAGAGCAGCTAGTTTGAAATAAAAATTTAGTATAATACAAGTAAAAATATATTTTATTAGGCACACCGGCTTTCCATTTGAATATAAAGACAGAAACAAATAGAAAGTCAATGCGGAATCCATTGTCTTGTTTATCGCTTGCGACGCAGTTGCAAGGTGTTGCGACGTAACCAGGCGGCGCGACGGGAACCTCCCTTGGTTTGAGAGAAGCGATGTCCCTTGCCGAGACCACGAGAGCTTTTCCCTGCGGACGTCAGACCACGCATCTCACGATGTTTGTGTACCGCATTCACGATCCAATTGATCTTAGGATCACGGCGAATAGCCTATGGGATACATAATATACATTTCATTATCATCCATTGTTAATATATTACTGTTAACCAAGAGTCAATTTAAAATATAATCAGATTAAATGGTAGGTGATTGTTCAGCAAAACCTTTCAGATTGGTGCATGACATAAGTTCATCATTTAAAAAAAAAATAGTTGAAGGGATATTTACAGCCTATTTTTATCGTATCATCTAACAAAAATTACGAAATGTAGGTAATAAATTATTTAATTTTATTAATTTAGGAAAATTATACGCATTTTATTTTATCAACTATAAACCCCTTATAAATCAATAACTTTAACTATTTCCATATTAAGTTGTTCAATTTATTTGTTGTTATCAATGAATAAAACACCAGTTAACTACCCAATTACTTCATTCAGTAAGAATATTGATATATTTAATGAATAAATCATAAATATAATTTACCTTGTGCGAAGGATCAATTAAAATAACTTCAAAGTATTTGTATGAAGAGTCCTGTGCCACCCAGTATGAATTAAGCACGCGTAGACCACCACATCGGCGACCAACACGCTCCTGTAAAAATAAGTAAATTCAAACACACACTTTCATTGCAGTTGAAATTTGTTGTAATTATTTTCTAATGCTTCCAATCACTACTTATGTCAAGTCAAAATTCTGCCACCTAGTACCTTTTTTTTTTGTCGAGGGGAAATGCATTTACGCACTACCCTTACCTATCGCATTAGTGAGACCAGAGTCCCCCAATGCAATAGGTAAGGGGGCACGGAGGGACGAACTCCGTGCCAGTGTGGGACTCACCAAGCGAGAGTCGCCCGAAAATACCCACTAAAACCCCTCGGGGCCGTCCGCCGCATTTGGGATGGGGGCGACACGGGGTGGCTTTCGCAGTCACAGGTGTACTAGTAAAATCACTTGGCAACTAGATCCCTTGGTTAAGCATGTGCATCAGTCAAGTATCACATGGAGTTTTTGGCGGGATCTCAGTCTGACATGTAGCAATTGTTTTCTTTAATTCATTAAACTTGTGTACTTGTCTCTATATCATGTAATCTTGGTGGCGTCTTGTGTGAAATAGTTTAGTTATTGTGTTCAAGTTAAGTTTATTATAGAAGACAACGCGTAGCATACATTCTGAGGTGCCGACAAAGCTCAATGGAAAGTTCGAACAGGATAGGCCACCGTTCTGTTGGAGCTTGGTAACGCTGATACAAGATTGAAAATCTTACCCACATGACATTGGCACAAATTGTATGTACACACAGATTGCCATTAACTAAGAAGAAGAAGAAGTATCACATGACTTTGTATTGAAACACTAAACTATTCTCTTTACTTATTAAATGATTGAATATTCTATATATAATGCAGTAAATAATGAAATTTGTAATATGACGCGCGCGAAAACAGATGATGTATGTTTGTCTGATGTACAAAAAAAACTGTGCAACTAATTTGAATAAATGTGAATGAACAAACCTCAGCAATAGACTGCAGGTTGCGAGTGGGTTTCAGTTGGTTGACACCATGGCTCTTGGGTTTGCCGTAGGTAGCTCCC
Organism: Samia ricini; assembly: GCA_014132275.2. Lineage (NCBI taxonomy): Eukaryota > Metazoa > Arthropoda > Insecta > Lepidoptera > Saturniidae > Samia > Samia ricini. The sequence goes on from AP028162.1 coordinate 4,845,540, forward strand.
TTGGGCACTGGGCGTTTACGGCCACCACGGCGCACGCGGATTCTGAAGATAACATAACCTGCAAAAAAAATATTTTCACATAAAAGATTGCCGGTGGACAATAAACAGATTACCCAAAAAATTATACATGTCAAAAGTAAAATAATGTTCGCGATATGCTCACCTTGCTTGGCACGGTATCCAAGCCTTCTCGCCTTGTCTGGCCTCGTGGGCCTGGGAGCGCGGTGCATACGAGTCAACTGGCGATATTGCCACACTCTTATACGCAAGAGAAATCGCATAACATCGCTCAACTTTTTCCTATACAACTCCGTATATATCTGTACGCGCCCATCTTGACGAGTCTGTGATAGACCTAGCAACAAAATCAATACAAAATTGATCAGAAGTCACATCATCGGTCTGAACACAAATAGGGCGGCTGATGCGCGTATAGTACAGCATGATGAAAGCACTGGAATTCTAAATCAAATAAAGAAAATACGTTGAAAAACTTTTAATGTATATTAAGCTAAATTATTTTAGAAATTAACAATTCGAATATTAGCAAAGATTAATGAAATACTAAAAGATATAATGCGACACACATCTCACGTACCCTTCAGTTTACGACGAAAGAGAAAAAGAACTTCTAACAAATGACAACTGATAAGCAATGTTGCTGCAGAGATGAATAATAAAAGTTGCTAGTATTTTTTTGTCCGTGGATCGTCCATAGGCATTTATCTCTGGTTTTCGGCAAATGAGATAGATACCAGATATGAATAATAAATCATCTCATGTGGACCGCCATTTCCTAATGGATCACAACATTTAGGGTCTCTTTTTTTGTAATAAAAAGATTAATCACCAAACCCTTTTTACAAAATTTTGGTGTCTTTTTTAATAATAAAAATTTCGAGTTCTTATAATTACTTTGCTAAACAATTGTGGAAGCTATGAGTTTTTGATTTTGAGTTTGAAGAACTTTTGATAATTTCTCATGTTACACCTAACGGACAGACAGATTTATGGCTATAATTATGTAAAAAATTGTTAATATTATTGTAAAAAGTTGTAAAAAAATTATACGTATATAGGTCCTTCTTTTTACACTTTATTTCTAAATAAAATATAAAAAGTTTGTTAAAATTGAATACATAAATGGGTCATTCCACCAAATAAGAACATTTTTACAGGGCGACCCTCACGGATTATGTTTAAAATTTATGGAGGTGTTCTCTATCATAAGACAAAAATTCCCTGAGAGTTTTAGCTCTTAATACGCAGCGGTCTTGAAGTTATGATTTTTTTTGAAATTTTGGAAAAAACATTTTTTCAACTTTTTCGTCAATTTTTCTGATATGAAAAACATTTTTAAACAAAATTGACAAACATTGTATTTTGTAGGAAAAATTCTCAGCTTTTGAATGAAACATTTTTTTTTTCATAAACTCATCAGAAGACCCATAAAAATCGAATTAAAGTGGAAGAATTGATTTTTTTCGGTGTGCAGCCCAAAATTCTTCAAATTTGAATTTTTTTCTGAAAGCTGAGAGTTTTTTACACCAAATATAGCGTTTTGCCGATATGCATATATTTTGTTTCGTCACAATTAAATTAAACGCAAATTCATTATAATTAAAATACTTTTATTTTTAAACTTTTTTGAGATGTGGACACAGTTTTAATGAAAGCATAACCAATTTCATCTTTTAAAGGCACAAAAGTGTGTAAATTTCTGATTACTATAATTTTAATATTAAAGAAAAAATTATATTACTATTCTGAATTATATTACTGCATAGTGAATCTAACATTTAATTTAATTGTTCATTCAAAAGCTGAGAATTTTTTCTACAAAATACAATGTTGGTCAATTTTGTTTAAAAATGTTTTTCATATCAGAAAAATTGACGAAAAAGTTGAAAAAATGTTTTTTCCAAAATTTCAAAAAATCATAACTTCAAGACCGCTGCGTATTAAGAGCTAAAACTCTCAGGGAATTTTTGTCTTATGATAGAGAACACCTCCATAAATTTTAAACATAATCCGCGAGGGTCGCCCCGTAAAAATGTTCTTATTTGGTGGAATGACCCAAATACAATGCAATATATTATGTTTCATTATTTACAAAAGTTTCACGGTAGGAATAAAAAAATACGACGCTTCTTGAAAACTTACCAGAAAGTTTTACTATATCATTCACTTCCTACATATATCATTACAAATAAAAATAATTCACATCAGTGTTTAGGTAAAGTAAGATTACAGTATCTGTTTATAATTTTTATAGTTACAAATTTATCTACAGATTTAATAATAAGCAAAACGAAATTTTTTAATTATCTATTTTTTTACATCTGACAGTCCGTGTTGACGGTATAGGACTGTTTATCGGCCATCTTGAAAGCGAATTGTTGTCACTTGTCATGTTTACGTTGTATGTGAATTGTGAAAGGCGAAATTTTTTATTTCTTAGTGAAATTGAATTTTATTCAGGTGATATTCTAAGAAGCTATATATTCTTACTCATTTTAAACACAGTTAGTGCTATAAAACTAAAAAATATGTTTTCAAGTGATGTGTAGATTAAGGCGCCAAATTACTTCTGGTCGTTACGATTACCAAACAATAATGACGGCATTACCCTATACTAGTGGTATTTTTCATTATATTTTATGTTTTTCAACGATTTTTTTTTACAGGACATAGTTAATGTGACTGTTGGTTGGGGATAGCAAAAAACATGTTTTACGCACATTTCGTGCTGGCCAAGAAGGGCCCTCTAGCCAAAATTTGGTTAGCGGCTCATTGGGATAAAAAACTAACAAAGGCACATGTATTTGAGACAAATATTGAGAAATCTGTCGATGGAATATTGAAGCCTAAAGTGAAGATGGCTTTACGTACATCTGGCCATCTGTTACTAGGAGTTGTAAGAATTTACTCCAGAAAAGCTAAATACTTACTACAAGATTGCAATGAAGCATTTGTAAAGATAAAGGTTTGTTTTTTAAGTATGATTTATTTTGAAATAATTACTTCACATATCCACAAATGGTTATTTAATTTGGTTTGTTTACTTCTTTATTATTGCTTGAAATACGTGGAGTTGCTACCAAACCCCTTACATTCTTAGTGATAGGCTGGTTATACTGTGAGCTAGTTCTATTTTACAAATACAAATGAGGCTCAAATAATTTGTACATCATTTGAGTAATTGTAAATTTCCAAATATGTTGTTTATATGAGGTTTTTAGTGGTAGTAATTTTACATTCATACATACCTCTATAGGGTCCAAAATAAAATAAAGTCATTTATCTAACTGATTTCTAACAATGGCATAAAGAATATCAAAATATTTTTTCCAATCAAGTTGCATATATCAAACATATTCAAGTCACTGTCAGAAGTTATGAAAAATGTTTTACTTACTATGCAACATCTTATGTGAAGTAATTGTGTTATTAGAAGGATTGTTTGTAATTATGCAGGTTCTATTTAATCATTTGTGTTTTAGTTATTAACGTATAAGTAAAAATAATGTTATATAAATTAAAAAAAAAAACAGTTGATTATTGCTAGCTTAATTTTTGCAGATGGCATTCAGGCCAGGCATGGTGGACTTACCTGAAGAACATCGGGAGGCTGCCATGAATGCCATAACATTGCCTGAGGTTTTTCATGATTTCGATACTGCAATGCCTGAGCTAAAGTAAGAATTTTTATTTAATTAAATATATATATATATATATATATATATATATATATATTAATTTGTTACTAGATTTAGTGCTAATTTAGATGTATAATTATTTTTGTTTAATTAATCAAGTGGGTTTTTGATTTAATACATTTCCAGGAGTCAGGATTTTACAACATTAATTTAACTCGCATTCAATGAAATCATAGAATGTGAAAACTATACTTCATCGATGCTATGTTTATTTTAGTGAGGTTGACATTGAAGCCCAGTTCTCTCTCAATCAGTCTAGGGCTGAAGAAATTACAATGCGTGAAGACTATGGTTCATTAAATTTGGTGACACATGATGATGGATTTGGAGATATGGGTTTTGATACAGATAATCCTGATATTATGAGAGAGGCAATTGGTACTGATGGTGGATTAGAGCAGGTATGAATCAAATGCATATAAATGCACTTTAAAGTGTCCTAACTACAAATGATATCATGACATAGTTTGGTTTTAAGACAATATGTGAGTGGCGTTTATTCCATACAAATTTTTTTCCAGTTTCATCCCTGAATAATGGCATTATAGTAAATACAATAAGTTCTATATTAATTTATAAAGACTCAACTGTTTTTTTTTTGTTTTTACAAATCTTTAAGCCCAACTAACACCAGTGATCATTAAACTATGGCCCATGAGCTGCATGCGGCTCTCAGACAGTGATTGTGCGGCCTGTGATGTTATAAACAATTATGGTAGAAAATAACTCAAACAGAGTTAACATATAGTTAGTTAATTAGGTTGTTAATAATTACTTCATAGGTTGTTATTGCCACACAGAATATATGAGGAACTTGCGTTTAACTGCTCATAAAATATATAAATTAATAGATGGTATCAACTTCTCAATCCATAATTGTGGCCCCCAGTGATACCTCACATTGATCTATGTGGCCCTTGACTAGAAAAGTGTTTCTAATATCGCTGAAAACATTGCCTATGTTTTTTATTATTTCATTTCATTTTTATGAGGTTAGTGTGTTAATTCAGTCTATAGCTTAATGAAATTTTTAAACATAATGTACCAGGAGAACAGTAACTCAAGGATACGGCTATAACACTGTGAGTACAAAATTATTCGATTCAATTATTGAATGTACCAGGAGAGCAGTAATACAAAAGAGTTTGTGTTCGAATGAGACATCGCATTCTTGTACGGAGGAAACGAGATAGTATCTACTTTCATCAACTGGCGCCGGATCGATATACAGTAATACCCAATAATATTATTGCTGCGTACACGCACTCGATCTTAGGTCACCCTGTCTGCAATGAATTAACCACGCCTCTTTACCGATACATTCGGTCGGTTACATTTTAGGCCTACCCTCACATTATATTAAATAGTATAATGTTACGATCATCGGATAAAAGTAACTCTGACTCCGAGAAACCAAAACAAAAAACTAAGGCATCACCAAAACGCTCACTTCGACAAAAACGCATACAAATACCTGACAACAACAATGATTTACAAAAAGATTTTAAAGTTTTCAAGGAAGAGATATTGGAAATGTTGTATTCTATAAGAAATGACATTAATACAAGATTCCGCACAATAGAAAAATCACTATCGGAAATCCGCAACTCCAATACTGAAATAGAGAGATCCATGGAGTTCTTATCTCATCAGTATGATGAAATATCGCAAAAGGTAAACAATGTTGATATAAAAATTAAGGAACAAGAGGCTTATATAGTTTCATTAGAAAATAAAATTGAAGAAATTTATCGTACGTCAAATTGTCGCAATTTAGAAATAAGGAATGTACCCACATGTGATAATGAAACGGATGAAAACTTAAGAAACTACATGCAAACTCTGGCTACTCTCATAAACACCCAGTCACCAAATATCACAAATATTCATCGCTGGTCTTTTAAAAAAGATGGTAAGCAGTCTATTCTCGTGGAACTGTCTGATCAAACCTCAAAATTCAACCTTTTGAAAGCTACAAAATTATATAATATGAACAATCCCACAAATAAATTAAATGCTTCCCATTTGGGGATTACCGGGCAGACGACGCCTATCTTCTTCACGGATCATCTTACCGCCAAGGCACGAAGACTTTACTACCTGGGCCGGCAACTTGTTAAACAAAACAAGGTGTCCTTCTGCTGGACTAGTCTAGGTAAAGTTCTTGTACGCAAGAGTGTAGGATCACCACCGATACTCATTAGGAGCGAAGATCAGCTCGAAGTCTTCACCACCTCGGTATGACTACATGCAGATCGTCACTTTTGTTTTTATTATTTAATTATTTTTTGTTTTAAATTTGTTTATAACCTATTTTATATTTTTAGTGTTCGAAACTACATACTTACTTGTTACACATACCATTTACACATTCACGCTACACTCAAATTATCAATAATAATCCGCTACTCACTATTTAAGCTAAGAGAGTATTATTTATTTAAACTCAGTTCATACCAGTATAAGCGGTATCGTATTTTTGTTCTATTTTCGCTTTCAAGATCCGTTATTATAAATCGCTGTGTGTGCATTTTCATTAGTATGACATTTTCAGGTAAACTAGATATACCCACGACTATTTTTCAAAACCCTATCAACCAATTTACAATTAAAACTATTTCATTCCTTCTTGTTTCACTGGTGTGTACCAAAATACTTATTTTTATGATCAATGGCAAATGATATAATAAATTTGGACCTTGATACACTGAATATTACTAACTCATACTTATCCAATCCTGAAGAATGTATTAAAAACATAGGTGATCCTATCAATAGCTTAAAAATTATATCTTTAAATATTAGGAGTATCTACAAAAATTTTCTTACATTTGAATTATTTTTAACCAGGTTACATTTCGTATGTGACATAATTATTCTAACCGAATGTTGGCTTCATAAAGATAAAAATCCTCCTAATATGAAAGGCTTCACTCTTCATTCTACAAAAAATTGTAAAAACCAAAATGATGGAGTAGTTATTTATGTACGGGAATGTTTAAATCACAGTGTTCTTGAACCAATTTTTAATGGGGGTAATTGTCTAGTTGTTACATTGAAAAATGACACCGCAATTATAGGTATATATAGATCTCCATCCTATTATCATATTGATAGCTTTCTAAACTCACTAGAAATAATTACTAACGATCTCAAACTCTTCCCCAATATAATTGTAATAGGTGACATTAATATTGATATAGGATCTGACCCATTAAATAAAGATTCAACTAGCTATTTAAACCTAACTTCAGAATTGGGTTTATTTCCAGCTCACACAATTTCTACTCGTGGCAATAGTTGCCTTGATCATATTTTTCTAAAAACATCCCATCGATCTTTTTCTGTTGTAATAGATACCGACATCACAGACCATTTACCTGTTCTTCTTAGTATAAATAACCATACGCCCAAAATAAAACCGTCTAAACTCATTCGTAAGACTGATTGGAAATGTACATTAGATAAAATAAGAGAAATTAATTTCGACTTAGTTATTAATACTGATGATGCTAATATTAACGCTGAAAACTTTGTAAAAACGGTGTCAAGGGTTATAGAAGATCATACTAAACTGTGTAGTGTACCTAAAAAAGATCGGAGAATTGCACCATGGATTACTCCAGGTCTACTACGTTGTCTTAGAAATAGAGATAAACTGCGTAGCAAGTATCTACGAGATACAAATAATTTAGTAACAAAATCTACTTATTTCAGATACAGAACATATTGTAGAAATCTTATTACTAATATGAAAGCTAATTATGATAAAACAAAGATAGAGTCTAATTCTCATAACCCAAAAACAACCTGGGAATCCATTAAAGATATAATTAACATTTCTAATAAGTCTTCTGTACCCTTGGAATTACTAAATTCTCAACCAAATCCTGTTGACTCTCTTGAAACAATTAATTCATATTTTTCTAATATTGGACGTACCTTAGCTGAAAAGATTCTGCGTAATAACACCGTATTAGACAACATTATTAACAACACTAACTCCCCATCCAATTCCTTTGTTATCTTTCCTACAGATATGAATGAAATTAAAAGTATCATCAACTCTTTAAAACCTGATTCGGCTATAGGTTGGGATAATATCTCTTCCAAATTTTTGATTAAGGCCTGTAACTCTCTTGCGGGTCCTTTATCCACCTTATTTAACTCCTGTTTTGAACAAGGTAAATTTCCTTCTGTTTTTAAAAAATCCATCATTCATCCTATCTATAAAGGTGGAGATAGACATCTTGTTGGTAACTATAGACCTATCTCTGTTCTACCAGCTCTTTCAAAAGTATTTGAGAAGTTATTAAATACTAGACTACTTAAATATTTGAATGACCATGATCTTCTTGCAAATGAACAGTATGGTTTTAGAACCGGTAGATCAACGGAAGATGCGGTGGCAGAGTTGTGCCGAGAGGTTATTACAGCACTTGATGCGAAACGTAAATGTATTGGAATATTTTTAGATCTAGCAAAAGCCTTTGACACAGTGTCGGTGCCCATTCTGATTAAGAAATTAGAATGTATAGGTATTCGTGGCGTAACTCTGCAACTTTTCTCCGATTTTGTGTCGAATCGAACTCAACGAATTAGGATTGGCGACTACACAAGTTCTGAAGTACTAATTAATTTCGGAGTCCCTCAAGGAAGTGTCCTTGGGCCAACACTCTTTCTCATATATATTAATGAGTTGTGTCGTATGAAGTTAGTAGACGCCAAAATCTTTACCTACGCTGATGATACGGCATTAATTTTTCAAGGACACACCTGGACTGACACATATTCGGTAGCTGAGGCTGGATTATGCCAAGTAACCAATTGGTTACAAAATAACTTACTTACTTTGAACATCGAGAAGACTAAATACATAGCCTTTTCACTACGGCATTCAGGTACTCCACCTCCTTCGTCATTTATTAAGGTCCATAACTGTGATCTCTTCCATACAGTGCAATGTAATACATGCCCATATATTGAAAAAGTATGTCAACTCAAATATCTGGGCATAACTCTGGATGAACGTATGACATGGTCACCACACATCAATCTTCTCACCTCCAGAGTGAGGAAATTGATATGGGTTTTTAGAAAAACTTCGGCGTGTAACAAATCCTGATTTATTAAAACTAATTTATGTTGCCATATGTCAGTCTATAATTACTTATTGTATTTCTGTTTGGGGAGGGGCTCATAAATCACATTTGTTATCTTTAGAAAGAGCTCAGAGATCAGTTTTAAAGGTAATGTATTTTAAACCATTTCGCTACCCAACTCATGAACTTTATTCTTGTGCCAAAGTCCTCAGTGTACGCCAACTTTTTATAACAAATTCAATTATTAGACAACACTCCAGGGTCGTGTTTGATCCGGAACTAATTACACTTAAACGAAGAAATGATTTAGTTTTCAAAATCCAAAAGTTCCGAACAAATTTCATAAATCAGCAATCTCTTTTTCTAGCACCACATTTATATAATAGAATAAATAAAGAATTATATATATACTCACTCAACACGCATATCTTGAAATTAAAACTTAAAAAACTGGTTATCTGGTCTTAACTATGAGGATACAGAAGCTTTACTCCACATTATTATATAATATATAGGTATTTATTCTGGTTCTAAATTTAAACGACAAGGTAGTTTTTTTGTAATTGTAATTTTGTAATTTTGGAATGAAATTCTGATTTCTTACACTCGAATAAAGTAAGCTGTTTTAGTCGTGTCATCTAATTTATTTTACAATAGTTTAAACACACACATACAAATTTAATCACACAACCGATTACACCCGCGCTGACTCGCACCTCATACATACACAACACGAGTATATCTTTTATTATAAACCTGTAATGTTATAAAGGAAGGCACTGGATCCCGGGGCACAAAATATTTTTTTTCCGGGTCCATTGCACCCTCTGATTTGTATTTGCATTTCATGAATAAAGATTTATTATTATTATTATTATTATTATTATTAATTATGAAGTGCATTTGACAGTGTTTATTTCTTGTCTTCGATATAAATATAAAGTTAAAAGGTATGTTTATAAAAATAGTATTCAAATTTTCTGTTATAAATAAAGTATTAAATTCTGGAATAATATCTTAAATGATTTTTATATAACTGTAATACTTGGTCAATGCCATAGGATTTTTTTTAACCTTGCTAATTCTGTTAATCGGAAGGGCCTTAACAGATTCACTGTAACTTTGGGGGCAAGTACTGAAGGAACTAGCACAAGGGCACCAAAGTGGTACGAACCAAAGGCTTGGCCATCACCTTTGTAGAAAATTCCCATGGAATTTTGATCCTAGCTAATCAACAATGCTATAGGACAACTAGTATAATACAAAAGGACTTTTTTTTAACCTTTTTGAAAAGTAACATAATTGTTTTTTTTTTAGAGTAATCTCCTATTTGCTGATGGTTCTTCACTAGAATTGGGCGGTAAAGACAATGGTGTGGCCAGTACAAGTGCGGCTGGTGTGCCTACCCTGGCAACACCAGCTCATGAACGTCGTATGGAGGCAGCACCTCATGGGCCCATGGATGATGGTTTTGGTGGAACTATTGGTGATGTTGGAGATTTTGGACGTGAGTTTTAATTTTATATTCATACAAACACTAGCTGGTGCCCGCGGCTCCGCCCGCGTTTCATATCTTGTCTAGGTGTGAGTGAAAAAGTGCATATAACATAACATTTCATTAAAAAGAAACAAATGAATGAAGAAAAATGAGAGTCTTTGGGGTTTATTAAAGGAAAAAATGTATATAAGTGCTAATTGAAGAAAAAAGGTCAATGGAATCCAAAAAAAAAAAAAAAATAGGCATGATGGACTCAGATTGGGCCAGTTGATCTAAATTTGTATTTGAAGTAGCTGTGTGCCCACGGCTCCGCCTGTTTCATACATTCTTCACTGCGTACCTAAAAAAAGAAATGAAAGAAGAAAAATGAGTCTTTTGTTGATATTGGCGGAAAAAATGTATATAAGATTATTTACCATATAATAAATAGCCTATCTACCATCTAAGAAAAATTCCGCGTCTAATGGTAGTAGTCCCATCCGGATACGTTCAGTAGTTTTGAGGTGATGGTGCCTCAAAAGACACCCATTTTTCTTATATATATGTAACTTTATGCTTCTTTCCAATTAGGATAAGCAGAGATTACGTCATAAATGTTCGTCATTTACATGTACTTTTAACCTTGCCTTTGTTTAGCATGTCTTATGATCTGGTCGAGAAATTCGCTTATCAACTTGCCCAATTATCCTCAGGAAATATTAAGAAATTTATCCGATCTTATAATTATTATAAAACTGTGTATTTGTTTAAAAAGGAAAAAAAATTGTGTTTATGTTTGAAAGTTTTATGAAAAGACTCCCTATGTGCCTGCGGCTGCATCAGCGTTTTATAAATTCTTCACCAAGTTTTAATTTTTGATACGGAACTCTATTTTTTTTTTTTGTGCTAAGATAAAAAATGTTTCTAACAAATTCAAGCACTCGCTGTAAACCTGACCATAAAATAGTCTTTTTTTAATTTTTTTTTTGGTTTTTTTATTTTATTCGGAACCCTAATAATTTTTCTGAATAGATTTCTGGTACAATGGTCATTTTTCTACATTTTTTGTTTCATTTTTTGGTATAGGTATCGAATATACATTCATATCTACAGTAATACCTCGCTTTAAGTGACGGATACGTTCCGAAAAAAAAAATCGCTTTAAATGAAATTCGCGAGGTTTATGATTAAACATAGCCAAAATTTAATACAAAAAATACAAATCATTTTAATCAATCACTTTAATTCTAAGAACACTTTATGCAATACATACTCTTTTTTTTTACGGAAAAATACATCTATTGTCTTTACATTATGTTTATACGCACTCTTTCGCGTAATGCGAGGCATTTGAGAGCGAAATTTCAAATTCGCGTTATAGTGAAACCGCGCGTAACTGGGTCGCGCTAAGCGGGGTATTACTGTATTTAGTAAAAAAATATTATTTCGCCATTACAAACACACACTTCAATTTTATTTATTAGTATAGATGTTGAGGGTTTATTGTGAAAACCTGATAAGACGAGCAATGTAGGTAGTATTGAGTTTTTATTAAATAACTAAAATGTCATTAAGTTCAACACACTTTAGTAATTAATATTTAAAATACATAAAACTTGAGATGATATTTTCGTGTGGCTTAACCAAATATGCGTGACGAAAATCTTAAAACGACGGAGTTTCGAAGTAAGGTTTGTTTTTTTGCATTTTTCGGTTTTTACATGTAAATTACTGGTGCTTCAAATTGAACCTCTTATTGAGTAGACGTTGACAAAATTACTGTCTTTCATAGAACTAAAACAATGTTAAAACCAGTGATCTTATTTTGTAGCATTAATTGTAACATTACATAACTTATTTTGTAACATTGTTTGTAGTTTACTCGCGAGGTTTTGGACATAAAGTTTAGAAATATATAAATAATATAATCATAAATAAAAAGAATTCTTATAACTTTTATTCAAGCAACATACCTTGGAAAATAATCAGTTTAAAATAATGAGTTTGTTATTATAGGGCCCTGACATTGCCCATTTTATTGTGTTTTCTAAACATTCTAACTTAGATTTAGCCAGTTCTACCTACATGTAGATCTTGGAATATACTTATTTCATGTGTTCAGTTAACGTGATATATGAAATGCGAGCAGAGCCGCGGGCACACAGTTAATCTATACTGATAAATAAATTGAAGTCTGTTGATAATATATTTTTTTTAGTAAAATACATATGAGTACGTATAATACATATGAATGTACGATATATACGACACCTATACCAAAAACACAAATTTAATTTTTTTTGTTTGTTTTTCTGAATGTTTTCTGAACAGCTGGACCGATTATGACGGAATATTTTTGTAGATAGCTGAAGTTACTCTGCGTAATTTTGACTACTTTAATTTTACGAAAATTATTAGGGTACCTTGTAAAAAAAATAATGAAACTTATGAAATTGCGAATAAAATCAGTTTCAATGCACACTTTTACGGGTAGATGTTTGAATTTGTGAGAAGTATCTTTCTGTTACTACCAAAACTAATAAGGTTTCACATTAAAAAAAAAAAAAAACTGCAAAAAAAATTGTTAAAAAAAAACGATTTAATGGTCAGTCAGTCAGTTTTACGTGGAAGTGCTTGAATTTGTGAAAAGTATATTTACTTTCTCTTAGTTGGTATCAAATAAATTTTAGGAAAATAATTCGATTTAGGAGACAAAATGTTACTTATTGTTTTTTTTTTTTATTAGGATCCCATCAACGTTAATATGTCTATCAATTTATTTCTTCTGAAGTAGATAATAAAAATATGAAGAATATTTTAATGGTATATAGATGCGGGTGGACTTTTTGAGGGCGATTTGTTTGGCGAAGTGCCTTCTGGTGGTGCTGCTCCCACTCCTGGAACAACAGCCCAACCGCGTTCTCTACAGGTTAGTAATATTTAGCTTCAATTCAACGTAATATCAACGTTCCCTATGTGGTGATAATAGCTTTTAGATTATCAATATAATACTGACAATTAATAGATATTTCAACTCAATTTTGTGCTAGAGGTAGAGTCATATACATAAAAAAATCCATTCAATCGAAGACTTCCACTGGTGGACTTCCTCAAAAATCTTCAGAACAACCGAACTTGCACTAACCGCATCCAGGAGATTCCCCCGACCTTCACCAGATCGATCTTCCCACGCTGCGTCTTCCGGTACGCGGCAACTATTCGAGAACCCGATGGCCCCATTGGGCATCGATTCTACAAGCAATGTGCCCAGCCCATTGATTGCTACTTAAGTTTGTCAATTTTTCTGAAAATATCATTTTATGTTAATCCAATTTATTCATTTTTAAATCGTGCTATTTTTTTTTATTCAAAGCCATTTATACTATATAAGTAAACATGTTTAATTAAATGATTGTAGTTGAATGTTTTATTGATATTCGCAGGCAGAGATCGAAGCGAGCGGCGCAGGCGTCGGTCCCTCTGGTGTGGAAGGTGACGCCGACCGGGAGCACGGCACTGCCGGTGCGGATACCGCGGATAGTGATGATGACATGGGTGATCATTACGACGCGGGACACTCACCACAGCATAGGTACCTTCCATTTCTTATGACGCGGGATACCCGTCACACCATAGGTACATTCCGTTTATTATGACGCGGGATACCCGTCACACCATAGGTACATTCCGTTTATTATGACGCGGGATACCCGTCACACCATAGGTACATTCCGTTTATTATGACGCGGGATACCCGTCACACCATAGGTACATTCCGTTTATTATGACGCGGGATACCCGTCACACCATAGGTACATTTCGTTTATTATTACGCGGGATACCCGTCACACCATAGGTACATTCTGTTTATTATGAGGCGGGATACCCGTCACACCATAGGTACATTCCGTTTATTATGACGCGGGATACCCGTCACACCATAGGTACATTTCGTTTATTATTACGCGGGATACCCGTCACACCATAGGTACATTCTGTTTATTATGACGCGGGATACCCGTCACACCATAGGTACATTTCGTTTATTATGACGCGGGATACCCGTCACACCATAGGTACATTTCGTTTATTATGACACGGGATACCCGTCACACCATAGGTATATTCCGTTTATTATGACGCGGGATACCCGTCACACCATAGGTACATTTCGTTTATTATGACGCGGGATACCCGTCACACCATAGGTATATTCCGTTTATTATGACGCGGGATACCCGTCACACCATAGGTACATTTCGTTTATTATGACGCGGGATACCCGTCACACCATAGGTACATTTCGTTTATTATGACGCGGGATACCCGTCACACCATAGGTACATTTCGTTTATTATGACACGGGATACCCGTCACACCATAGGTATATTCCGTTTATTATGACGCGGGATACCCGTCACACCATAGGTACATTTCGTTTATTATGACGCGGGATACCCGTCACACCATAGGTACATTCCGTTTATTATGAGGCGGGATACTTTTACTTTACTTAAGAATCCATATTCGCAAATTAAAAGTACAGATAATGTTAATCTCGATTGATAAAGTGTAATATTTCTATTGTTCCATTAATAATTGTAAGATTTGTAGTAGTAATTAAAATATTTGTATTTGTATTTGTATTTGTTTTTTTTTTTTATTTATTTAGGGATATGTTTCTTACAACCTTTTATGTTCACAGTTGGGGTGGTTCACCTCCGCACGAAGAGCCACGTCCTATGGACGAGGCGCCAGACTTGATGCCACCACCCGCTGCACCAATTTCACCTGTTAGGCCTATGGTTAGTCACAATTGGTTCATTATGTTCGTATATATATATCTATCACGGTGACAGCACTAGGCATATTACGTGAGCAAGATTTGAGTCATTTTTGACACCAGCCCATTTCCCAACCCCCTCCCCCCATAATAATCAAAGCTCTTGCCCCTCAAGACTGTATAATTCAAACAATTAAATATTTTTTTATTCCTAAAAAAGGTAATGGTAAACAGTTCTATAATTATCGAATAATAGTCGATTTGATATTATATTTATTCACTTTAGTTATAATAAAATCCATTTGGTTACGGTTTTTTTGAGTTGGAAAATGTTATTTATTGCTAGCAGTGTTTCGTTGGTTGTCGGAATTTATCTATATATCAATAACAGTTTATTGCAAATTTCATTGGAGTTTTATTGTTAACACTAGAGCACTCCTATAGTTACTAAAGTAAGAAAAATAAAGAAAAAAGCTTGAAAAACAAAGGAGAATAGTGTTATGAAGTTTTTCATTTTTGTCTATTTATATATTACCTAAATAAAGTGTTGATCGTTAGTACTAAATATTTTTGGAAAGTAAATAGGTGTCCGTATAAAAAAAAACTTATATGCCTATATACTATGAACTATAACAGATGTGTTCAATACCTTTTGCAGGAGATAGACGAGGATGCGACAGAGACAGCACGAGTGGCGACTCCAGCACCGGAACCTGAAATGGCGGCGGCCGACAACACTACACTCCTTCAAAACGACGAGGAGTCATTCGCGCTCTGGCCCCTGTCGATGCAACAGTTCTCAAAGGTACTAGAAACAGTTCACTTAACTTGCAAAACAAATTAATTTATTTGTCACAAGCGACTTAGTGCGGCCGGATTCCGTGTCAACGGACGCGGGTTCGAGCTCATCTATCCAACTCCTGAGCTTTCGGTGAAGCAAAACATCGTAAAGAAACCATAGTAGGGTGGTAGGTCATTTTCTAGTAATGGCCTCCTGGGTAGCTATCACCCTCTAGTTTCAAATACCGATAGGTGTGTTCCGGCACCATCACTTGAGAACCGGTTCCTCTAGGCATAGTGAGTTTACCGTCCTGGACCACATTGTCACTAAACATCAGACGAGATTGTGGTCAAATACCATGTAAAAAAAAAACAAACGCGAATACACATCACTGGTCTCGTATTCTTTACTCTAAAGTTCAATTCGAACTGAACTGTCTGGGTTGGTCCACATTCACTTCATATAGTACTAGCTGCTCTCTCCGCAGTTTTTCTCGCGTAGATCCTGTGGGATTTTCGGAATAAATTCTATGTCCTATCCTATTTCAATCCCTGGATGTTATACTATCTCCATACCAAATTTCATCCAAATCGATCTAGTAGTTTTTAAGTTTATTAACTACATACAAAAATTCAAATTTTTCCTCTTTATAATATTAATATAGAAAAGAAAGGGTTTTTTTTTATTTATTTTAAAAATAAACCGATATAAACGTTTTTGTGTCGGCGATTGTAGATTGTCGCCTGTGATGATTCTATATGACTCATATAATATGGCAGGTATAACGAAGACGAAGCGCAAACGTAAGTTGATCGTCGACGAAGTGAAGAATATATCTGGTGAGGAGATGAAGAATCAGTTGAGTAACACTTCGGATATCGTGACGACGCTGGACCTCGCGCCGCCGACGAGACGGCTCATGCACTGGAAGGAGACGGGGGGAGTCGAGAAACTCTTCACCCTCCCAGCCAGGCCGATACCCTCAAGAGTTCTCTTCAAGGTTAGTTTTTTTTTATTAAAACTTCTTTAATATCGTTTTAATAGTGTCGTGTGGTGCCGGCTTATGAAGTGTCGTATGGTGCCCGCTTAAGGAGTGTCGTGTGGTGTTGGCTTAGAAAGTGTCGTGTGGTGCTGGCTTAGAAAGTGTCGTGTGGTGCCGGCTTATGAAGTGTCGTGTGGTGCCCGCTTAGAAAGTGTCGTATGGTGCCGACTTATGAAGTGTCAGGTGGTGCCCGCTTAAGGAGTGTCGTGTGGTGCTGGCTTAGAAAGTGTCGTGTGGTGCCGGCTTATGAAGTGTCGTGTGGTGGTGGCTTAGAAAGTGTCGTGTGGTGCTGGCTTAGAAAGTGTCGTGTGGTGCCGGCTTATGAAGTGTCGTGTGGTGCCCGCTTAGAAAGTGTCGTGTGGTACCTGTTTAAGAATAGTACTACTCCATATCAACCTGTGAGTGTCGTAAAAGGCGACCAAGGGATGGGCAGCAGCATCCTCTGAGGACCACAAACACCTACTGCGATCGCCAACCCGCCTGCCAAGCGTGGCGATTATGGCAATTCCCCCCTTAATGGTGGAGACCTATGTCCAGTAGTGGATGTCTTATGGTTGAAAGAAGAAAGAATGAGTACTTAAAATTGTATAAACGCCATCTTATTCTTGACAGACTGTTTTTCTATGTTGCATGAACTATAGTTTAAAGATACAAAAGAACAATTTTTTGAAAGTTCCTATTTTTCGATTTTCCCATTGAGTCCCATTGGCTGCTTAGTTTTTTTTTTAATGTAAACTAACTGAACACTAAAATAAAGTATATGGGTTAGTATAAATTCGAGGCCAACAAAGTAAGATATGTATGTGGCTACTAGTTTCAAAAACAGCTATGCCCACTTTTGATAAAGAAATAAACTAATAAATAATCTGTACTAATATTATAAAGATCAAAGATTTGTATTTTTGTTTGTAACTAATAAACTTAAAACCTACTAGACCAATTTTGGATGAAATTTGTTATGGAGATAGTTTGAAATCCCACGGGAACGGGAACTACGCGGGTAAAACCGCGGAGAGCAGTTAGTAATAAATAAATTTGATGAAATAAATAGTCGCACTTTATTGTTTACAATGGACACCGGAATGTTGCAAATGTACATTTTTTTTAAAGCCTTGGAGGCTGATTCGGATCCAATCTTTTTTAAAACGGAACTTTATAAAATATGAATATATATGGAAAATGTAGAAATAAGTTTGTTTTTTTAATTCCATATAAGATGTTACAGTATTAAATTTTTATACTCTGTGACTTTCTTTATAGAAATACCAGCGTAACATGACATTGAGAAGTGAAGCGGAGGAAGCTGAGGCACGGTCACCGGAGCCCGAGCCTAGTGTTGCCAGACGTGGAGGCCGTAAGCGACGACACGAAGAGGTAATAAATATGATTTTTTTTTGATCTTATTCGAATGTCTCTTTTGATCAATTAAAATGACCCTTGATTTGAAAATTTATTACCAAATATCGCATTCCGATAAAACCACTAGATAGGTAACTGCCCAGTATCACGTGAGCGGAAATTTACACATTTTTGATTCCCCCTTGCAGTAGGCAATAAAAGAGATAGTAAGAGCCAATTTTTTGATCCGTAGTCAAAGTTACTATATCCATTTGTCAATTTTACTATTACTATTACACAAACCAATGGTTGTAATCACAATGCGTTTTTTGATGACAAAATCTACTATGGTTAAATTCAGCAATAGTTATTTATGCTGCCAGTAAAATGAAATGTATAATAGAATACTTTTGATTCCGGTAATTTTTTTTTGTATGTTCATTCTGAGTAAAATGTGTTAGGGTCTATAATTCGAGTTGTCCAACAAACATTACAAAAAAAAACAAAGGGTCGAGATACTCTCGAACATCTGTGTCCATTATTATTTCTTGTGATAGTTTTGTAATGATATTAGCTTTTTTTTATTTCGTCTTGTCTAAAATATTCTTTGATTTTATAATTTAATTCTTGAATTTAATACATTTTACAAGCCAAATAAATATTTGTACGAACTTGATATACTATACATGATGGAATACTGAATTCTTATGAAAAACAAAATTCATAAACAAAAATATTACGAAAAAGATTAAAAATAGCAATACGTTGTAATTATTTGACAAATTATTTTATATAAATTAATGTTATATAATGAAACTTCAAATGTTAAACAAAAGCAATGAAACAGCTGTTCGCACTAGAGTTAACCATCCGCCATCTTGCTAACCCGACTGAGCTGAATGGTTAATTTTTTTTAACAAATAGTCACATTTTTGACAAATGGTTAGCTAAACTATGTTTCAAAAAACGCATCAGGGCATTATTTTAACCATTTGTTACAAATCTGACCATTTCTCGAGTTGACTACGGATCAAAAAATTGGCCCTAAGTAAAGCTCTTACCTCCCGGGTAACTTAACTATTAGCATAATTTTTACGTATATTACTTATTAATTATGATGTACTGAAACATGCCCTTATTAAAAAAACACACACAAACTTCATCACGTAATTTATGAACAGTCTCTTTTAGTCATATAGGAACTCCTAAAAATGCAGATATTAAAGAACAGATTCTCCATTTCCCATAGGCACTTGAGTAATGCTTGTACGCCCCCCCCCCCCCCCCATTTTATTATTTTGTGAAAGTTATAGAAAATTAGAAGTACTTTAAAATCTCCTATGATTTTGTACAAACAGTGTATTAATGTATTTTTAGAGTTTCCAATCTCCCGAGACACCAGCGCCCGCGTCCGTGGCGCCTCCGGTGCCCGAAGTGGAACCTCACACACCCCTCCCACACGAGTATGAACCGTCGGCTGGTCAGTATTAACCATTTGCTAACCAATAACCATAAATCATTCGATTACTCGAGATAATTATGCAAGGAACAGATTACAAAAGGGTCATGGAAACTTATATAATATAATTATTTACTAACTTGCATTTATGCTACTCTAACAAAATTAGTTCGCCAACTAACCCGCCCCCCCCCCCCCCCAAACTACTGACCCCTTTTTATATGACTTGTAAAGTTAAAGCGTTAATTAACATTTATTTTTAATTCTGGCAATACTTTTTACATAATGTGAATTTTGTAATTATATCTTATCAACTGGTATAATAACAATGTTTTCAGCCTATAGTAAACATAATGTTAAATTATAATTGCTTTTTTTAATTCAAAGCAATGATGGTAATGTTTTTTTGTTTTTTTTTTTTTTTAAAATTAAACATTCTGCGGTCTCTGGGTCCAAACTTTTTTATATTAGAGGTTAAATTCGACTCGCGTCGGATAAAATTGCCTATAATATTTCAAGCAGCTATTCAGTTTGTAATCTTCTTTCTATAAGAATGTGTTTTATTGGGCTTGGGTTTGAATTTTACAACGAGCCTGAGGCAATTGGTGACGGCGACCACATCATGGTGGTAGATTATTTTCTTATTCTCATTTATTTCTACCACCTATTGACATGTTTTAACAGTATCAATACCAGTTTCTCTAGACTTAGGCTGTTACCATATAATCATCACTTACCGTCATCATCATCCCTGCCCTTATCCCATTTTTATTTGGGGTCTTCCTCTTCTTTTTATCTCTATTTAAGGTCTACTTACATTCTCTTTCTAAACATATCGTCTTTCATACAATCCATCCATCTTTTCTTCGGACTTCCTCCTCACCTATACATTCCTATATTCAAAAATTTTTTTACAACACCCTCTTCCACTCCTCAAATATAAACGTATAAAGTGCAAGTAGTATATCGGTGATGATGCACTCTTAGTGCTTCTGACCAGAATCTCGTCTGATTTAATCGAGGATGTGATGGTAACATGCTTAGACTGAAGGAAACAGGTCTTGATGTTTGCTACTATTAAAACAAATTGTATGAGTGGTGGTGTGGTGTGGTGACATGTTGTGCCGACCCCAAATAAAAATGGAAAAAGGGTAGGGAGATGATGATGATGATGATGATGATGATGAGTGGTGGTGATGAGATGGGTTATTAACAACATTAACAAGGGGTGGAATGTGTACAGACAACGAGATCGGTGATTACCCACATTCGGCTAGATCACCCCGTGCAGCCCTAGACGTCGATGCACCCCCCACACCTGGTATGTGCACGTTACAACTAACATTACCCAATAATACTCGCATTAATCTTGTTAAAAAAAAAACCGCTTCATGTAACAATTACTTTATCATTTCTGCATTATATCACTTAATTTAATTTCCCCTCCCATAATAGAGTCACGTTTTAATAAATATATCTCCAAGTTATTTGGTTTTACTTATTTATTGGAATGATAACAGGTATGAGGAGATTAGTTTTTTGTCAATTTAATTCGTTATTATCTTCACAATTCATTTCATATATTATCCAATGTAAAACACTCCTTGACATATAGCTTTAGTAGAAATAACAGCTGTCAAACTACTGTGACTGGTTCTGCGAAAGGACTATACGTATCAAATCAAATTAAATCAAAATTTATTTATTCAATTTAGGCCCTAAGAAGGCGCTTATGAACGTCTAAAACACTACCACCGGTTCGGAAAACAACCCAGTCGAGAAGAACGCAGGCGAGAAACTCGATCTGGTTCTTTTTTTTTATAAATATAATATATATCATTTTTTTTGTCATATAAAAAAACTATACAAATCGTAGTCTTAATAATGTTAGTGGAAGCACAGAGATGTGAGTTAATTCCAGACATCACTATCGTTCACGTAATGATCCACCCTGTAATAACCTTTTGAGATTAAAACTTGCTTGAAATAATACTTGAACTTATTGTCAGGTAAATCGGTAATGTTACTTTGGATCTTATTGTAAAACCGAATACTATTACCTATAAAGCTTTTATTACACTTACTTAACCTAAAGCGTGGTTCCGGACAACTTGTCTTTACTTCTAATATTAAAATTATGACGATCATTCACTAGATCGAGCTTGTCTAAATTTTTACGAATATGCATTAAGTTATCGAAGATGTATTGGGAGGGCAAAGTTAAGATATCATATTCTTGAAACTTGTTCTTTAGAGATTCGCGAGGTCCCATTATTATATATTGCTCGAACAGCTCTCTTTTGTAACGTAAAAATGGTGTCTACCTCTGCTGCTGTACCCCACAGCAAATAGCATAGAATTATAAGTTTATATGTTAAATGCAGTCAAATACAGGGTGGATCATTACGTGAACGATAGTGATGTCTGGAATTAACCCACATCTCTGTGCTTCCGCTAATATTATTAAGACTATGATTTGTATAGTTTTTTATATGACAAAAAAAATGATATATATTATATTTATAAAAAAAAGAACCAGATCGAGTTTCTCGCCTGCGCTCTTCTCGACTGGGTTGTTTTCCGAACCGGTGATAGTGTTCCAGACGTTCATAAGCGCCTTCTTAGGGCCTAAATTGAATAAATAAATTTTGATTTTGATTTTGAATATTTGATTGTAGAATGTGCTATGGAAACAGGAATATACGGTAAATTGACAGAAATAAAATATAACAATAATATTATTTTATTTTGATTAATATTTTGTTATTATTTTTGTTAAGACGATTCAAAGACATTTTTATTTGTGTACGATCAATGATGAATTATGATTTCTTGCATGCATGTTGTTCTTTTGACAGCTGTCATTCTTAATCAAATGTCATTTTAATAACTAAAACGTGGCTATAGAGTATTTCTATGATTTTATAATATGCCGGGTTGTAGGTATACTGAGTACACTGGGTGCTCCGCTGACACCAGGCGGGTTGGGCCCGCTGACACCTGGCACGCTATTGCAGGCGGGCCTTACACCCGGCGATCTGCATCACGGTGTCCTGACACCTGGTATGTGCACTTTTCTCACCTAAATAAATATGTATACTTGCTGTATGCCCGCGGCTTCGATTGCTTGTACTAACGTACAAATAGACAGATGTTGCTTTTTATATTATTTTATTTACTTAATTTGGCAAACAAAACAGGATACAATTAAATATTAATACAAAACAATGAAAAAAAAATCTTGAAGCTAAGCTGAATCCCAGTAAAATGTTTACATATAGAAACCACAGAAACAAAAACACTAGCCGTGTGCCCGCAGCTCAGTCCGCGTTTCATATGTTTTTTTTTATGTGGGAGTGAAAAAGTCCATATCAAGTTTCATTTATACTTAATCCAAAAAAACAAATGTATATGAATAAAAATAAGTATTTTGTTTTTTATTAAAGGAAAAAATATAAAAAGAGCAAATCGAAAAAAAAAAAATTAATGAGAAAGGGTCGATAGAATCCAAAAAAAAATAAACTAATAATAGCCTATAACCATCTACGAAAAGTTCCACGTCGAATGGTTGTAGTCCCATCTCGATATGTTCAGTAGTTTTGAGGTAATCGTGCCTAAAAAGACCCCCATTTTTTTCCTTATATATAATTATGTAGATAGATATACTAAACTCAAATATGTCCTTAAAAAAACTCTTTATGTCAGAAATTAATTCGATAATGTATTGACCGATTTGGATGAAACTTTGTATACGTAAAATGTATGTCAAGGAGCAATTGATAGATTATAAAAATAAATTTTATAATTATTTGTAGAAATCATTAAATAAAAAATTAAGAAAACAAATGTTCGGTTTTAACTCAAAAACAAAAACTTTATAAAGCTCTGTGTGCTCGAAGTATATAATGAAACTTTATAGAAATAAAAAAAACAGTAAAAAAAAAACTCAAAAAGTGCTTGATCGATTTCAATAAAACTTTGTCAGTACGGGAAGCATGTGTCGTCTAAAATCCGATTCAACGCGCAGTTTTACTGGTAAGTGTTCGAATTTAGTACCGAAAAAAAAAATAAGCAGCCGCGGTCTCACGGCCAGTTTAAAATACAATCTGCTTGTCAGGTGGTCTTCAACACGGCGGCATGACCCCAGCTGGACTACAACACGGGGACGGTCCAGGCGTGGACCTGGGCTTACCATCAAGCGGTATGACACCAGCTGGATTGCACCACGGTGGTACGTATATAGTATGAATAAATAAAAGGTTTTAATACATGATCTTCATAGCATTTCCTACGAACAAACAGAACAGCTATTGCAGATACTTTGTTAGCGAACAGTTCTAGAATTGCACATCCCTAACCCACACACACACACACGCGCACGCACGCACACGCACAAACACACACACACACACACACACACACACACACACACGCGCGCGCGCACGCCCGCACGCACACACCCACGCACACATCCACAAACACAGGTATGTACACATTCACAGAAACTAAACTTATTTAGCTGTAATTATATTGTTTAAATTTTTCTTTAATTGTTATATGAGTTTTTTTATTTTACTTCATTTAAGTCAGAACTGCGCCACCAATAAAAATAATTGTATGGTTACATCTGTTTTGGTGTGTTAGGCTCCCAAGTCACAGGCACTGCCTGGTTCGGAGCCTTAGTTAAGACTATCTTATTTTATTACTTTTTTTTGATGAAATAAAAATGTTTGTATTTGTTATATATTACTAATATGAGGATATTATTAAGGGGGAGATGTAAAGAAAATATATTTCTTTAATTATGTATTATTATATTTTATAATGTAAAGAGTTTAGTTTGTATAGTTAAGAAGGTTAAGTAAGATACATGTTATAAATTATAATATTATTCATAATTGTATTTTCAGTTTGGACTTGTATAAAAAAAAAACTTAAAATGTCGTTTCTTTATTAAAAAGCAACACATCGTTTATTTTAATTGTCCTTTATTTATCTTATATATATATATATATATAGGCAAAGTTTGTTTTGTTTGTCCAAGGTAAACTCGAAAACTACTGGACCGATCAGCATGAAACCACAACCATTCGACGCGGAATTAATCGTAAATGGTTATAGGCTATATATATTTCAAATTCTATGAGCCCTTCGCCATGTTTTCTCAATTTGTTTGTTTATTATTCCTTTGACGCATCATTACCTCAAAACTACTGAACATATCGGGATACGACTAATACCTTTCAACGCAGTATTTTTCGTAGACAGGTATTTTTTGGATTCCACCGATCCTCTCTCATTTTTTTTTTTCGATTTACTCTTTTGTACATTTTCCACTTCAATTTACGCTTATATACATTTTTTCCGCTAATAAAAACAAAATAATATTACTTTTATTCATTCATTTGTTTTTTTTTAAATTAGCTATAAATGAAACGTCATATGCACAGAATATATGAAACGCGGGCGGAGCCGCTGGAACCAGCTAGTCTTATATATACATATATATACCGGATAATAAGTTCAGTTCAGTATTGGCTGTTTCCAATGCTTTTATTTTTCTTTGCAATGCAATTACAGTACATACATGTATATAATGTTTACATTGTTTTTTTTTTTTCTTAGGCATGACTCCGAATTTAGGGCTGGATGGTGGTATGACGCCAGCTGGGTTGGTGCACGGTGGTCTCACTCCAGCTGGTCTTCATCACGGTGGAATGACACCAGGTATACTGATAATGAACGAAATAGTGAACTTCTGACAACTGTCAACTGACAGCTGTCAACTGCAAGCTGTCAATTGGTCAAAAGAAATGTCTTATAATTTTTTTTATACTATCGAAAAAGAAAGAAGAATTATATAAAAGACGGAGAGCGCTTTACGTGTTCCGTACTGGTTCTATACTAACATTCGTTAGGCGGAAACAGGATAGACTGACCATCCCTCTCGATTCCCATCAAAAACTTTAACTATACTATTTAATCACACCATTCACTCAGTATGCTTCGTTAGTTGTTACTGACAGCCATTAAAATGTAGCCTGATGAAATGACAGCTGTCAAACTATTGAGATTAGTGCCGAGAATTTCTAACCAGATTGATTTAATTAAAAATATGATAATTATGGTTTTAATTACCTCAACAATATATAGATAGTATCATGAATGAAAAAATAAGAAATTTAGCATTGCATTCTAGAATGACCGAGAACGGTACTAAAAATTAGTTTTCATACATTTAAAGGAATCAGCCTATCTCTCTTCCTATCGTCTCTAGTTCGAGAAAATTCTTTACAAAAAAATAAACGGATGAATTCTCTCATTGATTCGCAAGTGATACAGTTTTCCCTTTTGTACAGGCCGTTACAAATATTACGCTTTTTTATTTATAGGCGGCTTAGACCATGGCGGTATGACGCCGGCTGGTCTGGCGCACGGTGGCATGACGCCAGGCGGTTTGCAGCACGGCGGCATGACGCCGGTTGGGCTCCAACACGGAGGTATGACTCCATCCGGTTTACAGCATGGCGGGATGACACCGTCGGGTAAGTTGTAATTTAAAAAAAAATGATATTTACTAGAGTTATATAGAGAGGGATAACAGGCGTGAGCTTTTGTTATGTTATAATAAACCAGGTGCGGGACAGAGCGGTCTAATGGCGCACTCGACGGGTATGGAGACGTTGCCGATGATGCCGCAGCTTGCCGGTGAACAGGTCTCCGCTATACTGGCGCGTGCGACCGATCCCATGCTGCACGGCCTCGACGATCAACATGATTATCAGGTAAATTCACATTATCGAAAACAAATTATAGGGGGGGAGGGGGGTGCGCTAACATTTCTCTTGGTGCCTAGTGGACTAATAGTTATATATAACCTATCCAACTTTAAAATAAAAGCCCGAGCTTTCGTTGAATGGGAAAACATCGTGAGGAAACCTATAGCATGGTGGTAGGGCATTTTCTAATAATACTCGGCTGGGTAGCTATCACCACCCTCAAGTTCGAAAGTGTGTTCCGGCAGCGTCACTTGAGACCACCAGTACGTCTAGGTTCATTATCACTTAACATCTATCTGTATATATATATATATATATATATATATATATATATATATAAGCAAAGTTTGTTTTTTTGTCGGAGGTAAACTCGAAAACTACTGGACCGATCAGCGTGAAACCACAACCATTCGACGCGGAATTAATCGTAGATGGTTATAGGCTATATATTTTTCAAATTCTATGAGCCCTTTGCCATGTTTTCTCAATTTGTTTGTTTATTATTCCTTTGCCGCACCATCACCTCAAAACTACTGAACATATCGGGATAGGACTCATACCTTTCAACGCAGTATTTTTCGTAGACAGGTATTTTTTGGATTCCACCGATCCTCTTTCATTTTTTTTCGGTTTACTCTTTTGTACATTTTCCACTTCAATATGTGCTTAAATACATTTTTTCCGCTGATAAAAACAAAATACTCTTACTTTTATTCAATCATTTTTTTTTTTTTAATTAGCTATAAATGAAACGTCATATGCATAGAACATATGAAACGCAGGCGGAGCCGCGGACACCAGCTAGTAATACATAAAAAACCAAAAGCCTATTTTTTTTATCGCATTATTAAAATATAAAAATTACAGAATTCCATACGGATCGTTAACAGTTTACATTTAATTATAATAATTACCATAGATAATATAGTAATGCGGATAATATCAGTTAGATCACTTGAATGAATTATATAGAATATGAATTATATAGTACAAGACATGTAATTTCCCAATAATTACTATATCATGCATGCATGCGAGGATCACTTAACATACTAAGGGTGGAGTGCACGAAATCTCCAGTTATAGTAAAGATTAAATTTAAACTTAATCTTTACTATAACTTTAACCAAGCAGTAACAAATTTTCGAGTGCACAAACCAACTTTGAGTTAGGGTTAAAGTTAAAAGAGTTGTCAGTTGAAGGAGACATCAATCTCCTAATAAATATTAAGGAAAATATTTTATATATAGTAACATCGTAAAAAATGTCAAAAACAATATTGGCAAATAGAAACCAAACGTGTTGTTATTGTTGTCAATTTGACTAAAACGATGATTTTGGATATATTAGGTTTTGGATCAAATCCTGTTAACTGTAAAAACCAAGTGAGTTTATCAAGAATAAAACATTAAGATTCATATTACTGTAATATATATACTAATGAAAGTATTATTACTTATTTATTCGTGTTTATGTTTTACGGATAAATGTTGTAATTTTACAAAATCTGAAATATTAAGTCTTGAAACACTTATTATTGATAAACATAAGGATACTATTTTATGTAAAAAAAAAAAACTGATGGTATATTAGCTTGAAACAAAAAGAGAAAACATCGCTAGAAGACGTTACCTACAAAATATCTTACA
Source organism: Samia ricini (assembly GCA_014132275.2). NCBI lineage: Eukaryota > Metazoa > Arthropoda > Insecta > Lepidoptera > Saturniidae > Samia > Samia ricini. Next base: position 4,873,669 of record AP028162.1, read on the forward strand.
ATAGAGACCTTTTTTTGTACGATGTAAATAATAGGCTCTCTTAAATATCGTTGGCAGATGTCATGACAATCGAAATAAACTTCGTTTAAATTTTAAACGCCCAAATTTCGTGGGTTACGGTTACAGTTAAATTATGACTTCATTTAAACTAAACTCGGATGGTGCAATACGTCTTTGCCTAACTATAGATTTAACTGCGGAGTTGACTTTTGTTAAATGTAAACGTAGATGATGCACGCCAGCCTAAATCATTAATACACGAACCCAGAATAAACGTTAGAATTATACTTACTTACTTGTTGGTGGGGGGCTCCTGTTTCCGCACTTAGACACATTGGCGGTCCATTGTGCGTGCAGGATCAGCCAGCTACTCGAGCCAGCCCAGCTTCTTCCAGAAGCGCAGAAGCCTCCTGGGGCGATCACAGGCTTGTTGGAGCGACCTCATTTGCTTGAGGGTTTTTGCCCGTTGGTTGACTACTCCCGTGCATTCCAGGATCACGTGGGCAGCAGTCTCTTCTTTTTCCCGACATCCCCTACACATGGGGCTATCTGTCAGACCTATAGAATTATACTAATGACATTTGATTATATTTCAGACCGGTATGCATATGACGAATTTGGGTTACGATGATCACCAGCCCGGCCATCAGAGTCCTCACCATGATTATGATTTACCACCGACACCGGAACACGTAAGAAATGTTTCTTTTTCTACTACTAACTAACTAACTTAATACTCAATCGATACTCGGTGTTGGAAAATAGGAACGCAACCTAATATTATATTTAATGTCTTATGTTGGCAACTTTCTCTCTTTGTACAATATATGAATGTCATTGTGTCAAGTGTGCAATAATATACGTCTTATGCATTTATTGTGTTCTATTTTTCAATATTAATCAACCAAATATCAACACTCGGCAACAGATTCAGAACTCGAAGCTGTTTTGTTTGTTCGTTATAAATACAGATGTTGAACAAGTATTTTTTATTATGCCGTTGATCAAAGTGGCCTTTACAGCTTCATCGTGACTTTGGGGGCGAGTACTGAAGGCACTCAGCCGCATGAAGGTGACTAGCACAAGGGTTCGAACCTCGGCTTGGCTGCTACCTAATAAAAAAATTCCCGAGGAATTTAAGCCTAGCTAAAGCCTAATTTTTTTTTAGTTCTTAAATATACAGTAATACCCCGCTTAGCGCGACCCCCGTTACGCGCGATTTCACTATAACGCGAATTTCAAATTTCGCGCTCAAATGCCTCGCATTACGCGAAAGAGTGCGAATAAACATAATGTAAAGACGATAGATGTATTTTTCCGTAAAAAATAAGAGTATGTATTGAATAAAGTGTTCTTAGAATTAAAGTGATTGATTAAAATGATTTGTATTAAATTTTGACTATGTTTAATCATAAACCTCGATATACGCGAATTTCAGTTAACGCGATTTTTTTCGGAACGTATCCGTCGCGTAAACTAGGGTATTACTGTATTAAAAAAAAAAAAAAAGGTTCCTTACAGGAGCTATGTACCTGCGTGTTATATGCAGGAGTGTGTGTGCGGTGTTGTGCGTGTAATGCTCAATGCATGGGCAGTGTCACGGTATCGCGCTAGCAAAAAACAAACACAAGCATTACAGAAGAATAACTATTTTAATTTTATCCTATAGTGTGTACTAAGGGTTAGTTTATTACATTACCTAAGCGGTCGATACGGGGAAGGGGTTAAATTTTTTTTTGATTACATTGGAGGGTTTTAATGGTGATTACGTAAGCAAAAATTATGCTAAAACAATGATATATTGTTTTATTACATTATATTATTTATAGAGTTGTGAACAAGTCCCATAGGACCCTCATAACCTCAATATGGAGGTTATTAAAAAAAATATATAAATCGTGTATATTAGTATTTTTCTCGCCCACTATCTGTCCTCCTTCATATTCATAAAAACCACAACGATAATTTTAAACTCCACTCTCATCACTTTACACAAAGAAATACTTCACACTTCAAAATAAAAAAGTTAATAAGAGTATAAAAAAAAAATTAAAATAAAACTAAACTGCCACTAGGCGGAGGAGACCGAACGCGAAGCGGGCGAAACCGACGAACAGTTCGAGGAGCGCGTCCTGAACCGAAGAGCCGCACAGCTGTTCGCGGTCATGAGACCGAAGCTCGCCGTCGGCTTGTCACTATCGTTTTGCGATCTGGCCCCGAGGCACAACAACAGGAAGCAGGTGAGGAAACAAATTTTTTTTTTGTTCCATTTCTTCTTCTTAGATAATGGCAATTTGTGTTCAAACAGTTAGTACCAATGTCATGTAGGTAAGATGCATCTTCAACCTTGTATCAGCGTTACCAAGCTCCAGCAAAACTGGCTCATCCTGCTAGAACTTTCCATGGAGCTTAGTGCGGCGCCTAATAATAAATCCCACGCGTTACCCTCCATAATAAACTTGACTTGTACACAATAACCAAAATATGTCACACACAAAACGCCACGAGTCAAATACACAAATTTAATTAAATAAAGAAAACAACTGCAACATGACAGTCTGAGATCCCGCCACAAACTCCTTTTTGTTCCATTTATTTCTTTTCAAGGCAAAGGTACTAGATCGTGCAGCCAATACGGGCGTTAGGAACGGTATTCATAAATGGCGGCCTTCCGTTACAACAACTACAACGGGAGAGATTCGAGACATTTCAGAATTAATGTGTCATTGTTTTCAATTCACTTCACTTGTGGGCCATGACTAAATTATATCACATAAAATAAGTCAAATACTGCAAGATAATGAATTGAAAATTAGGACGGTTATATGACAAATCAAAATCGCGCCAAGGACTCTCCGGAAAGAGATTTAGCTCAATTTTATTGGGACCGAGACTTTTGTTAGAAAGAGAAAAAGAGAGAGTGAGAAAAAGCGGAACGGGTAGCAACGCTGAAAGTGTCCGATATACATTTTTGTTAGAAAAAAAAACTAAAAGGAAAAAACTAATAAGGTGCTTATAAACGTCAAAACACTGGCAGTGTTCGGAAAATAACACAGTCGAGTAGAACACAGGCAAGAAGCTCGATCTGATTCCTTTTTTTATAGGATACTATGGATTTTTTATTATTAGAGAGAGGATAAAGGTGTAGTAGTTAAGGCCGAGGAGCGACTACTCCTGTAGAATCGTTTACTATTTTATAGCTTATTTACACGCGTTTCTTGTATATTGCAGAATCTCTAATAGACATATGTTCTCAATATGATAAGAAATACAAGAAAAAAATTTGATCAAAATCCATTCAGTGGATTCTAATATATGCCTGAATAAAAAATAGTTTAAAAAAAGTAAAAATATTTCTCATAAATTCAAGCACTTGCCCGTAAAACTGTGCATTGAATAGGATTTTATTAAATTTCTTAGGAGTCTTAATTGTTTTAACGCGGAACCCTGATTATTTTCGAAAACAAGTACCCCGGAGTGATTTCAGCTATCTACCAAAAGAAAGTCCCGTCAAAATCCGTCCAGCCGTTTCGTAGATTACCCGGAACAAACAGACGGACAGAAAGACAAAAATGTTAAAAATTGTATTTTTGGTATAGTTATCGTATATACATTAGCAAAAAAAAAAAAGAAAAATTGTATTACAAACGGACACTTCAATTTTATTTATTCCTATAAATATAGATAGATTTAACATTTGATCGCAGTCACATCGGAGTTAAATAATCACAGAATGAGAAGGTTTTCTAACTAATACTTTCCATGTTAATGTAATTAAATAACTCGTGATTTTTTTTTTTAATTCAATTTCATGAATTGAACGTTTCAGGTCGCTCAGAAGTTCTACAGTTTACTCGTGTTGAAGAAACACCAAGTGTTGAAGTTAGAACAGAGCGAAACATATGGACCTATTAATATTACAAAGGGGGCTCAGTTTGAAACGGAGTCAATTTAAGCACTCTATTCTAAATAAATTACGTTATTTATATTATAATAGTATTTAAAATGTAAAGAAGAATATCATGAGGAATTATTAAAAAAAAAAAGAAAAAAAAAAAAAAAAAAGAAAAACAGATGATATAATTAAAGATGTTGATGCGGCGGTGATTGATGTTTAGTTTGTAAAGTTTATATAGAGTTCAAGGGGATGTATGTTGAACCAAAAATTCTTCTTTATTATTTTTATTTTTTTTGTATAAAATGATAGTTAATCCGAGTCCCATAAAGATAACATTGATATATATAATTAAACACTTTTGGACCAAATTATATCACAAATATTAATACAAATGAGGCAGATTTAAAATTGTAAAAATGAATAGTTTTATCTTTGTAAAGAGGACTCGGATTAAACGAGATGAATGATGTCCGTTTGATTATTGTTCTGTATCCGGAGTAAAGTAAAGAATGCCTTATTTTTTTTTCGCTGTAGCCTACAAGTGAAATTAGTGTAGTTTATCTGATAATAGTTAGAAATTATGTGTTATTTGTTTGATATATAAAATAAGAAAATAAAATGGCGTTTTTGAATAATTTTGTCTCTTCTACAGTGGGCGGGCGGATCAGTATAGGCGTATACTAATGTTATATTTTTTAAGTTCCAATAAATGATTGGTATTATGTCTCGTTGAAATCATGAATAACCGCATGTAGAATAGGCAAACTTACTTGAAGTTGAATATATTTATGTAGAACTAGCTGTGCCCGCGGCTACGCTCGCGTAGAATTTAGACAATTATATTGTAGTCGATAGCCGTCAATTTTTTGTTCTCGAATAAGACAAACGCATTTACTTACCGACTCTTCCTTCGTGCTCAAGTCGCCGCTTGTCATTAAAATTACCATAACTTTTGATAGAGTAGACCGATTTTAATGAAATAAAGTTTTGATGCTACTCCGGAATATGCTTTATAATGCACTTTATGAATTATTAAAATTTAGTTGATACTTTCTAATTGATGCCGGCACAACTAAACAGACAGACATTTCTTAAAACGATATTTCAGAAATTTAATTACAGTTGATTGAAACTATCTGCGAACGGTCTCACAATACTGAACTTAGAAAATAGGAATAAAAAATTCAACAGTCTTTACCATTATTAAAGACGGATTTCATTAGATTCTTCTCGAAGCACATATAGTACTTTAACTCTCAAAATACATATTGCCTGATAGTTTTTATTATCTCAATAATACGTTTTAAAAATATATATATATTAAACAAGACTTTGTACCAATCATTAAAATAATTTACTCGAAATAGATAAAAAATTGAGTTATGTTTCTAGTAATTTTGTGACCCACTGCATATTATGTAACATTGTTTGATGTAATTTGAAGCTTTGTGCCTATAATAGAAATTTATGTTAAACTTAACTATACTGTATCTATCAAATATATATATATTATTATTGTAAAACATTACAATTTATATTAACAATGAACGTTTTGAGGTATTCCAGTATTGATTAAATTATGGTTATGGAAAATATTCTCTATTGAAAAATTGTGCTGAGAGTTTTGTAAAGAAAATGTTAATTCTAAGAACACGAAATAAATTACTATACAATAATAGTACAAATATGAGAGATAAGTGTGTATCGTTTTTTGCTTTTCTTTAGATTCGTTTCACAAATGAGAATATGTGGCGCTTTTTTTTTTTTTTGTAACAGACTCGATTTAATTATAGATATATCCTAAATTCAGAATGTTATTGAATATGTTTTAGTTAATACTAGAAATTCCTCGAAAATTTTAAGTGTTTACCTCCGCAGTTTCGGCGTGTTCCGTTTTGAAAAAGAAAATTATGTTCTTTTTCGGAGGTATTCACTTAGACGCTTTTCATATAAAACCTATGTAAAATAAATTGTTGAAAACAATTTTACTTTTGTTTCTTTTACTAACCAGATGTGGTGTTTAATGCAGATTAAGTACAGCTTGTCCTCGTAAAACAGAACTTTGAAAATTAAGCATGTTGGTGAAATTCTAGTTTAATACTATAAATAGCAAAATCGAGTAAAAATAATTAAGACTAGCAAAGTTTTATGAAATATAATAAAATGTATATTCAGTGCAAATATACACGAGTCAAAAAAAAAAATCGGTTCAGTGGTTTTATACTTTTAAATGCAGTAAAAGGTAGGAAACCAAACTTTGAAGCAATAATTTGAGTTTCTACAATGATTCGAAGCAATGCACATGACTTGCTGATCAATACTGCGGGATCATCTGTAATCTTATTGTCAAATGAGCTGTGAGATGGTTATAGCTGAAAGTGCCTCAGTTTGTACATCTAATGATGTACAATTAAAACTGGAAAGAAATAACTATGAACCGTATCTGTAGTTAGAATATACTCAAAAAGTTGCTGACTGTAGTTTAAATTAAGGAGATATTTTCATTATACGATATACTCATTTCTACTCGTGCCACACATACATCATAACATCGCATCTCTGCTATGTGCACCCTTTCATCTATATATTTTTAAACTTGGGCTTTAGGTGCATATTTTAGGTCACATGTACTCTTGAAAGAAGTAAACAGACTAAAACAAAAAAAAAACAACTTCTTCCTTCCTACACTACACCTTTTTCCTTATATTATATAGAACATTAATTGTCTTCGTCTGTTAGTGTACGCGAGTAAAACCGTAGATATACAGCTAGTCGAAAATAAACTCTTGTACCGGCAGTGGATTTTAATTGCAGCTCTTGAAATTTTGTTGCCAATGTTTTGACAGTATTACTTAAAAGGAAATACAGCATGTTACCTTCTTCGACCAGATCCACATTTAACATCAAGGAAAGATTGATTATATCTATATGCGAGCCGAAAAAACCAAAAATCTAGGTTTGAAGTGAAATTTTAATTATCTGGTGACATAACAAATAAGGAAGTATTAGAATGCTGTGCTAATCATTTCGCTTTCCTTAATCTCTTCGAATTCCTTTTGAAAGGATTTATTCTATCGATAAATCATTGCTTTAACTGTTCTATGTACACATCATCTTAAAAATTAAATATGTACAATCATTCTCAAATAAAAGTTTTGATATGAAAGGTTTTTAATCTCTTGAGCACTAAACCTGGCATTTACGCCAGCTTTCCATGGATTTCCTATGGTCTCATTTTTATGGGTAATCGACATATAAAAATTTTACGTTTATTAAAAACCAAATCAATATTAAAAGGAACGATAGTTCACTTTTCGACGAAATAAACCATACCATGGTGGTGTAGAGCAGAATTATACCCTCTTTGCTAGCCGATTAGGCTCATGTTTGAGACTTTATCTCCTAACAAATATGCATCATTTAAAAACCAGTCTAAACGTGATTAGTCTTGGACGACATCGTCACTTAAAATCAGAAAACTTATGTTCAAGGGACTGCCTATACATCATGAAAATAATGGGAAATATAAAAGCAAACAGTAGAACAAACACTGAATATTATTATCATTTAATCGCCCTAAAAACGTACAATACAGATGCCGACATTCTCGGAACAGATTAATTTGTTTACAGCAAAAATCGATGACAATACTCACGCAAATCGCATAAACTGGCTAAATAAAAATATAATCATCGAATTTTGTAGTTTTCTATTATATGCGTAACAATCTAGAATAACTAGGAATTGAAATAATTGCAGCTTCATTGTAATGTTTACGTACAACGTTTTATTTTGAAGATTGTATACTACATTATGGTATTAAATAATTGAATTCCCGATGACGCGCACTGTCAGTGTAATATAACACATTTACACATCAGTCCAAGCATTACTAGAGGATGAGGTTTCCACACATTCGATTCCACGGCCGTCCACTCCAGATAGTAATAACACTGAAACCTCATTATGTAGGATGGCAGTTGTAGTGTTCTTAAAATTATAGACAGCTTAGAAAGCGAACAACAGAAGGAACGCCATCATAAGACAGAAGAGACCCATAGCCTCAGACAAGGCGAAACCCAAGATGGCGTATGAGAACAGCTGTTGTTTAAGGGAGGGGTTCCTGGCATAACCAATGATGAGGGAACCGAATACCGTTCCAATACCCGCTCCTGAAATGCAAAACAATTCAATCTTTAACAAAATCAAAATATGCCACTAATTTACAAACCATATTAAAGAATTTACTAAATACAACATACAGTGTTAGTAAAAAGCACCTTACCTTGTATTAATAATTAATTAGTTTTAATGAAATACATGCAGCATGTTAAAGCTAATATTATTTTCATATGTACATAAATATTAATTAAAAAACAATTATTATATCTAAAAAGCAAATAACATCAAGAACGCAATCATTAGACAAAACAGGCCCATAGCTTCAGATAATGCGAATCCCAGGATGGCATATGAGAATATTTGTTGCTTCAGGGAAGGGTTTCGTGCGTAACCAATAATCAAGCATCCGAACACAACACCAATACCAATACCTGCATATGATAAGGAAGGATTAAATGATAAATAATATGGTCATTAAAATATAGGAAAAGAGGATTTGGACATTTATATGTACACTTCTAATTGCAAAGGAATCTTAAATTTACTACTAATTTTAAAGATAATAAGTGATATCAAGTTAATCATTTCTATACAAAAAAAAAAATTAATTGGTAGATTGTGTAGATTATGCAATCACATGAATTACACATTTATGTATATTAACAAAATCGATTTAAAAAAAAAAGGATATGACAGGATACAAAATGCAAACAGGTATGGTAGAACATAAATCACATGCGTACACAAGTGCTTTTTATTGGTAATTGTTACTCACCGGATCCAGCTACTCCAACTGTCGCTGCGCCAGCACCAATGAATTTGGCAGCAGAGTCAATGTCTTTGGTGACAGAGGTGGTCTGGAAGGTGCGCACAGCTGATAATTGAGCAGGTGCAACTGGAACAATCTGTGTGTGTGTAGGCACTGCTGCGAGTGGTCGCACAAGAGCTGTGTTGCTGAAGATCTGCAATGACACAATCCAATATTAATAAAATTTGACAAACTGAGTAGTTAAACTGCTTTGCGCTAAACCTCTTAAAAATCAATAGTACAATGCACCAAACCCGTATCTAAACAGATAAAATCTCGAATGGTCCAGTACATTGGGAATTTGTGGGAATATGTTATCTGTATTGAATTTAGTACTTGATTATGTAATATTGTAAATATATGAAAATAATGGAAGTTCCGATATAACAAATTATACGTAATTGAATACGAAATTCGACTGATATGCTAAGTTATATGAATAGTATAATACCGGCGTAATCGAAATTAGCAATTTCAAAAAATAACCAGGGTCAAATGGTCTTCACACTATTTACCAGACGCTAAGTATTGGGTAAGAATATGTAAAGACGTCTCAATAATTTACTTACAGCAGTCCTGGCTGCAGGGGCGATCAATCTTGCGGCATACAGCATTTTTGTGTTTTGAGGGGTGCGACGACTGACAACTGAAAGAAATCGTAGGATTGTCAAGTGTTTGTAATAATAACCTATCAGTCCTAGGTGTAACCAGGGTTATTGATGATGAACGACTGCTAACAATTATAAGAGACTGACAGTTTGACCGAAGAACCGCTATGTGTTACGTAATTACAAGTCTACGTAACTATGGCAGAGGGCGCAGAATCAACAAAGTTACGTAAAATATTGATTTTTATAACGACATATACACCACTTAACGTAGATTATAATGACTACTATCTCTAATAAGAAATAACGATATGGTAATGAAAATGGCCGATTCGCCGATCTAAATAGTTTCAGTGATTACTCGTCTGTAAATTTTTGCGAACTCACAATATATACACTAACACACACTGGAAATCAGTATTTAGTTGATGTAACACTTTTTATTCTGTAATGGTTTGTGATTTATACACTTTTTCACGATTAGCTTTTATCACAATTTTTACCGAACTTACCAAAGAACACCGAGAAGGAGGAGACCGGCCTTTGGAATGTTCAATTTCTGAGTGGACAGATGAAACAGAATATCGATGTAGCAACCCTATTGGTTAAAAAAGATGAAGGTTCTTTCGGCGCAGCCAACTACGATCAATATGCGCGAGTATAATTATTTTTCATACTTGTAATTTGATAAAACTAAAATACTGAAAATACAACTAAAAAACATATTTTAAAAATAATTTATATATTTTTGTTTCAACATAAATTTGTAGAAAATAACATACGTTATTGAGCAAATAATTGTGTGAAGTACAACTATTATTAATACAGACTGTCAACTGACTTGTCGATATCATTGTACGACATGGCGGTCTTCATGATAAACATCTGTAAATTCAATGGCTGTGGCATAACATTTCCAAGATTAGCGGATTTAATTGAACACATCGAGGATGTTCACATAGGTAAATACTATTTATTAAATTGAATTTTCAATAAAATTTTGTATTTGGTGCCTGGAATGTGATCCGTGACCCACCTATATACTACGTCTTATCAATGTTTCCATGTTGTCAGCATTGGAATTTATTTTGCGTCAAATTTTTAATTTTTATTAAATGCTAAAGTTTTTAAGAGTGATAATAATTTAATGTAATTGTATATTTATTTTCCTTTACTTACGCTAAAAAATATGTTATATGCATTATATATTTTCAATGAATATATAGGTAAACAAACACTACTCAAACAGCTGATTATATGAGTGGGGTATTAACTAGTATTTGCCCGTATTAAATAATTATATTTAATTTATAGATTACGATCCAGCAGTGGTGGAACAGAAAGAAGCATCCCAGCCAGCATGTATACCGCTGAGTTACGTTTTAAAATTTATTACTGAAGCTTCCCGGCGCGAAATTCAAAATATGCCTCCCACTGCAGATGTGCGTCGGCGTTTGCTCTCTGCTCCAAAAACACCGTCAGTTCGTAGCAGTACGCCTACAGGTTATTTTTCTATTCGCTTTTTCTTATATGACTTGTATTGAACTTTATTTACATGGCCTATTGATATAAATACGCTAAGCCCTTAATTAAAGTACCTATAGCGAAATCGTAATTCGGCGCTGTTTGATTAAACGGTTTTACACCATCAATCATATTTCAGATAATGTTAAATAAAGAATAATTTCAAACAAAATAACTATTTCAAAATTTACTTTATTAAAAAAAACGGTGCTCTTTAAATAAATACAAAGTATATATTTGTTCGCCTTTCACATTTTGACGCCCCTTGCTACTTAGCGTCTAGAACGGTTAAGACAGCCGTTTTAGAAATTTTACAAGTAGAATCTTTGATTATGCATTTACTGTCTATCAGAATGGAAAATGGATAATGAAATATTGCCTTTATATTTATCTACCTTAATTTTGGTTTTTTGTTTGAACGCCACGGTCGAGAATGTGGGAATAATTCTTCACGTTTATTCATTAGTTTTACTACTTTTTTAAAATTAGGTTTTAATATATTTGCTGTGCTTTATATTGTATAGATTTTTTACTTTTATTATGACTAATTGACCTATGGGCCGGTGGTAAAGGTGCGGTTTCTTTGTCCTTAATATTCCCGTGTAACATCTCGGGTTGATGCCACACCCAAAATTCAGCTAAAATCTGGTTGTGATTTTCTGTATTTGATATTGATTTATCCTTAAGTTGACTCGGTTAAACACTAGAAGTTTCTCTTATGCGGATTAAAAAAAAACTGTAAAAAGACAAAGAACTTTGATAATATGCTTAACTTATTGTGTTGGAATAGTTCATCAAAAATTTTTCCGAACTGATTAAAACGCTGTTGACTGGAAATCTTCACCGAACTTTCGGGACGAGTGCTTAGTGAGGGCCTGTTCAAGTATTCCCCCAACCCTCCCCCTTGCCAGCAATAAAAGCTCTTACACTCCATTATTAAGTAAGCATTGGCATAATTTTGCAGAAAAAAAAAAACTAAGATTAAAATGAAATTATTGCTTAAGTAATCACCATACAGACAACCCCATCCCTCATATCATCAAGAATAAGCAACGCAAAGCTCCCCTATAGATGATTACGTAGTTCTTGAAAGGCCCCTAAGAACCAAAGATGATATCATTTTTTTTATCTTTAAATGTTATTTCAGATTCTATTTTGGATCTGTAATCGTCTTTAATATTATTTCTTGTTTCGCGGTTTCTTGGTATCATTCGCTTAGATAAATATGGCTCTATGTGTCCATATATAGTACTAACTGTGATGGACCTATGGAAAGAGTACTAAGAATGAGAAAGAGTCGCTAATTTTTATAGTAACTTTGTTAAAGTTTGCTAAACAATAAAATGTACACAAACGCAACCTATCGTATATTTCAATTATGAATAAATTATATGAAAATCTACATAATTATTGCTCTATATTCATCATCATCTCCCTACCCTTTTCCCATTTTTATTTGGGGTCGGCGCAACATGTCTTCCTCTTCCATTCCTCTCTATTTGTTGTCATCTCCGCATTCACTCCTTTTCTAAACATATCATCTTTCACACAGTCCATCCATCTTTACTTTGGTCTTCATTATTATTGCTCTATATTATAGATGTAAAAACCAGACAAATAGTGTATGTTAAATGCGTTGGGTTATGTTAACAGATTATGAAATGTAAACTATAAGAAACAGTTTTTCCAAAGTTTCGAGTTGGCACTTCTCCCAGCAGCCGCCATGACTAGTTAAGCCTTAGTTAAGCATTATTTCTTGTCTTCAAATTATGCCAATTCCTACGGTAGGGGAATCAAAAATGTATATAATTTTCCTTACGGATCCTTCCTTCCTTACGTCCTTATGTGAATTCACCGCTTTATTTCATATGCAGGTGTTATAGGTTGATGATGTTTACTCAATACAATTTAGTTATGATATATTCTTGTATTCAGGTAGCGAAATAGATGAGGATGAGATGGTAAGCCCATCGGAAGACAGTAACGATTCCTGGACCACTGTAGAGGAGTACAGCTCCGAATTCATACTCAGATATGGGGTCAAGTAAGTACCTATGCTGTTTTTTTTAAATATTAAAAATTTTATTTTATCAATAACAGTATTTATGTTTAATATGTCGTTACCCTCATAAAAATGAGACATTAGGAAAACAATAGAAAGCTGGCGTAAACGCCAGGTTAGTGCTCAAGGGGTTAAGCAGAAAAAACAATATTTACCATAAAGTGAATTGACATTGGGTATAATTACCAATGTAGTTGTGGTGGGTTACTTATTTAATATTTCTGATTATCGTTTTTTTAAATTTCATTGTTTAGACGTTTTAAGCGGGAAGTTAGTAGGTTGGTAATTCGTTTAAAGCATTCGTAAAGTTTCTATTTTTAAGAGATTTTTTAATTCGACGTGTATGGTTTTGACGGAGAGGTGGTTAAAACCCCTACGCCCCTCTCCTCGAAATGCTACTGCCTATAATCATAGTATTGTTTCCTCACGTTTTTTTTACTTTGCCTAATTTTGATGATATTTGGAGACAAGTGGTCTGAATGGTAATTACGTAAATTTACTTTTTTTTTTTTCGAAAAAAAGATATATTAAAAATAAATTAATAAGCATAAGCATAATTCTTAGAAAATCTGCTTAAGTAATTAAATATAAATAAGTAAATATTGGTAATGAAAATTCAGACAACCCCGTGTCAACATCTCAAAAAAAAAAAAACACAAATCATAGAGTAGAGCCCTTTTGGTTCTTGAAAGACACCTTAAAGTTAAAATTCGAAACTTTGGAAAAACTGTTTTATTATATAGAAAGAATGTTCCGTGTTTTCCCGGCTACGAATACTTTAACCCTATATCTTCCCGTGGGTGTCGTAAAATGCTATAAAAGGGATAAACCAAGGGATGGGCAACAGCATCCTCTGTGAACCACAAACACCTACTGTGATCGCCAACCCGTCTGCCAAGCGTGGCGATTATGGCCATTCCCACCTCTTTTTGGGAGAGACCTATGCCCAGCAGTGGACGTCTTTCTATTGCACCAATCAATCAATTTTTAAATTATAATATGAGTAATTTAAATGTTATAATTTGTTTATTGAAATTATTAACATAACCAAACATTTGTTTGGTTTTTAAATCTATTAGCGCTCCGAGCAATAAATATGTACGCTTTCAAATAGTTTATTTGTAATCAAAATATATGGCAGCGCCATGTTATGTTTACTTGATATACTGTAGCGTGTTGATGGCTGACGTCATAGCATTGGTAACGCGAATCGACAAGTTTTCCCTTACCGAGAATCGCTCAACACTTCAAAAAAACAAATATTACTTAGGGTAAATGCTAACGCATCGTCTGGCGCCCTCGGCCCGGCCGCACAGGAGAAACCGTTCGCATGTCCGGTACCCGGATGCAAGAAGAGATACAAAAATGTGAATGGTATTAAATACCATTCAAAGAATGGACACAAGAAAGACGGCAAGTGAGTAATCGTATTTATTCTTTCCGTGTGTTTTAATTAAGTAATCCGTACATAATGAGATAGCTTAGGTTAGGTTTCTTCTATTTTTTTGCGACGCGGTGCTTGCGAAAGCCACCCCGTGTCGTCCCCATCCCAAATGCGGCGGACGGCCCCGGGGAGTTTTAGTGGGTATTTCCGGGCGCTTCACACCCTTGCGAGTCCCACACTGGCACGGAGACGTCCCTCTGCGCCCCCTTACCTATTGCATTGGGGGACTTCGGTCTCACTAAATCAATAGGTAAGGGTAGTGCGTAAATGCATTTCCCCCCGTCAATAAAAAAAAAAGGTTTCTTCTATTTCCCTTTGCACCCTGCTGTCGGAATAGAAAATACATTTTCTGTTTGAAAGAATGATGGACTTTCATACAAACAGTACATCTCTTATTTTAGACCCTTAGGGAAAAAATGTTTAAAATCTTTTTTCAGCGTATGCTACATCATAGAAGGTATCAATTGCGAAAATTTCAAGTTTGTAATTTGTATGCCCAGCGGCTTAGGCTCTCTGCGTTGATGAATCAGTTAATCAGGCCAATCAATTATATATATATATATATATGCTGATGCTGATCCACTTTTCGAAAAGTCATTCTAACGGCGGCCATGGTTTCTTCTATATTGTCGATGGTAAACTTTCAGATAGAGTTGTGACCGTCAAAACTTAACATATTAAATACGATATGTATTTGAAAGAGATAAACGTATTTCAATGAAAATAGATTTATTCATGTTATTTTACCTTGCCCGACAACATTTTTCCTTATCAGCACAAGCACCCCGGTTAATTTAACCGAATTAATAATGTTTAAATACTTAAATAATGTGTTTCTCGTACTGTTATATCTTTATTTTCGGTGTGTTGGTACATTTCGCTCCCTACGTAGGCATAGCATTCATATCAATGTGAAAAATACGTATTATAAAATATATAAAAATAGATTTTATATTGGTTCAATGATTTTTGAGTGTTATCAGACAATTGAAATATACTCTAATGCTATATAAATGTAAATAAAAAAAATGTACTAAAAATAATATTCTGTTCATCCGAAGACTTTCTGAATTGTCCGTTTATTCTACGTTACTTTTCCATTCTTAGAAATTTCTTATTTAGCTATCTCTTTCTTTTTGCTAAATACATTTACTAAATAGTACAGTCAGGTACATAGTTACCTCATAAATGTTTATCTTTACATATACCGATTTAATTTATAACAATTTGATTTTCCTGTTCACGTACCGATAGAAAATATCCACCGATGCGAATGCCGGATATTTATAATAAAAAGTTACTTGCTCCACCGAAGAAACGATTGACTGCACGAGAGTATTATTTGAAGAAATGGGTATTATTAATGACATAACACATAAATACTTACAAACTAATTATAGATTAGATATTTATAATAAAGTACCTAGTAATGTAATTATAACAATACGTATACGAATAATGTAATTATAAATTTAGAACATTTCATGTTTAGTTTCGAGGATTAGTAATATTAAACTAGTATTTAAAAGTAGATGTATTAGATATAATTCTCGAAAAGTTTAGTAATATTTTACAGTAAAATTGCTTATTTGTTTCGAATAATATTGATATAAAGTTATTGTTTGAAAACAAAAAAAAAAAAAAGTATTTTTTTTTTCAGGGTAAAAAAGGCATACAAATGCCAATGCGGAAAAAGTTATAAAACAGCGCAGGGCCTCAAGAACCACTCTATAACTCAGCACATAGCAACAAGTCAACCTTCCACTTCCAGCACGGCCACGTTTCAACATCACGACACGCATAGGATCCACGTTCCTAAAATGCCAGGTTTAGTAGTTACAGCCTCTCCCGCGAGCCGTCCGTTAAACATCATCGAAAGTTTCGACGGCAACAAACTAGTACGTATCTACGATAGTATTAAAACTAAGGAGTTACCGACGTTCACGATACCGAAACATAACTTGAGTAGTTTGAATTTGATCAGCGCCAACCAGACACAGTTACGGCACGGTCTCCTGACGCCGAACACGACGCCGGAGACGAGTCCCATAGAGAAGAAGTCTGATAGAACGCCCAAAGTCACTGTTCAGACTAACCAGCCGCTTCAGCTTACGTTCGTTAATGATACGTCCAATTAAAAGACGCGTTTAATTGATACATCGCACCTTCAGTGTGAAATAGAGCTCAGTTCAAAAAACGAAGTATTGAGTTATGGTCTGTTTACACGTATTAAGCGACGATGACTAAACCTTTACCGCTTCACTAAACTTTGTAGGCGAGCGCTGAAGGCACTCGGCCGCAAAAGGTGACTAGCACACGAAGTGAAATTAAAATGTAGTTGATTTTAAGTTAGCGAGCTTCGTCAACATGTATTTCACTAAAATTGTAACTAATTCCACAAATATGAAACCTGTCAAAATGTTTAATTAATAAGCCATACGTAACGAAGAGAAAGCGCGCGGCGCGGAAAGGGATTACTTGATGAAAAAACAGATTCACAGACACACTACTAAATCACAATCTAATCAACTTATGACTAAAGATCTTTTAAGTAGTTGTTTACACGTATCGATTTAGTAAGACGTAGATAAAATAAAGCTTAATACGTGCGAACAGGGCATTAGAGTCGTAAAATGACCAAATAAAACATTTAAAACTATATTGTCTGACTTTTGAATCTATAAAAAATATTAAAGAATAAACTTTAAAAAGTTATATCCGTCATTTTCTCAATGCTTCAATTTTTTGAGTTAGGTCACTTTCATTATGAAGGTACGATATAAACCACGGAACGAATTTAAAGTCATTAGATTATAGTTTTGCGTAAACAGTTCCTATTATATAAAAAAAAAGAAATAAAAATTATTTAATTTTATTTATTGAAGGTAAATTAATACGATACTCAATTTGATTGCTTGTAGCATGCTTATTATATCGAAAATCGTATATAATTTTCACCTTCGTTATGTCTAATTTAATTAATATTTTATTATTTATTAATGATTATATTTATTGCTCCGCTGCGGATTTGTAATATTTAAGGTTATTATAAGGAGGCAGAATTGAATTGCGTTTTCAAAACGCAACGATTTGAAGCGCATTGAAGACGATTATTGGCTTAACAATTAGCCAATGTACTGAAAAGGCTGTGTGATCTATTAGGGATAAAAAACAAAATATATACCAATCTAGGTAAACATTGACAAACTTGATTGAATGATTTAAATTGGAGTAAATACTAGTAATGAGTACGTATTTAAAGCGATTAATACACGTACGGACCGGACCGCGGACGCGATGCGTCGTCGGGCGGGCGAGGTCACCTAAGTAAGGATGGGTAACAAGATTTTTGAAAAAAATCGATTTTTGTATTGATTCGCAAAATATCGAGGTCCAAGAGGTCGATCTTTTTTCGACTTGATTTATTCGTTAGAAGTATTCTTCCATTGGTTGAAAATTAGACAATAATCATCATTTATTGCAAAAACTGTTTCCAATTTTTTTTTTATTGACAGGACTAAAAGTCGTCAATAGCAACTAAAAAAAAAAGAACTAACCCACCAAGGAAAAAATGAAACAAAACTATTTTATCTATCCCTAGTTACAGATAATCATCATATCATAGAAAACAAAAGGCAAATTTAATAATCGATTCATTTTTAGTTTAAAAGATCGATCTTTTTACATTGATATTTTGTGAATCGATTCATCAAGCGGTACAATGGAATCGATTCAAAAATTGATGTTTTTGAAAAATTGATGTTTTTGGAAAGGATTCCCCATCCCTAGTTAGGCGACCGGTAACCTCGGGCACCTTTTGTACCATGTCTGCGGTCCGAAACGTATGTGTGTAACACCTTAATACGACAACGAACTTGTAGCACGTGAATGATTGAAAAAGTTGCGAAAAGCAAACTGGTCTAACTGTCAAAAAATAACATTTTCTAAGATAACCGTGTTAGTTCCGAATTTGGTCACTCGGCAGAAGATATGAGAACTATACATACTAATAGGGATTATTGCGATGAAGTGTCAAAAGTAGATTGTCTATGGCTTTGTCCATGTAATGCAAAGATTTTGACACTTCAAATATTATGTCGTTTTGTAGGTATTGTACTGCTCTCGGAGTAAAAATAAAATTAGTATAATACGATATAATTATAAACGAACTTCATTTGTCAATGTCGTAATACTTTACGGTTAACTAAAATATATTTACATTATAATAAGGATTACCAATGTTTATACATGGTGTTTAAAATTATCCCATTGTGTCTCTTTGTGCCATTACTTCAAATATATTTATATGTAAAGTATTATTATATATGTACTTAATGTGTTTCAAGCGTTTCGCTTTTATATTTATAACAATCATTTATGATTCCTCTCATTGTTAGATTTTATATCAATAAGAGAAAAAAGAATTAAAAAAAAACACACACATATTATTAACTCGTGTGTAACTTCGATGAGTTAGAATTAAATGACATACTCGTAAATGTGATATAATTTAGAAAAAGTAAAAAAAAAAATGCTTAAAAGCGTAGTAGATGTATGTATTTAAAATACATAATTAAGTATGAAAGCCTGCGGAAGACGGATGTGTGTATTTATTATTAAAATGTTTGAGTCGTTTGTTGATAGGGACGAATTGTCGTTTTTCTTCTGAATTGTTGATTTTTTTTAGATAATATGTCTCAAATTGTGGAACTCCTAGTTACCGTATGTGTATAAAAATAGTCAGCACATGCTACCTATAATCATTTAAAAGTATGTTCTTTAGTTTATTTTGATTGATTCAACCAAAAGAAGTGCACCGCTGGACTTAGGTCTCCCCTAAAAGGGGAGAATTGCCAGAATCGTCACGCTTGTCGCGTGGGCTAGCTATCGCAGTAGGTGTTTGTGGTGCTCAGAGGATGTTGCTGCCCATCCCCTGGTTTCACCTTTTACTATTCTTAACCAAACGGCACCTTCTTAATTTGACACGTATGTATCTATAATTATTGTGCCTTCATTATCTGATATACTAAGGGAGAACATGCTTTAGTGTTACAAATCAGGAAATAAAGACACGTTAGGCTCATTGAGTTTCCTGATAAAACTTCTTTCCTTTTGTTTAGAAAGGAGGTTTATGAGGTGGTGTTTAATCTACTAAACGGAATTAGAACAACAACTAAGGTGCTACTCGTTAGCGAAAGGTGGTGGTGACTTCTCGGATATGTTAAATAATTCTTAAAGTGTTTTCACTTAAAGTTAGGACAAAATTAAGATAATTGAGATCGTTTGTAATGGACAAGTGAGTCCATGCACAGTATAACCACGTTTTAATGATTTCTATACGATTAATAATAGTAAACAATTTATGCGTCATCCGCCATATTTGTGAGAATAGTGTAAGTAATTATGGAGGATAAAAGAAGCAGAACCATTTCCTTGTATAAAAGTAATATCCGTTAAATTACGGCGGCGCTGCTTAACAGGGGGGTAAATTTCAGGGCAGTTTTTTTAGGTTATATTTAAAAATTATTTTGAACCACGTGAATAGTTCAAATTTTGTATACTACGGTTTCATTAACTGTTCTACTCACCAAAAATATTAAAATTTCCAACTCTGCCCACTTCAATCAGTCCAAAACTGCTATATTCCTACCATACTTTACCTACGCTAAGACCATTTTGGGTAGTTTTTGCTACAGCTCACAGGTCACAGCAGAATTAAGTGTCCATTTATTCGTCTTGTACCTCATACAAAACTCCTTACTTCTAACCTCCATACTTTTATTGCAAAATGTGTAATATTGTGTCTTTGAATGTTGCCAAAGCAAATTAACAATTAATTTAGTTTATTCTAACGATACAGTATGCGTTAATAAAAAAATTGCATGTAATAGATATTAAAGTAGTTTTAAATTATTATTTTTATTATAAAGCATGTATGGGCTCATTTGTTCAGACACATTGCATTGTAAGGATAAGTAATATTATAATTACGGTGCTCAATGGGTATAAAGTGTGATATTTGGATTTAAAAATTATAGTATGACTACCAAAGAGAAATGACATTTCAATATAATATAATGACATGAAAGATGATAATGATATCAACTCTGGATGATGTATGAAAATTTTGGGCGTTTTACTTTAGATTATATGCCTTCGAGTTGAGACTTTATAAATTTTGTAACATAGGTTAAGTATGAAATTTCATTTGAAAAAAAAATTAATCACGTATTTTGTATCTTAACAACAAAATAGCTTGAAAAAGTGTACAATTATTTTTTATGTTTCTGAAAATTGGCTTACTTTTAATATTAAAACTAGCTATTACCATATAATTAAATATTTGTTATTTTAGAAATTATAAAGTGTTCATTACAATATCAATTTATTGTTTAACAGTTTTTTAATAAATTCTCTTTGGGTTGATTTGCTTCAGGTGCCTTCAGTTTTCGTGTCGCTGTTTAGTTTTGGTCCAGTTAGATTGTAAATATGACGATAATGCCAAGTAGAAAGATTTTTTTTTATAATGTTACATTTGATATATTCTAGCGTCAGAATTTTGCTGATTTTAAGAAACATAACCTCAAACCTTATATGTAAAAGTTCTCAAGTTTCTTAGCATTTTCCTTCACAGAGGAACTGCCCTCCATCCCTGATACGCCCCTTTATAGCATAAATGTCAACGGCATGTAATCTAAAGTCCAAACATCTTCAAACCAATAATCAACACAAGTAAATATCAAGTTTTAAAACACGGCTTCTTACATTATTGGTGAGGTTAGTAACCTCTATGTATGAAAATGATGCATATAATTTTTTTATACAATGGCGACGACAGTTTAATGCGTTCATTAGTTTAGTGGAAAAATTTAATTCGTTTCCGGTTAGGCCTTAAAAATTAAATAGTTAAAAAAAAATATATATATATAATCCTCAATATAGGGTGCATTATAAGAAGCAGAAAATGGAGTGAGATTCTCTTTTGTGTACAGTAATACCCCGCTTTACGCGAGGGATACGTTCCGAAAAAAATCGCGTTAACTAAAACTCGCGTATATAGAGGGTTATGATTAAACATAGTCAAAATTTAATACAAAAAAATACAAATCATTTTAATCAATCACTTTAATTCTAAGAACACTTTATGCAATACATACTCTTATTTTTTACGGAAAAACACATCTATTGTCTTTTGGGTAGCGTTTTGTTTACGTTCTTGTAAAATACGTTCATAACACCCAACACTGTTTTTAATTGTTTGACACACGGTCAAGACACGGTCATCATTATTGTCTATACTCTGCAATATGTCCAAACCTGAATAAATTTTTGAAAGTGCATTTTGTATTTCCCCTGAAGATAAAACTTTCTCTTCTACTTGTTCTTCCTCATCGTGGATAGGATTGTTCTGTAACTCGATCAGATCTTCATTGCTGATAGGATCGTCGTGCGTTGCTACAAGTTCTACGAGATCTTCTACTGTGACATCTTCAAGTTCAGACCCCTTAATCATTGCAGCAATGTCTTCAAGCACTTGTCTCTGCATCTGGACAATTCTTCTAGGTGCTTCCACTACATCTGGCCAAAGATTACGCCACACCTCATTCATACAACTCATTTTAACTTCCTTCCAAGCCTCTTCTATGTTGTGAATAGACTTCATAATGTTGTATGACTTCCACCACTCTCGCATAGACTGTCTTCCTTTCCCGTCAGTTTCATGAATTAGTTGGCTAAAAGTGCGGCGATGGTAATAAGCTTTGAAGTTTGCAATTGCTCCCTGGTCCATAGGTTGTAATATTGACGTAGTGTTTGGTGGAAGGAACTTTACGTACACTTTTACGTCTCTGGGCGTATCAAGTGAGGTTGGATGTCCTGGGGCATTGTCTAAGAGTAATATAACTTTAGGTTCAAGCCCATTTCTGTCACAGTATGATTTGACTGATGGGCAAAAACTCTTAGAATACCATTCTTGAAAAATTTCCCGTGTAACCCACGCCTTTCTGTTTGATCGCCACACAAATGGTAGACTTGTCTTGTCTGTGCCTCGCATTGCACGGGGTGTTACTGAATGGTACACTAGTAAAGGTTTTAGTTTGAAATCACCAGTGGCATTACCACCCAGCAGAAGTGTTAGTCGATCTTTCGCAGCTTTGAAACCACTGGCTTGACGTTCTTCCTTAGAAATGAATATTCGAGATGGCATTTTTTTTCCAGTAAAGTGCGGTTTCATCAACATTGAAGATGAGACAAGCAGGAATTTTCTCTCGTCTAACGTACTCTTGAAACCTGTCTGGAAACTCAGCTGCATTGAATGTCCGCACTGGCCGCCTCGCCTGTCACGTGGATATTGTGAAGATTAGAACGCTGCTTGAACCGATGGAACCAGCCTCTGCTGGCAGCAAAAATCGGAGTGGCACTCCCTTTTCCTTCTTTTATTTTCAGCATCTCATACATAGATTTTGCTTTTGTGCATATGAGATCTTGACTTAGTGGTGTGTTCTTCTTATTCAAATCTTCGATCCAGACTGACAGTAATTTCTCCATTCTTTCTAAGATAGGTGATCTCGAACGAGAAAGTTTTGTTGCACTTATAGGTGTTGAACTTTGGCTGGAGATTTTAATTTTTTCCCGATTTTTATAAATCGTTCTCACAGTCGATTCTGAGAGTCCAAAATCTCTCCCAACAATTGTTGCTTTGCCTCCATTTTCCATTCTTCTTAACACTTTCATCTTCAATTCCAAAGTGACGCTTTTACGCTCTTTTTTCTTTACAGGCGGCATTTTTAAAGTAGGGTTAAATTATGTATGTATCTCCAATAAATGTTAAAACAACTGCCAGCCGACCGAACTAACAATACGGAACAAATGAACACACGAAACGAATGAGGAAATCCCCATAGAACAAAGTCGAAGGACAGGAAATTCCCAATTCTTCAAAGATAATATTCAGAGAAAGCGGGGATCCCGCGACCATAGAGAAGTCAATGACTACATTATGTTTATACGCACTCTTTCGCGTAATGCGAGGCATTAGAGCGCGAAATTTGCAATTCACGTTATAGTGAAACCGCGCGTAACGGGGCCGCGCTAAGCGGGGTATTACTGTATTTTAAATACACAATGCAAAAACCGCGTAAATTGCTATTTATGGATGGATTATTATGGCGGTGTTAACCTTGCCCTAGGCTGTAGGACAGCAGTAGCAAATTTTTGGCGTTTCGATAATAACGTCCGTGATTGACTGATATCTTCCGTCGTCTGCCATACTTTGTGTACGGTCTGGTCCGCGCATCTCGATGGGCTTTTATTATTTTAACCGGGTTAATATATTTAAATGGATGTTTATGTAATTTAGTAAGCGAAATGTCTATGATAACAAAGGCTCAATAGCTATATTTTTACTTCATATGTTATAAACGTTATAGGTATAAAACGGAATTATTTTGTTCATTTTTTGCATTGTAAATTTGTTTGTTAATTTATCCTATCTTATGGGGCTGTTCAGTTTTATTTAGTCTTGTAATTTTTATTTAAGACTGATAGTGTTGGATTGTTTTTGTTGTCTTTTATTTTTAATTTTAAAATGAAGTGGTAAAGGTGCTTTTGAATTGATTTCAATGACATAAAGGAGGATGTTGAGTTTGATTTGATTAATTTAATAGCTGCGCCTGTGGCTAAAGGGAGGAATATGAAGTACATTGATACTTTAGCAATCATTATCTGAATTAAAACATCACTATAGTGAAAAAAAATAACATGTTGTTATTGAATTTAACAGATGATTTCTTCTATTCTAAGTGGTCGAAAAAATTAAAATTAAATTACTATTATATATAAATATAACATTAAAAAGAAATGTATTGAATAATAAAATTGTTAACAAAGCAATTTTTACATGCTTGTAATATGTTTTATTTTCTTATTGTTCTGTCGTAACCGTCAATTAAAATGACCAATTTTAAAAGTTGTTAATTAGAGATGATTGGTAGATTTGGAACAATATTATAAAAAAAGAAATGCATAAAGCCTTATTAAAGTTATATATTAAGGGCTCTTCATTGCCTAAAGCCATTGCTTTATCTCATCACTTCAATTTAACGCCGTTAGTCAATACAGTGTCAACCTTCAGAAGAAAAAAAATCGGTATTTTGGCGCTCAACACAAGATCACATAATAACATTATCTGATATAGTGCAATATTTCTATTTAAAAAAAGGAAAAACCAGATTCCTATCAAAGATATTTCGTACTAACGTAATGTATTACCTACCTTAGAGGATATGTGAGCGGCGTTTATTCCGTACAAACGTAGTCCCCTATTTCTGATAAATTAGTTAATGTAGAAACTAGGAGTCTTTGAAAATGCTCATTTTCAGACGTTCGTCAAACAATTTTAATGAATAAAAACAAAACAAGCAAAGCCAGTCTTTCTTATTCTTGAATTGAAAGAAAATATTAAAATCGGCTGTTTTGGAGTTGGAAATAGGGTGCTACAACGTTATATTTTCGTCTATTTTGCAATCAGCCCGAGCTGATGAGCCCTTTCGTGTTTAATAATTCTTTCATTGGGGCGCAACGCGATAGGAATAGATATCTGAAAAACGTACTTTTCAAATTTTTCGCCAACCGCATATCCTCTTGATGTAACGTTTTTATTTAATTCTATCTCTCAATGCCAAGTAAAATGCTACGTCAATTATAGTTATAAAATATCAAAACCAATTAAATGTTTATATTAACTTATTAATTTTTCTCTATAAGATTTGAAAAGATATTCTACGTGTTTGGTTATCCACTGTATTGCTTATCTCTCTGTGTTCAATGCTTTAAAATAACCAAGTTTTAGTTTGTTTAACTTTTAATAAAAATAGTCGAATATTTCCAAAGATTATATTGAATTGTAAACCCACTTCTTTTATTGGGAATACCTCTGCTATATTTTATTCAAATATTTATGATGTGCAATATAGAATATTGCATTATATATGTATAGGTCACTTTGAAATCGATGGTAATAATTAAATGGGAGCTAAATATTTATAATTCAGCATTAGTACAAAACAAAAAATAATAATTAAATATATAATGAAAAATAAAATTGGAGTGTCTGTTTGCAATGTAATTTTTTTTTTTTACTAAATAAGTATGAATGTATATTCGATATATACCAAAAAGACATTTTTTTTGTCTGTCGGTCTGTTTGTTCCGGATAATCTCCGGAACGGCTGGGCGGATTTTGACGGGACTATTAAATAAAAATGAAAACTTTTAAAAATAATTAATGACATCCTATTTAATGCGCAGTTTTACGGGTAAGTGCTTGAATATACGACAAATATATTTACTTTATCTTAATACTATGAAAAAAAAAATTAAACGCAGTAAAGAATATATGAAACGCGGGCGCACAGCTAGTTAAAAATATGTATAATTAAAAGTATCAAAACCGTGCGCACATCAGCTGACAAATTTACCCTACATGGTTACCGGGTTATTGACCACTTTAAACGGGCACGCGATTTTGATAGTTTAACCCCTCGAGCACTAACCTGGCGTTTACGTCAGCTTTCCATTGTTTTCCTATTGTCTCATTTTTATGGGTAATCGACATATTAATTGAATTTATAATGCGTTTATTACAGTTTTATTTATTATTATTTGCAACTCATTTAAAAACGGTTTTTTGGATATCATTACAAGCTCTCATTTAATTATTGCCAATTTCACCCTGTATATATAGAGCTAAGTATGTGTTAAAATTCTTAAGTGATATACGCGTTGAGACCCCATTAAAATACCATTGGAAGTGACCCATAGGGTGTGCTTCGATATTAAGTGTTTTGAAGATTATCACTATACTCGATGTCAATGTATGTATATATATAAGGCTGCTTTGTCCACATAAATGTGCCCCGTGATATATATGTAAGTGAATATTTATGTCGTCTGTGTTTAGAATTGGAACATTATCGTCACAAAATGGCACATTAATTGATATGATTGGTGTTAATTACCGGCTTAATTCAGGGTCCGCCTTCCATTGTTAGTGGTCGGTTTATATGTGTTATATTTATCGTAATATTATTGTAAGACATGACTAATTATTAATAAATAAATTACTGTGTGTTGATGATGATGATGATGATGATAATAAAATAAAACGAAATGACAACTGAATTGTTTTTTTTTTATTTTTTTTAATATTTAGTTACATTAGAGAATAGATTTTTAAACCATTCTCCTGTGCAAATCTTAAAAATCTTAAACACAATGTTCAAGAAGAAAGAAAGTAAGATGTGGACCTGGATATCACCTGATAGGAAAACAAAAAACGAAATAGATTTTATAATGACTAATAAAAGCAGATACTTCTCAAACATTAAAGTTATAAGCAATTTGAATTTCAATACCAACCATCGAATTATTAGAGCAGAACTGATGACAACTCCGCCAAAAAACCCAAGACCAAGAAACAATACGACGAACACAAAACCTACCAAATACCAATTAGCCCAAATAGCCAATTCTATAACAACAAAACTTATAGATTACAATAAAGAGACAACAAACATGAAGGTGCAAGAAAAATATAACTGGTTAGAAGGAACAATCAAAGCAGCTATTCAACATGGAACTAATAATAAAGACGTATCTAACAAGTGTATGACTACCAAAACTACTAACCTTCTTAACCAAAGAGCTGACCTAATTAATGGAAAAAATTCCAAAGAAAATCGAAAGGAAATAGCAAAACTCAGCAAAGAAATAAAAGAAAGTATTAGAAAGGATAGAACTCAGAAAAGACTGGAAACAATAGAGAGACATATTTTACAGACAGGAGGAATAAAAAAAGCATATAAGGAGTTAACTAACAAAAAGGACTGGATCGTACAGATGAAAAATAATAATAACTTAAAGGAAAACCGAAGGCAAGGAATATTGGGAATTGCTACATCTTACTACAAGAAACTATATGGAAGTACTATAGCGGAAAGAGAAATAAAGTTGTTGGAAATCTCATCCGTACCCAGTATCATACAGGAAGAAATAGAATTCGCTATAGAAACCCAAAGAGACAATAAAGCTCCAGGACCCGACGGAATAAGCAACGAAATACTAAAACAAACGAAACAGATAATAACACCTATTCTCAAAGAAATCTTCAATGATATCATCGACACAGAAACGATTCCTCAGCAATGGACTAAATCCAATGTAATCCTTTTGTATAAAAAAGGTGATCAGTACGATATCGGAAACTATCGGCCCATAAGTTTAATGTCCAACCTGTACAAAATATTTGCAAAGATCGTACTTAAGCGAATAGAGGGAAAACTTGACGAACAACAGCCAATAGAACAGGCAGGTTTTAGAAAAGACTACTCAGTACTTGATCATATCCATGCTGTTAGGCAAATCATTGAAAAATATGCGGAATATCAACTCATATATTATCTAGCATTTGTCGATTACAGTAAGGCATTCGACTCATTAATACATACAAATATCTGGGAGGCGTTAACAGAACAAGGGATAGAACAAAAATATATAAGATTGATTAGAAATGTATACAAAAATAGCACGGCGTGCATTCAGCTAGAAAAGAAAGGAGAATCATTTAAGATACAAAAAGGAGTAAGACAAGGAGATCCTCTCTCTCCAAAACTTTTTTTCCGCTGTTCTGGAGAAGATTTTCAGAAATCTTGAATGGGAAAATATGGGTTTAAATATAGACGGCCGTACTCTAACACATTTAAGATTTGCCGATGATATTGTGTTATTTGCAAAAACACCAGGAGACCTAAATAGAATGTTAAACGAGTTAGCATCGGAGAGTGGAAAAGTAGGATTAAAATTAAATCCCGAAAAAACAAAAGTCATGACCAACGGAAATAAAAGCAGTATAAATGTAGGCGAGGCACAAATTAGCTATGTTGAAGAATATATATACCTTGGTCAACTGATATCACCCAAAGATAACATAAACAAAGAAATCGAAAGAAGAATAGCAAACAGTTGGAAAAGGTATTGGGGCTTAAGGGAAGTAATGAAAGACAAAAACCTTCATTTAGCAACAAAGAGTAAATTATTCAATGTTTGCATTCTACCAATCTTAATGTATGGAAGCCAAACATGGGCCATAACAAAAAACATAACCAATAGACTTGCTATTTGCCAACGAGCAATGGAGAGAAGCATGATAGGAGTAAAGAGGGGGGATAGAATAAGAAATGTCAACATTAGGAAAAAGACCAAGATACATGACGTAACCCTAAAAATAAAAAGGCTAAAATGGAAATGGTCGGGACACATGGTCAGAGGAAAGGACAAATGGAGCAAAATAATTACGCATTGGTACCCAAGGGAAGGTAAAAGGAAAAGAGGCAGACAACAAAAAAGATGGGACGATGATATCAGGCAGGTTGCAGGCATAACATGGATTAGAGTAGCCAGGGAGAGATCAGAATGGAGTAGGTTGGAGGAGGCCTTTGCCAACTGGCAAACGGACTTACAGAAAGTTAAAAAGCATCAAATACACGAATAATTTTAATTTTGGTAAAAAAACATGTACGCACTATTATATAAACATTGTATATCTGTTGTCCGAATAAAAGGCTTTATTATTATTATTATTATTACATTAGAGAATAAACCATTTTATAATCACAAGCCTTTATTATATTTGGAATACCTTGTCATAAATACTATTTCGAGATTATATACGCTATTATTATATGTATTTATAACACCAGTATATTTAATTTACAGAGGTTTTTTAAAACCTCACTCTAGCTTCTAATTTTTTTGAATGGCGTAATAAATTTACGTCATACTTTTGTAGCCACTTGTATTACACCGGCACACAAAAAAAATTAAGTAGAATGTGCATTTGACCGGACCTACCTAAGGGTACGTATTTTGGTCCGCTGAATCCGAATTCGAGGTCAGTTTGACCCCTACACCCTCGAAATTTCGAGAAAACTTCGAAAAACCGAGTCAAAACCTTCAAAAGTAAAAAACGAGAGTAAAAAAACAACAAAAAAAAAACATTTCTCGGAATTTTGCAGGATTTGTGGTGATTTTTCTACATTTAAAACGGCTCGTGGTCTCAATAAAGTTTCGATTCATATTCAGCGGATCGAAATACATGAAAATCACGCTTAGTTTAGTTCCAAAACATTTTTTTATCATTAAACCTGCTAATTTTCATCATTTTGACGGTTTTTTTTTTTTTGAAGTTTTCTCGAAATTTCGAGGGCGTCGGGTTCAAATTGACCTCGAATTCGGATTCAGCGGACCGAAATACGTATCCTTAGGTAGGTCCGATCAAATGCACATTCTACTTATTTTTTTTTTGTGTGCCGGTGTTATTATTCTTACAAGTACACATTTAGTTTATAAATTCACTTTTTAGTGGCGATTTGTTCGAGTAATGATTTTATTTTCATATGCTTCATGTCCTCGCTTAGTGGACATTTGTTCTGAACGAACAGGAGAGCGTTCCTGTCTTTCTGCTCGAAAGCGACTTCGGCCGCCTCCTCATAGAATCTATAATAGGAAACATTACAATTGTCATGGAGAATGTAAAAAAAAGTGGTCGTCACGGGACACCAGGCAGATGTGAAACATCGAATTATTTTTGCATAAAAGAAACGGTCCCATGAAAGGAAATAAATATCGCATAATTAAAAAATAAAACGTTCGATATTTTCTAAAGAAAATACATAACATTTAAACATTGTTAAGTGGATGTTAGTAAAATTTCGTAGTCACGCAACTACCGTCAGACTTTTCACACTATTGTATAGAGCGTGTAATAAATATAATTGAAGTGTCTGTTTGTAATATTACAAATGAATATACGATACCTATACCAAAGTTTTTTTTTATGTCTGTGTGTCTTTCTGTATTTTCCGGCATATCTCTGGACTTAGACGATATATGGAAAAATATCGATATATTTGTCCGATATATCGCATGCATCGATACAACGTTACGATATATCACATCGGGAAAAATATCGATATCATTTGTAGATGAACATCCCTACAGCCGCATTAATTTTTTTTTTACACGGTATATAGGATAGGCTTAGTGATTTGACCGCAATGTCACCTGATGTTAAGTGAAGATGTGGTCTAGGATGGTAAAGACACTAAGCCTAGATACTGGTTCTCAAGTAATGCTGCCGGAACACACCTATTGATTTGGCGACAGGTTATCAAACTTGAGGGTGGTAGCTACCCAGGCGGGCATTGTTAGAATATGCCGTAACGCCATGCTATGGTTTCCTCTCTATGTTTTTCCTTCACCGAAAGCTCGGCTGATTTTAGAGTCGGATAGGTGGGAAAGGTATTAAGAAAGGTATTGGATATGAATGTAGACGGTTACATGGGAAGAGGAAGACCAAAGAAAAGACGGATGGACTGTATGAAAGATGATATGTTTAGCAAAGGGGTGAATGCGGAGATGACAACAAATAGAGAGGAATGGAAGAGGAAGACATGTTGTGCCGACCCCAAATAAAAATGGGAAAAGGGTAGGGAGATGATGATGATGATGAGGAGGGATCGAACTCGCGTCGATTGACGCGGAATCCGGTCGCACTACCCGCTGCGCCATCATCGCTTCCAGTTCTGCTAGTTCCAGACAAACGTCCCTTTTTAGATACATTCAGGTCGCACCACATAAAGTTACACGGCCCCGTTGACACGATAATCCCTTACACGAACTCTTCGTTCGACCGATTGATTCAAACGGAAGACGTTCATTTATGGACATAGGTCTCCCCCCCAAAAAGGGAGGAAATGCCATAATCGCCACGCTTGGCAGGCGGGTTGGCGATACGAACCCCTGTTCCCACGGGTAGATAAAGGGTGTTACTATTCACAGCCGGCACCACACGGTCATTCGTTTCAATAAAAAAAAACGCACAACTATATCGTCTCGTCCAAAACCGAACAATGTCAATAAATTAGCACAAATTTAACTAATCTTCTCAAGAAATAACGAAGGGACTGAAAATAATGATCGTTAGTTTTTACGATAGAGATAGTGTATTCCTAGTTATACTACACTACTCACCCGGCTTTCACGTAGTATTTAACTTTGATCTCATCGCGGCACCGCGGTAAGTATTTCAACGCTTCGTCGTGTCTCTTGTGCTTGAGGCAGGCGTCTACGAACGGTTCATAACCCACGGGGGATTTTTTTAATTTGGAAAAACGCTCGAGCTCCTTCCAATCAGATTTGGCTAACGTGAGTATTCGAAGCCACCAGTACCTAAAAAAAAAAGAAAAAGATGTTGTGTCGTGGGACACCAGGTAGGAACGAAAAGAAACAAAGAGAAAGAGTAAGGTATCATACACTACTCGCTTGTGTATACGAGTGTCGCGCCTGCGCACGTCTCATTTAACGGTTTTATTCCACGGACTTTTTATTACGGTTTTACTATCACATTTTTTTCAGTTCGGTCGCGCAGCAAAATCCCTATCTCCTCCAAGCCTGCCGTAAGGAACTTCATTAAAAAAAAAGAACAAAAAAAAAGTGGCCGTCCCGGGACGCCCGACAGTAGTGATAACTTAAACTAATCCAAGTTGAACTATTTAATACTGAATTTGTTTAACTCCAGAAAAGCTTAAACTTCATGTATATTAATATTTGATAATGCAAGGAAAGGATATCTACAGTAATAAATAAAATTGAGATGTCTGTTTGTAATGTCAATTTTTTTTTATAAATAGATATGAATGTATATACGATATCTATATAAATAATACAATTTTGAAAATTTTTGTCTGTATCTGTCTGTTTGTAAGGGGTAATCTCTGGAACGGCTGGGCTGATTTTGACGGAACTTTTTTCAGGTAGATAGCTGAAGTTACTCGGGGTAACTCAGACTTGGAATTTTCGAAAATAATTAGAGTTCCGCGTAAAAAAGTAGTTTTACGGGCAAGTATTATAATTTATGATAAATATTTTTACTTATAGCTTAGTAAAAAAATTTTTTTAAGGAAAATAAATAGGTTTCCGTATGAAAAAAATTAAAACGCACTGATTAATATATGAAACGCGGGCACAGCCAGCCGCGGGCACGTAACTAGTTTATTAATAAAAAAAATTATTGATTATAAAATATATTTTATTCCTAGTTACAATTCTTGAATATGGACATTATTAGTGTGATTATTTAATCAATAGTATATGTCTATCAAACACTAAACACTGAGTAGAGAGTGAGGGAAGCGTCTGCCCGGAATACGGCTAGCGCTATGGGTCAGAGTGAGAGAGGAGGAGCCTGCCTACCGTACGCGTGAGAGAGAGGGAAGCCAGACTGACTGGCGCCGTAACGCGTTACGTTACGAAAGCGGCTCACCCTCCCATAACAAGTTATCACTTCAATAGACAACAATAAATGTATTATTTATTTACTTGTAAATAGGCGGGGGGGGGGGGGGGGGTAGTGTAGTATGAGCTAGCAGGACGGAAGAGAGAAAAATTAAAGAAATCCAAGCAATTAGTAAAAATAGCATAAACAGTAATATCATCGCACATTTTAAAATTTTGAAACGATGATGGCGCAGTAGGTATTGCTACCGGATTCAATGTACGCGGGTTCGAACCCACCTATAAAACTGGAAAACATCGTGAGGAAACTATAGCTTTGTGTTAAAAGATTGTCCGATAAAGCCCGTCTGGGTAGCTACCATCCTCAAATTTGACAAATTGTCCCCAAATACCAGTAGGTGTGTTCCGGCAGCATCACTTGAGACCACCAGTACCTCTAGAGTGTATCCTGGACCACATCGCCATTTAACATCATCTGAGATCGTGGTCAAAGCGCTGAGCCTATACAGTACAAAAAAAGAAAGAACACGGTTTCATTTAAAAAGTTGATTTTATTACACAGTCCAAATTACCTGTTATCGGGCATTTTATATTCGGATCGTAATTTGTCGGCGAGTTTAATTTCACCCTTTTCTAGAAGCTTCTCCACGGTATCGTGCAACGAGAGACCTACGAAGCTGGTGCCGTAAGTCTCCTGTAAGCTAGACTGTTGTTTGCACAACTTGCGAGCATCCTCACATACAGATACACCTAACAAACAAATTGTAATTTATCTATACTAAA
Source organism: Samia ricini (assembly GCA_014132275.2). Taxonomy (NCBI): domain Eukaryota; kingdom Metazoa; phylum Arthropoda; class Insecta; order Lepidoptera; family Saturniidae; genus Samia; species Samia ricini. Next base: position 4,907,269 of record AP028162.1, read on the forward strand.
AAAATAAAATTGAAGTGTCTGTTTGTAATGTCAAAACATTTCTTTTTTCTAAACACATATGAATGCATATACGATTTACCTATACCAAAAATACAATTTTAAAAATCTTAGCTTAGGCTAGACAGATTTTGATGGGACTTTTTTTGGAAGATAGCTGAAGTTACTCCTTGTAACGTAAGCTACTTTGATTTTTCAAAAAATAATAAGGGTTCCGTATAAAAAAATAAAACTCAATGAAGAATATACGAAACGCGGGCCGCAGTCGCGGGAACACAGCTAGTTCCGTATAAACATATTCCCCTGTTTCCTCCCTTGGTAATGAAATGTGGTTGCGCGTAATTAACGGTTGGTGCTATTAGATACTTCAAATATATATGCTAATGTCCCATCCCTAAATCCAACCCCCGTCTCTCCCCCAGGTCCATACGGAGGGATCATTTCATCTATTTTGCATTGGTATAATAAAACCGAGTTGCAATTGTCTCTTTCGTGCTTTACAACTCTCTCATTGCGGCGCAACACGATTATAATAGATTCCCTCAAATACATTTACTTCTTTGTTAAAAAAAAAAAAAATATTAATTTGACCGCGCGAAGAGAAGTTTCATTTAAAAAAATAATAAACATATTATATTAAAAGGGCGATAAACGCGTATTAAAATACTCGCACTATATTATTAAACAATCGCACTGTATATTATATCAAACGTTTTTATACTTTACAGAGACTTATATAAAACTTCCATGCTGTTTGACAGGTGATCGACACCCCACCGGAAGTACACCTTTGATACTACCAGAAGTAGACGGATAATATCTTAGGGAGCCACCGGAAGTTAAACATGTCAAGTATATTAATTACTATATTCGAACAGAAAGTCACAAATATTTAGATGTTTGCTTCATACATGAGACTTTGAAATAAATGACAATAATAAAATGTGAGCTTGTAATTATGGTTCTGAATAAGTACAAAGCAAAAGATAATACAGTAAAAAATTAATTAATTTAAAAGTATATAATTCAAGTATCAAAACCGCGCGATGCGTGTTCGCCGGTCGATGACCCCACTCGCGCTCGCTCACATCAGCTGGAAAACGGTTACGCGATGCATGTTTCTTAGTTTTATTTTAATATTTTTTACACGAAACATAGTTTAAAATAATTCTCAATATATATATATATAATTACAAGTACAAGCTCATTATTTCATTATTGGTATAAAAATAGTGGAGTTACCTATAAAAAAAAATTATCTTTATTTTAGGCTCGTCAAAATGACTACACTTCATCTGCATGTTAAATATAGTCTAAGAGTCACGAGGATTCGCCGTCATCACAAAGACTAAAGCCTCTAAGAAGCTTTGGAACACGACGCACCTTGAAAGTGTCACTACAGCGAAATTTCCACCATGTGTACGGTGGTCACGATCCAGTCGGACCACCAACCTGTTCCGGTAGTTATATACTTACCAAGGTCATTTCTTCCCTTCTTATAGCAGTCCCTTGCAGATATAAGCGAGGCTTCAGCACTACCGGCGTTGGTCTGTGCCAGAGCGTCCCGGATGTGGGAACCGGCCTGTGCCTCAAACTCGTCTTCTTGGACGTAAATCTGTCTCAGTGCCTCGACGTTGTGACTCGCACAGTATTTTATATACAACGCGTGCGCGAGTGGAAAGCTACGTATCGTTACCTTTACAAAAAAAAAAAGGAAATACATCAACGCCCGAAATGAATAATGTGTCTCCCATCCTAGATCGAATTTAAAGAGATTATGGCGCAATTGGTATTGCTCTCGGATTCGGCGCCAATGGACGCCGGTACGAGCCCCACATACCCAACTGTAATATCGGCCTAGGCTTTCGGTGAAGGAAAACATCCTGAAGAAATCATAGCGCGTTCGCGTGTCAGCTTTACAGAGACTTATATAGTACAGTAACACCCCGCTTTAGGCGAGGGATACGTTCCGAAGAAAATCGCGTTAACTGAAATTCGCGTATATCGAGGTTTATGATTAAACATAGTCAAAATTTAATACAAAAAAATACAAATAATTTTAATCAATCACTTTAATTCTAAGAACACTTTATGCAATACATACTCTTATTTTTTACGGAAAAATACATCTATTGCATTTACATTATGTTTATACGCACTCTTTCGCGTAATGCGAGGCATTTGAGCGCGAAATTTGACATTCGCGTTATAGTGAAACCGCGCGTAACGGGGTCGCGCTAAGCGGGGTATTACTGTACTTCCATGCTATTTGACGTTTGACAGGTGAGCGACATCCTACCGGAAGTACAACTTTAATACTACCGGAAGTACATAGATAATATCTTAGGCAGCCACCGGAAGTATGGCGAAAATATTGTTATAACACACGTCAAGTATGTTACTATATTCGAATAGAAAGTCACAATTCAGACACAAAATATTTGGATATTTGCTATTATACAGAGTGACTTTGAAATAAATAGCAATAATTAAATGGGAGCTTATAATTGTGGTTCTGAATAAGTTCCGAGTCTGAGAAGTTTAAAAACCTGTTGCCAGATACCAATACATGTGTTCCGGCAGCATCACTTGATATCAAAAATCAAAATCAAAAATTTATTTATTCCATTTAGGCTCTAAGAAGGCGCTTATGAACGTCTAAAAAACTAGCACCGGTTCGGAAAACAACCCAGTCGAGAAAGAGCGCAGGCAAGAAACTCGATCTGGTTCTTTTTTTTTATAAATATAATGTAGATCATTTTTTTTGTCATAAGTATAAAAAAAATCATACAAATAACCAGTACCTTTAGGCTAAGTGTGTTTACCATCCTGGACCACGTCGTCACTTAACATCAGATTAAGGTCAGAGCACTAACGCCCAAAAAAGACAAATACCACAAAATTTCGGAAAAAAAAATGTACATACAGACTAAGCTTCAGATTTATTATTAGTAATAGCTGTGTGCCCGCGGCTGCACCCGCGTTTCATTTATTCTTTACTGCATTTTATTTTTTCTACACGGAACCCTAATTTTTGTTTAGTACTAAGATAAAGTAAAAAATATTTTTCTCATAAATTCAAGCACTTGTCCGTAAAAATGTGCATTGAATCGGATTTTATTAATCTTTTTACTCGGAACCAAAATTATTTTCGAAAATGAAAAGTACACTAAGTTACCCAACCGGGAGTAACTTCGGCTATATACTAAAAAAAGTCGCGTCAAAAAAACAGACAAACAAAAATTTAAAAATATTATTTTTTGGTATAGTTATCGTATAAACATTCATATCTATTTAGTAAAAAAAAATTTGACATTACAAACAGACACTTCAATTTTATTTATTAGTATGGATAAAGTTTGGTGGGTACATACTAAGAATTCATGTTTCCCCATCTTCTCCTTTAAGTGCAAAAGGACAATGTAGACGAGGTCTGTGTCACCGCTTGCGGTCGCTTTCAGCAAAGCCGTTGGACCTTCCCCGAGGGACAGAAGCAATGGAACTTGCAACTTACTATGAGTTTCGTATTCCAGTATCTGTCACATAAACATAAATTTAATAACATCAATTATTACAACAATACATCGAAGATGTAGCAAGAAGAGCTGGGAAAAGGAACAAATAACGGTGGTCGTCCGTAGGGTGGGGCTGCTCCCGAGTTTCATCAGGGTTGTAGTGGGTCGCCGTTGCCTCTGATAAATCTGTATGTTTAGCCTAGGAGATTGGGGATGGAAATGAGTAATAACATAAACAAGAACTAATGAAACCGAGGCAAAAGGGCTGTATTGTTTTTAAAATTATACAATTACATTTTAATTTACAATTTAATTCAATTTTAATTTTAACTTAGTTTAAATTTTAATTTACAATTGAGATCCAGATTCTAACTTTATTAATTTTATTATTTTATGGTAATTTATATATTTGAAAGTAATTTAATTTTAATCTGAATTTTAACCTATAATTGAGACTCCGATTCTAAATTCATTATTTTAATTTATTGTAAATTTTATCTTTAATTTTAAATATGATTTTGATTTGATTTTAATTATTCAATTTTAATTCTATTGTTAGATTTAAGCGATTATCATAAGATTTTGACACTGCTGTGTAGTACAATTGGGAAGTCCATGTATATTATTGTTGTTAGATGTAATTAAATATAGGCATGACATGTGATTTAGATATAGACGAAATAAATAAAAGAACAAGAAATGCAAAAGAAAAGGCTAAAGCAAAAGAACACGCTACAAAAAAAAAAACAAAAGATCACAAATAAAACAAATGTAATAAAAAGGCCAGGGGGAAATTGGCGGGGACTATTAAAAAAAAAAAAAAACATTAATTTAGGCAGCCGTGGGAACTGTACAAAAAAAATGTATGCAATTCATACGTGGTAAAAGTGAATCCTACAAAAAAAAACAATGTGGGTTCCTGGGTTCGAGCCTCCGACTTTTCAGTCGTACCGTCTATGAGACAGCTAACCACGCTCTCAAAAATTACATGAACAAATCCGACCTCCATCAGAAACGTACTGTCGCTTTTTCGTTTCATCGACTTTCAAATCACAACGATGCTTAAGAGTTTTGCACTTCAAAAATAAGCATTTATGGGGAAATGTTATAGATGTGACAACATAAAAATGCTACGACTTGAACGCCATCTTATACTTGACACACCATAGCATGTTGTCGACGGCTGGCATCATAACATTGGTTACGCGAATCTATAAGTCTATCCCCTACCGAGGATCGCGTTGACGCCACTAAGGAAGTTTTTTTTACTTTAAAAACACCAATATCATTACAAATATTATTTATTTCATAATTAACTGTCAACCTATTAAAATGATATTTTGAATGGAGTCAGATTTTCACAAATAACTGTACAAGATGTATAGAAAATACTATTAAATAATTCGCGACTTTTTCATCCTTAAAATAATTCTTCATTTTGACTATGTAAGTATTAGACTATATAAGAGGTTACACATTTTTTTCTACATACACGCTGTTAACTTACTTTGTTATTTTTTATTACATAAAATATCGATATTAATATATTGATTCGATTATTACCTTAATAGCAAGGGCTTTTCTTCCCTTTTCCGCTGCTTTTTTAGCAATAGTAGTGTAAGAGACGCCGGGAACGTTGCGCAGTTTCTCACCTATCTCCCTGGCGGCACTTTCGTTGTCTAAGTGCGGTTGAGTTACCTGTAATTTACCGATTACAAGGTTTATATGATGCTTATTACATATTTACCGTAAGAGGGTGTACAAATATTTTTGCTTATTTTTGATGACATGGGGGAAGGTTGTCTGAATAGTGGTTACATAAGCAGTATTCACTTGAAATCTGAACTATTATAGATGTTATTACAAAATAACGAATGTGGAGGCTCGTTTACACTCTGTTTAGTAGCAAATGTAAATGACAAGTGATTAGTTAACCTATTAGTGCGTCGTTAATAGGACGTTCTTCTTTCTAAAGAGTATGTATTCTTTTTAATGTACAAAATAATGTTACGATCTATTTATATTATGTACTAGCTGGTGCCCGCGGCTCCGCCTGCGTTTCATATGTTCTGTGCATATGACGTTTCATTTATAGCTAATTTAAAAAAAAAACAAATGAATGAATGTATTTTGTTTTTAGTAGCGGAAAAAATGTATGTAAGCGTAAATTGAAGTGGAAAATGTACAAAAAGAGTAAATAAAAAAAAATGAGAGAGGATCGGTGGAATCCAAAAAATACCTGTCTACGAAAAATACTGCGTTGAAAGGTATTAGTCCTATCCCGATATGTTCAGTAGTTTTGAGGTGATGGTGCGTCAAAGGAATAATAAACAAACAAATTGAGAAAACATGGCAAAGGGCTCATAGAATTTGAAAAATATATAGCCTATAACCATCTACGATTAATTCCGCGTCGAATGGTTGCGGTTTCATGCTGATCGGTCCAGTAGTTTTCGAGTTTACCTCGAACAAAGAAAACGAACTTTCCTTATATATATAGATAGATAGATTATATGAGCCTTAATGATTAGTTTAGTAAAGTGAAAACATAGATTTCGTGTATGATCATGATTTTACACTAACACTAGTTACTTACGCATGTGTAGTGCCAGGTATGTTAGTGTTGTGAAAATATAAATGTCGTGTAGTATTATTACCTTGTAGCAGGCCCAGTGTGAGAGCACCCTGGTTCGGCCGTCCTTTAGTTGTAGATATGAGGCGATATGGCCGGCGAGGCAATGTAACCGTCTCCATATCAACCGGTCCAAAAGCACTCGTTCGGTCAGATTCGTCATTCTTAATTCGTAGTTGAGTTATTTATTCGTTTTTTTTAACCGATTTAATATATTTATGGTAGTTGGAGTTTCAAAATTTAAATATACGATTGTAATATACATACATATATTTCATGAACTAACTGCGTGCGTAAAAGCCACGGGGCTTCGTCTGTTGTCTGTCCGTAAATGTACGCGACGATAAGGGTGTAATAAGGAACACGATACTGTCGATCTTTATTAAGTTTTTTTCTACGATTGAAATTACTTTGGTTATATATTTTTATATATTTAACGTAACAAAATATATAAATAAAAGAATATACAAAAAAAGAAGAACGATATAAAACGGTTTAGTGGTTCTAGTACCAATAAAAAATTTAAGACAATAATTAGGGTTCCGTGTAAAAAATAAAAAACTCATAAAATTGTGGACCAAATACGACTCAATGGATAGTACCGCCAAAGTAATTATTTTCCAATGATTCTTTAAAGACTATATTACGCAGTGGAGAATATATGAAACGCGGGAGGAGCCGCGGGCACACAGCTAGTTTTAAATAAAAGGATACTGGTCCGACGTAAGCGGTATTGCGACTTTAGGATCTCTGACTGCATTCAAGACCCTCAACTTTCTGCATGTTTTTACATAGAGGTGTGTCAGTTCTGGGTCCATCAGGAAGCACTTCCCGAACTGTGCGGCTCTGATGAGCATCTTCTGCACGTCAGGATTGAACTCGAAGGCGGCAGCTTCGATGCAGTCTTGTACTGCGGTGGCCAAATCCGGTTTCACCAGCCTTATATATTCGTCAGCCCTGTGGCTGCGTTTCTGTAATTTGTGTTTTCTTGTGGTAGGCACAATTCGTAATTGGACAAGTTTCCACAAGAACGCGCTAATACGAATTCATTTCGAATTAACGTTGCTAGGACAGAAGCGGGAGGAATTGCCATAATCGGCACGCTTGGCAGGGGGGTTGGCGATCGCAGTTAGGTGTTTTGGTACTCAGAGAATACTGCTGCACATCCCTTGGTTGATCCCTTAATTTCCCTTTACGACACCCACGGGAAGATATAGATAATGGTAACTATTCTTAGCCGTCACCACACGGAATTAAATATTAATTTAGTTCAAACAATTACATAAGGTTTAATGTTATATTATTTTTCTTTCTTTGAATAGTGATATCGTGATAGCAATTTTTTTTCTTGTTCTTGTTTTTTTTTTTGTTAAAATTATGTCAATGTAAGTATTGATGTAATCAGAGGGGGCAAAGAGTAAGAGTTTTGCTTACTATTAATGACAAGGAGGGCGAGGGGGGGGGGGGTGTGGTTCAAAATGACCAAAATTTTGCTAAAGCAATATTTGAATGGCCCCCTAATCCTGACACATTATCAGACGTATTTCATCCGTAATAAGGTCTGTAATATTTTTTCTAAATAATTACCTCATACAATGCAATATAATAGGTCGGGGAAAAAGTCTTTTCGCATATGTAGTATGTATAAACTTGTAATAAAATATCTTTAGCTGTTGTAATATTTGTATCTGGCTGGTTTTTATGCCATTGAAAAGGTTACATTGCATAAAAAGATACAAAATAGTAAAATATTGAATCTAGTGAAGAAATTAGATACCTTTTAAAATTTTATTACACTTAGAAAAATGCACCGCAAGCCGCTAAAAAAATTATGACGTTTATGGACTTAATACAGTGTCAGTAAAAGTAGCATAATGTTGGTTTAAGCATTTTTAACCCGAGAACTTTGAAGTCAAAGTAGCACCTTTGGTCGCCTTATTACGAATAAAGTGGACGCCTTTGAAAAAGTGAAGCAAGATCGGTATATCAGTAGTTACGACATCGCTGAAGAACTGGAAATTGACCACAAAACAATTTTGTCCCATTTAAAAAAAGGTTGGTTACACAAAAAAGCTCGATATTCAGGTGCCACATGGAGCTTACTGAAAGAAACCCAATGAACCGTATACTCATTTGCGATTCTTTATTGAGACGTAATACAACTGAACCGTTTTTGAATAGATTGATAACTGCTGGATTACGTACGACAAGAACGCGCGAAAAAGGTAGTGGTCAAAGGTCGGTCAGGTTTCACAGACTGGGTAGAAGCTGGGTTAACTCGCAATGTAGCGATGTTGTGTATGGATTGGAAGAGCAGATTAGCACCGAGCAGAACCATTGATTCGAATCTCTACAGCTAACAACTAATGAGACTATAGCAAGAACTTGGCGAGGAAGCGGCTGGAGTGGATCAATAGAAAGGACTTGGATGTCCTCCAATAAAAATTCCCAAACTGTGATGTAGAATTTACATACATACATACATATGCTCACGCCTGTTTTCCCCGAAAGGTTAGGCAGAGGTGAAGTAGCGAACTACACCACCCACATTTCGCCGAGATTAGTTTCCGTCCCAGATGTGACAGGGGGCGAGCCTGTCGCCATATCGGGCACAAATTCCAAACTCCGGGATGATACTGAGTAGAAAAACCCAATATCACTTGACCCGACCCGGGGATCGAACCCGAGACCTCAGAACGGCAGTCGTATGTAATACAACTGCGCTACCGAGGCAGTTTTAGAATTTAAATACACATAATTATGAACACAATTAAAATATTAAATAGTCAAAACATGGAGGAAATATCTAGAAGGATGATGTTGAAAGGAGCAAACGGAATTTACCTTTATTAGCTACCTTCGATCTAGCTGGTTAACTAGAGTTAACTTTACACCTCACTTCACTTTATGATTGTTCTATATTCTCGTAATCTATCTATATATATATACATATAAGCAAAGTTTGTTTCTTTGTCCGAGGTAAACTCGAAAATTACTGGACCGATCAGCGTGAAACCACAACCATTCGACGCGGAATCAATCGTAGATGGTTATAGGCTATATATTTTTCAAATTCTATATTCGTTCATTTGGTTTTTTTTTTAAATTAGCTATAAATGAAACATCATATGCACAGAACATATGAAAGGCGGGCGTAGCCGTGGGCACCAGGTAGTTTAGTCATATAATCGGATTATGAATGTGGACTTTTAAATATTATTACGAGAGACAGCGGCGGGGGTTGCGTGTTGGCGTTCCGTTTTTGAAATAGGAAGAGGAAGGGATAATGCATACATAGATTAAATAAAGCGGGGGCGTATAGACAATATAGGCAAGAAATAAGTTAGAATAAGAAGAAAATATATATTAGATAATAGATGGCGTCAACAATGGCCAATATCCGAGCAATAAGCTCGAGTTAAAAAATTAAAAACTCACCTGATATTGTCTTGATGCTTCGACTAAGTACGATCCGGGGGCAGTACTGTTTATTCTAAATATTTTCTCGACTACGAAAGGTACTTTTTGTATCAACTCATGTGTGATCTCGGAAACTACTCGAACGCAGTCCATCTCTTGAATCAGATGGAATGGTCCGTCGTAGGGATACGAAACAAAGTTGCTTCCTTTTGTACCGTAAATACTCAGTGTGTCAGAATCCCAGTGTGCAACTACGGCTTGGGAACCACACCTGGAATTGATATTGTTTACTGATATTAGAAATAGGCGAGTTTGTTTGTAAATTTCGATCTGGTTATCGTCGTTCTCCTTACGTATGTGTCAACACTGAAGCCTAACTAGGTTCATTCACCAGTTCGAAGATTGCTGGCAAAACCAAAGTTGGTTTTAAAGGTTCTATTGCAGGTTGCAATAATGTCAGGGGGCGACGCGGTGCTTGCGAAAGCCACTCCGTGTCGCCCCCATCCCAAATGTTGCGGACGGCCCCGGGGGGTTTTAGTGGGTATTTCCGGGCGCTTCACGCCCGGGTGAGTCCCACACTGGCACGGAGTTCGTCCCTCCGTGCCCCCTTATCTATTACATTGGGGACTCCGGTCTCACTAATGCAATAGGTAAGGGAAGTGCGTAAATGCATTTCCCCCCGTCAAAAAAAAAAAAAAACAAAAAGGTTGCAATAATGCAATTTAATTATTTATTACGGCATACAATAAGGATTATAAACAATACAAATATGATTTAGTTTTTACACAGTTTTAAACACGATTACAAACGAATCATATGTACGCACGAAAAAATCCACATGGTAACAATTATAAAGAATTCTAAATTGTAACGGTAAATAATTTATTTTGATGTATTTCTTAATTATATATCTAAATCAAATCGACGTTAAATGAGATATATCAATGGTAGACTCTGTATTAGGAGTTTTACATGATAAGACGTACAAGCGACACATATTAGATCTTGGATTGTTGAAAAATACGATGCTTTTATCAAAGGAGAAATAAAATAATCATTAATTGTGATTACGAATATTCATGTTAAGCTTAACATGCTTAATAATTGTGGACAATAACAATAGTCTAGTGAGTAACTTTATATTTTTTGTGTTAAAATAACCACTACAAATATTATTATGTGCGACGTATAAATATACTAGCTTCTTTCTGCGATTTTAACCGCGTAGTTCCAGTGGGATTTTCGAAAAAATTCTGTATCACTCCTTGGTATTCAAACTATCTCCATACGAAATTTTCAATCCAATCGGTTTGTTCGGTTCAGTAGTTTTTAAGCTTATTCCTTACATACAAAAATACAAATCTTTAAATCTACAAATATTAGTTTAGACGATGCTAAAGTATATGGCGATCATTGTCATAAGTGTAAGTTTAGGAAGGCTTTGGTCGGGTTTTAACAATAAGGCACTTCAAATCCACAAATTGCAATCGCATTATTTCTAAGTTATTAACAGCCTTCACATCAGAGTCGCGGCACTCTGGATGCGAACCTTTCCAACACTCGCATGCGGAAAGATGCTGTTTTAAGACATCCCTGTAGCACACGGATTTATCCTCAGAAGTGCCTTTGATTGAAAACGACTTTAGGCAGTCCGAAATCCTCCATGCGCACAACATTTCCATACCATCTACATTTATTCTTGTTGAGCAAGGATACATATGGGGTTGGTGGTTGAGAAGGAGGAAGAGGGGTTTACCCCCCCCCCCCCCCCTCAGAGGAAAAGTAATGGAAGGGGTTATTTCCGGGCCAGCCGCCGGAGCGATACAGAGTATGCCTCGCAATCCCGTTTCGCCCCGGTAGGGTAAATTTAGATTAATTGACCCAATCTTAGTCGTTCAAGCCTATGAAGCTACGCTCGCGCTGATGGTTACTACCCCTTGCTTTACTTCTATCTATCTATTTAAACTCGAAAACTACTGAACCGATCAGCATGAAACGCGGAATTAATCGTAGATGGTTATAGGCTATATATTTTTCAAATTCTATGAGCCCTTTGCCATCTTTTAACAATTTGTTTGTTTATTAACTTATTTGCTCCTATAAAACAAAAGACAGGTATTTATAAAATGGGGTTCCTTTGACGCACCATCACCTCAAAACTACTGAACATATCGGGATAGGACTAATAGCTTTCAACGCAGTATTTTTCGTAGACAGATATTTTTTGGATTCCACCGAACCTCTTTCATTTTTTTTCGATTTACTCTTTTGTACATTTTCCACTTTAATTTACGCTTATATACATTTTTTCCGCTAATAAAAACAAAATACTCACACTTTTATTCATTCATTTGTTTTTTTTTTAAATTAGCTATAAATGAAACGTCATATGCACAGAACATATGAAACGCGGGCGGAGCCGCGGGCACCAGCTAATACACTAAATATAAACTTTTCAATTTTCTCATACAAAGTCATAAACAAGTGCTGTTAGAACTAAATTAGTTAAAGATGTCAATTATCATAGTATTTTTATAGGTAAATCTATAAAAACATTGCTAGCATTTAAGAATGTAACAATAAATCCACATTATCGTTACAAACATTGTTATATGTGGCATTTTGTAAGATTATAATTATATTTAAACACAAGGCAGCTAATTTCACAAAAATAACCTAAAAATGAATTTCACTCTTTATGTAACTAACGACGCATACATTTTAAATTGAGTAACAAACACAAATAGAACTCGTAAAGTGAAAATTATTACATTTAAAAACTAACCACAATAATTCCTTGGGTTGCTTAATGTTCTCGGTGTCAATCTCCGAGTACTTGTTCTTGAAGTCCGATGATCCTATCCAAAGGAAACCTGAGTCGGTGAAGAAGGCAACGTGTTTGCCATTCTGGGATACTACGATAGAGAGAATCTGCGTGTATGGGTTCCTTATTTCGGGATGCTGAAAATTCATTTGAACAATTTTTATCCATAGTATCTTAAAATATAAGAAATATGCGATTCTTTCCTATGAAAAATTTAAAAAATAATATTATACATTTTTTTGCAATATATGAATAACAAACCATTAGAACCGCTCTAGGCTCGCCTAATCCACTTTTGAAGATTTCTTTGTCACGGCATACAAGGAATCCAGAGTTTAGGACACACCAGGAAGATATTGGTTCAATAGCTCCTGAAAATAATTTAGAAACGACAATTGTATATGTTTGTTAAGGATGTACAAACAAGTAATTAGCATTGGCAATGTTTATGAAATCAAAATGAATGCTAACTATTTTAAATATTGAGAAGTTATGAATGTTAATCAATGCATCAGAACTATTGTTAGGTAAATCAGTCACGTGCTTTGCGACCTTAGTGAACAAACTAACACTTAAATCTAAAAAAGGCCATATTAGTTTTACAAGTCTAAAACATGGAATGGCTAATTTATATTTATTTTTTACATTAAAATTTCCTACAATTTTCAAGGATGTATTGGCAGGGTAAAGTTAAGATTATTGCCCCCATCCCAAATGCGGCGGGCGGCTCCGGGGGTTTAGTGGGTATTTCCAACGCTTCCAACGGAGGCGTCCCTCTGCACCCCCTTACCAATTGCATTGGGGGACATCGGTCTCACTAATGCAAATTGGTAAGGGTAGAGCGTAAATGCATTCCCCTCGTCAAAAAAAAAGAAAAAAAAAGGCTAAAGTTATGATATTATATTTCTGAATTGTTTCTTAGGTGATTTGTGAAGTTCCCGTATTATAAATAGTTTTTGAAGTAGTAATTTTTGTAACAGAAATATTCATATGTCAAAAATCATGTTGCACATGCACGAAGTTAAAGCAGAAAATTATAAATACTCACTTGGTAAATCTGGCACTGATCTTACTTTAGGCTCAGACACGTTGCTGACTAGAAACATGCGGTTTGTGGTGGTCAAGATTGCCAGACCAATTCCATGTTGATTAGGGAAAAAAAACTGGGCTTTGCACACCTGAAATAATGTCATTGTATTTTAGTGTTACTATATTCCAAGCTGAAAAATGTATTTGGCAACACATTTTAGAATATAAGAATCTGAATGCCTAGCAGCATTAGAACTAGAATTACATACAAATGCAAGTTCAAGCAGTTCGAAAGACCAGTTAAAATGCCATAATGGTAGATGCCATCTCAGCAGTTTTATGGTGATTATAGATGGTGATAGACTGTTGTGGATAGTAACTGAAGAAAATACCAATTTTTATACATAAAAAATATTTAAAAAAATCTAATTTTTCATGTGACTGTATGTTAAATTAGTCTTTAAAATAAATAATGTGGTCTTATGGTTTTAAGATAGATATATTTTTTATTATAAACTTGCCTTTGTATCTCTTACTTCTTGCCCCATATTAAATGTCTTTTGATATGCTCCAAACATGTTATAGATTAATACATCACCGCTTTCTTGGACGCATAGTAGTTGTTCATCATTTGACCAGCCCATCTGAATTAATTCACCACTGTTCCACTGAAATATTATAAACCATAAGTATGATACTTGCATAGTACATATTTTAGTTTATTAAAAAGTTTTAAAAGACCCAATTATGTAAAATTACAAATGTTCAAGTTTATATAAGTATACAAGGTAATTAGTGTCCAAAGTACAGGTTATATTTGTGTAACTTGGTATTTCTTGTAATAAAAGTTAGAGGTATCCCCTTGAGCACTTACCTGGCGTTTATGCCAGCTTTCCATTGTTTTCCTATTGGTCTTTCTATTCTCTTATTTTTATGGGTACTCGACACATTAATAGTGAATAGGATTAGAATAATATATATAAAAATACAACTCTTACAACAAATGAAATCAGTAATTCAATACGTAATTTAGGGAATTAAGAAAACATTCTCACCAATATTTTTGATATCACATTTCCAGAACAATTGAAGATAGTGATAACTGGTTTGTTAGTTGGTTTGTTCTGTATAAATTGTTTTCTGTCTCTGACTACAGCCATTGGACCTCCATAAGGTGCTCCAATCACAATCATGTTTCCTAGCCCCTCATCCATTGACCAGGTCATTGTATACAGATCAAGTTTTCTGTAAATACAAATTATGAAAAAAAAATAGTATTAAAAAGGACTAACATTATGTTCTGTCTTTATAGTAGGTTTGTGTGATATAATATGCGGGGATAAAGGAAAATTTTATATCACTACCTTGTTAGAGTATAAATACCCTTCTTATTTATTGGTGTAAAAATGTTATTAAACAAATTTAGTTCCTTAATATGTAAAATTAAACATATTAAAACAGAAAATCACAAATACCTGTAATACGAGTCCAATAGAAACCAATCCGCAGTCAATAATGCAGACATTTTAATCTTTTTAAGCCTTCTACTGGTTGCTATAGGTGATTTAAGTAGTTATGCTATATCAATGCAAATAGGTATCTAAAATCGAATATACATTCACACTATTTTTATATTCACTATTACTATTTTTATTCACACTAATAAATCAATTATAAGTTTATTTTATGTCATATCAAGATAGCTGTGTATTGTTTTAAAAAAAAAATAAAAGTAAACAACCTTTCTGTGCAAAAATCACAATGAACTTGTGAGGTCGGTATAATTTTCCTATTTTTTACCAATATTCATATAATCTATTCAAACATTTCGTACTGTATAACAATTTTATAATGTATTTTTGCTAAAATATTTATTTATCTTCCATATACTCCTAACTTCAGTTTTGTAAATTTTGGTAAGTTGACAGTAGACACTTGACACTGACAGTGATGCTAATGACATTTATCATCATTCGTTCAAAAATATTATGATACAATAACACCTTCAGTAGGAAACAGTTAAAAAAACGTTTCTTGCATCACAATTAATAAAGGATAATATGTAGTATGCTTATAAATAAATATTAAATATTTATTATGTTATTATTTTATTAAATAAAACATTAATTAATTCGTTCAACCATAAGACGTTCTCTACTGGAAGGTCTTTATCATTATAGAGGGGGTTGCCATAATCGCCACGCTTTGCAGGTGGGTTGGCGATCGCAGTAAGGTGTTTGGTACCCAGAGGATGCTGCTGTCCATCCCCTGATTCATATCCCTTATTTGGATTTTACGATACCCACGGGAAGATATGGGGTGGTACTATCCTTAGCAGGCAGGCACCACACGGCTAAAATAAAACATGGAATAAAAAATAAGGGGGCTGGGAGAACCAAAAAGTTATTGTTAATAAGTCAATTGTATATTTTAGCGAGCGTTTCGTTTATTAAATTTCGCTCAAGTCATAATAATGTTAAAAAATTAACTTAGATGAACTCGGCGATTACCTATTAAAATAAAAATGAGGAGATAATATACATTTTAATCACATAGAATTGGTTATCATCGGCATGGGTTACGAATATTGTGTATCTATAAGAATGTACTATTTTGCATAGACAGTATACATATGTGTATATTATTTTATTTGTGCCTACATGTGTCCTCATGATTAAATGAAGGGAAACATCTCGTGATGAAACCATAAAATGGTAGTAGCGCATTTTCTAATGGTCATAGAGCTAGCTTACCTCAATGCCGTACACACGTTCATATGTATTTAATAAAAAGCTGTTATTACAAACAGACACTTCAATTTTATTTATTTGTATAGATAAATATTTTCCGGCGTTACTGACAGAAACACGTAGTCCTAAAGTATTTTCATTTTCCTAGTTAAACACGAATTATAGCATTAACGATCAACTAGTTGATATTAGTATTACCGGAATTAGATTGGTAATAGATTTCACTTTTTCTAATTAAATGAAATACATACGTATGGGTAGAGTTACTACTTTCAACGTAAACTTGCTTCAGAGATATCGAATAGCCGGTCTTCATTCGAGAAAAAATAAGATGGATTTAAGTACTAAGCCATATTATTTATCAATAAAGTAGAAAGGTGAGAAGAAGGAAATATTAAATTACAAAAAAAATAGATTGGCAAAGATAATCTCCGTAAGCAGAAATACAAATTTCTTAATGTCTAACCTAAAAATAATACATTGTCAGAGATATATGTTTATTATAAATTATTAAAGAGTTTATTACGTATCGTTATTACATATGTAGTTAAATTATCAAGTACTTTAGATAAAATTCGATCAATTTTCCAAATATGGTATTTCATGGCACGTAGTTTATAGGTAGGTAGGTATTTTATTTTTAATAAAACGTATTTTTAAAATTTTCTCAAATCAATCATATTACTACTGATAATTTTAGACAATATTTTCGAATTAATACAAGAAATGTAAATGTATAGCATGAAAGTTTTCTAAGTCTTTCTTATTCACATGCGATATCTTAACAATGTCTTAAGACATAGCTTTAAGGTAAATTATAGATGTTGTAAATATATACCATCGATTGAAAATTATAAATACATATACGTATTCTATGTATGTTAATAAACCTTTTATTATATGTAATTATCTAAAGAAGTTCACTCACTTGCATTTTTGCACGAAATAATATGTTGGTAGTGACAATATTCCCACGATCGCCTCTTCCCTTTAGACTATTAAGTACCTAGTGTAAGGAATTTGAATTTATAATCATAGCCATTCCCGCTCTATCGCACAGATAAAATATTGAACCGTGACTTCACTATGAATGGAATTAATTTTTTCATCTATTTCGTTAATATTAGTGTTAAATTTTATATCTATTCATTGGATTATCTAAATGTATCGATAATCATAATACTCAATTAAAAATACATAAATAACATCGAAAGAGTTTTTTTAAACTTTTACGAGTAATTACTAAATTTACACTCACGCGAGTACACACGCATATAAAAAAGTAGTTACTTTTCATTTTCTATATATACTAGCTGGTACCGCGGCTCCGCCCACGTTTCATGTTCTTTAGGTCTTAGTGAAAAAACAAATGATTGAAGAAAAATGAGTCTTTTGTTTTTATTAGAGAAAAAAATGTACATAAGATTAAATCAAAATGAGAATTGCCATTAGTCAAGAAGAATAAGAAGGTGTGGACTTAGGAAAAATGTTTTGCATTAAAAAAATACTCTAATCTTTTAAGAATGGGGCGTGAAAATAGTTACTACTAGATTTAGGTTTTGAAAAATGAATGAAATTTGATTCATTATTTCATTAAGGGTCGAACATTGTATTTACCTATATTCTACGAATATGCTTTTTTAAACACGAGTTTTAATTTTCTGCTATTTTTTTTACTTGTAGTATTTATCTCTGACTTTAATCATGTAATTCATTCAGAATTCAGAAAAATGCAGATGAATGCTTTCAAAGCGTTTGTATGACAGTAAGATAAACTCGTTCATACGATTCTAGCATTTTGTATGTACATGTACATGTATATAGAAAATTTGAGAAGGGTAATTGAAGCGCAGACGTTTTTTCGTGGTTTTGTCGTGGAATAATGTAGATGAAAAGTACGTGTCTGCTAGATACTTACTTAAATAATTATTATAAATAATTATAATAACCAAGTGTTCCAGCGGTTCCGCTCGTTTATCATATTTTATATTCGGCACTTCGTAATATAATTTTTAAATGATTATTAAATAATATACCATATTTTTTGTACAGATTTTTGGTATCAATATAAAGAAAAGATATTTCTCACAAAGTTATGCACTTTTCAAAAAACTGTACATTCAATCCGACTGTGTTGACAGTTTCATAGTTCTAATTTTTTTACGCACAACCCTAATTACTTTCTAAAACTAAAAGTAGTCTAAGTTATGACTCCCTTTCCTTAAAGCATCAGCTATCTGTCAGAAAAAGTCATGCCAAAATCCGTTCAGCCGTTCTGGAGATTAGCCATAACAAAAGGACTGAAAAATAGTTTTTTTTTAAATCTTACAATAGACAGTTTTTACCGGCAATTTTTTGATTTTGTGAGAAATATCGTTGCTTTTCATTAGTACCAAAAATTCCGTAAATATCTGAGACATGTTATAATGTCATTATTAATTGAGTATTTTAGACATACTTATATATATATATATATATACATATATAATAGATAGTAACTAATCACAGTATATTTCACAATAATAACGTTAGTGATTTAAAAATGTTCATCGAAGAGTAATAACAAAAACAGGTGATTTTTATAAGTACATGCACCTGAGCGTTTATTTTGTTCACAATTGATACACGATACTTTTTACGCATGCTTTTTTCCGCTAGGGTTAACTGTTGCAGTGTTTAGATTTCGGGTTTTCTTACATTTCGTTCTAAAATAATAAAGAGCTTATAACTTATGTTAAAATATATTTAAAAATAACATTACATTATTTTTATTTGTATTTTGTACTGTATACGTACAAATAAATATTTCAAGCTGAATAACTGTTTATCAAAATATCTAAACAAAAAGCTTATTTCTTTTAAGATCTAAATCAACATTACGAATCGACATCTGTCAATGATATTTATTTTTGGAGCAATTCTACTGTAAATTTCTATGATAGATTGCCCACCCAAGTGCTCCTGACAATTTATTTCTTTTTTGTGTTCCAGTTTTATTGTACAGAATTGGAACGCTGTAGGGCTGTCTAATATTAATTTATGAACTTTTATAGAATTAAAATACCACGACCAAGGTCTCGTTTTTATCGTGTTCAAAAGAAATATTTCATGCATAGTAATAAATTGGATTGTCCAAAATCATATTTTGTTTTGAGTTTTAAATAGTATATCATCTTTCGATTAGCAAATATTCGTTTTAAATGTGCAGTTTTATACTGTGAAGTGTTTAAAAAAAACACAATTGGCATTCAGTTTAAACAGTTTGAAGTGAAAACTGAAAACTATGACATAACAGTGGCTATTTTATTTAGGACTTTTCAATTTAACTTTAGCATCAAAAGTGAAAATTTTATATGTTTGAAAGTTGAGACCATTTATATTCATTTTAAACCTGTCACCACTAAAAGGAATAATTGTATAGATTTTTTATGGCTTTAAAAAAAATCAAAACATGTTGAGCTGCTAATGAATAATACAAAATATATATGGTGTATTATCTGGATTTGTTAATTTACCGTTAAAGGCCAAAAACGTTCTAAAGAGAACAAAAAACGGTCTATACTGTTAGTATCTATATACTTCATAAATAACTAAGTCTATAATATCCCAAAAACTATTCTCAAGTTCTCGTTAAAATCTACCAACCTCAATGTAAAACTGATTGATGTGAAAACTTAGAGAAAACTTAACTTTTAGAGGGCAAATAAAGTATTAAACTTTGCTTGTACGCTTATCTCCATCAGTCTTGCATCTAACACGTATTCAGAAAAGTTCACCTTTAACTTATAAAGTTATTGTAACTGAAAGTACCTTCTAGCCTCATTTACACGAACTATTGAGCGAAATATATTAAGTAACCTTTTACTATTTACACGGTAATGAAATAAATTAAGCAAAATATTATTACATTATGTTGGTAAATTTATTATTCTTAGCTTTTTTTATTTATATTAATGGTCAAAATTCTACCATTAATGAGTGAGGGGTTTGCTTATTTATTGTGATACATAAGCAATTTTAACTAATGTACTTGATCAGATTTTATACAAATTATGTCCATGCTTACGTTGCCGCGTGTTAGCGGCTAGAAATAAGACCTTTGTTTACTGTTACTGGGAGGCGAGACAAAAATATTTCAAATTCTGCTTTCTAAAACTTCAAGTTTCCAATTCTTTTTATTAATTAAAATTAATTCCATGTTTTTTTTATAACACTATCTTTCACCGATAACTACACTACACAGAGTACAATACAAAAATAAATAAAAGCAGAACAGACAAGAAAAATGTCTCAAACTATTTTTACCTTTGTCTATTTATATTGTAGATCATTCGAGCATCAGCACACAAGGTTCAGACCACAGATAAGTTGTTCACTTACCTGTGATGCAGAAACTAAAATTATTAGTATTTCGAAGTAGCAAACTGAACATGTTATGTATTAGCATAACTAGTGGTACAATAATTCCTGATTGTTATGAGATTAGCATTCCGATAGGTGGTTTACAATAGCTTAATTTAGCCGGTGTTTTTTTGTAAAATTCATACTAAGGATTTTAGAATCAAATCATGCATGGTTATTACAATAACTGTCAAGTAGCCAGTAATGGTTTTTGCATATGGGCTCGGCAAAATTACTCCACCGCATCTGATCCTTGCTACGTTATATAAAAGGCCACCTCTATTTATCTGTTAGTTGCCTTATAACTTCGACAATTATTGTACCGATATACACTATTTTATTTATGTCGTTTGTGTTTGTGTTTGACCAAGTCTACTCGAGGTAACTGTCGCTGTTTACATAAATAATTTACATAACTAAATAATACAATTTAAATCTAAGTAAAAATTATTTCATTCATTCATTCAACCACAAGACGTCCACTACTAGACATAGGTCTCCCCCATTAGGAGAGGGGGATTGCTATAATCGCCACGCTTGGCAGGCGGGTTGGCAATAGCAGTAAGCTGTTTTTGGTACCCTGAGGATGCTGCTGCCCATCCTCTGGTTTATATCCCTTAGTCGCCTATAACGACACCCACGGGAAGATATGGGGTGATACTATTCTTAGCCGGCACCTCATTACAAATTATTACTATTACCTAAAAAAGTACCTATAAATAATGAATACTGTCAAGCTCGCCACCAGACGGCAAGGTTCCTAGAAGGCGGGCCACATTGCCACGTGGGATGGCAATGGTTATACGCTGTGTCAAATATTGCCCCGTCCTCTGGTAGCGAGACGTGCTGATTACTCTAATTTGAAATATTTTACCTAATTTTGTAAACATTTAACCAATGCCTACAAATTTCTGGTTACGTAATACAGAGTGGTGTTGACTAAGAATAGTAGCACCAGATAATTTTCCTCGTGTGTCGTTAAAGGCGGCTTAGAGACAAACTAAGGAAAAGGCCTCAGCATCTTCTAAGTATCACAAACACCAGACTACGATCGTCAATCCGCCTGCTAAGTGTTGTGATTATGCCAATCCGGCCTTATTGAGTGAGGCCTATTTCCAGCAATGGACTTCTTATGGTTGAATGGAATATTTGAACAGCCCCATAATGAGACATCTGGCTTGTAGCGTTCTTCGATCAGCCAGTGTATATAAATCAGTTAGTGGGGTGATAGACTAATTGAGCCCACCTGGATCGAAATATCCCGTCATAGTGTTTTATTAATGGTGCGTCGTGATCCGGGACTAGTAAGTGTGTATATGCTCAATTCAGAGCATGATATAATAAGGAACATGATAACGATCATTTTTGTAAAATCTTTTTTCTATTATTCTGATTACTTTGAACGTAACAACATAATAGGTATATACTAAAACCTGACAGAATACTATATAGATAGACGTTGTTTTTTAAATAATGTACGGTTTGATTTTATTTCGTTTATATCAAATTAATTACTAGCAATATTTGTATCATTGTTTTCTATTCCTGCTATTATTTACTAAATCAAAAGTAAGTACGTACTTCATCTATTTCAACTCATCTATTATTTGTTTTATTCAAAGGATGTTTACCGATACGTTTCAAGGTATGGGAAAGCTTTAGGAGAGTCGCTGCACGCAAATCGTTACTAATGCGCGAGGAATCTGATAAACGGATTCAACTCTCAGCGAAACTGAACGAATTTCTTTCGAAGTTCAGAGCTCGGCTCGGCTTGAGAGCTTTGTGACTTACTTTAGTGAATGTTCTTATTATGTAAATAATACGTTCGGTAGCGATAGAAGAAGCGTTTTCGACGGCGGTTTGTTAAAAATTAAGTGAACAAAACATTTAATCTTGAGTCTATATTATGTAAATATCTTTTTGTCCTATATGTTAACTTCAGTAAAATTCATATGCTCATTTAAGATATTAACGTTACTGATTATAAATATTTTTTTAATAGTGCTACTATATATCTTGTTGATTATAATGGAAGTTTTTATCATATAAATAAAAGTAATTAATTTTTAACCTATAACATAGGAGCTTGCATCAATTCCGGAAAATTGGCAAACTGCAAAATGAGAGGGACTATTCTAAGAATGTTCCTACATTTAAGATCAAACTACAAGATGCGTTAAGTCTCCCTGGAAAAAGCACCAGCAAATTATGAATCATTTTGTAAGGTAAATAAAGCTAAATTTGCTAAAATGGATAAGCGTGGGAACGAGACAAAAACATAATAAAACGAAATCAAATCAACATCATGGAAGACCTTGTATAGAGTGCGTAAAAGTAGACAAACATAAACGGGAAAACTACGAACTAAGAAACTGAGAAAAATTGACGGAATTTGAACGTAATTAAAAATAGTAGCAAAAGGTAGAAATAGGAAACAGAGCCATTTGATCAATAAAATTAAAAGAAGTAAAAACTACAATAGATGGAAAAAGTCTCTGGTTATGTTACAGGTTGCAGCGCATACGGAGCGTATCATTATAAAAAAAATTCTATATCATAAAACATGAATAATTTAAAATTTGTATTTTTATTATGACCTTTGATTATTCATAATTCATTTTATTATTTTGAGTCTGTAAGTAGCTCAAGCTCGATTTTCCCCAATGTCAGAAAAAGATTTTTCGGTCTTCGGAACACTATAAGCTAGTCATGATTGAGCTCCGAAGGTAGTTGGAGTGACTGTAGTAAACTATCTTTAGTAAGAAAAGTAACTAACAATGTATTGTATTTGAATAGACGAGGCTTCTTGGGCTTATTAAAAAAGGAGGTTACATATTATGTTTAGTGTACGATTACATCTTATTGGGTACTAAATGATGATGTGGTAAAAGATGTAGAAGTCACATGCTAAATAAATTTAGAACGATTATCTCTCACATGATGTTGCTGGAACCTACCTTGAGACGCATGCTTGAGGTAGGTAGAGATATGTTTGAGCCTGCCGCAGGGGACAGCGCAGTGCATATCACCGCGATCCCGTATCGTCCCCTGGATGTGGCGGGAGGGTCTGGGGGGTTTAGTGGGTATTTCCGGCGCTTCTCGCCGGGTAAGTCCCACACTGGTGTGGAGACGTCCCTCCACACTTTCCTACTATCTTCATATGGGGGACTTTGATCCTCCTAATGAACTTGGGGTAGTGCGTAAATGCATTCCCCTCGTAAAAAAAAAGGTAGAGATATGTTTCTATAGAAGACGTCGCGTCGACGCGAGCCGAGCGTGAGCTATGCGCGAACTCTTCTATAGAAAATGCGCACTGGTGTTCTAATCCGTCCACTGTGTAGCGAAACCATAAGCCAGCATTGGAAAATGGTTTTATTACGATGGTTTTCCTTTACAGAATGGCCAGGATCTTTATAACAGCTGATAAGTTGATTTGAACCTACGTGGATCAATGCAATAATCGACTACAATCTGGAGTACAGAGTAGGTAAAGTTGCGATGGAGAACTGGCTTACATTGCTGGAGGGTCGGGGTACCACCTGCTAAATTATGTCCATGAGGTGGTAACAATCCCCGCTCTGTCAGAACACCAAAAGAAATCTTAGAATTGTAGCGGAAATATAATGGTCATCAGATGTAGAGCTAAGAACTTTATAACATAGCATTCATAATAATAATTAAAAAAGAGAGAGGAATAGGAAAAAAATTAAAAGAAAAGAAAGAGTAATAAAGATTACTGGGGTTGTAACAATTGATTTAAGAAATAATTTCAGAAAACCAAAGTTTAGGGTTATGCCTGAGATGCTTAACCCTTGAGCACTTACCTGGCGTTTACGCCAGCTTTCCATTGTTTTCCTATTGTCTTATTTTTATGGGTACTCGACAAATTAAGAACTAAAAATAATAACTGACTACACTTCTGCTGATCCGTCATCGCTTAAATTAATTGATTCAAACGACAGAGGTCCAAAGCTGGAAATAGGTCTCCTCCAAAAAGGAGGGAATTGCCGTAATTACCACGCTTGGGAGGCGGGTTGACGATCGCAATAAGTGTTTGTGGTGCTCAGAGGATGGTGTTGCCAACGCCTGGTTTATATGTCTTAGTCTCCTTTGACGACGGGAAGATATGGGTTGGTAATATTCTTATCTGGTACCACACGGAATTAAATTAATAATCTGTAGATTATTATCTATAATAATAATTGGATTTATCAAGTCTTTGCCTCACTGAAATTGCGAATAAAAATCTACTAAATCTATGTAATTAGTTTCGTATTTGGAGGTATACTTACTCAACGGTAGCTGGTTTCGATGATACATCGTAAGATATGAAATTTCTTACAGTACGTTCTAGAGTTTTCGTTAAAAGAAAAGGTCTTAAGGAATCCAAAGTATCATATTTGTGTATTTTACGGTATTATTAGTTTCGCCTTTTGATTTGTTAACTGCATTTGCAAAAGGTGCCTTAAGAGTTGTTATTTCTAAGCTTTGGAGTGTTACTAACGTTAACAATTCACTTAATATTAGTTAATTAAGATCCAACCCTAAATTTTATGACTATCATATAAATATTTATTTGTTCTGTTTTCTTACAAATTCTTAAATGATTGAAATTTTATGCATATATTATTTTATGGGAATACTTTGTCAAGGAAATTAACATAGAATACCTTTTGTAAATTTAAATAACGCCGCAAAGTTACACCAACCTTTTATAAATGGTAAGTGTAGATGGCGGTCACCAGTCATCATACTATAAATCGAAATTTATTTCAACGAATAAAATAAGTTCACATTTTATCTGTTATTCATCAAGGTGAGTTGAATCGCGAACTCTTTTGATCTGTGTTAACAATAACAAAGGAATGACAACAACGTGAAGTAATGAAATAGCTCGAAATGTCAAAGGCGTCGTCAAAGCCTGTTCGTTTCGACCTCCTCCCACTTACCAGTTAGATCAACGGT
Organism: Samia ricini; assembly: GCA_014132275.2. Classification (NCBI taxonomy): domain Eukaryota; kingdom Metazoa; phylum Arthropoda; class Insecta; order Lepidoptera; family Saturniidae; genus Samia; species Samia ricini. The sequence goes on from AP028162.1 coordinate 4,932,802, forward strand.
ACCAGTGTACCGGCAGTCTGCGTCGGCGCAGTGTTCCGTGCACAGAGGTCTCTGCCCTCTTTCGAGACTCGTATGGCTCATACAAACCGCTTCAAACAAGCTTAAATAAAACTTGGAATATAAAAATACGATTTAACTTCATTCGCCGATTCGATAGATGTTTACAGTGTCGTTCGTTACCTATAAAAGTATCTCAAGGTAGTAAATTAAACTTTTTTAATACTTTTACAAGCTCCCGACTCTGCTCGAGTCGAATGTGATTTGTGAAATGTTGCGAATTATCGAGTTTTTATGTTATCGTATCGGCGACTTTGTGGTTTATTATCGCCCTTGAAATCGTTCAGTGGTTGTCAGTGATAGAGCCGTTTGGAACATTTTAAATTTGGAATTCAACGTGAAGAATCAAAGGTAAGCTTTTAAAATAGTTACTAACAATAATTACTCTTAGCAAGAAAGCATCTATATTTAGAAAAATGGCTAGTGTTAAAAGAGGTCAATACCTTTTTCGATTCTATCAACTGATGTTTTTTGACTAACTATTGACGAGCTTTATATTATCTATACTAATATGAGTCTGTTTGTAATGTCAAAATTATTTTTTTTTGCTAAATAGATATGAATATATGTATGTACGATACCTAATTTTTAAAATTTTTGTCTGTCTGTCTGTTTGTTTTGGCTAATCTCCATGATCGCTGGATGGATTTTAACGGAACTTTTTTTGGAGGTAGCTGAAGTAATCTGCGTAACTTAGGGTACTTTTAATTTTCGAAAAAAATTAGGGTTCTGCGTAAAAACATTAAAACTCATAAAAAGTTAATAAAATTCTATTCAATGCACAGTTTTATGGGCAAGTGTCTGAACTTATGAGAAATATTTTTACTTTATCTTAGTACTAACAAAAATTAAGGAAAATAAGTAGGGTTCCCATTCAGTGTCAGCCTCCATCTATTCCCTGGTTTAAACAAATCAACATGGACCGTAATTCTGTCGTTACGCTATTAAGGTTACGGTCTGGACACATTCCGTCAAGAAAGTTTGGATATGTCATGAAAACTACAGATTCTCCTTTATGTATCAAGTGTAACAGGATTAATGATGTCCATCATTTCTTGATAGAATGTTGAATTAATTATAACAATAGCATGATACTTGTTACTAAGTTTAGTATTAATATCTGGAATGTAGGTGCATACCACAGCATTCTAGCAGATCTAACATCAGAGTCTGTCAGAATGCTTTTTAAATTTAGTTGATAATTTATTTTTTTAGTTGTATTTTAAAGTATTTATGAGTAGATTAAGATTAGTTACGACGGAACTGGCATGTCTTTTAACACAAAAGTCCCTTAAAAAAATGAAGAGAAAAAAAGTAGGGTTCCGATTAAAAAAATTAAAACGCAGTGAAGAACATAAAAAACGCGTGCGCAGCAGCGAGCATACAGCTAGTAAGAAATATAATAGAAGCTCTAGATGACAATACCTTATGTAATGTATTATGTATCTTTGTGAACCGATGGTGGCTTAGTTGGTAGCGTGTTCGGATATCGCGGCGACGAACGTAGGTTCTAATCCAACTATCTAATTCTATAAATAAGTTTGAGTTAATCGGCGAAGTAAAACATCGTGAGGAAACCATTGTACGGTGTTAGGCCATTATAATAATGCTTTCTAGCTACCATCTTTAAGGTTGAAAACCTATCGCCAACCGGCGATAGGTGTATTGCAGGATGAATTGAGCCAGTACCTCTAAATTTAGTGTTTTGTGTAGTGTAAATTGTGTTTGTGGTCAAAGCGCTTAGCTTATACAGTATTTATATTTATTATACTGTATAAACTGTAAACGAATTTTTGATTTTCACTTTATTGATTTACTGAAAGGTAAATTTATAAGTTAGGTAATGCAAGTATGAAATAAGTTATTAGTTTTAGAAAAGTAATAGTTGATATTTTATGTGAAAGAGAGAGTGCGTAAATTACGATTGAAGCCGGCACCGTAAGCTATTTCACTAAATATTATGAAACTGCAATTGGTTCTGCTTTCGTCATGTTAATTCTAAACGTATCCAAGCGCAAAATCGTTATAAAGGCTATGTTGCGAATACTTCCTTATTGAAAATTTACCTCTTAAGTAGGTAGATATTTAAATCACATCGTCATCTTTCTGCCCTTATTGGATTTTATATGGGGTTGGCGCAACATGTCTTCCTCTTCGAATTCATGTTGGTTTAAGTTTTGGCTATTTGTTTTACGACCGGTCACCTGCCTGACGTCAACCCTCCATGGGGTTGCTATTTTTGGTGGTATTTAAATCACACATAAACATCAAAATTACCTAACAGCTTTAATAAAAAATACTGTGGTAGTTATACCGTTAAAGCGTGAATAAAACTATTGAAGGCACAATTTTGATTACACTTGCGATTTTTTTATTTAATTCTCTATAGGCGTTTTGCCCGAAGATGATTGAATATGATAAATATACTGAATCCAGAAGTAATAAGGGTAGGGTCACCAATAAGGGTAGGCCGGCACACATTTTTCGCTTCTTCTAGTTTCATAAATGTATACATACGCGTTTTTCAGTTACGAATACTTTTGACCTGTCCTTTCTTTAGAAAGTCTTCGATCTGATCAAGGCTACCCTTGACGGCTTACCCAGACACCCTTACCTTGTAAATTTGTTGCGTAAATCTTCTTTCAACTATCCTGTTCATGTGTCCAAACGAATTAAGCATCCCTTTCTCTATCTTTGTTACTACATTATCTAACACACTGCAATGTTCCCTTATCACACTATTTCTTACATTGTCTATCATTCTCACGCCAGCTATATATACTTCTAAAACTTCTCTTGACTACTTCATTAATATTTTTTTTCAAGCTTCTTCTGTCAGACCCAGTACTCACTACCAAATATAAGTGTTCGGTTCACACCCCGATGCACAACCAAACGTCCTTTTTCGGACAAATTCTGGCTGCTCATGCTCAGTTAGACTCTATAGGTGTTTGGTGACAGATTTTCAAACTTAAGAGTAATAGTACCTAGCGAAGCGGACATTGTCAAAAGTCCTATGGCTTCATCACGATGCTTTCGATGCACGATGACCGAATATGCTTATAGTCATCATAAACTTTTAAGACGGAACAACTTCTCACACATTAAAAACAATATTAGCCAGATAACACAAATTTAAGATCTAAAAAAAAATAACCGTGTAAATTTTGGCGGTACAATAGTTTTTGAGTTTTAATCCTAGTAATATCGGCTAGTATACATTTAAAATTTTTATTACAAACTAACCTACTTACTGCAAAAAGGCTACCACCGTTCACGATGTCAATTGAGTTTTTATCTACGCTCAAGGAAAGTTCAATATTAAATATTCTTTAAACGGAAGTCCATTAGTCACAGTTAACTAGATTAGATGAATTTAAAAGGAATGCTAAAACAGAAATGCCACCATCTCCGTTGAGTGATAAGGTGCCTAATTTGATACCGTTCTATTTAAGATAAATTATGTATACTGCTCTACCATACACTGAAGAATGTTAAGAATAAAAAAAATTATAATATCATATATGTAATTTCGACACTCACAAAATTCTAAACTCAAAACTCACCTTGAATTTCTCTTTGTATATTTTTAGATATTCATTAGAGATTCCATTGCTATTTTATAGCGTTACAGACTATCTTAGCTTAGCTTAGTCAAAGCTGTAAATTACGCCACATTTTTACGTCACTCTTTTCTGGTTCTTCTCGGTTTCTTCCCGGTTCTTCTCGGCCCAGTCGGCTGTTTTCCGAACCAGCGGTAGTATTTTGACGTTCATAAGCGCGTTATCAGGTCCTATATTGAATGAAGTATTTTTGAACTTGAATTTAAAGAGAAGAAACCTCATACGGGACTCAAAATATAAAAAGGTGCACATTCTTCTTGATTTCTTTCATATTCTCCCTGATCCTAGTCATAAAATGAAACACTGTCATCTAAGTTATATTCTATTCAGATTTCATTCAACAGCAATCTATTCCAGCAGTGTCTTCATGTATTCTTTTCAGACACTTACAATGGTCCCGCACAGCATCGATATCAACGTCGTGGCCATGAAGTTGCGATTCGAACAGAAGAGTTTTTAAAAAACTTACCGCGTTACCAAACCGAAGTGCTCTTCTCCTAGACCTTGTTACGAGAGGACTGTCTCTATTTCACTGGAAAAGTAACTTGGGCATTATCCATTATCGTTTATCAAAGCTTACAATCTATGATGGTTCAATTGTATGGTGGCATTTTCTAATGATCGTTCGCCTAACAGAGAGTTCAAATCGTCCCCCAATTATTTCCAGTCAGTAAGCCCTCTCTAGCTTTAGCATGTATATGTATTACAACTTTGATTTGAAGTTATATTTTAAAAGTCTAGACATTTTAAGTAGAAAAGTTCTAAACAGACTGTTATGTTGTTAACAACGTACTAAATTATACTAGTTACGAACTTAACCGTGAATTACAGTTATTCCTAAGTTATGTATCTGTCGAACTCGAATAACTCGCTAGACTGTTCATTGTTGGGTGCTTAAAATTAATTTTATGTTCGAAAAATGTCAACACTTACTTGGATAAACTTACTGGTTTAATTTACTGGTTTTTTTGAATATAAGGCAAAGTAAATATTCTATACTTAAAGAAGTAAGAAATATAAACGGGAATATTATTATATCTCTTCTCTTTTGTTTTTGAACTCACTAAATGCTGGATGGGCTTTGACAGCTTCACTGAACTTCTGAAGCGCGCACTTAAGTAGGTGGTAGCTAGATAATAAAAGAGAACTAACATAGTAAATGCCTTGGCTTGGGCTGTGTCTGTCTTCATACAAATAAACTCGATGACTGTATCGATTTACACAATACTTTCATCATAATTCTTTAATCACAGGTCTAGTTTACTTGGTTACTGTGTACATTATGTTGAATTATATGTAATAAAGAAAACAGTAAATTAAGCAAATGAAAAAAAAAAGGGATCAGGTCTCTTACAAAATTTCATCTAAACAAAAGAAAATTTCTAGGATTTTTTTTGAACTGTGATCAGTGATCACAATAAGTGACGCTGAAGTGTTTTTGACAGCGCCTCCGAACATTTCGGGCCAATGCTTTGGGAAATCTGGTGCAAAAAATTAAGGGCTATATCATAATTAAACATTATGAAGGTCATAAGTTTCGTGACGTCACATTTCGAAATCCTATACATTCAAACGCGAAATTTTCAGTAACTAGTAATGAAAAATTTGCAACAACAACACCACCAAAAATATTTTAAATGGAAATTAAAACTAATTTCGGATTTTCCTAAATTAAATTAGAACAATTTATAATGTCTTGATGCAAAAATTGCAAAACATGAGACGTCATAAAAAAGAGGAGAGTCACGCAAATTTCACCAGCTGTAACAAGGACTAGGGTAGAGCAAAAATCATGAAGTTGGTGTGACTTCATTTAGGGATGGTCCGGTCCCTATTTAATATTTGTTATTCTATATAATCTACAAAATTCGAGTATAGTAAATGAGTAAAATTACTCCAAACCGTTACATAAAACCAGCCAGTTCATCTACTATAATAATCGTACGTGTAATTTCCTTTGACGAGAAGTAATTTTACAAAGAAAACGGGAGATAAGTAGAGACAATAAACTCGTTCAAGCGTTTCTCATGACAGTAAGTAAAAGTGGTAGGTAGGTTATTGTAGTCATGAGTTTGACGTATTGGATGTTCTATAGAACAATGGAATATAGTAGAGAGTATGTACTTATAAGTAAAATTCGTTTCATTATTTCTATTATTTATTACAGTGATAACTGACAATAATTAACGACATATTACTTTCCTTTTCCCAGGTTTTTTAGGGTTTCATTTATTCCATTTTAAAGTAAAGGCAAGGGTATTAGACCATTTTGCCAAGTCTGATGTTTAAGAATACTTGTCATACAATGCATTCACAAAATTTTGGACTTTTGTTAGAGCTATTTCAAGGGGGTGATTGTGAGATTATTTTCAATACACTTCAATGTGCCACAAAATATAAATTATTAGTCAAATAATGCAAGTTAATGAATTAAAAACAAGTACCCGAAGAATTCTTACAGCTTTACCGGGTTTTGTGGCGAAGGCACTCAGCCGTGATGTGGTAATTAGACCAAACACACAGTAATGGTAGATAGCTAGCCTTGAGCTCTATGCAAATCTCATGAAATGGAATCGTAGTTAAATCTATTTGCTAATCAAAGAAAAAAAGAAAATATGTCTCTTGCAATACGTTATGTATGATTGTAGTATTTTATGTTATTAAAGCACAAAAGTGTCCCTGTTTCATGCTGGCAGAGGGTTTTAGAGATTCTTCCGATCAGAATCAAAAGATGGCTTATGCCACTTTAGTACTCTCATAGTATATATCAAGCACTGTAATATCGCTAGCGAAATTTCCCAAAAACAAACAGTTTTTGACTTGGGACATTTTAGTCACGTTGACTTCCTCATTTGTCCTTCTCATTATATTGTATACTAGCTCTGTTTCCGCGGCTGCACCCGCGTTTCATAATTTACAATTGCTTTAAATATTAATTGCAATGCAATAAAATTATTTCTCATAAATTCAAGCGCTTCCTCGTAAAACGGATCATCGAATCTGATTTATTCACAATTTCATGAGTTTTATTTTTTTACGCGGAACTCTAATTATTTTATAAAAAAATATAGTTACCTAAGTTACGTGGAATAGCTTCAGCTATCTACCAAGAAACATTTCACCAAAATAAGTCCAGCCTTTGCGGAGATTAGCCGTAACAAACTGACAGACAAAAATTTTATTTTTGGTATAGGTACCGTATATACATTCATATCAGTTTAGTAAAACTTATTATTTTGATTTTTTTTTGTCCCGCATCTTCCCTGGCGTAACCAGAGATCTTGTTATTACTAAATAAGGTTTTCAATGTTATGTGCTCTTTCGTGTATTATGTATTTAGCTTGTTCTTTTGCTTTCTCCTTGATATCCAAACATTCATTTTGTGTGTGCTCTTTTATAATATACTATGTTTCGTTCTTTACCTTCTATTTGTTTATTACGTTCCTAATTATATTTCCTTGCCCAGTTTACAGTTACAATATATCGTCTATGTCGATAGTTCCAGTGATGTCAATTAAACATAATTCTTAATTCTAGTTACATTGGATTAAGAGTTAAATTTCTATTTATATGTCAACAAAATGTCAAGATAAATTTCAAAATTAAACTAATATTACATCTAAGTCATATATTAAATTAAGTAATAAAACAATTAAAACCATATAAATTCAAGATTAAATACAAGTCAGTTTCCATTATTAAAAGCATACAATTCAATTTTATTTATCAGTATAGAATAAATGAAAATTTAAACGCGTGTCTTAAAAAAGAACTCAAGGTGGTTATAATTTTTTTTTTCTGTTAAAACAACATAACTCATACTTTACAATGGATATAATGAGAGTAGTTTGAAAAGTAGTAATCAAGAATGATGGATTCCAATTTCAAACTTTAATAACATCGTGTTGACTTTTTTCGAGTTAAGAAATGTCGCAAATGGCCGATTTGTAACTAACTCGAAAATTTACGATAATTTTGTTGAATAAATAAAAACAAAATATCAATATTAAAGTTAAAATTAATTCTTAGTTGTGTGAATATACGTTTCTAAATTGATTTTTCATCTTTTTTGAAGAGACGATAACAGTGATTTTTATGTTGTTCATAATTTTTACAGCCCTGAATACAAGTTCTTTAGGCCTACACTTCGTATTATTTCACTAATCTTCAATGCCCAACAAATTGGCGGCCATTTGTTAAGCGTTCCAAGGGACTTGTCGGGAGATTTCAGAATTCACGTTCACTATTATTATTATTAATACACGTGTGAATAATAGCATAACTATATAACCTAAAACACTGTCATAATTATATACTATAGAGTTATATATTGCAAATGAATGAATTACAAACAAGGACTACGATATATCTATAAAATCGCGCCAGGAACTCGATGGATTGTGGAGGGGTTGCCTGTACACTGACCACTGCATGCATGACCGGGCAGCGCCGTTAGAAATGATTACATTCGGAGTTAATTATGTACTTCAAGCGTATGTCAAGCAAACACGGTGCTGTGTTAAAGGTTTCGCTTGAATGCTATTTAGATGCGGTATACAATGCGATTGAAGGTGTACTTGAGTGTTATTTATATACATTAGACTAACAATTTTCATTCTTACTGACTACTTTTTTAATGTCGTGATAACTTGTTACAAGCATTACCGAATGTGATAATATAAACCTACTAAAATGCCATTTATACCTACTAGTAAAAAAAATTGAAGTTTATGTTTGTGATATCAAAATACTTTTACTAAATACATATAAATGTATGTATATACGATACCAAAAATACAATTTTTATAATTTTTGTTTGTTTGTTCCGGCTAATCTATGGAACGGCTGGGCCGATTTTAACGGGACTTGTTTGGCAGATAGCTGAAGTTACTCCACGTAACTTAGGCTACTTTTATTTTTCAAAAATAATTCGGGTAAGTGTCGCATAAAAATATAAAATCATGAAAATTTGAATAAACTCCGATTCAATGCACAGTATTACTGTCAGCTGTTTGATTTGTGAGAAATACCTTCTGTTAGTACTAAATTTGTTTAAGGAAAATCGATTCAATGAACAGCGTCAACAAAACATTATTTTCCTATGATTATTTTAACTACTTTACGCAGTGAAGAATATATGAATCGCGGGCTCAACCGCAGGCACATAGCTAGTATGTAAATGTAGCTATTCTAATTGTAATCCTAAAAGGCAAAGATTTAAATTTGTACTTAAATGGGTAAGCGTCTATTTTTGAATCATTTATTTTATGTAGAAATTCTGCAATCACAGAATTAAAATTTATGGAAATAATACCTACGTTTATCTATACTACTAAATAAAATTGAAGTGTCTGTCTGTAATGTCAAAATAAAAACTTTTTTACTACAAAGATATGAATGTATATACGAAACCTATACCAAAAACACAATTTTTAAAATTTTTGTCTGTCAGTTTGCTTGTTTCGGGTAATCTCCGGAGCGGCTGGATGGATTTTGACGGGACTTTTTTGGTAGATAGCTGAAGTTACTGCGAAGAAACTTGTGGTATTTTTAATTTTCAAAAATAATTAGGGTTCCGCGTAAAAAAATGGAAACTCCTAAAGAGTGCTTGAATTTATGAGAAATATTTTTACTTTATTTTAATACTAAAACAATTATTAGGGTTCCGTATAGAAAAATTAAAACACAGTGAAGAATATATAAAACGTGGGCGCAGCCGCGGGCAGACAGGTAGTTAAATATAACATCTTAAAGATACGTTATATAATAGCCTAAGAGCTGATAACAAAATCGGAGACGAGATTTTAGGTAATTTGAAGCATAAAAAAACTATACCAGTGTTGTTGTATTGAAAATACAGAGTCTACCAGTGACTTTGAGGTTATTAACAATATTACGTAGCTTATGACATTTGCAAAAAAAAAAAAAACAAATATCATTTAAGCGCCACGTATTTTTTTCTTGGTTTAATTGTAAAAAAAACATTCCTCATTCCCCATTACTTGTCATTCTCAAGTGACAGGTGTCAGAAACGTGTTTTCTAGGCGACGATGGTCCTATAAATAAAATATACCTTGTTTTCGTTTGTGTATGAATGTTTCAGCTGATATCTCTTGCTTACGCTGGCGTATGAGAAATATACACTGTTAGTTTGTATCATATTTAAAACTAGCCGTGTACCCGCGGCTGCGCCTGTGTTTCATATATTCTTCACAGGATTTTATTTTTTTATACAGAACCCCTAATTATTTTCCTATTTTTTTTACTAATAAGATGAAGTAGGTAAAAATATGTTTCAATAAATCAAGCATTGAATCGGATTTTATTCAATTTTCTAAGAATAATTTTTTTTTATGCGGACCCTAATTATTTTCGAAAATCGAAAGTATCCTACAACAAACAAAAATTGTAAAAATTGTATTTTTGGTATAGATATAGTATATACATTCATATGCATTTAGTAAAAAATGTTATTTTGACATTACAAACAGACGCTTAAATTTTATATATTAGTATATAGATGATATTGAGTTAAAAAAATATTTTAAATACGGCTTTAAATACGTTGCAAGTCAGTTTTCATGCTTGAAGTACCTCATTGTGGAATGTAGGTGTACGTATTTATAAGCAATGTCGATTACCATCGCCTGTGGTTGCAGTTCCGCTTTTTAAACGTTACGAATGGTCTGCGTAGAACATCACTGGCGATTCGTTTTTTGAATGCTGCAAGTCATCATTTTTTTTTATTGGTTTAATTTTGCAACTGCTTTATTCTTGTTTGAGATTATATATATTTGTTAAACCGAAGTTATATATTAATAGACTTTTACTAGTTTTCAGTATAGATACCCAATAATACATACATACATACATATCATCACGCCTTTCTCCCGTGGGGTTAGGCAGAGATTACATCCTTCCACTTGCTACGATCTTGACACCTCTTTCGCTTCCTCTCTACTTTCATAAGCGCTTTCATACATGCTCGTCGGTTATGAGTACTTTTTACCTGGCCTTTATTTAACACGTGATCGATTTGGTCTAGATACGTTCGCCTAGGTCGACCCTTACCGACTTGCCCATTCACCCTCGCCTTATAAATTCGTTTCGTTAATCTTCTCTCATCTCTACATGCCCAAACCAACTAAGCATACCTTTCTCTATTTTGGTCACCACATCCTCTACCACACCACAGTGTTCCATTATCATACTATTCATGACTTTGTCGATCATATAATAATAATATAATAAATAATAATAATTATGTACACAATATAATTGTTTACGAATGAATTAAAAAGATTTTTTTAGAAGTATTACTTATCTATTATTTATATCACATCAGTAAAAATACAATTTGGAATAATTTATACAAGTAGGCCAAGTGGTTTCGGAAGTAGATATTAACCTAAGTAACGTCGGCTAATATATACTCTTATCTTTTAAATCCTGTTCAGGTTATGTTCAATCAGGTATGCTTATGGTGTTAACACACGTGCGGACCGTACCGCGGATCTAAGTTTTGTGAATCGATTCAAAAAAATATCGATTTAAAAAAAATCTTATTTTCCATCCCTACTTACGTAACTGATGTCCTCGGCCGCTCGACAAAGTATATCCGCGGTCCAGTTCGTACGTTTATTAACAACAATAGAATTAATAGTTCCCATATTAATTGTATTAGATAATTAATGTATTCTTACATGGGATTTTTTATACACACAATAACTATATTTGCATGGCGGTAGAGTTTTTACTAATTATGATTGCATAGATAGCTGCCAGCCAAATATGTCGCTAAGCGCCTTATGGGCGTTTTCTGTCAAGATTAGACCCTGGGCCACATCGACACATAATATTGTGGTCAAACCATTAGCTTATAAAGTATAAATACAATACTGATAACTGTAATTGTTTTATTACCAAGGTTAAAGACAAACTTTAAAAAAGACGAAAGAAGAAATTAGTGTTATATATTTTTTTCGTTCATAAATCTTCACTATTACATCAAAAATAGTTACGAATGACCATTGAGATTGCCGCTGCCCGCTACAATTAGCTTGACTAATTAAACTCAGATTGGTGAAAGAGAGAGCGAGTTACGAACGATAGTGATATAACAGTTAATTTAAAGTATTACGACCATGAATACAAGTTCTTTAGGCACAACTTCGTATTATTTTCAATGCCCAACAAAGAGGTGTTCCAAAGGAGCTGTTGGGATATTTCGGAATTCATGCTCCAATGCACAATATGTTGATGAGTGCACAATGTCGTTAAATTAATATTTTATGATAGGGTCGTTCGTCATCGTTGTCTAGATATACTGAGAATATATATTTTTTGTTTTTAAACTTTTTTCTTATCTGGCTTGTAAAAGTTAACAAAAAATTAAAATGTAATTTCTCTTTCTAAAGATTTTTTTATCTCTAAAATCATTCCTTTTATCTTCTTCACTACTAGGTATTTATTATAATTATTTAATTTGATGAAATTATGTTTTATAATTCAATTAAAAGTTAAAGCGTTCACTCAAGTATCGCGTTGTAGAAACTTAAAATTGTTTCGTAAAATAGATAAGATATTTATTCAGAGATGTTATAGTAAACGAAAATATAGCTTTTAGTTATGTTTTACATAAAATACATGTGAATAAAACAAAGTTAGTATCTGACTAAGTACTTATAATTAAATTTGAATCCAAATTTATTACAGACGTTGCAAATGTTTCTAATTTTTTTTAACTTAATGAACATTACTAATTTACTGACTGAAATTACCTTAAACTTTGACTTTAGAATCTAATTATATAGTGTAAAATTTACTTCTTAATCCAGTCCAACTTTGATGTTTGACTAGATTACTTTGATGAATGATTTTCAATTTTATACAAGTCATTAATCTAGGTTATGATTTTATAGAGAGTAGCATTGATAAATTATTATATTTTATGCTCTTTGATAGTAGGTAGCGGCTTCCTATAATAAAAATAACATGCATTTCCTAATAAAATATTTTGTGTTTCAATGAGTATCATTAAAAAAAAATTAAATGTACATTTAGGTTTACCTACCTGCTACATTATTACAGTTTGTTAATGAAAGTTAAGTAATTATGTTAAAACACGAGTCCTGGGCACCATTTTGGTATGTCATCTTGTTTTAATTCATTTACTTGCAGTGCCCTTATGATTCTTTATTATGCAATATATTGTGGCATTTCACGTTATTAGTGTTAGTTTGGTTATTGACAAGTGAAATGTATTAAAAATGACACTAAGTGTGAATTTTAAAATCACCCAATAACTTCTATGGAACGCTTAACAAATGACCGCCATTTTGTTGGGCTTTGAAGATCAGTATTATAACATAATACGAAGTTAGGTCTGAAGAACTTCTATTTAGGGCCGTAATACATTATAAGTAAAAATTAATTCGTGTATAACAACATAACATAAATAAACACAAAACTGTATATTTAATATCACGTACAAAATTCGACGTCGTACGTGCATATCTTAACAAAAATCTCAAACTAAGCGATTTTATGTTTCAATTAAACTTTACATTTGGGAATAGAGTGAAGTGTTGTTCCTAGGTTTCTTCGGCCTCGTTCGGTTTTAAAATTGCGCTGTTGTCAGTAGTAATGAGTCTCGAGGTGGAGCTTTTCTTAGCGAATTGAAGAAGGAGTATTATAGTTTTTGTTTCACAAACTGTCGTTCGAGAGTTGAAATTACTCCTTTATTTTTGTCTGTGGTTTTTGGTAAATAACGACAATCTCATGAATGCGAATTACCTCAAAGTTTAAGTAAATTTTACTATGGATATAAAATGTAGTTAACTGATAATGAATCATATTAATTATTATGAGGTGTTTTTTAATTTTGAATAAAGTAATTTGTTTTAATATAACATTGTTCATGATAGCTATTTTCATTTGGTTATAATTAAATTAATTTTAATCGTTACGTCTTTAATTTTGGATGGATTGTAACTATATATTTTTCAAATGTTGTATATATTTAGCGTTTAACTTCACGTTAACTCTAAAGGGACTGTGTTGAATAATGTTGCCTGAGCAGAACTATAGGATCTCAGCGACAAAGTTTTAAATTTAAGGGTTGTGACTAACCAGGCGGGCGTTAAAAATGCCTTACCACAATCCTATGGTTTCATCGCAGTGTTATTGTTTATCATAAAGTTAATATTCATTGTAGAAAATAATTCGAAACCCACGTCGATCAACTACAAGCTGTAAAACACAGACTACTACTATATTAGATATTTTAATATATAATCATAATATATAAACCTGGCTTTTACGCCAGCTTTCCATTGTTTTCCTATTGTCTCATTTTTATGGGTAATCGACATATTAATCGAGTCTTACTATATTCTGAAATATCAGATTATCAAAATGAAATAAAAGTCATGAAAAAAATTTCAATTGTGTTTTTTTTTAATTAAATAAGAAAGACAAAAAAAAAATATTTGATAGGGATTTATTGGTTAAAATTTTTGCTTTCTAAGCAAACGTACCTAGATCATGCATGCAGCCAAGCCAGACGGTTTTATAATCCGTATTAATTAAGGTTCAATGGACTAGTAAAACGATCTTCTTACTAGAACTTTAAAAGTTTATTTGGTGCTTCAGAACTCATGTTCTATGGTATCTATTTTTTTTAATTAGTTTACTTGATCAAAATAACCAAATAATTGAATCAAATATTGGAAGTTTATTAATAACAAATAAAAACCTCATAGATAATTTTATGCAACATATACAAGACGGACAAAACCTCTTGTGACAAGGAAAATGATTAAGAGCGAATAAATAGGGCGGAAATGTTATAAAAAAGGGAGATAGTAAGGTAAAGAATTTAAATATGAGTATTTGATGGTAAGGTGGTGTGCGCTTTGATATTTAGCCAATTATGTTTGGATTTATCTGTACCAGGAAACGTTCAGAGGTTTAATGTGGCGCAATATTAAGTGTTATAATTGCGTTAAAAAATGGAACTCACACTGCTTGCGGTTTATGATCTTGACGTTTACTGTATAAAATTCAAAACAATACATCGAATCATTTGAACGCCATTATTAATTTTATTCCTATAATTATAAATATTTCGAAAACTTATAAAATGACCAAATAAAGAGAGGAGGAAAATGAGAATAATTTTATTTATTTATAAATAATGTGTTTATATGGTATTTAGCCTGTATCTCGTCACTTCATTCACGTTGAATTTCCACTCATCTTCGTAAGGTCGCAGAGTGAAGATATAAATAATCCTAAATTAAGAAATAAATTAAAATATGGTACAATAATAGTATCTACTATAATATACGATTTGAGGAATCCGATATGGCATGACAAACCTCGTTGCCGTTACGATTCATTTCATCTGGCAAGGTTGGTCTGGAATCAACTTCTATTGTTTGATGGGAATAGAAAAAGTTTAAACAATATAATTTGCATTGTTTTGCTTACATGGTTTTATTTTTGTTTATAATAAATTCATCTGTTGGATATAATTGAAGACGCGGTATAATTTACACTAACGGAATTGAATCCTTGACACAACACAATGTTTACACATGCGTTTGACGCCAAAGGTAAATCAAGGTTTCACGTCAAATTGAGGTTCAATATTAAATTTGTTTGATTACGTGCTCGTATAGTTTTGTTCATTGAATTTTATAAGTACCTGTATAGTTTTTTAACATTTGAAAACTTACAATAGAACAAAAAAATTATACGAATAATCCATACAGTTATATATAGATTGAACGCTTGTGGTGTAAATTGACAAGGTGTAAGTGAACACCTTATAAAAATGCTGTAACTCCTTAATTATACTGTTTCTGGATTCACCAGCCGTTCTAGAGGCTCCGACAGCATTTCTATTCTATAAAAAATATATACAGCAATTGCCGTACATTTTTAAAATATTCAATGGTTTAGTTACAATATTGCCAGATAATATACTGGTAGTTCTTTTTTTGTTATTTTTCATCCATCCATTCAACCAAAAGACGATAACTGCTGGACATAGGTCTTCCCCAAAGATCTCCACGAAGGCAGGTCTTGTACTACCCGCATCCAATGGATTTCCGCGACCTTCACCAGGTCGTCTTTCGGTGCGTGGTAGTAATTCGAGAACCCGTTGGCCTCATCAGGCATCAGTTTTGCGAGCAATGTGCCCAGCCCACTGCCATTAAAGTTTAGCAATTTTTCGGGCAATGTTGGTTACTTCTGCGGATCTCCTCGTTCCTGATTCGATCACGCAGTGAAACTCCAAGCATAGCCCTTTCAGGAACTTACTTACTTTAATTTACATTTTTTTTACTTACTTCATACTACATCTTCATAATTTTAGCTAGTTTCCTAGAGCGTCGAAGCACTGAGTACTGATGCAAGATTCGTAAAATATCTTAACCATATGACACTGACAGAATTATAAAGATATAAAGAAAAATAACTCATTAACATGCAGTATTTGACGCCATATTATGTAATTTTATTTTAAGTGATATAGTTTGGTTATCTCTTTACAAGTGAAATGTTTTCAAGATAATAACACGAAGCGTGAATTCTGAGATCTCTTAATTCTCTTGGAAGTGAGCTTTAACAAAGGGTCGCCATTTTATTAAACAGTATCCTTAACGATAGACTTGGCTGTATGGTTTATTCTGTCTTTGCCTTATTCTTAAAAAAATAGAAAACAAATGGTCAAAGACTCTTTGCTTTATTATCAAAAACATGGTAAAATAAATAATTCAAATATACCATATTCATTTACAGTGAGTAAATGAATATGGTTAAAACCTAATCCTTCAAAATTAGTACGACATAAAATATTCACTACGATTCTTGATTACATATTATGAATCGGCTTATTTAAAATATTATTAGACTGTTATTACAATATTTTATGGTTATGAAAAACGTGCGCAATTTTTCTAACAACATAAACTTGTAACGATTACTTTCTGAAGAGGTTCAAATGAGTGTCGCTTACATTAAGGTTCTCTTCTCTCTGGGCATTTTTCTTTCTTGTCACGTGTTCCGTTTCATTCCATATCTAAAGCGGTATTAGCGGGACTTTTTACGTGTCTCCTACAATTTAACCGTGAATATGCTAAACGCCATTTGGCGATAATTCGTTTCTTTTTGTCGTTTACCGGGCTGGCCGTTCATTATTTGATTCCATGGTTCTTTTAAATAATCCAAGCTATGATGTTAAGTTTCCGATTTCATTTCGGTTTCAGTGTTGCCATGTGTTTTATGAAAATGATTCTGGCATTACTATAACTATATAGTGTTTTAAAGAGTTCTTGGTGTGATTTTGCATTGTTATGTTGTGGTCCTTGTTTTAATTAGTTTATTTTTAATAAGTTTTATTATGTAATTCTGGTGGGTTTTACGAGATATAGTTTGGTTGTTATGCAACAAGCGCAGTTTATCGAAAATAACGACATAGACCATGAAATCTGAACTCCCTTGGAACGTTTAATAAATGGCCACCACTTTGTTGGTTATAGAAGAACTACAAGCTCAAAAAAGCTAGAACCCAGAGCCGTTAAACAACTTTATAAGAAAAAAGAGGCGTTTTAAAAGAGTTTTTGTCGTGATTTTGGTTTGCCATCTAGTAATCCTCTTTTTTAATTCATTGCAGTATTTATACTGTATATTATATAATCTTATGGTGTTTTAAGTGATATAATTTGGTTATCATGCAAAAGTGATTTCAAAATAATCACACGGAGTGTAAATTATAAGGAGTGTAACAAAATTTTATTACATAAGAGTAATAACTATATTTTGTTAGAATTGTATTAAAAAAAATAAAATGTATTAGGAAAATAAGACAAAATATGAGATATAAAATATTTCTTCTTAGCCTTTATAACTTAGAAAATAATAATGATAAATATACAGATAGACACACACACACACACACATAAAAAGACTTCTGTATTACTTTTACAGTATCGACTGATCGAAATCGTAAGATAAAATTCAAGTCAATTTTATCAGTAGCTTAAACAACAAGCACTCAGGTGTTTCATTTCAGCCGAACAGGTTATTATAGTCGTTCAAGATTGATTCGTCGAACTTTTCGTTTTCGTTCGTGAAAATCTCATTATATTATGTAGATAGCATCGAATAAGTAGGTACCATTTGTGGATGACATTTTTATATTGAAAATTATTCATTAATGTTTTCATTATTAGTTCTTTATGTAATGTTTGTCACTGGTGAAAAATAGTTAACAGATTATTTTTGAAGTATATAACATAACCATTAGAATATATCTGTATTAGAGGGATATTTAAATTTATGAACATAACTATTCGATTGATAACATTTTAAATAAAAGTCGGATTAGAAACTCCTTGAAGCCGTAATACTTCCTAAGATATAAACGGGACTTGACAAAATTTACTGTAACACGCTCAGTTCTAATGGTGTGCCTTAGAATTGTAGCAAAAAATAATTCTTTTGGAGTTAGTGACAATATAAAGATTTGCAGTATATATTAACGAAAGCTTTATTCAGCGGTTTTTCCTGTGTGACACAAAAATTCTCTTTATTTCTTACTATACACATACTAATAAATAAAGTTGAAGTGTCTGTTTGTAATGTCAAAATAACAACTTTTTACTTAATGCTTATGAATGTACATACGATACCTATACCAAAAATCCAATTTTTATAATTGTCGTCTCTCTATCTGTTTGTTTATTCTGGGTAATCTCCGGAAAGGCTGGATCGATTTTGACGGGACTTTTTTTGTTTGATAGCTGAAGTTGCTCCGCGTCACTTAAGGTATTTTTATTTTTCGAAAACATATAAGAGTTCCGCGTAAAAAATTAAAACACATGAAATTGTGAATAAAATCCATTTCAGTGGTCAATTTTACTGAATTTATAAAAAAATAGATTTGCTTTCTTATTAGATCAAAAATAATTTCAGGAAAATTATCAGGGTATCGTGTGAACAAAGTAAAACACAAAAATGATTAGTTTTACTAGCAAGAGTGCTTGAATTGATGAGAAATGTTTTTGCTTTATATTTATTAAGTTTTTTTAGGGAATAAGAAATAAGGGAATAAAGTTCCTTGTAAAAAATTAAAACTCATGAAATGGTGAACAAAATACGAATCAATAGACAGCACCATCAAAACGTTGTTTTCTGATAATTATTTAATAATATATATTACGCAGTGAAGAATATGTGAAACGGAGGCGTAGACACGGGCACACAGCTAGTATTCAAATATAATAAGACATCTTTTTAACAATAAATACTTCATTTATTTTTATATAGGCATAGAAAGTCATCTTTTAATTTACGCTGGCAATGTATGACGTAATTTTTTATTCTTAGATAAATAATTATGAGCGTGTAAACATGATTGTTAAAAAAATTTAAGTTTTCGCGTTCCATATTTAAATTCAGTTAATTTTCCTAAGAAAATCTTAGGGTTCGTGATTTATCATCATAGGCATCGTCGATGGACACTGTTAGTGTTGTGTGTTGTGACTATAATAAATATAAAGACCAGACGAGGGTAGTTCATCAAAATACCCCTCAACGCAGTAGGCGACGCCGCGCCCCGCCATTCAGCCCGTGATCAGAATTGGTGAAACCCAGCCGAAACGTCGGGATAGAAAAAAGCAAAGGTAACGCGTGAAAACCCGTTAAAATTAACTGAATTTAATTGTTCAAAAGGTTTCGACGCATCGTCTAGCAATAGCCTAAGTCCTTCAGGTTGGAAACTATGGTCTTTACTTTAAAATGAATGAATATTACCATTATTATAATCATCGCATTTATCTTTATCCCACACTAAATTTGCAACAGTATTTTTTGCTTTATCCCACTCTTCCCTATGATCTGTCATCTCGACCCTCACTCTTTTTATGAAAATATTCCAATGCAGTCATAATGATAAAATAGTGTTCAATCTTACAACAATTATGTGTGTTTGACCTCACAGCTTGTTTTATTCGATTTCCATAGTATCAATGAGTATTTTTTTTTTTATAAATACAATAATAGCATTGTTTACTTAAATAATAGGATTGGTGACTTGATATCCGTTCTGTTTTGTATCAAGGTAATTAAAATAAAAAAGGTCGACATATTTTTTTAAAACTATAATTCATAACCGGATATGACGTCGATTAGAACTTCGTTCGGAATACGTAATATATAAGCTTAAATTCAAAAATAATTCCAAATCATTTTGCAACGATATTATAAATTATTATACGCTTTAATTTACTGTTTTAATCTGAATTAAATAAGCGGTTATCAGCTCTGAAGCATCGAGTTAACATTGACCTCTATTGGAATTCAAGCCACGTTCCATTTAATTTCGTAATAATGTACGCGAAACGATTTTCAATAACGTACTTATTTGACACGTGGCCTATCATACTGGAGAGATGATAGCGAGAGGTGAAAAGTTGTAATTTTTTATCTAAATTACTAGATATTAACAAGTACAACGAGTAACAAACGATAATAGCTCAGTGATTTTGTGGTCTATACTTACCGCGTCGATGTACGTAGGTTCGAATTTTATTCCATATGAGAAAAACAACGCGATGAAATAACAGCGTGATGGTAATTTTTCAGCGATTATTTTCCTAAACTTTTTATGGTATTAATAGAAGAGAAGAAACATTGAAGCAAGATTTTAATGCAGAAGAGACGAGAAGTCTAAGAAGTATAGTTGGCATGAGAATGATGGATAAAGTAAGGAATAGTGAGATAAGGGAACGCTGTGGTGTGGTAGAGGATCTAGTGATAGATAAAGGGATGCTTAATTGGACATCCATCCTGGATGAAAGAAGATTGACGAAGCAAATTTACAAGGCGAGGGTGAGTGGGTAAGTTGGTAAGGGTCGTCCTAGGCGAACGTATCTCAACCAGATTGAGAATGTCCTGGAGAAAGGCCAGGTTAAAAGTACCCGTAACCGAAGAGTATGTATGAAGGTGTTTATGAAAGTAGAAGAACCGAAAGACGTGTGTCAGGATTGTAGTAAGTGGAAGGATGTGGTCTCGGCCTACTCTTATGGAAGAGAGGCGTGACGTTATGTATGTGTGTATTAAGAGAAAGCAAATATATTTCTGACAAATTCAAGTTATTTAGTTTCATGAGTTTTAATTTTGTTTTCTACGCGGAACCCTAATTATTTTCCAAAATAGCCTAAATTACGAGCAGTAACTACAGCTGTCTGCCAAAAAGTTCCAGCCGTTCCGGAAAGTAACCAGAACAAACAGTCAGACAGATATAAAAAACTTTTGAAAATTGTCTTTTGGTATAGGTAACAAATAATTAGTAATTTCAATAAACATTCAAATATAATTAGTAAAAAGTTGTAAATTTGATAGTACAAACAGACACTTTTAATTTTATTTATTAGTATAAATGAACTTGAAAGTTTGGTGATTAAATCGTAATTCTCAAAACCTAAAAAAAAACAATGAACATACAAATTAAATATTTAAAAACAAAAGCAAACAGTTCCTCTAGAAAACTCCATATAATAAATAAACGTTTACACACAAACGTTTAAATTAATTTTATTTATTTTTTCATCTTTTTTTTTTACTAAATGTGTATTGCTTTTTTGTCTTAATAATTATGATCAAGTGTTTATATAACTATAGACAAATTTTGTTAAAATATTGAGGTTACATCTGCCAATAAACTCCAGAAGTAGTAAAATGTAATTTTTTATATTTGCCTAATAATAACAGTTGTTATTATCATTATGGTATGGTGTTAGGGAATTTTCTAATGGTCGCCTGGGTAGCTCACTACTCCACTTCAAATTTATAAAATCTATCGCTAGACACGTAGCTGGTAGCATTACTTGACAGCCATGTAGGTAATGTTATCAAAGAGTTTTGACTAGAGATAGACGTGGACCGGCATGATAATGGTGACTGTCGATAAATTCTCAATTATCGACGGTCGTTATCGTTTTTGGATTGTAGTTTATTTAATATCAGATGAAATGCATTCATATTGTCGGGCTTGAACAAAAGTAATATAGTATATAGAAAGAAACGTTTATTTATGCGAACACACACCCCTTGTCAGCAATTATAAGCATAACTTTCGTATCTCCGCATGATCACGTAAGCATTAACATAATTTTGAAATAGAAACGAAGATTAATAAGCAAATATTGCTTGCGTAGACCCCTGCCCCCGGTATCATCAAAATAAGCAAACCATCAATGGTTTGAGGCATTAAAAGAGGTACATGGGTTATCATGTTCGACATACAAAAGTCGACGTTGACGCGATTAGTTTATCCGCATTCGCAGTTTTAATAGGATACGTCGCGGATTATGTGGGTCGGGTTGCGATAGGGCCTTCTCATTTAGCTTATTGCACTGAGGCGGAAAACTAGGGTTCTCATCTCGGATCCGAACGACTTTTATTTGAATGTTTTATGACAGGTGGTGTAATTATAAAACCTCTGTAAGTTAGTGAATATTTTTAATATGATTATGTCTTAGCGGTTGCGATGGTTTAGTGATTGCGTGGTAGCGGTGTGCAGCGTCTATTACTGTATATTCGAATTTTACTACAAATGTTGTTGTGACATTACAATACCTTCTTGAATGGTTATAACGCACAACGAGATGGAAATCTAACATTAATCATCAAAAGTTTTGTTTTGAACACATAACCTGTTCCTGTAAGTTCAGTGTCTTTAGTGTTTGTAGTCCTGGTATGGACATGTGATGCGCACGGAGAAAGAGGATGTTGTAAAGGTATTGGATATGAATGTGGATGGTTATACGGGAAGGGGAAGACCAAAGAAAAGATGGACGGACTGTGTGAAAGATGATATGCTTAGGAACGGAATGCGGAGATGACAACAAATAAAGAGGAATGGAAGAGGAAAACATGTTGCGCCGACCCCAAATAAAAGTGGGAAAAGGGTAGGGAGATGATGATGGTTTTTGTAGTTTGTGGAATTCCATCTTAGTATTTTTCTCTCGATATCATGGTTTAAGAAAATGTCTTTATTATGCCAGTAAGCATCTTAATAACTTGTATTGATTGTATATCGAAGCCATTATTTCAATTGTAATAATAAAACCTAAATTTAGAACTCGTAACAATTTTTTCTTACATTAAAACTGATCAGTATAATTACTTAATCAGTAAAATAGGTTTTAATAGGTTATATAGGGACGTTATTTTACAATTAAACTGAGGTATTTATTTTAAATACAATTATTTATTAGAAACTATATTGAATATGATAAAAAAGAAATGTTTCGAGTAATTGAAGATTTTTTCACGTTCGATATTTGTTAATTTTTTTCAAATTTAGAAATTTTATCTTTAGTGTGAAAAAATCTATTTTATTTTCATGTCAGAAATTTATTTATGTAATGTCCATACTGTGATGTGATATAAATAGTTTGCTTAATATGTCGATTACCCATAAAAATGAGACAACAGGAAAACAATGGAAAGCTGGCATTAACGCCTGGTTAGTGCTTAAGGGATTAATATAAAATCTTCAATAGAATCACCGTAATTTTGTAGGCTTTTTAACTCTGAGCAAACACCTCTCAAACAACACTGAAATTGCTTTTGGGTCGATTCTATTAAGGTGGGGAGAAATAAAATTAAGATAATTTCGCCGAACAAGGCTACGAGAAAAGAATAGGCAAATTTGTGAATAAAACAGCACTTTTTTATTTACGAATCAAAAAATTTTTTTAGTTACGTAACTTGTTTAAATTATATATATATACTAATGAATAAAATTGAAGTGCCTGTTTGTAATGCAAAATAATTTTTTTTACTAAATATATATGAATGTGTATATTCACGATACCTATACCGAAAATATAATTATTAAAATTTTTGACTGTCTGTCTATCCGTTTGTAATCTCCGGAACGGCTGGACGGATTTTGACGGGAATTTGTTTGGTAGATAGCTGTAGTCACTCAGCGTGACTAAGCATACTTTTATTATACGATAATAATTAGGGCTCCGTGTAGAAAAATAAAACTCTTAAAAATTTGAAAAAAAATCCGATTCGACACACAGTTTTACCGGCAAGCGCTTGAATTTATGACAAACATTTTTACTTTATCTTAGAACCAAAAAAAAAATACGTAAATAATTAGGGTTCCGTATTAAAAAATTAAAACGCAGTGAAGAATATACGAAAAGCGGGCGCAGTCGCGGGCATACATCTAGTAATACATATATTAAATGCATATTTGTCTCTCTGAAATGTTTTAGTATAAAGTTTTCAAAGCCAGCGATTACTAATTTGTTCATAAAGTTAAAAACTGAAATTTAAATAAAACACACCTAAATTTTTTAATGTGATGTCCCGTATAAATAAAAGTGGTATATCTGTCTCATATAAATTCTGGAAGCGCATACAATTATATATTAAGAACTTAAATAAAATTTATATTTTGTTAATAGATACTAAATTAGATTAGATTTAGATAATTAAAAAGATAAAAAGAAAAATTAGATACATTCTTAAATATAAAAATAGGTTTATTGTTTTTCGTACCATTACATATACGTATAATATACATAAATGGAGAAAGAGTGGAACAAGTAAAAGGTTACAAGAAATGGAAAGTGTGACGATGATATCGAACGAAGAGTTTGGTTAGACTGAATGTGGGGCCCTACGTAACTTCATGTGCAGTTTGGTTTGCGCGTTTGGCTGTGCATAGAGGGATGCTGGTCCCTACAATTGGGTATGGTAATGAGTGCTGGGTTTGGCAGAAGAATCATGAAAGTAAGATTAATGCTGTGGAGATGAAAAGTCTGAGAAAATATAGCTGGAGTGCAGATGATTGACAAAGTCGGGAATAGTATGATAAGAGAACGCTGTGGTGTGGTAGACGATGTAGTGACCAAGATAGAGAAAGGTACGCTTAATTAGTTCGGGCACTTGGAAAGGATGGACGACAGAAGATTGACGATAGTAAATTATAAGGGTGACTGGGCATGTCAGTCGACCTAGGCGAACGTATTTTGACCAAATCGAGCACGTCTTATATAAAAGTCAGGTGAAAAGTACCCATAACCGGCAAGCATCTATGAAACCGCTCATGAAACGAGACGTACCTTCACGAGAGAAAGCCGTGGTACTATATATGTATGTACAATATGAATCCCGAGCTCTCCGATTAATCTGTCTTTTCTTTATACTCTTGTCATCAAAATAAAAGATTGAAAAGAAATTAATCTTATTGTTTCACTCTGCAGATCTTTTGATTTGAAGTCTCATATAATTTTCTTAGGAGTCATGTCTTTTATACAAAAGCACGTGAAAAAGTAACATTGAATGAACCTCTTTGTTCGAGACAATACCACGATATCGCAAAATCAGAAGACTGTGATGGGAGTAGATTTCATTTGGTGTGATTCAATTAATTAGATCAAAGAAATCTTCGGCTTTGTTTTTTGATATCGATATTGGGGTATCGAATTTTTATTTTACCAAGAAAATTGATGGCAAGAGAAATCCTATATTAAAGAAACGTTATAATTGAAGTCCGTTGAAGGAGTTTTACTTTTGAATAAATATTCATTTTAATATTAAAGGGTTACTAGATATTTTTTTTTTTTCTATTTTTATAACATTATAGTTGGTAATTATATTGGGGATATTAATTTATATTTAAACTAAGCATGAATAAAGATGATTGTATTATATTAATAATCAAATAACATTATAGTTATTTGTAAATATTACGTTGGGTTTTTTTAATATTGTATACTTTGACCACAATCTCAACTGATATTATGTGGCAATGTGACCTGATATCGAAAACACGCTAAACATAGAGGTACTACATTTTAAGTTATCTAGATATTAAGCTTTAGAGCGGTAACTAGTTTGGCGGGAATTAGAAAATATTCTATGAACATACAAGAAATAGTGTTTAGGCCATAATACTTTAATTAAATGATTGAATGTTTTTGAAATGAAATGCAGTAAAAAATTATAGTTAAACTAGTTTTTGACAAACGATCGAAGAACAACATACATACTTATAATTAAAAAAAAAAACTCTACTCTTTTGCTTTTACATTGTTCTTAGTTCTTACTTGTACTTCAGCAGAAAAATCTGTTGACTGTTTCCAAATTCTTTTATGCATAACAATGAAACTTGTTATTGGATATTTAATAAAAACAAAAGAAAATAAACATAGTTTGTTTTTCATTGCTTATATGTAGATGGTGTAACAATAATAACCTAAATATACTTTCTGCGAAATATAATGAAAGTTATAAGGAAAAAATATGATTTTAAATTAATGGTATTAATTTAATAAATGTATTACTTATAAGGGTATATACGTTATGATTAGAGAGGTATTATTTGAAAATATACCATATTATGCAGATGAAGTAACATATCTGTGAGCATTATTTTATATACGACAATCGTTGCATGTTACACACGACATCAAAGTCCAACACGTCGTCTCGACACGCCATCCGCAAATTTACTGTTTACGTTGTATGTAGGTGTTCCGTTGTTAATAACAACGTAACATAGGAAGCTGGCTTTACCTGCACGCTTCACTTGTTCTTCGCTTAACCGTGTCTGAGCTCATTAAGTAACTGCTACTTTTCCAATTCCACCGCGTTTGTGGTGTGAAATTCCTTTGTTCATACCGTTCCGGTGTTACATTGAATTCAATTAAAGATTTGAAAATTTATTACTGTGTTTTATATGTTCTACCAGTGTGTGTTGCCATTGATGACTTACAGCACCGAGACGTGGTTGCTTACAATGGGCCTGATAAGAAAGCTCAAAGTTACCCAAAGGGTAATCGAGATGGCTATGCTAAGGACTTTCACTGCGTGATGGATCAGTAATGAGGAGATCCGCAGAGGAACAATAGTAACCGGCATTGCCCGAAGAATTGCCAAACTAAAATGGCAATGGGTTAGATCGCGAGGATTCGCTGGATGCGTGTATCGCAAAACCGGTCGTTGTGGAGATCTTTGGGGGAGACTTATGTCCAGTAGTGGACGTCTTTCAGTTGAATGGATGCATATGTTTTCATAATATCTCATATATGTTAAAAATATATTATGAAAAACCCGCTATAGTGACTAGTTAAGGTGCATTTCGTTCCGGGATCAGAAAGTGTATGTCTAGATTTACACCTAGAGGCTCCAGTTGCAGTGAATATAGACCTCCATGATGATGACGACTGTCGATAGATTCTCATATCTATTTAATATTAGATGAAGTGCAGTCATTCTGCTGAATTCTAATGAAAAATATGATATTGGCGTTTTTGTGTTTAAAAAATAATAAATTGTAAATTGTACACGTTTAAATTTGAAAATAAAACTCCAGCGCAAATACTAGAAGACATTGATTAGAAATTAAGAGCGACTTTTCTATGCGAGAGTGAAATCCAAGCAGGCGATAATTTGAAAAAGATTTAGCAGTATGCTATAGTGTTGTCATCGATTACCCATTTTCATTGCTTGATTCGGA
Source organism: Samia ricini (assembly GCA_014132275.2). Taxonomy (NCBI): domain Eukaryota; kingdom Metazoa; phylum Arthropoda; class Insecta; order Lepidoptera; family Saturniidae; genus Samia; species Samia ricini. The sequence continues at coordinate 4,960,039 of AP028162.1, forward strand.
GCAAAAGTAGTGCTGAATAAACATCAAATATGTTTATCTCAGTAGATACCGTTATTGCAAATACTGGGCACAGTCAAGCGAGACTGCGGTTATATCTTGTTGTACATTGTGAGTGCATGTTGCAAATGTTTCAGAATAAGACAGATTTTTGTATTCATGTCCTGTCACTGTAAATGTTATTTATAGATAGACACCAGGCAGGCGTAGGCGCAGCGGTCGACCTCGACAATAAAACTTGACATTAACAAAATCGTGGCACGTTGTAGCAATGCGGATATATCTAGTTTAGGTAATTCGCATATTATTATTTTATGAACAGTAATATTTGAAGAATAAAGCGAACAATAGTTTGGACGCACGGTTGCATTTTTGGGTAGTATTCTTGGACCAATTATTAAGTAGTAATTATTATCAACGAAGACCCAACAATATTACTACAGGACGACAAAAGACGAAAGAGCGCACTCTGTGGTCACTGACAGTTATTTTTCTTCTTAAAAGGGATAGTAAATGATTCCAATACCTATCAAATCAATTTATTATTTATATTGCACCGAACCCAACGTTGTATGTCTTCTGAAGATGGTTACAAAACCTCTTGGTGTCAATCAATGGGCAGGTTTAAAACCAATGGATTAATAAAAATCAACACATTGAATTAGTTTTGCAAAGTAATGCACGCGAATGAGTTGGCCGTTATTTGTTTATCGAATTAATTTACTTTTTTCGTCATAACTTCTTTCAAAAATTACCCAATGGAGTAAAATATATAATAAAACCTGGTCAGAGATTATATCTGTGATTTTAAAAACATTTTATAGATTTTGTATTTCTCAAGTTATAAACCATTGACGGGCAGACATAAAGCTATTGCCTCTTAATATGTCTATTACCCATAAAATGAGACAATAGGAAAACAATGGAAAGCTGGCGTAAACGCCAGGTTAGTGCTCATGGGGTTATCAAGTTATATCGGACGATAATACTACTACTATACACATAATTAAATACCACATATTATATTACTACATTTCATAAAACGGGGACAGCATTTTATTGCATTATTAATCAATTGGAATTTATTATTTATTTTAAACACATTAATTATACAATATCACTTATGTTCATCAATAATGAAGGATAAGGGGTTTAAGTGCATTACTCATATATAAATAAATAAATTGTCACGTTTGGTTTAGTAATCTACGTCTATTTTTAATATATAACAATTCGAGTTATTAGCATTTTTCTACATATTAATTAAACACGAATTTTTAACATAACATTTTTTTTAAATTCCACCAAAAATTCGAATCACGCGCTCTTCCTTAACTTACTTTGATTGTTTCCCAAGTTCGGATTCTTTGCAAATTGCCTGCGGTACCGCTAATTTGTAAGATTATATTTTAGCTCGCTCTGGTAAACCGAAACGCCTCGAAGCAATGATTATAAATCGCTTATCAAAGAATTTGCGCTGCGAGTTTGTGTTTGTGCGATATTGGAAAAGTTAAGGGAATGCTCGCCATTCGTAAACGTCTGCTGAGATATCAGTCACGAGTGTTTGAGTTAACGAGACAACATTCTTCAGTAAGTTTCGAGCGGGAACTATGGCCCGGGGCTGATTCACGTTAAATAGCTTTAATGGAACTTCACAAATAAAGTTTTGATTCACTAAGATTATTTAGTTTAGTTATTGTTTGAAGTTATGTGTAAAAAGTTTCGGATCCGATACACGAAATGATTTAAAATCACGCGCAAAAAAAGTAAACATATTTTCGTTCTAAAGTTAAGGGTCTAACTTCTCGATAATATCAGCTCATTTTAAAAGTCAAGCTCATTTAAGCTAAAAAGTCATGTAATGTCAATGTGTGCAGATTATTAAATCATTACTTTTTGTCAAATTATCTGTGTTGTTGGTGGGGGGCTCCTGTTTCCGCACTTAGACACATTGGTGGTCCATTGTGCGTGCAGGATCAGCCAGCTATTCGAGCCAGCCCAGCTTCTTCCAGAAGCGCAGAAGCCTCCTGGGGCGATCACAGGCTTGTTGGAGCGACCTCATTTGCTTGAGGGTTTTTGCCCGTTGGTTGACTACTCCCGTGCATTCCAGGATCACGTGGGTAGTAGTCTCTTCTTTTTCCAGACATTCCCTACACATGGGGCTATCTGTCAGACCTATTGTAAATAAATGTTTATTAAGTGAACAAAGTCCCGTCATTATACCCACCACTAGACGAAGATCAGTGCGAGATAAGCTGAGCAGTCTCCGGGCCAAGCTCCGTGATATTACCGGAACAGCTTGTTTAGACAAATTATCTGTGTTGTTGGACATTTATAGCTTTATGTAGCATTGTGGCAAGCGGCAAGGTAGCGGCGTTTATTTCATACAAATGTAGTCTTCTGTTTCTTCCTTGGATAATAGCATTATAGTAAATTCTTTTATACCAAATAATATATACCCATGACCGCCATGCCCGTACGTTTTCCTTTTTTTTTCATAAATTAGTTATTGTAGAAACAAGGATCATTTAAAAATGAAAAATTGCTCGATTTTTACCGTCATTTCCACACACTCGTCAAACAAATTTGATGGATAAAAACTATTACTCTAAAACTGAAAGATGATTGAACATCGATTCAGTTTTGGAGGAGGAAACACGGTACTACGGAGTGATGTTTTCGTCTATATTGCATAGGTACAGGTAAAATAAGACCGAGCTGCATTTACCCTTTTCGTTTTTTAATTCTTTTTTTGGGGCGCAACGTTATAAGAATGGATTTCTGAAATACCTAATTTTCCGACCGCATGTCCTCTTAAGGCACTAAGCTGGGAGAATATTTCATCTCGTGTATTAAGAATGTAACTCTATGTACTGTAGCTGTAATTATTTTCAAGTAAAAATATTTTTTCTATCGTCAAATACCAATAGGTGAGTTCCGGCAGCATCACCTGAGAACCAGTACCTCTAGGATTAGTGTGTTCACCATCTTGGACCACATCGTCACTTAAGAGATCAGGTGAGATTGTAGTCAAAGTACTGAGTCTATTCCATGTAAAAAAAAAACAAAATATTATTTCAAACTATGTGAATGCTGGTTATCTGTGATCTAATAATCAATTTATATTTTGCATTTGTATATTATTAAATGAGGATAAATAAGAACATTATTACCACTTATATTATTTGACATATATATATATATATATATATATTAGGTTTTTAATGTTACCATGGCAACGTTAAATATTATATTATGCGAGCTTTAAAATAACACACCCCTCTCCCCTCAATCCCCGCACCTCGCCTCTACTCGCAGCTGCTCTACTCTCTTCTCTTCTCCGCTACTCTACTCTTCTCTACTCTTCCCTCCTCGTATCTCTTATGCACCTAGCCTTACCTCGCCCTTAACCTACTGAAATACCTCAGTGACAATATTTTATTGAATAACATAGTAATTGAATTATGTTTGTTATGAATCTTTAGGTATAACCGAAAAGGGAAAGTCATTTTTTTTACAGAGAATAAACACTTCAAGATAAAAAGTAAGAAAGGCGATTATGCAGAACGATGGTAATTCCGTGTAAACAAGCTTTGGGTACGCGTCCAATCTTCTCTCTGTAAATACCGCTGTTCGTATTGAAGTAACGTGAATGTATTTTACAACCGACATGCTTGTATTGTGACTAGTTTTGGAACATTTACACTTCTGACGTTTATACATTTTAATTCTCGAAATAGTTTAAAAGATATTCATAAAAGTATTATTACAAGTTTATAAAAGTCTTGTATAAGTACTATCGTTTAGTTAGATGCTATATGACGGAAGTTTGTTTTTGGGATTGTTTTTAAAATTAAGTCATAAATTCGCTTTTTTTTTTTTACCTTTGGTTGATTTTCTTTTATACGGTAAGACTCAACCTTTTGACTACTATCTAACTTGATTTTAATTGACGATGTAGATTAATATGGTAAGCACTTATATATTCATAAATAAAATTGAAGTGTCTGTTTGTAAGTTAATAATATTTTTTTAAACTAAATAGATATGAATGTACATATGATACCTATACAAAAATACAATTTTTGAAATTTTTGTCTGTCCTTTTGTTATGGGTTATCTCCGGTACGGTTTTACCGATTTTGACGGGACTTTTTTTTAAATAGTTCACGTAACTCCGCGTAACTTTAATTTTTTGTTAATAATTAGGGTGCCGCGTAAAAAAATTATAACTGATGCAATTGTGAATAAAATCCGAATGCACAGTTTTAATGATAGGTATTTGAATTTGTAAGAAATATCTTTGGTTAATGTTAGTAGCAATATTTTTTTTTTTTGGAAAATAATTAGGGTTCCGTATTAAAATGCAGTGAATAATATATGAAACGTGGGCGCAGCCGTGGGTACACAGCTTGTTATACATATAGCTGCTCTTTAGTGATGCGTCCGGAACACACCTATAATCTTGGTTACAGATTTTTTAGGGTACTAGATAATACCCTTCCACCATGCTATGGTTTTATTTCGGTGTTTGCCTTCACCAAAGGTCAGGTTTATGATGAATATAAAGGATTGGAATCTACGTCCATCGTCGCGGTCCATTGAGCTATAATCTAATGAAAGCCATCATTTTATGTTTATCGTTGCAGTTGGAACACCTCATGTTCCAGTTCGTTTTGTAAACCATACCTTTCAAAATGCACTAAGTAATAAAATTGTTATTAAGCGATAGAAAAACTTTCAGAGTTACTAACATCTATTACAGTTTGTAACATTTTTCTTCTATAAAATTGATTGTTCTGACTTTTATGGCATTATAAATGCTATTAAATTACGTTGTTTATCAATTTTTAGTACATGAGTTACCGTCTAAAGTGGTTCAAAAATAAATGCTGATGTAGAATTTTACATTTAATCTCTTCAAGGCATCCGTACCTGGTTGTTATTTTCAACTGCGAGCTTTAAACTTTCATCACATAAGCCTAGTAAAGTAGTAAAGAACCCCTTAGGTAACAGCGTAACGTAGTAAGTTGCAGAAAGCAATTCTATCCATCCATTCAAATGAAAGACGTCCACTGCTGGACATAGGTCTCCCCAAAAGATCTCCACAACCACCGGTCTTGCACCACCCACAACAAGCGGATTCCCGCGACCTTGTGGAAATCCTACCCAAGCTACGTCTTCCGGTGCATGGTGGCCATTCGAGAACCCGCCGGCCACATCTGGCGTCAGTTTTGCGAGCAATGTTCCCTTAAGTTTAGTTTAATTTCTTTGGGCAATGTCGGTTACTTTGGTTCTACTGCGTTTTGGTTCATAAAGCAAATTAACTTTTGTAAAACCAGTTTGAAATCAATCGATCTAATCGATGGGCCGTAAATGATTTACTTTATTGTGCTCGTTTATTAATAGGCATGGTAATTTGTCGGAGGAATTTTATTATAACTGTATAGTGTTCGATGAGATATTTTTTCAATCGCGGTAGGACGGAGCTCCCCGATCTATCAACGTCCTGGCAGGTTAGGATGAATTCGATATCTTTTCACCTTTACGTCGTCCCTGTGGGCTGTAATAAGAAGGTTCGAACTAGGAGGGAGCGAGGTTTGATTGAACGGTCAATTTTGTTCTTTTACACCCTCGATGAGATCGATAAACAAATAATAGCTGCTCATTTACTTATACTACATCACATTTGCGTTTAAGTTGAATCGCTAAACTGAATTGTTGAAATGTTATTGACAATTCAAAGCAAAATTCATACCATTTTGGTGCTCATGCTCTACCTAAAATTTTTCAGCTGAGTGTCTTATACGCTTACTACAAATGTCCGGTGAAGTAGTCAAGGACTCTTTGGTTAACAGCGTTTATTCTGTTAAAAAAAACTTCGGAGTTCAGTAATGAGGTTAAAGTGGAGTTTTTGGCGGGATCTCAGTCTGACATGTAGCAGTCATTGTCTTTAATTCATTAAACTTATGTATTTGTCTCTATACCATATAATCTTAATGGTGTTGTATGTCATATAGTTTAGTTAAGTTTATTATTGATTAAAAATATTATTCTGAGGTGCCAACAAAACTCCATGGAAAGTTCGAGCAGGATGGATCACCGTTTTGCTGGAGCTTGCTAACGCTGATAGAAGATTGAAAATATATCTTATACACATGACACTGGCACAAATTGTGTGTACAAAGATTGCCATTAACTTAAAAGAAGAAGTGGTTAAAGTGTAACCGGTATGAAATTGCAGCAAACAATGTAAACACAAAATTAGCAAACTTATTATGGCAAAATTCTGCATACAAGTCATTCGTATGTATTTTATTTGTACACGAATGCCTTTTTTTATATTTTTGAATTGTTTACGGTTTATGACGTCATAAAATGCTAGGAAATGGAAACGTATTCTTAAGTTAAACGACCGAGACAACATTGTTCACATCTAGTTTTATATTATACGTTACTGTGTTAGGAAAATGAAAGGAATCGCTTAAAGATAGTGTGTTTGTAACATATACAATAGGTCCATCCTTAATCTGTAAATATGACACGTAAAATATAAAAGTGAATAAGTCTATATGCTTAATGGCTTATTTGGAATACTTAAAATTTGAAACTGTTTATTCTAAAATGAGTAACTGAGGTCAAGAGAGGATGGAAGAAAACCAAAGATGTTAAATTGTAGATGAATAATGACGCTAATCAATAAAAATATGACAGAAATATTTATAAATAAATAAAGCTAAAAATGGTTGTATTTATTTTTAAATAGATTTTGCCCTCGATTTCCATGCGTGATTCGATGTTTAAATAAATAGTTGATTAAAATCGTTACATTATTTTTAACATTCGTTTTTTTTTAATATAGCAACACTATTTATGTTACATTTATTATAGCAGTCTTTTGCGGGAATTTATTAAGTCATGAGGTAGTTCTCGTTTTTTAATTTATTAACTAGCAGTAACTGCTCTACATTATGTAATATTAGTGATATTTTACGTAATATGCTTTTAATTATTATATATGAGTGAAGTGTATTGGAAATAATGACAAGGAGCATTAATTCTGAAGTGTTAAAAATCCTTATCAAAATTTAGAAAAAAAAACAAAATCAGGTTTAAATAATTTGTATTAATGGTCATTATAAAGTAATATAATATACAAAAATCTATACTAATAAATAAAATTGAAGTGTCTGTTTGTAATCTCAAAATATTTCTTTAAATTAAATAGGTATGAACGTATACACGATACCTATAACAAAAACACAATTTTTAAAATTTTTGTCTGTCTGTCTACCTGTCTGGCTGTCTGTCTGTTTGTTCCGGTTAATCTCCGGAACGGCTGGACGGATTTTGACGGAACTTGTTTCGGTAGATAGCTAAAGTTACTCCAGGTAACTTAGGGTACTTAAAATTTTCGAAAATGATTAGGGTTCCATGTAAAAATTTCTTAGTAATATTTCGTGTAATACTAGCTTCGTTTAAGCAATTAATGTGGGCTAGTAGGGTTTCAGTACATAAAATATATCCAGATGTCCAAAGACCATTATATGTCTAAAGTCTTTATAGGTCGATGTGCTAGGTTGGTTAACGTCGGACACAGCATATTTGCCATCCTATAATTAAAAAAAAACAATAATTTTTATTTAATTCCTTTTTCATTGTGGTCTTAAAAAGAAACCTTCACCTTTTTTAACAGAGATATGATCCAATAATAATTTAATATGAACAAAAATTCTCAGAGGTTTTTTATTTAGAAATTCATTGTGAAATAACACGTTTTGTCACGTGCGAACTTTAAATTCTCGAGTTCGTGATTAAACTGTTCTTTGAACTCGTGATGAACTTGTCTCAAAATACACACTCATCTTCTACGTTTATATTTTTTGGACAATATTATTTATTATTTTATTTAAAACACTAGATTTTCAAACGGGATTATTTTTATTTCTTATGTTATACTCGTAAATGTGTATAATAAAATACTTATCAGAGCCCAGACACATATATTTATATTGTAACATCGCGATCAATGCTACCATCATTCGGACGTTTACATTTCTCTGAGAGAGGACAACAGTTGTTCAGGAGATCTATGTGCAGATCCTCGTGTATAGTTCTGACAGTGCAAATGCTCTTTTGTAAAATGAGTTTGTATATTTTGTTTTATCATAAATACCTACACAGTATTTATATGTCTACTTTTTACTATGATAATTATTTACATTACATTTTTTATAGTCTTTTTAGCGTTATTCCAAATGTGAATGAAACTACATCATAATAATAAACCGTGTCATTTGTATCCTGGCATTTTTTAATATATTACTCAGGTAGGAAAAAAAAGTATGGATATTTTTTTAAATCGAATATATTTACTATAAAATAACGAATCTTTATGACGTTTTAAATATAATTTATACCATACTATTATTAATCATATGTTTTTTTAAACATTCAAAACCTTAACTGTATTTTTCTTAAAACACTTAAATGGATTTTAAATTTTTATCGGAATTCATCTTTATAACCTGTTTGAGTTTCTTGGCACTCAATATTTGGAAAGAATTACATAAGAACTCTTAGTATTTGCACCATGAGTTGACCCTCAGCAATTATTTATTCTTAGGCTTTGGCCGTTATTTTAACCTATTTACGTGTTGTTGTTGCACATTCAAATAAATATTTGATTCTAATACTATTACGTATATATTAATGATGTTAAAAATGCTCTATATCATACCTTTTACTCACATTTTATCTTTTCGAAATTAATAATCGGTTTTTCAATAAATTAAAAATATAAAAATCATTAGTGTTCAGTGATCAAAGAGATCCATTGTATATACGATCCCATTGAGTGCATATTATAATATATTTCATTCTAAAAAGGTACAGCACGATTAACTAAGCTAAGCCGAATAGCTAAGATGCTGGATGCATGATAAAAAAAAATTAATCAACTTATAGACTAGACTCAAATAATTTATGACTCTGATAAAACTATAAAAATACCATTTCAGACTGTAAAAATGTTTCAAATTTAAGTGTTAAATAAAAATAGACGTAAAGTGAATATGGTTTAATAGAACTTTCTCTTAGTAACGAATTTGTAAATCCCAGTTTGCTAAATTAATAAAAGGTATAACTCGCTGTATTAAGCATTATTTTGAGATGAGAATATACATAGATTTGTGTATAAAATAGCGGAGCAACGTACTAACTAGATAATAAATAAGTTAATACGGACGACGACGCGGAAAGTGTCATTCGTTGGTCGAATCACGATTCCTAAAAAGATACACAAGGTAACAAATTGCCAATAAAAAGCTAACAAAATGCTGTGGGTAAGCATTCCGGTCAAAGCTGTAAATCCCCGGGCAGCGCCAATAAATCCCCGGAAAAAAATATCGAAAGCCATGTAATACAGTTAGATTCAGATTGTGTTTGGGATAAGGCGCTGCAAGCATATTTCGACGGGCTTTTGCGGTGTATTATGAATATTAAAATTGTTTTGATGTTAGCGTTATTTCTTGTTATATTTACTGTTTTATAAAACATTTCAGTATATTTGCAGAAAACGTTTTTTTTTACAAACTATATAGGAATTTTTGAGGCCTTGATAATTTTGCGATACTGGCTTCAAATACCGTATGAATTACCGTTGATAAGAGAACCAGAATAATCCTGATATAGGGGCACCTTTGTCATCATCATTGCAGCTAGTCAGGCCATTCTCAAATAGCTAGCTAATCGTCAAACATCTTTTGCTATATCCATAGCTAATACATAAAGTTATTTTTGAGAGCCAATCGTGTTTCTAAACTATGCTTAACTCAAAAATCTGGATAATGATTGCTAAATAAATGAATAATAGATATAAAGGTTTCCAAGTCGTACAAAATGTTGGTGGTTGTCACATGGACTAAAGGTATTATGAGAAGAATTTATACTGCTTACAACCATAGCATTAATCACAATCACACCGGATCTCAAGTGACCATGTGATTCATGCAAAAAATACACTAAATCTAGAGGTACCTGTTCTCAAGTGATGCTTGCCATTATTGATTCAAAAATCCTTTTATCTGAAAAAAAAACAAAAATTCACATTAAACCGGATATATTTTTTCTTAAACTTGATTTTATGGAATGGTAAAACTATACTAAAATTATCCCTTAGAGGAAGAAAGAGAGATAAAGAGAGAGGAGAGAGATCTATAGACAGTAGATATTCTATACAGGTTAATTCCAAAGTAAATCTTCACATGACTGTAATCCGAAGCCTTGCGTAATAAATACAGATAACATATTAATATAATTAAAGGTCATTAAAAACAAGGCAACGAATTTTAATACTTGAATCATTTCCACCTAATTTCCATTCTAAAAAAGTTATCATGTGTAATCTAATTTTGTAGTTCTCGGTATGTGTGCCAAGGTTATTCTTTTCTAGGCTTATGATAAATAATAATAAATTAAATGCTCATTTTTTAACTACATTTGTTTTATTATATTATTGACATTCTTTATGCATATAATCTTTAGTGCTTTTTATTAGTAATAGTTAAACTTGCGAGCAACTTAATCGATTAAGATCATTTTTACACAATATATTTGTTTTATGGAGACGATGGCTTTGATGGAGTTTGAAAGTGGCACCAGTGACAGAGAAGTTAAAGAGCAGGCGTCTGTCTTGGTATGGGCATGTAATGCGCAGGGAGGAAGAGGATGTTGTAAGAAAGGTATTGACTATGAATGTGGACGGTTATAAGGGAAGGGAAATATTAAAGAAAATATGAATGGACTGTGTGAAAGATGATATGCTTGGTATGGGAGTGAATGTAGATATGATCCCAAATAAAGATGTATGTAAGAGGCCAAGCCCAAATAAAAACGGGATAAGGCCAGGAGATGATGATGCTTAAAACTATCCTAAAAGTCGATGCTGCCTCGGTGGCGCAGTTGCATTACGGTACGACTGCCGTTTTGAGGTCCCGGGTTCGATCTCCGGGTCGGGTCAAGTGGTATTGAGTTTTTCTACTCAGTATCATCCCGGAGTTTGAAATTTGTGCTCGATATGGCGACAGGCTCGCCCCCTGTCACATCTGGGACGGAACTAAGCTCGGCGAAATGTGGGTGGTGTAGTTCGCTATTTCACCTCCACCTAACTTTTCGGGGATAACAGGTGTGAGCTTATGTTATTTTATGTGTTAAAAGTCGATAGACGGCGATAATTAATTAATTAATAAGTAAAAATGATTAAAATTCACAGTGAATTTTGATTTTCCATTGTGTACAGAATCTGGACGCTGTATGTAATAATAACTAAATAAAATAAAATATGTATTCTTTCAGTTCCTACGTTCATATGTTACTCGACAAATAAAAGAACAGAAGCTAAACTATAAACTGCGGAATATGCGTATTATCTATGAAAATGACCGAAGCGCTACTTACTAAGTTGTATTGAATTATATGTTACTAATATTACTCTGATAGTACTATGTCATATAGTTACATTTGCCAATAACGACTGTACAAACTTTTAACTATAAAAAATGGTATGAAGATTTTTCAGTAGTAGTGTGGAAGGGATACCTTGTCGATCGACATGAGTTCCAATTATTTATTATTCATTTATTATCTTCGAGTTTTCGGTGAAGGAAAAATCATGATGAAGCTAGTATAGAATGCGATTTCAATGGCAGTTAAACCTTCAAATTTAAAATCTGTTCCAACAGCGCCTCGTAAGGGCTATTTTTATTTATTTTTTATTTCGAACTCTTCAAAACCATGGCACTTCATTGCTAATAGATGAGAATTTATTGACAGTCGCCATCACTATACTGGGTAATATGTATCACGGCTAAAATCTCTAGGTAAGTTTGGATATACACACTTTGAAGAGGCTTGCACAAATGTATGGTAGTCGTGATATAGTCGGGTATTGCCTTACCACAATACAAACTACTGGATTTACATTTACTAATGCCAAAACGCGAGGTGTAATGTGTCACTGTGGCAGTTTTTTTCACCATATGCATAGTTGAATGAATGCCTGTAGTAGGCCTTTGGAGTGGTTGTTATTTTTTTTTTCCACATCCTCACTTCCGATGCGGACGGCGTTTATTCCATACAAAACGTATCCCCCGTTGCCAACCTGGATAATGAATGACATTATAGTGAATATTTCTATATCATATAATATATATCCACCACCATCGCTGTACGATTTGATTTTTATCACAAATTAATTATGCGAAGCTTAGAAAAATGCTAGATTTTCACCGTCGTTTGATTAAAAAAGGAACACCTCGAGGCATAACCATAAGCTTTCTTATCATACAATCCAAAGAAAAATTAAAATAGGCCAAATTTTTAAGGAGGAAACAATGGTATACGAAGTTACGATTTCATCTATTTTACATAGGTATGATATCGCGCAGTTACAGTGGTCTCTTTCGCGCTTCATAATTCTTTCGTTGGGGCGGAACGCGTCAGCAATAGATTTCTGATATACCTATTCTTCAAATTTGTAACCCATCACGTTTCCTCTTAATAACAAATTTGATTTTGCTCAAACGTTAAAACTGAATAGTGGAAAAAATACGCATGTAAGGTCGTCTGTTCTTATTATTGGCTAGACGGTTTATGAAATTGCCTCCACGTCATATAATACGTGAGGGAAATATTTCTAAAATTATATGTGAGTACTTTCACGATTACCTTTCGTGTACATATTAACGTCGGGCGGCCACAAGGTCTCGGACCGGTTTCGTGGACCGACATCTCCGATGCGGTTATATTTTCACTGTATTGACCACGTACGTCTATATCAATTTAAGGTTATAACTTTTACTAATAACACGTTTGATTGTTACCGTGGTGTGGTTGTTTGAATTTAGAAATTGTGTGTTGTTGATGTTTTTTAATTTTATTTTGGGGGTTTTGAAAACAGTCTTATTTACCAGCTTTATTAACTTAAACATTTGAAAGCTTTTTATCTAATTTTGCAACCTCGCTAAAACGGTTTATTAAAATGCATGCTTATTTTAATTAACTTAAATTTCGTAATGATTTTACATAATTATAAAAAATGATTTACGTCATTAATAACTTTAGCCTTTGATTAACGTACGTACGTGAAATAAAATACTAGATTTGTATAAAATATGCAAATATACGATATATACGGTAGATTACACAAGTATACAATTGTTATTTTTTTTGTCTGTTTGTTCCGGCTAATTTCCAGAAGGGTTGGACCGATTTTGATAGGACTTTTTTTAGTAGAAAGCTGAAATTATAAGACATAACTTAGGCTACTTACATGTTTGTTAAATAATTAGGTTAATAATTAAAACACATGTAATGGTGAACAAAATCGGAACCAGTGGACATTATTACGTGGAAGTGTTTGAATTTGAAAAAGAAATAATTTGCTTTCTGTTAGTAGGGAAAAAAAAATTACGACCTGTAAATGCAAAGTACCTTATGATAAAGAAAAGCGTTCATAACCACCAAAATACCAATAATACCATAGTAAAATTTACAGAATATTTATAATAATATATTTTATAGTAACATTTATTTTTTGAAAAGGGAACTACAATTATACCAAAAATGTCATACAAAAATTTGAGATAAGGATTGAATAAACAAATAAATAAAAAAAAAAAATAATTTGATTAAAATAGTATGTAACGTTATTTTTATTAATATAGAAAAAAATAAAGTAAGTTGATCGGTGTACATAGGTAATAGGAGTTCACGACAAAGGCTATAAAACTAAGCTCGTTTTCTCACACATCAACGATTAACAGGATTAACAAAACGGCACTTGTACCGAACGGTCGACTATAATGGCCGCTATAGCCTGCGAAACTTGAATACGCTAAAACAGCGTCGAATTTAACGTTTGTCGTTTTATCTCATTGTTTGAACGTTTTAAACTCATTTCTATGTATGAATTGTAGTGTTTGTATAAGATGGCGTTTGAGAGGACATACGATCGGCAACATATTTGAAAAGTAGGTATTTTAGAAATCTATTGCTATACGTCTTGCGCCCCAAAGAAAGAGTTATAAGACACGAAAGGGACAATTGCAGCTCGGGCTGATTTTACCTATGCAAAATATATGAAAACATCACTTCGAAGTACCCTGTTCCTTCCACCAAAACTAAACCGATTTTTCTTTCATTTGTAGAATAAGAAAGACTTTGGCTATGTCTCTACGTTTTGCATTTTTTAAATTTTATTCATCAAATTTGTTTGACAAACATCTGCCAAATAAAGGTAAAAATCAAGATTTGTTTCATTTTTAAAGGCTCCTAGTTTCGACAATAACTAATTTATGGAAAAAAATCTAATGCTATTATCTAGGGAGGAGATAGAGCATTACGTTTGTATAGAATAAATGCCGTTAGCATGTCCTCTTAAGTACTGGGACTCGGAGAAAAATAAATTTGATTATAAATAAACTATATAAAAACTATTGCACCAATAGATGTAAAACCAAACAAATTTTAAATGTTAGGTTATGTAATAAATTACACTTAACAAATTATGAAGTTTAAACGTTAAAGAATGGAAGTAAAGTTTTCAAACGGAAATGACGTTCAGTGAACATTATATTATTATTTATATGTAAATTATGATGTTATTATAAACTTCAATATGACATATTTATTACATTAATTCATTTGTTTTTTTTTTTTTTTTAAATAATACCTGCTATAACAGTCAAAGAAGTTTTTACTTTAACTGGGCGTAAAATTTACACGCACTCATTTTTATTATTGAGTTACACACTAAAAATAAACCAGTTCGTAATTGTTTCGGTCGGAATATACTTATAGGTAACTTTGTAACAAGTTTTTTGACTTAAAACTGCTACCAACTCAAAATTAAATTATACTATAGTATCAAATTAGCACGCTATGGTTTGCAACTACATTTTACAATCAAAAGATTGTCAAATATGTCTTAGCGTATTTGGTTTTAAAAAACACGCAATCCTTTTAATTAAAACTTACAAAAAATTAAATTGAAAATTATATGCCCGCCATAATTTCTATCGGTGTATCAATCTACCCCGTAAACAGTTGTATTTGAAAGTCAGTTTCTATTTCAAGGTAAATACATTTTAAGATATTATTTGGAATCATTTAAGCCTACAGTGGCAGTATTATGTTACCAAAATTTTTGGACATATTTGACAACCTCTTGTCAGCGATAGTAATCGAAGCACTGATTTCTCCTCCCCATGATTATGTAAACAGTGGTAAAATTAAAACAAAAAAACTAAAATCAACTTCAAAGGCACGTAATGTTACGGTAAAACAATCAGCCAAATAAATCCATAGGTCATCAACATCATCACCCAACCGAGACGTCCACTGTTGGACATAGGTCTCTCCAATAAGGGATGAATTGCCATAATCGCCACGCTTGACAAGCGGGTTGGCGATCGCAGAAGGTGATTGTGGTACTCAGAGAATGCTGTTGCCCATTTCATGGTTTATCTCTTAGTCGCCTATTACGACGCCGAAGGGAAGATATGGAGTGGTACTATTAAATTAATAATTAAAAACTCGTTTAACAATAAAGTAATCAAATGTATATATATGTATTTATATATATCACGCAATATGATAAGAGTTGTGAACATACAATAGCGCTTCGACGGACGCGCCGGGAACAATAACCCCTATTGGGGCTTACCGGAAACGCAAGATCGAGGCTTGTTTACGTAACTGTATAGTTCTGTGGTTGTGTTATACTGTTCAGAGATCTTCGTCAAACTGAATTTATCATTAACTAGCCGCATGCCAACGGCTCCGCCTGCGTAACGAATTTCCTATACCGCACAATTCTTGGCGTAATATAGTTTTTAAATACCGATTGGAAAATAATATTTTGATGGTCACTGCTTTTTGACACTAAATTGGTTTTAGTACTAACAGAAAACAAAGGCATTTCTAAAATATTTCAAATTTATTTCATAAATATACCGTGATATTACATAAATTGTTAGTAAATATCTAATAACATTAAGTGATACATTTCACTTAATGTTATGGACGTTGTTTAAACGCGAATCAAATTTAAAGCAATAAATCATAGGCAGTCAAAATCAATTTGAAGCGATGATGGCGTAGTGGGTAGTGCGGGCGGATTCCGCTCAATGGACGAAGGTTCGACCCCACCTATCCAACTCTAAAATAACGGCTTAAGCTTTCGGTGAAGGAAAACATCGCCATTGAAAACCTATCGCCAAATATCAATTGTTGTGTTCGGCAGCATCACTTGGGAACCAATACCTCTAGGCTTTAATGTGTTTATTATCCTGGACTACATCGTCATTCAACATCAGATGAGTTTATGGTCAAAGCACTAAGCCTATACCATGTAAAAAAATCTTAGATATCAAATACTCGTAGTTATTTTACATTAGAACAAAATATAATACACTATACAATTAGGGTTGCCACTTTTGCAAGTAATTTACTTTATTAAAGGTAGAAAAAAACCACATTATGTCAAAATAAAGTACGATTTATTTTATTTCATTATTTTGCTTACAAACATATTTTTCACTACTTTTAGCAACTTTTAACAAATAACTATTATTGCCAAACAGCTGCACATCATTTTTACAGTCTATACTAAAACAGAAGTAAATAAGCAATTATTTTATCAGATTCGAAGACACTTTGTTTCTTTCGTTTTACCTTTGAACTCTCTAAAACTTGGTAAATGTTGACATGGCTAAAAGTAATCCCAAAGAAATAAAGTATGTTATTCGCTTACTTTATTATTTTCATAAAGGATAAAGTACAATTACCCGGAATAACGTACAATACTTAATAATAAAGTACGGGTGGCAACTCTGTATATAACACACAAAGTGATTCAATGGATTTCAAAATTAACAAAAAAGGTAAAATCATTGCACGCTTTCTAAAAAAATAATTAATTAATTATTTAAAATTTTGCAAGTCTCATAATATATACTAAAAAAAACTGAACTATCTATTTCTAATGTCAATATAATTTTTATTTACTAAATAGATATGAATGTATATACGATACCTATACCAAAAATACAATTTTTATTCGTCTGTCTGTCTGTCTGTTTGTTCCGGGTAATCTTCGGAACGGCTAGACCGATTTTGACGGAACTATTTCTGGTCGATAGCTGAAGTTATTCGAAAATAATTAGGGTTCCGCGTAATTAAATTAAAACTCATGAAATTGTGAATGACATCTGATTCAATATACAGTTTTACTGGCAGCTTTGTTTGAATTTGTGAGAAATATCTTTTTTTAATATTATTAGAAAAATGTTTTCGAAAATAATTAGGGGAACAAATAAAAAGAAAACTATATTACGCAGTGAACAATATATAAAACGCGGACTCAGTCACGCGCACACAGCAAGTTAATAGTTAAATTATTTTTTACTATTCATAGATGCGGACTGAGTAAAAAAAATATATTAGATTTGGTACTTGATAGAAGTATGTAAAGATCCCCCTGTTTATTGTTATTATAAGAAATTCAACATCTAAATAATAAATGTAAATAAGGAAGTAAATGTTCCCGAAACACTCTCTAAATTTAAACGATGCGCTGCGTATTTACAAGGTTTCCCCTTTTTAGCCTTTATACTAATTTCTGAACTCTGTTGAATCTCATAAAGTCTATGCAACGGTCTATATTAGTATGTAAATTTTTCGGAATATTCAACACCGGAGATTTCTTGAACGCAACGTAAATTCGAGACTATTTTAAGCTTATGAACATTGCGGTTTTTCTCGTATAAACAATAAAAAATGAACGGTATGATTTTGAATTTATTTATTACATTTGATAAAATAAGATTTTAATTAAATAGTAGCAACATAATATGGGAAATATTAATTGTTTTTCTGTTGGAATAAACCATGGAGATTTCATTGGCTTTCTATGTTTGATATAGGCTACAAGATTATTGTAATTGAAATAAAAGATTTCGGTGTGGGAACGATAGGGTATTATTTGTAAGACTAGCTTAGCAACCACACTCTGATGACAGAGCACATACACCTAGGCGTGTTTCCGGGAACATTACTTAATAAGAGTTAGTACTTCTAGACTAAAGTGTATTCACCAATCAGTTGTGATTGTGGATAAGGAGTCGAGCCTCTTACAGTATGAAAGAAATCTTCCTTTGCATTTAATAAAAGAAAATACAGGACGTTGACAGATTCGACTGTTAAATTACGTGGGTGCAGTTGTACTCGTTCGCTGACAATATAAATATTTATATGACAAAGCAAACATTTAAAAATCTATATCTGTGAATGGCCGTTTTATAAGTAGGACAATGTTGAAAGTGTTGTGCTTATGAGGTCGTGCATTTTTTTGGTGTTATTTATCGCCAAAACTACCGTAGCCGTATTGGAGATATATACATTTTTTTTAATATACCTTGTTATATTTTAGTTGAATCGACTTCAGTACCAATGATGATCCTCGAATACCGGACCGTACCGTATTCGAGTTTAAATATATTAAGGCATTCCATACTAAATCGACCAGTTTTGACGCCGACCTCTTTTTATTTGGCTGAAAGTTTAGTTCATTTAGTTTATCTTTTTCTAATCTATATAAAAGGTACCCAGAATTTTTTCAATTTTTAATATCCACGTTGAAAAAACGTTAGGAATTTAAAAAAGCGGCTCTTTTTTTTTCAAATTGCCCTAACTTTATATAAAATTAGCCAATCGAGACGAGATTTTAGATTTTCGTAATTAAATGTATTTATTGAAAAAGCAAATATAAATAATCAACTCCATAAAATTGTCGGCTTTTTTTTAGTTCTATTTTAATTATTTAATTGAAAAATAATCATTTGAAAAAAATTCAAAACCTTCATTTATATAATAAACTAAATGCAATCAAAGGATTGCACGGCATAATATACTTAATTAATAATCTCAACGTACAACTATAATTACTTATATAATTAATTACAATTAATTTATTAAATTAAAATGGTATTTATATTATAGATATTATTTAACTTTAGAATTATCGAATTGACTGAAACAATTGATAAAAATGATGAATAATGAAGGTGTATTATATGTTGTGTGTGTCAAATGCTAAGGACTGTAAATTAGAAATAGGAATAAGTAAATATAAAGATTCGTCATGACAACAATGCAATTGCAAATGCAACACATAGATAAGAAATAGAATAAGATTATAAAATAGAAATAAGATGAAAACAATAAAACCACAAAAAAAAAGTAAACAAAACTCGGATTATGTCTGAGATGTAAGAGGACTAAATAAATAAAAAAAAACTATAATTACTTTTATGGTTGATATAATTAACATTCTATGTTTTATTTTTTCATTACTACTTTTTCAAAGGTTAGAAAAAGATAATAAACTTTCAGCCAATTCGAAAAGGTTCGAGTAAAAAAAATGGTCGATTTGCTATGGTGTCAGTGGCGTAACTATAAGGTGGCAGAGCTGGCTAAATGCCACGGGCCCCGGTCCGATGGGGCCCTGGCCTGTGATGCCGCGAGCTAAGAAGTATCTTAACATTAAAAAAAATGATTAAAATTATAAATACAATTAAAATTAGAGACGACTAAATATTTAAACGCTTTAGTGATTTATTAAAACCAAGTTACAACGTGACGATTTTACTGGGGCCCCATTCAATTAATTTGCCACGGACCTCAGATGGTATTGTTACGCCACTGTATGGTATGCTCCATTATGAATCCGTAATGTTGATCCGCATTATCAGTGAAGAAAACCACGGACAATTGAGTGCTTATTTTACCAATCATTAATAGCATTGTATTAGGGTATTTTATAATCATCTCTTTGCTGGCTATGGTACTTAAATTTAAAGATTTATTATATATATTATTAAAAGGTGTATTTCTTTAATTGTACTAGATTGTCATAACTCTGTCTAAGCATTCGTGTTAGATTATTTTTACCTCAGACGACCATTTAAAATAAAAAAAATTACAAGAAAGTTTTTAGACAAAAAAAAAACAATATTATTTTTTATTAATACGATTTTTTCTGTTATGATAATTTGTCTCGGGCTCAAACTTTGTGTTTACACTGTTGAGTGATATAATTGTGTTACTACCTACTTTATAAATAAACGTCCTAAAATATGTAAGTTCTAATTTATCATTACACATTATTAATGTAATTAAAAAACTTTATTAATAATAAAATTAAAACAAAAGATTCCATTTGGAATTGTGCCTGAGCAAATGTTTTGTCTAAGTTGTTTTGACAGAGACGAGTAACTTTTATTTTTGATACTGTAAAATTTATATCATAGCGAAATTCGGAGTAAATTTTCAGTACAGAATCCTTACTAATATTATAAATGCGAAAGTAACTGTCTGTTTGTCGCGCTTTCATGCCAAAAGTACGGAACCGATTTAAATGAAATTTGGTACACAGATAGTCTAAAGCTTGAGAAAAATGGTTGTAAAGGGTTGAAAGGGGGGATGAAAAGTTGTATAGAAGTATCGTCATTTTTAGAGCTGGAAGATTATTTTTTAGGCTTCTGATTCAATATAAACAAATATGACATTCAAAGTTTGTAAACGTTTTACCCTTAAGGGTGCAAAATAACAATAAGGAATATGAGATGAAAGTTTATATGGTAATATGTAAGGTTTATGTGAGTATTTTATAAGTTTGCGACAAGGTACAAAATATTAGAGGTATTCTGATGTAACATTTACGGAGCGGGATGGCAGAGCGCGGCGGGGGGCAGCTGAGAGCGGCGTGGTACTGCGCGGTTTAGGTGGGGAAATATGCCTAAGTGTGCTTACCGTGTAGACATGTGAGGACAGACGACTGGGCCACACGCATGCGACTACTGATGGCAAAATATGGCAAAACAAAAAACGTAGTTTATAAAATGTACTTAGATAAACACATATTAATACTTAATATGTCTATTACCCATAAAAATGAGACAGTAGGAAAACAATGGAAAGCTGGCGGCGTAAACGCCAGGTTAGTGCTCAAGAGGTTAATGTACTTATATACTTAAATAATAAAGTATTTATACGTATGTATCTTATTTGTAAAATAATTAGCCTAAATAATTTAAAATGCTACCCGAAGACACTATTCCACCCGGACGAAGTCGCGGGCACAGCTAGTATGAAATATTGTAATAATGTATGTAGAGAGTTTTGAACAGTTTCATTTTACGTTGAAACGTTGACACGGGGACGTGACCGTTCTCGGCGTAAAGCTTTGAGGTTTTTCTTCAAATTTTACAGTGGTTTCACGATTTTTTTTAAAAGCATGCAATTTCACACTCACATATTTGGAATTATGATTACGAAACGAGTGAAATTTATTTTAAAAGAGACTGACTTGTATACGTTATAACGTTCACGTGCTTTGAATCCCTACAAGAGTCTACATGCAGTCTCGGTTTTGCGGTTTTGTTTATTATGCTAATATATGTATGTACCTACTTGAGTTAATGCCAATATTGGAATTACATTTATTGTTACATTAAAGTCTGCTAATGCCACTTGAATTGAATATATCCCAATCTTATATCAACACTTTAACAAAATGGTATAATCATCGCGGTAGAATTTTCTAAGGAGTTTTTATGGCACCTCAGAATTCACATTCTGTGTCTTTATTTCCAATAGACTCGACAAGTAAACAACATGATGGCGTTGCATAAATTCCTTTATTCATATGTATCCACTAATGATAACATTACCACAATATTAAAAAAAAAATTCACCAAATCTTCACAAATTTAAACATCAAAAAGTTTCTACTTATAATAAATAAGACAAGAAACACTATTAAATTATACAAAAGGCTTTATATCAGAATGATGCAATTATTTTACGTAAACTACCACTAATATAATAATCTATGGTCAAAGACAGGGTAAATCAATTACAATAACTCTATATGAAAGACTAGATCCTGTTATAAACTTACGTATTCTGTTTAGTATACCTATAGATCAAATTTCTTTCAGCCTATGACTCTAAAGCTATTAAATCTAAAAAAAGATATATTAGATCACTAAAAATTATAAAACTATTTACTATTAAAAAAGCATTTTTTACAATGTTTCACGGATTTTAACGGTTAATAGTAATAAACTTTAAAAATATTTTTTATAAGCAATGATCTTTATGTATCCACGAAACATTTTATTTATTCGTATATACACAACTTTATTTGATATTTAGTGGTAGCTTGTGGTTAGCACATAATAATTTAAAATAATACTAATGCTTATAATAAAAAAATATAAATTATGTGATTTTTATAAACTGAAGATTGTACTTTCTTAAATGGATGCCATTTTAATGTGTCATATACACATGCTTTTTAAATAGTACATTATACATACATTAGTTTAGTTTTAATGAATAAAAAGCTAAAAACAAAGATAGTAAACTAGTTGAATTTGCAAAAGCAGAAGTAAATTCACAGATTAAAATTTTGGTATATAATCTCTTTAGTTAACTTTTTTTTATTACCGGCGAAGGCAATTCAAACGTTCTTAGTACCGGCAAGTGCGTCGACGCGGACAAACCGTAACCTGCCACCGGTTTACGGCTTGATCAAGGTCGCACAACGGTACGAGGAGTTTCATCTCAAATAGTCTTGTTCGAGTTAAAGAATCGCCCGCAAGGACGGCGCGCTTCCCAGAAACAAGAACTCGCGGCGCGGCGATACCGTTGTTGCATTTTTCTCGTTACTTAGCTGTGTGACCATCGTTTATGACTTACTTACAATCTTTACATCCTTTAAATAGATAGATTTGTAGTTTATCACTAATTCCATTTCCGCCTTCTAAAGTTGAATCAGACTTAGGGCTTAGTAAAAGTAAGTAGTTTTTGTCGGGATTTAAGTTTTTCATGCAGTAGTTAATTTCTAATTGATTAAATTAATTAATTTGATTCTATATTGTGTCATTTTGTCTTTCTGTATTTTACCATATATTATGTAATTTTAATGGCATTTATACGTGCCACATAATACATAGGTAGACGCGAAGTGACATGAGAATAATAAAATGGAAATAACTTTAACAAAAGGTCGACGATTTTGTTACTGGATAAAAAGTATTCCTAACGTCAGCCTTGGCTGCATGATCTTAATACCCTTGTCTTTACCTTAAAAAGGAACATATGGAACAAAAACAAACATTCTATGTGTGAATCTAAATCTAATCCTGATGCATATTGCTATTAAAACTAATAATTCTTTTTTCCCAAAGGAAATGATGGTTAACATTTTACAAGCGTGCACATTTTATTTAGACATCAACTTCTATCACTCAACCATTGAAAAAGTCAAAGCGGAATTAATTTGTCTCACGTCTCTTTTAAAGGCTTGAACACCGAGTTAAACGTTGTTTTTTTGCTTGTTATCCGAAGAACCACTACTGTAAAAAACATTGTATAAGTTGCAACTTTCAAAACAAACATACAATAATATCAATCGAATGTGGATTACGAGAAAAAACATACCTTGTTGACAAATGTTATAATATTATTATGACAAAAATGTGATTAGTTCTAAATTTGTGTAATTACGTAGGTAGATAAACCTATAGTTTTCATTATTATTAGCTTAATGTCATCATTCTTATGGTATTTTGCTGTGGCGGACAGCTACGGAGTTACACGCCTTTTTTATGTTAGAAAAATAGGCAGTTCGAGCAATATAAAAAATTAAGAACAAATTTCAAGAATATAGTATCTTAACTTTGCTCTCCCAACACTTCTCCGATTGGGTTGTTTTTTGAAACGGTGCTAGTGTTTTGTCTTTCATAAGCGCCTTCTTAGGGCCTAAACTATATAAAGATTTTATTCGATTTTGATTACGAAATCTAGTTAGATAAAAAATGAATAAACAGACAACGACACATTGATTTTACATATAGATAGAGATGATTTTAATTAATGTAACCACAATATTATTTATGTAGATGAAACATAACGGCTTTTGAAATGAACTATTCGTAGACAAGGTCGGTGAACCGATTCACAATTAATAATATTTATAGCGGCTATAAATGAATTAATGATATCGAAATATTTAATGAATAATAGGAACTCAATTCGTTTCATGAAATGGAAATACTTTGAGTATTTCTTAGAATATACTTTTTTATCATCATACCTTGATATTTAAGATTTGAATATTCTTAATCTATAAAATACCTAAATAATGACAATGTTCACATACAAAATACCTGTATATTTCTATAATTGGTATTAATTTCTTAAATTAATATGGCTACCATGCAAAAAACGTAGTGCCGTTTTTAAATATCGTATGAGTATCTTTTATATATAATTATAAGTAAAATTTAAATCGAAAGAAAGAGGTGATAAATATATGCCTAATAGACTGACGACTATGCTTGCTCATAATAATTCCCAATTATTCATAGCACTAGCTTTTAAATAATCATTGGATAATAATGTTTTGATGGTGCTGTCCATTAATATAATTTGTTTTCGTGTGTTTTAAAATTAGTAAAATTAGGTTATGATGTGGCTGACATGACTTATGACTATAAAAGCCCCTAAAAAAAACTTAAAATAAAAAAAAATTTTTTTTTTTTACAAGGAACCCTTTTTATAAAAGCAATTATTCCATTCAGATGGTCTTAAAGAAGGTTGTTTACTATGACTACAGTTAATATTGATTGTGGAGTATGTGAGATATCCATGCAGAAATTATGTCTTTTGCTTGAATATTCTATTTTATAAAATGTTACCTACATAGGAACTGTAACTTCACTGATACGTGTGAATCGGCACTAATACGTGTGAATCGGCCTTAACGAACACGAAATTACATACGAGTGGCCAATATGGCGACTGCCATTTGCACTATTAGAATTTAACAAAATACTCGACAACCCGAATTTTGCGGATATAATATGTTGTCGACTCGAAATCATTATTTTTGTATGTTTTATTATTCAGGTAAAGTTTCAATCGAGTCTACCATACCCCTTGACCGAATTATTAATATAGATAGAAGATGACGCTGTAACAATATTATACTACACAAGAATTGTGTATTCTTACTACATAAGAATATATTATAAACTAGATGAGATAATGGCTGATGATGATAATTTATAATATGTAAGTATTTATTTATAAATATGCAAAAGTAAAACAGTTTGGTAGGTACCGTTTTCTTTCCTGGTTCTCGAAGTTTTATTGTTATCAAATAAATAGTTTTTGGAGACTGTTACATGTTTTTTCATTATATGTGAATTTCAATATTATATTTAATATGTGTTTACGTTGTGGTGATGAGAGTGATAACCCAGTGAGTTCTAGATCCGTATAAAATGATTTCGCATAACACAAGCATGTCTCCAACAGAGTTAAACGATCTATTCTTTGTCACGAACGAAAGTGTTGATTGAGTATTCGTTCCGTTTAGATCATGAATACAACTGCGGTTTATGTTTTATTGATATACCCATCTAGACTCTTACTCACGTATCTACTATTCAAGTGTATACATACTATCTACTTAATAAAAATAGTCTGATTAATTAGATATCTGATATGGATCTCGTAGATAAAATTGAACTTGTGTAGATGTACAAGTGATGAGTTTTAAAAGTTATTTATTTTCCGAAATTAATTTTTGTTAACTATTCTGTATTTTGCGTTTGAATAAATTTCGCCATTAGTCTAAATATAAATTGGTAACGCGACAATAAAACTCAACAGTTAATATTAATATATAATAAAGTCATGATTACGATACAAAATGGCTTCATGGTTGAAGTGGGTACGAGACGTATTAGCAAAACTCCAAACTGCATTAAGTGATCTGTGTACAAACAAATGAAAACTTCAAAAATCATGAAAATGTGTTGTGTCATTAACTCTAAAATCCCTCCAAGTGGTATTTCTCAAATATATTCATTGCACTATGGTTGCCCCTTTACAGTTTTATTATAAAGTAGCTGTGTGCCCCCGCGTCTTCGCCCACCTTTCATATATGCTTCACTGCGTTATTTAGTTTGTAAATGATGATTGGAAAATAACGTCTTCATGGTGCTGTCCATTGAATCGTTTTTTGTTTACAAGTTTTTTTAATGAGTTTTAATTTTTTTACGCGGAACCCTAATCATTTTCTTAAGATAAAAGTTACGCGGGGTAACTTCAGCTATTATGCCAAAAAAAGTCGCTTCAAAATCGGTCCAGCCGTTCCGGAGATTAGCCGGAACAAACAGAGAGGCAGAGAATTTTTTTTTAAATTGTGTTAATGGTATATCTATCTTATATACATTGATATACGTATTTAGTAAAACAAATATTTTTATATTACAAACAGACTGTTCAGTTTTATTTATTAGTGTGTCGAGTACCCATAAAAACGAAACAATAGAAAGACAGTAGGAAAACAATGGAAAGCTGGCGTAAACGCCGGGAAGGTGCTCAAGGGCTTAATATAGATAAGGCGTATTATAAGAATGGTTATTAGAAGTTGATTAGAGCCAGTAGTTTGTAGACTTGAATGCATGTTGATTGTATAGGGGACTGTAGATATTGTGGCGAGAGCCGCAGACAGAATTACCATCGTGATTGCTGCTATTGTGTTTCTTGTAGGTTTCTATGATAATAATTACATTGAAAACATTCTCATTTGTAACTGGAATGAATTTTAATTAATATTTTTTTTTATCTTTTCATACGTTAATGGCTTTGTGATAGTGTTACTAGAATGAGGTTGATCTTTCAGTTTATATTATTATAACACCTGTCTTAGTCAACTCATCTAGTATTATTTATTATGCTGCATTAATCACACAGTTACTTTGCATCAAGTAAGATTAAAGTCAAAATTTAGATCTTATTGTGTAACTAACAATTTTTTTTAAAATGTTTTTTATAGTCTTAACCCTAGGTACTCAACGTTGGTGATAACGCCGTTATGCGAGACTTTTGGGAGTGCAGATGAAGACCCAGAGAGAAATTAGTGGGCATTGAGATAGCCCAGAGGTGTGGGTAGATTAAAAAAAGGTGTAAAAACGGCAAAATTGAGAACTAGAAAAAAAACATATTCTCAAAGTTGGTTATGAGCACAATAAGGGAATTTCACTTGATGTTAAGTGATGACGTGGGTTTCGAATGGTAAATGCACTAAAGCCAGTACTTTAAGTTATGCTGCTGGAACTTGATGGTGGTAGTATTAGAAAATGCCCTACCACCATGATATGATTTCATGCTTTCTTTCACCGAAAACTTAGGATTATTATAGAATAGAAGAAGTGGATGTGGAATGCGACCACACTAATAATAACCCATCATTTTTACAATCTGTAGTTCTTAGGAGAATCCACTTATTATTTACAGCTATTAGAATTTAGGTTATTTTGAGATAGGTAATAAATAGCTGCCGACAGAGTGCAGCGAACATTTAAAATCAGGTGAAAAGCATATGTGTATATGTAGAAGCTTTAAATAATACAGTTAAATTCGTATGATAATTTAGCTTAGGAATTTAAAAGCCTTCTGAATACAGTAGTAAAAATATGGATTTTATAACAGTGTTTTGTTTATAATAACAGGTTGCGCAACTTTTCTTATTTGATATTGTAATGTAAAACTTTTTTTTTTCATGGCATTTTGAAGGAGTCCGTTGGTTAGAGTGAATACAATATAGACTTGCTGCTAAATTGTGGAAATTCGATAATAAGAATTGTTATGATTAGTATTGAAATTTATTAATGAGGGAATAGAATATTGGATTGAGACTACGCACATCTCACTAGAAATTATTATTAAGATCAAAAATTCAAGCGACACAACCTCTTTTCAATACGTTTCGGCATTAAGTATATCCCATTCATTCATCCTTCTTATGCATTCACTCATACTTCATTCCTTCACTCACATCTTACGTTCCGTTTCCTACATTAATAAGATTTTTAGTGTCTAATAGAAAATCTCATCTCATTCATCTCATTTTTACTTTCGTGTCCGACGCAACTTGTCTACCTCTTCCATTAATCTCAATTTGAAATCATGAATGTGAATGTGGTCACTCCGCTTCTAAGCTTATAATTTTTTACACCATCTATTAATCTTTTCTTTGGTCTTCCACTTCCCCTATAACTGCTTTTTTTTTTATAACGAAACGCTGATGCCCAGAAAGGTCTTGACAGCCTCATCGAACTTTAAGACGAGCGCAAGGGCACCAAAATAGTCCGAAAATCAGCTTGAGTTGCTTGCTACCCGTGATAAATTTCCGCGGAATAAGCCCCGCGCTTACCGAACGGTTAATAAACCTGTGAAGTAAAAAAGGTCCCTTGCAGAACCTATGTGTAAATTACGTGTAGTGTGCAAGTAAGTGTATGCAGTATGATGCGTGTTTGCATTAGGACAGGCGCCTACTCCTTAACTTCTCAGTCACTGGTGACATTTTGAAACTTCCTCTAATATGCTTATTCCTTATCTTGTCCATTCTTGTAATCCCACACATCCATCTCAATATTCTCATCTCGGCTGCTTGCAGTTTCAAGATGTCAAGTTAACAGGCCAGATCAATGTAGTATTAATTGAATACCTGATAAATAAATAATAAACGAAGTACGAAGGTTAAAGCCTCTAAAGTGGAATGGGTATTTGAATATTTTATATAATACTTTGCTTTCACCTCATGACCAATGTTTCATGTTATTATAACTGAAAATATATATAAGAAAAAAACTTTTCCCAAAAATTTGTTTATTGATAACACTTAAGCTCATTAAAAATTATTAAACTAAAATTAATCAACAAAATCGATTTTAAAATAGAGGTGATATATCTTTATCGATGCCCATTTATAGATTAATATTTAATAATACATATTTGAAGCGATTATGCATCGGCTCTAGTTTTGTAGAATTCCAAGCAAGGTTCTATCGTAATTCAGTTTTGATTGAAGGAAAACTGGATAAAACCGTAGTATAGTGATATATTTATAAGACCAGCCTTGATAGCTAATTCATTCAAGTCCCAAATCTATCGTCAAGTACCGCTAGCTACTTGAAAGTTACTTAGTTTCCTAGAGTTTGTAAACCAAATTAGTTAACTTATCTTAGATTCGGCGATGACTTATTCCGCATCGAAAAAGTAACTTCCTTGCAGTTATCATATTCTGTAACGAGCTTGACTATTCAATAACGGGAAATTTTGTAATGAAACTATAATATCCACTATATTGTCTAATACTCGCTTGATTAGCTATCAGCTTCAAGTTTTATAATCTGTAGCAAACCTATAGGTGTGTACCGGCAGCATCATTTGATAGCCGGTACTTTAGTTACTTAGTGTGTTTATGATCTTTGATCACATTATCATTTAATATCAGATGAGATTAGATCCTGTAACAATATAATCTATATACTAATAAATAAAATCGAAGTGTCTGTTTGTAACGTAAAAATAATATTTTTTACAAAATACATATGAATGTATATATGATACCTATACCAAAAATGCAATTTGTCAAATTTTTGTCTGTTTGTAACGGATAATCTCCGGAACAGGTTTACCGATTTGGGCGGGACTTTTTTGTGAGATAGCTGAAGTTACTCCGCATAACTTAGGCTACTTTATTTTTTCGAAAATAATTCGGATTCCGCGTGAAAAAAATTAATACTCATAAAAATGGAATAAAATCCGATTTAATGCACAGTTTTACGGCAGGTATTTGAATTTGTAAGAAATGTCTTTACTTAATCTTAGTAGCGAAAAAAAGAAAAATAATTAAGGTCCCGTATAGAAAAAAATTGAAAACTTTATTACGCAGTGACAAATTTATGACACGCGGGCGCAGCCGCGGGCATACAGCTAGTAGTTAATAAGTCTATAATAATTGTAGTATAATTTGAAAGTGGAGTAACGTACAAAACCAACACAGATGTTAAGCGGGCTTACTTTGACAACTCCGTCTTGAGGCTTAGGAGTGTTGTAATTGTTTCTCGTGAAACTTTGTTCAACATCTCTCTCACCAAGTTTCGAGTGCCGATTCCATCGGCTTTACAATACTTTGATGAACCAAGTCACGTTTCTACGGTTTGACATATTTCCAACAAAAATTCTTACCGGCTTATCAGTTACTCAAACAATACATGTAGTTCTTATATAAATTAAGCTAGTTATGAGCCCGCGGCTCTGCCCGCGTTTTATATATTCTTCACTGCGTAATATACTTTTTAAACAATTTAATGGTAAGTTTTCATTTGACAATCGTTATGCGAAGCGATGATAGCGCAGTTGTTTGGTAACTCTACAACCAGTCTGAGGTTTCGTCTAAGGGAAACATCCTCAGGATACCATAGCTTGGCATTTTCTAATAATGCGGTAGCTCACTTCCCCACCCCCTCTCGCCCCTCACCACCATCAACATTTTCATGCATTTTATTCACAATCAAAACATAAATATACTGCGTAAATGTAAATTTTATTATTTACCAGCTGGTGCCCGTGGTTCCGCTCGCGTCTCGTATGTTTTTTAGGTGTGAGTGCAAAAACAAATGAATGAAGATAATTGAGATAGTTTTGTTTTTTTTTTTGTTAGTGGAAAAAATGTACATACGAGTGATGTGACGATGGAAGTACATCATGTTCAAATGTAACTACACTAGTTTAATCCTTAATCTTACTCTACTATGTAAGTAGTCGAGTACTTACTACTGTCGGGACAATTAGAAAACTTTAGAACTCGGTTTTCTTAAGTCGAAACTTGTTACGTATCTCTATACCTACTATGGTAATGTGTAGTTAGCTAATGAGTTAAAGTTTAATGAAACACTTTTTACTCTCTACAAACGGTTTCTCCGTTAAATTTTTTTTATGTAATAATTTTAGGAAATAAATGGATCATTATTTCGTATTGATTAATTTTAGAACGAGATTTATCGTTGTTATATTATAGTTGGAATATTATGGGTTATAATATTACTTCCAAAAGTCATGGCGATCGCAGTCAGATGTTCGTGGTTCTCACAGGATGCTGCTGCCCATCCTCTTAGTCGCCTTTTACGAAACCATAGCATAAGTGGTAGGGCATTTTCTAATAATGCTCGCCTGGATAGGTTAAAAACCTGCCGCCAAATACCAATAGGTGTGTTCCGGCAGTATCACTTGAGAGCTAGTACCTCCAGGCTTAGTGTGTATACCATTTTGAACCACATCGTCACTTAACATCAGGTGAGATTATGGTCAAAGCACTGAGCCTTTTCCGTATAAAAAAAAGATACGAGTTGGTACTATTCTTACCCGGCTATATATATAATTTATATATTATTTATTTTATAAAAATATATTACATAGCCCAACGGCTTATGTCTCATGTAATTAATTTAGTTGCAAGCTTCCCGACTTTCGTTTTTTGTGCGCGGACCAAAAACGTTCTTTCCATGAAGTAATCTGTAAAGTCCATGTCCCAAGAGTTCTATCGTAAGGATTTAAATGATTTTCCAATTTATTGTTAGAAATTTAGAGATAAAGATGGTAAATACTCCGAATAAATAGATGTATTTTATCCGACAAACAAAAATTGTTTTATTGTTTCTTCATGTAATGGCAATTTTATATCATAATCCTTAATATAATGTTATAAATTTAACATTTATTTTTAATATTACAATTTTGTTCCAGATTAATACGGCGGCATAAAGGCTAAATTGATGGTGAGTAGGTTACAATAACAAAGTATATATTAAAACCAGAGACCATAATATATCTATTATTTAAACATAAATAATACAAATTGCTTTAGTGCTTCTCAAATACACATATAAATTGCCATATCCTTGAATGTTATATGCAACTATTAATTTAAATTACGATTTCATTACTGATCTAGATGAGTTGTTATAAAAATAGGACAAAGAAAAAATGTATACTAAATTTCTATTTATAAAACATATAAGTGTTTTAGTTAACATACCTTTAATATTGAGAATAGACAAGATAGAGTAACTTTTCAATAACTTACGCGGGCAATATGGATGAAACATGGAGCGTGAAGTACATAGGAGACAATATGAGCCGTACGTAACGGGTTCATGGCATTGTATGTTATCTAGCGAGCGTCCATATTAGATCAGTGGTTCCCAACCAAAGGCCACTTTGATTTCATGTTGATAAGAGGGACCGCTGTGAATAACAAAAACACCGAAATTAAAATTGTACTAAAAAGTTAATTTGATTAATATTATTATTATTTTACTAAAATATCCTTTGAATTTATGTGATTTTTAAGCTTGCATTAACTTGATAAGTTTGATGATCCTTGGACAGCTCAAGCTATTTAATCGACTTCCACGCACTTCAACCCAACCGAGCTTGCTACTCGCCTGTCGTGAATTTCGAGGACCATATTTTTGCTACTGCGGACCACTGATTGGGAACCATTGCACTCGAATAAGAGTTGAAAATCTTTCGAACTACTGTATATATACTTATTAAATTGTGTAATAAACATGTATTATAAGATTTGGATTTACTGTAAACCAGTTAGTTAAATACTTAAGACCGTAATATGAATTTCTACATTTATTAAAATCTGTATCATCTGTGTCAAAATTCAGTATTTTGTGATGTTGACTGTTTACATTAATTAATTAATTTACCAATAGTGTAAATATAAAATTTGAAATCTTTTACTTATAAAAATTTTTACACTAGATAAATCATATGGGAAAAATTATGGTGATTTGATCGAAATAATTTCACCTAGGTATACCTAGGTACCTAGGTATGCGCCTATGAAATTTTCTGGCGTATAGCAACGTTCAAATCAGCCAATTGTTGTTGGTAGCGGTCACTATTAACGGTTTGACCTGGTTGTAGAAAATCATTCCCGTGGGTTTTAAGTGTTTTCCTAGGGTCTGACGATCATCATTCAATTGTTCCGCGAGTTGTTCTTGCATTTGACCATCATCTTCGTTCAATAATGCTTCCAATTCGGCGTATTTAAACTTTTTCGGTGGTCTTCCACGTTCTTCGTTTCTCACATCAAAACCACCACTTTTAAATTTCTTGAACCACTCATTGCACTGTGTGCGACCGAGAGCATGCTCACCATAACCTTCCACCGTAGCTTTCGATGCGACTCAGAAGCGTTTTTCTTCAATTTATAACAGAAAATCAATGATGTCCGCAAATCGTGTTTGTAGGCACGAAATTTGACATTCCTACGAGCGAAAAGAAATACGTTGTCGTATGAAACTTGACAAATTGTGAACTTAATATTGTTGACAGATGATAGAAGAAGTAAACATGACATTCAGTACAGTTTTCAAATTCATACGTACTCGACCTTTAACCGCTAATGTTGTTACCGGTTTCATAAGCGCATACCTGGAAATCAGTTCGCAAAACCAGTAAATGTTTAGTAAGGGTAATAAATATTGTTGTTATTACTATAAACGCATTGATATACAATACATTAATTAAATTATTAACCAAAGCGAGAGAAAATAAAAAGAAAATATTAATTGGTTTTGTGAAAAACCGTGTCGTGCTGGTGAAGAATAATACCACCCATATATTCCCATGGGTGTCGTAAAAGGCGACTGAAGAACATTAACTAAGGGATGGGCAGCAGCATCATCTGAGTACCAAAACACCTAACTTCGATCGCCAACCTGCCTGCCAAGCGTGGCGGTTTTGGCAATCCTCCCCCCCAATCATGTGACCAGCAATGGACGTCTAATGGTTGAATGTGAAAATAATAAATAAATATTGTGATGATTTTGTAAATTACATTTTGTCTAACTCTTAGCTTACTCGGACAGCTCTATAGAAATCTTCCGTAAATTGATTTAACCTCTTCATCTTAAGATATTCGAGAAGGTACAACGCTGTTTGTGCACGTTTGATAGATGTAGAGAATCTCTAGATTCAAAGGCGGCGGGGCTGAAACAATTTAATGAGGCTCTATTAATGAGGGTTGGAGGGAAAATTACTAGGGAAGCATAGTGCGTGGGATTCCTTAAGCAAATTGGTGTTTGTTTTAAATTAAAAGCAGAATTATTTATTTACTATATTATAATAAGGCGTTGTTTTCCTTTATACTTATATCACTATAAAATCAGCACTTACAAGTGTATCAATAATTTTAAATTTTAAACTTTTTTAAAGAATATTATAGCCGTTTATATATTCAGGATTTATTTATAACTAGCGGACTTCGTCTACGTGTTTTGTCTTTATTAAATGTGGGATATCCTTATTTTGTTTTTATTATTTTTTTTTTATTTTGTTTCCTATCTGTTACCGAACGCCAAATACTTTCAGTACACAAAATAAAATTCAATTTTTTTTTTATTAATATTCCAATTATTTTGATAATTTTATTTATATCCCATCAACGGCTAATTAACTATTATAATATGATAATTAACTATAATTAGTGCTTTTTATGCACACAAAATTTTATCAAAATCGGTCTACCAGTTTTAGAGTTAATGCGCCTTTGAGTAGAATTTTTTCATAATTACTTTTTTAATATCCGATTCGAGATTAGCAATGGATAAAATAGACATTACAAAATAAATGTACAGACAAAATTTCAGTATTATTTTTAATATATATTACAATAGTGAGATTATTTATGGAGAGAATGAAATTAATAATTATTGCAGTGAAATCGCTTTAGCCCCGTTCAGCGATCTTTGGTAGGGGAAAAACTTATAAATTCGCGTCATCTATGACGTCAGCCTTTAGCGAGATGCTACAGTCTGTCAATTATAAGAAGGTGTTTTTAAATGAACGCTTTTGCGTTTTCGCATCTATAATCTTTAAAGTTAAATTATGGTTAAAATTTACATCGAAAATATCAAATCACATAATAACAGACACAGAGAAAGATGCGCAAAAGATGCAAGAAAGCAATTTTTTTGCTACGTGTATATTTCTATGATCTTTTTAGGAAAATTAGCCGCAGTTTCAACCTGGATCGAAAGACTAACTTCATTATGCATGGCCATACCACATCAGATAAGGATACAAAAGCAATAGAAGAATTGGTTTCTTTGGTGCTAACACAATTTAGTTATTTTAGTCACATGTTTGCTAACACAACCGGTAAACACTAGACAGTCGATTACCACCACCTAGAAAAATTTAAAGTTTGAATGTTATAATGTGTTTGATCATTTTTTTTTAGGATTTGTGTCTTGACATGCCTTTTTCTAGTATTCGCTTGTTCATTATTACTTTTAACCTGAAAATTAGGGCTCGTTCAAGTATTGGGCAATCATTGGCATAATCGGATAAAATTACCTGGTTAAATTGGTAGGATGTGTGTAAAATTGGTCTAATGTGAAACGCCGGGAATACACACTGAAACTCCACGGTGCCGTCTGTCGTCATCGCGGGGCAATACCGCACCCTGCGCCATTCTGACGGCAGCCCGACCTCTTTCAAGTCATCCTACCAAAACACATGTAGATAAATTTAAAAACTTGAAAGTGGCAGCTAGTAATGGTAGAAGTGGTGAAATGTAGGCTTTAGAAAACGCCCTACCATGCCAACCCATGCCAATTTTAAAGTCATGATGATATTACAGTTTAAAAACTTTTCCTAGGTTTTGCCATTATTAATTTCATCCACATGTTCCGTAAATTATTTTGTAATATAAGACAAATTTATAGAAGAAATGTTACAATTACTGGAAATAATATTTTGATGAAAGAAGTAAAGTAAAAGGGGCAAACCAATTTCAGCCTTTTTAGAAACGTTAGTTCAATTAATGCAATTTAAGTAGTAAACTATATTAAAATAGGTTTAAGACTTCACACGGGGCACTATCTATAAGGAAGTTTTGCACATGAAGAAAAGAGAACCTCCAAATTGTGATACGTGTAAAAAGTTAATTATGAATATAACTTACTGATGGGGCGTGCCAGAAATAAAACTGAGAGAGAAATCTATTTGGGCATTCTAAATTAAAAAAAAAAAACAGAACTTAGGAATTTATCCGAGTATTTTAGCAGAATCTTGTACAAATGAAGCAAAGAGGTTATTTGATTTAGGAATATTAACTCATCAGCAGAACTTACGTAGATAAAATATATGTAGCTAATAAGTTCCTATGAATAATAGCTCCCAGAAAAAAATTAAATAAAATTAGACAAATTTATAAAACAATTAAACAAAATAATAATTGACATTAAATATCTGAGTCTCTTACTCATACTGTACATAATTCGTTGTAGTTTATTTCTAAATGTAATTGAAACTTTTAGGTGTAACTTTCTTGTAAAAACTCTCTCGTAACGACTCATCCATTTACTCGGGGGTATCCAATGTTATTTTAGGATCGGTCGAGTCATATTTGAAATAATATTGTATAACTTTGCAATAACATTCATAAATGTAAAAACATCTTGAACTATCTGAGTATGATAGTTTCAATTATATTTGTGGTGTTACTAGCAAACGGTAATTTAGTGATATTGATATTTCATTGATAGTTGTTTTATTTTTGTTGAAGGTTTTGTCAGTTACCACATTTTTTGTTCTATCTTTGTTATTGATTTTCCAGTTTAAGCCGGATGCTATTTTAAGAATATTACGTAACTTTGTAACAGTAAAATCCGTTGGTTGAAATTTCTACCGTAAGAATAAACTATCATAAATTAATA
Source organism: Samia ricini (assembly GCA_014132275.2). NCBI lineage: Eukaryota > Metazoa > Arthropoda > Insecta > Lepidoptera > Saturniidae > Samia > Samia ricini. The sequence goes on from AP028162.1 coordinate 4,996,767, forward strand.
AAAAAAAGTAATCATTTCAATTTTACACATCAATTTAAATCTACTTATCTATATGTTATAAAAATTGCAAATTTCATATTTAAAGAATACTTTATTAAGTGTCTTGTAGGAAAATAAATAGAAGACTGACTTCATTTTTATCTGTATCAGAGAAAATAAATATAAAGGTTGGCGACTTCATTTTGTCCTCTTTTCGAGAGGTATCGTTGGATTCTTGCCGGTTCGTTGGCAGAGTAGAAAACGGATTGCAGCTGAAATCTAGCGTAAACAGATTTATATCAGTAGTAGAGATTTTCGTGTAGTAAGAAACTAGGTTTTTTCATCTAAATTGATTAGATATATTTTTAAATCAGTTTCGTAATCGGACAAATCGGAATTATAGTAATCTGATAATATAATATATATATTTTTTACGTATTCAAGTGTACTTTTCCTTTGGAATTATCCCATTATGTAAAAATGTAACCACTATTTAAAAAATCTTGTTTTAATTTAGCTTGTACAGTGACTAATGGATAGAGTATCTTATCTAGTGACTAGAATACAATTTATATACATACTAACCGTGCTTGCGGTTTCGCTCGTTTCTCATATTTCTATTATAACGAATAATCGTAACATCTTAACGTAACATCGTTTTTTAATATTTTATTTGAAAAATATGAATTTATTTTAAAGTTTGAGAAATGACTAATTAAATACTTTAAACCGAATTAACATTCTAATATTTAAAATTATTGAAATGTAATTCGTGGAAAATCGAGTATCGTTTTAATTTATTACTTTTTAATTTATTTTCTACTAGCTGTGTGGCCGCGGCTGCGCTCTCGTTTTATATATTCTTCAGTGCATTTCATTTTTTATTCGGTACCCTAATTTTTTTTAGTACTAAGAAAAAGCAAAAACATTTTTCATAAATTAAAACTGTGCATTGAATCAGATTTTATTCCAATTTTATGACTTTTATTTTTTTTTTTTACGCGAAACCCTAATTATTTTCTAAAATTCAAAGTTACCCGGAGTAACTTCATCTAAATACAAAAAAAAAATCTGTCAAAATAGGTCCAGTCCAGTCCAGTCCAGTCGTTTCAGAGATAACACATTACAAACAGACAAACAGACAAAAATCTGTCCTTGGTATAGGTATCGTAGATACATTTGTGGCGTTCCGCCTTTCTTGTATTAATATAATTACGTTTCATATTTGAACTCTTTTACTTTAATAGTGTATTAGATACTCTTTGCTGCAGGACGCTATGATAGACGCCGAAAAAACATTATGCTTATAAAACAATACGTCTTGTCAATACATGGTATTACATGGTCTTACATTGTAAAATATATATACTCATTCTGTATTTTTGGTATTAATTAAAAGCAGTGAGTCAATCTACGGTGTTCTATTTTAACTCCTCCGTCGACAAACTACACGGTACCTCCGGGTAATAAATCGCCAAACATTCATAGCTATTTAGTAAAAAAAAAATTACATTACAAACAGACACTTCAATTTTATTTATTAGTGTAGATAAGAAATAATTGATTTACACGGAACAATTTTATTTTGTTTTATCAGAAGATATATTTTTCGATAGTTTCTTTGTTCCAAGTCCAGTTTGTTCATAGCAATGGCACACGTAGACATGCCTTTCTTAGTAACTGAAATCGATCAGTTTTTACTAAAATTTAATATAGATGATCAAGTTTTATGAATAATTTAAAAATGAGGTGATCTTTTCGTTTATATCATAAATATTTACAAGTTATTTCTTAGAATATACTTTTCTCTGTGAGTCCGTCTATTGTCTAGTCTGTAAATTTTTACTATACACCAAAATAAACAAATCTAAAACTATGTAAAGTTTCTCGTGAACTGTTCTCATTGTAACATTTTCAAATAAGAAATTAGCTTTAATTATTGAAGTAATACAAGTCGCTGAACATTTTGTATATATACGTACCTATATATTTTTAAACGACTTACATTACATATGTGAAATTATAATAAGGGATTATAACTGAAACTAATAACGTAATGTAACGTGCATAATTTTATCTACGATTAAAATAAAACGTACTGGTTAATTCCCCAAACAATTTGTTGATTAAAAACCTAGAGACAGCGTGAATACAATAAAAAAATAACAAAGATCACCGGGCACAGCGTCGCTGTAAAACGTTACAAAATATACGTTACCTACTGGAAAATTGAAAACGGATGCAGTATCGGCACTCAAAGTTACACGTGTCGGGGGAGCCTTTGTGATCGAGAGGGTATCATCATACGAGAGAGCTTTCTTGTCCTCGTCAGCCCCCATCCCCTCCCCTGAGGGGATGATGTTGCAAATTGAAAAATGGGGGTGCGATGCCGCTATGCAATTACCGTGTTATATCCAAAGTGAAACATAGGTGTTTACATTTCATAAACATTTACCTTTTATAAAAAACGCGACATTTCTCTGTCTGCTACTGTCTTGTACGTTAGTTGGCTTATAATTCGAAAACCACAGAACGCATAAACATGTTTTTTATTATTATTGTTTTTTTATTTGACTAGGTTTTAGTCTATATAAATATTGTTAGACTAGATAATTTATGGAAAAAGTTATCGAGAATAATAATAGTCAATGAATTAGATAAACGATTATGTCGCTCGTAATGTGTTATAAAATCATAGAACCGTAAAATTAAAACTATCGTTTTTTACGTAATTGAAAATCATTTGAGAACTATAATTTTTTATTTTGACGTTACGAAAAATATTTATTTGGAAGTTTACAACGCGCTAAACAGATTGAACTAAAACAACGGAGATTATTGCAAAGTCGAAATGTCCATTGTTAATATTAACCCTTTAACGACCAAGGGAAACATTTTTCCCCAGTGGAATATTGGTGACTGTATATTTAATTATAATTGACTTTAAAATTTCCCCACAAAATTCTAAATAAGCTATAGTTTCTAACGCATTATTTTATGATTTTCTTACACCTCTTTTTAAGTGGAGGAATGTATTTACGCATTTTCATATATACCCTACGTTTAAAAAACTAAAATAAAATTTACTCTCTGCTATCTTATGGTCCTGAAAGGGTTAACCCCTCGAGCACTTATCTGGCGTTTACGCCAGCTTTCCATTCTTTTCTTATTGTCTTATTTTTATAGGTACTCAACACATTAATATTAGCCAAGTGATCGGAATTGGACCATAATCATTATTGAAAATGTGATGTAAAAAAATCCTTTCTCCAATTATGATTTACTTCATTTATTAGAATCAATTAGAAAATAATGGTATCTATTCTAAACTGCGTATGAGAACGCTTCTATTGAAAAACTAATAACATTAAATTCATAACCCATGGATATGAGATAACGTGACGTAATTATAAATGAAGTTGGCTGAAATACCGATACTGTAAATTACCATAATTAATAATATTGAAACAGCTCGACTGGCCAGTATAATATGTGCACAGTCATAGACTAAATATACGTTTGAATGTTTATCCACATTGTTTCTGAATATTATCTAGTCTTTTTATATATCACCATCTACAAAATCGTCTTTGATTACCACCTAAATCAAGTTTACAGTTATTACGTTAGGTTAGATAGCGAGTAGGTAACTAAGTAACTAAATAACAGTAATTTTGTTCTAGATTCTCTAGGGATCAATTAATTTTGTTGTTGGAAGTCTCTGGTTAGGGATTTGAAGGTTAGTTCGCTAGTACGTTTAACAAAAAACCTCTTTTCTATTTTCTGTGTCAAAAAGGAGGTTTACTCTTTGTACCTAGAGTATAAAAAAGTATAAGTAATCCATTTAAAAAGCGAACCTTTTTCTGTTTTTGAAACTGTTTTAACAGGGAGACTTGCCTTTGGTGGAGGAATTGCGACGTTTTTTTTTCAATTCAAGCCGTTCTATTTTTTTTGAGTCTCTCGTAGACCCTTGTAAAATTGATATATTATGGGAGATATTTATGTATTGCTTATTTCTTATACATACATAGTACCTACTCTGCCTATGTTAATTTTTGTATTAATTTGTATCGTAATTAATATAAATAACAAATTTTGCATCTTTTTAAAAAAGTTTTAAATTATGCCTCACTGGAATTCTTAGGGTTATTTTGGTTTGTCATGTATACATTGTGTATTATATAGATATTGAAAGTAATGCATTACACAGAGCGTGAATTCTGAAATCCCACAACTCCTTTGGAACACTTTAACTAAGGGCCGCCGATGTGTTGGAGCTCTGAATATTAGTAAAATAAGTCGTCCTTAAACAACTTGTATTCATGACCATAATATTTATATATAAAATAATGTATATTTTATGTTATTTACGTATAAGATGTAAGTATGTCTGTCTTGTAGGTATTAATAAACTATTCACCGGGATTTTTGGCGGGATCTCAGTCTGTCATATAACAGTTATTGTCTTCAATTCATTGTCTTACTTTACCCAATATTGGGTAATTTCGGTGGCATTTTATATTAGTAATTGTGCACGGCTGAAGTGTATTGGAAATAATGACGCGAAAGGATTATTCTGAGGTGCCACGAAAACCCCCTGGAATGTTCTAACAAGATGAGGCATCTGTTCTGCATTCGCTCGAAAAGTTTCCTATCTAACATTTCTTTTATTGGTGTGGTATTGGCATGTAGGCTCAGCTGGTAAATAATTAAAAAATCTTGCTTCACTAATTTAAATAAACACCTTGTGAAACATACATATCTATACTAATAAATAAAATGGAAGTGTTTTTTTTACTACATATATATGAATGTACATTTTTGTCTGTCTGTTTGTTCCGAGTAGTTTCCGGAACGGCTAGAACGACTTTGACAGGAGTTTTTTTTTCATAGATAGCTGAAGTTAGTTCGCGTAACTCGTTTTTCGAAAATAATTAGGGTTCCACGTAAAAAAATTACAAATCATGAAATTGTAAATAAAATCCGATTCAATGCACAGTTTTACTGGCAGGTATTGGAATCTGAGAGAAATATCTTTACTTTATGTTATATAATTAGTATTCTGTATACAAAAAATTAAAAACTGTATAACGCAGTGAAAAATATATGAAACACAGCCTCAGCCGCGGGCACACAGCTAGTATATCGATATTATTTGTACGTAAATCGCACGATCGAACTAAATACCTATGGTGTTCACTACATACCTTGTTCGTGTAACAGGAATGAGTCTTTTTATATTCCGTGAAGGCAAAAGGTAGCAATGGTAAGTCAAGTTGAACTGTAAGAGGGTCACGGCTGTGCACGTCTCGTCGGCTTGATCGAGAGTGACGCGGCCTCATGCCGTAGGAGGAAAAGAGGGTACGAAATACTTACTCTACAAACTTCATTTAGAGCGGACACGCGACGTTAGACGTCTTTTTTTTTGCACGCAACATTTACAGTATTTATGAGAATGGAAAATATATTGGGTTATTGAATTTTTTTTGTTACCTATCTTAGATATTTTTTATTTATTATTTGATTCACAAACCAGTATGATGTGTGTTTTTAAAAAAATTAACATAGCTTACACACTACAGAAAGTACATAGCGTACTAAATTATACTTTTAAAATTAAGTAATTTATGCTCCAAAACACGATTTCAATTTACCTTGGTGGTAATTAATAAGCAATCAAAAATATCGAGGAGGTGTCTGATATTATTGTAACAAGAGAACATTCGAGATAGGGTGAATGTTGACCTACGTTCGCCTTACAGTGTGGCGAAATAAAGGTTTTTCTATTGCTGACGCGACTAGCTGAACGTGGTATTACAAAAGTTAACCTTTTTAAGTAACTCCTCGCAGTCAATAATACCATGAACCAACTTATAAAAAATGATAACTTCAGCAGCTGTTCGGTTAACATACAATGTTTTCATTTTATAAAAGCTCAGCCTAGAATCATAAGACCTTAGCGATCTGCATTTGTTGGTAAAATAACTCAATAGAAAAATATTGTAGTTGTGCCCGGTGTGCGTTGAAATGTCGTAGGAGTTTTTTTTTTTTTTTTGCGAGAAACCATTGCGAGCGTACGCAAAACAATTGAAGACAAGCGAGCATAGAGGACTAACCTTAATTTTAGTTTTATAAAGACTCAATATTGCAATAAAGAATTACAATTAAAAATAATAATTGATCAAATTTTTCTAATAAATCCATATGTATCAAAGTAGATTTGGTTATACCATTTATAACTCAAGAAGTTGTTGTTTTTATGATCTTTGATTTGTTGAATTTGTCTCCGTCCCTAATAGGAGAAAAGTTATAAAAGCGACTGATAATACCACAAAAAAATATAATGTTTTATGATATCTCGAGTACGGATTGACTGATTTCGATTAAAAAAAATTCTGGTAAAAAGTTCACCGGGACACCTTTTTTTTTTTTTTTTGACGGGGGGAAATGCATTTACGCACTACCCTTACCTATTGTATTAGTGTCCCCCAATACAACAGGTAAGGGGGCACGGAGTGACGAGTTCCGTGCCAGTGTGGGACTCACCCGGGCGTGAAGCGCCCGGAAATACCCACTAAAACCCCCCGGGGCCGTCCGCTGCATTTGGGATAGGGGCGACACGGGGTGGCTTTCGCAAGCACCGCGTCGCCCCCTGCAGCGAACCCACTGGGCCTCGTCGTGCAATGGCCCAGCGGGGATGGGGGAGTATACACATTTCTCAACCCCACCTCTTCGCCCACCTCTCGAAAGAGGTAAGACCGAGTATGGTCTACAATCCAGGGGGCGAGATAAACTCCTCGCCCCCCAATAAAATGGAAGAAAGGGATAGGTCAGTGGCGGGCAAAGAGATAGGGGAAGAAGCCTCACCGGGACACCTAGAATACAATTAAAAAAAAAATTAAAAAAGGATAACCCTCGTCAAAATGAAACCTTCTTGGTTCTGAAAAAAGTAATTCATACGATTCACTTACAATGGTTTTAATCCAGTAAATGGATAAAAATAAAACTATTAAAAAATATTATATACTGAGAGAGTGTATGAGATGTATTAAAATTGGGTTTTCAATCGTAACTCATGTATAGTTGAGTTGTAATCGAACTTCATATCGTCGGATACACGCTCCGACGGGCGCGCCCATCCGGCTTGTTCCGGATATTGCCTGCGAGACATCTACTACTACAATCTGACACATAGTAGGACTTAAATAGCATTCGCTTCATTCAACAGTTCCGTTCAGCTTGTTTCTTATTTGAGGATCGTCCAATAATTAATTCCGTGGTGTTTTTAACAACTTTTTAATAAATCCTTCTCTTGAGTTCATACGTGATGAGATTTTAGATGAAAAGGTAATTTTAGAATTTTTTGTTTACCGTTGCTAGGTAACGACGAATGAAGCTCGTGAACCGGTTTTTGATTCAGATATCGCGCGTTAAACTAAAAACTATATTCACGTGACATTTCACTGTATATACACCTCCCCTCTAGTGATGTTTCGTAATTTTTTTTGAACGCCCTTTTTCTTTTACGGGGGGAAATGCATTTACGCACTACCCTTACCTATTGCATTAGTAAGACCGAAGTCCCCCAATGCAATAGGTAAGGGGGCACGGAAGGACGAACTCCGTGCCAGTGTGGGACTCACCCGGGCGTGAAGCGCCTGGAAATACCCATTAAAACCCCCCGGGGCCGTCCGCCGCATTTGGGATGGGGGCAACACGGGGTGGCTTTCGCAAGCACCGCGTCGCTTTTTTGAACGCCCTACCCCTTTCGAGCCGCACTTGATAATTGAACGAACCCTTAAATATATGAACATGAAATGCAGTCCAATGGAGGGTATATCGCTTGATAATGGGTCGATCGATTTATCTATAATAAATTATTTAGAATGGTCATCATAGTCCGAGTAAGAAAAATTTACACAGTAATTTCGGTTACAAATAAAAGTGCTTATTTATAGATTTTTGTATGAACTAGAGGTACAACACAAATAAATTCATTCACACTTGAACAGAAATGTTTGTAATTAAATAATTACTACGAAGTAATGTCGATTACTCGATTACTCATATGATTACTTATCTTATTTCCATATATAAAATTTTCAATTCTTGTTAAGCTCTCAAATGCCTGTGATATGTAAATTTAGAAACAATGGGCATCCAGGATTTGTGTATTAGTTAAATCGATTGAAAATACGATTCCCTGTCAAAATAGAAACATTTAATTTAGAGATGGCAGAAGTACATTTTACAAATTAAGAGTCTGCTGTTTTTGTAAACATTGTTAATCACACATAAATATGTGATGAAATAGAACTGTGAAATAATATTTAACTTCAATCGATAAAAGTTATACATATAAATAGGTTTGTGCTCTAGAAATTTAACTATTTATCTTTTATTTCAAAACGGGAAAAAATATCCAAGCTAGTAACTTTTTTTTTAATAAAATTTTTATCGTGTACGTTATTGAAATGTGATAACGTAATCGTAAAGGGTTGAAAATGTGATATTTTATTCCGAACAATTTATTTCATACAATTAATAAAGGTGAGCCGGTTAATAAATTTATGAAACATATTATTTTACAGGGATTTTGATATTCGTGTTCAGTAATTTGGAATAATTCTGGCCAACCGTTTTCGGCTTACCATAATTCGTTCAGAATTCGAACGACTTATATTTTTGTATTAACGAAGCATAGTTAAAAAAAATATATACCTCTGTAGCAACTGTTTAAAAATATTATGTGTTGCAGTGAACTGAATTAGACTGTAAATAAATCCTCAAAAAAACCGGAAAAATATGTTCATTGTCTATACTCTATACATATAAAAAAAACTTTTTTAATTAACCCCTTGAGCGCTTACCTGGCGTTTACGCCAGCTTTCCATTGTTTTGCTATTGTCTTCCTATTGTCTTATTTTTATGGGTACTCGACACATTAAAAACAATACCGACTTCAAAAGAATACACTATAAAAATGCACTAAAAGTCAATAAATAATTACTTTATTAATCTGCTTCGTTAATTTTGAAATCGGTTCCAGGTTGTGGAAAACAAAGTGGCGTAAATTTACGTCGCCAATTATACTCAATTATGATTAATTGTTCTTTAAAATCAGACCTTTATTACGCATAAGCGTACATATAAATGTAATTGTGATAGCTAGCTGGCACCGACTCCAAAATTAACGAAGCAAATTAATATAGTAATTATTTATTGACTTTTTAGTGAATTTATATAGTGTATATTTACTTTAATATACTTTAATTTATTACTATACTTTACTTAATTTAATATACATTTGAAGTCGGTTTTGTTTTTAATTAAAAAAGTTTTTTTTCTACTTTTTAGCTTAAGTATGTACTGTTAGGTATAGCTTTGAAGCCTACTTCGTAGCTTTGGAAACAAATATATGAAACATGTGTAAGTGTCTATAATATACCAGGGTTTTTCTCAATTTCCCTGTATCCCGCTGATCAGATTCCGGTCTGGCGTAAATGGGTCCCTGTGAAGTGTATTATTACGATTCAGTTCACAAATGACGGAGAAATCTAGTAACAAAAAACAAAGACAAATTGATAACCTCCTCCTTTTGAAGGATATTAATAAGGATATACTCCATATTACGCAGTGAAAAATATATGAAACGCGAGCGCAGCCGCGGGCACACAACTAGCAAACTAGTTATAACTTTGATGTCAACAATGGAGTAATTTAAAAACAACATTGGTTACCTGTTTTCTTTTTTTAAAATTTCTCTGAAATTTATTAAAACTATCTACACGTATATATCAAATAATATTTGAAAGTATTAATCTTCGTTTTGAAAAAAAAAAATGTGAGTGACAAACTATTCGTATTATATACAGTTACAATACGTCAGGAATAGTATAAGTTGTCTTTAAAATATTGTCAGCAAGCACTCAACTTTAGTTGTTCGTACATTAACCTTAACCTGTTTTTAAATAAAAGAAGACGAATAGCAATTGTTTATAACAAAAGCAAGCAAAAATATTCAGAAATAATTTCATAAGGCCACATGAATAACCAAAATATTTTGTAAACTTGTTTTACATCATTAATTTAAATGAATGATTTGTATTGTTGGTATAGAGAATATCAAAATACAGATAAGATAATACTTAGATTATTTTGTGAAGAAAATGTTAAATCTCTGTCTCTCTCAGTAGGATACCACAATATTCGTAATCTTATGAGATCTGTTAACACCCGACACGGGCTGTAAATCAATACGAATAGCAACTTTAGTGCGTAGATAAGACTTTAGTGTCCTCTCGATGGCAATTCTATAAGAATTCTAGTAATTTACTAGTTTGCGATAACGCAGGGTACGGTGAAAAACAGTATGAAATAATCATTATAAATCGATTCGTATTATCTCGGTCGTAAAGACGAAATAAATCTAACACGTCAGACGAGATTTTATGCGTACTCGGTATACGTGTTTTTGATATTCTACGAGTACTACTAATAATTACATCATCTGTATTAAAAGTAACATATCTTTTATATTATTGTTTGATTTTATCTCCAATAAAATCATATTTATTTAATAATCTATCTCTATTTTATTATTTTATATATCATTATCTGTTTATTTTATAACCAATTAAATCATTCATTCATTCAAATATAAAAGAAAATTTCATGGTTGTAATAATTAGAAATATTTACAATTTAAAACTATTTTTAAAACGTTCATTATACTGTGTAGGCTCAGCGCTTTTACCACAATCTCGTCAAGTGACGAATCCAGAATCCTAACACTAAACCTAGAAATCTCTTCTAGGTTTATAGCTCTAGCTCTCAACCTTTTTTTTTTTTTACGGGGGGAAATGCATTTACGCACTACCCTTACCTATTGTATTAGTGAGACCGAAGTCCCCCAATACAATAGGTAAGGGGGCACGGAGTGACGAGTTCCGTGCCAGTGTGGGACTCGCCCGGGCGTGAAGCGCCCGGAAATACCCACTAAAACCCCCCGGGGCCGTCCGCTGCATTTGGGATGGGGGCGACACGAGGTGGCTTTCGCAAGTACCGCGTCGAACAAGCACCGCGTCGAGTCGCAAGCACCGCGTCGAGTCGCAAGCACTGCGTCGACGCAAGCACCGCGTCGTGTAGCTCTCAACCTAGCTCTCAAGTGGTGCTGTCGGAACACACTTATTGGTGTTTGGTGACACTTAAGGAAAACTTGAAGGTGGTAGCTATTTAGGCGGGCGTTATTATGAGATACCCTACTACCATGCTATGGTTTCTTCACGATTTTTCCCTCACGTTCTTTATAGAGTTGGATAGGTAGGTTCAAACCTGCGATTATCGACGCGGAATCCGACCTCATTATCAACTAAGCCATCATCACTTAAAAGGATCTGCCCACTTGACCATGACCGTAACCGTACCTACCGGAACATGCAAAAAAATATAATTTGTATGAGTTATTATGGAACTATGCCCACTAGACTGTTCCAGCACCGATTTTTCGACCAGAATATTATGTATGTGCCGGTACGGTTAGTTGCCGAGTGTGCAACGGGGTATAGCCGCGTCTACCCTACGTTCGTACCGGACGCAAGACAATAGAAATATATATTTTTTTAATTTTGAAAGTCTATTAATGCACATGTGTTTATTAATAATGGACGTCGTAAAACTGATATTGTATTCGTATAAATTAAAATTATCGCTTATTTTAAATGAGTAGGTTTCAAGGCGTCAACGTAGCACTGATATGTATGCGAAAATAACGTATCATGTTATTGAATATTCCGAACGAGGATAATAGTTACGCGTAGCAAACGGGCATGACATCCGTTATATATGGGTGTGATACGGGCTTAGAACGCGGTCGATATGTTGCAGTGGGCATGGTAGTGCGTGTCGTGCTTTTTTACGTGCCTGATACGTTCATAGAACTGTCATGGAAGGGTCCGGTTATGTGGGCAGAGTTAACTCACAAACAATAATAAGACCGATTTAAAGTCGACAGAAAGCTTGCGACGAACTTGTTTTCTTGTAATACTTCGGTTCATAGAGGCGTACTGTTCCCTACACTAGGGTATGGCTGTGAGTTGTGGGTTAGCCAGAAGAAGCATGAAAGTAAAATTAACGCTATTAAGATGAGAAGTCTAAGAAGTATAGCTGGATAGAAGATGATTGACAAAATCAGGATTAGTAATAAGAGACCGCTGTGGTGTGGTGCAGGATAGTGGACCAAAATAGAGAAAGGAATGCCTAGTTGGTTCGGCCACGTGGAGAGGATTGATGAAAGTACATTGACGAAACGAATTTATAAGGCGAGGGGTGACTGGGCCCGTTGATAAGAGTCAACCTAGGCGAATCGACTAAATCGAGCAAGTCTTAAATAAGGGGCAGGTGAAAAGTACTCATAAGGGTCTGGCATATATGAAAGCCCTCATGAAAGTAGAAGCAGCGAAAGAGGTGTGTCAAGATCGTTGCAAGTGGAACGACGTAGTCTCTACCTACCCCTGCGATAGAGGCGTGATGCTATGTATGTTTATAATGTAATTAAAATGCACTAAATAGTTTTGGAGAATCGTATGCTCGAAGTCACGAGTAGTATAAACAATTATTTAGGTACGCATTGATGTGGAATTACACTAAATTAATGATAATTAAAGTCTTAACTTTATTAACAGGATGTAAGAGACGCTTACAACTTGTTCCGATGTTGTTCTGTCAACGAACTTTGTTCATTTTAATTAGATAAAGAAAGCGCTTTTCAGCTGAATTTAACTATATAAAGACAGTTACTTAAAAGGTAACTTAATACAGAAACAACAGATAAAAGTCCACTTAACGAGAATTCTGTATTATCAATTTAATTATGAACTTTTAACATAAAAATATATTATGTTTAAATTATTACTTTTGTATTAATCCTTTTGTTCTATAGTAAAATCGTAAAGTTTCAAATGTAAAATTATTGAGATATTTTATGAACATTTTTCAATTTCATTAAACTTAAAGTTACTGCAGATATTTAATTGGTTTTGCTTTTGTAATAACAGTGATTGAAGTATCATTTTATTTGAAAGATTTATAGATAGAATAAAATAAAAATATCAAGATAATGGTCACGTGCTACTACAAAATGACGTTTGATTTCGATTTAAGCGGTTTTTTTTAATAGACATATTACATTGTAAAATGTACATAACGTAAAATGTACGTTATTATCTATGTGATCTTGCATTCGACACCGAAATCTCGATTTGTTTTATTCTTGAGGGTTATTTCGATTAAGTTACAATAATTTATACGTATAGTAATAATGTATCTACAATATAGATATCTTCTTCTTGATAATGGATATAATCAAGTTATATTTATATAACTTACCTAGTGTATACACGGCTGCCGCATCGTCGCCTGTAATATTAAAATGAGTTTGGAAGTGCCTTCGGGCCAGCGTCACCAAACTTTGATGAGCTTACACTTGATTGAGATTCATGGCTTTCCTGATGGCACATAGATTGCTTCTTTTGATGTTAGTTTTCTGTTTTAGTGACATGAAAAATTTATGAATACAATTTTTTTTATTTGATGTCAGACTAGAGAAGCCCTATGAAATATTTATTCGAAGGAAAAACCAGTAATATATGTTTAATGTGTAACATAGGTTCCAGATCTTTATTAACAAGCTGTATTTATGTAAACCGTAAGACTGTTTATTAATTTTGTCATATAATATTATTATATAATAAATAATAAAATCTAAAATATAATCTTTCCCTCACACCAAGAGCAAAAATATGTTTGAAAGTTCAAAAAGTTTTGTTGTTATTTTTAATTCGTTTACTTACAGTTTTTGGCTCTAAGAATATTTTTATAATTTTGGTGGCTTTTTACGTGTTATACGAGTTTAGTTAATATGCAAGTGTATAGAACATAGTTATATGGAACGTTAATTTGAGATCTTCAAACAAGTCCCTTGGAAGGAAAGCTTTAACAAAGGGACGCAATTTTGTTCCTAACATCAGACTTGGCTGCATGGTCTAGTACCTTTGCCTTTTCTCTATAAGGAAATAAATGGAGCCAAAGAAATGATGACATGTTGGAATATTATTTGAAAAATGCTACAGTAGACGTGGATTACAATTTTAAAATTAACCTTAACATAGAGAGTTATGAAATAGTAGAAACTAAACTAGGGTAACGTAATATATAACTGGCTTATGATAATGAATATCCTACTTGTGGATTTTAATAAACAAAAAAATTTAATCATATTAGTATTAGATTTATGTAAGTATAGTGTTTAATATAATAGTAGTGTTTGATATTCAACAAGTTTAAATAACTCCAAATAGGCCTGTGAGTGATTTCAACATAAACAAAATTAATGCAGATGCTTTTTCATTTTCTCAGTGTATTAATAGTAATGATACAGATTTTATATGGGTATGGATTACCTTTTAGTTAAATTGTGACCTATTTCGAATCGAGTGTATGATTTGTCTAAACATTCATTTATACGTCATAATACATTAAAATTGTAATTTTTTATATAATATTTAAAAAAGCGTTTCATTTTATCTACTTATTTCAGTTATAAACGATTTGAAACGAAATAACTAAAATAATATTTAAAAAAAATGTATAAGCTTATATTTGAAATATTTAATACATTTCTTGTAAGCGTTCAAATAACTAAATTATCGCTCCTGTCGATATCGTTACTTTCTGAATATTGAAATATCGGCGCTAACACCGTCGACTAATCTCGACGGGTAAACTCCAAATATGCAAATAGGTTTAAAATTCACTTTGAATTAGTATACTCTGTGAACTTAATGAATATTATGTAGAAAAATTTACGTAAATTCCCCAGGCTTTGTACTAAACTGACTTGCGATTAAATTATGTAAATTGTTTATTTTGTAACTGAAATTTTTGTTTCTTGTACGCGCCACGTGATGAAATCTACCATAATATTGTATCAAATACTTGAATCGAAAGACGAAAGTCTTTGACCAGTGTGTGTTGCCAATAATAACATACGGCACTGAGACGTGGTCACTCACAACAGACCCAGTAAAAAAAACTCAAAGTTGCTCAAAGGGCAACAGAGAGGCTATGCTTAGAGTTTCACTGCGTGTTGGAATCAGGAATGAGGATATCCACAGAAGAACCCAAGTAACCGACATTGCCCGAAGAATTGCTAAACTTAAGAGGCAGTGGGTTGGGCACATTGCTCGCAGCCTGATAGGGCCAACGCGTTCTTAAATGGCTACCACGCACCGGAAGACGTAGTGTGAGTAAGCCCCTCACAACGTGGATACACAACTTGATGAAGGTTGCGGGAATCCGCTGGGTGCGGATGGGGCAAGACCGGTCGTCGTGGAGATCTTTGAGGAAGACTTATGCCCAGCAGCGGACGTCTTTCTTTTGAATGGATAAATGGATTATATCAAAATATACATTTCACTTTAGTAGATTGTTCCCACTTTGGTATACAAGATATCTAGATCATGTAATAAAAATAATTCAACATTAAAGATTATATGGCATAAAAACGAGCATACATGCATAACGGATGCTTGATTTCAAGGTTAATTTACTCTAAAATTTGCAAGTCACTGAAAGTCTCGATGATTCAGTTCACTGTGCGAATGAATTGTTATGTTAAATTTATACGTTCCCGTATAAATTTCAAGAAGTCGACACCAATTCCGATACATGCAATGGACTTTCACCCCGAATAAAGCACAGGGCATATGTCAGACGAAAGAGCGTACGGACTATAGAATAAATTGGATGGCCGCGCGGGTAGTTCGTCTCCATAAAGGATTTATGTCCCATGATGTAGTCCGGCGACATTCCAACAGGTCAGGTCGGCGTAAATGTACAATATTGGAGGAAAAGGGATCCGTACCGCTATATATATGCAAATGGTCTCTAATGAAGTCAACAATAATAGTATCAAGATTAAAATGTTGACTTTTAAACATTTATAAAAACTACTGTTCGCTCAGTGATTGAAGTTCATTTGAATTTAATTAGTTTTTTAAAACAAAAGAAATCGGTTTTTAAACAAATAAAAAAAAAACGTCTTAAAATGTTTTTGACTATTGAGGATTGTAAGTAATAAAATTTTGGTCATTTGTGACTCCCTGTTCCCCTTGTGAACCCCCTTCCTTACCCCCCCTTACCCCCTCTCACCATCTTACCCCCATCCTCTCTGGATTACGAAGTTAGCATTGGCATCGTTTTGACAAAGGCTTACGTAATCACAATTCAGACACCCCGTCCTCCGTGTCATCAAAAATAAAGAACGTATAGAGACCCCCACCACAAATGATGCTTACTTACGTAACTTGAACAGTCCTTTATATTTAGTTACTAGCTGTGCCTGCAACTCCTTCCAAGTGGAATTTATTCCCATTTTCACTCACTTTAGGGTAAGCTTAAAACAATTTTAGCTTCAATGTTACTCCTGGATATAGACTAATTCTTGCATAACCTTAAATACAAAGTTAAAAGACATAAGTATGTAGAACAAGATGTTATTATGGATACTCTACAATTTTATAGTTATTTAATATCAATCTATCAAATGTTACCATAGAGTATAAATACTTCCATACTAAATTTCATTGAATTCGGTTCAGTAGTCTTTGCGTGATTGGTCAACAAATTTATTTCCCTTTTATTTTAAGTAAAGATTTATTAGTTCATTCGTATTGAGATATATATATATATATATATATATATATATATATATATATATATATATATATATATATATATATATATTAAACTATTTGAACGTGAGACGGAATCCTCTGAAATATTACAGTTTTACCACTACTCTAATCTATTTCTATTGATTCTTTTAATATTATACTATTAATACGCCATTGTATGATCTTCAGATACTGTAAACGTAAACAAGAGGAAAATACAATAATAGTAATTTAATTTATTGAAAAAAAATATAAAAAGGAAATGTTTTCTTAATATAGATAAAAAAAAGTCTTATAGAATTTTAGGTAATTTACAACAGTACCGAGGCGGGGACAAAGCGTTTCGCACAGACGACCATTGACAAGTTATCGGAACTTTTCTATTTACCCCGGGAAAGTTTTGCGTAAAAATGCTAACTTCGCTATTTACGAAAAATAAAAATTTCTTCAGCTTTACGTTTTCGGGTAAAACTAAAGCTAAAACTCAATTTCAGCGGCACGTTTTACCTGTAGCTATATATCGACAATGTTATTTGTAATCTTTGGAATAGGTTGCAACTTGGATATTTCGATATTTGTACCAACAAATTACATAAATATTTTGTTTTAACCACTAATAATAAATAATTGGTACTGAATAGAATCAAGTCAGAATGGTTGAAGTGGCGATAGGTCTCAGCCATAACATACGACTGTAGGCCGCCTGTGAAATGGAATGGCAGAATGTATAAGTCCGTTACATTGTATAAATCGGAGTTTTGGGCTAGTAAGTACATGGATGAGAAATGAATGCATAGAGCAACGAAAGTTCAGATGGATGTGTGGTGTGAGAAGAATGGACAGGGTCGGGAATGAGGATGTTATAAAAAAATCGAAAGTCGAATTGTTTGTTTTGGTATGGATATGTTTTCAGAAGAGACGAAAGGGATGATACGAAAAAATTAATGACTATGAAGGTTGAATAATGGAGAGGAAACGGACGTGTAAAGACAAGGTGAATGGAATGTGTGAGCGAAGACGTGAAATCAAAAGTGGTGAATGAAGACATAATGGCTGGTGGATACGTATGGAAGAAGAAGACATATTGCACCGACCCCAAATAAGAAATTAGTAGCAGAATAATTATGATGAACCATTAAAAATAGCTATATAAAGGAAAAAAAAAACTAATATTAAGCTTCACAGCAAATTATTATTTAATAAATAAAAATTGTTTTCGTAACAAAGCAAGAATATCTTATTAATATTATAAAAAAGGCTCGAAAGTGAATGTTTTCCTTTTAATTTTATCACTCTCGTAAGTATATTTATCTTTACGACGTGCTTTATCTTCTATCTGGAGTAATATGGAATTTCAGAGAATAATTTTGCTTCAAGAAATATATACGCCTATTAATCTTAACTGGAAATACGAACAGACGGATGGAGGTATTTTTGTATGATAAATAAAAAAGTAAATAAATAAAAGTTATTTCTTTATTTGGAGGTGTTATTATCTATTTATTTGTAGTAAAATGTTTATTATAGATATCACGTATTTTCAAAGCTACATGGACTTCAAATGAGTAACCATTATTACCCCTACAATTTTTGAAATAATCTTATTTTGTAATGTAAAAGTTATTCGTGAGGTTACACTCTTTTATATTTCAAGAAGAACTCGGATGTGGGAATGTACATCCATAGATGCTTAACCGTGTGTGTTTGTTCGTCACTTATTTTTCCGGAGTTAGGGAACTGTTAGCGTATTACTATATTCCGACAAGTACGGATCCTCCTTCTGTTGTTTAAGGGATTGTGTGTTGGGATCTCCTGACGAAACGGTGACGAGACTCCATTGAATTAATGTAAAATTGAGGGAGATGCCTGTGGCCTTCGCTCGCATGGAATAACTATGGAGGCGTCGTCAGGTCATCCATGACGATTATTCGCTAGATCTCGCTATGTTGACTGCAGGAGGCGAGCACTCTTTATTTACTTATTTGCATTAAAATTCACAGCTTTTAAAATGTAGGATAATATAGCATAATAAAAATAGGATATATATATATATATATATATATATATATATAAAACTATGACTATACATTAAAAATAGAGCTTACATAGTGTTCTCTACTTCTTTACAAACATGACTTAATCGCAGTTTTCGATGACAAAGAACTATCTGACATCATACCTTGATGATAGTCAAAAGTGAGTGATCGAGGATGTTCTAAACTTTACACATACTAAATGCATTTAATGAGAAAAAAAATAGGCTCATACATTTTTTTTAGTGTCCCAGCGATCCCCTAACATAATCAAGGATATTTTTATTACAATGATTTTTTTCATTGCGTGCCTTTTTTCTTTAATTTTTTTAATTTCAGCTCATTCTTTTGCTGTTTATATTTTATACGTATTACATTTCTTAATTCTATTTTGATTGCTTAAATTTACAGTTACAATTTTGTCTCCATTGTCTACAATTCACTGATGTTTATTAAACTTACTATAAACTCGCTTATTCTAGCTAGTCTAGTTACATTGGACTATAGTTTCATGTTTAGGAACCTTTGATGACTTTCTATTGATGATAAACTTAAATATTTGTATCAGTACGTTACAATACGTTTACACGTACGTAAGTTGTAATTAAAAATTGGTACAAATAAACAAAACAAACAGGTTTAAAAAATACAACTACTAAACCGGGAAAGCTGCTATTTCCACTCGCGCCAAAGTGATGGATTCGTGCGGAAACACAGATGGCGAAGTGATGGATGCCGAGCGCGCCCTTTGATTGAAGTGCCACGCCTGATACGCGTTGGAGATTTAAATGAAACTACGAAAATCCATTCTATTTGAAAAACACTTAAATATGTTTTCTACATGGAAATCTTCATATTTAATACGTAACTGTTTAACCAAAAGTAAGTTTAACATTAACAAAGGGGGGGTCCTAATTTATCTCATATCTATGTTAAAGGAAGTATCATTCTACAAGTCTTATTTTTATAACAACATTAAAATTATTTTTTTTAAGTGAGTTATTTTTAAAGTACATAGAATTACTGTATATCAACTGTAGTTTCTTTACGATGATTTCCTTCACCGAAAGCTCAAGCTGATTTTAGAGTTGGACAGGTGGATTCGAACCCGCGTCCATTGACGCGAAATCCGGCAGAAATATCCACTGCACCATCGTCGCTTAAAAATTACCAGTTTATAACAATCTGAAAACATACTACAGCACACAATAATTAAAATGTTTTTTCTTTTGTTTAAATAATTTCATGTCAGCAGATACTTCTACTAATTGCTTTTTTATGAGTAATTAATGATAATTTTTTTTTTGGAAAATTATTCAGAATTTTTGAAAAAACAAGATATTAAAGAATTAATTAACAAGTTAATTAGTTCAACTCTATAACATAATATTTTGATTACATATCATATTAATTTTCAAGGTATAAATTATAGATCTAGATATGCAGTTTCTCGTTTCTTACTTATTGATTTAGGTTTAAACTTTTCATACAAATCAACAGCGAAAAATTCAGTAAGCATTTATTTAGAAACAAAATGAAAATGTCTTCTACAGAAGCGTATAATGAAATTACTCGACGAGGTTCGTTGGAGCCGAATTGAACAATTTTCAATGAATTAGTGACGTAAAAAGAGTTTGTCACTGTACTTGATTGAGTTATTTCCGCCATTTATGTACCTAATTTTAATGTCATTTGAAAATTTTGAAATATGGTTTTTCATTGAAAATGCTTCCTGACATAAATGCATTAGCAATTTTAAAAAGATTTTGATTGGTTAATTCTGGAGTTTTATTCGATACGTTTTATCATTTATAAGATGTTATGTTAACTATGTTTAATGTTGCCATAATTCATTCATTTCTCTATACTATTCTCGATTACAGTTAAAAAAAACATACAAGATATAAAGTCTCGCTATTTGAAATCACTATCAGATTTCATTGAAAGGTATTTAATTACTCAACATGGCGTGATCATTGAAAGAAGAACTAAATAATTTTAAAATATTATTTTAAACCTCGTTCCGTATATTTTAAATCATATTTTAACAACTCTTATACGAAGGTACGAATTGTTTACTAAATGTAAATCGTTACAAGTAATATTAAAGGCAGCATACACTCCTACGTAGTTAGAACTTGCCAATACAGAATATAGGAAACATAAATACAGGTCGATTTTTTTTTAATTGAATTTATGATTTCATATACAATAGCTAATTTAGCCTTGTCACGGTCTCTAAATTCTGAGAAGTCTGAAGAAATATTTATAATCCAGTAATAGACCATTTCCTTTTCACCTGGTGGTAAGTTTTCAATAATTGTTTATGCATACGTATTGTTCCGAGATATAGAATACTTTCTTTATAGCTAAGTCCTTAATTATAAACTTTCATTTTAAGTACGAAACTGACTTAATTTTCACATAAATTTATATCCCTCTAATTCACCAATTTCGGGGGAATATAGATTACTTAAATATCGAATGTCATCGAACCCAATGGCAGATAGGTGAAAAATCATAGAAATGTTTACGCCATCGATTTTAAAGTTCACATGAATGGTATTTTTTTTTGTCAGAAAATGTACACATTTTGTTTTTGTACATTTTTACTACGAGTTTAAATTTTATGCTTTTGATGAATATCAGTTATCTGGTAAGAATTAGAAAAAAACCCCATTATCGTTTAGAGGTAGCGTTTAAAGAAAGCATCCTGTGTGTATAATTCTGGACCACAATCTATTATCTTCCACAAGCGGCTATAATGTTTGAAAGCCCCGACGCTATCATAATAAAACTTTTATATCCTCATGTAGTCGCCGTGAAGATGTTATTACAGAACGACCGTCGAGTATGCACTCATTTTTATATAACACATAGACAATTTAAATTTTATTAATACGAAATTTATTCATGATTATCAAAAAGCTTATTTGCCGTAAAATATTTTTACGTTCGCGAATAATTCAAGTGAAAAATACTGATCCGTTTTAAAATTTAAAAGAGTTCACAGTACAGGTGTGATGGGAGTGAAGTTATCGTTAGCTCTTACATCTTCAAAAGATGTTCAGTACAAAATATATTATACAAGCAGCAGCAGCAGTGTGACTAGTGTGAGCAGACTCGTATGTGTTATTTGCATATTTACGTATAACTTTTAGTCATACTTGGATTTAATGCCGTGTAGTGCCGGCCAAGAATAGTATCACCCCATATCTTCCCGTAGGTGTCGTAAAATGGACTATGGGAAAATACCAGAGGATGGGCAGCAGCAGCCTCTCAGTACCACAAACACCTACTGCGATCGCCAACCCGCCTGCCAAGCGTGGCGATTATGGCAATCCCCCCCTTATTGGGGAAGACCTATGTTCAACAGTGGACTCCTTATAGTTGAATGGATGGATTTAATACTAATAATAATTTAATTATTCTATTTAGTTTTTTATTACATACATATATCTATACTTTCTTTAGTAATAAAAAAAAAATTGTAGTGTCTGTTTGTTATATCAAAACAACCTAAGATCCGGAACGGCTTCAACGATTTGGACCGAAACTTTCTTTGTTACACAGTTGAAGTTACTCCGCGTAACTTAGGGTACTTTTATTTGTAGAAAATAATTAGGGTTCCGCGTAAAAATTAAAACTCATAAAATTGCGAATAAAATCTTATTCAATGCACACATTTACTGGCATGTGTTTGATTTTATGAGAATTATTAGTGTCCAAAATAAAATTAGGGTTACTTAGAAAAAAAAAAAAAGTTTTAATGTTAAGAGTGTTAAAAAGTTGTAAGAAATTGTAAAAAACGATTCAGTGGTCAGTTGAACTGGCAAGTGATGATTATATAAAAACTATACTATGCAGTGAAGAATATACGAATCGTGGGCGGAGCCGCGGATACATAGCTAGTTTTTCATATTCAATTAGGACGCCTATGGTACCCTCCGGACGAAAATTCTCTCTGAGAATCGGGCGAAGAGGTGTGGGGGATACAGCCTGTGGGTCAGGCAGCGATTTCCCCCACATCCTCAACGGGCTAATTTACTGGACGTGGCCCTGTTGGGCCTGCCGCAGGGGATGACGCGGTGCTTGTGACATCGATCCCGTATCGTCCCCTGATGCGGCGGGTGCCCCGTGGGGTTTAGTGGGTATTTCCGATGCTTCTCGCCGGGTGAGTCCCACACTGGTGTGGAGACGTCCCTCCACACCTCCCTACCAACTTCATTGGGGAGACTTCGGTCTTCTTAATGAACTTAGTAGGGGTAGTGCGTAAATGCATTCCCCTCGTGAAAAAAAGGGACGCCTATGGTATATAAAGATTTATTAAACGGTGTGCTATTGTATTATATAACGTTATATAAAAAGTGATTTGTTTTAAAAAAATCTGTTTTATGATTTTTGAAATTATACATGTAGCACAATGCAAACAAAATTACATTATATAACATTAAATTACGTACAATATATTAAGTAGTAATGTAATACGTAATGAATAAAAATAAAACCTACTAAAGAGTTCATTAAGGTATTCGCAAAAAAAAAATCAATGTAAACGTTCTCAATATAATTTGTTTTATTTTATATATGCTGTCTGTAAATAAACAGAAGAACTAAAATTGATATTTAAAGAAATCCTTTATATATCTATACAAAAAGTTTAATCGATTTTAACAGTTCTATACAATTTAAACTTTTAAGCTAGCAACACCGTAATATAATTCATTAGCGAAATTTACATTTTTAAGTGAGATAACTTACTTACAAAGAAGGTAAATTTAGTTGGATTACTTAATTAATAATTGTCTTTACTGTTATTTTATTCAAGTTATTATGCCCCAATAATGTTATGTGAGCATTATTTTGAAGTTACCGTAATGTAACAAATTAACTGTAATTACATATTCATAATTATATGAATTTTGTAAGGAATCTACATTGAAAATGTTAACTATCATAATAATACAGGTAAGCGATTTATAAAGTTTCCAATTGCTAATAGAAACTTTAATTGTAAACTAGTCAGGTGAAATTTAATATGAATAAATGAATAATTAAAGACCCACAGTAAATACATTTTCAAAAGATTCAAAACTTACTAAATAAATTAAGTGAAATATTATTTACGTGACCAGTAAAATTTTAACATTACTAGTTTTATTATGCCGTAATATGTCCGCGAGAAATAAAAATATTTGTCAAATTAATTGAAATCCATAACCAGTATTAACTGTTACATAAAAGTTTTAATATCAGAAATAAAGATACGTTGTCCGTTTCACGCTTTAGGCTAAGTAAGTCTAGGTTTATAGGTAAATAGTATTCGGTTTTATAATAAGACCTCGAAGAACATTACCGACTTACCAGACAATAAGTTCGAGCACCATGTCAAGCAAGTCTTAATTTTGAAAGGTTAATTCAAGTCAATCATTCAAGTCTTAATTACAGGGTGTGGACATTGCACTAACGATAGCGATATCTCGAATTTATACCGCTCTCTGTGCTCTCGCTAACAATGGCTGTAGCTATGATTTGTATAGTTTTTATATGTAGATTCCAATTTACAAAAAAAAGAAACAGATCGAGTGTCTTGCCGGTTCTTCTCGACTGGGTATTTTTCCGAACCGGTGGTAGTGTTTTGACGTTCATAAAAAACCTTCTTAGGGACTAATTTGAATAAAGAATTTTTTCATTTTAATTTTTAACTGAAAACTATATTCTTTTGTTTTGCAGTACATTTGCTATTATT
The DNA here is from genome assembly GCA_014132275.2 of Samia ricini. Classification (NCBI taxonomy): domain Eukaryota; kingdom Metazoa; phylum Arthropoda; class Insecta; order Lepidoptera; family Saturniidae; genus Samia; species Samia ricini. Next base: position 5,021,261 of record AP028162.1, read on the forward strand.
TGTAAATCCTATTGCTATTTTAATAGAATAATTACTCAATGTATTAATGGTGTCACTTTCAGATATATTATCAAAATTTGTATTACATATTAATAGAAACTTACGGGATTACTTTTTTTTACACGGTATTAGCTCAGTGCTTTAACCACAATCTCACCTGATGTTAAGAGACGATTTGGTCCGGGATGGTAAACACACTAAGCCTAGATACTGGGTCTCAAGTAATGCTGCCGGATGACACCTATTGGTATTTGGCGACAAGTTTTCGAACTTGAGGGTGGTAGCTACCCAGGCACTGTTAGAAAATGCCCTACCACCATGCTATGGTTTCCTCACGATGTTTTCCTTCTCCAAAAGCTCAGGCTGATTTTAGAGTTTAATAGGTGGATTAGATCCCGCGTCCATTGTTCAATATGTTTTTAAAATAATTGTAAACCAACCTTAAAGTACGGGATTAAGCCCATTATTCTATAATTATTTAAAAAAATGTTAATGTGTCAATAATTCTATCGTCTGGTTTTCAAAAGATTAAAATTACAAAATAACGAACTTTTTTCAGTGTTATCCTAATTGAGTTCCTATTTTTGTATCTAATTTATTTTATTCAATTTGATTGTCAAAGTGATTATAAATTATTTTGTATAATTCAAAAATCCTTCGATTTTATCGCGAATATTAGCGTACCATATGTATAATTGTTTAGGTTATAGGTAGATAAAGTAAGGTTTAGTATTTTACCATCTTTGGCTAAATCATTATATATTATATGACTATGGACACATTATAAATGAACGTAATGCACATTTATGTGGATGCATATTAACCAAAAGATATTGGACAATTTAACAAAATATATCGCCTTCCGTCTTTGTACTGTGCATGTTAATACTATCAAAATATTAGTATAATGGTGCAATTTGGCTTCATTTCAACAGATTTGGCTCGGTTTCGTTGTTAGTACAATGTTTATCAAATACAAGGGCAGAGCCGCATAGTGTGGCTATGGCCGACTCATACTTATGTACCTCCTTCCAACGTGGCTTGGTTTAGAATTGAAAGATATAAGTAATGCTAACAGATTGAGAATATTAACCCCTTGAGCACTTACCTAGCGTTTACGCCAGCTTTCCGTTGTTTTCCTATTGTCTTATTTTTATGGGTAATCGAAATATTAATCTCAAATATCAGGACTGACGGTATTTGAATACAATATATTAATATTTCTAAATGTACGGCTACTTTTCTCAGAAATTACATCGAACGTGCATGTTCATAACCTATACTAATAAATAAAATTGAAGTGTCTGTTTGTAATGTCATTTTTTTTTACTAAATTGATATGAATGTATATACGATACCTATACCAAAAATATAATTTATAAATATTTTTTTTCTGTCTGTCAGTTTGTAATGGGTAATATCCGGAATGATTGGACTGATTTTGACGGGACTTTATTTTAATTTGCGAAATTAATTAGGGTTCCGCGTAAAAAAAAAAAACCCATAAAAATTTGAATAAAATCTGATTGAATGTACAGTTTGACGGGCAAGTGCTATGATTTATGATAAGCATGTCTACTTTACCTTAGTACTGATTTTTTTTAGGAATATAATTAGGGTTCGTTAAAAATAATTAAAACGTCGTGAAGAATATATGAAATACGGGTGCAGCCGCAGGCACACAACTAGTGATGGATAAAATATTGTCAAAGTTTCAGCTCAATTAACATTAACTATTGTTTGTTTGATGTAGTGTTTATGGTTGAAATCCGGACAAAACCATTATTAAAATTTGAATGTCTTAAACTGTTTTATCTTGGCCTATTTATTTCTATTAAGAAGTCATAAAAGCATAACAATATTATTACTATTATACAAATAAAATGAGATATTTTTTGTTATACTTTATATCTATATATGTCATTCATTGCCATATAAAATAGTTTATAGATATGTTACCAGAGTTGTCAAGCTTATGTCGGTCGTCCATTGACGGGCGAGGCACATAGCTCGCAGAGCCGAGCCCAACATACGGGTTCTTTAATGGACACAGACACAGAGTGCGCAAGCCTCCAAGCAGATAGACCAACGATCTGCTTAAGGTCGCAGAAATTCATTGGTTGCGGGCGGCACAAGACTGGTACCTTCGGGAATGGCTATATCCAGCAGTGGACGTCTTTTGTCCGAGATGTAGATGCTACAAGAATAGATGATTTTATAACACTCTTTTAAAAAAATTGAATTTATTTATGTATAGATTTATTATTGTTTAGCATTGTTACTTGATAACGACGACGAAATAAAGTCGAAATTATGTCATAATTTCCTTTTTAACAATAGGAAACAATTTGAAAAGAAACAAGACTGATGATGGCAAGAGGTAGAAGTTCCGAACTAACCGTGGCAGTTTCGGACACGACTCGCCCAACTTTTCTTATAAATCGAGCTTCGTTAATAATTTACCCATTCTCGATTTGTACACGGTTCGTTTTCCAATAAGAACATTAGCTTAACTTCGTGGTTATTCCTCTACGTACATTAAAATAGTTGTAACTTTGCACAGTGGGACGCGGTGTCTCTGCGTGGCTTTAGTTAAGAATTCGATGACAGTACTCTTTAGTGGCGGGACACGAAGTATTCAGTTGAGATATTTTTTAAGTTTCAAATTTATTACCGGAAAAAAATAATCACGTCAAGTTTTAATGACGACTATTATAAAACGAGACGTATTATTTTTCGAGAGAAAAACTAAGTAGATGCCGTTCTGCACTTGATATTTTAACATCTTTTTTAAACTGTATAGGTTCAATGCTTTGACCACAATCTCACCTGATGTAGTGAAGTGAAGTGCCAATGTGATCCACTTTAAGCCTAAAGGTTCTCAAGGAGTGCTTACTGAACAAACCTATTGGTATTTGGCGACTGGTTTTTTAAACATGAGGGTGGTAGCTACCCAGGGCGAGCATTAATAGAAAAATCTCTAACACCATACTGTGGTTTCCTCACGATGTTTTCCTTCGCTAAAAGCTGAGGCTGATTTTAGAGTTCCATATGTGGAAGAGTTCAAGACTCGCGTCCACTGACGCGGATTCCGGCCGTAATACAAACTGACACATCATCGTTTCAAAATCGGGTGGGCCTGCATTTTATTTGGGTACTAATATTCTACTGAGGATGCCTTATTAATTAATAAATTATTAAATTAAAATCAAATGCACATTATACCTACATTTTTTTTCTAAACTAGCTAATGCTGTTGACCAGAAGGGCCTTTACAGTTTTAATTTGAAACATTGTACCTACAAATTATTTTAACTATGATTACAATCTTATGAAACTTCTAAGTACGGATCAAAGTAGAAAACTGGAATTTATTATAGTGATTCACAAGAGTTCTAGAAATAAATTTCAATACAAAGTTGAAGCGCGTTGAGTTATAACATCAATCAAAACTTTACAAGAAACCCTACGAAATAGACGAAGCGAAATACGCAGTGATATAATATATTTTAGATTTTTACCTTCGCTATATTTACATTAGAACATATTCAGATAAATGAAAATTATTTATTAAAGCTGTTAACACACGTACGGACCGGACCGCGGACATGGTACGGCTGGGGGTCGAGGTTATCAGTCGCGTAAGTGGGGATGGGAATCTTTTCGAAAATGATCGATTTGAATTTCAGCTTCGTGAATTGATTTACAGAACATCGAGGTCCAAAAGATCGATGTTTCAAAATAATAAAATATCGATTATTTTTGTATCCATTTTGTTTTCTGTGATGTGATGATTATATGTTAAACAGGCAAAAATAACAGTTTAGTATAAGTTTTTTCTTACTAGGTTAGGCGTTCTTATTTTTTGTTATACTTATTACTATGATTTTAGTGCTGTTCATATAAAAAAAAATGGAAATAGTTATTGGAATAATTGATAATGATAGTTTAATTTCGACCCATGAAATATACGAATAAAAATTCAAATAAAACAAGTCTAGAAAAGATTGTTCTCTTGAACCTCTATGTTTTGTGAATACAAAGATCAATCTTTTTGAAAATATTGTTCCCAATCACCCAGTTTGTGGTCCGGTCCATACATGTATGACAGCTTGATTTGTTTATTTGCCTACTGGAAAGATTTGCAACAATATTATAATCTGTAAATCTCTTTATCTGTAAATTTCAGGCATATTTATTATTAAATAAATAAGTAAATATTCCATGACTGTTTTGTTTTTTCATTAAAGAGTAATTACAAAAGGACTTTACAATTCAAATTAGACTTATGAATATACACGATTACGTTTCATCTTATGTAATTAAAAATGTACAATTATTTGGAATATAACTTACTAAAAATATGCTGTCTAATTAAATGTAGATATTTTATATACGTACTTTTTTAGAACTACTAATGAATAAATCCATGATGCATCATAACTTTGAATATTACGTTAATTTTTGTCCGTTTAAGAAAAAAGAAAAAATTATCATCTAAATTCACGACAATTTTTGTTGTGAAGGTTCCAATTATACAAACAAATAAGTCAATAAAGTATCCATCTGCTGGATTTAAACGTATCCTAATGTTTAGCGCTGTATCCATTTCTATACTTTGCGCAACATTCTGATCAATTTTGTCTCATCATATTTTGGCATACAATATAATTGTAAACACAAAGGGATCGAAAAATTGTGATTTTTTTTTCTAAAATAATGTGCCCATTAGTGTTGGATTTAATAACGTGGTTGATACATTTATAGAAATTATTTATTTATTGTTTATTATAAATTATAAAGAAATAAATGTACAACACAGTCAACGTTTTAAAGAGTAGAGAGCACGCAGAGAGAACGAAACTATGACATACTGAAGGAAGAGGCTAATTTAAAAACCATAGATAGTATAAAAATACTTTAACAGTTATTATTGTCCGTATTCAAATAAAAAAAATCAAAATAAAATGTTTCTTTTTCAGATAAAAATGTGGGTTCTACTTCTGCTGTCCATGATTTCGTGCGTCGTGGGTCAAGCACAATGGGTACCATGCTCAGAGCTGAACGACGACTTGAGGTACCCCTGCCGGTGTCGGGTACAAGTGGACCGTGCTCTCCAACTTCGAATCCTAATGAACTGCGATAGGGTCGTGTTTCCTGGTGATTTCCCTACGCTGCCTTATGGTGCACCCATAATATCGTTCAGTCAGCGTTGGGCTGGACAGCAGATGCTGCCTACACAGGTTACTTTTTAATCTTGAAATATATACTCAATTAATGTTTGTTTATTCGTATTTTATATTGGCATGTTACATGCCCACGAGTCGGACAGCCAAGAAATGTATGTGTCGTTGCTAAAAACGGACATACAGAAATGTTGTAATAAAGTCATCAAAATAAAATAAATGTAATTTGTAAATATTTCTATTTCAATAATGTTATTAATTATCGGGAAGAATATAAATATAATTCTTTCTATTATATGTATAAAAAACGAAGTCACATATTTCATTGGCTTGAGTTTTTAACACGTCCATCATTCTTAAATAATATAAATAATAATCTACAGTTCCTTTTTTTACGTATTATTAGTACCTTTGTACTTGATTATCTGTCCACTTCTTAAAATCGTGGCCCTATGTTATATTCCTCTGTTCATGCATAGTGATGTGAATCTAAGATGTGAATTTAAAAGTATCGACAACAATTATCACTTTCCAAAGTAATAACCGTAGTGCAGTACTATCTATTATTGAATAAGTAAATTAAAAATATCGATCATTAATGAAATGTATTCCAAATCGATACAGTCGTTCCAGAGTATACAAGAATGTCTCATTTAATATCATTAATCTATCTTCTATCTATATTTAATGAAAATGGGGTTACTTTTACGCAACATCACCTCAAAAGTGCTGAATATATCGGGATGGAACTACCACTATTCGACGTGGAATTTTTTGTAGATAGTTATAGTCCATTTATTTTTTGGATTTAATCGACCCTTTCTCTTTTTTTTCCATTTTACTCTTATGTACATTTTTCCGCTACTAAAAGCAAAAGTCTCATTTTTCTTCATTCTTTTGTTTTTTCACTCACACCTAAAGAAGATAAGAAACGCACGAGTAGCCGCGGGGACCAGCTAGTTATTATACGAAAAAATATCTCTTCATGAGTCTATGCCCGATCTTTTCCTGTTAAGTCAAGAAATTTAACTGAGAAACTACTGATTAGTTCTTGTATAAATAAATAAATAAGAATATAAGACAGAGCGGGCCAATATTTGGCACAGCGTATAAGCATTGCCATCCAACGTGGCAATGTGGCCAGCCTTCTGGGAACCATCCCGTCTTGCGGCGAGTTGGACGGCATTCATTATTTATAGTTTCTTAGGTATTATTTATTTTTGTATTATTTAATTATGAGGTGTATTATATACTTAACGTACTTTGTTATTTGAATAAATGTTTTTGATAATTAGAAAAAAAAATACAAAATCCATTTATCCTTTTCTCTAAACGAACCTCATACCACGCATTCCGTACTCCACAACAATTGGATCGTGAAGTTTGGCGTGCGTTAGCGAGTAGAAATTGTAATTGTTATATATACATAAACTAAAATCGATCTCGTATATAACACAAATAATATGCATATTATTTGATAATAATTAACTTTAGTAATTAACATTAACCATTTCTAACTAATTTCGGGAATTTTGCAGCGAATTTAGTGGAAAGTCGAATATTATTTCCTACACGTTTATTTTTATTCAGCCTCGTTAATTTCAAATATAATTACATACATTAAATGATGACGTTTTAATTTTATCACCGGACAAAACTGCAGCCCGTTTCATTCGGTTCAATCAATTTGGAAATTCAATGTACCGTAGCGTATTTCATTTCAACGCGCAATCTGTATTAACTGTCTCATTTAGTTCAACTGACTACGTTGTTGGATTTTATTTTACCGTGTATTGTATTAAAATAATTGTGTAGGTATACGTGCGTTAATAGTTCTTCTACTTGAATCAACCTGACTGTAATATATTTCCAGTATTGTCCAGATAGTCATTTACGTACGGACAGTATATCTAAGTCAATAAAGGGGTTCGTATGTATTAAACATTTTTTAAACTCTTGGTAGAGCAAACCATAAAATTATTATATATATTATATATATATAAGGAAAGTTTGTTTTCTTTGTCCGAGGTAAACTCGAAAACTACTAGACCGATCAGCATGAAACCACAACCATTCGACGCGGAATTAATCATAGATGGTTATAGGCTATATATTTTTCACATTATATTAGCCCTTTGCCATGTTTTCTCAATTTGTTTGTTTATTATTCCTTTGACGCACCATCACCTCAAAACTACTGAACATATCGGGATAGGACTAATACCTTTCAACGCAGTATTTTTCGTAGACAGGTATTTTTTGGATTCCACCGATCCTCTCTAATTTTTATTTCGATTTACTCTTTTGTACATTTTCCACTTCAATTTACGCTTATATACTTTTTTTCCGCTAATAAAAACAAAATACTCTTACTTTTATTCATTCATTTGTTTTTTTTAATTAGCTATAAATGAAACTTCATATGCACAGAACATATGAAATGCGGGCGGAGCCGCGGGCACCAGCTAGTACCACGTATAATGATGTTATGGCTGCGTCACATTATAAGTAATTGCATGTTATGAATAAGGGCAGTGCGTTACCGACCGGCGTTGTTTATTCATCTCCACGCTCCGTACTAATAGAAGTACAACAATATGTCTACATATAAAGTGATAAAACAAAAATTGGGAGTCCGTCTACTTGGATGTTCGTAGGTTTAGAGAAGACTTCAGTTTTAATAGAATGTAGATACATCACATTCGTAGTTAAACTAAACATTATGTTCATTATGCACCCCCTTCTTCAGCTACTTTGGAAAGCATATAAATGTGTTTTGTTATTGATTCTAAAGTTTCCAGAAAAGTTTTATCTATAATATTAAATATATAAAGAGATAAAATGTATTTTTGTCTATTATGAATAAGTCCAAATACTATTTAATATGTCGATTACCCATAAAAATGAGACAATAGAAAAACAATGGATAGCTGGCGTACTCAAGGGGTTAACCGATTTTGAAAATTTAGATCTTTAGAAAGCTATATTAAAACAATATTTAAATACTGTCTGCTATATATATTTTTAAATTAGAGTGAAAACTATACCCATATATATATATATATAGAAAAATATACCCGTCCGGCTGCGGCGGATCGCTACTATCAAATCGATTTAATTTACAGTTTCATCTAGATATATAACTCTAGATTTTTTGATCTTATTATATTGATTTTTTGTTTTAAAACTTTCAGATATTCTCATCTTATGGGCTGCCGTTACGAGAATTGGACTTCTCGCACAACAGCCTCCGGCGTTTGCCAGACCGTCTCCTGTCAGGTGTTAAAGGGAATCTTACGAAATTAGTCCTGGCTGACAACTTGCTCGGCGATAATCTAAACCCGATATTCTCAACGGCTGAGCTTCATAATTTACCGGCGTTAGAGGAGTTAGACCTGAGCGGTAACAATATTAGGGGACTTGAGGAGGGCTTGCTTATTGGATGTGACGTACTTAAGGTAAACAATTTATATACATATGTTATATTTTAAAGCGAAACATCAACCTACATACTCACTGCTTCGTACGCATAGCTTACACGATTTTATTTAATTTATAAAATAAACAAAATATATACTTACATCAAATAGTCATGATATAACATATAATTTTAAAAAATGACGTAAAATATATAAATGTTAGGGCATATAAATTTAGTAAAACATTACTTGACATGTTATATATTGCATCGTTGACTTATGCTTCATAGTAACGGATATTTGATGGTTTGAATACAAGCTAATTAAGCGTTGGTGGTAATTTTTACTTCTGTGTAACATTAGACGTCATTGTTTATTACCAGTATTAGTTAATATGATGAAACGTATACTAAACTTGTCTGGAGACTTACAGATTAATAAAGTAAAATGAAAAGTCGGATTACTGGTTTTCGAGTTATTAGTATTAAAGATTTAATGGAGTTCCGTAACCGTAATCGAAATAATCGGATGTCCGAAATAAATATATATCCGTAACCGTAACCGAAACCGATATAAAAGTTTCGAATAATTTCGAATAGGGACGGAGACTAAATGATACATGTTACGACAGGTTTTTTTGATAAAGCACATTGTTAACAATGAAGAATTGTTAAAATCCAAATCATATTCTTTCAAATTTAGTATACGTAAAAGAAACTATCCGAAACTAGGGGATGATTCGAAATAGTTTCATATCCGTAATCATATCTGAAAAAGGGTATTCTTATATCCGTAGCAGTATCCAGATTCGAAATTTCATACCCATAACATCCCTAATTAGAATATATTCAAACAGACATATTACGTTACGATTTTTGTACAGATGAGTGAATTCGCAAAAACCTGAACATTTATATTCATATTAGGTGTTGAAAAATGTTTTTCTGTATGGATTCAAATTCAAAAAGACTTTATTCAATTTAGGCCTGATAAGGCGCTTATAAACGTCATTATACTACCACCGGTTCGGAATACACTCGAGTCATCGAGAAGAACCGGCAAGAAACTCTATCTGTTTTTTTTCCCATATTTTATCATAGAACTATACAACTCATAGTTACAAGATGTATTAGTAGATCGTTCACATAATGATCCAACCTGATTAATTATAATGAGCTATTTATAAAATTATGTTGACCTTAATATTATTTGGGTCAGCCAGTTTTATGATTTATTACTATTGAGATTTATGAAAACCAGAAATAAACAAATAGATTTACATAAATATAAAAGAATAGCATACAAACATTGATTTACATATTTCTAGGTGCTTCGCCTTGATCGTAACAACATGAATTCTGTACCGTCTACCTCATTGAACGGACCTCAATCATTGCGAGTTCTCTCCTTGAGAGAAAATAAAATTGGTATGTTGATTACATTTTTCTCTCCTTTTCACTTCACTGATATAATAGGTTAAGCTGGTGAATGTTATTATTCCAAGATAACTTCGAAAATCTTAACAGGTATCTGTACAAAATAATCAAATGGTGTTGATGAAATGATTCAGATGAGTAACCTTATTATGTTAATTAGTAGAAGCGGTTGTAATATCATTAATAAAAAAAATCTTTATTTGATGATAAGTGCAGTATATCAGTAAACACCACAACAAGATAATTCTTTATTAGTAAATTGCCATAGTTTTGTCTTACCTAAAATATATTGACCAAGTAACTACTTAAAATGATTTCTTTGGAAAAATGTAAACTTTAGTAAGAAGCATATAGTTCTTGCACGTTTCCTCCACCAAAGATTTTTCGACGATGGACGTTGGCTTGAACCCACCTATTCCTATAATGAACCTGAGCTTTTGTTGAAGGGAAAAACGTGAGAACACCATAGCATTGTGGTAGGGTATCTTGCAACAATGCCCAACTTGGTAGCTACCACACTCAAGTTTGAAAACTTGCCGCCAAACGCTAATAGGTTTGTTCCAGCAAAATCACTTTCGATTTAGTACAGACTTAATACTTTCCTGGGTTACATCGTCGCTTAATATCCGGTTAGATTGTGATCAAAGCACTGGGGCTACATAGTATTTTTTTATTAATACATTTTTATATGATAGTGTTAGTTATTAAAATTTTATAATTGGTTATTTGAAATTATTAACATAACCTAATCTATACTAATAAATAAAATTGAAGTGTCTGTTTGTAATGTCAAAATTACTTTTTTTTACTAAATAGATATGAATGTATATATATTTAAATTAAAAATTTAAAATTTTTCTCTGTCTGTCTTTCTGTTTGTTCCGGGTAATCTCCGGAAAGGTTGTATGGATTATGACGGGACTTTTAAATTTCGGAAATTGTTAGGGTAACGCGTAAAAATATTAAAAACTCATAAAAAATTGAATAAAACCCGATTCAGAGCACAGTTTTACGGGCATGTGCTTGAATTTATTAGACATATTTTTAGTCTATATTATTACAAAAAAAACTACCACGGTTCCGCATAAAAATTAAAACGCGGTGAAGAATTTATGAAACACGGGCGCAGCCGCGGGAACACAGCTAGTTTAACATAAAAAAAATCTGGTTTTTACATCTATTGGCGTTTAGATCAATAATTATGTACATATTCATATACATATAACATATTCATATACGTATATAGTTTATTCATCTTTTTATTAAAAACAGTTTTAGAAATCAAATGATAATCTCTTTAGTAAACAAATAACACAAAATTTATCCACATTACATACACACGCAAACACACATACACACACACAGACATTAATGTAAACATTGACTAATAATTCGTTTTTAAATAGTTATAAATTCATTTTTGGTTCTTTATTTTGTTTACCGGTTTAGTTTATATGTATTTTTTATACGAGCTGTGAATTTTAATGTAAATAAATAAATAAAATAAAATAAATAATCAAAGCATACGGTAGGTTCCGTAAGTATAGATTTTATTATATATCTATGAGCCACTTACACGCCATCTTATACTTGACATAATGTATCATGTTGACGGCTGACGTCATAGCTTTGGATAGAGAAACATTTTATTACGTAAAAATAAATTACATCCACGTTTTTATTAATTTCAGTATTAGTCCGCCAAGCTTCATTCATATCACAAAAAACACTTGGAGAGATAGACTTGCATGGAAACATGATATCAAGTATCGAAGGAGGCGCTTTCATTGGGTTAAGCGACCTACAAAGCCTTGACCTCGGTCGGAACAGGCTATCTAAGTTCAACAGTGACGTATTCCAGGGCATCGAGAATTTGGAAAAATTGGATTTGTCAGAAAACTTTATAACCGATTTCCCTACAGTGGCTATTAAGTCGTTCGCCGGATTGACACATATGAATTTATCCAGCAATATGATTACTGTAAGTATTCAATATTTATATTTTATTTCAATAATTAAGGGTTTAGAGTTATAGTAGCTATACAGATACTTGGTAGATTGTAAATTGTATCTATATTTTTGTTATTAACTGTTTGATTACTGTAAATCTAATAAACGGGGATAAAAAAAAGTGCAATTGCATACGCGGTTGTATGTGCAATTCTATTTTTTTCTTAGTTCTTTTCAATCCTTAGTTATGAAGGAGCAGAGAGATTAAAGTTTAGCTGATGTTAAGAAATGTTGGAGTCCTATTTGAAAGTATGTCACCCTAAATAATTGAGTAAAAATCGCACATGTCCCGGTACGCATTATGGACTATTACCCTTATAAGCTTTATGTAGGAAAAATAGGTGTTACTTCTTTAGTCTATCCTTACCCAATGTCTATCTATTAGCTAAAGTTACTTCCATCCATTCAACCAAAAGATGTTTACTGGTGGACATAGATCTCCCGTAAATATTTCCACAACGACCGACCTTGCGCCACCCGCATCCAGCAAAGTTTTTTTAAGTTAACTCTAATAATTACAACCGACTTGAGTCAAAAAGTTCTTAATATTCTTTCGTTGGTTACTCCCATTTTCTACTCATACTGACAAGTTAATCGAAATTACTTTCGTTTGATTAAAAACATATCAAGTATTCTTAAACAGATTAATACTTATTTCAGAACATCGATAACAGTCACCTCAGCTCGCTCAAATCTATGCAAGTGTTGGATCTGAGCAGGAATAATTTGGTTAAACTTGCTCCTGGTACATTTGTTGGGCTAACCGAGTTAAATTATATGGATGTTGGTGTCAACTCACTTCGTACTGTAAGTAATGAACAATTTGTTTTAAAATGTTACTAGTAGTCTTCATTACATTTTAATAGTATAAATTATATTTCAATGATACATTAATATTATAAAATGTAATATTATCGACAAAAGTTTAATTCTAGGAGTTAATGGAGTTAAGAGATAAATAAACTGAAATAATGTAAATTATATTTTTTCAGGTGGAAGACGATGCTTTTGATGGATTATCAAATCTTCAAACACTGCTTTTGCGCGATAACAATATTTTACTTATTCCTGCTACAGCGTTATCACGTTTACCTAATCTAGTGTCTGTTCATTTAGGTTTCAACAGAGTTACTGCTCTGTCTAGTGATATACTCAGGGCTGTTTCTGATAGAGTAACTTCGTTAGTGTTATCTCGAAATGTAATAAGAGAACTACCACAAGCAGCTTTTGATCACTTTAAAATGTTGAAACATTTAGATTTATCTGGGAATTTACTCAATACGATAGCAGCTGAAGTTTTCGAGGGCTTGGAGCAATCGTTACAATTTCTATCGTTGAGTCAAAATAGAATTTTAGGATTTACTGAACAACAATTAAAATTTGTAAGCCTTTGGTTTCTGGATATATCTGATAATCAAATTTCTAGTGTACCCGTAGAGGCTTTTGAATCTATTCCAAGTTTAACTCATTTAAACATGAGTCACAATAAGCATATAAATGTCCTTCCACAAAATCTTTTCGATCAGAATCAAGCTTTGTTAATGATTGATTTTAGTCATAACGGCTTAAAAGCTTTACCCGTTAATTTATTTTCTAAAAACATTAATTTAGAACGAATACAATTATCCAATAACCTATTGCAAGAAATTTCAGAGAATACATTTAAGAATTTAAGAAATTTGACGTACTTAGATTTATCTTATAATAACATTGTTACAATAAGGACGCCATCTTTTATAAATGTGATGTCTATTCAGTATCTATCTTTGAAAGGTAATCAGTTAAATGCTTTTAAAGGGGAGTTCTTCAATACGGGCACGAGTTTAGAAATAATAGATCTTTCCGATAATCTACTAAGCTACTTATTTCCCTCGTCGTTTAAAATTCATCCACGCCTACGGGAAATAATACTTACAAACAATAAGTTTAACTTCTTCCCATCAGAACTTATAAGTACATTACAGTATTTAGAATTAGTGGATTTATCTGGGAATGCGTTGAAAAATGTCGATGAATTGGACTTTGCTCGTCTACCAAAACTAAGATCCATTTTGTTGGCTAGAAATGAACTTGAAACAATTAGCGAAATGGCTTTCCATAATTCAACACAAATTCAGAATTTGGATTTGTCAAATAATAAAATTGACCGTTTAGGAGATCGACTTTTCGAAGGATTAATAAGACTTGAAAGTTTAGATCTTGGAGGAAATTTGTTAACCGAATTGCCTGACAACATATTTGAAAGGAACCGATTACATATGTTAGAAAAGATTGTCCTGAACAATAACTTATTTGAACACGTTCCACTGAAGGCGCTACAAAAACAATACTTCTTTATATCGTCAGTGGATTTGTCGAACAACCAAATTGTTGACATACCAGCTGAAGACAGCGTTATGGTTAATATTAAAAAGTTGGACTTATCTTTTAATCCACTTTCTGAAAAATCAATCAATAACGTTTTAACTGAACCAAAAACTGTACGTAAACTTAATCTTGCAGGGACTGGAATTCAGAATATCGGCCAGTTGGAAACACCTTTCTTACACAATTTAAATTTGTCATTTAACAATATTACCAATTTATCAGATAAAACATTTGTGAGGACAACACTACTGGAGTCTTTGGATCTTTCTCATAACCAAATTGCGGACGTAAACTCATCACTTTCAATATCATGGCCAAAACTCAAAAATTTACAGAATCTTAATATATCTAGCAATCCCATAATTATGATAACTGATGGCAACTTTGAAGGCCTCTCGTCACTTCGAGTTTTAGGAATTACTGACTTAGAAAAATGTACTAGAATAGAAAAAAATGCATTCAGCATATTGTCAAATTTAGTAGAATTGAGAGCATATGGATATCCAAGATTAGGTTACTTTGACGTACAAGGTGCCCTGCAGTACTTTTTAGCTTTGGAAAAGTTAGATGTTGAGGTAAAAGATAATAACATCGGGCCTGATCAACTGCATGCGACTTTACATCCACGCCTTGAGGAATTGGGTATTAGAGGGTCGCGTTTAAAAACAGTGTCTTCAGGAGTTTTAGCTGGCTTAAAAGCACCAACTATTACTGTTCGATTTAGAAATACCTCAGTCAGTGCATTACCACCTGCTTTGCTATTCCCATTACCAAGGTCATCACAAATTACTATAGATATTGCTGGAAGTGAACTAACAACTTTACAACCGCAATTATTGGTAGCTCTTGATGACCGCAGAGCAGATTTGTCTATGCTGGGTTTAGATACTAATCCAATTCGCTGCGATTGTAATGTAAGAGCTTTGAGAAGATGGTTGCCTAATGTGGGAATCAATGAAGTACGATGTAAATCCTCCAGATCATTTATCAGGGTTTTTGCTAACTGAAATAGGTGATGACGAGTTGACTTGTGACACGAAACGACGAACGACTTCCACGTCTACTCATAGTGTCTCGACTACGTCGCAGCCTCGTCTCGTTCAGCGAACTTCGTCCGAGCCTGATATAATTTGGTCTGTAGCTCCATCACATGACAGACCTAAAGCTGGTGGAGAGCCAAAGGGCGCACCGGTTCTTGGTGTAGCTTCAACAACCAATGATGATAATCTTATAATTGGCATTGTAGGTGGTGTCGTGGCTTTTATAGCTATATTAATCGTGGCGATTTGCATTGTTCGATTACGAATGACTACTACATCATACAGGGGTGGTCCTTTGGCTAGTAGTCCTGCTACTGGAGCACCGGCTATGTGGGGTGGAGCGTGGCCTGGTTATGCAGGAACAATGCCACCAGCTTCACTATCTACTGCTACTTTGCCTCATAAAATTCAACCTGGTCCAGGCTCTGTGCGGTACTTAGCAGCCCCTCCACCTCCAGCGCCATATTTCATTAGCTTACCACCTCACGATGATAAGATTTATCGATAGGAAAATATATAGGACTATTAGATTAAGATTATGTAAATATTGAAAGTGTACGTCTTAATAAAATAATTGGTGTGCTAATTTTGAACTTTTTGTAGATAGCGATATTCTAGTTAATATTTTAAAAATAGTTTTGTGTACCTCTAACTTTCCCAAGACTAGGTATGATTCTATCTAGTCACCAGTGACAGACTTCATAGATAATAAGTAAGTTGATATGTATGTATGTATACGGTTATTGATGAAAAGCTTGAAAATTGCAGTTCTGTGAAATATTTATTAATGACTATAATAAATTATGTATTAAAACCTTCGACCATTAAACCAAATCGAAAAGGTTTATAAAATAGTATTTCTATTATTTAAGGTTAATAACGTTATTAATAAATTAATACAAAATATGACTAATTTCTTTCTTTTAACCTCTTTTCACTTACAGACATTTGTAAAAAAATTAAGTCATGTATTGTGAACATTAGAACGATTTATTTATCTCGTGTGGTACCGGGTAAGAATGATACCATCCTTTATATTCCCGTGGGCGGACAGCAGCATCCTCTGAGTACCACAAACATCTGACTGCGATCGTTAACTCGCCTGCCAAGCGTGGGGAGACCTATGCCCAGCAGTGAACGTCTTATAGTTGAATGAATTAATAAAAATAATTTTTTTACTCGTCTTGTTTTGTATTGACGTAATAAACTGTATCGGAAGAGTATCGTTCTATGGAAATTTAACATCATGCAGTGTTTGTGGAAGCTTTTGTTCACGATCATGACATTTGCATAAAATTCTGACGCGTGTTACTCCTCTTTTTTCCAGAGCGTAAATTGAAATAGGTTTCGCAAACGTGACATTTTAGACCGGCTTCGTAAACGTATTTAAATATTGAATAGCGGGTGAGATAATACATACGTATTGTGTATTCGTCAAAAGTTGAACAAGCGAAGTTACTGTTATATTATTTAAATTAAATTATTCTCGAAATTTCTAACACACTCATAGCTGTTATAAAGTCGAAGAAATACTGAATTAACAATGAACAATTATGGTTACAAATATCTGCAAGTCTGTATGTTTAGCTTCGATTGATTTTCAACTAACTTCTCTGTCCTATTCGTTTTACATGGGACTGATGATAAAAGTCACAATTAAATATGGAAGTAATTAATTGTATTATATTTAACGTGTTAAGGATTCTCAAAATAATGCCGTCTCAAAAAACTAGAATTCATTGTTTGTAAAACGAAGATCCCGATACAATTATAAATAAATGATATTAAACTAACCATACAAAACACATCCACATTATCAAATACTTTCAATTATTATATACATGTATAATGCTGTTGATTCTAGAGTCCTCAGAGTTTTTTTTCTCGAATATATTTTAATGTTCAGTATAATTTGTTTGTATAGAATACAAGCTAATAGTTTATTGTAAATCATGCGCGTGGTTAATCCATTTATTCCTATTTTTTTCTTCATTTATAACTAAAAATTTACACTTTCACGGTTAACTTTAAAAATTGACTAAATCCAGTTAACTTTATCCATTATAACAATTTCTTAACATAAATTTGCATTACTTTTTTAGCCAACTTGAGACGTGTCTCTAAATATTTAAGTTTTTAATACTCCGTGATATTGATTATTTCTTCTATAAGTTAATTCCTTAACACAAAAGTTTCATGACTCTAAAACTGACTTAATATATATACAGATTTGCAACCTCCCCCCCCCCCCCCCACTCCACACTTCAAAAATGTTAAGATGAGTTTCGAATTTTATCAAAGTTTATCCAGTAGTTTATGCGAGATACGTATACAGGCAGATTTTTTTTTTAAATCATAGAAATAAAAGATAGATCAATCTTGTAAGTGGTTTACCTCAAAAGTATGTAATGTGAAGATTTTGTTTCTTTACAGTTATAAGTACTATTATTGTAGTTTCACGTAGCTACATCCATCCATCTATACATCCAAAAGATGTCCACTGCTGGACATAGGTCTCCCGCAAAGATCCATAAGGGGGTTGATTGCCATAATCGCCACGCTTGGTAGACGGGTTGGCTATCGCAGTCAGGTGTCTGTGGTACTCAGAGGATGCTGCAGCCCATCCCCTGGTTCATCCCTTAGTCGCCTTTTACGCCACCCACGGGAAGATATGGGATTGGTACTACTCTTGGCCGGCTGTATGTATGGCTGTTTATATGTACAGCGGTATGTAGATACATACAAGTTATTAAAAAAAAGTGTGTATTTACTTATGTACGCACGTGAGAAGTTATACTTCATTGACGTAGTAATAGAAAAACTAAAACGATGACACTTCAGGGTGTCGTTTTTTCGTGGCGGTTGCGCGCGCGTCGTATAAATTTCCTCTCATAAATATTTCTCCAACGCGTCAAAAGAAGTATAACTTCAATAATAAAAAATAATAAATTCATCATCTCCCTACCCTTTTCCCATTTTTATTTGGGGGTCGGCGCAACATGTCTTCCTCCTCCATTCCTCTCTATTTGTTGTCATCTCCGCATTCACTCCTTTCCTAAGCATATCGTCTTTTACACAGTCCATCCATCTTTTCTTTGGCCTTCCCCTTCCCATGTAACCGACCACATTCATATCCAATACTTTTCTTACAACATTCTCTTTCTCCCTGCGCATCACATGTCTATACCACCATAAATAATAATAAATTAAAAAGGCAAAAAATAATAAGTAATATTTATGTGCAATTGCAATATTTTTTTTCAACTATAATTTTTTTAAACAAACAATTCAGCGAAGGTATTGGTTACAACTGGCACAATGTGGTTTTAAAAGTTTAAAAACAAAGCTTAAATATGGTTAAAATGTTACTGTACTGTTAAAATCTGTTACGCGAATTATAGTTGCAGTGTACTTTGAAAAGCGGATAGAAAAGTCTAACGACATGGAATTTCAATTTATCGTCATACAGATGCGGGCGCCATTTGAGATTAGCTGGAATCTGTGTTCTCGTATAGTATTTTAATATACACAATGTCATTGTTTCACCTACGTAGGTACGTCTATATATTAGTGTGCATAAATAAAAACCCAAGTTTTTTTTGTTTGGCTCAGTGCTTTGACCACAATCTCACGTGATGTCAAGTGACGTTGTGGTCCAGGATGTTAAACGCACTAAGCCTAGATACTGGTTCTCAAGTGATGTTGCCGGAACACACCTATTGTTATTTGGCGACAGTTTTTCGAACTTTAGGGTGGTAGCTACCCAGGCGAGCATTATTAGAAAATGCCCTACCACCATGCTATGGTGCTTCAGATTAAGTAATCATCAGCAATTAAATAAAAACAAAACGATAAAGCACATTTTTTATTCGAAAATAAAATTATTTTATTTCGTTTAGACTAACATCAGTAGTGTATTTATTTTTACTTATTTATTATTCAAAAGTGAAGTTAAAGTTACCATCTATGGTTTTAGAGTTGGATAGGTGGGCTTGAACCCGCGTAAAACGTTTTTAGCAGTTCCCCAATTTCCCAAAAATCAGCTTTTTAGAGTTAGGTCAGTCTATTCTTAAGCGTGCGATTCATGCTTCAGGTAACCCTTAAAAATGTTATGCTTTTCAATTAAGAAGTTACACGGCAAAAGATTTAGTTTTAGGGCGATTTCAGTCTCTTATGGAATAGTTGTTATTGTAATTGGTATGTTTTGATTTAATTTCGATGGCGTTTTGCGTGTTTTTAGTTTGTTTATAGTGTACAAATAAAGTGTTTTGGAAATAGGTAATGTTTAATCTCAGATGCCACAAAGACTCCCTGGAATGCTTCTGCAAGATGGCCGTGTTAAAGTATTTATACAGAACTGGGAAAATCTTATACACACTCGACAATGGCAGTATTGCGTGTATGAACCATTATATTAACAGAATACGTAGATACAAGGTACACGTAGATATAATTTCATGTAAGCTTGTCGCCTTGTACTAGAAATTCATAATAGTAGAAAATTAAACGAATTCACAGAGTTCTAACAAATAATTATACTTTAGATTAGAACTGAAAATATTGAATGATTCGCGTAATTAATTGGATTGGTACATTAATTAGCAATTAGCAATATAACGTCAATACAATCCTTGTTGTTAGTAAACACACTCGAAACCTATGCCGACTGTTGAGTGGTATCGATTCGCTGTTTGCATACTATAAAGTATGATTGCAGATATGTGTTCAATCGTTGTGGAAAAGTTGTTCTGATTTGTTTTTTGATTTTTTATGATTTGGAAATATTAATACTTTAGCGTAGATAGAATATTATTCCATCGGGTTAGGGGTATAGCAAAAATTCACAGGTGCTTCGAAATCTCATTGTGGTGCGTCCCAAATGTGCAATCTTTCATTCGTGATTAAACTATCCATAGCGACTGCAGATAATACTGGCCGATTAAGACTTAAGTCACAGATTTAGTTGCGCTTTGTCTAAAGTAAACAAGCATTAAGTATATAACGCGTATGAGATTTTTTGGTCCGCAACTTTTTTCTAATGTTATTTTTCAATATTAGATGAATATTGTATATTTTCAATATTTAGAAATATGCTAATAATAGATACGTAAATTCATAAAACTTCAAAATAATAATATCATTATTATAAGCCAACTGATAGAGGTCCACTGTTGGACATAGGTCTTCCCCAATAAGGCAGGGATTGCCATAATCGCCACTCTAGGAAGGCGGGTTGGCAATCGCAATCAGATATTTATGGTGCTCAGAGGATGCTGCTGCCTAACCCCTGGTTTATTCCTTAGTCACCTTTAAGTCCCTCACGTGTAGATATGGGGTGGTACTATTCTTAGCTGGCACTACACGGTGTAAATAGTAATATACTGAACATAAAATAATTAAAGGTCTCTGCCCATTAGACGGTATCATACCATGACAGTAACCGGCATATGCAAAAAGAGAAAAAAAATAGTTTGTCTGAGTTATTACGAGACTATGCTCACTAGACCCTTCTGTCACCAAAGAAGACCGTACCGTGCCATGATCGTGCCGGTACCGATTTCTCGACGAGACCGGTACGGTCGGTTGCCACGTACGCTACAGGTTGTAGCCGGGTTTACCTGACGACAATAGGGTTTAAGACAATAAAAATACATATTATTTTAAATGTGAAAGTTTTAGTTTACTAATATGGACTCATGTTTATTAAAATGGACGTCGTAAAACTGATAGTGCACTCGTGTAAATAAAAATTATCGTTTATTTTAAATGAGTAGGCTTCAAGGCGTCCACGCAACACTGATACGTGTGCAAAAATAACGTATCATGTTATTGAATGTATTCCGAACGGGCGTACGGAACGGAACGGAATAGTAACGCTTAGCAAACGAGGCAGAAACCCGTTATAAACGCATATGATACGCGGTCAATCCGTTGCAGTGGGCATGGTAGCGCGTGTCGTGTTTTTTGTACGTGCCTTATACGATCACCGTGACCGTGCGGTATGATACAGTCTAGTGAGCAGAGACCTTAAATGTTATGTTTGAAATATATCACATATTTATGCATTTACTATGTCCAATTACTTTATAGAGGAGTATTTTCATACATCCGCTTGGCTAGTTACCACACTTTTACGTTTTAGGTGTACAAATGCTCGCTCGGTAATCGAATTTCAACCATATTTATAGTGGGAAAACCCTAGCGTCTGTTGCCAGTGTGATACAGTGAGATGCCTAACTGTACATACACATTTTTTGACTGAATATCCTAAGCGCTGACTACCAAACCCAATGAAGCAGTAAAAGCAGGTCGACAGCGTACATCATTATCATCCTCTCAGCCGAATGATTTACACTGTTGGATATAAGAACTCCACAACGACCGATCTTGGGCAGTAACCTTTACCAAGTCGTCGATCCACCTTGTTGAGGCCCTGACCACGTGACTCGTTAATTCCATCAGGAATTGGTTCTACGAGCAATGTGACATACGCACTGCTAATTAATGTTGCCAATTCTTCGGGCAATATTGGTTACTTTGGCTTTTTGTGGATCTCATTTTTAATTCGATCACGCAGTCAAACTCTGAGCTCTTTCTGTTGCTTCTTGGAAATCCAAGGAGGTGCTTATAAGTTCCACTGTGGCCGAGCACATTTTAGTGCCGTATGGCATCACTGGCAACACATACTGGTTGAAGACTTTCTTCACACTAATTACTTGTTCTTAATATTGACTGAATTGTATAATTATTAAATGAAAGCAATGACATAGTTTATTCGCTAAAGCTATTAACGTAAGTGTAAGACAAATGCCTATATATTATGATTTATGACCACTGAACATATGTCTAAATATACTTTTGAAATAATATATAGGTATAAAGACATTTTTGTAAGTTTTCGGAGATTAATAATTTCGTTTTTATTTCTTCCACATTAGATTATATCTCAGCGGATTCGAAGCACATAATAAAATATACGTAACCTGCAATTTATTAGAAACCGAGTTTTATGGAGCAATTTTTCAGCAATCCCACGCGTCACTGCACTCCATTGCGTGTGATAGGGTACTTTTAAAGAATGAGGACAAGGTTTTTGTTGGCGCAAAAATGTACAGCGTTTTATTATCTTTACCTTCCAAATATATAAAACCTAGAAATAAAGTTTTCTGGTTGTTAAACTAATCCCTTGGTAGACTATACGTTAATTACGTTTGGGATAAGAAAAAATAACCTGTTTTAATTCTATTTGTATTTTGCCTCTTCCCGAAAGAAAAGTATTGAAAGGTTGCGCGTTGTCGGCACCAAATTTGAACAGTTATAACGAGCGAAAAGGACAATTGCGGCTCGCGCTGATTAAACCTATGCAAATAGAGGAAATCATCACTATCATTCCTCCTCCAAAATTGGGCTTAAAATAAGAAAGACTACAGACTTTTAACCATAGGCCACAGCATAGGCCTCTACGGTTTGCTTTATGTTTTGTTTTATTTTTTGTTAAATTTGTTTGACGGACGCTTGTGAGCGACGCATGCATTTTTTCTAATTTGCGATAGTTCCTATACTGACCAAGGGAGGAAACAGGTGAATACGTTTGAATTAAGTAAACGCCGGCAGCTTTTATCAATTATATTTATAAGTTAAAAACGATACTGTGTAATAAGCAAATAGGTAAAAATTCCAGTTTCTTTTAACCAGAGTCTGTTATGCTACGATGGCTAACAATAAATGAACTTTATAAAAGAGTCAAATTATAGTTGGAGCTAGAAGACGAAAAAGTTTAATGCCACTAAAGTGACAAACAAGCAGGCAATCCTCCTGATGGTAAGCGGTCACCGTAGCCTATGGACGCCTGCAATACTAGAGGTAGCACGTGCGCGTTGCCAACTCTTTAAAAAACTTTCTTGCGGCCCTTGAAGAACCCCATACTGTATTCCCCGGGAAACTTCAACATGACCGTTGAGAGCTCATTTCACATCCGGATCGTTCGCGGAAGGAAACTCTTTTAGTACCGCACTGTCCGGGACCATTTAGGGTGGAAGATGTGAGTGCGAGCTCTCTGCCGATGGCGAGCTGAACGATGCTAGAAATTAACTGTGGGCATTACATATTTCACTGCACCCCTGCTTTTCTCTGAACTATGGTGCGTTGACTATGAAATTTAATAGACGATCACAAGGTGTGTTCCGGTAGCATCACTTGAGGACTGTACTACTAGGCATAGCATATCTAGGATTATATCGTTACTTAAAATCATTGGTTGGTTTAATACGATGTGCCTATACTGTTGGGTGAAGTAAAAAAAAATTTCTTAGACTGGGTTGGAACTTGTAGCTAATAAAATAGAAATAGTTTTTTGCGCACTCTATTACACAGTATGAAGAAGACAAAAAACAATTCGCAAAGTAATGAAATATAATAATAATATTGTAAAAAAAAAAAACATCTTATGTGCTCTGAAACAGCGGTGGATGAGTACGCGCAATGCCGGTTCAGATTAGATATAAAAACAAAATACTGCTGATCCACAAATTGCTCGGAAATTGGACTGTTATCGTTGCCCGGTGTACGTATACTTGTTAAAACGTAGTAGGTATTGCGTGAAAAATGTGTTCCGCGGTGTATTTACATATACCGCGGACCGTTCCGCTAACGCCATCTGGTCGTGGGTTTTCGTCGGCGCGTTCGTGTGGGACACACCGGCTGGAGTTGTCTCCCACTTCGATTTAGTTTAATTGGTATAAATAGATTACTTACGTTCCAACTGTAAATACTTTCTTCTTCTTCTTCTTAGTTAATGGCAATCTGTGTGTACACACAATTTGTGCCAATGTCATGTAGGTAAGATTTTCAATCTTGTATCAGCGTTACCAAGCTCCAACAGAACGGTGGCCTATCCTGCTCGAACTTTCCATGGAGCTTTGTCGGCACCTCAGAATGTATGCTACGCGTTGTATTCTATAATAAACTTAACTTGAACACAATAACTAAATTATTTCACACAAACGCCACCAAGATTACATGATATAGAGTCAAGTACACAAGTTTAATGAATTAAAGAAAACAATTGCTACATGTCAGACTGAGATCCCGCCAAAAACTCCGTAAATACTTTAATTACAATATTGTGGCAAAACGTAATCATTTAATATATTATGACACTATATAATGAGCTAGATATACGCAAAGATACATAATTAATTATTTATATATAGTATACACAATATAATTTTATAAATATTCGCTCTCATGATGTTCAACTAACTAGGATAGCAGCACACCCTGCATGATTTGTCTTCTCCTAACAAAGCAAGTTCGACCTAATAAGTTCGACTTACTCAAGAATGGACGGGCATTCTGAGATGTTCTTTCTGTCACTGGCTTTCCTTTTCTAAGCAACTCCTAATAAATAATTTTATATAAATATGCGTAAAATACTCATTTGTAGCATCACCGACTCTACTAGTTGACTGATGAACTGTCTATAGATCTTTTGCACGGTGTTAATCTAAGTTTTTGTAATTATATTACTCTATATTTATTTAACTTTCAAAATAACCACAGAAACGACCGATCAACAGTATTCTGTCAATGTCGGAAATGGTTATAACTGGAAGTCTAAAATCGATTTGAATAAAATATTTTGAAAACAAATCGTTATTGTTTCCAGGAAGCAAGTTGTTGCAATACCATAGTAACTGTGTGTCGCAGGTTAATAGCAAGCTATATTGCAGCATATTACGTTTTATGAAGCGTTCATTATCATTTTTCTATGAACATTACCGGTGAGTTCCGATCGAAACGACCTTGTAAACGTCAGATGTCACCGTAAATGTTAAAATAATGTTTTGTTGTTAATCCTTTTACAAAGTTTAAAATATTTATAAAGATTTTTAACTAAACTGCTTTAGTTTTTAGGTACTGTAAATGTAAAAAAAATCATTGTATGTTTTGATAATAAATAAGATTTACCAATCATATTTTATGGCATAAAAATCGCGGTATGCAAATGATATCCCGTACTTTATGTTTTGAGAAGTTAAAATTTTGAATTATGGTTTCACCTTTATAATGAGGGTTGTAAAATGTAAATAATGTGCATGTGATTTAACTGGTAGCTTAAGCGTACTTAGCTTACGATAACAGCTTCTCATCTATATAGTTTGTCAAATTTCCACTGTACTGGTAGGTATTAAAGAAGGAAGTCGTTTTGGTTGAATTAATATTTGATAATAAATGTAACATTTGATAATAACTATAAAAAGAATGTTTTTCTTGAATTGCCTTAATTAGACGAGCCAAATATCTTATATCTTGTAGCGAATTATCCTGGACATAGATCTCCGTCACTCACATCCAGTAGAATTTTTTGTGACCTTAACCAGATCGCCGGTCCATCTTGTGGGGGCTTTTATTTACGCTGCGTCTTCTGGTACGCGGCAGCCATCCGAGAACTCGTTGAACTCGGCAAAATTACTATACTTCATCTGATGTTAAAACAGTACCTACAGTACTAGTACAATAACAATGACGAACGGTAATAGATAAGAATCTGTTATCGTTATTTTTTAAATTAAAAATTAAGGAGTTTGAACTACTAATAAATTATGTGATTAATGACTTACGATAAAATTGTCCGATCACTTGTTTATTTAATGTACATTGCAACGACAAAAAACCTGTCTAATTTCCGACTAAAGACAATTTCTTTTCAAATTAAACAAGTTGAAATTGGTTCGTCTGGAACGAGCTAAAAGTTGAAAGTGACTACAAAGAGCATCGCGGTATCTTGTTAAACAAGAACTCCCGGGGAAGGATCAGGGAAAAAGTTAAAATTAAAACTCATTCCAGTCGGTAATAATCGTAGGGCATTGTCTGAAGAAACACCGAGACAAGCAGATCTCTATAATTACTAGAATGAAAAATAGACGTATTTATTTATTTAATTAAGATGAACAGATAATATTTAGTGATTTAATAATTATATTATATTACATGTTTGTGCCGGCTAAGAATAGTACCACCACATATTTTCTTGTGGGTAAAAGACGTCTAAAGGATAAATCACGGGGATGGGCAGCCCCCGAGTCAATCATGGCAATTATGGCCTGGTACAAGGTGGGCCGATGACCTGGTGTAGGTCGCGGGAATTCCTGGTTATATATATCCAGCAATGGACGACTTTCGGTGGAATAGAATGGATAGCTAAGTTTTGTGAATCGGGTTTTAATAAATTTTCACAGGGAAATCTCTTGTGGAATTTTATTTCTCATATCTAAAGGATTTCATGAGTTAAAGACGCTTTTGTTGAATAGCTAATCATTCGACATACAAATTTACTCTGTAAAGAAATAAAAGAGCTACGATGGCAAATTAATGAGCCGTTCGGGGAAACAAAAACGTTCCAAGTCTAGTTCTGATGTTTATACCCTTATTAAATTTATGCAGCTGATGTCGTAAGGGGGCAAAGTTTATAGCGATTCGGCCAAACAAGAGGAAAGTTTTGCCATAAATCGGGCGCGTGGTGACTTCGAGGGATACACACCGCGTAGGCCGGCGCATCTGCGTTGGAAAACTTTTAACCGGATTCCGTCATATTTTATTACGTTTTAACAAATTCACGGCATATTTATTACAATCATATCAACACACGCATATGAATTACTTGAAATAAGTTCATAAATTTTTTTTATTGATATTATTTAGAAAAAGAAAGAAAGAAAGAAAATAAATTTATTTGTTACACACATAACACACATACATATTTATCTCAAACTAAATAAACATACCTAAATCTAAAAAGACAAATAAATATGACAAACTAAAATGAAAAAGTCATGGACCAAATAAATTTGTGTAATAATATAATTTAGAAAATTAAAAGAGGTTTGCTATTTTAAGGTTCATTTTACCTAAATATATGTATATATCTAAGATTTCTGTTATGTTAAAAAATTATTTTTCTTCATCGTTTCTGTAAATATAATTTCAATGTTTTATTATTATAATTTTAAGAATCTGTATATGAACAGGAAAAGATATAACATTTTATTATTTATTCACTAGCTATGTGCCCGTGGTTGCGCCCGCGTTTCATATGTTCTTCATTTTTTCTCTAATCTATCTAATGATGTTGACCAGAAGGGCCTTTACACCTTCAATGAACTTTGTAGACGAGTGCTGAAGGCACTCAGCTGCAAAAGGTACCTAGCACAAGGTTCAAACCTCCGCTTAGCCGCTACCTGACTGCATATGTTCTTCACTGTGTTTTAAATGTTTTTTACGGAACCCTAATTATTTTCCTAAAAAAAAATTATTACTAAGAGACACTTTTATTTATTAATATAGACAGCCAGGTTACCAATTTTATTTTTGCCCACCTTCTCAAAAAAAACTCGGTACTGAGTTCTTGGGTATTATAACTACATAGTTATAAAAGTGTATTTCTCAAATATAAAATAAATGAATTGAAATAAGTGGAAAAAAATTTAAATTCATATATTTTCCTCAA
The DNA here is from genome assembly GCA_014132275.2 of Samia ricini. Lineage (NCBI taxonomy): Eukaryota > Metazoa > Arthropoda > Insecta > Lepidoptera > Saturniidae > Samia > Samia ricini. Next base: position 5,049,227 of record AP028162.1, read on the forward strand.
ATTTTCTCTAGTATCTAATGGTCAAATTTCGCTCACTAGTTTAAGAGTTAGTCAACGTCGATTTGCCTTTACGTATATATAAAGGTAAACATTATTTTTAATAGGTATGTTATCTCTTAAAGTAGCACAATTAAAAAAAAGAAACCACATTTTCCATGTAACATTAAAACAAAATAAAAATAGAAAAATAACGTGGAATCTTTGAAGGGATCGAGTGAATCACAAGAAAGGAAAAGATGTGGGAAGCAGGAAGTTTGTGAACGTTAGCAATCTTCCAATAAGAAATAGTAAAAAAAATTAATATTACCAATATCTTCAAACAAATTATTAACCATCGTTTTGTTGTAATTCTATTTGTTAACTTGTTTTATATTATACTATATATTGATCTAAAAAGTTTTGTAAAACCTCCATTTCGAATTGATTATACATACTTACATGTAATATAATTGTATAGAATTTATATGTGTATGTTGGAGATGGCTGTATTCCTGTGTGGTGAAATAATAATGACGAAAAATCAATCTGAATAAGACGTGCTTACAATACGTTCTTAGTGAGTGTCTATATGAAAGGAGTAACTATGCAAAATTTGAAAATGTTGTAAACCAAGAGGTATAAGGGCTTATGTGATGACAAGATGGAAGCGCACGTGAGAAATGGTGGCCAACGACCTTGACGAAATCTAAACTATATAGAAGATCTCTGTCTGCTATTAGTTGTTAGTCTTTGTTCTATTACTATAGGTCAGTTTTATATTAATACGTTAATTTCGGAACCCCCTCCGGTAATAGCCCAAGACGTACTCCGATCTAGAACTGGGGTGGCTTTTATAAAATATATTAAAACCTGGTCGGAAGATACAGTTACAACTTCAAAATATCAATAATGTAAATTTGTGAAATGATTTTCAAGTTATTTACCAACTAATTGACATATAGAGCGGAATCTTGATAACCGTATATAAATATATACCTAACATATTCTTTTACCATTTTGGAAAAAAAACTGATAGTTTAAACTCATAAAATAATGTCGTAATTAATTGGGTAATTGACGATTTTTTAGAAACAGGTTTATAATTTGCCTCATGGTCTACTTTATCTAAAATATTAATATTTCGGTAAAAACAACAGTAACATATTTTATTTATCATCATTCTCCTGCTTTTCCCAACTCACTTGGGCTCGGCGCAGTAAGTTTTCTTCTTCCATACGTCCCTATCAGCCGTCATCTCTTCATTCACTCCTTTTTCTTTTATATCATTTCTTACACACTCCATCCACACTTTCTTTGGCCTTCATCTACTTTTCCATCCTTCCACATTCATATTCATTACTATTTTACCCACATGCGCTTCCTTTCTTCTCATAACATGTCCATACCATGACAAACGAGAACCTTTCAACTTTTCTACCATTGACGCAATTTTCAAACTCCCTCTAATATATTAATTTCTTATTTCATCCATTCTTGTAACACCACACATCCATCTCAACATTCGCATCTCAGCTACATGCAGTCGCTTCTCATCCATTTTTGTACTAGCCCAGCATTCTGGTCCATACAATATGACAGGTCTTATGATGGTCTTATATATCCTCCCCTTCAATTTAAGGGGCATCCTGGAGTCACAAATCACACCAGAGATCTGTCGCTATTTCATTCAACCTGAGTAACATATTTTATTTAGTAATTTTATAAACATTTTGATATTTCGTAACTAAAACGCTTCAATCTGTCATGGCGTCTCGAATGACGTCACGGGGTACAAAACAAACATCTGTTTGTTTGAAATGTAATCAAAAGTTTAAGAAATCTCCGCAACGGCTGGACGGATTTTGACGGGACTTTTTTTGGTATATAGCTGAAGTTACTTCGGGTAACTCAGGGTACATTATTTTTTTTTTTAAAAATAACTAGGGTTCCGTATAAAAAAATTAAAACGCAGTGAAGAATATATGAAAACCGGTCGCAGCCGCGGGTACACAGCTAGTAAGTAATATAAAATGTTATTTGGCTTATATTATTTACGTGCCAGTACCATTAAGTTAAACGTGTTTATAATCTCATGTCATATCATATTATAATTTAAAATCATATTTTGGTCAAGCGTTATATTTGTCTCTATTTTAATTTAATATGAAAGACAACATCTATCTATCTATCTGTTCGTAAGTTGGTATATAACTAGAGAACCGCTATACCGATTTGGGTTTTTTCTAGATCGTATTTATTGTATCTACTAAGTAATATTTATAACGTTAGCTATAGTTAGCTAAGCTATCGTTAGGTAGTATATATGAAAAAAAAGGAGGATAATAGTAAATGAAGTCGATACAAAATTGTCCGCCATTGTATACTATTCAATATTTTAATGAAACCGAGAAAAAATTAAGAGATTTAATACTGTAAATAATCATAAATAATATGTATTTTATTAACATCATTATATTACGAATACAGAGTTCCACGCGGACGTAGTCGCGAGGACAGCTAGTTCTTTTATAATATACAGGTGTTTGAGAACGATATCACCTGGTTTTAAGGGGCGATGTGGGCAATGTGGTAACATGCTAAATCTAGAGGTAGTGGTTCTAAGTTATGCTTTCGGAACACACCTATTTGTGCTCGATAACAACTTTTTCAATGTGAGAGTGGTTATTTTAAAAACGTATTAACACGATGTTCGTCTAAAACGAAAATTCAAGTCAGTTTATTGTCAAGTGATGCCATTTAACACTGAATCCGGCGGATACAATATACTACAAAGCCATTATCGTGTACGGCTACGATGAATAAACAATTATCCATTCATAGAATGGTAGTAGTTTCAAAAACAAAAATTAAGTGTTATTTATTAAAATTATATCTACCAAGTCATAATTTACCTCAGAAGGCATCATCATAAAAGTATGTAATTTCCAGGCGGGATACACTGTATGACGTCACGCGCTCTGATTGGCGTTCATTGTCACGTGACTATGCCTGCAATATTGAAATTTTATTTCTCAAAAATATAAACTAATCTTAATTAATTTAATTAAACCTATTTATTTTTGATATGTTTAGAGCATAAATTAAAATCTGCCAATAATGTTCATACTGTCAACCTGTCATATTGTATATTACATTAGCGTCAACGTGTTAAATAGTAAACTATAAAAAATATTTATGAAGTCCATAAGAACACTATTATTTTTATAACGAACTAGCTGTGTGCTAGAGTTGAGTGATACTCGGTAAGGGAAAAACTTATAGACTCGCATTACCAATGCCATGACGTCAGCCGTCAACATGTGCCAAGTATAAGATGGCGTTTAAGTGCTGGCGCTCAGAGATAAACAATAAAATATATATTTACACAGCCTATCGTATGTTTTATTGTGAATAAAGTATATGAAAATGTACATCATTATTGCTAGGGACGCCAATAGGTTTGGAGACGCGGTGCTTGCGAAAGCCACCCCGTGTCGGGGTTTTAGTGGGTATTTGCGGGCGCTTCACGCCCGGGTGAGTCCCACACTGGCACGGAGTTCGTCCCTCCGTGCCCCCTTACCTATTGCATTGGGGGACTCCGGTCTCACTAATGCAATAGGTAAGGGTAGTGCGTAAATGCATTTCCCCCGTCAAAAAAAAAAAAAGGGACGCCAATAGATGTAAACGCCAGACAAGTGTTGTATGTTAAATGTATAAATTCAATGAACAAATTATGCAATTTAAACTTTTAAAAAAAACTGTTTTGTCCAAAGTATTCAGATTTTTTTCTTGTTAAATAGACTCTTAGCTGTAAAAATAACAGACATCAAAACAAAGTTACATATCATCGAATATAAGGATTTATGTACCAACAACATTAACTAAGGTAACTCCAACTTAAGGGAACTTCCATTTTAGTATGATTTATTAATTTCAAAGAAAACTTCCATAAGAGACTGTGTATGACTGTAGTAACGAAGCTTGTTTTAACTTTGTGATATACTTTGTACACATTTCAATTATTTATTTCTTTTATATTATGTTTATAATGTAACAGTAAATCTAGACTGTATACATCCAATTGAATGTGTCTGTCACTCTAGTTAGTCGAATGTCTTTGATGTATTCTAACTCTCTACTATATTTGGGTCAATAAATTGTGTTTTTGAGGTGAGTGACTAATAGTTTCTGTTTTTAGTGTCTAGTTTCTAGAGATTTCATGGCTTAATATAATTTGTTTATAATAAAATAAACGTTACATAAACTTTAACTTCACTTAAATAATACACTACAGAAGTTACGAAATACAATAATTATCTTTTCGAATAAAAAATTAGCTTTATCGTTTTGTTTTTATTTTTTTAATTATGTCTAACAAATTTGTATTATGCACGTCTGAAAATGACGGTAAATATAGAGCATTTTTTTACTTTTAAAGGCTCCTAGTTTCTACAATTACTAATTTAGGGAAAAAATCAAAACTTACGAGCATGGCGGTGGTGGATATATATTATTTAGTATAAAAATATTTACCATAATGCTATTATCCAGGGAGCAAATAGAGGTCTACGTTTGTATGGAATAAATACCGCTAGGATATCCTCTTAACTTATGAAATCCCAAAGAGTATCACTTTTAAAAGAATCTTTAATATAAACGGAATGTTCAAGATAACGTACCTACTTAAAACCAAATCATTATTAGGGGAACACATTTCTAATTTCGGTTTCCGGCAAACACAATTTCCTGGCGGATTTCTTCCTTATCAAATTCCTTTGATGATTTAAATTGGCTGAGTACCTTCTTCAGATGACCTTCGATGGGTAAGATTTGTAATATGTTTAGGAATTATATTATGTTCAACATAATTATCAGCTAGACTAGACGGGTCACTTTAGTAAGAGGACTTGATTACTAGACTTAAACTTTTCATTACTATACATAAATAATTAGATTGTTTCTTTACGTACCCGTTTACCTGTAACAGCGCCGCATCACTCTGTTTTATGTACAATCAAATTTTCATGTTCGACATAAAATAAAACAACAACATAGAATGAAATGTTATTACCTTGTACAAGTAGAAATTGTTTGTTGACGTCAATACGCGAAAGGTAAATTAGATTTTATTGGAATACGAATACGTGTTTCCAGTGTATTTTTTTTTTGTTACAGAGTTGTTTTTTTTTATTTTATTTTGTTCTTTTCTACTTTTTTTTGAACGGTTCATTAAATGGTCGGTAAGTGGGGTAAAAATACGATGCTTTTATTCAAAAGCTTTTTTGCAAGGAAAAAACGACTGGCCATTTTTATTTCAAAAGTGATGTCATTTGTTATTTCTGTTACAGATTTAACGTTTAAATTCAAAAACATACTTTATTCAATTTAGGTCATGATAAGAACGTCAAAATACGACTACCGGTTCGGAAAACAACCCAGTCATCAAGAAGAACCGGCAAGAAACTCGATATTATTGGTGAAAATTGTAAGTCGTAGATTTTATTAACGGCCGGTTTCAAAATCGAATCTGTATTTTTAGATTGAGATCAAACTTAAAATTAATCGTCTTTTCAGACTTGATCACTGAAACTAGTCTAGTACAGTGTATGATTAGTAGTTTATATTGATCTACAAAACAGATTTGCTGAACTTTATAAAATCTAAAATTAAAATTGATACACAGCACAATAATTAAAGCGATGATGGCGCAGTGGATAGTGCGGCCGGATTCCGTATCAATGGACGCGGGTTCAAACCCATCTATCTAATTCTAAAATCAGCCTGAGCTTTCGGCGAAGGAAAACATCGTGAGGAAACCATAGCATGGTAGTGGGGCATTTTCTAACAATGCGACCTGGGTAGCTACCATCATCAAGTTCGAAAACTTGTCGCTAAATACCAATAGGTGTGTTCCGGCAGCATCACTTGAGAATCAGTATCTAGGCTTAGTGTGTTTATCCTGGACCACATCATCACTTAACATCAGGCGAGATTGTAGTTAATGCACTGAGCCTATAATATGTAAAAAAACACTTACTACGTTTACTAATTCATTCAAATAATCTGATTGAATAAAGTTCTCAAAGACGTGACAGCTAAAAATCATTTGATGCGTAATTAGCAAACTAACAACAACCATATTATTTAGAAAGGATTTCCGCAAAGTAGTGCCTTCGGCAATCGAATATAAAACTTGCAAATAAAACCTCCTCAGTTGCCAACATTACTTTCGTTTGGTTTATATCATATTCATAAAATGAAAACATTACAACCATCCGTCTACATACATATATAGACCACCATGACTTTTAATGTCGAAACATAATTTCACGGTTATTTTGTTTTTAAAGTCAGTCAGATAGATGTAATTAAAAGTGAATTCTCGCCACGGGTGCCTCATTAAAAAACGAGTCTGTAGAAAATACGGTATATGTGCAGGCACGTATTGAAGTAAATTCTGTTTTTATGTTTTGTTTATAATGAGGTCGTAAATATTTTTTAAAATATTTTTAGATGTTTGGCCATTTTTTTTTTGTCACATAGGGGAACGCATTTACGAACGTTCTCCCATACGGAGCCAGGGAGAGGAGTGTGGGTGTGTCACTTGTAGAAGAGATAAACTCGTAATTACCCACTAAATCCCTATAAGTGACCGTCTCTACCAATAGGTGAGAGTAACACGGTACTGCATGTGCATCGCCTTCGAATACTTCCGAGCGGGTTGCCCAGCCATGAAGGCTAGGACCCTAAGCGCGTAGAAGATTAGTCCCGGTCATCAAAAATTGTCCCCCCGACGGCTTCTCCAGTACGAAACAAAGGTCAGCGCCCCCGCCCCCTGCCCCTTGTGACCACAATCTCATAGAGGTGGATGCTTGTCTAGAATTCATAGACCTTAACCGTGTGATTCATGGGGGCCGTAAATATTACTTTTACATCAATTGGCAGAGGGTTTATGCTTTGCTTATTTTTGATAATATGAGAGAGGAGGAAGGGTTAGCATATTAACTGTAATACTTACTTAATGATCTTCGTTTTTTGTTCAAAACTATGTCAATGTTTACGTATTCAGTGTAAGGGGGATTTTCCTGATCTCTCAGAATCCGATCGACAGCTGGATTAGCTTTCAAGGTAATTCAATGAATACTCCACCAGGGACGCAACAATGTGTTTCACCAAGCGGACTTGTTTGAAAGCGCAGACAAAGGAGAGCGGACTGTCAGAAGGAAAAACCTCGATGCACACGTAGCAGCGTGTAAGTAGCGTGAAGGAGCGATAGTATAATTTATAACAAAAAAAAAAAATTTACGGTTTGCGTTGCGGAGCGGTTGCGCGAATAGGTTTTTGAATAAGGCGTCAAAAGCAAAGTGGGGTTTCAGGTGACATTTTATTGGGACTAAGATTAAGTAAAAATTTACGCGGAGCTTTAATTATTTTCGAGAAACACAAGTACCCTAAACTACGAGTAGTAACTTCAGCTATTCCTAAAAATCCCGTCAAAATCGGTCCAGCTGTTCCGTTCAGCGAACTTATCTCGACTAGGTCGAAGATGTTTTAAAGAAAAGTCGCGGTCAAAAGTACTCATATGCCAAGGGCGTGTATGAAAGTGCTCATGAGAGTAGAAGAAGTAAAAGACGTGCGTCTATAGCAGGTGGGTGTAAGGGTGTAGTTTCTGCCTACCCCTATAGGAGAGAGACGTTATATTATTATATGTGGGCACGTATTTGAAACTTTTACATTTGATATACATATATTTAGTATAGTTAGCTAGATAAAAAATGAAAGTATAATTATAATCATATAAGATACATTATAGAGCCCTCTTATGAACGTCTAAATACATCCCTGTATTAGAAATAGAATGGGTCTGTACTGAACCACCTACCTCGTTACGTGCTGAAATGTTTGGAATTCCATCGAAATTCTATGAATATTTTAAATTCTTTTTTAAATTGGAGAACGGTTATTTCGGAAAAATATCCTCAATCTGCGAGCAAATGAGAAATAAAAAGTTTGATTACTATTGTAAAAGATATGGATCAGAATTACTAAACTGAGATAGTTAAGCTTATCTATACTTTTATTATTTAAGCTATTAAAGTTTTCTTAAAATAGTACGTAAATAAAATATGATAATAGAAAATTATGATAAATAATTTCATGTCGGTATTTAGTTCCTTTTTTATATTTTATCCGGGCGTCCGACATACTAGTTCGTAATAGAAAAAACACACACATTTTCTAATATCATCTTTTATACTGATTGAATATAAAGGTCTAAAATAAAAAAAAAAACTCATGGCTAGTAAAAGAAGTACATTAAAAATATACTGTAATTGTGCTGAGACGAGAATCTATGAGTATTTACGCGTAGTGTTTATTGTTATAATACAATAAAAACTTCTTTATGATATTAAAAGCCTTTTTATCATGCATGCTAAATATGCTTGCAGATATAAAAACCGAACTCCATACGTACATTTCTTTCATAAAACACACACACGCGAAAATATTCAGCGAATTGTTCGCTGAGGCATTTCGCGATTTCAAATTGTACGTTTAATGTCTAAGAGAATCTCGCTATCTCTGTTATTACATTCCATTGTAAGCTTCTATAGGATATGTACTTAAGGAGTACACCGTTCGCCGACATATTATTACGGTATTCGTGAATCAGCGCAAAATAACCTCTTATCATCGCTAACGAAATTGAGGGACGAAATTGGAAACGAATAAACAACTCTGTCCTAGAGTGATTTCAAATTTCATCCTCCACTAAACATTTCCGTCCGTTGTTTTCGAAGCTTAATGAGAATCACTTCCGTCTAAATGATATAGCTGAATTTCTGTTATCGACGGACCGGAGAATTAAAATTAAGTATCCTGTTTAAATTTGTATCGTTTTTATTTAAACACTCCACTTTTTCACAGTTGTCATAAGTACAATTTAAATAGATTATTTAAATAACTTGTTGCAATTGGTAATCATTGTCGGTAGTGTTAAATTGTTATTTGATGATATGCGAATGATTAAAGCTAGAATACAACGGAAACAGTTTGAATGTAATTTCGAGATTAATGCAGAAGAATCTGAGCTACATATCGTATCTGTTTTTGATATGTTAGTAAAAAGTATTGCCAGAACTATTTGAACTAAATTGCGGCCGTCATCTAGTGTTCTATATACATAAAAATGTATTTATGTTTGTCCACTATACGTTTCTAAACTATTTATCGGATTATAATGAAACATTGGCGAGCTGTTGTGTTTTCGTTCGCGAGACGCGAATGTATCTGGCAAAAAAAAAAAATCGGTGTTATCGCAACGCTTGCCAGGAATATGTGATAAAATTAACTCTAGTGAAATGACAATCTCCATATACATACATTTAAAAATTAAAAAAAAAAAAACTTAATATGTACATAGTAACGTTTGACCTATTGCTAAAAATATTTAACATATTGAAGTTAATTCCGAACACAATTTACTAGTACAATTATTCTTTTTAAACTATTTTTATGTAATTCTCAATACAAATAGACATTTCTTTGTTTTATGATTCCAAGAGTTTTGTCTCTGACCTTGTATTTTTCTTTTCCTTCGAAATATCATCGACATAATTTTACAGACAAAAGCACTTTCCATTGAGATTCTCTCTGATATTACTTTTATATGCGAGTTTATTTTCTCTTGGATATAAGTATTTATTACTAGCTGTATATCCGCGGCTGCGCCCTCGTTTACTATATTTTTCATTGCGTATATAGTTGCTAATTTTTTTATATGAAACCCAATTTATTTTTCAAATTTTCTTTGCTGTTAACATTAAGCATAGATATTTCTCACAAATTCAAACAACTGCCAGTAAAACTGTGCATTAATTTGATTTTGTTCACAATTAAATGAGTTTCAATTTGATTGCAATTCAATTTTTGCGTGGAACTGTAATTATTCGCGATAAACAAAAGTTACGTGGAGTAGCTTGACCTATCTACCAAAAGAAAAACCAACAAAATCGATCCATCCATTCCAGAGATTACCCGGAACAAACAGACAGCCAGACAACAAAAAAATGAAATTGGATTTTTGGTATAAGTGTCGTTATATACATTCATATATATTCAGTAAAAAAGTATTTTGTCAAGTATTTTGACATTAGTAATTGACACTTCAATTGTATTTATTAGTATAGATAAGAGTCAAATCTTCTATTTATACGCTGTGCACCCATCTTTGTGTATGGTAACAATGCAAACAGTATATGTCAACCCTTGAATGGTTTCAAGAGTTTTTGGCGGGATCTCAGTCTGACATGTAGCAATTGTTTTCTTTAATTCATTAAACTTGTGTACTTGACTCTATATCATGTAATCTTGGTGGCGTTTTGTGTGAAATAGTTTAGTTATTGTGTTCAAGTTAAGTTTATTATAGAAGACAACGCGTAGCATACATTCTGAGGTGCCGACAAAGCTCCATGGAAAGTTTGAGCAGGATAGGCCACCGTTCTGTTGGAGCTTGGTAACGCTGATACAAGATTGAAAATCTTACCTACATGACATTGGCACAAATTGTGTGTACACACAGATTGCCATTAACTAAGAAGAAGAAGAATGGTTTCAAGCAACTTCAATGATTACAGATGAAGTTTCTTCGAATGATATAGTTTTGATTCAAGGTTGATTTATCAGAATTCCTTTGTTTGCCAGCTTTCCATTGTTTTCCTTTTGTCATATTTTTATGCGTACTCGACACTTTAAACTATTTACTCGTCTTATGCATTCATTAGTTGCAATATATATACATACGATTCAATATCATGCATTGTGTGTTTGTAATATGCTATGTGTCATATTTTAAAATTTTAAATAATGTTCTAATAATGCGATCTACTGCTGGAAGTAAGAAGTTTTCTGGAGATCGATATAAAAAGATTATGAAGTAGTTGATGATGATTATAATAATTTTCGGAAATTATTGATTTATAATTATTTTTTTTACACGATATAGGCTCAGTAATTTGACCACAATCTTACCTGATGTTAAGTGATGATGTGGTCCAGGATGGTAAACACACTTAACCTAGGTACTGGTTCTCAAGTGATGATGCCGGAACACGTCTATTAGTCTTTGGCGACAGGTTTTCAAACTTGAGGGTGGTAGCTACCCAGGTGGGCATTATTTTAGAAGCCCTAAGGCCCTATCACCATGCTATGGTTTCCTCACGATCTTTTCCTTCACCGGAAGCTCAGGTCGATTTTAGAATTTTAGGATAGGTGAGACCGAACCCGCGTCATTGACACGGAATCCGGCCGCACTATCCACTGCGTCTTCATCGCTTCAAAAATTACCTAAATATAACACTTTTACATCATTTATCATACCTGTAAAAAAACGGAATCTATCTTCAATGCTTATGTTCCTATTTCTCAAATCCTGAACCACTTCTTCTATTTATTCAAAACAAACAATAGAAACATTTTATACCATATTATAATATAAGTCTTTCAGACACTTTCCTATAAGTACGTGATGTTAAAGATCAAACTGTTAAGTAAATTACAGTATTATTTATTATAAATAAATGTATAATAAAGGCCAGGCCGTTTACAAAATCGCAATAAGCCGAATGTACACCCTAGTGTAGGGGTCCTTCCACTTCAAGTCGCTGTAATAAAGCTGGGAACGATGCCAAAATGTTGAAGCGACCACCTTTGGTGCCGACAATATAATACCAACGAACTTATTAAAATTAAAGATCTATTTTTAGAAGATAAATTTCTTGTTATTTATTGTCGGAGCTAAATACTCATTTTAAACATACATATATTCCAGTGAAAGGTAAAGAGATTATTATAGATGTAGTCAAAAGTGTAGTCACACTTGATATGAAATAACGATGTTGTGGAAGACAATAAACTAATGAGCCTAGAAATTATTAATCTCTTTATCACAGTTGCCAAAAAATACTGTACAGCGAATGGGCAGTTAGGCATCAAAAAATATTTAAATGTTTTTTTTATGGACATAATTGGCGTAATAAATTCGGAGTAGTTACGATTGCGCATCCAACTATCAATCCATCCGTTCAACCAAAAGATGTCCACTGCTGGACATTGGTCTCCCCCAAAAATCTCCACGAGGACCGGTTTTGCGCCACCCGTATCCAACGGACTCCTGAGATCTTCACCAGGTCGTCGGTCCAACTTGTGACCCACGCAGCGTCTTCAGGTACTTGGCAGCCATTCGAGTACCCGTTGACACTATCGGGCATCGGTTCTACGAGCAATATTTTCAACCTATTGCCACTTCAGTTTACCACGATTGCCCACGCGTAAATACATTTTTAAAATTTTTTTTATTCTTATTTTGATAGTGTTGTATTTTCTAGAAAAATATTTTTTTTTTTTCCTATAAACAAAATTTTTGGAGAACACATTATTAAGACATTAGTTAAGTTTAAATGAAACCAAATTGACAGAGAGAGAGAGAGAGTTTTCTAGTCACCTCTAGATCAAGATCGATTTATTACAGAATTCACGGCGAAAATCTGTGCTTGTTAATGAATGCCTACAGCTCCATTTTACCTCTCTTACATTGTCATATAGGTTACATTTTACCCTAATACTACTACTTACATACATAATAAAATATGCATTGCAGTTATGTGCAATCTACATTACTACAGATACATTTATTAGCATGTAAATTTGATCATCAATTAAGTCTGTGTGACGCTCGTGTTTTGCGTACATTTCAGACATATTTGCATAATGAAATTGGGCTCATGGACCTCGTATGCGCCGAGAGAGATCAGACCTGATCAATCTGCTGTAGATTATTAAAAACAAATAGTAATTGTCTATTAAATTTTGAGTAAATAGGTACTCTAACATCTTACTTATTGGATTGTGAAAAAGTAAACGCAACGGTTCATATTATATTGTAACAAATAAGCAAATACTAGAATTTTTGCGTATGCTCTAACTACGTAAATATCGGTAGTTACATGTCGTAAATGTTACGTGTATTAAATTAATTCATTTGTTTTTTTTTAAATATATTTTGCTATGTGCAACGGATAGAAATGATTCCAAATCTTAGATATTTATAGAAACGACTGATGTGCTTAATATAGTATCAGCGTACAATGTTGAAAGAGATTCTGTGGTTATAACACTTTATAAAGAGATAAATAATAATTATTTTATAATTGAAATAAAGATAAATGTAACAGATTAGAGTTAAATAAACAATGTGTTATAAAATGAAAGGGGGAGTTATGAAATAAAGCTTAACCCTTTCAATAGCCGGTGAGGGACTACCTACTGAGCTTATTTAGAACATTGATGGTAGGTAAATATGAGAGTTCTATGTTCTTAACGGCTTATAGAGGATATAACTATTTTTAATTAAATAAATGCCAGTATAATATTTATTTCATTAGGTATACATGAAGATTTAAAACTTATAAAATTTATGAATAAAGCTTTATTTGAAGGACAACCAAAAAACCTTTTACAAATTAACCTCTTGAGCACTAATCTGGCGTTTACGCCAGCTTTCCTTTGTTTTCTTATTGTGTTTCTATTGTGTCATTTTTATGGGTAATCAACACATTAATATATTTTGAGTCGGTAGAAAGTGATAGTTAAGAGTGTTCTCGAATTTAGGCCCAAAAGTTGAAATTTGATATTAATTTAATCTTTTTGTTTCGAAAACAGATTCTTCTAAATATATACTAATGGCAAACTTGCCTCTTTAAGAATATAAATGTGAGGTGCCTTAACTGTAATTATTCAATCTCTTAAGTGTTTAAACTGCTCGTATGCATAAACGATCTCTGTTAGATTATTTGTAATAGTGGTCGCGTTATTATAAACATTAGCGGGACGCAATTTAAACAGCACAGATATGTCTAGAATTTGCGTCATTCTTTCGACTAGACGAGGCCTATAGAAATCATGAAGCATGCTTGTCAATTTAATCGATGCCGCATCGGTTGCAGGATCTAGCTCGATCGTTATGAAGTATTTCGGTTTATTATAAATGTTCTTTCCCTGATTGTGATGACGCTACAGATTGTAGAAAAGGTTTTAGTCACATTTTTGTTCCCTGGGTCCTCCACCATAACTTAGTTGACGCTCTACATTATACTACATAATAAGACTCTGTGAAAGTTTTTGTTCTGTTAAGTCAATGATTATTAAACTTCTTTTTACACTAACGTGATATTGAATCATTGAATGAATAATTTCATGTAGTGCCATAATAAACATTACTGAGGTGATTATTCAAATAAACAATCCTTCAAGTTAGATCAGCATCACATAACAATTTGTTTAAATTTAAATAGAAACGGAAAATAATTGAGAACAGTTACCGGAGTTGTCTCAACTTTTGTAGCAATTATGAAAATTTCGCAGTAAAATTTCTTAGAAGATATCTTTCTAATTATATTTCTTGTTCATTACGATTCTTTTTACTGTTCTGGCATTCCATCATTGTTATTTGATATTTTAAGTTTTGTTTTTCATTTTATGTAAAATTTTAGATGTCTAAAATTTACGAAAAACTTAGCTAATCTACTTTCGAGATTATTTTCATTGGATATATTTTATGCTGTGAAAAGTGGATATTTTATTACCGGCCTCCTACCTGCGTTAACCTTCCTTAGTTAGTGTCCAGTCAGTGATAGCTATGCTGAATATATGATCTCATTTAAAGGCCCTAATTATTGCTTTGATTTTGTGTATGAAAAGTGTGAATATTAGATATGACAAATGATAGGAAAGACCATGTTGTGCTGAGCCTAATTAAGATAAGAAGAAGATTTAATAGATATTTGAAGAAGAAATATAGGTACAAATTTCAGGAAGTACTATTATTAAAAAGTCTGCAGTATAAATGGGTTTTAATTTAATTTACCTTTCGGTTGTTGTGTTTCAAGTGTTTCGATTGTAGATTGCACCGCGACGATTACGCTCTGTCCGGTGTTTATTCGAGGTTTGTTGCAAATAATTACCGATTCGGGATCGTAGCCGTACCGTGTTTATCGAAATTCTGCGTTATTTGATGATCAACTGATGACCGGAAAACTATTCTGTTGGTTTCTGTTAACTATTCAATTATTTATAAAGTCGTTTGTTTATTAACTGATGATCTGAAAGCTATTCTATTGGTTTATGCGGTTAAATTATTTATAAACTCGATTTCGATATTCGTAGCGCATCTGAAACTATGTGTCGGGTGGTTTTTTTTACTTTTCGTTTGATCGTGGTATTTATGTAAAAATGTTATAGTTATATAATTGTAAAGATAATTAACACTTATGTACACATCAGATTAAGTCTAATTGTATTCGAGAATTGGAACCACGATCATTTACTTAAAAAGTAAGTTGAAACTTATTACATTCAGTATTAATTATAGAAGCGGCTACATAGTGCCTAAATTGTGATGATGATGATGATTGATGAGATTTCTATTTAACAATACATTATTTTAGGATAACTTGATTATGAAAATGATATGAAAGTTTTATTTTTTGTAATTAAAAATTTCCTTTTAGCCTAAATGGTAAATCGCATATCCTTTTCAAAAAGTTGAAGAAGTTTTAGCAACGATTAAAACTTGGTCCCTCGGGCAGAACTCGTTCATAACTCTAAAACCGGTAACTCGTTAAAGGATGCTCTCCTACAGATCCCGTATGCTCGCAAAATTGTTCGCCTTGGAAACTCAAAGTAGGTAACTAAATTTTATATAGATGAGATCGTTGTGTGAAATTAAATAATATTTCCTATAGGATGCAATTTACGTTGCCATAGCGATATTGGAATTCCATTGTTGCGTATCGGGGTATAATGCTAGCTTGGAAAAGAACGGCACCTTTCTAGGCACTCTTATATTAGGTTATGGATCTACAATTATGGCATACTAGGACAGTAAGAGTTTCAACGGTAGTAACACGTTTTTTCAATATATATATATATATATATACAAGGGTTTTGTCATTAATCAATTGAGGCTCGATAGTGGAGGGAAAGGTTTCGGAATAAATCATAAAATATTACAAGAGAGATACAGATGGATACCACGTGTTTTTTTCATTGTACTTTAACTTTAACAGTTAAATTGGATTTTATCTGTACTTAATGATAATAGTCTGAAACATGTTAAAATTCTTTGTGCCAAAAAAATATACATGATTTTGAATCCCTATCGGGGTTAGGGGGGTTATTATTATTATTCGGAAAGGGGTTATGCAGGCTTAAACAGTCCTGTATCACTGCGACCTAATCAGATTTATTGTGATCGTTAGGGGGTTAGGGGGTTAATCTAAAATTTAACCACGTATCACCAAGGAGGGGTAGGGAGGTGAAAATTGCTAAAACATTGCGTGATTGATGGATGACCCCTATCTTGTTCTCCAACTGTTTTTGCTGAAGCTCAATAGTGTAAAATAATAATATATTTGCTGTATCGTTAGTGTCAATATGCACTTTGAATTTATATAGTGAGACGTTTTTTAAATATCTGTAATTTTTTAAAACGTATATCGTGACTAATAAAGAATTGGTGAAATTTCGTGATTTAACAAAAATGTATGAAATATATAATTACAGTTTCCATAAATCAATATATTTAAATCGTGTTTTAGCCTTACGGTTATATATAAAACAATCTTAAGATGACGTAGCATCAAATCTATTAGTCCCTAGTGTGTTTACTTTGCAAGTACATACCTATTGCGTACTATACAATATTATTAACACAAGACCCATTCGCAAGTCAAATAACAAATATTTATTTTTAATTTAATTTCACGGTGACTGAGTTCAAGTTTGTTAATTTTGATTAGTAACTTTCGTTATTAGTGTTTATTTAAGGTTATTGAACTTGCTCATGTCCCTTGCCCTTTCTTTTTTTGCTCGGTTAAAACTTCTGCCTGATTTAATTACATGAACCTTCTTTTAGGCCCTCTCCGACAGCGGTTTAGGATTAGTTCCGATCTCCAAACTAGGGAGGATTCTTTACCCGCCGCTAGCGTGATGTAGTGACTCTTTACAGCATTCAATGCATTACACGGCACCCTAAACTATTAGAAGTAAACTACATGCAAGTACATGGAGTCATGCTCGATATTAGATTACATGATCGAGTGAGAAATGTCGAGATCCTATGTCGCACTAAGGTCCGGAAGGTTGGTAAGAAAATCACCAAACTGAAAAGGGGTAGAAGCAGAACATTGCTAGACAGAGGGATGGTAGGTGGACTAAAATGTTGACGAAATGGTGGCCACGTGGCGATAAACGGAGAATTGGGCGGCCACCATCCCGTTGAGTGGGCCACATCGTGAAAATCGCGGGTCGAAGCTGGATGAGGCTAGCTCACGACCGAATCGAAGGTACACGAAGAGAGGATTATGGTCAGAAGCGGGAGGTAATCAGATGATGATGATCATGACAGAGAGATTGCATTGAATGGGAGTGGAGTAAGACCGGTCGTTGTGGAGATCTTTGAGGAAGACCTATATCCAGCAGTGGACATCTTTTGATACATATGAATGAAATGAATATGATGAATGGAAAAATAAATGCATATAAATAAAAAACACTAATTGCACAGGCCGTTTCTGTTCTCGAACTATGATAAGTCATACTAATTTGTCTAAAATCACCTTATTTTATTCCAATTTAAATTTCTACCTTCTTAAAATACAATAACGTATCGTAAATAAAACCTGTAATCATATGTAACATAAATTTAGATCAGATTCGATTAGAAGGAGTATGTATTCGTAATATTATATTGATACATGAAGTAAAGAGTAAATTACTGATGTTAAAAATTCTTCAAGTTTGTTTCATTAATTAAAACTCTTCATATTACCTTGTTGTTTATGAAACGTTATTAAACTTTTACAAAGTGTAATATGCACCTAAAAGTTTCTTTTTACCTTTCAACGATCGTACTTGTTTGAGTTTTAATAAGGCACGTAAGATTAATTTTTGATTTCGAATTGTATCTTTAAACGAAGTCTTTGTGTAATTAAACTTTTATTAAACTTAATTTTGTTTTCTTCTCCAATAATAAGTATTACGTATAATACTCGTATAGTTTCAAATAATAATAGTTGGAAAATGTTTTGATGGTGCTGTTCAAGAATCGTATTTTGTTCACAATTTTAGGAGTTTTTTTTTTTACGCGGAACCAAAATTAATTAATAAAAGACGCCTTAGTTACGCGGAGTAACTTCAGTTATATGCCAAAAAGGGCCGTCAAATTCGGTCAAGCTGTTACGGATATTAACACAAACACAGAAAACAAAAATTTAAAAAAAAATGTGTTTTTTAGTGTAGGTACCTTATACACATTTTAATTTAATATTACAAACATACACTTAAATTTTATCCATGTAATTAGTTTTCTTAATATATTCACGTATTTGTTACTTTTAATCTGATGAACTGGGGGTGTCATCACTACATTAGCATTATATATGTACTTTATGACTATATGTACCACGTAGTTTTATTTTAAAGTATCTACCTATTCATTTAACGTTAATCATAAATAATTTCAACAGAGTTCATTGCAATATTTCGTATAATAAATGATGGATCGACTGAGTGATTGAACTGAGTACTCGTTATTGAATCCAACTTAACCTTAAAAATGTCAATATTGTCAATGACAAAGTTTCTGTTTGTGTTTATTTTCTGTGAGACGGTTTGAGTGCAATGAAAATACGATCCTTCGGTTTTTTAATATACGTACATTCATAGTCTGAGATAGATTTTTACTTTTAATCTAAAAGTGTACTTAAATCTACTATATTTTTTATATAATAATTAAGTGGAGTTTATATAGAAAAACAATAACAATTAAACAATAAGACAAGGCAAGAAGAATATCTCTCTTGTTGATATTTTAGGAAAATCATGTTTTACACACATTCTCGGGATCCGCTATATCGATCGGGATGACACTTATTTGCATATAATTAAAGCTTTATTTTGTAAGATTATCTAGCTTAATACTTTTTTGAAAATTGCAACAACGTATATTTATTTAACGTTTTTGTTTTAATTTAATAACATAATAAGAGAGGGCAGTGACCCACACTGTAATATTTTTGCAAATGGATGACAGTTGCTAGGCAACGACAGATGTCAAAAAATAACATTATAAATTTTAATGTTAAATTACATTTTTAATTCTTATTTGGGTAATAGTGCATTATAAAGGTACATTATATAGTTTTAACGGTGCATTATAAATTGATTTAAAAATATTCATAGTTCCACATCTAATATAGTAAGGTGATAAGTCCTACTAACAGCGTTGATCTGGAAATTCTATCTTGACTATTTTAAAATACATAAGATGATGAGGATAAAAACGATTGGTATATTTTCAATACATTAAATGTTCTGTTAATATTTTTAATACATTTCGGTTCTGTCAGGCCACGACATTTTCATTTTGTTTAATTTTATTATAAAAAAATATAAAATTTCCTTATGCAGCTCTATTGTTATTCCTAGATGTTCGATTCCGGCACAAGACGAACTATTATGCTATGAACATAACTGATTATTATGTGTATTGAGTACCAAATTCGCACTGTAATATATAATATATAAAAACTAAAATCCTATGTATTTACAATTTTTTATACCACTAAATTAGCAAACAGGCATACGAACCACCTGATGGTAAGCGGTTACCAAAGCCTTTGGACACGTGCGCGTTACCAACTCTTTAAAAAAACTTTCTCACGCCCTTTTTGAAGAACCCCAACTGTATTACATCGGAAATACGGCCGCTGGGAGCTCATTCCACATCCGGATAGTTCGCGGGAGGAAACTTCTACGGAACCGCGCTGTCCGGGACCATTTTACTCTTTATATGATAGTATAGACGAGCTGCGGGTGTTCGCGTGAGTTTGTTTTTTAAAGGCCTTTGTTGTGTTGTATCAGTTTATTTCCGATACATAAAATACAGGGCCGGTATCTTTCACTCGTGACACCTATGAAGGCGACATCAGCGCGCCGTGTCGTTTGCATAAAACTCACATCAATCGTACTCCGACGATCTCTGAGAAAAACGCCTCCCATTTCCTTTAATAAATCATTTTATCTAACCCAAAAGAATGACTAATGGAGACGGGAAGTATATACCGGGGATGGAAAAATAAAAGATTAAAGTAACAATCTGTTTGAAGTGAATTTATGATTCCAAATGAGAATTTTCACGGATGATTGTATTTTAGTCGAGATGTAACTTCTTCCTAACTCCCCCCTCCATCTTGTTTTAATGGGCACAAAGAATTTCTAATTAAGTAAGCGTTCGTCTATATGCGCTGTATAATTAAATTGAATGAGAGAGAAATTACCTACCAAAAAAATTATGTATTTTATACTAGCACCTCCTGTGGCTCCACTCGTGTATTATGTTCTTTATAGCGCACAATTATTCACTGTGCTAGACAGTTTTTAAATAACTCTCTGAAAAGAATAGTCGCAATATTTATGTACGCGCCCTAAATTATTTTTTGGTCCTAACAAAAATCAATGTAAGTTAAATAACTTACAAATTCAAACATTTGCCACTAAAACTGTTCATTTAATCGGTTCTTTTTTTAATTATAATGAGTTTTTTTTTTTACGTGGAACCATAATTATTATTCTTAAACGAAATTAGCTGAAGTTACGTCTTATAACTTCAGCTATAAACGAAAAAAGTCCTCTCCGGAAAGTTCCGGAGATTAGTGGAAACAAACAGACAGACGGACAGACAGATATTTTTTTTTTTTTAAATATTTGGTTTTCCGTATAATTACAATATACGTATACATTCACATATATAAAATATAATATAAAAAGTTGTTACTTTGATATTACAAACAGACCCTCCAATTTTATTTACTTGTGTAGAAGAAGAAATAATAAAAGAAGGAAATAAACTTTGAGATCGTTTCAAACATTTATTTTATATTTCGATTTTCCTTATTCCGGTTATAAGGGAATAATTCTTGTTTTACAAAAGTTATGACTGAAATCAATCAAAAGGAAAAATGTGAAAAAGGTAGTTTTGAAGTGAATTCGGCGGTCGGCGACAAATTTGAAAAGTAGATATTTAAGAAATATGTTGCTATCGCGTTGCACCTCAAAGAAAGAGTTTTTTTTAATACATGAAAGGGACAACTGCAGCTCGGGCTGATTTTACCATCGAAGTATACACCACTTCGTAGTACCCTTGTTTCTTCAAAACTGAACCGATTTTTAATTTTCTTTCGGTTATAGAATAAGAATGACTGCAGCTTTGTCTCAACGTTTTGCATAGTTGTTTTTATTCATAGAATTTGTTAAACGATCGTCTGAAAATGACAGGAAAAAATCGAGCATTTTTTTTCATATTCTAACGCTTCTAGTTTCTACAATAACTAACTTATGGAAAAAATCAAAACCTACGAGCACGGCAGCGGTGGATTTATATTATTTGGTATAAAAATATTTACCATAATGCTATTATCCAGGGAGAAAACAGGGGACTACGTTTGTATGGAATAAACGTCCCTCGCACATCCTCTTAAGGCAATGTAAAGGTTTACGATTAGGATAAAATATCGGGTGTGGTATTGAATTTATTTTTAAAGAAATTGATGAATTGTGATTATTAATTATATTAATTACTCTATTTCTGTCTATAGTGTCTATAGTATGTTTTCTGGCACGCGAGTTATTCCAATTTAATTCTCATAAGTAGCTGTAGTTTATAACTGTCTGGATTCAGTTCAAGTGCTAATGGTTCAGTGGTAATGTGAACCAATACCGAAAGTCGAAAATCCAATTATTCTATTCCACAAGACACTTGAGATTATGGTGAAGGAAAATATCGAATGGTGGTAGCTTTCAAATCTAATTATCACTATTAAGGTTAAAACTCTGTCGCCATTTACCCATAGCCGTGTTTCGGCGGCATCACTTGAGAGCCTGTAGACCTCTAGACTTCATGTGCTTTGGATCACGTTGTGCTTATACGGAATATGAAAAGGCTGTGATCACTTTTGATATAAATTACAAAAACTGTAAGCTCCAGGGGCCATTTGGCATATATTGATTTTCTTCCTACTTCGTCCCATACAAAATTAAGCGATGATGGGTCAGTTGTGTGTACGTTTGGATTCCTCGTCCGAATCCTACAATAAGCCTGAAAGGTTGAAGAAACATCATGAGGTAATAATATCTTCGAGTTGAAAACCTGTCGCCAATATATGTGTTACAGCAGCATCATAACAATAGTAACTATATTAAATCAAAGTTAAATCGGTTATTTAATTACCCGTTTAAAATTCACTGTTCGTACAATTGATTAAAGCCTTAATTGATATCACCAGTATCTAATATGCACAATTAATGGAATCCTAAATTAGCCTAGCGTGTAAACCGGCACCCATTAATTGGTATTGTAGATTCAGGTCGGAATTTAAGGCAAAATGTATAATCACCTTATTGTTGAATAGTTACAGTTACTAGCCGAGTAAATCCGATTTATAAACCTAGGAGTTATAAACTATAGAAAAGTTTGGAGATGCGATATTGAGCTATTTAGAAACTACGAAAAATTTAAACTAAACAATTTTGTAATCCTTGCCGTTCTGATATTATACTGTTAAATAAAGAGAATGCGGATATATTGTTAGTAGTTCCCGTTAGTTAGTAGACCCGTTCGCTTATTTTATTTTTCTTATATTTATTGATCAGTAAATTGTCCGAAATAAAGGTTTTTGAAGTTAAACAATGGTGATAATTGCAGATGTTTTTGTGCACAGCACTATGAACACAATTTCGCCTGACGTTAAATGAGGATGTGATGTAAGATTCATAAGGTATTGGCTCTTAATATGGCGATTACCTATAAAAATGACACAATAGGAAAACAATGGAAAGCTGGTGTAAACGCCAGGTTAGTTCTCAAGGGGTTAAATAATATTGCTTGAACACACCTATAGATTTTTGACGACAGATTTTGAAACTTGAATGTGGTAGTTAAGCTTTACAAAATTTTCTACCATCGTGTTATAATTCCATCATAATATTTTCCTTCACAGAAAACCCAGGCTCATTATAGAATATGGAAGGTGCAAGCCCACGTTCGATCGACGATCGACACAAAATTTTGTTTAACATTGGAAGTAAGATGGGTTTTGCAATGTGGATTCGATAGAATAAGCTCAAATAAATCAATATTGTAAGAAAATATCATACTCTATGTAAATCATAGTAAGTATGGTAATTATTTAATACTCACCTCGTCAGGTTTCAATCGCTTTCAAGGTCAGAATCTTTCAACAAACGGTTGTCTGCTACTATTTTTAATAGTTAGGTTTATTTTTAAGGTTAATTTGTATGTTATGTGTATATATATCGGTCAAAAAGCTATATATATTTATAAATATGTAGTATAAAACATAGTGGGTTTCCGTATTTGTCTGTCTGCTTATCCACTAACTTGTTATAAACGAAGCAAGCAACGGATTTCCATGCCGTTTTCACACGAAGGTTTGTGTATACATATATAAATGTAAAATATGTCTTAATACGGCTTTAATTAAGTTATCGGAAAATCAATTTTAATGGCTTACGTAGACAAAATCTTAAGAGATATATCAAAGTGATCTATAAGAGTATTGTGGTTCATAAAACATTGTAGAAAAACTTCGCGATGACATATTACTTGTTACTTGTTGGTGGGCTCCTGTTTCCGCACTTAGACACATTGGCGGTCCATTGTGCGTGCAGGATCAGCCAGCTACTCGAGCCAGCCCAGCTCCTTCCAGAAGCGCAGAAGCCTTCTGGGGCGATCACAGGCTTCCTGGAGCGACCTCATTTGTTTGAGGGTTTTTGCCCGTTGGTTGACTACTCCCGTGCATTCCAGGATTACGTGGGTAGTAGTCTCTCTTTTTTTCCAGACATCCCCTACACATGGGGCTATCTGTCAGACCTATTGTAAATAAATGTTTATTAAGTGAGCAGCAATGTCCCGTCATCACACCCACCACTAGACGAAGATCAGTGCGAGATAAGCTGAGCAGTCTCCGGGCCAAGCTCCGTGATATTTCCGGAACAGCTTGTTTAGACTGTCTACAGCCACGAGTGTTAGCCCATCTCTCACTGTGAGTGCTGTGGGTTTATTGTCGCAACCATGATCTAAAAGTACTGTAAGCAAGAGGAAGATAATGCACAGACAAAGTAACTGACAAAAGCATAGTTTCTCTTTGAACCCGACCGAGACGAAAGTAGGAATTAGAAAAAAAAAAATTAAAATCGTCGCATGCATTATATTGAGTATAAAAAAAAAACTGAATTCCGTAACAAAAACATTTGTTAGATTGTAAATATTTAAATAATATGAGTATAGTTTAAATAGAGTAAAAGTAATAATTTCGTACGTATTTAAATTATTACGAACCCATGGTTAGTGTAGAGCGGACGGGAAACTTTTATAGCAATTATACGGATGGAGTCGCCGCGCCGGCAGATGACGCCTGAGGTCGGGTTGTTATACGATGGGTAATAGGGGGCAACTGTTGCAGCACTGGAGGATTCTTGAGTAAGGATGGTCATCTAAAAAGTATCGTTGTTTTGTATCGATACAATTATATCGAAATATTTTATATATCGTATGCTCAATTCAAATCCACCAGCAACCCTCTCTCACCACTGATTAAAAAACTTTTCTTACGTATTTTCAGGATTCACGTTCGGCTATATAAATTCAGAGCTGCAATCAACAAAACAAAAAATAGAAATAGCGTTTTTTTATTATCGTATATATATCTTATATATCAGATGAAATTTATCGATATGAGATAGTATCGTGATTATGTGTCGATATTATTGAATATCGATATATATGGAACATTCCTATTCACGACTTAAACTAAGATAAAGCCTATGTAACCTAGTTTATTTAGGTTTTTTTTTTTTAATATTTGGATTTTATTTGTAATTTTTGGGTTCGACATTTCAACGATTTTTGTTATTCTAAACAGACAATTAAATTTCTTTCTGGATAAATTAGTATAAGGATTGGCCAAATAGAGAATGGGTATAAAAATAATATGATGAGGCGATTATTAAGTATTATTAAACATATTTTTCTTTATGGATTCTGCATTTCTCTGCTTTTTGCCTATATGTATCTATAGGTTAAATACCTATTTTAGTGTATTTACTGTGTTACTAAGGCTATTACGTATTTTTAATTAAAAAAGACAATTCAACATATTTATACAAAAAAGTACCAACCCGCAATTATTTTTAAATTAGTTTGAATAAATATGGTTGATTATATATCGAATAAAAAAAAATATACCTATGTGTAGGTTAATAATGTAGAGTTTATATTTGTGATCTAATTATTCCAGAAGGCAGTTATTAAAAGTCACGTGGTGACCATTAATCTCGTAGCAGATGTTGCCTGTCCATTACACCGGGCGTGCTACACTATGCAGAGAATAGGCGGTCCATTGTGTTTTGTGGAAGGACTGTTGAAATCGTATTATATATGGATGCTATTCAGGTACTTTACTTTTGGTGTCCCGTTTCGAGAATACGATGGCCTTTGTCTTAATGACTCGCTTTTCTTAAAAACCATATTCAGGAATTCGGTTTGTTAACTGTAAATTAACGTACACCAATACTGCAGTATATCAATCCGAAAGTCTTGGACTAGTGTGTGTCATGACATCCATCCATCCATTCAACCGAAAGACTGATCCACTGTTGGGCATGGGTCTCCCCCAAAGATATCCACTACGATCGCTCTTACGCCACCCGCATCCAGCGGATTCTCGCAATGTGCCCAGCCCACTGCCACTTAAGCTTAGCAAATCTTTGGGCAATATCGGTTACTTTGGTTCTTCTGCGGATCTTCTCATTCCTAGCACTCCCTCTCCTTTGTCCTTTGTTCAAAGGGCTCAACTTTAAGTTTTTTATTAGGCCCATCGTGAGCGACCGTGTCTCACATATGGCACGAGAAGAATTGTGAGCGATTCACAAAGGCTTAGTAATAAGTCTCAAGGTCACTTAAAGGGCAATGCAGAGAGTTATGATCGGAGTTTCACTGGTTGATCGAAACAGGAATAAGGAGATCCGCAGAGTTAAAATAACTGATATTGCCCAAGGAAAATTGCCCAACTGAAGTGGCAGTGCGTTGCACATTTCTCGTAGAACCGATGTCCGATGATGCCGATAGATTGTCGAATTATTACCACGTAAATAAAACTTTGTTAGGTTTTTAACTTCAAATTACATTTTTGTTGTAAATTACTTTGGCTCACAAATTACTTTACCTTAATTAATTCAAGCAATAAGTGCCGTAAATACAGAAATGGCAAAGACCAAGGTTTTGATTTGTATTTTTTTATATATTTAGATAGAGTGTGTACAAAAAGGACTCTTCCGTAGAATAAAATCTATTACAGTTAAATCGTGTTACAAGTGTTTTAAAAAAGTATGATAATATGTGTGTATCTATTTGATAAAAACAATTAAAAATCAAAAATAGTTTTAGTATGTTCTTTTATACCGCTTTACTGTTTATTCATATTATTATTTTTAATGATCTGCAGACTAATGAAAACTTTAATGTACCGAAAAGGGGAGATGGAGATGTGCTTCGGAAATAAATAATCACACATCACAAGAAGGAGTGAGGAGGGGGTGGAGATGCAGTGTAATATCACGTGAATTTATTTGTTCATTAAACCAAGATGCGACGTATAAACTTGACTCGCTTTTGCCAAAAAATGTCAGTATTACATTGGGTTATACTTGAATATAAAGATACGGGTGATACTGGTGGAGGATGGGTGTTTTAGTCTAAAATGTATAATAAAAGTGGAAAGGAAGGTCACGAGATTTTCAAAGAAATATAACGTGATTAATGGATAATCTCTAAACAAAAACAAATATATATATCATATTCTATAATACTGATAAATACGTAGAGATTCTAAGGTTTATGGTAAATGTGTACTATCCTTTTACTCCGTTACAGATAGGTAGGATTATTCCTAAAGCCGTTAATCGTAGTTTGATAATGTTTATAAAGCTATTAACATGAAAATTTATTAGACGGATTATTATTTAAAACATGAAATTCACGGTAAATATTGTTCATGGCTCTGATTCCGCGACCGGTTTCGGGTAAAGTTGATCCGCTAGTGGGTACGGGGTGAAAGGATTTTGATTAATGATCATTCACGTTGT
Source organism: Samia ricini (assembly GCA_014132275.2). Taxonomy (NCBI): domain Eukaryota; kingdom Metazoa; phylum Arthropoda; class Insecta; order Lepidoptera; family Saturniidae; genus Samia; species Samia ricini. The sequence goes on from AP028162.1 coordinate 5,076,485, forward strand.
GACGTCACGTATTTGTTAACGCTGATTTTACATTTATCACTTTTGTACCAGAACAGAATGATAAGTGTAATTTTCATGTTTGTATCTTACAAAGTAATCAGAAAATATACATCCATCTGTCCATTTAGCTGAAAGACGTCCACTACTGGACATGTGCGTGGTACTCATTCGAAAACCCGTCAGCCCAAACTTAAATTTGGTAGTTTTTCGGGCAATGTAATTGTGTTTCTTCTGTTGATCTCCTCATCTCTGATTCGAACACGCAGTGGAACTCCAAGCATAGCCCTCTCCGCTGCTCTTTGATAAATTTTGAGCTGTCTTATACAGGTGACTTTGAAATCAATGGCAATAATTAAATGGTAGCTTATAATTATGTTTTTGATAAGTACAAAGCAAGTAATAATATAGTAAAACTATTAATGAAATTTAAAATTAGATAATAGACGTATCAAAACCGTGCGATGCGTATTCGGCGAATGATGACCCCGCTCTGATTGGCGCACATCACCTGATAATTTTACCTAAATGGTTACCGTGTCATCGACCGCTGCAAAACGGTTACGCGTTTTTGATACTTGAATAAAATTAGTATTGCATGTTTTATAGTTTTATTTTAATATTTTGTGAATATAATTTCAAGCTCCCATTTAATTATTGCCATTAATTTCGATTTCACCTGTATATATCAATAAATAAATATAAGGTAATGAAAAAAATGCAATAATTATGTTCTTTGGTATCTTTTTATAGTATTTTTTTTTTTTTTTTTTACCATTTGATTTGATCCATTCAACCATAAGATATCCACTGTTGGACATAAGTCTCCCCCAATGAGGGAGGCATTGCCATAATCACCACGCTTGGAAGTCGGGTTGGCGATCGCAGTAGGTGTTTGTGATACACAGAGGATGCTGCTGCCCATTCTCTGGTTTTTATCCCTTAGTCGCCTTCTACGACACCCGCGAGAAGATATGGGATGGTACTATTCTTGCCCGGCATTACGGGTCTAGAAAAATAAATTACAGTGTCTGTTTTCTAATGTCAAAATATTTTTTATTTACATAATAAATTTAGTGTAATTTAAATAATTTAGACACAGTTTTTAAATTTATCAGAAATATTTTTACTTTATCTTAGGGCTAAAAAATTTCAGGAATATAATTAGGGTTCCCTACAAAAAAATTAAAACGCTGTGAAGAATATATGAAACACGGGCACAGCCGAGGTTACACAGCTAGTTATTATATAACTTCGCGTTATAATCAGCGTATATTTCTCATTTTGTTTCTATTAATACGTATCGTTTTTACATGTATCTGAATACTCACTCATGTCAAGGTTAATGTAATGCTACAAGATATATAAAAAAAATAAAACAGCATCTCGACGGCTCACGTTCGTCTCGTATCACCTCTCCGCCGGTGCTAATAAATCATTTTATCACCATAAAGGAGGAAAATTAAATGGATGGAGGTCTCAGCGCAAATAAGGGAATGGGAGAGATGAAAAAATGCGCCGTAAAAAGGCAATCGCATGCGCCAAATGATGAAAAGCGAGCTATTTTCAATTACCTATCTTTGCCCCCTTTGGAGTTGAAACTCTCAGCTAAATGGACTGAGTGTATATTAAGTTATTTTTCATTTTTGTTTTTTGAGTTTAGTTATATGATGCACTTCGATTTAAGTGATTGCGTGCATTTTTTTTTAAGTTTGTTTTCATACTTTAAATACTTATTTATTATACTTAAAATGCAGTAGTGGAAGTCCTTAAAGTTGACTATAGGACTCATCTATCTATGGTCGACTAGACGCGAGCTAGAAAAATCCCAAAGAAGGTTGATGTCAAGTAAACGGCCAGTTAGAAAAAAACGAAGCCAAATTACAGTTTGGCTCCGAAGCGAACCGAACCGTACTGCCTCAGTGGCGCAGTGGTATTACGGTGCTTTTTTCCTGAGGTCTCGGGTTCGATCCCCGGGTCGGGTCAAATGGTATTGGGTTTTCTACTCAGTATCATCTCGGAGTTTGGAATTTGTGCCCGATATGGCGACAAGCTCGCCCCCTGTCACATCTGGGACGGAACTAAGCTCGGCGAAATTTGGGTGGTGTAGTTCGTTACTTCACCTCTGCCTAACCCTTCGAGGATAACAGGCGTGAGCTTATGTTATGTTATAAGCAAATTTCAGTTTACAATATGACGGAATGTGGTACGGAATGTATAAAAAGTGTGAGTATTGAGAGGAGAGATAAAAATAGAAGAAAAAAACATTTGAGTGTTATAAGAGATATTATTATATAGAGTGGGATAATATTAAGAAGAAGAAGCGTGAATTTTTTAAAAGCGAACATTTCTTTAGCAGCGTTGCGCGTATCTCGGTAAGGGAAAACCCATAGCTGAAATTTTTTTATAGATTCGCATTACTAATAATGCTGTGACGTCGTTGTCAACATGCTACAAGTGTGTCGAGTATACGTTAGTTAGTGTATAACAAATTATGAAATTTAAATTATTCATTATTTTACACGGCATAGGGGCTCATTGTGCTTTGACCACAATCTCACCTGATGTTTTAAGTGACAATATGGTCCAGGATGGTAAGCGTACTAAGCCTCGGTACCGGTCCTCAATTGATGCTGGCGGAACATAACTATTGGTATTTGATGACAGGATTTCGAACTCGAGGGTGGTAGCTACCCAAGCGGGCATTGTTAGTAAATGCCCTTTTTTTTTCGAGGGGAATGCATTTACGCACTTGCTGTCCAGCCTAACCCAAAGGGACGTACCCCCCAGGAAAGGACTGGATCCGACGGTATGTAACAGTCTCTCACAAGTGTGAGGGACTGTTACTCACCAATATTAGTGTGGGACTCGCGGCGAGAAGCGCCGTTAACCACTACCCACTAAACCCCCCGGTTCCTCCCGCCACCTTGAATGGGGCAATACGGGATGGCATGTGCATTCTACCGCGTTGCCCCGGTGAGTTATGACCTACTACCCATGCTTTGGTTTCCTCACGATGTTTTCCTTCACCGAAGGCTTAGACTGATTTTCGAGTTGGATAGATGGGTTTTAACCCGCATCCATTGACGTGGTAACCGGCCACACTATTCACTGCACTATTCATCGCAAGTCTCAGTTTACAATATGAAGGAAAGTATCTATAAGAAGTATGAATATTGAGAGGAGAAATAAAAGTGAAATAAGAAAAAGTTTTGTATCGACCCTAATTAGCACGGGGTAAGGTTATGAAAAAATAGTGTGTGTGACAATTTCTTTAGCCGCGTTAAGCGATTATCGGTATGAGAAAAACTTACAGATTCGCATTACCGACAATGCTATGACGTCAGCCGTCAACATGGTACACCATGTAAAGTATACGATGGTGTTTAACTGCTGGCGCTTTATAAGCTTTTTAATTGCATTTAACAAATTATAAAATTGTAACTCTTAACACTATAAGTTAAACATTAAAAAAACAGTTTTTCCAAAGTTTCGAGTTTGCACTTCTGTCGGTAGTCCCATGGCTGCCTAGTTTTTTTTTAAATAAAATTTTACTATTCATAATTACATTTATTAGTAGAACTTTACGATACTTTACTCTAACGAACTTTACTATGAAATAACAACACAAATAACTTTATAGACTAACAGGAGTTCGTAAGTAATTGGCGAAATGTTACACCGGCAACCTCCTTTTAGTTCCTTTTAGTATACTCGTAAAGCTATAGTGTAAAATGCAAGGATTAATGAATAGCTTTGAGAAGTGTTCAGAAGTAAAGGGAATTTTGCTCCGTGTTGCAATTCAAAAGAGCATTCCGGGATCAAATTTCTCACTCCACAGAGAAGCAAATTATTCAAGCGCGCGTTTAAATTTTCGTTTCAGATGCAGGAATGTCGCGTACTCGGCGGTTAATATTGCAACTTAAGAGGACATGCGGTCGGCGGCAGATCTGAAATGTAGGTATTTCAGAAATTTATTGTTATCGCGTTGCGCCCCAAAAAAAAAACGTTATAAAACACGAAAGGGACAATTGCAGCTCGGGTTGATTTTACTTATGGAAAATAGACGTAAACGTCATTTCGTAATACTCTGTTCCTCCTCCAAAACTGAACCAAACCGAGTTATAGCATAAGAAAAACATTGGCTATACCTTTGGTATTTTTTTGATTTAATCCATAAAATTGGTTTGGTCTGCAAATAACGATAAAAATCGAACGGCGGTGGTGGATATGCATTATTTAATATAAAACATTTAAAATAATGCTATTATCCAGGGAGGAAACAGGGGACTACGATTGCGTGGAATAAATGCCGCTTGCATATCCTCATAACGAGCGTACTAGAAATTTCTCTAGACCTGTTTACAATCGCCTCACTTGTTTATATCATTATACGATTTACAGTAAATTACCATTCCGCATCTATTGAGGCGTTTAATGTTTTTTTTTAATAGAGTATTATAGGCTCGGTTCTTTCTTTAATCACACCTAATATTAAGTGACGATGTGGATGGTACAGAACGGTAAACATATGAAGTCTAGAGGTACTTATCAAGACGGAAATGATTAGGAAATGCCTTATTACCATTTTTCTCATGGTATTTTATTTCTCGTATAGAACTTTAGACGGAGTATGCAGAAATCCTACCGATTAAAAAACCCCACGATGTACCATCTGTCGCCAATGGAGAGGTCATACAGGCGGTTAGCTTGGCTAAAGAGGGATATACCATGTAATACATAATACATTAAATCAATATCAAGAACATCTTCTTTGCTCATTAATAAAGCTTCATTAATAGAATATATTTATCAAGTAATTTATGTATGGTTTTAATCACACAAAACTCGAATGTCGACGTCTTACCTTCCTTAGTATTAAGAGATTAAATTTCGACCCTTATAATCTTAAACATGCACCTTACATGAAAATATCAAAATACGAGGGTTTCAAAGGTGGTTGTTATGTTCTTAACACAAAAACAAAATAACCTAATATACGGCAGTAAGCAGCTCATGATTTTACACACTTACATTTTAGAAAATATTATGTTAGTAACAATTTATAATTAAACATACGTATACATAATTATGTTAGATATATCGCTTCTTGAAGTAAGAATCTAAAAAACTAATCGACATTCTTATAATATATCTTTTATATTTTATTTGACTTTCAACTCCTTGAGCACTAACCTGGCGTTTACGCCAGCTTTCCATTGTTTTCCTATTATCTCATTGTTATGGGTAATCGACATAATAAAATCGTAATTATATGCCTAATAAAAAGATTTTATTTGATATTTACATAATTTCAATTAAAAAATAAATTGTTTTTCTAATTCGATTAAAGTGGAGTAAAATTATTCGGAGTTCTTTGTGAATCTTAATCGTAATATTAGTTCTTAATTATTTAAATCTTGACTGAACTAAAACCACAAATTTTAAATTCAAAACCCATATTGACACATAAAGAGATTATTAATTAATTTCAAATTGTATGGTAAGGGGATGCTCAATTTGAATGAATTATAGGTATAGTACAATTAATTTATTATTAATTCTTTAATCAAAATTGAGGAGGGATACGGTTTAATGTTTTTAATGTAATTATGATAAAATTTCAAATTAACTAAACAAGGTATTAGGCAGACGGAATTCATTAAACAAGCTGTGTAGAGTTTTGCATAATACTTTCGACAAACTCGTTTCTCCGAGATCATAACAACGGATCCGCCTTTTAAACGCCTTTCTGTCAAAGAAAACAATGCTTTTCTTTGCTTTTAAAAAGATTCCCTTTTATATAAAGCAATGAAAAAGTTAAACGTTCAGCTTTCATGATTGTCTATTGTACACACAAATGAGACGTCACGAAAGTAATAATTAAGTTTAAATTTCTTCTTCGGGATCACTTGACGCGAGTTTGCGTTGTCATACTTGTTTTTAATTCATTGGGTTCCTGTATTTAACTTTGACTATGTAATATTGGTAGGATTTTACGCGATATAGTTCCGTTATTGTGTACGAGTGAAGTGTATTCAAATAATGACATGGAGTGTAAATTATGAAGGAAAAGTTTGACAAAGTGGCCACATTTTGTTAGAGCGTTGTATGAAAAATGTACCTAACGTCAGACGTGGCTGCATATTCCAGTGCCTTTGCGTTTTTCTTAAAAAAATACTTGTTGTATTTTTTTTAATCGTATCGTGTGCATTTCTTTAGTTCACAATGTTCTAGTTCTATATAAAAGTTTTAATGCTCTAGAAAAACGGCATCTATCTTACTAGAACTCTCTAGAGAGATTTTGTCCTACCTGTTTCATGTTATTATTTCTAATGCCATGTGCCTACTTAAGCACAATAATCAAACTAGATCACTTAAAATTCCACAAAAATGACCAAAAATATGTTATAAAATGCCATATTAAAATATTGCAGGTTTTTCAATAACGACGGCTGAAAATGCTAGCAAAAACTCTCTAGTTTATATTTGACTTCGAAGGTAAATCATTGAGCTTCGATCAACACATAGTAATAAAAAAATATTGAATAACTCGAAAAGACCAATTTACTTTTAAATCCAATAAAAATAGGCGAGATAAAAATATGATACACACTTGCCAATGAATTTAGATGACAGTAATGATTTAACACAGTACTTATTTATAAAGAAAATAAAATAGTCTATTTCTAGATAATAATTGAATGGATTCGAATATCATTTAAACAATAAGCGGGTTGGTTTAAGACAATAATATTTTTGAAGTAAAATGACTATCATAATAAGAATAAATAATGTGTGCATTATACTTATAATTTTTATTCGCTTTTTAATTACTGTATCATAAAAAGTAGTTTAATTTCTGACATATGCCTTTTTTATTTTATTTTTGATTATGAAACATTACTATTATGTATTCGGATTGAATGTTATATATTATAATAATATATTAACCCCTTGAGCACCTTCCCGGCTTTTACGCCAACTTTCCATTGTTTTCATATTGTCTTTCTATTGTTTCATTTTTATGGGTACTCGATTCGACACATTAATAGGATATTCTAACAGCATTTACTCCATACAAACGTAGTCCCCTGTTTCCTCCCTGGATAACAGCATTATTGTAAATATTTTTTATTCCAAATATTATATATCCACCACCGATATGCCCGTACGTTTTGATTTTTTTTTCCATTAATTAGTTATTCTAGAAACTAGGAGCCTTAGAAAATAAAAAAAAATCTCGATTTTTGCCGTCATTTTCAGACGTTCGTCATACTAATTCGATGAATAATATTTAAACGTAGAGATACAGCCAGTCTTTCTTATTCTATAACTGAAATAATATTAAAAATCGGTTCAGTTTTAGAGGAGGAAACAGGGTACTACGAAATGATGTTTTCCTCTATTTAGCATACCTAGTTAAAATCAGCCCGAGCTGCAGTTGTCCCTTTCGTGTTTTCGGTAAAGTTGACATTTATTTATCACATAAAAATTATAAAAACTCTTTTCTCAGTTCATTTACAATCCATTCTGCAAATTTAGATTAGAACTTTTCAACTCGACGCTGTTATTCATTTTTATTGCAATCTGTATTTAAAGGCCGAATGATTGAAAGCTGTTTCGTTTGACGCCTTTGTAAATGCAATAAAGCACTTTCAGATTCTGTTCTTTTTTTTAGAGCAAACGGGACAGAGCCTTGTTTCAGTTCGAAAGGCTTTTTCGCTTATACGATAGCAATCAAACGACAAAAAGCAGATTCAAATGTTATTCGGTTTTCCTTCACAGCCTCCGTGCTACTAATAAATTTCGATTTAAATTATTCTAAGCTTTTGAATGATTGATGCACGAATACATTAAATTTTTTGAATGAAAAGGAATTGTATGTAAGTGAAATAGTAGATAAATCTATACAAAAAAAAAAATTGAAGAGTCTGTTTGTAATATCATATTATCAACTTTTTACTGAGGACATATATATACATAAGTGATAATATATGCGATGGCTATACCAAAAAACACATTTTTAAAATTTTTGTCTGCCTATATTTTAACAGGACTTTTTCTGGCAGATAGCTGAAATTAAGAGGCGTAACTTAGCCCACTATTAATTTTAGAAAATCCAATTTAATGCACAGTGTTACTAGCAAGTATTTAAATTAGTGAGAAATATCTTTGCATTCTGGTAATAACAAAATATTTTAGGGCCTGTACAAAAATGACGTCCATTCTTTTAAAATGATTGCTTAAATGCTATAACAATAGCCAGAAAGTAACGGAAAGGGCGCGTTTGGCTGTTAATCGAGGAGTAGGTTTGGCAGAAGAAGCATGAATGTAAGATTAACGCTGTGGAAGTTAAAAGTCTGAGAAGTTTAACTGGAGTAAAGATGATTGACAAAGTCGGGAATAGTATGATAAGAGAACGCTGTGGGGTGGTATAGGCTATACTGACTAAGATAGAAAAAGTAAGCTTAGTTGGTTCGGGCATGTAGAAAGGATAGATGACAGAAGATTAACGAAACGAATTTGCAAGTCGAGAGTGACTGGGCACGTCGGAAAGGGTCGACCTTTTTTTTTTTTTTTGACGTGGGGAAATGCATTTACGCACTACCCTTACCTATTGTAGGAAAGGGTCGACCTAGGCGAACGTATCTCGACTAAATCCAACACGTCTTAAATAAATGCCAGGTGGAAAGTACCCATAATAGGCGAGCATGTATGAAAGGGCTCATGAAAGTAGAGGAAGTGAAGGAGGTGTGTCAAGATCGTAGTAAGTGGAAGGACGTAATCTCTGCCTACCCTGAAGAACAGCGTGATACTATGTATGTATGTATGTAAATGCTATATTTTGCAGTGAATATTTTTTTACGCCATAGGATAAATGATACGCGGGCGGAGTTGCGGGAACGGCTAGTATACTATATAAAAGTCGGTACAAGATTGTCGGGCCATCTAACGGGCGGAGAATCCACCGGAGACTTCATACCAGTACCCAAGACCATTGAAGTCCCCGCGGTGGCGAACACACTAATGGCGCAGGCTAACGACACCACGCCAAGAGAAAAGGCCACTCCAGCTCGAGCAAGAATTCAGAGGGGAAGAAGAATAAGCCAGGAGAAGCCCAACCCCCCGAGAGAGGAGGGTATCCAGATCCTCAATTACTTTTTGATGGCAGTTGAAGGCGGCTCAGATGTCAAGGACGCTTACTTTAGCAGACTTGTTAGTCTCTGCTGTCAACCATCAGATAAGTCGTTGCCAGGCCAAACCCAGACGGCTGGTGCTACAGCGGCTTATGTCGCAAAGCCACTAGTGGTAGCCTTGTGCAAGACAGAGCCTCCAACAAGGCATATATCGATGTATTGCAACTCACTTTACAGATGGCTCTTGATGGCAAGTAATTATTACATTTGGATCTAGAAACTTGTTGCTATGTTAGACGAATTTTATATTTTACACTGTTTATAATCAAAAAGTTAACATTTCAAAATATTAAATTCTGGAAAGCGTAAGTCAATAAATAATACTTTTAGAGCGATAACAAAAAACGACGACCTTTGTTATTTATCGAAGGTTAAATTCACGCGAAGTAAACAAAAAAATGAGAAAAGTCCTTGTTTGCGAAGGGCACACAGGTAAACATGGAGATGATTGCGCCGAGGTCCGATGTCAAGTTGTTTACGTAGGCACTCTTCGCTTTCCGATCACCGCTTACTTGTTGTTATCAAGTTACCCTCGTCGGGAAAGTCTTAACTTTTAAACTTTTAGTGGCGTATACAGACGATCCTCGAGCAATTACTGTATAAAAACAAACCTATTTTGAGCTACATTTGAGTTTTTTTCTTTCTTTAGAAATATTCCTGATTAAATTTTGTATTTTTTATTGTTCTATTTTTTTGATAACCTATTCTATTAAGTTTTAATTTTGAACTGTTACACTGTCGCTGTAATTATAAAAGTTTTTGGTAATTATTATATTTATTATAAACTAGCTGCACCCGCGGCTTCACCCGCTTGGAATTCAGACAACGTGCATTCTATGTTCTCCATTTGAATGCAATGTATATCATTACTAAATTTCATCGAATTCGATTCAGTAGTTTATGCGTCATTGACAAAGATATTAATAAGCAGACCGAGAACATTTTTGAAAACCATCTAAATGTGTTGTGTAGTCGATTCTGAAGCCTCTCATAGTATTTTATCTTAAATATTTTCCAATGTACAGATTTCGTCTCGTTAGCCTTTTATTATAAGTATAGGTTAGCTGTGCGCCCGCGGCTTCTTCGCCGGTGTTTCATATTTTTTTCACTGCCTAATATAGGTTAATATTTTGTCGTATCTATCTAGGTGAGAATTATTAGAAAATGTCCTACAATCATGCTATGGTTTTATCACGATGTTTGCCTTCGCCGAGAGTTAAGGCTGATTTTAGTGTTTTCGGTAGGAGGGCTTGAACCCGCGTCTATTAACGCCGAATCCGATCATACTTCCATCATCAACACTAGAACATCTAACGAAGACTTGCATGCCTTACCGTGTTCTACTCGATGCACTTTGGTGAATATGCCGAAGAACTGCATCAACTTATCCCGCATGGCCGTAAAAATAGCTGGATTATTGTACTGTTCGTTACACCATTTAAACTCTCAGTGTGACGTCACATTATAAACAAGTGCCAACGAGGTGATTAGTGCGGGCGCGGTTCACGAAACTTCAACACACAAACTTGATATTAATAGTCTCCCATTAAGTTTAAGGAACTTCGTTATCTGAACCTTAAACGACTTAAGGAGATATTATATCTACACTTTGATATGAGTAGTTGTATTTAATTGGCACAAATGTTACAATATGTACTAAATAAAAGAATAATAGCATAACAAACGGCTAAAAGTAAGTAATAATAAGTAGTAGGTAAGTAAGGCAAGCAACCGTATGGTGCCGGTCAAGAATAGTAGCACCTAGTATCTTCTCTTGGGTGTCGTAAAAGACGACTAAGAGAAAAAACCAGAGGATGGACAGCGGCATCCTCTGAGTACAATTACAAACACCTTTTTTTTTTTTTTCTTTTTCTTTTTCACGGGGAGAAATGCATTTACGCACTACCCTTATCTATTGTATTTAAGGGATCGGAGTCCCTCAATATAATAGATAAGGGAGCACGGAGTGACGAGCTCCGTGCCAGTGTGGGACTCACACGGGCGAGAGTCGCCCGGAAATACCCACCAAAACCCCCCGGGGCCGTCTGCTGCATTTGGGATGGGGGCGACACGGGATGGCTTTCGCAGGCACCGCGTCGCCCCCTGCAGCGAATCCGCCGGGAAAACGTGTTACCCACCCTGGGTTTGAACCTCCGACCTTTCAGTCGTACCGTCTATGAGACACGTGGATTACTCCACCGGGCTAATCACGCTCTCACAATTACAAACACCTACTGCGATCGCCAACCCGCCTGCCAATCGTGGCGATTATAGCAATCCCCCCCATTTTTGGAGGAGACTAAAGTCCGACAGTGGACGCCTTATGGTTGAATGCAAGGAATAATCTATATTTTTTAATTTTAAAGTAAAACTTCTTTGGGCACGAAATATGATTTTTTTGTTGCTCGTATCGTAAATTATAATATCAATAGATGCTAAGTATTTACGTACTTAATATGTCGATTACCCATAAAAGTGAGTCAATAGGAAAACAACGGAAAGCTGGCGTAAACGCCAGGTTAGTGCTCAAGGGGTTAAATATGACATGAGTTAATTTATGTTTATTCTTCTTTATAGTAATACCCCTAGACATGTTTTCATGATAATCAGTAAAAGCGGTTTTACGATTGCATTGAGCATTGAAGCGATGATGGTTTAGTTGTTAGTGCGGTTGGATTTCGCGTCAATGGACGCGGATTCAACCCCACCTATCCAATTATAAAATCAGCCTGAGCTTTCGGTGAAGGAAAACATCGTGAGGAAACAATAGCTTAGTGACAGAGCATTTTTTAATAATGCCCGCCTGGGTAGCTCCCACCCTCGAGTTAGCAAACCTGTCGCCAAATACCAACAGGTTTGTTCGGGGGGATCGCTTGAGAACCTAGATACATCTAGGCTTAATGAGTTTACCATCCTGGACCACAACGGTACATTGAGATTGTGTTCAAAGCACTGAGGTATACCGTGTAAAAAAGCCTAAGCGAAATTCCTACTATCGTGTTATATTTTTGTCGGTTACTGTTTTCCAAAAAAGCACTGCCTCTATATTGTGTAAAAAAAACTTTAACCACGCGTAAAGGTCATACGCACTATTTTTTTTATTCAAGTAAATAAAGCATTATCCAAGAACGGTTACGACTAATGATAATCTATTGACAGTCGCCATCATCACGTCAGGCTCCGACTACCATGGTGAAAATCTCTAGATAGATCTGAATATACGATTACTGATCCTGGGTAATGGGATGTGCTTTAATGGTTCCTGTGACCGCAGTTTTACTGTTGTCGCGACCCAATAGGGTACAAAAACCTGGTGAAATGATTATTACACACACTATTTAAAATAAAACATATTTAAACTATACCTAAACCTATACAGTGTTTAAAAAATCCAACGTCTGTCCGTCTGCGTGTTAGTTGACTTATAACTCGAGAACTACTGGAGCGATTCTTTTATTAAATCATTATTCCTTCCTAATATTATATAAAACGCAACTATATGTCTGACGCGAGAAGAGCCGCGGGTACAAAAAGGCTTAATTCTGCTTATATTGGAGGGATTTTTTTTTGTATATTTGTACATACATTTTGATTTCTACTCTTACTGTACCATCTCTATGTTCAGTCCGCTACGTGACCGATCCATTGTGTTGCTCCGAATAAACAAAATGTATTCATTCTGGCGTTTTCACCAGCGTCCGTAAAGTGCGCCAGTGACAGCGGACAACGTACGACGTAGATATTAATATTTGTTTTATGAAAATATTAGGGTCTTGGGTGTTTCAAACGACACGTAATAGGAACACGGCCAGGTAAATGTTTATTACATAATATCCACATCGCATCGGACCCTGTGTTATTATTTTTTTATTTGGATTTAGAGGATATGCTAGCGGCATTTATTCCATACAAATGTAGTCCCCTGTTTCCTGTCTGTATAATAGCATTATGGATATATTTTTATAACATAAACTCACGCCTGTTATCCCCGAAGGGTTAGGGAGATGTGAAATAGCGAAATCCACATTTCGCCGAGATTAGTTCCGTCCCAGATGTGACAGGGGGTAAGTCTGTCTCCATATTGGGCACAAATTCCAGACTCCGGGGTGATACTGAGTAGAAAAACCCAACATCACTTGACCCGACCCTCGGGATCGAACACGAGACCTCAGAAGGACAGTCGTAACGTACAATTGCGCCACCAAGGCAGTAAAAATTTTACACTAAATAATATATATCCACCACCGCCATACATACGGGCTTACGTCTTGATTTTTTCCATAAATTAGTTATTGTAGAAACTAAAAGCCACTGAAAAAAAAAATTCTCGACCTTTACCGTCATTTTCAGACGTTCGAGAAAAATTTTTTTTGAGTAAAATTAAAAAACTGAAAGTAAATTAAAAATCGGTTCAGGTTTGGAGGAGGAAACAGGGTACTACGAAGTGATATTTTCGTCTATTAACATAAGTAAAATCAGTCCACGCTGCAGTTGTACCTTTCATGTTTTATAACCCTTTCTTTGAGTCGAAACGCGTTAGCAATAGATTTCTGAAAAACCTATTCTTCAAATTTTTCGTCGGTCACATATCCTCCTTAACTAATAAGATTAAAATTATAACCTGTTCTACCAATCAAAAGCAAAATAGTTTAATTTAGGGTGTATGCTTTTATCTCTACTTGTCTCTAGTATTTACTTTTTAATATAATCTGTGTACGAAATTCAAGGTCATATTTTTGGCCTGTAGTCTACATAAACAAATTTCAAATAAAAGATTTTTTTGTATTTATGTTTAGTACATCAAGGACTTTCATTTTTATAATTATCATTTGAAATATATTTTTTCTGCATGGTTCTTTTTTTAGTTCCAATACATTTCCTTTCTGAATAAAAGGTAGCAACATAGTTATTTCTGCTGAGTAGGTAAGGCATTTCAATTTTATATAAACGTTACATAACTCTAGCAAAACGGTTGCCATCTTGCCAGTAGTGGCTTCTATGAAGTTTTTGTGACATCTCAGAATTTACGTTGATATTGATAAGTTTACAGTATTTGTAGACAAAATTACCATGTAGCATATGTACTTGATTTAGTTTGGTTATTGTGCGTTGAAATAATGGGACATGGATTACTATAATAGTAATGTTAGTGATGATAATTATGCCAAAGTGGACGTAATATGATTTAACGTTTATACGAACGGGACGTCTGACTTGGATGCGTGGGCTTTGCGTTTTAAAAATAATAATTATATATAAAACATAAAAAAAATTAAATATAAAAAAATTCAAGCCAAAAATATTCTTTGTCAAATATTATTTCATGAATCGAAATAAATGATCTTTACAGTTGTATTTATGCAGTGTTTTCGATTTCGAAATGTAACTTCGTAACTTAAATAAACATCGTTCGGAAGATGATATAAAAGCTGAGTGACGACCTCGCCCCGGGCTAGGACCGTAGTCTCTTACACATTGCCAGCATTACTATATTCTTGAATATTGTTTATTTATATTTCAACCCTCTTACACGGACCTTAAAGTTAAAGTTCAAAATCGAAAAGATATATTTCACTAGGCTGCAAAACATTTTTTGGCATACTCGGTCCATACATCATATTTAACTACGGAACGGTTTGTTTATCAACTCTTGTATACGTGTAGTGTGGTCCTATCTTTACGACCATAGAGCTATGAAATACAATAATTTACGCTTTTCCCCCTGGGAACACTTCATTGTCCAACGCCACAGCTCCTTTTGTTATCTCGCATGTGCCAAAATCCTATACTGCGTACTTTTATGGAACGAGCAAACAATATCGTGACTGTATACTACAACCATACATATATAAAATATATATATATATACATATATAAATTTATATTTTTTTTTAACTGCCTCGGTGGCGCAGTTGTATTACGGTGCGACTGCCGTTCTGAGGTCTCGGGTTCGATCCCCGGGTCGGGTCAAGTGGTATTGGGTTTTTCTACTTAGTATCATCCCGGAGTTTGGAATTTGTGCCCGATATGGCGACAGGCTCGCCCCCTGTCACATCTGGGACGAAACTAAGCTCGGCGAAATGTGGGTGGAGTAGTTCGCTATTTTACCTCTGCCTAACCCTTCGGGGATAACAGGCGTGAGCTTATGTTATAAATTTATATGAATATTTTATTCTGAGGCCTTTTTCGTACTCGTTGACTTTACAATTTGTGAGATCTGTTATGCATTTAACTTTCGCTCATGATTACTTGAAATATAATATTACATCCATCCATTCAACCATAAGACGTCCAGTGCTGGACATAGGCTTCCCATAATAAGGGAGAGAATGCCATAACGCCACGATTGGGAGGCGGATTGCCGATCCCAGTAGGTGTTTGTGATGCTCAGAGGATGCTGCTGCCCATCCCCTGGTTTAAATCCTTTAATCGCATTTTACCACACCCACGGGAAGACACAGGCTGGTACTATTCATAGCCAGGTCACACAGCTCAAAATATAATATTATGCAAGTAAAATTTAATCATTTACATTGCTGTTTATAACATGTAAATATGAAACAGTAATTTCGAGGCACCTATTTAAGTTTATCCCCCGCAAGAGGTTTCGTGGACATAAATAATAAAATATTTCAATCTTACGATGATCTTAAAGGACAAATTCACGTCCCAAAATGAAAATGTAGACTATGTCGCTGACAGTTCAAACACATGAATTGTACACTATCGTCCGTTTATAGTTATTTTATCTCTTGCCGTTAAGTTGTCATTCTGAATATTGTGTTACCATGTTTGATATGTATTCTTCGCCATGATTAGATTGAATATATGATTTGAAAGAGGTTACGTGTTTGAAATAGACCGGCCGGAAATATAAGTTCTTCTTCTTCTTTTTTTAACTTGGCAACTCAGTCCTCTTTAGAGTCTATTACTGCCATTTTCAAGTAGTGAGTGTATGTAATTTTGGGCAGATGGCGGGAATAAGTGGGTAAATGTTGAAGTGGCAATATATAAATATACATAAAATGTCAAATTTACAATGATAATTTATGATAATTAAGGAATTTAACTAATGATTTAACATAAATTTTGTTATTAAGAGATAGTATAGATGACAAGTCACAAGGAAGAATAGCCTTATAATTACATAAAATATCATACAGTGGTAAAGAGTTATATAGAGAACAGTTAAAAAGAATATGCATGATGTTACCCTCTTCCAGACCACACTCACAGATAGATCTATCTCTAATTCTTAATTTGTTCAGGTGGACTGGCGAAGAGCAGTGGCCAAGCCGTAACCTCGAAATAATAGTTGTAATTTTCTTGCTTAATCTCCATTTGGAGAACCACGGTTTTAGAGAAATTTTAGGTTGATGTCTTTTATAAAATTGACTTTTATTAGACTGATTCCAGTCTAAATTCCATTTTTCCACCAAGTCTTGACGAGGTAGAAAAGAAACTAAATCCTGACTATATAAAGAATTATCAGTAGCACCTTGAAAAGCAGCCAGTTTTGCCAATTCATCAGCATTTACATTACCCTGGATACCTGCATGCCCAGGTATCCATATCAAGGAAACTTGTAAACCTAGTTGAGAACAAAATAATAGTTTATTTTTAATTTCAAGAGAGATAGGAGACCAATTCGATTTTTTAAAAGGATTATGCAGAAGAGATTGTAGACAACTTAAGGAATCCGTGAATATTACAGTTCTTGCTATTTTTTCCTCTACAATATAGCTGATACATTTCAAAATAGCCAAACATTCCCCCGAAAAGTTAGATATTCGAGAAGAATATTTAAAAAGTTTAAAAATATCCAGAAGAAATTCGATAAAAAGCTGCCCCCACTCCTCGACACTTATTATTTTTAAAACCAGAAACATTACCATAAAAATCTGAATAGCTTTCCATAATAGATTCAACTGATTTAGAGGCATCAGTAAAAAAGACTTCCGCATTAGGAGCGTTTTTTTCCATAAAATTCCAAAGTTTAGAATCCGGATTTGAAACACCTTTTGTTATACTTATTGATAAACGTACATCAGGTTGAAAAATAAGAACATTATAATCAAAAAAGAAAAGAGTATTACATGGAAAATGTTTAATGACGCAATCATGCTCATTAATATTCCTGAGACTATGGATTAAATACGGGAGAGGGCCTTCGATGCCAGTAATTATTACTCTTTATAATCAGGCTGTCAAGATAATTTAACTTTTGATGAAGAGGATGGTGCAGAAATTGTAAAGATTTATAAAAATATCGATCTGATAAAAAACTGTCTTCTAATGTGAAGGGGTGCATCCGCGCATTCTATTTGTAGTGCATTAATAGGAGTACTTTTCATAGCTCCAATGATAATACGAAGGCTCTTAGATTGAATAAGGTTGAATTTATGCATTACAGATTTATTAACAGGGCAAAGTGTGAAAGAGCCATAATCTAAAAGACTTCTTATCATTGCATTATAAATTAATTTTAATGTAAAAGGATGAGCACCCCACCAAACCCCAGAAAGTGCTCTCATAATGTTAACGTTTCTTTCACACTTACCAACTATATGATTAACATGCGGAACACCAGTACATTTGCTATCAAATATTCTACCTAGGAAAGTAATTTCGTTGCATAAAGGTAACGGCGACTGATTCAAAGACACAATAATATTAGGATTTGATTTTTTACGAGAAAAAACAACTATTTTACTTTTAGAAACAGAAAATGAAAGATAATGATCAGACATCCATTGCGATAATCTATCCAATGACTGTTCCACAATTATTGCAGCCTGTCCTATTGATCTGTTAGAGGAATATATTAATAAATCATCAGCATACTGAAGAACCGAACACTGAGGTAAAACTACAGAATCTAAATCACTTGTGTACACATCGTACAAAATAGGACTGAGTACAGATCCCTGCGGGACACCATTCCATAGTACTCTACTGTGATTATTCACTCCTAGAGCCCTTAAGACTATGGTTCTACCTGTAAAAAGATTAAAAATGAAATCTATAAACTTTAAAGGAACCTTAAGGATCTGCAGTTTGTATTTTAATAATCTCAAGTCAACCTTGTCATAAGCAGCTCAACATCAAGAAATGCAGCTACCAGAGTTTCATCTCTAGTCAACGCAATTTGAATATCTGTCGATAAAATTGAATGACTATCAGAAACACTGCGTCCTTTCCTAAATCCAAACTGAGACACACTTAAAAGATTATGATGCTCTAAAAACCATTCTAACCTATTTTTAATTAGATGTTCTGCCAATTTAGAAAGAACGGATGACAACGCCACAGGCCTAAAGGAATTAGGGTCTAAAGGGTCTTTATTAGGTTTTAAAATAGGAATTACAATTTGTTGTTTCCAAGATTCTGGAATGCGACCAGTTTCAACAATAATATTTATTAAATTTAAAACAAATGATAATGTATCAGGTTTTGCATTAACAACAAATGCATACGGAATGCCATCAATCCCAGGTGAAGAATCAGAAACACGGTTCAAGACTAGTTTTAATTCCTTTATTGAAAAAGGAGCCTCTAAGGACTCAAAATCGCTATTAATATCAGAAATGTAATTGTAAGGCATTTGATCAAAATTAGGAACATAACTTGGGGCCAGTTTATTCAAAAAGGGTTCAACCCACTCAAGCGAGAAGGAAGTACAATTATTACTTTTTGTGGACGACCTAAAACGACGAATGTTTTCTCCATACTACAGATGGAGAAGTTTCAGGGGACAGTGACAAACAAAAACGAAGAAGCCAACCATCGCGTTTTTTCTTTTTTAGAATCTTTTAGTTGCTGCTAAAGTACTTTTGTATTGAAGAAAAGAATTTAAATCTAACACCAAGTTACAATTTTTTTCAGATATATTACGTCTATGAATCGCCTGAGTACATTCCTTGTCCCACCAAGGTGGAGACATAATATTACTCCTAGCAACAGTTTTACAAGAAAAAATTTCATCAGCTGTTAACGTCAAGCTAACAATTAGGTTATTGTATGATTGTTCTATATTGTATAAAGAAACTTCAGGTTGTGATGTAATTTTATCATCCAGAACAGAACCATATAACTCCCAGTTACAATTTTTTAGTTTATACTTCAGTAACGGAGGTAGTGGTGTTAAGCAAGAATCTGAGATAGACTTCGAAATAATTATTGGAAAGTGATCACTACCGTATGATAATTCAAGGCACTTCCACATTAAACAAGAAGAGATGGATGATGAACAAAGAGAAACATCTAAAAAACTTTTAGATTGCCCCGGAATACCTCGACGAGTCACCGAGCCATCATTTAAGACACATAAATTCAAATCATCTAACAAACTAGCTAGTTCAATTCCTAACCTATCATCATTTGGAGCACCCCACAGGGAGTGATGCGCATTAAAGTCACCTAAAATAATAACCGGAGGAGGAATAGAATCAATAATAAACTTAAGTACAGGAACAACTGAAACATCTTTATGTGGAATATAAATAGAAAGAAATGAAACATTTTCAATCCTAGCTGCCACTGCATTTAATTTTCCTTTATTAAAATAGGGCAGTGATAAAGATTTGAATAAAATATTATTTTTTAATAAGAAGAGCAGATCCTCCGAAACCATCATCTCTGTCATCTCTCAGAATTAAATAACCTGGTACTTTAAATAAAGTACCTGGTTTCAACCAAGTCTCACATAGAGCTAAAATGGGTGTTTTTATATCTATTAATCAAATAATATAAATCACTTCGTTTTGATAATATGCTCCTACAATTCCACTGAAGAATGTAGTCCATGTTTAAATGAATTAAATAGTGTAACTGATATGTTTTGAATCAAGGTGATAGCCACGTGGTCCGGTAAACAAGAATTGGAAATAATATTCATCAAGGAAAGAATCAAGGCATTTATATCTACATTTTCATCATTGAAATCCTTATTATTATTTAAGGCACAACCATTACTTGAAAGAGGAATATCATAATTTTTAATTAAATCTTTGTGTTCTTTATTATCATACCCCTTGGATAAAGGAGCATGTGTTTTTGGTTTCAATAAAATAGTTTTTTTTATATGAAAGAGTATTTCTTTTTGAATTATCTAATGGAGTGTTCATTAAGGGTTTTTCCTTATTAGGAGTGGATGTTAAAACCTCAACAAATGATTTTTTGGTAGATAAGAATTTTTTCTCAGCCTCTTGGTAGGAAACTGAATGATTGGACATATAGTGTTTTATGTTTTTTTGTCGCACAAACTCTGAACAACATTTATCTGTAGCCTTGTGATGTCCAGAACAATTAATACAGTTATATTCCCCATCGAAATCACATGATGAACCATCATGATTATCACCACATTTATAACACCGAGATAAACTTCTGCATTGTACACGTGTGTGACCAAAGCGACAACAATTGAAACATTGAACTACAGGATAGATATATTGTTCAACAGGAAGAGAAGAGTAACAACAAAATACCCGAGAGGGCATAGCTTGACCATCAAAGGTTAGCACCACTGTCTGTGTAGGGATCCAAGTAGAACCCTCAGGGCTACTGACCTTCCTACTGAGCCTACGCGAACGTATTATTGACCCAAAGCCAACCGGAATTCTCAAATTACTTACAATGTCATTATGAGACCACTCTATAGGAATCTCCCGAACGATTCCTAACTTGCATATATTTTATGTTGGAATAAAAGTTTTATAATTATTGCTAACTAATATAGAGTTGTTCAAAAACAAATTGGCAGCCAAAGCCGACTTAAATGTTACCATCACCCGATATCTACCAATTTTTTTGATACCATCTTCTAGTATATTCTTCATATTGTTTTTTTGTAGAAAATAGCCAAATTTAAGAGGATGCAGAGTTGTCCCAGCTTTTGGATCCTCTGATACCAATTCCACTGACACAACATATGGACCAGGATCTGTGTCTTTATATAGTTGTCTAGTTGAAAAATAGCCATCTGAACCTGTATTAAGGATTTTATCAGAATTAAAATCATTTTCCACCTCAGAAGCCTTAGTGGATAAAGGAAGACTGGTTCGAGAAATCTTATTATTAGCTAACGCCCACTTATCAACGCGAATAGGTTTTTCTTTCATTGGTTTAAATGACTGTGTTAGTTTACGTCTTATTTTTTTCATACCATCGCTACTGGAATCTAAGTCCAGCGTGTTAGAATCAGTAGAAATATATTTATCTGCATCTAAAAGCGTTAGTAAAGGATGCTTCTCAGGAGGGGGGTCAGGCTCAGGTTCTATATCCATGTTTTAAAAAACGGAACAACAAAAAAAAAAAAAACAAAACTTACCACTGTATATTATAAAAAATACACAAATTAAATAAACTATGTACAATTATGAATAAAAAGTTTTGATAGTAAGAAGAAAGGAGAGAATAAACTAAAACATTGAATATATTACGCCACAAATTATTAACACCAAAAAAAATCGTCCGCCCAATACGAAGTTTCCCGCCCAAAAGGGAAATATAAGTTATCATAGCATAAAGAAACTCCGTAGCTACTGGTCACTTTGGTATGTCGATGAGCCGGATGAAGAAGATATACATCAGTTGTAAAATATATGTTTCGCTAAAAACCTATAGCTATATCAATAAAAACAAAACAGTTTACTTGTATTGTATTTTTGATCGCACATCAATCAAAATTATCTTTTTTGGATACGTATTTTTCTTGGTATTGAGACATGCATAGAAGCTGCAACTTCTCCTTCATGGCGGAGAAATTAATATAATATTTATTTGTTTCCTGATTTTTGATAGAAATTAATGATTTTTTTTTTAATTTTATAATAAATCGAAATGACTTTTTAGATATTTATTTTCATAAAACGTAGAATAATTTTACACACAGACAACGTAATATTTTACGTACGAGTCATGGCGGGAAATCATTGACGAATATGTTTTGTATGGTATTAACGGAGCTTTATTTGATATTTCTCTTTCAGAGAATGTACGTATAGTCATAAAAATATTCACAACACTACTTTAAATACTTTTTGGCATGGTTTTACAATTTAAATGTACCGTAAAAAGCAAAAGTCCAAATCAATTGACAAAATATTTTGACTACATGACAGCTAGTAATGCCAACATACTAAAATGAGTCTTCAGAGGTAAAATGACTGTGAACGGACTCTACTCAATTTAGACAGAACGTCTCGATAGACGATGAAGTGTCTATGGTAGTAATGTTTTTAGGGACTCCAGTTCGACAGCTGAAACTTCTTAGAGCGAAAGTGTGTGCAAGGTTTTATCACGAATTTGGTATTATTTATATAAATAATGAGATGCAATGTTTGACATGCTAATTATTTAAAGTACAGGAGAAATATGGATGTAGTACATGGCAGATATATCATTCATGATATATTACCGATGCGGTAATGTAATTAACGAAGAAGCTTTAATCTCTGTATTAAAGTAAGTCGTGCGGTTGACGCTTACCTACTTTGTACTTACTTGGTTTAATTTGTCTAATTAACTGAAATTACGACGAAACTTAGATGTTAATTAGAAGTTATTTATGTGAACTTAACCTAGTTTTGCTGAACTATGACATTTAACGCGTATTCTAAAAATGTAGTGTTCTTATAAATTAACGATAGTATTTATATTTTTTGAATTACTGCACAGTTTGTTATTATCAAGGTAACAATTTTCTTTGAAATGTAATAGCAAAGACTATATTAATAGTTTACATATGGTAATAGTAAATGTATGTATCACAGACACAAACTAAGAGACATTTTTTACAATATTTTGGAAAGTTTATGTGCTAAATACCAAATCTTTGAGTTTTTTTTGTTCAT
Organism: Samia ricini; assembly: GCA_014132275.2. NCBI lineage: Eukaryota > Metazoa > Arthropoda > Insecta > Lepidoptera > Saturniidae > Samia > Samia ricini. Next base: position 5,099,538 of record AP028162.1, read on the forward strand.
CCTAATTTCTATTCTGGCCTCAATATGACGAGTTATTTGATCAAATCTTTTTGTGTTGATTTATAAAGGAAAAGGTTTTTTCTACTATGCGAGGTCTTATTTGATCTCAAACCATTTTAAAAATGCAAATTGTTTTTGCTCCATGACCTAGTTTCATCTAGGCGGCCGTTTTTAAATAAAACAACCAAGAATTAACAGGAGGAGTTACTTTTGAATAATTTTAAAAATTTCTCTTAGTGTTTTCACTCTGTAGGAGTTATTTATTTCCAATGTCAAAGTGTTCAAAAACTGCTTATTTTATAAATAAAATGTGAAATTAAAATGATATATAAGTTGTTTTTATTAAAAGCTAAAGAGGCGACTTCTAACCCTTATTAACTTGCTTCAGTAAGGAGTTTGTTTACAAATAGCTATATAGGCTGCAATAATTATTTAGGTAAACAGCGTGTCTTTTTGCAATTTCATTACTCAAAAAAAAACATTTTTAATATACGTGAAATTGAAATCTATACTTATAATAAAAGGCTAACGAGACGAAATCTGTACATTGAAGATATTTAAGAAAACATTTTTTGGGGACATCAGAATCGACTACAGAACACATTTCGATAGCTTAAAACTTTTTTGTCTCTCTGTTTATTAAATTCTCCGTCAATCACGTAAAAATTACTAAACCATATTCGATTGAATTTGGTAATGACATTTATTGTATATAGCGGCCATAGGATGCAATTTGTCTGAATTCCAAGTGGGTGAAGCCATGAGCACAGCTAGTTAGCTAGTTAAATATATATGTATACTATGTGTCAGTATTCCTTCGATAATCAGCGTGAAATACCAGATGTTTCTGTTGACTCTCAACCAACCTTATATTTATACTATTATGGTCTCGATGGATTTGCAATGTTGAAGTAAATCTAGCGATTATAGACGACAATGCACCTGTTGTTGTGATGGCGACTATCTACAATACATTTTCCAAACAACTAAAAGTTAAGAGGACGTGCGGTCAAAAAAGTAGGTATTTCAGAAAAATACTGCTATCGCGTTGCGCCCCAAAGAAAAACGAAAGCGCGGGGGCTAATTTAACTATACAAAATAGACGAAAACATCTCTTCGTAGTACCCTGTTTGCTCCTCCAAAACTGAACCGATTTTCAATTTTCTTTCAGTTTTAGAATAAAAAAGACTTTAGATATGCCAGTACGTTTTGATTTTTAAAATTTTATTTATAAAATTTGTTTGATGAACGTCTGAAAATGACGGTAAGAATTGAACATTTTCAGAGGCTTCTAGTTTCTACAATAACTAATTTATGAAAAAAAAAAAACGTACGGGCATGGCGTTGGTGGATATATATTATTTGTTATAAAAATATTTACCATAATTTACCCGCGGAGGAAACAGGGGACTACGTTTATATGGAATAAAGGCCGGTAGGATATCCACTTAAGTAACTAACGTAAACTACTAAGAATGGACCCATCATAGAGTTTTTATCCACCTCTATAATATAAAATGAAAGATTATGCTACTACAGAAGAATATGAAAAAAAAACGAATAAATGGACGAGATTATAAATTAAAAAAAATGTTGATTAATAATATTATTTCCAAAGTGAAAACTTATTTAGCGGCGTTGAGCGATTATAAGCATGGAAAAACTTATAGATTCGCGTTACCAATCCTATGACATCAGACGCCAATATGTCAAGGCGTGGCGGTGGCCAAACGTGGCGTTTAAAATTCTGGCGCTCAAAGACAAATAATAAAATTTTTAATTATACTTCTGATAATGAATAACAAAATAATAAAAGGTACATATTTATTGCTCGGAGCAACAATAGATGTAAAAACCAGACAAATATTATATGTTAAATGTTAGGTTATGTTAATAATTTAAATTAACAAATCATGAAATTAAAAACGTTGAATAAACAGTTTTTCAAAAGGCAAAAACTGATTTATGTCGGCAGTCCTTATGACTACCTTTTTTTTTTTTTTTTTGACGGGGGGAAATGCATTTACGCACTACCCTTACCTATTGTATTAGTGAGACCGAAGTCCCCCAATACAATAGGTAAGGGGGCACGGAGGGATGAACTCCGTGCCAGTGTGGGACTCGCCCGGGCGTGAAGCGCCCGGAAATACCCACTAAAACCCCCCGGGGCCGTCCGCTGCCTTTGGGATGGGGGCGACACGGGGTGGCTTTCGCTAGCACCGCGTCGCCCCCTGCAGCGAACCCACCAGGCATCGTCCGTGCAATGGCCCGGTAGGGATGGAGGAGAATACTTCCCCTCCACCTCTTAGCCCGCCTCAGAAGGAGGCACGACCATACTGGTCGACAGTCCGGGGGCAGGATGTACTTCCTGCCCCCATACATTTCCTGCCCCCATACTTCCTGCCCCCATACTTCCTGCCCCCATAACTTCCTGCCCCCATAGACTTCCTGCCCCCATAAGTCCTTATGGCTACCTAGCTTTTTTTTAAATTTAAGATTAATTAGAATTTCGTGTCAAAGTAATATGATTCGTTGCGCCTAAAATGATACACAACATATTGTTATTTATAACTTCTGAATGCAGGCGTATTCCGTCCAGTCCCAGGAGAGCAAAGTCCTTTACCGAGTCAATTGGTGACGCACAGCTGAAGTGATTCAATCGTTGTCCCCAGGGGTACTGTATTACCTCTCTAGCGAACTTTAACTGTTCACGATTTGAAATTATTAGTCTGGGGCTTTCGGCCTCAATTAATCTATGTTGAACTGATTATGTAGACGTGATTTAATTACGTCTTTGCAATATGGACAACTTAAACTAGTTACCAGTTCTGAAAGTCACAGGAATAATTAAATAGTTTATAATCTAAATAAGTTTGGAAAATATGTGTGATGGTTAACATTAATAATACGTTATAGTTTAGGTATAAAATAAATAGTATTTAACCGATGCCCGATGTGGTCAACGGGTTCTCGAAGGGCTAACACATACCGGAACACGCAGTGTGGGTAGGCGCCCAAAAAGGTGGACTGACGACTTGTTGAAGGTCGCGGGAATCCACTAGATGCGGGAGACACATTACCGGTCGTTGTGGAAATCTTCGGAGGAGACCTATGTCCAACAGTAGAGGTCTTCCGGTTGCATGAAATTGAGTCGAATGGAAAATAGTATTTATTTAGTATATTAAGAACAAGTGTTTCCCAACGAAACGTGTTTTAAGTAAAGTTAGATCCGCACGAAGTTCACTACGTTAAAAAGGCAGTTATTACGCGCTCTGTTAAAATTTGTACAAGTCACAATAAATTATTTTACGCCATAATTTTCTATTTTTTTTTTACGTCCACTAATAAGTAGCGACACATCGCAACCGCCACTACAATTAGCTTCATATCATTACGTAGTTCACGTCACGAATAAAAAAAATGTCAATTTAGTTACCATTTCTGTTATTTATTTAATAAAGTTTTATTATACGGGTCGATGGTTAATACAACTAAAGGTAAAATAGAAGATTATTTATCTTTTATGTTACTATTGTGAGCACAATTAACAACCGATAAACTGGATCTGTTCGCTTTTCCATTACAGTATTGTAAAAAAAATCTTTTTAAAAGCATCGAGCGAAGAAAGTTTTAAAAATACGATATTCTTTCATCTCGAAAAAATAAAATTTTGCAAAAGTATCATTAGAAAAGTTGATAAGGGAGTTTATTCAGGTATTGTTTTAGTTGTAAATCGTTTATTCAATTTGTATTTTTATTTTCAATAAATTAATTTTTTATAAAATAGTGTATTCAAGGTATTTTTTCTAATTTTGTATTACATATTACTTACAATTCGTTTTTGGTCTAAGTTTTTTATCAAGACCAGATATCAGTTATTTGGTATGAAAGTATGTATGGCCTTATGAATCTTATAAACATTATCGAAAAAAGCTGTTGAATATATGTAAACTAAATTCAAGGAAATTAAAAAAATTCGGGAAACAACTATGAAGCCTATTTGTTTGCTATTATAATATATTATAATAGAAAATGTTTTTTTTTTCTATTTGATAGTCTGATGCATGGAATAAAATTTATAATCAACGCAAGTTGAATAGCGCTACCAAAAAGTGGTATAGAATTTATTTTCTAGAGCAATTTGTCTGGCCTATGTACTCCTAAGGCAAATTTTTTCTATAAAACATCATTCATAGTAAAAATTCTGAAGCAATGTTGGCGCATGTGGCCGGATTCCGCATCAGAGGGTGCGGGTGTAAATCCTCCTATCCGACTCTAAAATCGGCCTGAATTTTCGATAAGGGAAAACATCGCGAGGAAACCATAGCACAGTGGTAGGGCATTTCCCAATAATGCCCTCCTGGGTAACTATCACCCCCAAGTTTGAAAACCTTTCGCCAAATACCAATAGGTGTGTTCCGGCGGTATCACTTGAAAACCAGTATCTCTAGGATTAATGTGTTTACCATCCTGGACCACATCTTCACTTAACAACAGGTGAGATTGTGATCAAAGCACTGAGCATATATCTTATGTAAAAAAAAAAAAAAAAAAAAATTAATTCATAAGATGAAATAATAAAATCAGCTTTACGCTGACACGTAGCTTACAACTTCAAACAAAACTTTTCTTGTCATACAACCAGGACAAATTCCATCATTTAACAATTATTTAAACCCACACGCGTGTTTATTTATGTTACTCTGAATACGCCCTCCTCATTACCCTACGCGAATACCTGGACTCGAGTAAAAGAAACTCATTAAAACTTTTTTTTTTTTTCATGCCAAGGGACGCAACAGCACCGCAGTTGGTTCGGTGACATCGAGCAACATAAATAAAACTTTGTCCATTCTAAACTTACTGGATACGAAATTGACGTTTTTATTAAGAGTAAAAAAAAAACAACAACAACAATATTGAATAGGTATCGTCGGGAACTCGAAATAAGGAACTTTTGTGCAGTACAACTGAATTCTCGTTAATTAAAAACGAGGACATGTCCTTTGTCTTTTTTTTTTTAATTTCAAGTGTTGTTCACTTCGCTGCGATTTGGTTGAGAGATATATTTTATATATATATATATATATATATATATATATATATATATATTTACACGGAATAGGCTCGGTGCTTTGACCACAATCTTACCAAACGTTAAGCGACGATGTGGTCCAAGATGCTAAACACACCAAACCTAAAAATACTGGTTGTCAAGTGATGCTGCCGGTTGCGACCTATTGGTCTTTGACGACAGGTTTTCAAACTTGGGGGTGGTAGCTACCCAGACGGGGATCATTAGAAAATGCCCTACCACCATGCTATGGGCTTCCTCACGATGTTTCCTTCACCGAAAGCTCAGGCCGATATGAAATTCGGATAGATGGGGATCGACCCCGCGTCGGTTGACGTGGAATCCGGCCGCTGCGCCATCATCGCTTAAAGTGTTACATTTGCCTGGTGGCCTGTGCTGTGACGGTCAAATAGTTTTCTATGCTATTTAGGTTATATCATACTAGATTTTTTCTATAATTAAATTTCGTTATTGATATATATGATTTAACATTAAATATTAAAAAAAATTAAATAATTTACTTGTTTCTTACGTATGTTAGAATTTTTGGCGGGTTCTTAGTCTGTCATCCTTACTATGTTATCCTTTACTATGTAATTTTTGTGGTGTTATCAGTCATATACGTTTACATTGTGCATAGATTTTTAGTATTTGTTGATGATTTTTTTCGCGTGTTAATTTTAGCGAAACGATATTTAAAAGTTTGGAATAATAATAGGCTTTATCAAATGAAAAACAAAATTTAAATAACAAAAGCAATCAAAAATTATCCAAATTATCCCAGTGATTTGACATTCACCAATCAGAATCAATTAATGAATTATAAAGACGGGTATAATTATTACGATATTTAATTAAATTGAAAATAAAACAATCCAGTATACGTGTTATGTACTTACGTATAAGATAGTTTGGATAGTATTTTGTTTTATTTTTTATTTCATGATATTCTTTTAAAGATTTAACCGGATGTTCCTCTTTTACAATTTTAATTTACGTATTATTAAAATATTCATGTCAGGATTCAAATCGTGACTTTATTCGCGTGGGAACGATGTAAGAATACTAATTATTTGGCAGCAGGGGATGCATATCTTATAGAATAGCCCGCTTTCGTGTGTTAACATTTTAACATAGTTTTATTTAAATTTTCGTCTAAGTGGAATATAGAAATAAAACTATAATTTATAAAAAAAAGTTTTATAAATTACTATAATTTTTTTACTAATCACAAAACAATAAAAATCTTTTATTTCAGTCAAAAGTTCATTTGGTTGGTATACATACAACTTAGAAACTAACATCTACTAGGAATCAAAACTACTTTTTTTTGTAACGCTACAGTGGTATCTAGGCGGACCCAATGTTCCATCTATCTGCTAAAGCATTCAGGATGCTGTTGTGGCTGGCGCGTAGCCTGCGCATCAGTGAAGCGCATCGCTTGCGCATGATGGCGTGAAAGCCATTGTTAGCTGATGTGCTTCGACAGCTCCTTGGTAGCAGTAAAAATGCGGTTTTGTATCAATATTATTTAATTACTTAAGATTTTATATAAAATGAGACGTTCCGAGCGATGCTTGTTAATTAATGAACGGACTGCTGGTGCTGGTGCGGGGGCGGGTGACCGGGGTAATGAATGTCCTTAGATTCCGTCCGCGCCCCGCTCCCCATCATTGCGTTAACAGCCATCATTTGCCCATTGCCCATAGCCCACGCAAACTTGCCCAAAGTGCTGCAAATGTACGGCAATCCAATAAGCACCCTGAATGCTTTGTTGTTTCTGCGCATGTGTAAAATGCCAGTATAGTATAAACAGCGTATACGTCACTTCAGTCGAGCATTTAACATATCTGTGAGCCAACATATTACAGCGGACAGCCAACGCCCTGCGCTCCCGTTTAATGTTCAAGCTATGTTTTAAGTCATCGGATACCCAGTGGCACAGATACTTAAAATTAGTGTCTTGCTTTAAGGGACATCAGTACAGTAATATTTTAAAAGTAAAATTTAAATTTGAAGTCTACGAGAAATGAGTTTGAAATAAAAGTATCGACTTTTGTTGAAGAAAGGCGACTGGTATCTATATAATGCAAATATAAAAACAGTTCAAGACTTTTGTCTCTTACATTTATTACCCATTTTTTTTTCGTTTACTAGCTATTGATAAAATTCAGGGTTAGCAACAAAAAAATGGTGAATATTATTTTAAATTCTCTAAACCTAAAAATTACGGGATTTTGGAAAGTTGGATCTCCGGGTGAATACAGTTTTAAGAACAAAATATAACCGTGTGATATTTAGGAAAATAAACAAAATAGATTTTAATTTGGAATTTAATATGGTTGATGTTATTTGGCTATTATTATTTGACTAACTTCCTTCTTTAAGTAGCGCTTTTTTACTGTAGATTCCAGAGAAGTGACGTTATATATCAACAAACAAATATTCTTGCATACCATTCATATGTATACTTTATGAATATGTTAATATGCACCGTCACATCTTCCAATTACCTCTTTGAAGGCAGGCGCAGCAGCTACATCAGCGGAGGATCTCAAGCGGCGCAAATATGCTACCCATGGTGAGAGTTACATATTTGTCCCGTTTGAGGTCGAAACTCTGGGACCGTGGGGCCCGAGTGCTCATAGCCTTTTTAAAGATCTCGCGGGTCGTCTAGTCGACACGTCTCGCGACCAGAGGGCTGGCCAATATTTGGCACAACGAATTAGCATTGCCATCCAACGTGGCAATATGCCTGCCTCCTGGGAACCTTCCCGTCTGGCGGCGAGCTGGACGGCATTAATTATTTATAGTATTTTATTTTATTTTAATTTTAAATTTTTTGTGTATAAATTTATGTACTTTTTTGAATAAATATCATTATAACATGTTAAATATTAATTGTGATATCTGTCTGACTTCGTAGACCTGATTCTATTAATCAAAAACAAACATCGAAACACTTCGAGAACTTTCTCGAGATCTCCTTTACGGCAATAAAATAAACAAGATGAAGCTTACACTAGGCAGTGCTGTATACTCGTTTATTCAACGAGGGAATTGAAGTAATTTCCAGAAGGAAAATTAAAAAGAAACGAGCTTATCTTGGCGAGCCCTCGGCGCAATTACAGTCTGGCTAAACAAGTTAGTTTTTTTTTTTTTGCTTTCGCCCGTTTGTACCCTTTTTCAACGTAGACGATTCAGCACTTGAATCACGATTAATCTCCTAAATTAGACTACTTCTCCTTAATCTAATTAACTGTTTAAATATCTTTATGACAGTAAAACTATATTTAGACGTATCTATGATTTATTTCATGTAAACTTTTTTTAAGACTTTTCTAATGATTGAACTGATTCATATTATCTACTAGCTGTGTGCCTGCGGCTGCACTCGCGACTCGTATATTCTTCACTGCGTATTATTCTTTTTATACAGAATTTTACCTGATTTTTTTAGTACTAAGATAAAGTAAAAATATTTCTCTTAAATTCAAAATATTGCCCTTAAAACTGTGCATTGAGACGGATTTTATTCTATTTTTCATGAGTTTTAATTTTTTTTTTCACGAAATTCCAATTATCTTTGTAGATTAAAGGTAAGCTAAGTTACGTGGAGTAACTTCAGCTACCTGCCAAAAGAGTCCGATCAAAATCGGTCGAGCAGACTGACAGACAAAAATTTTAATATTAGAATTTTTGGTATAGTCATTCATACATTTATGTGTATTTAGTTAAAAATTGTTATTTGGACATTACAAACAGACATTTCGATTGTATTTATTGGTATAGGTGAAGGAAATCAATAGGCGTCTCTTCTATATAAAATATTTCATAATAAATCTGAAAAGAGTTTTACTGAATAAACCTAAAGATTTTGTATTTTATTATTAAAGGTAAGTTTGTGCATGCACTTGCAGATATGTCAGTACCACGAGCAATTCTATAAAGTAAATTCACTGCGATCGGTGCCGAGTTCAAGACCGCGATAATAGTTTGCCCGTACAAAATGTGGCATCAGAACGTACCAATTTACCCTTCCACCGCCTCCGGGAGGGTATCTTCGGGTAAAGAGGCCATTCAATCTCCAGTATCCCGGAAGGGTCCCGTTATTTTTAAATGAAATGTTCGGATGACGTTCGCATCTTTTTTCCAGGTACATTTAGAGTCTCGGATAGTCTCAGTCGTATATTTTCATTAGGTATTTGAGACCGAATAAAAACGATGTCACATTATCTACAAAATATTTCCATTAAGATAAGTATTTATATAGAGTTACTAATAGATCAATCTTTCTGAATTATTGCATGCAATAATTATTTCCGAGCGGTTTTTTTTAAATAGTATCACTGTATTTTATATTGTAATACAAGAATGTTTTACAGATTAATTGATTGTTGTTATGTTTTTGCAAAATTTGTTTCCAGATCCAAAGAATTAGTAGGCACATTCGTCTAATAGCATATTGCATATCACAAAGGGATATCAAATCGATAGCAGATGCGTCTGCTACATCTCTACAATTGTCCTATGGCTATGTAACTAGATGCTGATATTCGTGTACCTACGTAATGTAATGCACATAATGCTTCTGTATGCAATGATTAATGCGATTGAATGGTTAATATTATTACGATAACTTAATAGGATAAGTTTTGTAACAAGTTAATTTTTTGCTTTCGCCCGTTGGTGCCCTTTTTTAATGTAGACGATTCAGTATTTGAAACTTGAATAACCTCCTACATTAGATTACTTCTCCTTAATTTTTATTAACTATTTAATTACCAATATGTTAATAAAACTATATTTAGAAGTAAAAAATATCGGTCAAGTAAACTTAAAAAAAAATCTGATAATTAAGTTTTATATATCAAGTAATTGGGTTTTCGGGAGCCGCAGTATCTATTCGGATGAAAGTTTAATTTCTATGTTTACTTGGATACTTACTGTTTTTTTTTTAAATCCAGTAGGATAATATTTATAATTACCATTTTTTGATTTATTCTTTTACTACTAAGCAAGCGTCTGTTCTAGTATAGCTAGGAAAATATTTTGTACTAGCAGCGTGCCCGTGGTAGCGCCAGCGTTTTGTATGTTCTTCACTGCGTTTTAATTTTTTTTATACGTAGCCCTAATTATTTTACTAAAAAAAATATTACTAAGATTAAGTAAATGTATTTCTCATCAATTTAAGCACTTGTCCGTAAAAATGCATTAAATCGGATTTTGTTCAACTTTTTATGAGTTTTATTTTTTTTACGCGGAAACCTAATTATTTTCGAAAATTAAAAGTACCCGAAGTTACCAGGAGTAACTTCAGCTATCTACTATAAAAAGTCCCGTCAAAATCCGTCCAGCCGTTCTGGAGATTACCCGGAACAAACAACCAGGTAAAAAAAACATTTTAAAACTGCATTTTTGGTATAGGTATCGTGTATACATATATATCTATTTAGTAAAAAATTTAATTTTGACATTACAAACAGACACTTTAATTTTATTTGTTAGTATAGTATAGAATAGATATACATGTGTACGTCATGTAGAAGTAATATTAGAGTAGTAAATTGATGTATATTAAAAATAGCAATAGTGGCACGTCCTTAAGATACCGAGCTAAGCTCGGTCGCTCTGGTACCAACTACTCTCTGATTGTCGAATACACTACGTTCGTAATTTTTTTTATAGCTTAAATTCCTAATTCTTTTTTATTGTTTTCGTTTTAACATAAAGTAATTTAGCATTTATTATACATGCGAAGCTAGATATTGCGTTCGTATCACTGCTGGCAAATTTTCAACCGTTATTTCAACCCATCGATGCGGTTTTCAATAAAAATGTATACACTAGCGTAACAGTTATGAAACGATTGAGTTTTAAATTGAAGTGGTCAACCGAAGTTTTATAGTTTTTCGTTTGTTTACTTTTTAGTTGTTTGTTTTAAGTTAGGTATATTTTATAGAAACTAGAAAAATAACTTGAATATTTTTTGGATGACAGTTGTCTTATTTACCTCTGATGAATGAATAGAACGTAGGTATTTTGTGTTTTTAACTATGCTATCTTCTGAAATAGACCAGACTTTTTTCAGTACTAGAAAGAGGAGTTGATCTTGCAAAAAAATAGAATGCTTGTCTGATTCGACAAGTGGTGAATACCGACCGTCTTGCTATAGTTTCATCTTCATAACGCTGAATCTTATGATGGATTCGACATCGATTGATATCTGATCGAAATTAATTTATGTTAACTAACTCTGTCACATCTCTTCCTTTGCACATAACTCATTTTATTTTTTTACTTTATTTACTATTATCCATTTCATTTGTACCATGTATTTTATCTAATTTAACATAATACCTGGTCCACATCACAACAAATCGCATCATCTTCTTGTCTTGTCTTACATTAAGTACATATTTTTCTCTGTCAATTATCATCTTAACCTTCATACATTTAATACACATATCATTCTTTACACAATCCATCCATACTTTCTTCTTCGTTTCCCAGCACTTATCTGAGCTGATATTAAGTGACGATGTGGTCCAGGATGGTAAAAACACTAACCTTGAAGATACTGGTTCTCAAGTGGTACTGCCGGCACACACATATTACAGGTATTTGGCGACAGGTTTTGAAACTTCAGGGTGGTAGCTACCCACGCGTATTAGTAGAAAAAAACACCCTATTATATTTAAAACTCGTCTAGCCACGTAGCTTTTGTTTCTCCAGATGACATGTCTATAGCATGCTAATCTATTTACCACTACATTTCTTGGGCAACTTAGGGAATAAATATACGGTTTAAAACAAGACCAATTAAAAATAATTAATATACATGGTCATTGCTTTTCATATGGTGTAAAGTGGTTCAAATTATTATACTAAGAAACACATTCAATTAAACGTTGGTGACGCTCGTCCTTTCAACCTGCTAATCCGATTTAGTTATCACATCTGATAACGTCCTACAAAACCCAAAATAAACGTGACGTTTGTTGATTTACATAGCATGACCCCATAACGTTTACGAATCTATTCTTCTTCTTAGTTAATGGCAATCTGTGTGTACACACAATTTGTGCCAATGTCATGTAGGTAAGATTTTCAATCTTGTATCAGCGTTACCAAGCTCCAACAGAACGGTGGCCTATCCTGCTCGAACTTTCCATGGAGCTTTGTCGGCACCTCAGAATGTATGCTACGCGTTGTCTTCTATAATAAACTTAACTTGAACACAATAACTAAACTATTTCACACAAAACGCCACCAAGATTACATGATATAGAGTCAAGTACACAAGTTTAATGAATTAAAGAAAACAATTGCTACATGTCAGACTAAGATCCCGCCAAAAACTCCTACGAATCTATTAATACTGTCAATAATAATTACAAGGATATGCTGACGGCGTTTATTCCATACAAATACTCCTCTGTTATCTTTATGGATGTTGCCATTATAGTAAATATATTTGTACCATATTATAATATATGTATATATATATAAAATGAGAAAAAATGTCCGATTTTTACCATCGGTTTTAAAAAATAAAAACAAAAAAAGCAAAACATAGAGCTATAATCAAATATTTTGTAATTTAAAGAAATATTAAAATCGATCTAGTTTTGCAGGAGGAAAAGGCGGGACAAGGAGCGATTTTTTCATTTACTTTGTATAAGTTTAATCAGCTCGAGCTGTAGTTGTTTTATAAATGTTTCTTTGGAATGCAACCTGATAGCAATATTTTTCTGACCGCTTATACTCTTAATATCCGAGATCATTTAGGTTTACTGTTTTAATGATGATAGTTTAAATTGATGATTTGAAGTGATGAAAGTTCTCTTACGCCTCTCGATTCAAGTGAACTGTGAATGCCTATTGACCTAATGTCAATGTCTAAGCATTGTTGCGCTAAAAACAACCTACTGTTATAAGGTTTTCGTTTTATCTGTTTTAAAAGAGAGTTATTTTCTGGAAAAATATATTTATTTCACAATTACAATGAGATTTAATAAACACTATTAGAGTTTAAAGGTTGAGGCGAGTGTCACCGCCGGATGACGGATTAGAACTGACTACTAATTGTAACGCTAACATTATTATATAAATTACTTATCATAATTTCGGTGTGAAATGCTTATGTTACACATAAGAGCATATACTATACAAACTATGTCTTACTTGATAAACAATTTTGTAATACTGATGAGAGCAGTCAAGAGATTGAAATCTATATCTTGTTTGTTTGCTAACTACAAGTGTGTTTAACGCGAACACGATGGATATAACTACGAGACGTTACGTACTAAATTAAATATAATTATGTTATCTATAAATTTATAAATAAATGTATATTTTTACCCAGTCAGTAAACACATCTATGTAAACTATAAATAAACTATATATGTAGTAAATGATAGTTATTGTCACATACATAACATATGCACATAACAAATTACATAAGAATGAATATTAGTAACAGTTAATTTGACATCATCGTAACATCGTACCATTTTACCTTAGGTACAATGAAAGACAAAGTTTGACCAAATTGACGTAAAATATTGTGATTAATTTATGATCAACTAATTATGAAAAATTAAGAACATTAATTTTTTTGCGAAATTTTACAAGTTAAGATGAAATTGAATTATGGTAAAATGTTTCCATAAATATTTACATATTTTAGCTATGTATTGGAAATTAAATATTTTTCGTACTTAATTTAAACCGCGGTTGTAAAATGAATAATACGAGATGCGATTTTTCTGCAAATATGCCTTAGTTAAACCAATAAATTACATTTAAATATTAATTATCAACTCTATGTCGATAAATGGCAAACAAGCTGAGTATTCTGCGGGGCAATGTAGATATGTTAATAGCCCTGCTTGATATTCAAAGTCTCGTCCAGAAGCTCTACTTTATGACCCTCGTCAGCGTATCTTGACCACTGAACTTGGTTAAATAATTAAACTGAACAAGTAAACTGAAGGATAGCTTGGTTTCTAAAATAAATTAACATGCAGTTTCAGCTAGTTTTATGCGAGTAATTCAAGAATAAATTATCATTTCTAGTTATTAAATGTGACATTAATTATTTTATTAAACATCCATAATAAATATTTATGGTCAATAAAGTTATTTATTACATATTTATAATGTTCAAACATCAATAAAAGTAAATATTACAAATAATCGAAGCCATCCAAATCGCCGCCGCAAGGAAACGTACCCAGAGAAGGCTTGCATCATTGGCACGTTTTATGCCAATGCTGATTTTATAACCGAGAAATAGTCCAGATTTCTGGTCATAAGACGTGTCGACGAAACGTCCCACGAGCTCCCTGTATAGGCGACGATTACTCGGTCCCCACGGCCCTAGAGTCTCGACTCCAAACGACGCAATTATGTCGGCTGAGGTCAGTATATTTGGGAAGATGAAAGAAAGATGGGCCAGAGTATCGATGCACGTTGCGTACAACACTAAGGGCCGACCCATCTTCCAGGGTCATCCTGTCGGGTCTCTTACCATCGTCACGCATGAGTCCAGATAGTTTCTGAATAGCCGGAATACCCACGCTAGTAAGACCTCGACGTGTAACGCCATTTAGGGCAGCGTGACGCGGGATACGATCGGCACTCCTGTTGCATGCCAGATCGTGATGATCGAGCGGGTCGACTGTAACCCCGTAACACCAGCGATAAAAAGACCCACGGCCCACCTAAGCACACCTGTTATGAAATAGGTATTTATAGTTTAAAATGTACAATTCTCAGATTATATATTTCGGTTTATACAAGTGTGTTTTCTTTTAAGTCGACAGAGTTACACCTTTAATCTGAATTATAAATAGAAAAAATTAAAGTATTCCAACAGATATATTGTATAAGAATGTGCTTGAAGCGGTTTCAGCTAAATCGTTGTCATTAAACAACACTAGAATACTTGGAATGGTAAATTTTATGACGACTGCAGATGTGAGGAGTGCTCGAGTCGAGTTTTATTCAAGTTTAGCCGTGGGTAGACCATTAAAAGCACACGCGTCAAAGTTCCATTGCATTTTGACGGCCCTTACGATCCGTACTTTATTCATGAAAATTTTGTTTTGGGTTTTGTAATAACTGGTATAGAGTTATATTATTTATGTTAACATTTATGAATTTAAAATGTTGCCCTTTTTTTCTACATTTCACTTGTGCAGTCTGATAATGTAAATTCGCGGTACAGGTAATATTATTAATTATAAGATACCATATAATATTATAAAACGATATAATCAGCGTTCTAGTCGTCATTTTTCGATTGTCGGTCTATTTGTATTCATTTATATAACGTAAAAATAAGCTAATCTACTACAGATTTTTCTAGATTGATACCTTACACTATACTGAAGGATTTTTGGAACTTACATCAGACTAAATAATGAAAAATAAGAGTAGGCGAAGAAGGAAAAATATATCCTAATAAATTTAGAGAACACGTTAAAATTGCCTTCTCTTTTGTTACTTTAAAAAAAATATTATTATGACCACTAAATACAAGTTTTTTTTGGCCTGACTGTGTATTATTCTTGTAAATAGATGGTGGTAATACTTTGTTAGAAGTTTTTAGGGGCCTTTTGTAGCACCTTAAAATCCATGTTCCTTTTACTTATTTTTAATTTACTTCGTTTGTGCACACACAAACTAGATCACCATCAATACTACAACATATATCTAACATCAAATAGAGGAAATTTAAAATATACTTAATGTGTCGAGTACCCATAAAAATAAGACAATAGGAAAACAATGGAAATCTGGCGTAAACGCCAGGTAAGTGCTCGAGGGGTTAAAAACGATCCCGCTAACAACTTGTGTGTTCTTTAAATTGTTAAGGCTGCAACTGCAACATTTTTAATTGTTTTGTATTTTTTACTATAATAATAATACATAATCAATGTCACGATAGAAAATTGAACACAAATACGGTTTAAAATATATATGACAAAAAAAAAAAACAAACTAGTCGAGTGCACAGCTTTAAAACACTTTAATTTAAACAAACTGAAATAGATCGGATTGATAACGTTTTTTCGTTTATACTTTGGTTTGTATAGATTTTTATGTTCAGTGTGGATAGTTTTTGATTAAAGTAGTTTTCAAATATATACATACGCATGTAATGGATTTTTGCAGAATATACTGTAACATTTATTTCAAATTTCCTATAAATATGAATATTTCGAAACGACATAGATCTCGTGGGTCAAAGTTGCCCTATACTTTATTTTAAAAAAATAGATTGGTTGTATTGAAATTCGAAGCCAAAAAAAATCAGAATTAACTAGCATTTATACAATTTTCAAGATATTTGTCAAGTTATTTATTACATGCTAAATATAATCAAGTTTGCCGGGTAAGACGAAATAGCGTATCATATTTCTACAGTAAAATTATATAGCCCGTAGGTAAAAAATAAAAAACAGCTTAATTGCAAAGATTCCCAGTTACTTGAACTAACGAGCAATGTAATTGCGTTGGTATGTCTCCGTGCTACAACTTTAAGCTAAATTCTCTGCTGAATTTTACTTAAAAACGGTTCTTTCTTTAATAAAAAAAAATAACTTGGTACATTCAGTGAAACCTAATTTTAAAGTACTTGTTTTATTTCGAGATTTGAAATATTTTATCGAGGTCTATTCTAATGGAAAGCTGACGTTAATGCGAAGAATAGAACGTCTTAGTCTTAAAATAAATTCATTTTTATTTTCAAAATGACAAACGCATTTAACCTGAAGTGCCTTTTACAGCTTCACCCGGGTTTTGTCAAAAGTGCATAGGTCAATCAGCCGGAATGAAAGATGCTACAAAGGTACGTACAAATCTCATTTCAGGCGCACAAATGCGAAGAAAATTCACCATATCTAGAACGATTAATAAACATCTATACAGAACTTACAAATGATGCGTATAATGTTTAAATATGTGATGTGCAATATGGTGTATGTGTTGATATTGCATCATTGAGCGCACTAGCAACTGATAAAATCAAAATCAAAATCAAAATTTATTTATTCAATTTAGGCCCTAAGAAGGCGCTTATGAACGTCTAAACACTACCACCGGTTCGGAAAACAACCCAGTCGAGAAGAGCCGGCAAGAAACTCGATCTGGTTCTATTTTTTTTTTATAAATATAACATTTTTTTTTTTGTCATATAAAAAACTATACAATCGTTGTCTTAATAATGTTAGTGGAAGCACAGAGATGTGAGTTAATTCCAGACATCACTATCGTTCACGTAATGATCCACCCTGTAATAACCTTTTAAATTAAAACTTGCTTGACATAATACTTGAACTTATTGTCAGGTAAATCGGTAATGTTACTTGGGATCTTATTGTAAAACCGAATACTATTACCTATAAAGCTTTTATTACACTTACTTAACCTAAAGCGTGGGACGGCCAACTTGTCTTTACTTCTAATATTAAAATTATGACGATCATTCAATAGATCTAGCTTGTCTAAATTTACTTTTTATAAGTACTTTACCAGTTGGGAAATTGGAGCAAGTTTTGTGTCACTGCCGGAGAAGAAGCGAAAATTTACTATGCTCTAGGAAATCTATTGCATGTTTCATTATAGCGATCATGGCCAAGGAAATCATAGTGAGGAAACCATAACATGGTGGTATGGCATTTTCTAATGATGTCCACCTTTTTTTTTTTTTTTTTTGACTGGGGGAAATGCATTTACGCAATACCCTTACCTATTGTATTAGTGAGACCGAAGCCCCCCAATACAATAGGTAAGGGGGCACGGAGTGACGAGCTCCGTGCCAGTATGGGACTCGCCCGGGCGTGAGACGCCCGGAAATACCCACTAAAACCCCCCGGGGCCGTCCGCTGCATTTGGGATGGGGGCGATACGGGGTTGCCAGGCATGTCGCCGCGTCGCAATGATGTCCACCTGGGTAGCTACCACCCTTAGTTCGAAAACCTCTGTCGCCAAATACCAATAGGTGTGATACGGCTCCATCACTTGAGAACCAGTACCTCTAGGCTTAGTGTGTTTACCATCCTGGACTACATCGTCACTTAACCTTAGGTAAGATTGTGTTCAAAGCAGTTAGTAAATAAGCCGTTTAAAAAATTGTTTCTTTAAAATTGTATATTTTTATATTGGATTTAAAACAATTTATTTTTGTCATATTTATTATATTATGTATATCATCATTATATTTATTAATTTAATTCACAAAAAAAAACCCGTAGGTTATCAATTAGTTTATTTATATCAACTGTCCGTTTTACAGAATGTCTTACGCGTGCGAATCTAACATGAGTTTTAATGGATTCATTGAGGAGGCTGTTTATGAAGGAACATTTAAAATTTGAAATTTCCAACGTCGAGAATGGACAATAGAATTTTGGTGGTAAATAAAAGGAGGGATTGAGAGACAAGAATGAAAAGATAACGTCGGTCTTAAATACCAAATAAGATATTATTATAGAATATTACATCCATATATATATAAACCGGGTGTCAAGGAACGATGCTGCACTCATGATACCATTAAGGATGGAAAATTATTAAAGGAAGTCTTCCTAGGATTGTGTCCAGCAGCGAGAGGGACGTACCCATTCTCGGCCGAGCGCCTGGTCAGGGAGGATCTTCCCTTACCGTGACTGAAGTAGCAGGTTTTTTTATTCTTTGTAATTATTATAAATATTAAATGTAAAGAGAACCTTCCGTTTATATAGAATTATATTATTTTCGTTTTCATTTACTAATTAGAGTGTAAATTTAATTTAATTGTCCTCGTGACAATAGTTATACATTGTTTCGATGTATGTATATTTTTTTTGAATAATTCTCGTGTCTTACAACATCTTAAATATGTTTATTTTTTGTACTTGTAAATATGAACTGAAACTAAACATTTTGGAATATTGTCCAAAGACTGTAGATTATACGTAAAAGTGTTAAGGTCTACGTAACATCTGATTATATATGCGATGTTGGAAAAAATAGCGGTCACCAAGAGTCGAGGTCTTCATAAATACATTAAAATATGGATACAGGGACGAGGATCAATGTCTTAAAGGACTTGTTTTGGTTCAGCAAATTATAATAGTTTATTGTAATATAAGTTTTATTGTAAAACTTTTTACAAGCTCCTTAGCAGATCCATTAACGAATTATGTATTCCTCTATATTCATGTAATATTAGTTGTAGATACGTTTTCGTTAACATTAATCTTGCGACCATTTGTTAAGTCAAATCACTTAGTGTTGACTTTTGTAAGCAAATCGCTGGTAATAATTTACAGCTAACTCTTGCTCTATTTATCAACGTCATAGTCGCCGTCAGTCGCTTAAGGCGGATATACGAATTATTATGTTTTAAGTTATAAGCGAATGTTGAGGCTATTCATTACGCAAAAGTGTTCTGATCTTCTTCTTCTGTATCGATCACCAGCGTGATACAGTTTCATGGACTAGTATAGCATGCATTATACTGCACATTGCACACATTCCAAGGAATTTATGATCATGTAGTAATCCAAGCCGAGCTCTGTACTACTTTAGTGACCTTGTGCTAGCCACACACTAGCTGTGCCACACACCTGACTGAGGGCCATAAATGTTCGCCCTAAAAGTCCACTGAATGCGATAGGGCCTTTGCAATACTTTAATCAGATCGAAAAAACCGCTACGCTATAATGCTCAGTGTACAGTGCACCTGAGCTAGCAAAAGGTTTGCAATTGACAACGCAAATCCACTTTACTAATGAAATGTTCAGTTTGTGAGCGTTTTAGCACAGCAAAGCATTTACAAAATATAAGGTTTTTTTAGAACTTGGCGTTTGAACACTCGTTCGTTTAATAACGACATTTTAGAATAAGGATATGACGGTCCATTGGTGCCAATTGGTCGTTCTGTCGTTTCGTGTCAATGTCAGCCTGCAACGTTTTATTATTATAATTGCGCTTTGTGGCTGCCCTACTACTATGAAATTATTCCTTTTCTTTTAAATGATTAATTAATAATATTTTAGCTTTCCACAAATCTATTTATTATTTTGCATGTGTCCTACTATATGTATCCAATAAGCTTATGTTTCAATCCATACACAATTTTACCGTTTGACCTAATTGGCAATTAACAGCCGACGATCTTCCAATCTGGTTCTTTTAGGTCACATTAGCCTTGTGAGGCTTCGGCGTTAAGCGTTAATCAATGCAGATCAAACAATTTAGGTTCCTATAAAGTGACTAAGCAAAAAGACGACCGCGGTTTCATTATAGATTTTACCGAATTCGATGTTACTAATTGTTTAGGAATTCTGCTTGACCTTTTGTAATATTTCTTTTCAAATAAATGCTGTTACGTTGGGGTTAAGTTATCAATGCATGAATGGTAACTGATTTAAAAATAAAAATCGTGACCCCGCCAATGGGGTTGATTTTTCTAAATAATACACAGCTATGAAGTTTTATTTTTTGCGCGCTGATGCAAACTGACCATCTTGGGACGGAATGCGGTATTTACACAGATCCAAAGCTTTGACCTTACTGGATGTGGTGCGACGATTGCGTTGACACGCCCCACACCACCCCTGACTTAATGTATAGAGTATTGTAGGGTTTTAGACGGTAGAAATCCATCATAACACACCTATCATTACCCAAAGGGAGTGGCTATACTAGGAGGATTTCTATATTACAAAAAAAATTGTGTCATTCTTAGTTATTATCGCTTATGGTTTTTCTATCTACGTTTTGTAAAATAATGTCACGAAATTATTTTTAGTCTAAAAATAGCAGTGAAAGTCGAGAATTGAGGAATGCCATCACGTCTTTCAATAAATCTACCACAGAAAACCACAATCTACCAAGAAAACTGGATACACGATATCGCGCTTTGAAATACTTCTAAAAAATAACAAAATATATGCGGTAATATCTAGTGGAGCTATTTAGTGAATGCGCAGCGACATATATTCTATCCTTCCCTCATTGAGCGTAAAACTTAACTTGTTATGTGTCGTTGTGTGCAATTTTCCTTAACAATATTGATATACATTTTTTGTTAACTGTACTAAAACATAGAGCCTTTATGAAAATCATTGTTTATAATTGATATGAGGTCCCATCAAGCAAGTTAAATGATATATACATTTTATAACTTACCTTTTTAATAACATTACTTTAAATGTAAGAGTTAATATAGTAAAAGTATTTATTGGGGCATTTAAATAATTACTTCTGTGTGGTACCGGCTCAGAATAGAACCAACCCATATCCTCCCGTGGGTGTCGTAAAAGGCGACTAAGCGACATAAACCAGGGGATGGGCAGCAGCCTCCTCTGAGTTCCACAAACACCTGACTGCGATCACCAAGCTGTCTGCCAAACGTGGCAATTATGGCAATCTCCCCTCCCTATTTAGGGAAGACCTATGTCCAGTAGTCGATTTCTTATGGTTGCATAGATAGACAGACCTAGTACGTCGTGAATCGTGTTAAGCCCAAACAAGCTTACACAATGGTAGGATGTTGGCAGTTGTCTACGCTGTCGACTGATTGATAACATTTCCTAGCCAGATTGAATATGCATGGAGAAGTTTGAAGAGGTCGCATGTATTCATACGGTAATTTGCCCTTTATGATAATTACTTTCAATTATCGCATTATAAACTTATTATTTATTAAGTTTATTCATATTACTTTGTTACATCTTCCAGTTTCAAATTTGACTTAACGGCTATAGAATAACTGAATCATTTTGTTCGATTTCTTATAGTAATGATTCCGATTAATTGTTTTTAACATTTTACAAACGTTTCAAACGTTTTCTCATAAATTAGCCTTGTTTAAATTTTAATCTGTATCAAAAGTAACGAATGATTTTTTTTTCAGGTAAAAGTAACAGCTCAACATGAAAAAAGTAGAGTAATATGAATTTGTACAAAGTGACTCATTCATTTTATTGAATTATTTATTTATTCGCATATCGACTGAACATTCAATCGAACATGGATTTTACTACATGCATACGCGTCTTCCTTGTGTATTTCAAACTCCCGTTTAAATGTTTTCATAAAATAATAGGCTCATGATTAAACATAACAATTTATCCATCGACAAACATACACGTACATACAGACATACACATGTTAACAGTCTTATAAATATATATTTTATAAATAAGGATTTATTCGTTTGACTCGTTGGCTCTATTTTTAACGTATAGTTATGTAATGAATATATATATATATAAAAGCTGTGAATTTTAATGTAAATAAACAAATAAGTACAGGTAACTGCATACATTTGTATGTAAAATCAATTAGTTTAATTTTTTGTGTTATAATATCTAATAAAACTTAATTGGCACATTTGATAATTAATTCTATATTTAGATTGAAATAGAATAACATTTGAATTGTTTAAACGATTGACGAAATACACGAGAACTCGGATTGCGAACGCTAAACTCCCGTCAGCGTTACTTTCCTTTTAAACTATACCGTGTACATAAATATATCCCAGTGTTTTAATCGAAACAAAATTGAAATAGAAATACAACGCGCAGTTGCTTCGTTTTTAATAAAAACCCCCCGCTATAACCAAGCTCCGATGAACGTAAAACTGAATAGTTTCTCTTGTGTTGTGTATTCATAATATCATCTATCTTTATATGAATATTATTTCCTGTAGAACGGGGAGACATTCACTCCATATGTTGTTCTTATGTGCCTATAATGTGTATTACGTGAATACATTTAAGTGGTGTCTATATAAAAATCCTTCGGTATTATTTTGATGCGGGAAATGTCGGATCTAAATATAAAGTTACGTTGAATAAATACCGTAGTTGCTCATTTATATGAGCAATACTTTTGAATCTAAGAATATGTATTCAGTCTTTTATAGGAATCCGGAGCGGCAACTGTAACTGTCGTCGAATAATCATAGTGACAGGGGCTGTAAAGTTGCCTTTTACCGCCATTTTAGAATTAATCTATACTCTAGACTGATAAATTAAATTTAAGAGTCCGTTTGTAATGTCAAAATTATTGTTTTACTAAATAGATACTAACGTAAATACGATACCTATATCAAAAATACAATATTTTTAAATTTTTTGTCTGTCTCTCTGTTTGGGACTTTTTTTGGTACGTAGCTGAAGTTACTTAGTGTAATTTAGGATACTTTCAATTTTCATAATTTATTAGGGAAAATTAAATGTCATAAAAATTTTAATTAAACCTATTAACACGTTGAATGCCATAATGAAAACAAGAAAAAAATCATTAAAATCTTGTAGATGGAAATTTACGGTTCGATCAAAACCTTGGTTCCGTAATTATATTAAAAAAAACCATGTGAGGTCACCGGTGGTGACTTATGTACATGGCGCCTTGAAAGATGAAATGTGAATTTTCGTACCAAGGCGCCGGACCGGGTACAACTCCGGGTACCCGCAACCCGCAGTTGTCAACGCTCGGTATATTTTTGAAAATTGAGATTTTTCGGGATAATTGAGATTTAAAACACTTTCTAGTTCCTTTTTTACAATAGTTACATAATAATTTATCTATAGTTTCAATAAGATATGAAAAAAAATCCCGATTTTTGCATAAATTATGTTTTTCTCTCTTATCTTCTACATTTTGTTCTATATTTCTCACAATTTCATAACAAGACCGAAACCACACCGTACAAATGGCGCTGGCACCGCTCCGGTCAATTGCGTACGCTAAATTTAAATCTAAACTTAGCCCCGGGTGTAATAATTCTGTCCGAAAACAGGTTTGTCTTGAGGCCACCAGTGACCAACTTGGCGCTTAAATACAAGATGGGGTCCGGTCACCGGTGACCGGGATGTCATTCAACGTGTTAAATGCACAGTTTTACTGGCAAGTATTTGAATTTGTGAGAAATATATTTTGCTTAATGTTAGTAGTATGTTCGGTAATGGGGAAGGCCTACGCCGAGGAGGCGATTATAACCGATTAGTTTAAATTTTCTTTAAATTCTTTGTATTTTTAATATGTCATTTAATATTTATAAGTTATAGATTAAAGGCTTTTTATTTTATTTTATTTATTAATGTTAGTAGAAAACAAATTTTTGGAAAGTAATTAGGGTTCCGTATAAGAAAAAAAAAAAACTATATTATACAGTGAAAACTTACATGCAACGCGGGCGCAGCCGCAAGCACACAGCTAGTTGTAAAATATGATTGTTATTAATAATAACCCAATAAATAAAACAAATCATATTCATCCGCAATTAAAACATCCCACTCAGTTTCAAATCCTGAAATAGACTTCTAACTCTGACGTAATAAATTGAAAAGGGTGCTGGATCGTATTCGTTTAAAAGATACTGAGGACAGTTGGTATAAGTAATGCTTACTAGAATGGAATTACGCCAAGGGCTTGCTAAGGTAAGCTGGTTTCTTGTTCATTTTCTTTCTAAAAATGACTTCAATCTCTTTCTTGGATAAATCGGGATTACGTATTGTATTATTATTATTTATTATTTAATACATTATTGTACACCAATTGAATATATATTGTACATGTAGAGTACAAAGAGCGGCCTTATTGCTGCCAGTAATTTCTTTCAGGCAACCTTTGGATGGATTTGTATTAGGAAATCAGGAGTAGTATGTGTGTAGCGAAAGTAATAATCATAGGTTAATTAAAAATCATAATGCTTAAGACAAAATTATATTCACATAGTTACACATAAAGGTACATATAAAAGTATCATAAATAAATGAAACATTAAATACATACATACAATACAGTGACAAAGCATTCAATGTTGAAGCAACAAATAATATTCTTGAACCAATTTTTTTTATATGTTTAGTGATTCCGCTCGTCTTATAGTAAGCGGAAGAGCGTTTCATAATAGCGCTGTCATAACCGTAAAGTATCTAGAAAGTTTGTGGAATGTCCAATACATTCAAGAATCAGGTTTTCCGAACACCGTAGATAACGTGTGTGCATATCATGGAGGAATTTTAAACGTTTTTTTAAGATAAATTAGTACTTATAATATTAATTAGTGCTAGTATTTATTGCAGACGATTGACTTATTTATTTCATTTCCACGAAGATGTATCCACGTAAATAGTTTCACATAATAATTTCATTCAAAGTTAGTTTAGACCCTAAATGAATAAAGAAGAATGTAATGTATAAGGTTTGTTGATGAAAATGATAGAACGAGATTTTATTCTCTTAGATTAATAATTAGTGTCGAATGTATCGCATTTGAGATGTTGAAAATCGGTTACAAAGTACCCATTTCTTCTATTAGCTTCGTCCGAAATAATCACTTAAAATTAAAGGAGGTTGCGTTTAAACGCTAAAAAAACATAATTAGATTCTTTTATCGAACGAATTTAATCATACATTTACATAAATAAATACATTTTTAAAGGAAAAATAATTCTACGATTTGAAGCACATTTTAGACATTTTAACCATTAATGTTTGTAATATAATATGTAATTATTTCTTAAGATACATATCTTTCTATTTCTTCTTAAAATCATATCCAAAAAAAGTAAACCGCTCACAACAAGTATATCGGATTTCGTCTGCCTTTTAAATAATTTAGTGTGGCAAAAATTTACGACTTCAAAATTGTGTAGTTTTTTTATTGCATAGGTTAAGATCAGAACACATTCCATCAGAACAATTTAAATTTGTTATGCAGATAGTTAGATCGCCATGTTGTACAGCATACGGTACTATTGATGACGTGCGTCACGTTTTAATGGAATGTGTTAAAAATTATAATGTTAGGATAGATCTTATTGATAAGTTTAAGTTAAATAAATTATATGTAGGAATGTTCCATAGCATTTTAGTAAATCCTACTAAGGAGATGGCTAAAACGCTATGCGAATTGACTGAAAGATGATGCAAGTAATGAAATAAATCTTGAAACTTAGTAATATTAGGTTATGATATGACTTATGTTAAAAGCCCTAATAAAAAAAATCAATATCGTTGTTAGTCTTTTGTAATATTTTAAAAGAAACCTTTAAAAACCAGATTTAAACTTCTGAGACTAGTATAGAAATACTTGGTATTTTAACATAACTAGCTGTCGCTGTAACTCCGCTATCGTATCAATATTCTGTCCGGCACAATTATTCAATAACGGGATAAACGGTCTTAGTTCACAGTTTCATGAGTTTTAATTTTTTACGTGAAAAAAAACATAACATAACCTAAGCTCACGCCTGTTATCCCCGAAGGGTTAGGCAGAGGTGATGTAGCGAACAACACCAACCACATTTCGCCGAGCTTAGTTCCGTCCCAGATGTGACAGGGGGCGAGCCTGTCACCATATCGGGCACAAATTCCAAACTCCGGGATGATACTGAGTAGAAAAACCCAATACCACTTGACCCGACCCGGGGATCGAACCCGAGACTTCAGAACGGCAGTCGCACCGTAATGCAACTGCGCCACCGAGGCACGTGAAAATCTAATCATTTTCTTGAAATAACACTAGCCCAAGTTATTCTTTATAATTTCACCCCTTAAGGAGATTAGCCGAAACAAACAGACATATATATATATAGTAAAAAGTTAAAGTTGTATTTGCTTATATTAGAAGCAGACACTTCAATTTTGTATAGATTTATTAGGTTTTTTTAGATTTAAAGGGTAATAAATCGTGATACAGAAAGTGCAATAGAGATATTTCCACGTTCGTGCCTTACGTAGTAAGTTTAAGCCTCGTTGCCATTTTACGTTTTAGAATATAAAGAATCAGGTTTATAAATCATGTCGAACAGCGATGTGTAGTCCAATATATAGTGCGGTTGGGAGCTTTTGTGCAAAGGGACCTGAGTCACCCCGACGCTGTGTTTCATTTTATTGCAGCTGTCATCCTGCCATTTCGATAGATCTGCCCCGGGTATGTGTTCGCATGATACCGGCATGTTACTGTAATAGTAAAACAAAAAACAAAAAAAACAAAATTGTCACTTTAAATGAAAAAAGAAATAAATTGTAATTTTTGAGTGAAGATATGGAATTCGGTGATGCGAATGATAAGATGGATGTGTGACATAACTATAATGGATAAGATTAGGAATTAGTATATAAGACCTCTGATATCAGAGGAAGCTTGATTTTAGCATCAGCGGTAGAGAAGCTAATGTGTTAGTTTAGTATGGAGACGTTACGAGGAGAGAGATAAAAAACATAAAACTAGAAGAGTATTAAGTATGAACGTGGAGACTTGATGAAAGATTGGTTGGATTGTGTCTAGAACGATATGTATATTAAAAAACATGTTGAAATGACAAATGACAGAGGTGAGCGAAAGAAGATAACATCTCACCCTACTAAATGTAGGAAGGTAAAAATGGCGATGAAGCGGAAAACAAAAACATGTTTTAATTGGAGAACAGAGCACACTACAACACAGCACAGACTTCACTTGCATAAATCAATTCATATTCTGTAGCACTGTATTATATCTTTTATAGATTGCAAGATAATCATTATTAGTGGAGTGGTAAAATACGTAAGCCTGACAGGATTGCAACCTCTAAACTAAAATAAATTTGTGAAAAGATCATTATGTCACGTTAAGGTGGGTCGCGTTCTGGTGTTAGCATGTGTATCTTCAGACCTACTAACGATGAAATGTATCTACTCATTCTATTTAGCCCGAATTGAAACAAAAAAGAATGTTTTTTACGTCTCAATCAACTATTACCATGACTATGAAATACATGTAAGACTTAAATTTATAAAAATATAGTTTAGAAGACTAAACAAAAACCCACTTATATTCCCTAAAATCAGTGCATAAATTTTTTACCAATATTTGATTTGTAGCATCCATTTTGTAACCTCTTTAAATTTAACACTGTCTATGCAGTGCTCTATACTACTTTTCCGTGTGTCAATATATTGATAATTCATTGCCACGTCAACGTCATTGAAAAGCATATTTTCACTTATTGGTGATATTTGTATTATTTTTATTTAATATTAGCTGTGTGCCCGTGGCTGCGCCCGCGTTTCATATATTCTTCACTACGTTTAAATTTTTTTTTTATACTGAAGCCTAATTATTATCGTAAAATATTTCTCAAAAATTCAACCACTTGCCCATAAAACTGTGTATTGAATAGGGTTTTTTTTTTTTAAGCGAAACATTAATTATTAAAAAAAAATACGCTACGTTGCGCGGTGTTACTTCAGCTATCTACTAAAAAAGTCCCGTCAAAATCGGTCCAGCCGTTCCAGAGATAATCTACTACGAACAGACACACATACTAAAATTTAAAAAATTGCATATTTAGTATACATATCGTATATACATTCATATCTATTTAGTAAAAAAAAAAATTTGACATTAAAAACGGACACTTCAATTTTATTTATTAGGATAGGTGATAAAAAATAGATCTGTCACAAGATTCTGGTCAGAATAATGGGACAAACTTGTTAAAACATTATATTTTCATCGGCCCTTGCTAAGTGTGCAAGTTTTAATTTCATACGGCGTGTAAATGAAAGACAACGTTACATAATTATTATATAGGTCAAACTAATATAAAGCTTTTGATTTTTTTTAAATATAAATCGATTGAGTAGTTCTCTAAATGTTAGGCAACAAATCAAAACACTTTTAGCTATTTAACTGGTTAAATACTAACCTGGCGTTTACTCTAGCTTCCAATTGTTTCTTTATGTCTAATTTTTTATTGGTATTTGTGCGATTAATAATGTCGAAATATGTGATTCGTTAAACCACATAGGTACATACTTTGATTTATTAGGAAATGCCCCTATGAAATTTAACATTCCTCGTATGGTTTAATTTCAATGACCTAACAAACGTCAGCTGTGCATTTTAATTAAGTGTAAAAAATTTAATTTAAAATACCCAGGTTTCACGTTTAAAAATGCTTGTGGCTGAATGTGTTTTTTATGCCCTCGGCATTGTCGCAGGCGAAACGCGCCATGTTAGTTTTTCTGATTTCGTTCAGTTGAGCTGTGAAAATAAAAAAGGTTAAATTAAAATTCAGTTCATTTGATTCAGTTCATTCAAATTTTTGATTGATTTATTTAACAATGGTGCAATATTTCGGTTACACATGCTACCAACAGGAAAATAATAAATCAGTTAAAATTACAGGGAGATTTTGATTTAATAACTTTATTGATATACTAGCTGTGCCCGCGACTTCGCTCGTGTGAAATTCAGATTATTTATATTCTAATAGATGGTTGTCGTGGAGATCTTTGGAGGAGACCTATATCCAGCGGTGGACGTCTTTCGGTTTAATAGACGGATGGAGACAGCCTATATTTTCTCGTCCCGTCCCATCCAGGACCCTACAAGGACACCTCCCAGACAGCCTTCTCAGTGCAAGTTCTAGGCCCCCGCCCCTTCCCCCCTTGGTTTGGTAATACGGCAGACTCCAGACCCCGCCAAAATATATACACCCAGGCATTCTTGCCCAAATAGGCCTAAATGGCAGCCTGCACAGCATACTACCCAAATGGTGATGAGTATTACCTCCCGCCTCAGCCCTACAAACTAGCGAACAAATTAATAAACAGACAAACAGACATAAACATTTAAAAAAAACATTGATATGGGGTCTGTTGTCGATTCTGAATCGGTATTTTTTTTATGAAATATCTTCAATTTACGGATTTGGTTCCTCTAACCTTTTATTATAAGTATAGATTTTATTTAAATATCTTTATCTTTCCAATCTTTATTAAACCAATATCTAGAATGAATTACTTACGCAGTGTAAAGCTGTGTAACTGATCACCACGCTCAAACCAAAATCTATCAGAGAATCGAAATAGGACCAGCTGCTTTGCCATTATGCAAAACAGAGTCGGTCCTACATATGCCCCTTGTATATGATTTTCGCTCATCAATCCAGCTAGTAAGTCTACGTCGTCTGTATCTTTGTATAGCTTTTTGAGAGCTTCTACTTTCTGTAAAAATATACCTTTTTTGTCTCTTTGTTTCATTACACTAGACACAATTTTAATTATTTAACACATTTGAGATATATAATTTTATTTTTATTGTTTACATATTAGTACATATAGAATGAATGAAAGAGGACAAATTTCATATAAAAGCTGAAATTAAATTACCGACTGTTTGAAGGACATCATACCTCCATATCCATTAAATCTGCAAAGTCTTCAAATTTTTTAGCCGGTTTCATACCGCATAAGCGTCTATAGTCATTATACCCACGGATTCCCATGTCTCTTCCCTTTTGAATATCAACCGCTATGATATCATGAGCTTTTTGTAGACCGTCATACATATGTTCTGAAATCTTAGAGTAAGTAAAGAGTTAATGTACAAAATAATAGCAAGTTCAATGACCTCCGAAAGTTCAACATTCCTAGAATTCACTACTATTACGGCGATAGAACTAGCGCTCAAATACCAAGAAAAATTTAACAGTAGAAAAAAACAATTTGAACTGGCGTAAACGGCAGGTTCGTGCTTTTAACGGTTAAAAAATATAAAATGGTGACGTAATTTTTTTTTTAGTATTAAATAAATGACGTTACGGAGCTATGTTTCTTGTTCTAATTATAAGCAAACAAAGAATATGTATTGAAACCCCTAACACTTACTTCTGGATCTTGTACATCGTCTAGTTTAGCGGCCCTTTGGTAAAACATACCACGATTAATTTCTTCAAAGTTTTTACCTTCCTCAATAAGGTGCTGCCTGAATACAGTTGCTCCTAAGGAAAACTGTCCAATGTACCGATACTGCTCACTGTACCTCCTAAAGTGTTACATGTAGCGATTTAAAAGAAAATATTAATTTACATCCATATTATATCTATTTATCTTGACTTACTTTATTCTACCGTCCAATATATTACGGAAGTATCTAATAGCGATCTCATATTCTGCGTAAACAAGCGGATAATCCTTTTCGTTGTAATCATTTAAGGCTTCTATTTCTTCTGATATCAGATTAAAGCTAACCATGTTTTTGTAACCTGTGATATTTATAATTGAAAATAAAAAAGACATAGTAAAATAGTTAATGAACTGTGAATGTATGTTAAGCGACATTCTCACCTAGTAATTTTGGTAGTAATTCATACATGAAGATATTCGAGGCCGTAGCTATGTTTATCTGTCGTGCGGTTTTAAATAATCTGTCGTCTTTCCAACAAGGGTTTATTTTGTGAAGTTCCATTGCTAGTCTATTATGCTCCCTCATAAAGAAAATTGCTAATGCGGTTGTCCTCAAATTAATGTTTCCTGTATCGGGCAAACCTAATCACCAAGTTATTAAATATTAATATATTCTTAGTTTCTGTATATAAAAAAATCAAAATCAAAAAAATCTTTATTCAATTTAGGCCCTAAGAAGGCGCTTATGAACGCCTAAAACACTACCACCGGTTCAGAAAACAACCCAGTCGAGAAGAGCCGGCAAGAAACTCGATCTGGTTCTTTTTTTTATAAATATAATATCTATCATTTTTTTCATATAAAAAACTATACAAAACATAGTCTTAACTAATGTTAGCGAAAGCACAGAGATGTGGGTTAATTCCAGACATCACTATCGTTCACGTAATGATCCCCTCTGTAATAACCTTTTGAGATTAAAAATTGCTTGACATAGTACTTGAACTTATTGTCAGGTAAATCGGTAATTTTACTTGAGATCTTATTGTAAAAAAAACCGAATACAATTACCTATAAAGCTTTTATTAGACTTACTTAGCCTAAAGCGTGAGACGGCCAACTTGTCTTTATTTCTAATATTAAAATTATGACGATCATTCACTATATCGAGCTTGTCTAAATTTTTACGAAAATGCATTAAGTTATCGAAGATGTATTGGGAGGGCAAACTTAAGATATCATATTCTTGAAACTTGTTCTTTAGAGATTCGCGAGGTCCCATATTATATATTGCTCGAACAGCTCTCTTTTGTAACGTAAAAATGGTGTCTACCTCTGCTGCTGTACCCCGCATAAAATACCTACCATAATAATATATAACAACTTAATATATTAAATATGTAGTTAATCCAATCGAAGGCTTAAAAACGTAATTATATCTTTGCAGTTATATTTTGTTATAATAGACTAATCATATCTCTTATGAAGAATGTCGCGTTTTTTTATATGCTTGCAATCGGCCGGTGATCGAAATTTCGCCACAAAAATTATTGAAAATTTATAGGATTTTTTTTTATTGAAGCTATTAAAACAAAGAAAATGTGTTATAAACAGATCAGAAAGATATCTTGAACTGTTATATCTTTGCTTGCTTGTTAAGTTTATACATTCGGATCAGGAGTACAAACTGAATGACGTTAATAAGATGCCTTTCTCAAAAATTATATGTTTAGCTACTCACCGAAACCGTAACAACGTGTCTCATTTTCCTTATTTTGTATACACGTATCAATAGTAGAATTTGTATTCAATATTGGTACGTATCGATTATTTCTTTTTTCCAACTTCAGGAGACCGTTCTCCCCTTTTCTTACTGTTAATAAAGCCTCATCGTCTACTCCGTATATAGTGGAGAGATCTATCGTAGGAGTTTGATAGTTTATCTAGGAATAATGCGGAAATCAAGATTGGAAAAAACAAAGAATATTTCTTAAAAAAAAAACAACCATGTCTTTATTATTAAGTGTGAATACACTATAGAGAGAAAACAAGATAGAAAAAATTATGAAACCTACAGTATTTTTAGAAACTTATGTTGGTAGGGCAGTTTCTATTGATGCCTGCCTGGGCCGTCCTGTCGACAACTATCAATAGGTCTCTTCCGGCAGCATCACTTGAGAACCAATATCTATAGGCTTAGTGTGTTTATCATCCTGGACCACATCGTTACTTAACATCAGGTGAGATTGTGGTCAAAGCCCTGAGCTTATACAGTGTAAAAAAATGGCACGAGTAGTTAATTTCAGCTTCGACAGAATTCGTGATTTAGTATGTGTAATGTATTTTATAGGGTGTGAGAATAGTAAGAGAAGTAACTATCAAGTAGACCGACCTGTTCAGGATCTTTTGTTTTAGGTACACAGCCTGCTTCTTGAAATGTTTCCACTCGAGAAAAATTAAGGCATCGTATATCAGCGTTTTTTAGATAAGGATCATCTTCTGGCACAGTTATAGATGCGCAACGCAAATTTGCATCACCTTCTTGCTGACAACAGTGTTGTCCACGTCTCAAGTAATTTCCTGTTGCAAGTCAATAAATTAGTAATGATGTAGTATAAAGAAATATAATGAAATTAAGTACGGGTTCGGATAAACAAATATAGAAATTTGGCGTCGTTAAAAAATACGTTCTTGATAGTTCAGTGGAGTTCAGATTCTGTATTATATTATTCCTATTAAGGTTTTTTAAAATTATATTCATTACAGTCAAATTGAGAATAAAACTAGTAAGCCGTAATTTAGTAATATCTGTAAAATAAAATAACTTGTAACCTTGTTATTTTGTTCTATTTTTTTTTTATATTATACTAAAACGTTATTTCAAAACGAAAAAAAAACTCACGTGGATTATTCACAGAACTTATATCCACGTGTATGAATTCCACCATATGATAAACTGCAGCGTTGAACATGTACTTATCGACAATGCGGCCAGTAGTATGCAGTTCCGTTCTGACTTTCCTTGCTGATGGTAATTCACCGCCGTTTTTATCTGTACGAATACCGGGGCCATCTATAACATTAAAGTTTAAAATAAATAATAGTTCCAGAGCAAAAAAAAAATTCAGTCGCCAGTTGGAGTTAAATAATAGAAAGATAAGTGTCTAACAGAGTAACTCAATATGAATAATTACTGGAGTGTTACGACAAGTGAGCAGCGATGTCGTTTTGACAATTTAGTTAGCAGTCTCGCCATGAACATCTAATATCTAGATTTCAAAGCATGACAATTTTTAACAAATTACAAACATCGTTGTAAGCTATATCATTTCTTGCCACTACAAGTACGACGTGATATCATTGATGTATGTTTCTTGGTGAACATTGCCAACGGGTCAATAGGCTGTCCTGAACTTCTTAGTAAGATATTCCTTCGGACAAATCAGAACAACCTAAGAAAACGTTCGGTAGTAACTGCACCGTTTGCAGCGACAAATTACAGGAGTAATGCATTCTTCATACGTGGCGTTGAATCGTTTAACAGCTTACCTCGCCATTTAGACATTGATTTTGTTTTGCACTAGAACATTTCAAATAAAAAATATGCTTAATAAGGAATACTTTGGCAATGATCGCAAGGAGTGTAACGATGCGACATGATTCATTCATTTATGTAATATCTTTATATAAATATTATCATTAACATGTACTTGTATTGCACGACCAAACGACCAAACATAAACTCTCTGAATTTTGTTGTATAGTTCCATTTCATTTTTGTCACTATCGTATTTTTTTTTTATTCCCACATCTCCATGTAATAAACTTGGTATTTATTTGTGGAAGCTTTTTATTAGCAATAGTCAACAATTATATATTTTTATGTATTGTAATATTAGTCTGTAAGCTTTTCCAAAACTAATAAAATAAAATAAAATAAAAAGCAGAAATGTCGAAGGACGTACACCTCTTACATCGCGCTTCTACATGCCAAAACGTCTAATAGAGAAGTCTCAAGCATGCATCTCATTCGGCTGCCTTCAACTAGTTGATTATAAGGTAAAGGGAGACTTACGCAATAACCCTTACGTAGAATAGTTTTCCGAATTTGACTCAGTAGGTTACACCACGAAGGACGCAAATGTGCGCCTCACTCAAAAGAAAGCTCTGAACCTGGTTGGTTCCCAGCTTATACTCTTTAGTTTTACGTTATATATTGTTAATATTGTTTAGTAAAGAAATTTCGTTATATGTGTTAAAAAAGTATTTAAAACATGCTGATTAATCTGATAATCTATTTTCATATCTTGATTTTGCAATTACTTTAAAACTTATATGAATAATGTCAAGGATATAGAAGTTACAGAGTAAAGGTGACTATGTCATATATTATGTAACTTACCATTACCATAGTCCGGTTTGAGTAATCGCAGATAAGGTCCCACGGCCGCACCTTTAGTAGGATATGCATAATTATTACATGTCCCATCAATTCTACGATCCTCGTGAGGTGTGCACGGTTTTACTACTATGTTACATTTACTGTAAAGTAATAAAAAATTTACATAATCTATTATGTTTCGATATTTAAAAAAAATATAAAATGTAATGATTTTCTGATTTATAGTACGTATTAATACAATCATTACTAAATAAAAAAGACAGAGATAGTAAAAAAAAACAATGGTCAGTTTTACTACTAAGTCCTTGAATTTATGAGAAATATCTTATATTAGGAAATTAATTAGGGTTACGTGTAAAAAAATTAAAACTACTGAAATTGTGAACAAAATACGACTGGATAAGAGCATAAAAAATATTGATTTTCAATGATTATTTAAAAACTATATAACGCGGTGAGGAATATAAGTAACACGGGCGGAGCAGCGGCCTCACAGCTGGTAGATAATAAAATAATGCAAGAAGAACTTGATTATTTTATATTAAAACATAAAACAGCGAAAAGATAAAGATTAATTCAACTTCACTCAAGTCACGAAAGTGGTTGTAAAAAGTGATAAAAACTCACTCAGTTGCATTCTGGACACGCATTTCTTTTGATAGCGCGTCCTTAATTTTCTCTCCACTAAATCTATCATAATTACCTTCAACATAAAGTAATATTGATAGATATATTATAACACTAAACAGAAACATTATTTACGTACGAATACGTTTGTCAGAATTAACGCACTGAAAAACAGCGTCCTGATTTAGCAAGCGTACTAATTTCGAAAGTTTCCGTTATTGATTAACAATCAATACCTAATTATTATTATTAGTAATTGTAAAATATAGTTCTTTAAAAAATATGTCTATTTAGTCTCATTTAGGACAGAACGTTTTTGTAACACGCATAATTTACAGTTTGATTCGTTGACCTTTTTGGAAGGTTGTGAGAGATTCATTATCAAATCTTAATCAATGCGGACCGACTACAAATATATATTACATCCCTAGAGAGTACTCAATTTTACGCAACGTTCCATGGATGTGGTTAATTGAAAATAAGCAATATTATAAATTGGCATCGAAAATGTTAAAACCGGACTTGTTGCCAAGTTAATATTTTGCTGGTGTCCCAAAGGGTTTTTTCTGGGTTCCGTATATAAATATAAATATATAGATATTGTAGTTAACGGGAACAAACAAGTTATATCTGTTAATCATAATATGGTTGATGATATATTGACGAGTGTAATTCTTCTTCTTCTTGTGTTTTTAATGCCTCTGCACGGCTTGTGTCTTAGCCAGTGTCAAGTAAATAAGAGTGTAATTATTAATGGTTTCAAATATTAAATATTTTAGTTCTTTATACAACATATAAAATGGTTGCTAAATTATTCACGCATTGAATTAGAAAGGTTGAAAATTTAATGTCAATTTTAAAATGTTCTTACCTTCATGATAACGAAAGCACTTTAGCCTATAAAAAAACGAAAAAAAAAAAATACAATGAGTGCTTATTTACTCATGCTATTGTAATTTTGTCGTCAATTTTCATTAACACTATTATTTATTTTCGAGAAAACGAACACAAAAACCAAAGGTTTTTTTTTTTAAATTTTTTCTCACCACTTTTCTTGATAGTAACATGAAAAAATCGGCACAAGAGGACAGTTTTATTAAAAAAAAAAAAACTCTTTTGATGTTATTATTTTAATAAAACCGACACAGAGAAATTTAAAATATCCATTGCAAATGTGTACTGAGTTGAATGGAATCCATTATCATTAATGCATAGATAATTGATTAATTAACGTTCGCTAGAAAATCGATTAAATTCATTTTAAATATTAAATTGTATAATGTTTTGTTGAAATGAATTTATAAAGGATTTTTAACTGTAAAGTACATATTTGTTTTTATATTAGAAATACATTTAAGTATTATCCTATATCTACAAGCGTTGATGGTGCAGTGGATAATGCGGCCGGATTCCGCGTCAATAGACGTGGGTTCAAACCCACCTATCCAACTCTAAAATCAGCCTGAGCTTTTGGTGAACGAAAACATCGCGAGGAAACCGTAGCATGGTGTTCCAGGATGATAAAGACACTAAGCGTAGATACTGGCTCTCATGTGACGCTGCCGGAACACACCTATTAGTGTTTGGCGACTTGTTTTCAAACTTGAGGGTGATAGCTATCCAAGTCGACCTTATTAGAAAATGCCCTTTTTTTTTTTTTTTTTTTCGAGAGGAATGCTTTTACGCACTAGTTGTCCAGCCAGATCTGATAGGGACCCTCCCCTTCCAGATCTGGTTGAAACACATCTGAAGATGTGTGACAGTCTCTCGCACGAAAGCGCGAGAGGCTGTCACACAGGATTAGTGTGGGACTCGCGGCGAGAAGCGCCGTTGACCACTACCCACTAAACCCCCCGGTACCTCCCGCCACCTAGATGGAGCAAACACGGGATCGCTCTGCATGCACCGCGAGTACTCCAGTGGCCGCCAAGAAGTCACGATCCTACACACGTCCGGGAGCGGGTAGAGAGTGTCAATGCCCTACCACCATGCTATAGTTTCTTCACGATATTGTCCTTCACCGAAAACTCAGGCTGATTTGAAAATTGAATGGGTGGGACGAACCCGGCCGCACTACCAACTGGACCATCATCGGTTAATTTAACGGTATATAACCTTTTATTTAATTACGTAGCACTTTGAAAACACTGTTTCTCTTGCATAATAATATTCTACGCCGCAGATAGCAAGCATAGCTAGTAAAATATATATAGGCCGAGTTTACCAGCAAACTCCTTCCGTAGTGGTTTTTCACCGCTACCTAATCTCTTTTTATGAAATTTCATATTCTTAATGTATTGCGACGACGCGCCATTGGACTCACATCGTGACGGTTTTACAGCGTGCCCCCAAATTCATTACTCGTCTACTGTGAAAATATACGACCTCTTTTTCCAAGTACCTAGTAATGAATTTGCTTTTATCTAATAAGGGCTACGGTTAGAAATGCGTATTTTATATTAGCATGTCTGCGGTTCCGCTTGCATATTACAACGATTTTTGTTTTTACTCTATTATTTATTTACATTAATAGGTGAGCTGAAAACTTTGGCTCTCGAAAGATTCTGAGATTCGGTAGAGTTAAAATTTTTATGGAGAAGTGCGGAGAGCTAAAAAAACTTCAGACCGCGTAGACAGAATGTTTAATTTCAAGAAGTTCCGAGACTATGCAACCAATTGAAAATACAAAACAAAGGTTTTGTTAGTAAATTATTTTTAAACCGATTATTACTGATGTATAAAATAAAGTAAATAATTGAATGAATTACTCTCAAAATTTGGCTACAGGACGATCATTTAAATCTCTTCAACAGGTCGATAGTATTAACAATCAGAATCAAAAAGAAAATCAAACTATTTGTAATATTAAATGAATGAACTGTAAGAGTATATTCGTTCTATTTTTAAATCATCGTGATATTTTATCACTAATACTAGTTAGTTCACATCTGGATGAGTGCCCGCGGCTGCACCCGCATTTTGATTTTTTTACGGAACCTTAATTATTTTCCTATTTTTTTTTGTACTAAGATAAAGTAAAATCATTTTTCATAAACTCAAAGACTTGCCCATAAAACTTTTTTTTTTTTTTTTTTTTTTTTTTTTTTTTTTTTTTTTTTTTTTTTTTTTTTTTTTTTTTTTTTTTTTTTTTTTTTTTTTTTTTTTTTTTTTTTTTTTTTTTTTTTTTTTTTTTTTTTTTTTTTTTTTTTTTTTTTTTTTTTTACAATGGACAGCACAGTGACTGCACTGGACCTGATGGTAAGCACAGTGCAATCCAAAACAGCGATGACTGACACTGAACAGAGTTCACTGCCAGTCACCGCTGTCATGCTGGCCTGCTTAAATACCTCTTCACGCCTCTTTTGAAGGACCCAATATCATATGAAGGAGGGAACACGCTGACAGGAAGACGGTTCCATAACCTCACAGTGCGACAAAAGTAGGAGTCAGCAAACTTTTTGGTTCTTGAAGTTATGGGTGTCACCGTGAAACCGTGACACCGAAGTCCTGCCCCGCGTGGTTCTGTTATGGAAAGGAGAGGAGGGGATCAGATCAAAGAGCTCTTCAGAACACTCCCCATGATAAAAGCGGTAGAAAATGCTTAGAGAGGCTATGTCCCTGCGTAATTGAAGCGGTTCTATGGAATTGGTGATACCTGCATCATTTACTATGCGGACAGCACGCCTCTGCAACCTGTCTAACTGTGCATTGAATAAGATTTTAGATAGAACAAAACTGTGAAAAATATATTGTTCCAGATTTTTTTAAATCATGCTTTGGTAACAC
This sequence comes from Samia ricini, assembly GCA_014132275.2. NCBI lineage: Eukaryota > Metazoa > Arthropoda > Insecta > Lepidoptera > Saturniidae > Samia > Samia ricini. Next base: position 5,139,125 of record AP028162.1, read on the forward strand.
AATAAAGCACATCAAGAGCTACAAAACAAACAAAGAAAATCGATAATGATTCGAAATATATATATATATATATATATATATATATATATATATATATATATATATATATATATATATATATATATATAGTTGTTTTTGAGTTTATCCATAACAAACAAAAAGTTAATTTTACCTCCTTATATAATAACAGCTGTGTGACCACGGATGCACCCGCTTTTTATATATTCTTCACTGCATTTTAATTTTTCACATTTTATTTATTTATTTTTCAAATTTGTCGTCATGTATTTATTATTGACCTGAACTTTCTTTAGAATCATTGGTGGTTTGCAACTCGAACGGCAATGCTTCATGACAAAAAGTCCAACACATACATCAATAGGATTTAACCCATTTATTATATGTTATGCTTCTAATTTAACTGATTGATAATTTCGTCAACAAACGCTAAGATGCTTTAGCTGACTTGTAACGTGTAGGAACTACTCGAGCTGACGACGTCGGTTCAAAACCTAGCGATGGGGCTTTTTTCTTGTTGTTCTTTTTTTTAACTTAATTAAAATTTCATCAAATCCGTCAAGAATTTCATTTACTACAATTTTTTTTTCTTTATCTGTTATCCTGTTATTTCCACGGTTTCCTGAAGAACCTCTTACGTTTTATGATACAAAAAGTATCCTAGATGTTACTCTATAATATAAGTTATCTATGTGTCAAGTTTCGTAAAAATTGGCTCAGTACTTTCAGAGTGATACGCGTACACAGGAAAGAGACAGAGACAAAATTTCAAAACAAAATATTTTTGGCATATATATCGTTAACAAAATCCACCCCGATTATAATTTTCAAAAAATGTTTAATGTACAGATTTGGCCTAGTTCTATTTTTATTATAGATTTATTTATTATATTATTTCACTATGAAATATAATAAAATTATCAATGATACGTGGTTTATATTTAAGAAAACACTGGATCGAGTTGTATCCATTCTTTGTTAAAATACGAACTGACAATTTCGTTGTAGGTAAGCGCCGCACACAATTCGCGACTTACCTACATTTTGACGTATATTAATGTTCACTATATATAAAGTTGTTTGTCCGGTATATTTATTACACAACAATACGGAGTAGACGAATATTTAAATAGATAAATTAACACCGTTGATTCAAGCTCGATAATATATTGTATGTTATGTAAAAAATAAATTTTAACGAAATTCATCAAAACACAATGAACTATATATTTACAGTGGAAACAACGTTCATTAGTTTGTGTTTAAAACAGCCATGCAAACGTAATTCTAGTATATTTGTGTGTGTTTGTGCTAAAATCGAATGGACGTTTCACAATCAAGCCTTAACTGCTGATTGGTTTTGGACGAAATTTGTGATATGCAGTGTATATAAATAATGTTATGTCCTGTAAAAAATTATGTTGTATGAATGTCAATGTTACTAAAATTTTATTTACAATTATTTACTATTTTTATATTTCACTTAATAACTAACTTAGGAACAAGTAAATTATTTCTTAACAATTTTTTTAATGTTTATAAAATTTGGAACACTTTTCTAAATTAAAAATAATCTAATGTATGTATACCAACCAACAAATTTTTTAAATGAAAGTTTTTTTTTTTTTCAAAATTTCAATAAACTTGATGGACGTTCGAATTTTGACCAGCAAGAATATATGAATCGTGGACGGAGCCGCGGGGACGCAGCTAGTAGGATATAAATATGTAAGTGCTTAGTAAATAATTCTGCTTCGGTCAAATGTGGTCGACGTCGGCTATGGTGCTCGTATCTATCTATGCATCATTATACGTACAGGCTATATCGACACTAATGCGTCTCGGTCGATTTCACGCGCCCGCTTAAAGAAAGAGTGGTTGGTTGCTGCAAACAGTTGGGTTAGGGCTGTCAGTTACTATAACTTTTAATTTAATATATCCATCCCATCTTAAATTAAATGTATTGTGTTTTTATTTTTGCATTTTTTTTTTAAATCTTGTAGTCTTAACACCTGAGTAAACTTCTACCGTGTTTCATATATGTATATATGTAGCTACAGAAAGTAAAAGTTAATTGTGCGAGTCACTAACTTTTAACTACGAGTAAGTACGACGTAAGACGTCCGAAGTCGTCATTTTTAAGTTACGTTATAATTTTTATTTTATATATTTAATTCAGCGTATTTGTATTATAAATGTTTTATTGTGTAATGTTTTAATTTTCAATCCTAAAAATATTTTATTAATGAAATGTATTTTTTAAGGTTACATATTTTTACATTAGTACATGTATGGACGGAGCCTAGCATAGATAAAAGAGTTCCGGCAAGCAAATGTATGTATAAATGTAAATAACTATATGGTAGTGCATTTAATTTCGAATAATAATTTTATTCATGTGAAATAATGTTATCCCTTATGAAAAACATTATGGAGATAGATGCATATCCTTCCTTGGATTTAATAATTTATTTGTGTAATGCTTAGATTGAAGTCGGTTTATTATGTCATCAATGATACGCGTTTCCAAACAAAATTGGAGTGAAGTTGATCCGCACGTGGGTCACTACGAAGAAAACGATCAAACACGCAAACCGTTGAAATTGTTTAAGTTTTAATAAATTATTATTTTACGCTATAATTTTCGCTAAAACGTTTTCTATTTTTTATGCATACACAACAAATCGCAACCGCTTCTGCAATGCTCGTCCTTTTCGTTTCTATTATACATACGTATATAGCTCCTCGGTGCTGACTGCCTCGGTGGTGCAGTTGTATTTCGGTACGACTGTCGTTCTGAGGCTTCGGGTTCGACCCCCGGGTCGGGTCAAGTGATATAAGGTTTCTCTACTCAGTAACATCCAGAAGTCTGGAATTTGTTTCCGGTATGGCGACAGGCTCGCCCCCTCTTGGCAGGAAGTACATCCTGTCCCCCCGGATGGTGACCAGTAGGTCATGCCTCCCTTCGGGGGGGTGAGCGAAGAGGTGGGAGGGGGGGGAAGCATTCCTCTCTCATCCCCACTGGGCCATTCCACGGACGAGGCTCGGTGGGTTCGCCGCAGGGGGCGACGCGGCGGCATGCCTTGCAATCCCGTATCGCCCCCATCCCAAATGCGGTGGACGGCCCCGGGGGATTTTAGTGGGTATTTCCGGGCGACTCTCGCCCGGGTGAGTCCCACACTGGCACGGAGTTCGTCCCTCCGTGCCCCCTTACCCATAGCATTGGAGGACTTCGGTCTCACTAATGCAATGGGTAAGGGTAGTGCATAAATGCATTTCCCACCGACAAAAAAAAAAAAAGGCTCGCTCCTCTCACATCTGGGACGAAACTAAGCTCGGCGTAATGTGGGTGGTGTAGTTCGCTATTTCACCTCTGCCTAACCCTTCGGGGATAACAGGCGTGTGCTTATGTTATGTTATATATAGATACAAATTAATGGAAACATCGAAATGTACCTCAAATAATGTATTAATATGGGCATAGAGTCGTAATTAATATATATTCAGAAAGCTAAATGATAGTATTAATCAATACTTCAAAATAGTGTAACAGGGCATGTTTGTTGGTTAATTTACCACAAAAACCTTCGATAATTAATTAGTTTAAAATGACCAACTGGATATTTGACGCTTAAAAAGCTCATGGCGGTTTTCTTGTTGTAACAGAAATTATCTGTTACATATTAATCATTTCATTTCGGACAATGATAGATCAAATATTGTTAGTTAACATAGCCTATGTTAGCTACAGCAATGTGTAGCGGATCTACTATCCTCAGTAATAAAGATCGTTTAAACGCTCCTTCAGAAATGAGACTCATTAAGCGAACAATGAACTTGTGGGACGCCCCTTTTAACATGGCTGCATGCGACGACCAATCATAGGTCAACTCCGGCGCATGGATGGTCGTCCATTATTGATAAATATTATTAACTACTTTGTAGCTGCGACTACCCAAGACATTACGCATTTCTCATTGTAAATAGTAGCTCATTATACCGTCCAACAAATATTGTGTTTCCATTCATCTTACCCTCGAATAAAATATAAAAGTTATACATAATCTAGTATTCAAATACTAGACCACAAAACACGCCCACCACAAATGTTAATAAAATATTTTTCAATTTGCTTGTTAATATGAATTAATCAGCAAACGATGAAATGTGATCGACGTAGATTTTAATCCTACAACAGGACTGAATTTTCTATGAAAAACGACATCGTGTTTATCAAATCGTGTGTGTTGTTAGTAGTGATTATTTTTGTGTTATTTAGATCTAGTGTTAACAGCGCACTTGATCAGATTTCTTGGTATCTAAGATATCAGTTAAACGCACGGAGGTTGCTGTCTTGAATCACACAGGGAATTATATGTTAGTAGCTTATAATTTCACCTGAAGCTCGAATTTGACTGTTGCGTTTACAACGACACGATATAAATAATATATAATTACAAACTGTGTGCCCGCGGCTGCGCCTGCGTTTCATATATTTTTACTGCGTTTTAATTTTTTATACGGAACGAAATAATTATTTTTTTTTGTAAATAAAATTTAGTAATAAGGTAAAGTGAAAATATTTGTCATAAATTATAGCATTTACCCGTAAAAACTGTGCATTGAATCGGATTTTATTAAATTTTTTATGAGTTTTATTTTTTTTACGTTGGCGGATCCCCTAAATATTTTCGAAAATTAAAAGCACCCTAAGTTACCTAGAGTAACTTCAGCTTCAAAAAAAGTCCCGTCACAATTGGTTCAGCCGTTCCGGATATTATCCATTACAAACAGGCAGACGGACAAAAATTTGAAAAATTGCATTTTTGGTATAGGTATCGTATATAAATTCATATCTATTTAGTAAAAAAAAATTTGATATTACAAACAGACACTTCAATTTCATGTATTAGTATAGATGGCACCGGAATGTACTTTTGGAGTATCTCACGAGAAATCAGTTTATAATCGGTTTAATTGTATGGTAGTTGAAATTATTTTTCGTTTGATTTTTATTTGTCAATTATGGACGTTTGAAAATTAACATAACTGGAATACGTCTTTTCTGGAAGCAGCTTTTCACACCACATTTTTTTAAATAATAACGAAACAGTCATGCTAGTCTTAAGCTTGACGACCTTATCACGCCAGCCTTTATCAAGGTCGGCGCACAGCCCGTCCCCCCAGTCACCAGTGATCACCTAGACTTCTGTTACAGAGTCTTCCAGACCGACTATGCTAACATCTGTCCTCTTAATCTGCCTGTAAAATAAAGATCCGACAAAACAAAATGTAATAGAACAAGAGATAAGAAATAAAATATGGAGTGTAAATTAGAATTAGAAATAGGATTTAAGGAAAGATTTGACATAACCACAATGTAATAGGAACACATAGATAAGAAATAGAATAAGTTTGTAAAATAGATATAGATGAAAACAATAAACGGACAAAAAAAAATAGGGGAAAGCCACAAAAAAAGTAAACAAAATTCGTATTATGTGTGAGATGCAAGGGGACTGAATAAAAAAAAATCTGTCTGGAATATAAAAAAAAATATTGTGTCAACATATTTTTACCTAGTATAACTAAAATTAGACCGAATTTTAGAACTTATACTTTTGTCTCGCTGTTAGCTTCACTTAAAATGCCTCTTTTGAAATGAATTCTGACATATTTACTGGATTTGTTTTTGTATGCTTGACAATCTCATCGTTCGCTTGTGGGATGGTGATATAGCTTTCGTGCCTGGATTGCAATACATGCTTTTACCATGCCATTTTGACATATACAGTGACAGACATAAGTGAGTATTCACACCTTGCTAAAAGCTTTTGTTGTGATAGATGTACGTCGGTATGACGTTGGCCACTGTTAATAGATTCTCAGTCATCGTTCTTAGACTATAATTTATTTAGAATCAGATGAACTGTAAAAATTTTGCCGATATAGTATAAAAAAGAGAATAAAAGGATGAAAGAATTATTGCCTCGTCCGGCAACCCTATTCAATAGCCGATGCATCTGACTGTATCGAGTCTACTTTGTATTACTGTAGGAGTGTAAGTGCGGGTCGTGAGTACGACGGACGGGAAATAAGAGGATTGTGGGGTGCTGGCCGTCGAGTTGCATCGCTGTGATATCTTTATATATCTAGTAATATTAACAATATAAAATGTTAACGTCTCTAATAGTCCATGTTTTATTTTCGCTGTGGATGAACATTTAAAGTTTATTTTTATAGTGTCTAGGTTCAGCGCTTTGACTATATCTCAACTGGTGTTATGTGACGATACTACGTTAAATAACTGGCGCTTCAGCGATGCTCCTGAAACATTTTGCGGCAAGCTTTCAAATTTGATGGTGGTACCTTACCCAGGCGAGCGTTATAAGAACATATCCTAGCATGCTATGGTTTCATTCACAGAAAACTCAGACTGATTATAAAGTTGTACAGTTGGCTTCGAACCGACGTATATCTGCGCTGAATTAGACTGTATTACTAACTACACCATATCCATTCAAGAGAAAGACGTCCACTGTTATACATAAATCTCCCTCAAAGATGTTAACAACGACCGGTCTTGCGCCTCCCTCATTCAACGCTTTTTCGCGACCATCTCCAGATCGGCGGTCGACATTGCGGGTGACCTACCCATGCTGCGTTTTTCGGGAGCCGTTCGAGAACCCGTTAGCTCCGTCTGGTCGGGTTCTACGAGCAATGTACTCCAGCCCATTACCTCTTAAATTTTGATCATTCTTCGGTCAATATCGGTTACTTTGTTCTTCTGCGGTCTTCATTTGTGGTTCGAACACGCAGTGACACTTCGAGCACAGCCCTCTCCATTCCCCTTTAAGTAACTTTGAGCTTTATAACTAGGCCCATTGTAAGAGGCCAAGGACCATAAACGCTTCTTAATTCTTGATATTATCTATTTACGAGTGAAGTTGAGTGCTCATTAGCATTTTAGAAAGATTTACAAAATGTCAAACAGATAGAATTTTATATCTAAACTCTGAGAAAGATTTCTTTTAATGACGATTTTAATTTCAAATGTCTGAGAATTTTTATTCAGAATTATTTCGTTGACAACAAATAATTTATTAAGCGCTCTATTTTTTCTTTATGTATAAAAACAAACAAATGTACATAAATATGTTTATTCACGAAATTTACAAGTTTCAATTTACACGGCTGTACCTTGTGTTATATGATAAAAACAAAATTTCAAATGTTCCTTCATAGACGGCCTCCTCTAATGAAACCATTAATAACTTATGTTAGATTAGCAGAGCCCACGCTTAAGGTATACACACACACACCCACATATACAAAAATAAAAACTACATTACGCAGTGAAAAGTATATTAAACGCGGGCGCAGCCGCGGGCACACAAATAGTTATCAATAACAGCTTAACACTTGATACGAAGTTGCGAAGAATTATGTAGTTACCAACTTGATTTCACTCAACATACGTCACGTTGTATCAGGTGGCATCGTTTGATGTTTGCGCATTATAATTTTTTGCTTTAATTATTGCCCCTCCATTTTGTCTTCAATTCGATTTTTTCTAGTTAACTCTTTGCAACGTTAATCTGTTCAACATCATTATTATATTTCTCTATTACGAGTTAATTTAACGGTTGCGTGTGAAAAGTAGTTAAATACCAGAATAACATTTTGAAGCGATGCTAGCGTAGCGGGTAGTGCGGCCGGATTCCGTGTCAATAGACGCGGGTTCGATCCCACCTATTCGACTCTAAAATCAGCCTGAGCTTTCGGTGAAGGAAAACATCGCGAGGAAACCGTAGCCATATTTTTTATACGGAACCCTAACTATTTTCCTAAAAATTCATTAGTATTAAGATAAAGTAAATATATTTCTCATAAACTCAAGCACTTGCCCGTAAAACTGTGCATTGAATCGGATTTTATTCAATTTTTTTACGCGGAACCCTAATTATATTCGTAAATTAATAGTACCCTAAGTTACCCGGAGTAACTTCAGCTACTTATAAAAAAAATCCCATAAAAATTCGTCCAGCCGTTCTGAAGATTACCCGGAACAAACAGATAGACAGACAAACAGACAGATAAAAGTTTTAAAAATTGTATCTTTGGTATTGGTATCGTTTATACATTCTATTTATTACATTAAATAATTTTGACATTACAAACAGACACTCCAATTTTATTGATTAGTATAGATAACACATAGTAATTAACTGCATCTGTTGCATATTACTTTTTGAAAACTTTGTTCAAATATTCTTTGTCTTATTACTGCAAAAGTTTTAAGAGTTAAGGATGAATAAAAATTAAAAACTGGTTATAATAAGTGGAACAAACATAGTGGAGCACTTGACCCATTTCACAATAAGCTTCTTAAGCCACTTTTAAATGGGTTAGGTTAAGAACGCTTTTGCTCGGCGACTGTGACCTTTATGTTAAGGGACAGAATTATAGCAAACGCTCTTTTATTATTTTATTATCTATTATTTAGTTGTCCTTACAATTATAACATAACATAAGCTCACGCCTGTTATCCCCGGAGGGTTAAGCAGAGGTGAGATAGCGTACTACACCACCCACATTTCGCCGAGCTTAGTTCCGTCCCAGGTCCGGGATGATACTGAGTAGAAAAACCTAATACCACTTGACCCGACTCGAGGATCGAACCCGAGACCTCAGAACGGCAGTCGCACCGTAATACAACTGCGTCACAGAGGCAGTTCCAATTATGCTTATGCTAAAATGACCCTACAATCAACGCACCTTCTAAATTGAACCTTAGTAATATTATCAGTTTATAAAAGAGGATGTGTTCAGAGTAGACGTGCCGGAAGTAAGTTTTCTTTTGCAATCATTATTTCCAACATGTAACATTACATTAAACTGAGAAAGAGTTTAAAAATATGTTATTCTAAAAATAATGTTATGCGCACGCTTCCTCAAGAAGGAATATATTATTATACAAAGAGGAGAAAAATAATTCTACAGTTAAAAAGTACTCAATATGTACTTTTGTTCGTCATTTAGTATTTAAAATCATGACGCTAATTCTAGCGCATACCGTCAGAATATTTGACGATTATATCCTGACGTTCATCGCGTGACGCGACCTTGCAGTCACACTGTTATCGCCCTCAAAAAAGTTTCCCTTCAATAATTTCCTTTGACTTGAAGAGCCGGGGTCTTCACTCAGCCACAAAATAGTAACTATCGTAAAGTCATGACAATGATATAAATACCGGGGTGGGCAGTTACGAAAGAATATTTTACGTTCATAGTTAATAAACTTCTTTCTTCGTTAATTAAGCAAGTGTATTAAAATAGAACAATGGTTTTTGAAAATGTAATGTACTTTGTAGTAAATGTGTTATTGGTGCATGAAGCAACCATGCCTTTCAGCTACATCACAGTTATAAATATTTTGTTAGTCGATTACCTATTCTTACCACACTCTTTTCACAGTATGTATGTTAGAGTTCAGTGAAACATATTTTTAAATGTTAAGAGGAAATGCTAGCAGCATTTATTCCATACAAACGTAGTCCTCTGTTTCCTCCCTGTTTATACAGGGAAAATATATGCTATTATTAGCATTATGGTAAAAAATTTTTGTACCAAATAATATATATCCACCTCCGCCATGCCCGTACCTTTCTATAAATTAGTTATTGTAGAAACTAGGAACCTTTTAAAATGAAAATAATTCTCGATTTTTGCCGTCATGTTTTGATGTTCGTCAAACAACGTAGAGGCATCGCCAAATTCTTTCTCATTTTATAAATGAGAGAATTTCGGTTCAATTTTGGAGGAGAATTTAGTAGTTATAGTACTTACTACAAAGTGATGTTTTCGACTATTTTGCATAGGTAAAATCAGCCCGACCTGCAGTTGTTTTATAAGTTATAAGTCTTGCTTTGGGGCGCAACGTGATAGCAATAGATTTCTGAAATACGTAGTTTTCAAACCTGTCCCCGACCGATTGTCCTCTTCATAAATACCAGAATCTAAACATGTCTAAATACGTTTCAGTAAATCAATTTAAATAAAGGCGCACCTTTGATATCCACATTGGTTTAGCATGTTAGCGCGGCCGTCGGATGCCTGTAGGTACCTCTGCACGGGAGCGAGTACAAACGCTTTTTGCATATTTGATATCAGATTTCACGAGAAGGCCCTGCAAAATGTTTACCGCGCGTGTTTGCTATAATTTTGAGGGTAGTGTTACGCAGCATATAGACACACATTTGAATATTTTATTAGAGAAATATGAACTAAAACTCCAGGTGATTTTTGTTTGTTTCAAGAACAAAGTATATCGTTGCTATTTGTTCAAAGCTTTGGTTTGTGTGTTTTAATTCTATGCTAGAATTAACCTTTGCCATTTAAAAATGTTTACTAAATTATAGGTAAATAATACTAGAATGATTTTTTTAGGTTTTTCATTATCATAAACTCGAATGAATGCAAATATCGAAATAATCTATATTTATTATAAAAGGCTAACGAGACGAAATCTGTACCTTGAAGATATTTAAGGAAAAATACTATGCGGGTCTTCAGAATTTACTAAAGAACACATTTCGATAGTTTTAAATGTTCTTGTTTGTCTGTCTTTTTATGATTTCTTTGCCAATCACGCAAAAACTACTGAAACGAATTCAATGAAAGTTGGTAATGTTATATATATATTGCATCCATGGGGAGAGAAAATAGGCTGCAAATTGTCTGAGTTCCAATCGGGTAATAACGCGGACATAGCTAGTGCATAATATAACGACAGAAGAAAGTTTAAAAATGTATTTATATTCTGTTATACATTATATAAATCATTTATAGAAACTTAGACTAATATTTAAAAACGCTATGAATGTCAATTCCGGTATGTATGGAATGGAATTTAAAATTCAAATACAACATTCGCAAGGATTGTACAGGACATTTTGAATACATCCGTTTAAAAGGAACAATTCATGCAATACATTTTCTATTACGAAGAGCGACTGCAGGAAAGACAGTGTACTATGTGGCACTGCGAAAGAGCAATATGATGTAATAAAGTTGGAATTTTCGATTCAATCTTTTGTGGAACGGTTGTATACGGGCGCCCGACTAAAAATAACAGTGTTCGCTTTTGTTGTAAAAATTCTTAGAATGTAAATTAAACATTTATTTACAGTACATAATTTGTATCCTGGTATATCGTTTTATTATTACAGAATACTTTAATAAAAACAAAATAATAGGTATAAATTAAAAAATAGGCCGCAGAGAAGGAGCGGGAGGAGAATCCCTTGGCGGATCTTCTCCGCCGCAGAAGGGTAGGTGGCAGAAGAGCACGGTTCGCCCGTGCAATTCTGCCACCTTGAGTCGGCCCCACCCGTCCCAAGCCCTTCTCCCCTGGAGTTCTTGTTATAAGAACCCAAGGAGGAGAGCGGCGAGACATTTTTGCTGGCGGCAGATAGGGGGTAGCTTTGTACCGAGCTCCCCCCTGAGCGAAAAATAGGAAGGGGCCCGACTCGGCATGACAGGCTGTCTACCTGTCATTTACCGTGGTTGGGCCAGCCGCTGGGGTGATGCGGTGCATGTCACCCTATCCCGTGTCACCCCCAAGAAAGGCGGCAGATGGTACCGTGGGTTTTAGTGGGTATTCCTGGCACCAAACGTCGGGCGAGCCCCACATACCCCCCTGGCATCTCTAATCCGGGAAATTTTGTTTTCGGTTTAGAGATGTGAGGGAGGATGCGTAAATGCATTTCCCACATAAAAAAAAGGTATAAATTAAAACATAACATAACATAAGCTCACGCCTGTTATCACCGAAGGGTTAGGCAGAGGTGAAATAGCGAACTATACCACCCACCTTTCGCCGAGCTTAGTTCCGTCCCAGATGTGACAGGGGGTGAGCCTGTCGCCATATTGGGCACAAATTCCAGACTCTGTGATGATACTGACTAAAAAACCCAATATCACTTGATCCGACCCGAGGATCGAACCCGAGACCTCACAAGGACAGTTGTACCGTAATACAACTGCACCACCGAGGCACTCATTATCTCAATCTCGCCCACAAAGTGCGGTGAACCTGTAAAGGCCCTTTTGGTCAACAGAATGAGCTAGGTTAGAAAAAAAAAAACGGCATTCATGGAGACTACCGATAGAAGTAAAAACTCAAAACTATGAAATAACTGTTATAGAATTTTTAAATCTACGATAAAATTCTATCAAACAACTAGAAATCTATTTACCGCGCTGGTAAGATGCTTTTCAAGCCACAATGAAATATTATTTTCATCATGGATTACAGAGATTAAATATTAGAAATGAAATTAATGCAAGTTTTTATTATTCATATTTCTACATATAATCAGTTTAACGCAACACGTCGTATTAGCATATCGGTGACGCGAGCCCATAAGATTTGCCTCAACCAAAAATCGTACGACGTGGCTAAAAAGATTTCACTTCAAAATCTTTATCAAGAATTATGCACGCTAATTGATACTGGATTTGCATTTATTGTGTGTAAGTATTTTGCGTTATTATCACATTAGCTTGTAATATAAAAGTCAATTTAAATTTTAGTAAAATATCTCTATAAATTACAACAATTGTTTACAGTATCTATTACCCGATTTGTTGGTAAATACGTTGGACGCTTTCGAAATTTATACAATCATTTGCGAAAATGTTGGGTATATTATATTGGCCGTACGATAAAGTTTGCCTAAGGTTTTAGTTTTGCTTCTATTAATTAAATTAAAAAAAACTCTAGTATGGCCGAACGGACGTTCCGGTTTTCGTTAAGTTTACCGGTTGCGATGAAACTTGCACAAGTGTTGATAAATATAAACTGTGGTAAAACCCTTTAACTAGTTTAGTCGAGATTTTATAAAAGAATAACTCAACCAAGTTGTAAATGTTTGAAACGTACTCCGCAAAATAAAAATGAAGTCGCGAGGTTTTTTAACCTTGTAAAAACTAATCATTTGTTTCACAAACTAATCATTTGATACATTTGGTTGTTATTCTTATTTGTTGTTATATATATATACAAGTTATATTTATTTCAAAATATTAATTCATTGAATATTATTTAGATAGCAGACAACGATAAAAATAATTGCTTCGATTAGTTATATTTGTTACAGAAAGAAAAATGATGAAGTGAAATAATAATTTGTCAATTTGACCTACTTTAGATAAAATATTTGACAGTAAACTAGTTGTTTTTATGATTAACTTAATTGTAAATTAAAAATAAATATTTTTCCTATTTATTCGTATATAACAATTTTATTACGGAAACAATCATATAATACTATTTTTTAATGAAAACCGTTACGGTATTTTGTACATACTCTGGCATGCATATATACAGACGCCTCGCTGGCAATCGTGCTCAATTTGCAAACGTATTGTGCCTGATTTATTGGTTCCACGCTATCGACCACTGTCTAATGTCTTATTGTGAAAGGGGTTAAATTAATGAAAGGCAATAGCTAGTTTCCACTCTCACCAAAATTATTTATTATCCGAGTAAATATGTCTAGTAAACAAATAATTTGTTTATCAAGTTATTAATCATATATGAGTACCTACTTTATTTACTTTTCTATGTTGTATATTCTGTATCATATAGAACCTAAGAAATATGGTTTATATTTAGACGATTTATTAATAGTGACGATAGTATTTACATAAAAAGTGTAAAGAAACTACCCTGAGATAATAGAATGTTGTTTCGTAGTTTCAAACATCTTTAGTTCACAGTGACACATTGCGATATCGAGACTCTCTTAAAAATTAGAAGACCAACCAATAGTTAAGCAGTAGATCTAAATATAGGTCAATTCGATAGGTCAATTTATTTTTTATAGAAACTTAAAAAAACCGACTACTTAAAGTTATCTATGCATATTATAGTATTGAGATAAATAACATAATTATTTGCCATTTAATAAAAACGTATGGAAAAAGTATAATATTGTTTAATTTTCAAATTAATTTAAAAGTATTATTATCATCAGTATTTCATTCAACAGAATAGCTGAAAACCTACTTTCGTACGGATCACACGGTTGGTTTATCAGACTTATGTTACTGCGGCGGAATCCGTGAAAGCCTACATAAAACGGTCTGGTAAACACGAAAAAAAATATATACATATATAACGTGTACACAGTTCTATTGTGAATGTAACCGCCATCGCACTCAATCCAATTCATAGTTTCTATGCTATTTGAATAAAGAATAAGTTGTAGGATAATCTGTGCACGTCCGCACCGTAGTGCTTCTTAAGTGTGTGTGTAAGATTGTGTTTATAGTATGAAATATTTTTCCAAATGAGCTTTAGATGAACATAAAAGTATGGCCATAGCCGTGATAGATTTAGAAGACGTATAGGCGTAGAATACGTATAGTAGTTTGAATTATAATTAGTTGGTTTACAATGGTTGTATCGAATATCTCTTCGATCGACATAGTTTTCGTTAGTTAGTAGTCACCATACTTTAGCTGAAACTTCTGCAGTCAGTCAGTCATAACCTAAAAGTCACCTCCTTTTGGTTTAGCATGTTTACGATCTTCGTCCAAACTGTTATTTAATATTATTTGGAATTGATTTTTAAAGGTAATAACAGAATAAAAGAAGCAAACATTACACGTAAAAAAGTACCGAGAGAAAACTCTGAAATATAACGACATTTAAATATAAATAAACATATTATTTGAAAACTATCTTCTGCCAGCGACTTCCTCCGCTTTGACTTTAGAATTGGGTTCAGAGAGAAGTTATATTATTGTGAACCAATTACAGAGATATGCGAAGAACTGTCTAGTAAATTAATTTTATATCTTGTTTAAGATTTAGGCTACGAATGTCATAAAAAATATTGTTTTGACGACTTGGTTATAAAAATAGATTTTTTTACATACACCAAAAACTTAATTACGATGTATTATAAATACATCTGAACCTCAATTACAAATTATTTTGTAAATCGTATGAGAATATTTTCAAACGTATAATTATGAATTAAGATTTATGTTTTTATTTAATAAAACGAATCAATATGAATTGTGTGAATATAACCGGAATTATGAAGTTCCTTTACTAGTATATTCCGATGTCCGCAAACGATGGAGTTTAAATCCACAATATGCTAACACAAATCTGTCCGCGGTTTTAGCTCGTTTTACGGTGGCTAGTCACCGCTCGGAGCGATATTTGCGCAGATACTATGTAGCGAGTCCGCGGAACCCCTTTTGCATATTTCATTGCAAGTGTCCTTGCTCGGAATATGTCGACACACGTCGCCCGTTTATACTTTGTCCTAACATGCAAACTGAATTTATGAGAGCTGAGGATTTAGTTAGCGTTGCTACATTGAAATTAAACAATGTCATGTACATTTTGAAATTCAACAAAAATCTTTCGAACAATCACCGTAGAATTCTGATCTATCCATTCTCATATACTATCATACCAAATCTTTAAAAATATTTAACCTTTAAATGCGTGATCTTTTCTTTAGAATTAACAATAAAAAAACACCATTTTTATAGGTTGTAATGTGCATAGGCTACCGAACAAAGAAATTTAAATAATTCAGATAATTATTATTTTGAAAAAAGTTGTAATTTTTTGTATTAGTAATAATAGATAGAAAGAAAGAAAGAAATAAAATCTTTATTCACAAATGAGATACAAAACACATACAGAAAAAATAGAAAATAGTAATAATAAAGAAGAAATGATACCAAAAAAAAATCACATAATAGGGTAACTATGTGTCACCCACCAAACCAAAATCTCATTAGATGAAAGGGTCTCCAGCTCAGCATATGCTGAAGTACCAAGAGATATTCAGCGCTGATTTTCAGCTGAAGCCCAGAGCGAATCACGGAACGTCAGTATAAAAAAAACACTTTGCAAAAATTACAAATTACAATAAAAAAAAATGTAAAATTTAACTCATATATACGAGTACTTAGTCTATATATATCATTAACACATATGCACATTGTTATAGATCTAATGTATAAGGGTATATAAATAAATAAATTAATATTACATAAAAGATAAATTTTCGAGGCGTTACGATATTTATAACATATAAATTATAAAAACAAAGACAAGTATAAATATATTTATATCAATAATTAATTATAAAACATAAAGGATGCTTTAGTTAGTAGAAGGAAACTCTTACATAGATTGAGCTGTTAATAAGAATTTTTTTAAATTATTTTTAAATGTTGACAAATTAATATGCTTTTATTATTTATTTTTATTTTTAAAAACTTTCTATAAATATATAAATTGTCTACCAAAATTAAAGTCAAGTTTTGTTTCTTTCATATAATTTTTTGTCTGTGGTTATCAACGTGAATTCGGAAACGCACACGGTCAGGTTTTTGAAGAAAATAAAGTGGAATTATAATGTAGACCATTCGCAACAACATACATTTAACGGATAAATAAATTAGTAATAAGGATACAACAGTCATCACATTTCGTTAGCGTTTATTCTTTGTAATTATATGTACATTTTTTTCATACGGACTCGTCAAAATGACTGTACTTTATATGATATTAAATACAGACCAAGAACGATGACGATTGTCGATATATGAAAATGTATCGACATTCGGTATTATCATACCTACTTACATCTAAGGCACAGTTTCTCAATCTTATTTTGTTGACCGTCCGCTTTGAGATTATATTTGTCTTTTTTAGACTATATTTTTATTCAGCCCACACCCTCTCTGCGCTATCTCAATACCCTCTAATTTTTTCTGTGTCCTCTAATGTCCCTCCAAAAGTCTCAAACACCCATAAGGTGGCGTTATTGCCTCCATTGAGAACCTAGGATTTTAGATTTAGACGTCTAGTTAGCTCAGGTTATACACTTGCCGATTCAAGAATACGACGCGACATGTCACTATTATGAGTTTTTCATAAGTTTATGGTATTTGCGATCCTGGAGGGCACAAAAGAGCTGCCTTATCACCTTTCAATAAAAACTCATAAATCAGGATTAGACAAAAAAGTGTAAAATAAACTGAGGTGAGATAATAATTTGGGACTGATGCTACTATCGTACAGTCAATAGTGTGGGTGGATTCCGCATCGATGGAAACAGGTTCAATTCCACATGTCCAACTCTATAATGAACCTGAACTTTCGGTGAAGAAAGAGATCTTGAGGAAACCATGGCATTCATAAGATAAGCTTAGGTAGATCCCACCTCTAAGTTTGAAAACCTGACACAGGAATAGCTGTGTTCCTCCAGCTTTACTTGAGAGTCACTCTACTCTTAGTGTGTGTACCACTCTAGACCACGTCGTCACTTAACTTTAGGTGAGATTGTTTTCAAAGCGCTGAACTTGTATAGTATGAACAAAAAATATTAAATTGCTCATTTGTGTAGACTAGCTGGTGCCCGCGGCTTCGCTCGTGTTTCCTATATATTTTTCACTGCGTATATAAAAAACAAATGAATGAAGAAAAATGAGTGTATTTTATTTTTATTATCGAGGAAAAAATGTAAATAAAAGTCCATGGAATCCAAAAAATAAATGGTATTCCGCGTCGAATGGCAGTAGTTCCATCCCAATACGTTCAGTACTTTTGAGGTGATAGTGCCTCAAAGGATCCTCATTTCCTTATATATAGTTAACGTCAAATATTAACTTGAATGGGTTTATGTTTATATCAACGCACGTTTACTGAAGCTATATTCGTAAAACTCGAGCATAATTTGAGTCTATTTTTATTGACATTCTAAATAGCGTTGACCTTTGGCGGACCCTATGTCCTTTAATTATGTACGTCATGTGTGGCTTACGCAAATCCATAGTTAACGTCACAGTTATTTTAGCTGGTATACATTTAAACACTTTTCACTAAATAATATTATGGTAGGTAAAAGTTTTAGAAATTTTCAATGGAAAACATAAAAACAACTAAATTAGTAAACGTTATATACAAATAAATTATTTTCAGTCATTTGTTTTAACTGATTTTTTTAGTTCGAAAATGATTATAGTTCGCAACAATTGTAATAATTGCTTTCAATATTTCTTTTTGTAATATTTATTATATTATTTATATATCATCATTATATTTATTAACTACTTGTCTTTACCCACGTAGTTACCATTAATGTGGGATTTTCGGCATAAAAACTATTTGCTATGTCACTCTCTGGATTTCAAACTATCTCTTTACCAAATTTCATCCAAATGAATCCAATAGTTTTTTAAGTTTATTTGTTACATACAACAATACAAATCTTTTCTCTCTTTAGTATAGATTAAATTAATTATTAGTTTATGCATGTCAGGTGTTAGTTTTATATTATATCTTACGCGTGTTTTCTGCAAATCGAACATGAGTTTTTAATGGATTCATCAAGGAGGCTGTTTAAGCAGAATATTTTAAAATGGAATTCAAATTTGGAACGTTGAGAAGCAATAGAATGTTGAATGCCAATTAGAAAAAGGGATCGAGAGTGAGAGGACGTAAATTAAAAGAAAAAACTCGGTCTGAATTACAAGATATATTACTAATAAATATTTATAATAGATATATAATAGACATATTACTAATTATTATAGATATATTACTTCGAGATATAGATATCCCGGATAATAATGTAATTCGTAAAGGAAACCCGAGGGAAATCACCTAAAGGAAGCCTTCCCAGGACTGTGACCAGCAACGTGTGGGACATTCCCACTCTCAGACAAGCACCTGACCGGGGAAGATCGTAAGGATCTTACCGAGGTTGATAGTAGCAGGTTTTTTATATTCTGTAATTTTATATGTTAAAACAACAAAAAGAAAATCTTAAAACACATTATCACTCTAAGCATACATTAGAGTGTAGTTTAAACGCAACTTTATGGAAGCAAAAATAATATAAATGGCAGAGACATTAAAGTTGTTAAATCTAAAATTAAATACTTAATCTGGAATGGTATAGAAATTTGCAAATCCCAAATTAAAACATTAGTTTACAATGATATTGTGCGTAGCATTGTAGAATAATCTATTATTGTATGGCGGCCACATAATGCCACTCATTCGCTTAGAACAAGAACGTCGACGAAAAACGTTCTTATATCATCTGCCAAATTCTATAGGCAAAGCAAAAAAAAAACTATCAAGTTAGAAACAGAGAGAAAGAAATAACTTAAAATTGTAGCACTCTCAAAACGTACAGATTTCTTAGAGTTTTGTACAAAGTCATCAGAAATAAAATTGACTCTCCAAAAAATCCTCCAAGTAATTAATTTTAGAGTACCAAGTAGATATCCGTGTCAAATAATAACCCCTTTACGAAAATCAATTCTTGGGAGGAACTCCCCCCTATCTAGAACGTGTAAATTGTATAATAGTGTAAGTCTAACAATAGGTATTCATGTGGATTTTTTACTAAAATATAGAGAATGTATTATTGCTCCACTGATATAAGAGTGATTAGTAATATAATTGTAATTTTTTAGTTTAGTTGTAGAATTGAAAATTATTTTGTGAATTACGCATATACCCTATCTAATTAGACCATTTTGTGTCTGCCTTTAATTAGCTTGTACTTTTAACATATTCTATTGTTTTATATGTAAGATAAAGAAATATCGTACAACTGTTGGCAAACCAAATAAACAGAAAGACAAATACGTATCAACGGTAAATATATAAAGAGGCAAAATAAATGACATAAAAAGTTTTAAATACAAACATAAACATACATAAATAATTCTGAACATGTAAATTTCGATGCGGTAAGCAAATGTATGTATAATTTTGCCTCGTAATATTGGCGATCGTTACCCTAACCTATCGAAGACGGCCCCAGTCCCACTAATTGGCAATTACGTAAGGGTAAACGTGAACACCCCAGTTTAGATCCCAGTTAGGATCCGAAGCGTTCCGATTGCATCGTACAAACCTAAAACAGAAATTGGTTCGACTACTAATCAACGTGAATTTCATTTACTCCCGCAAATAGTACTAAAACGTGTAACAAATATAGTATACTTATAGTTTTCAGAATGTAAAAATGTAATGGATGTTTAAGGCCCATTAGAAAATGCACGCGGAACAGTTAAAGTGTGGATCTTAAAAGCATTGTGAAGAAGGTAAGTATAAAATACGTATTCTAAGGCTTTCAAGATACTGTTTATATCACGTAAATAGAAATTCTTTGTAATTATGGTTTTAACCCCTTGCGATCTATATTAAGATATAGATATAAGATTAAGATATAAGTTATAGGAAAATTTCCTCTAGTAATTACTCTAGTAATCTTTGCTTCTATCTAAATCACTCTAAAGTGAAAAAGATATGTAAGAGTTGGGATATTTAGAGGATTGATATCACCTTCTTGACTCATGATCGTATTTGTTTTATAACTATAACTTCACCAATCAGTAACGAAATTCATAAAAATTAGAAAATAGGAAAACAATGGACAGCTGGCGTAAACGCCAGGTTAGTGCTCAAAGGGGTTAACAATTAAGAAATCAAAATAAAACGAGAATAAATATATAATAGGAAAACATTAAAATATAATAATACAAAATGATTATAATATATGTAGTATAATTGATAAAAAACTTTTAATTTAAAATACAAGAGGTCCACATAATTTTGTTTTCTATAATACAGTTCGCTAGTAAGTTTCAATTCGAAGGCAATTCGAACTTGAACCATCTTGATTAATTACTATAATTGTCAAAATTCAATGAAAACACTTGCTTACTATTAAAACTTACATTGTTATAAACTACATCACACAATATTTTATGTAACCTGTATTTTAAATTTCTTTTATATCCCAAATGTTCCTATATCGTAGCGCTATTTTTAACCGACTTCCAAAAGGAGTTCTCAATTCGATTGGTCTTCTGCGTCTCAATTGTATTAATTAATTATTTGCAGTAACTTGGCCTTTACTGATCGGCTGTCTAGCAATTTTCACTTTACGCGGTAATAAAAACACAATTTCTTGTCAATAGTATTTTCTAATGTGATGAATACTTCCAAATTATTTCATATGATAACTATGATTATATTATTTCAATTTTGCAATTATATTATTGCTAATCACTATTATTATTAGTTATTGCAATCAATCAAACTAAATTGGATTGCAAATCACAACAAAAAAACAAGCAAAATTTAAGAAAAGAAAAACGGTTTTTATTTTTAGAAGAAACAGCAGAAAAGATTGATGGTGCTTCACTAATCTGAAATGTTGTAAATAGGGGTAATAGAAATTAACAAAAAATTGTAATAATTTCGATAAACTAAACGCACTAATTGACTGCCTATTGAAAAGCTAAACACAAAAATGTCCTCCACCTAGGGACCAATGTCGTTATTGTTCATACAAAATATTTACAAAAATAAAATGCTATTTTCGTTATATAAAACAATAGTTTCCTGACTAATGATGTGTACATAATTATATACGTACAAACAAAGCTCTTGACGTTCATTAGGGGAGACAACGTTGTTGTCTGTTATATTTTGTATATTTATCAAAGAATAATGTTTCTCTCATCGCAATTCGAATTGTACGTGCCTTGGGACTGATACCTTGTTAAGATAACTTATTAATGTTGTTATCTACAGGTAGATTTTATACGTTAGTGTTATATAATTATATATTTTTATATAACCGCTTTTAATTTATTTATAGTATGACCCGTAAAAATTATCTACCCGCTTTTGTGTGTCTGTTTATCTGCTAATTACTAACTTTACTGATTTTGATGCGGTTTTCTCCTTCACCTATATTTAACTTCTTCTCTGTCGTTTCACTCTTGACAAAGTGGTCTTGACCATGAAATGTAATCATGGGCTCTTAGCTCATCACGTTATTTCGCCGAACGTTTCGGTCATCTCTTAATCTATTGAATAATGCGTCATAAAAAGCATTGAATATAAATTATACAAAGCAGACTTAATCTGGTTGGTCTATCAAGAAATACATTAAAATTATGTATGATTGGACACAAAATAACACAGTTTCCTTTTGTACCGAAACCTATAGTCAATTCAGACGTGTGCTAATTACATCCCTAAACGTGGAATAAAACGAAATTTTTTTAAGTAAAATACCAATAGTGTAATACCGTTTCTTCTAAAATAAATAATACAATAAAAAATACTCGGAATAAGTTAAGATTAAAAATATTTTGCGATTTAGTATCTAAATAAAAATAAAAACCATCAAGTTCTCTCTCTCCAGGGGAGATAAAACGAGCTCCCCACCCGGGTCATTTACGTCGCCTCTGAATTCTGTCGTAGACGAACGGCGCGCAATAAAACTGAATGTTATCTCGCTAATTTTTCCCCTCAAACCCGGCACGGCCGTCCTCCATAACCGAAACCATTCGAGAAAGCTGATTATGACACAAGTCAGCGGAAACTGAGAATAATTCACAAGGACGAATCGAAATTTGACGAGACGAATTCGAAACTCTAAGAAACGTTTAAATAAATTATGGGCTTTTAATTTTAAGGGCAAAGGTATTTTTTTTTTAGCTGTACTATATATCCCGGCAAACTTCGTACCGCTTTAGAATCAATAAAATATATATAGTGTTATTAGTTGAATTAAATTAAATTTTCTTTCCAGTGCGCGTGGAAATTTCTCGAGCCCAAGAGACGAACAAAAAAAAGTTCATTGAAGTCAAACAATCAATTCTAGAGATTTCATCAAGTCGTTTTATACAAACTCCATGAAAAAATTAATTTCCCTAATTTTTTTTTTTGCCATACTTTTCAATTTTTTTTTAACATCTATTCTGCTATCCAGGCTGGAAAACAATCGAACAAATCAAAGATTTTAATGATCTGTCCAGCCGTACTTGAGTTATAAATGGTGGAACTAACTCAACTTTGTTTTATATTATGTATAGATTTATTCATTGAATTTGAAATAATACCAACAACTATAATTCAATAATAACCACAAACTAGGAACAATTAATAAATTAAATTAAACATGTAAACACACGTACTTACACACATATGTTATATCGTAATAAATAAAATTGAAGTTTATAATAACATTTCTTTACTAAATACATATAAATGTAGTTACTATACGTATACCAAAAATACAATTTTTTTAAACAATTTCTTTCTATTTGTTACGGGTAATATCCGGAACGGCTAAACTGATTTTAATAGGATTTTTTTGGTAGATAAATGAAGTTACCCCGCATAACTAAGGGTACTTTTTTGCAAAAACCCTAATGGTTCCGTGTACAAAAATTAAAACTCATAAAAATTAGGATACAATCCGAAGCAATGCACAGTGTACAATTCTTAGCATTAAAAAAAACAAATACGGGCGCAGCCGCGGGCACATAGCTAGTAATAAATTAACTTAAGGATATCTTCCTGGCAAATATTAGCTAATCAGCAATTTAAGCGGAGTTTCACACGATTTTATGAAGTGTATAATAAAAAAAAAAAATGTTATGTTAATTATAACTGATATAAAAATGTATAATAAATATAAATAGAAGAATATAATAAATTCATTTTTTTTGTAATGCAGTTAATGTTAAACAAATAACTTTACAAGTACAATAGTAAAAAAAATATATCTGGAGTGAAGATGATTGACAAAGTCAGGAATAGTATGATAAGGGAACGCTGTGGTGTGGTAGAGGATGCGGTGACCAAAATAGAGAAAGGTATGTTTAGTTAGTTCGGTCATGTAGAGAAGAAAAACGAATTTACAAGGCGAGGGTGAATGGGCATGTCGGTAAGGGTAACGCAAGGGAACGTATCTCAATCAAATTGAACATGTCTTAAATAAAAGCCAGATGAAAAGTATCAACAACCGACAAGCATTTATGAAAGCGCTCATGAAAGTAGAAGAAGTGAAAGTGTGTGTCAAGATCGTAGTAACTGGAAGAGCGCGTAGTCTCTGTCTGCCGGTGTGCTCGACGCGATCTTGGTTTGGCATGTCCTTGTCCTTATTTTTAATTCATTATATTGCCGTATTTGACTATATTTTATGTAATTTTAGTGGTATTTTACGTAATATAGTTTAGATACCATGCACAAAACGTAGTGAAGTGAAAATAATGACACGAAGTGTGAATTCTAAAATGTCCCAATCTCCCCCGTTGTAGTTGAAACAGATGCCGCCATTTTGTTCCCATCATTTATTGACAGTGTTCCTAACGTCTGACTTGGCTGCATGGTCTACTAGTACGTTTGCCTTTTCCTTGAGAAAGAATAAATGAAATAAAAAAACAAAGTCTTTACCAATCCCCACAGGAGAAAGATGCGATGATATGTATGTAGAAAAAAAAACTAATAAATTGAAATATTCATTCAATCAATAAATTTTGAGAATTGTATGATAATCACAAGGTATGTGGTACACAGGCTGATATAACTGAGAGGTAAAGTCATATTTAACTTGATGACACCACCAAGTGCGTAAGCAAATTCATTCTCTTTGGTCAACATAAAGAAGGCTTTAACTTTCCGACGATTAAGTTTATCTGTAAATAATTAAAAAAAACATTACATTTCAAGGTAAAAGAAATAAAAATAAATAAAAATTAAGCTACGACTAACCGAAAGAAATGGCGTTAACAGCATCGTGCAGTTTCGTGCGTATTATCGAAATTTGTTCCGGTGTTATACTGCTGTAATAGCATGGAATAATCACTAGTAGTGTATTTTTAGCACACCTGATTAGCATATATACGATTAAGGTTATTGCTACCTGAAATTGTAAATTCTTTTAAGGTCACTCACTATACAAATTGTATTTTCGATAACGTAGTCTGTAAAATATTTTGTTTTTATAATTAGGCCTTATTGTCCGAATTCTAGCTGAGGTCAATAATATGTATATAGCCGAAATTTTAAGGAGAGTTTTATGTGTAAAATAATTGTTTTCGTATAATACTATAATTAATGTTAAGGGTAATAATAATAACAGATTTAGCGTCGATGGACGTAGTTTTGGACCATCTATTTGATTACATTATAACCCTGAGCTTACGGAGAAGGAAATCATCGTAAGGAAGCCATAGCATAGTGGTAAGGCATAGTGACCACCTGGGTAGCAAGTTTGAAGACATATCGCCGATCAATAAGTAGCGGCAGCATCACTTGAGGCCCTCTAGGATTAGTATATCTACGAACCTGACCCACGCCATCACTTAAAATCAGGTTTGTGGACAAAACGTTAGGCCTACAAAATATTAAAATAAGTATTTCTACATTTGTCGCTAATATCAAAACAATTACGTGCAAATTGATTGTTATTTAAAACGATATATCACAATTTGAATGTTACAATAACTGACTTACATCTTGTTTCATATTATTATATAATTGTGTTACTCTGACGACTATTTTCAGTAATAATGTCGTGGTTAAACCTGATGTGAATAACATTATCAACATCTGAAAAAACACACAGACAATATTGTAATTTAATTATAAACACAATTTATTTTTGGCTATCAAGTAAATGTACTGTTACCGGAAAACTCATAACTGTGTTTAACTGTTCGGAGCATTTGTGTAATAGTTCATACATTTCGTGTATACAAACAATATCGAGTTTGGCTTTGTCTGCTAATGCTTCAATTTTGCTCGGCTTCAATTCATTATTTATCTCGTAAATGCCAATCGAAAATAATTTACAAACATGAGCTTTCATTATAACGATTCTCGTGTAAATTATTCTTAGTAATGTGAAATAAAATATTTGTTCCATATCGTGAACTAGGGATATCATGCAGAAGAATAGAAAAAAACTCACGTCGTCGAATGTCCCTTGACTTATATAAAATTTAAGTAGCATATATTCTGTCACATTGTAAGATATACTCGCGACGATCCAACAAACCGTTCTTCTAGTCGCACGTATAGCGTTGTTGTTTTTATTAATTTTTAAATATTCATCAAACGTAGAGAGATTACCGAAAAAGTGTAAAATCTTCTTCCTCTTCAAAAATGTCGCAGTGATAACAAGATAAATGTACTCGATGCACATTGTATTTCTGATGAACCAATGAGACGTACTTGTAATTTCGACTTTCTGTATTATATAAACGGTACAAATTGTTATAACCGGAATAAAAACGCATAACTGAACCATAGCACAAAACTATTAATATTCAACAAATACAATCTATTTATACCTAAAGAGGATTCGATAAAAATTAAATATTTTAACTGTCGAACAATATTGAAAGTTTTCTTATTAATTAAATTATTTCGTTTTACACGGGGTAGTTTAGGCGAATCAAATTTAAAAATCGTGTGTATCCTTTCTGAATTCATGGTGATGACTGAGTTATAGTAGAAATCTAATGATTTTCCGTTTTATAAAAATTGAAGTGTTTTAATGATAAACTGTTGATTGAGATCTTTAATTTACAAATTGTTTCATGATTATTCTTTAATTGTCAAATACAGTCATGTTTTATGTTATATGTATGTATAATTATGTTATATATGTTACACATATATCCAAATGTTTATTCTAAATATATATTTGCGTTATATTAATTTTTATATGCTAATAATAAAGATATGTTTTCTTAGATTAATTATCTGTTTTTCCAATAAATACTCCCACGATAGACGTCGTCTGTTTTCTGTTTAGTCATTATTCTGGGTAAAATTTTCCAATAACTTTTTATTCCAATTATGGCCAAATATACGTACTCCCGTAGGCGTTACAATTTGAGCAGTATATATATTATAAATAGTATTTCTTCGCTTATTATAGTATGGCGATTCTTATTACCCATAAAACATGTTGCGATTACCCATAAAAATGTGACAACAGGAAGACAATAGGAAAACAATGGAAAGCTGCCGTAAACGCCAGGTTATTGCGCAAGGGGTTAAGAGGCTATAGTACATTTTAGGGAAAAAAAAATTCAAGTTAATTTGATAATCATTTATGCGACTGTTTTTCATTATAAGAAAATAACGTGAAAAAAAAACTTCCACTTGAAAAAATTAAAACTCATGAAGTAGTGAATAAAATCCGATTCAATGCAAAATTTTACTGGTAGGTATTTTTATTTATGAGAAATGTCTCTTTTCTTATTTTTAGTAGCAAAAAAAAAACGGTTCCGTATAAAAATTATAAACTATATTACTTAGTAAAAAATTTATGAAACGCGGGTGCAACCGCGGGCACACAGCTAGTCTTATATGTAATCATCATGATAATATAGAAACTATTTAGTTAATATAGTGCAAGATACGTTTAGTTCGTAATCAGATGATGTTTTGTCTTCTTATATTACGGAAGTTCAAGATGATCACGTACATTTAAAATATATTTTTGTTTTAATGTACGTATGAAAGGTGTAAATTGTTAAGTGTGTTTACTAATAATAAATTTGAAAAATAATATAACTTGCAAGCTGGACGACATTTAATAAATACATTTTAAAAGTTGTAATTTTATAAGTTCGTAAAAAATTATTATTTTTTATTTTATTTTATTGATAGCAATGATCTGATACACACAAACTGATCTATACGTGGTTGACACCATTCTTGGACTATATTTACTTTCATACAATTTAGGGTAGTAATTTTTCCGAACCCGTTAATAAAAAAATAACACGAGGTACAAAAGTATCAATTCTTGTCGTATTTATTGCAAGATGTTCGGGAAGCTACGCAGAATCTTCTCGTTCGGAATACCGCGGTATCTCAAAACAAAAGTTATTGACCAGTTTGTATTGGTAGTGATGCTATAAGGCACTGAGACGTGGCCGCTCACAATGTGCCTAATAAGAAAGCTCAAAGTTGTTCATAGGGCAATGGCGAGCGTTATGCTTGAAGTTTCGCTGCGTGATTGAATCAGGAACAAGGAGATCCGCAGAAGAACCAAAGTAACATTGCCAGAAGAATTATTTAACATAAGTGGTAGTGGGTTGGGCAAATTTCTCGCATAACTGATGCTCGATGGGACCAACGGGATCTTGAATAGCTACCACGCATCGGAAGACTGGATTCGGGTGGCCCAAAACTGGTCGTTGTGGAGACCTTTAGCGGAAGCCTATGCCCAGCAGCGGACGTCTTTCGGTTGAATGGATGAATGAATATCAAGGTATTTATAGAACTCTTTAATATAATAAAATTTACAATCAAATTAATAGATAATTCATGTTTCCACAAAAAGAAACCGTTAAAAAGTAGTTAAATGAATCAACGTGATATAGTGTTTCTAGTTTTTGAAAAATAAATGTTATTGTTGTGACTTAATGTATCATATTAACTACATTTACTGTATTTTTTTTTCACTTAGACAGAGTATAATAAACACAATTTTTTCCATTAAGCTTAAACGAGATTTATCTTACGTATGCATTTGTAAACGTGATAATAATATAAAAGAGAAAGGGAATCCTTGTAACGAAAAAATTTCAGTACATCAACAAAGATAATATATATATATATATATATACACGTGCATTAAATTTATTAAAATAACTATTGCAGTTTCTTTATTATTTGCAATGACTTGGTGTAATTTACTAAAGTTTTCTTTCGAGAAGTAGCTAATTGTCAAGGGAATATAGTATTGGAATAGATAAATATCCAGAAATAAGCAAATGATAATACTCCCGAATTTTAGACATCTTGTGCTAAGTGTAGCTAGACACTATAATGTGTAGGGTTCAGAGTGAGCAACCTTTTTTTAGTTTTTTAGTGTTGTCTCTAAATTTAACCTCATGAAAGTGACTAAAGTTTGTAATACCTAGACCCTCTTGGTGACATTTACCAAAGCGTGCTTAATCCTCTGCTGTATGTAGATAATTTTAAATGGTTAGTCAGTTTGTAGTAATTTACATTCATGACTAAATTATAAAAAATGTTGGGGATCATAATCTTGTTGAACGGTAGCTATTATTATTGTTATTCCTAAAAGTGATATGCAGGTTAGAACTGTTTTGTATCACTGTGACCTAGATAGATCTATTGTGGTTGCCCCCACCCTGCTAAAGCTCACTGCCGAGACCTATATCCTGAATATACTAATGTTTTTGGCAGAGAGCGTCTGTGCCTCCTCCGGTAGCACGACTGCTTACCCAGGATTCTGTTACGTATGGGTATTAATGGATACCATTCACAAAAGATGTGCTTTGGCGTTTCGTCTGCAGTTTTAGAACCTGCCCTCTCTCTTGTGTTTTGGATACCAATGTTGTGCATGTGTTGGTCCAAACAACAGTGCTCAGTTGATACTTTTACGTAAGCCGATTCCTACTGGGATAAAAATATTTTGGAGCTATTTTATCAGTAACGCTAGTAGTCCCGGGTATGGAAAATAATTCACTTCCCATTTAGATTATAATTCAAGCAGTTTAAAATTTCTTTAAATTCTTTAAATTAGACTTTGTCTTCTTTTGAACAGCTTCAACGCTTTGACCACAATCTAATATGATGTTAAGTGACGATGTGGTCCTGGAGTAACCTAGAGGTTTTACTGGCTCTCAAGTAATTCAGTTGTAACACACCTTTTGGTGGTAGGTAGGGTTTCAAACTTGAAGATGGTAGCCAATCATGTAGATATAACCTTTCGCTACGAAGTTTTTCTTCACCGAAATCTAAAGTTAAAAATATTTCTAAAATTATTTTCTGCCTTTGAAAATTTCGAGTAAAAGTCCTATGTCTTATTGATATTAATATATTTCGAAAAAAAAAAAAAAAGATTTATACAATTACGAGGATGTTATTATCTTAATGATATCTCATCTCTCGAAGCTGGAATTTGTTTTAGGTACCACATTACGTAACCCTGACGTAACTTCTTTTTTTCGCAACGTTTTTTTTTGTTAATTAGATAATTATGTTATGCAAATTTTTAGCCTGCTTTGTCGGGATAATTATGTAATAAAAAAAGTCGCATTTATAGAATTAACTGTTTAAGAATGTTTTCCATCATCGGTTAGGATGCTTTAGAGAGAAAAGATGTTTAGTAAATGGTAATAGTTGAAAGAAAAAAAAATTCATAGAAATTACTGCTTCCTATAAATAGTACTGCGGAATCAGTAGAGAAAATGGAAATGTGGTACACGCTCTAAGACAAAAATAAATCAACACATAAAATTTACTCAAATTTCTACTACTAAAAACTAAATATAATTTAGCATAATGTTTTTGGTACATATTGATATTACCTCTATTTCCACTGATATTATTTTATACAGATTTTCCTTTATATTGTTTCCCTATAAATCAAGTTCGGTTTTATATAAAAAAAAATCTCACTATAAGAGAAATAAAGGAGGGAATTTTCTTGCGGTAAATTCGGTTTCAAAGATAAACTCAGCCGCCGTAATGGACAGCGCTTCACCATTATCAAGTATTTATTAGGCAACGTTCACAAGAAATACGTCGAAAGAGAGGTTTATCATCGATTTTATTTGTTATTATTCTTGTGACTTGAATATATACTGTCGCCGGCCATTAATGGATTATGATTTAGGAGATTTCATTTTAGTATATTTTCAGATAGCGTCTATTTTCGTCTTTATTATTATTGTAATAATATCATTTGTATTCTGTATAGGTGTTTGATTTGCACGTTTCATTTTTTTTGTTTCAATAAAGGACGTAAGATATCAAATTAACAGTTCTAACTTTAAATATGAAATCATGGAATTTCGCTTCACTTTAAATTCTTTATTCTCTCCAGAATTAATTTAGAAACAATTAATTGCCAATTTTAGAGGTTACCTTACCAAATACCACGTAAATAACAACCTGACAATTTTTGTCTTTTTCAAAGCGGAGGTTTGTAGTGTTAAGCCATGATTTCTGTATCTTGATTCACGCAGCATTTTCAATGAGTAGATAACCCACGTCCATACAAAAGGTCACATTCTAGATTGTATGTAGGGTTATGGATGGATGGGATTCTATGATATGATATTAAACATTTCGAAATTCGAAATTATAAAAGCGTTGGTTCAAATTGTAGTTTTAAAACATATTATGAAATTAGATTTTAAAGGAGTGATACTATGGTACTGGCTTAGAGACTATACTCAACCGACTAAAACAAATTGTTTGAGATGGAAGCAAGATTAAATATCACAGCAAATATGGTGTTGTTTATAATTTAAAATATGTAATAGAGTCAGCATGTCATACTTACAGTTCGTAGGCCGCATGCGACCCTATACACATTTACCTGCAGCCCGATCTCTAATTCTTCCTAATGCAGCCTGAGAGCCTTTCGCATGTATCTTATCACAATTAGATACTTGAATAAACGCACACTCTAGTGATGTTAGTAATCCAAGAGGCGCCTCTCACTCTTGCACCCTTTTTTTTTATCAAAACAAAGAAATTTTTTCGGCTCCTTCGAATGGCTCTCTTAAACTTTGTGAGGTTAAAAGCTCCTCATAGAAATGATTCGTATTGTCCAACTTATTTAACATCCGTTTTTGCGACACTGTAAATGTTTTCGTGTTTTACCAGACAACTTCAACACGTAGGCCATATTATATCTTAATCAAAGGGTTGTAAGAGCTAAGACACCGTACCTTCTTCACTACCTCTAGTTCCATGTTGTTAACCTTCATGCACCCTAGATGAGTCGCTTTGTCGTGTCAAATCTTCTTTATTTTTACGATAATTGATTTATATAATGCTAGCTGTGTGCCCGCGGCTGCGCTTACGTTTCATATATTCTTTACTGCGTTAAAATATTTTCTTTGGATGATTCTACATCGCGCTATGGTACTGTTGTCTTCCATTCTACATATATGCCGCTTCTATGCTTCAATTTTATTTATTAAGTATAGAAGTATAGACAATACTAAAAGTTTTGTTTATGGTCACTGAATTTTTAAATCTTCATACCTCTAATATGAAGTTTATGTAATATCTTTCTTTTAGTTAAATTTTAGCATTATTTCATAGTTACTACAAGTATAACAATAGAATAACATTTACTTAAAACCAACACCAAAGGAGGAAAATCAATGGAGTATAAAAAATCGTTTATGCGTGTTTCTTTCTTTTGTTTAGTAAATGTAGGTGACCGTGGTACTTGTTTTGATTTTATAACATGAAAGATATAATAAACTGAATAATTATTTATTTACTAACTTATTCGTTCATATATTTACATTACATAATGTCATTTACTGTTTTTAGATATTTGCAAAAACTGAAATTATGTTTGCGATTTGAATATTAGCCGCACCAAAATACTATGTTATCAGTTTTCTTTCTTAATATCAGATCATCAATCTTGCCTATTAATTTAACGTTAATACGCACGCACTTCATACAGACTGATATACGTTGCTGCTGTCTGCTGATCAGTAATTTTTTACATTCAGTTTCAGAATTAATTACTATACCAAGCTGTCACTATCAGTAGAGGCTCTAGACCTTGTAGCGCTCGTGTGACGCCAATATCCTAGCGCCCTTTGAGCGTGATGTCGCCCCGAGCGACTCATCTTTGTAGGTGTCGCGAACGTTGCTCGGCGCCCCCTAAAACCCGGCTCCCGTGTACGCTGCACACCCGGCATTATAGGTAAACCCGCCTCTGGTCACTATATCTGTAAATTTGAACATTGTTTCTTAACTTATAAATTAGCATTAGATTTAGTTTTAGAAATATTACTCAATTTATAAACAATTAAAGTATATCCATTCATTTATTATCCTTATTTATATTAAGGTATTTAATTTATTTTCGAATTTAATATCAACTCGGAAACCCTATTGTAACAAATCAACATAACTACGTACACGATTAAACGTTAATTTTTAATAATAAAAAAAGCACTTATCTAAAATTAATATTATCGAAATTGTAATAATAGTTATGACTAAATAAATATTACACTCAATTTCTAAATTAAAGATTTATATCATTGGAGTTTTGTAGTTAATGTATCGAATTGTAAAATCATTAACGTCTCTACACTGGACTTGGACAGTCGTAACCATGAAAGTGAGCGACATTAGTACCGTTTCCAAAGTCAGCCCGCTCGAAGTACCGTCCGTCAAACACAACAATTTCATGAATAAAGGCCTGACTTTAGCACGACAGTTGAAACTTTTAATTCAATTAGAATCGTTTATTGGAATAAGCCGATTATATTTATTGCAATGCAACAAAGTTGTGCGATGGATGAACTATACATATGTACTTGTTTTGACAGTGTTAACTTTATATATTATTCTACAAAGTCCTACAACAACCACAACTCATAATATAGCGAGAGACGTCATGTGCGTAGAATACATTCTTCTCGTCGTCATCGCAATGTTTATGAAAAAACAAAAACTTTTGCGTTTCCTACAAAATCTTTCGACCTTCGACGAACTATTAAGAATCAGTAAAGATATTCATGTTCTGAATACGACGGCCAGAATGATTTATTGGATCCTTGGATGTTTATTTTACGCTCTGGTGGAATTTACTCTTTTTAAATTAAGTATTAATACCTTCGACATAGACACTGGGTTTTTCTATTTTATATTGACATTGTCACATGATTTGGAGCAGATTTTTTTCGTCACTCTCCTAAGAATGATTTACACAAGAATTATTATAGTAAGAACGCACATATGCAAAATATTTCGAATTGATACCGAGCTAAATGACGAGAAAACGAAGCTAAACAAAATTGAATCGTTATCGAAAAATACGACATTAGATATCTGTTCCTTACATAAAGTGTATGAATTATTACATAAATGCTCGGATCAGCTGAACACAATAATGAGTATGCCGGTAATGTGCATCATCTATTAAAGATACACCTTTCTAACTGATGTCAAGCATACCCTAATTTTAACTAATGGTTTTCTCTATAAAGAAGGACATATCGTTTTAATACATATATCATATCATATGTATTTTGTAAATTGTACAATTAATATAAAATAATAGCCAGTAAAGATTACGTTCTGTTGACTTCGAGAACTGATACTTCTTAATAAATTCCACTATGTTAAAATTTAGAGGATTTTTTTTATTGATTGTAAAAAAATTATTATTATTTCGTAAAAAATTCAAAGATTTAATTTGATTGTACTAACTCGAGCTGAATATTTTCAGATGCTGATTATGTTATTGACGTCCGGTATTCTTTCCACGTTAATGTTAAAAGTTTTAGTAACGATTGTACAAAAAAATGAAACAGTGGACTCAAATGTAAGGGTGTTATTAAATAATTACGTTTTTTTACACGGATTAAGCTTAGTGCTTTGACCACATTCTCACCTGATGTTAAGTGACTATCTGGTCCAGAATGGTAAACACACTAAGCCTAAAGATACTGGTTCTCAAATGATTACAGGATGGATCATTACGTGAACGATAGTGATGTCTGGAATTAACGCACATCTCTGTGCTTCCACTAACATTATTAAAACTACGATTTGTATAGTTTTTTATATGACAAAAAAAATGATATATATTATATTTATGAAAAAAAAAGAACCAGATCGAGTTTCTTGCCTGCGCTCTTCTCGACTGGGTTGTTTTCCGAACCGGTGGTAGTGTTTTAGACGTTCATAAGCGCCTTCTTAGGGCCTTATTTATTGAATAAATAAATTTTGATTTTGATTTTGATACAGGAACACACCTATTGGTATTTGGCGACAGGTTTTCAATCTTGAGGATGGTAGCTACCCAGGCAGGCATCATTACAAAATGCCCTACCACCATACTATGGTTTCCTCACGATGTTTCCCTTCACCGAGAGCTCAGGCCGATTTTAGAGTCGGATAGGTGGGAATCAAACCCGCATCTAGCGGAATCCGGCCGCACTACCCGCTGCGCCATCATCGCTTCAATCTTTCAGTCTTACATATTATAAACCCACATATAATGAGCTTAATTAACTAAATATTGATATTTTTTATTAAAAAAAAAAATATTTTAAAATTCTCTTTTCAGTGTTTAAGTTCTATATGCACTTCCATCTATTGTATTTTTAAATTCTAGTATGTATATATTAAACTTGTGAATGGCCTGCTTTGTGAAAATTTTTTTAGCTGTAAGTTTTCCTAAAAGTCTGTGATAGCATAAATAAGTCACTCTAAAAAGTTTTTTTTAATAATAATTTAATAGACAAATTAAAATTAAGCGATTATGATAGACGGAAGTGCACATCCAGTTAGGATAATATAAGCAAATTTAAATGTAAAAAAGTATTTTAAAAGTATAAAATCTTTAAAAAAAATCCTGAATAAATAAGTAACGTACACAAATAGCTTAGTTCGGTTTAACCTCTTTATTTAAATGTGCTGTCTATTTTTTTTATTGTTTTAATGCTTTCTTTATTTCAAAATGATATGATTATTCCAGATACCTACAATATTTATTGCTTATATTTTGATCCGTTGTGTAAAGTATACTTTATGGGTCATCATTCCAAGCTATTACACAAGTGTAACTTCGGCGGAAGTTTCAACTATACGCACCACGCTGTACAATGCTGTCAATACTATGCCATTGGGTGAGCGTGTTTGCATTCCAAAACATTTTTTTGCGAAGTCATTTACTAGCCTTTAAATTATAACTTTATTATTTGTTTCAAATATTTCTAATACTATCGATGAAACGATGATGGGGCACTGAGTACGAGTAGTGCGGCCGGATTCCACGTCATTGGACGCTGGTTGGAGTCCTATCTAACTCTAAAATTAGCCTGAGCTTTCGGTGAAAGAAAACATCGTGAGGAAACTATACCATGGTGGCATTTACTAATGATGCTCTCAAGTTTGAAAACCTGTCACCAAATATCAATAGGTGTTCCGGGAATATCACTTGAGAACGAGTACCCCTAGGCTTAGTATGTTTACTATCCTGGACCACATCATCACTTAGCAACAGGTAAGATTATAATCAAAGCACTGATTCTATATCGTGGAAAAAAACACTAGAGTTAAAAAGCACAATAATATGTAGAAACACCTGTACTTTGCAAAACATATAAAACGCTATCTTTCTAGTCCTTCTAAATGAGCGGTGATTGAAAGTTTAATAATAGAATGAAGCCGAGATTTTTACTAAGATTAAAATATTTACTTACTTGTTACTTGTTGGTGGGATCCTGTTTCCACAACTAGACACATTTAAGGTACGTTATGCGTGCAGGATCAGCCAGCTACTCGAGCTATCCCAGCTCCTTCCAGAAGCGCAGAAGTCTCCTGGGGTGACCACAGGGTACCTGGAGCGACCTCGTTTTCTTTAGGGTTTTTTGCCCGTTAGTTGACTACTCCCGTGTATTCCAGGACCGCGTGGATAGCAGTCTCTTCTTTTTCCAGACATCCCTTACACATGGAGCTATCTGTCAGACTTATAGTAAATAAATGTTTATTAAGTGAGCAATGTCCCGTCATTACACCCACCACTAGGCGAAGATCAGTGCGAGATAAGCTGAGCAGTCTCCGGGTCAAGCTCCGTAATATTTCCGGAACAGGTTGTTCAGACTGTCTACAGCTAGGAGTGTTAGCCCATCTCTCACTGTGAGTGCTGTGGGTGTTTTGACGCAACCATAATATACAAGTACTGTATGTAAGAGGAAGATATGGCACATGACATGATATGAAATCGAACCTCTTCTTGGCAGTTCATCTGCTGCATCGTTACCCATTGATTCACTATGAATCTTTATTCATTGTAGGATGACCCTGTTGACCGTCGCTATGCGTTGCAGTGCAAGGTAACATTCGTAAATGAGGTCTGAAGTGTTGGAAGTACTCTCAAGCGCTCGAAGTACGACCTTACTATCAGAGAAAATTCGGATACCGAAGTCCCTTATCTTCTTTTTGAAGACTGCATTTGCTGCTTGGATGATAGCAACATTGGAATATGGTGCTATGCTCACCTAACCCTATAGATAGCTTGATATTGAGATTTTGCGAGAATACTCCCCGCACCTGTTCCAGATTCTATCTTGGATCTATCTGTGTAGATGTGGTGCTGAAGGGTCATCTGTTCATCTTTGTTTACTTAAATTTAAACAATTTTTTTCCAGATAAACTCGAGCGTAGAAAGTTGAAAGCATTTTACCTATTGACGAAAGAAAATGAATTTACGTACGCCCTCGCTGGAATCATCAAGCTCAATATGTCATTGCCTCTCAGCTACCTCAGCCTTTGTACTACATATCTCGTTATTGTCATACAATTCTCAAAGTTTATAGATTAAACTTTCGAATATAATAAATCAATATAATATTACAATGTTTACGTGTGTGTTTTGAGTGAATATTTAAAAACTTTATTTCTCTTATAATATATTATAAATTAATTAGAAATAAAAATAAAATACTTTAAATAGCACTTTAGAAGAAGTAGGTAGCTGTTACCCAAAAGTTCTATAATTTCATAAGTTTTGTTCTTGTTGTGTAGTATATATTATTGTATTATCTCTTCGTATAAAACTGTTACTGTTAAAACTATTAATTGCAAATATGTAAACGATATTCTATGGTATTAAGAATAAAAGTAAAAATTTTAATATCATCGCAGTTTTTTTGTACTCAGTAATAATTAACCTATAGTTAACATTTCCTGATGATCTTACGATAATTAACCAGAAATGTTGTTCTCTGAAATAACTTAGCATAGACACCTCTATAAATTCTGCTCGTTTTTAAAACGAAGCGTTGGCAAAGGTCCCTGTAGACTGTTATGAAGCCCAAAGGTTACAAATTG
Source organism: Samia ricini (assembly GCA_014132275.2). NCBI lineage: Eukaryota > Metazoa > Arthropoda > Insecta > Lepidoptera > Saturniidae > Samia > Samia ricini. The sequence continues at coordinate 5,176,893 of AP028162.1, forward strand.
TATTGAACACATTCCCTGTTGATTAACTTTCAACGACCAGTACTTTAGTCTTTGATAAATTTAAATTGGGTTCTATCAATATGTTACATTCACACAGAATACTATAAATCACATCTGTTGGGGTTTAGAAAAACTATTTATAAGTATCTATCAACAGCACAGGTTAGCAGTACAGTTCTGTGTAAAACGAAACGGTATTTTTGAATGGCCTCCTTTGATTGGCTGGTCGCACTTACCTACTAATTTTGAAATTCTTACCTCTCATAACCCATTTCGCTTTTACTTCATTTTGAAATTTGAAATTCGTATATCTGATGGTTTCCTAGTATCCTAACTATCTTATATCAGCTTACTGATGAGTAATTGAGATTTATCCGCCAAGAATTGAAATCTGAACGAATTAAAATTAGCAGTTCGTTAGAACTCGTAAATGAAATCTAGCCTAATAAATAAAATTAAAGTGTGACATTACAAACAGAATATCAATTTTTTTTAATGATTTTTTGATTTATGAAATAGATATGTATATACGATACCTCTAACAAAAATACAATTTTTAAAATTTTTGTCTGTCTGGCTGTTTGTAATGGATAATCTCTGGAACGGCTGGACCGATTTTGACGGGTTTTTTTTGGTAGATAGTTGAAGATATTTCGGGTAACTTAGGGTTCCGTGTAAAATATAAAACTCATAAAATGCACAAAATTAAATGCACAGTTTTGCGGGCAAGTGCTATAATTTATGAGAAATATTTTTAGTTCATCTTAGTCCCCAGACTTTTTTCGGACTGACTAACGCTGTTAACCGGAAGAGCCTTTATAGATTCAACGAACTTTGGAGAGAGCCCTTAAGGCACTTAGATGAAAAATTTAACTAGCACAAGGACACCAAATTGTTACGAACCTCGGCGTGGTTATTATCAGGGTTAAAACATTCCGCCGAATTATCCCAACGATTGGTCGAAACAAATAAAGTCCCGTACAGAACCCGTGTACCTGCGAGTGCTTCGCAGTTTGATGTGTGTAATGCTAAAGTGCATAGAATGTTACTGCACCGAGCTGGCTGCGACTGCAAAAGCCTCGCTAGTTGTGGATGGAAGCACGCCTTAGGCCGTCGACAAAGGAAGACACGAAGTGTCGCGGGAGCCCCCAAACTGCACGTCGCGGTAATTTTTATGGTGTGAACTCCGTTAAAGCGACATGATGATATTTTTTTTCGTGCGTTTATTACTTTCTTCATAGCTTAACTTATTCTATTTTAATTTCTCGCGGTTTAGCCTTTCCGTATACCGTTGCTCTCTTGTAATTAAACCAAGCATACAGTCTACTTTTCTCCTTTTTTAACCCGCTGACAATGGGGATGAAGAAGCCATATACTTCAGAGACGGATTCACCACCACATACGTTCCTATCAGCCGTCATCTCTTCTTTAATCATTTTTCTTTCACACCATTTTTTACATACTCCATTCACACTTTATTTTTTAATACATCCGCCAGCTTTCTTGCTCTTTCAGTCATCGTTCCCACATTCCAACTCACATACATCACAAATAATTTTGGCACAAATTTTATAGCCGTCCGGTTGGCTGACGCCAACCCTTCTTAGGACTTGGATTTTTACATTTGATAACAATTAATAAAGCGATAAATATTTTTGGATACATTAGATATTTTGAATTTTGAAATCATATTTATTCTGGCAAAAATATACAACAAATACGTACTAATGATAACATTAATGTGCTTCATTACGTTAGAATGAAGTGTCACATGTTTTTATAAAATCGTCGTATATATTTTAATTTTTCACACATTTATAGTTTGTATCTTTTTCTCGCATATTATTGCATTAAAGGTAATTTGCTTTGCCAACTTAATGTAGAAAATGTTGTATGAGACAGCATTTTTCAAGCGCTAGTAAAGGTAGCAATAAAAGTTCCTCTTATGTTATTGAATTTTAACATTCCAAATATGAGATTTATATGGTATTGTTCAGTTATATTCAAATTAGAATTATTCAAATGTAATACATATGTTATCAGTGTCCGAACCGACATCAAATAATGCAAATTCAACAAAATAAAAAGTTACGTAAGGTTTTGTCTGTTTCTTATGTTCTGTAAAAAATTGCTCTATGTTCAGTTATATTTATTATACTTTGATGATAGATCTTGCCCGTTAATATAACGTGTGATGAAATTACTACTTCATAAATCATGAGGTACGTCGCTCATGCCTCACATCAATCATTTCTTACGTTCACTTTACAAATAAAATAGTTACAGCTAGAACTAACAATTCCTGTAGCTTTTTCTGTAAGCTAGCTGTTTCTTTAATTTGAGACATCGTTGCTTCTTGTACTCATAAATTACAATTAAATTTAGTTCTACAAATATTACTTATGATATTACAAAATGAAATAGAGAAAAAATCTTTATTAATAAAAATAATAAAACAAATTAAAAAAAGCGGTTTCTTTCTTGCAAAAAAGTAACAATTATTTTTAAACTATTAAGTTATCTATTAATTATTGTGTTTATCAGCAAGAACCCCTAGTCGAGGGAATGCCTCCTTCAAAGATTCCCAGCATCTCTATCTTGGGCTACTCGTATCCACGATATGCCAACCGTCTTAATAATGTCTTCCCATTTTATTAGCGGTCTACCTATGCAGCGCTTGCTCAGTGGACTGGTCCATGACGTGACTTCTTTGTCTGTCTTTTGTTTTTCAGCCGTGCTACATGACCCGCCCATTTCCATTTTGGCTTTAGTGTGTGATTCAAAGCTTCTGTAGCTATTGTTTTGTGTCTTATTTTCATTATAATATTTACGTATAATTATTCTCTACATAAAGATAAACAACTGAACATGCATGGTTAGATTATTGCGTATTTTAATTTAAAAAAAAACCTTTGTGTAATAAATCATCTTTCGTACATGATTAATAACAAAAAGCACTCATCGAAAATTAATATTATCGAAATTGTAATAACTATGAATAAATAGATATTAACATCAATTTTTAAATTAAAGGTGTCTATAAGTACATAGCGCACTGAATGTATTCATTAATTTGAAATCATTAATTTCCTATAACTGGATTCGGACAGTCGTAACAATGGAAGTGAGGGGCGTTAGTACTGTTTCCAAAGTCATCGCATTTGATACACCGTGTGTCAAACTTAACGAGAATGAAGGAATGAGTTTAGTTCGTCAGTTGAAATTTTTTATCATTTTAGAATCTGTTGTTGGAATAAGCAGATTATATTTGCTACAATGCCACAAAGTTGTGCGATGCTTGAATTATATATACGTTGCGATGTTAGCAGTGGTATCTTTATATATAATTTTAGAAAGTCCGGTCATGAGTCAAACTCATCGAGTGTTCCGAGACGTCATGTGTGCAGAATACATTTTCCTCGTCATCAACGCAATGTTTATGAAAAAACAAAAATTCTTGCGTTTCTTTCAAAACTTGTCAACTTTCGACGAGTTATTGAATATAAGTAGAGACACTCGCGTTCTTAATTCGACGACTATAATGATATTTTGGACCCTTGGAAGCATATGTTACAGTGTTATTGAATTTGTTATTTTTTTACAATTTATACGAGTTTATGCTTACAGCGATCATATAGTTTTATTCTTTTATATGTTGGCATTTGCACACGATTTGGAACAAATACTATTTTTCACTTTAATGAGAATGATTTATAAGAGAATTATTATTGTGAGGACTCACATATGCAAAACATTCCGGATGGATGTTGAAGTAACTAATGATAACATTAAACTGAACAAAATTGAATCTTTATCGAAAAATACGACATTGGACATCTGTTCTGTATATAAAGTGTATGAGCTATTACATAAATGCTCGGATCAGCTGAACACGATTATGGGTATACCGGTAATGTACTTTTATTAATTTTTAACTCTCATTTTGCCTAATTTTGTGAACGATATACAGTATGTTCTAAGAAATACGCTATTTTATATCGCTTAGTTAATAACTTTAGTTTCCATTTATTATTTGTTTTTAGATATTTTAGTGGTAATTATTATAAATGCAAATGATACAAATTATTTACTTTCAGATGCTGATCATGTTATTTACCGCTGGTCTTCTTACCACGATATCTTTAAAATTTGTGGTAACTGTATTACAAAAATATGGAAATATGAATCCAGTTGTAAGTATATATGTACGTATACATATAAGTTTTTAATAATCAACCGACGGATAAAGATAAAACCACTATCCGAAATTTTTTTTGATATATGATCTTTCTTTGAAATGGTAATGGTAAGAGTTTATCTGAGGGTACGTACCAATACCATGTTTGCCAGCGAGAGTATCCTTCTGTGAGATAATATTGCTACAGAAGAAGGTCGTAGAGAGGGAGTGGGTGAAGCATCCCTTGGCGGATCCTCTTCACCGCAGGAGGGTGGGTGACAGAAGGGTACGGTTCGCCCGTTCCCTTCTTCCCCCTTGACTCAGCCACAAGTCCCAATTCTCTCTCCTCCAGATTTCTTGTTCCTACACGAACTCACGGAGGATAGAGCGGGACCTTTTGGCTAGTAGCAGAGAAGACGGATGCTTTGTACTAAGCTCCCCCTGGACAAAAGATAGAAAATGGTCCGACTCAGCATGGCAGTCATGCCTTTTGGTCGGGCCAGAAATTGGGGCGACGCGGAGCTAAGTTTAATGGGTATTCCTGCCACTTCACGTGAGGCGAGTTCTACATACCCTTCTAGTATCCCTAATCCGGAAGAATCGTAACTTCGGATTAGGGATGGCAGAGAGGTAGCGTAAATGAATTTCCCCACGTAAAAAAGGGTAAGTACCAATAGTTAACCGACCTTACCAATCTTCCTGGTTTCGTTCTTTCTTTATCATAATAACTGTAAAAAAAGTAATGCTTCATAATACGCCAAATTTTACGAAATCATTACTTGTAATATATCGACAGATATAACCAGACATAAATTTCAGAGTGTGATGGTGGATATTAATTAATACGTGTTTAGCGCTTTATTAGGAGCATGTTGTATGTGCATTGCCCATTTGATTGTTTTTATGGTAACTAATGATTGTTTCAGGTATTAACAGCAATGACTATCTATGTTTTGGCTCGTGCTGTAAAATATACTCTATTAGTCATCATTCCATGTTACTACGCAAGTGTGACTTCACAACAAGTGTCAATTATACGAACCACATTGTATAATGCTGTCAATACTATGCCGTTAGGTAAATATGTTTTCGTGTAAAAACATTCTTTTACATAATTAATTTTATCACTTTACAATAACAAACGTAGTAATAACTTGAAAGAACATAACATATAAGACAGGCAGACAAACTATTCTTTTTGTTCTAATGAACGAACAATTAATGAATGAACGAATGTTAGGGACGTGTGGTCAACTTTTTATGAGTATTTACACACATTCCGGAACCTGTTCCGGCAAATGCCCAGCACTTGTTTCTAGTTCCGTGTACCTGCCATCAGCGGTATACAATTTCATGTCTTAACATAAACCGAATTACATGCTGGTACATGTAAGATACCTTGAGGTCTTCGGGTTCTTTTAATCGATTATGAATCACCGTAGATTTATCGCGGGGTAAATTAAGCGGAATTTATATTTTAGTCGTAGTTAAGAGATACAGAACTGAAACGTGGTCGCTCACCATCGTGCCTATTGGCCTAATAAGAAAGCTCAGAGGGTAATGTTTGGGGATATACTTGGAGTTTCACTACGTAATCGAATCAGGAATGAGAAGATCCGCAGAAGAACTAAAGAACTCCCTACATGGTAGACTAATGGTGGCTCAAGGCCGGTCGTTGTGGAGATCTTTGGGGATATCTATGTTCAGTAGTGGACATCTTTCGGTTGAATGAATGGATTAATGAACGTTTTAGTTAGTCCAAGCTGAAATCTGTACCACTTTCGTGCTTTTGCATTGGGTAAGACTCTCCCAACTGAGCGCTTTAAGGGCTCACCCTAAAAGTTTCATGAAGCTGTAACCTGTACTGCTCAACAACATTTAGTGAGTTCCAAAAAGATAATTGAAGGAACAGTTATTCAAAATCAGTAATAAAATAATTATTATGCGTGAAACGTTTTACGTAATCATAATGAAATGAAATTTACTATTTTTTTTTCCAGACAAACTCGAACGTAGAAGAATGAAAGCATTTTACCTATTGACGAAAGAAAATGAATTTACGTACGCTCTCGCTGGAGTCATCAAGCTCAATATGTCATTGCCTCTCAGCTACCTCAGTCTTTGCATTACATATCTCGTTATTATCATACAATTCTCAAAGTTTATCGATTGAATTTCCTTATTTAATTAATGAATAGAATATTGCAATGTTTGTAATGTCTGTGTGCATAATTAAAAACTATATTTCTTTTAAAACTTAACGACATTTTAGACAATGTAGAATGTAACTAGAAAATTAAATATTACACAAATTGTATGCTTGTTGTGTGTTATTGTATCTTGTAATTTTGTTTGTAGAATATTAGAATTAAAATTATAAACGATTAATCATAGTTTTACTTGCAATAAAAACAAATTTAAAAAGTTAAGGTTTGAGATTTTTCAAAACAAAAAAAAAATCTTATTAGATTAATTTGTTACTAGTTAGTGATTAAAAACGATTACATTTCATTACCTATCTGAATATTCGTGATGAGAAATATTTTTCTTGAACAGTGTGATAAATTAACATAAAGACCTACATAGTTGTTGCTCGTTTTTAAAACGAAGCGTCGTTAAGACCCCTGTTGGCTGTTATGAAGGTCCAAATGGGCTTACAAATTGTACTGAACATGCTCCCTGTTGATTAACTTTCAACAAGCTATACTTTGGATCCTGATAAAATTAAATTGGGTTCTATCAATACTTTATCATAATAATCCGCACTTGCAGAATGGAAATACGAAAGAATTAAAATTCCCAGAAACTTCATAAATCGAAGCGGAACTGAAGATTTTTGGAAACTATCTGAACTTTATTAGTCATCTTGGTTTGTAATTGTGAAGCCCAAATATTAGCAATTAGACATTTAAATAGCCTACTATAAGAGAAATTTGCATTAAATATTCTAGGTACCGAAATTTTGTTATAATAATTCTCTTTTACATATTTCAGTATCATCTGCTCCTAGTCGGTTTTGATTAGAGCACCCGTTAGAAAACTCCATTGTTAGAATCATATTGGCTTTAAGTTCAATATTTAAAGCAATTTATATTAATATGAACAAGCACAAGCGCAAACACATGTGCACATTATCATCCATCCTCTTCTAGCTAATGGACCGGAAATCGCTACAACCGGTTTCGTAAGCCCCCTACTGTCGCCTTGGGTCAGTCATGTTGCCTTTCTGTCTTGCCGGATCCACCAATTCCTTTTCTGTGATGCGATCCGATCGATTATCTTTACTTCAAGAGAATTCAGGATGAGCTTGCAATTCTGACTTACTGTTCCAATTAACAAGTAACATAGTTTTGATGAACATGGTATTGATCACAGCCTGGAATCTTTGTTCGCAAACATTAGCTTCAACGACACTATGATAGAAAAGTGGATAAGTATATGTATCTTGGCCAGAAGGTCGTGATGTAAAATGACAACCAGGCAAATGAAATTGACTGGCAAATGAGACTTATATAGGCTGCTTACTCCAAAATAGAATTCACGTTAAAAATGAACATCAGTGGCAAAAAAAAAAAAACAGTTCACATCCACAACCAGTGCATCTTAGCAGTACTCACATATGGAGCTGAAACCTGGGAGAGTATATAAACCAAGCAGATTCAACATAAATTTCAGGTGGCTGAAAGAGCGATTGAGAGAAATTTTATAGGAATTACAATAAGGAACCGTAAACGGAATGAAGGATAAGAGGCCAGGGCGAAGTGAGCGACGTTACTAAATAGGTTGCGACGTTGAAGTAAGAGTGGGCAGGCCATGTCGCCCGAAAGAAAGATTCGTGGAACAAAGCAGTAGTAGAATGGCGACCGTGTGGCGAGAAATGCTTACGAGGAAGACCATAAATGCATTGGTACGACGAAATCAAAAGAATGGTAGGAACAAAATGGATCGAAAGTGCTCAAGATCGAAGAAAATGGCATAATATGAAGGAGGCCTTGAGAAAAAGATGACCCTTTTGTTTAAATATTATTGAAGAGACACTTCTGCAGGCTGACATAGCAGCGACGATCGGCGATCGACTGATAATCTGTCGGTACTCGTCACTGTATTTGGATTATTCTCTGCTTACCATCAGGTACAGTGCCGTCATTTTGTTGTGCTGGTATTAAAAATAACATTTCAACGCAGCCTAATGGTATTAAAAAGTTTTAAAAATAATAATTTAAAAACTTTATTTCAGCTCATGATTTAAATTAATAAATTAAACAATTAATTATAATCAATAAATATTTCATTAAACCACCATTTTTATTAAGGGATAGCAAATATTTTTTTCCTTTTGGGGATTACAAATTAGGATTAATATTAAAAAATGACATTAATATAATATGGAAAAGAAGATTATGAATAAAACTGTACATTAATTATAACTACAATAAAAATGCTATTCATTAGCATTTTAAGCCGCCTTCTGTAAGACATCTTAATCCTATTAAAATCTCCATTTAATTGGAACAATGCCATGCAGAATTTTCCTTATTGCAAAATAGCGGTCGGTCGTTGTCAAATAAGCCGTCCTCTTCTGCGCATTTCCATGCATTTCCATTTTAAATCTGATCGTAGAGCTATGATTTATACGGAGATTTCGCTCAAAAGGTGGCTTCAATCAGTGTCTTTAATATTATACAATTGTTTTACACAATTCTAGTCCGCCTTATTATTCAGACTAGTTTCGTCCGCAGGTCTAGTCCACTTTTTATTCTAAGATTACACAGTCTTTGTGGTTCAAATACAAATAGCAGTTTTATGTCACCGTTTGTTCTTTTTGTGCCTTTTTTTTCATAAAATTTTTCTCTGCTTGATATTAAATAGTTTTAACAAGTAAAGTAACAGAAATTTAGTGTAGTTATTCTGACTATTTATTTAGTAAATTATCTATTTATAAAAAAAAAAACTCTGGAACAAAATTTAACAAAACATACATGTAAAACAAATTTATGACTAAAAAACTTTAAATCGGTGAGGCGATTCTTAATGCGTACAATTTTTTTTTTTACACGGTATAGGCTCAGTGCTTTGACTACAATCTCACCTGATGTTAAATGACAATATGGTCTAGGATGGTAAACGCACTAGGGTTAGGTACTGGTTCTCAGGTGATGCTGTCGGAATACACCTATTGAGTATTTTGCGACAGGTTTTCTAACTTGAGGGTGGTAGCTACCCAGGCGGGTATTATTATAAAATGGCCTAACACCATGTTCCTCACGATGTTTTCTTCACCGAAAGCTCAGGCCGATTTTAGAGTCGGATAGTTGAGATCGAACTCGCGTCGATTTACGCGGATTCCGGCCGCACTACCCGCTGCCCTATCATCGCTGTACAGATATCTTGATCTATTTCATGTTATTATTTGTTGGGTTGCATTTTAATAGAAATATAATTTAACTTTTAGCTTGAAGGTAAAAAAAACACTTAAGGAAATTAGGCCTCTAGCAAATAATGACATTTTATAACATTGATAAGCTACACGATGGTCAAACTAAGAACAGAGTAATTTATTTAGAAGTAATAACATTGATTCAATACTAACTTGATAATAATACTTCGCTTTTTGCTATTTATTTTTCGTTGCGAATCAAACGATTTTTTTTTTATGAAAGCATTATAACATGAATAAATAAGGTTACAATATGGATTTACAGGATACTTGACGTAAATCGGCTATCGCTATTCAGATATACACGAATGTATATTTGGCAAATAACAGAATTCCATTTTCTAACACATTATATTTGTAGGATATAAAATATCAAAGATTTTTTTTTTATCTCCGAAAACATTATTTTATATGTATTTCTCCATGTCAAAACAAACTATATTATTACCTAGTTTCCATCCAAGGATGAATTCAACTAATTTCCCAGGGTGTTTGAAAACGTCTTTCACCTTGACCCAATGAATCTTTGCGCGCCCCTCGGTAGTAATTAATTAAAAACAACTACAGCTAAGCGGTTTGTTTGTTTTCTGCGTAAATGTTCCGAACAAAAAGGAATTAATATTGTACACGATTCTATAAAACACGCTTTCAAAATAATCCTGTAGATAAATGTAATTTTTTGATTAAAGTTAAATATATGCATACTCTATGAATTTATATTCCAATTTTGTATAAAAAAATTTACGACTCTTTATTTATTCAATAAGAAATCATTAAAAAAGTGATGAGTTAATTTAAATATATAATTATCTAGATCTGCAGATTTCAACTGCTAGTTAATTAGCAGCCACATATAATACATATAAAGTCATATATTTGTTTGATTATAATACGAAACATCAAAGTTACCCTAAAGTCCATGGCGAGGGCTATGCTCGGAGTGTCCCTGCATGATCGAATGACAAATCAGGAAATCCGCAGAAGAACCAAAGTAACCGACATTACTTAATTGTCTAAATTAAGTGGCAATGGCCTGCGCAAATTGCTCTTAGAAGCGATGCCGGATGGGGCTAACGGGTTCTCGAATGGCTGCCTGTGTATCGGAAGACGCACCGTGGGTAGGCCCCCCACAAGCTGGAGCGATGACTTAGTGAAGGTCGCGGGAGTCCGCTGAATGCGGGTGGTGCAAGAACAGTCGTTGAGGAGATCTTTGGGGGAGACCTATATCTAGCAGTGGACGTCTTTCGATTAAATGGATGGATAGATGAAATTCGAATGTTACCAAATATATAATAACTTACGATTCCATATATATTATAGAAAACGTCTTAAAGTTATAACTGAATCGGTTTTTTATTTAAAATTAGTTCTCTCAAATATATCATGACTAAAACAATGGCTTTGGTCATTTACTTGCGTATTACTTATTGCATTCCTTATTAAGTTGGTCCTTAAAATTTTATGCTGACTTCTAACAGTGATTTCATTTGCATGTGTAAAGCAAATTTTTTCTTTATATCTTCTTTGCAAACGATGAATACTGAATTATTGGACTGTAAACGTTACTGATTTAATTAATACTTATATAGTTTTAGATTACAGGCTTTTAGAAAGAAGATTTACTCTCTAAGTATAGCTCTACTGGATTACTTTAATACTTATGTATCTAGGAATAGATTTATAACTCGAAAGTCGATCCAGGATAACATTAGTATATGTAATCATGTTACGTAGGAATTTCTAATAACATTTTCACATTATTACGTCCCCAGTAATCCGATCTCTTGATCTTAACTATGCTTAACGTTTCGGCTTAGACAAGTTTACGCACAATTTAGAATGATATACGGATGAGATTCACCGTATTGCGGCGGAGGCCCGTCGCGCCTCTAATTGTGTGGTAAGCTGCGACACAATACTGTACAGCGATTTAGCAGGGTCTAACATGGAAATCTATTTTCAACTTTAATACTTTAATTATATTGTATTTTGATTTGTAATCTCACGATCAAATTTATTAACGCTACAGAAACTTTCAACAATTTGCGGTTAACCTTATGTAGTTTCCTTAATGTAGTAGTGAAATTCGTATATTTAATGTGTCGAGTACCCATAAAAATGAAACAATAGAAAGACAGTAGGAAAACAATGGAAAGCTGGCGTAAACGCCAGGAAGGTGCTCAAGGGGTTAAAGTCGAAAAAGATATCATCACTATTTGAGCATTTTGTGACTAATTATTTAAGGATTATTAGAAGTTGTTGACGAACTGTCCAAATGATTGAACTTATAACTTATTGGACTGTTTTAGTAAATGTTTAAATTTTGATATTAAATGAAAGATTATTTTGCTGGTGTGTAATTTAATAGTTAAGTAACGACGACGACATATTGATTTTACACATCCAACACAAGTATGCACAGATAATTACATACAGATAATTAATAAACTCTAACAGAGATTAGAGCATAGTTAGCCATCAAATATCACTCTTCTGTTCAGGAAGGTAATAAAACCGAATAAATGTTAAGATAAAGTATAAAAAAATACTTTTAGGAAACTTGATAGTATTTATATTCTAAGTTAGATATAATAACATGTAACATGACATAAGCTCACGCCTGTTATCCCCGAAGGGTTAGGCAGAGGTGAAATAGCGAACTACACCACCCATATAACGCTGAGCTTAGTTCCGTCCCTGATGTGACAGGGGGCGAGCCTGTCGCCATATCGGGGAGAAATTCCAAACTCCTGGATGATACTGAGTAGAAAAACCCAATACCCCTTGACCCGACCCGGGGATCGAACCCGAGACCTCAGAACGGCAGTCGCACCGTAATATGTGCTGAACTGAAGATGTAGTTAAATCTTGTCTTACTAACTTATATTACTATCTATACTAATAAATAAAATTGAAGTGTCTTTTGTAATGTCAACATTATTTTTTTTTACTAAATAGATATGTATATACGATACCTATACCAAAAATGCAATTTTTAAAATTTTTGCCTGTTTGTCTGTTTGTTCCGGTTAATCTCCGGAACGGCAGGACGGATTTTGACGGTAGTTTTCTGGTAGATAGCTGAAGTTACTCCGGGTAACACACGGTACTTTTAATTATCGAAAATAGTTAGGGTTACGCGTAAAAAAATTAAAACTTGTAAAAAATGAATAAAATCCGATTCAATGCAAAGTTTTACAAGTGATCGAAGTTATTAGAAATATTATTACTCTATCTTATTACAAAAAAAAATATTAGGGTTCCGTAGAAAAGAAACTAAATCGCAGTGAAGAACACATGAAACGCGGGCGCACAGCTAGTTCAATATAAAATCATTGTATGCTCTAAAATGATCATGTAAGCAAATTATAAAGTTGTTTTTATATGTATTTATACTTCTTGCCACATGAAACTGCAATAATAAAGCTTTATAATACACTTTTGAACATAACTATTATGTGTGAACATAAAAATGTAACAGATGTGTATACAAATTTCTGCTTGCAAATTTTCGTTGTCAGTATGGTAGGCACTTTTACATAAAATGCCAGTTGATTTCGTAGGTTCATTTTGTTGTTTTACATTTGCCTGGGATTTAATCAAGAGTCTATGTTAACCACGTGATGCGTTCACGAATAATTAACAGTGATTTATATTTACACTCTGATTGCAAAACACAGCACGCAGTTTAAAGGCATATACGTTAACTTGGACTTGATTTAATTGAATTTACATATTACTTTCATTACTTATTACGGATTTTGACGGGACTTCCTTTCGTAAATAGTTGAAGTTAATCCGCGTAACTTAGGATAGGTTTTTTTATCCAAAAATAATATAATTTGGGTTCCGCGTAAAAAGTTAAAACTCATGATATTGTGAATAAAATCCGATTCATTGCACAATTTTACTGGCTGGTATTTGAATTTGTGGGAAATATATTTGCTTAATATTAGTAGCGAATTTTTTTTGGAAAATAGTTAGTGTTCCGTATAAAAAAATAATTATATTACGCAGTGAAATTTTATATGAAATTGCAGGCGTAGCCACTGGCACACAGCTAGTGATAAATCAAGAAAAAAACAGGGTCCTTTATAGAACCTATGTATCTAGGCATGGAATGTGTTTCTAGCGAATAAAGATTCAATATGTCGAGCTAGTAGCGGTTGCAAGAGCTCCCTTAGCCAGTGATTTTTTGCGTTTTTACCAGAGCTTATTTACGGGATTTAACTATTGGTAAATAATCAAATGTAATCTTTTTTTTGTGGCTGATTGACTTTAACACTCGCCCCTAAAGTCACGGTGAAGTTGTAACGGCCCTCTAGATCAACAGCGCTGGCTAGGTTAGAAAAAAAAATCTTTTACTCATAAAAAGGTTTTCTCGCCATTTACAGGGGGATATTTTTTCTAAGAAATTATACCTTCATCAGCCTGAAATGAATTTAAGAGAACGTTGTTTTTTCCGTCACAAGAGTAAAAATTGACCCGCTTATTGAATCCCCATTGCTGTCAGAAAAATCAGACCCAGAAAAAAGATAGGACTAACTATAAAAATAAAATCAATAAAAACTAAACGACAATTAACTTTAAATAACGAATGTTGTAATGCGATTTTGCTTTTGAATACATACTGAATACACCGAAGAGTAAAATTCCATTTCAAAGATAAAAAAATAATGTGAAATGTCAATATGAATAGTTAATATAACAAAATAACAAGTTAATATAACTCACTTAAATATTTCTTATAAATTTATATCATGAAATTGTCATCGAAACGAAAAATTATATTTCGATAAACATCATATCAAATATATTTGAATGATGACTAGGAATCTCATTTTGGGATACGGATTCGAAAAATGATTTTATAAACCTCATACAAGCCACCCAAGAAAAGAGACGTCATAAAAATGTATATTTTAAAATATGTTCGCAATTTAGCATTCAGCACCGATACAATAGATTGAAAGGAAATTGTCTGGCCGTCGCCCCTTTTCCTTCTCAAAACATATTGAAATTTCTCAATTCAATTTTCTGAAACCTAACTTCGCAACAGCCTTAGTAAATATAAACGATAAAGTTCTGCTCTGTGTGTTCCTGTTATTTTTTCTGTTATCATTTTACTATCACCCTTTTCCAAGCTGGCATTATGTTTCGGGTCTTCGAAATAGGTATGTGATTATTTACTAAGAGCGTAGCGATTAGCGTTTCTTTTTAATTCAATTCATGTAGTTATGCGTAATGTTTTGGGGATGACCTTTGAAATCTAATTACAAATAATGCATTCATTATAAAGTACTAAAAGGTAAGCAAACAATGGATATCCTATACATATTAATATGCTCAAAGGTGTTCGCAAAAATGTTCATAATCCGGAGAGAATTTGGATCGATTCATCAGTAGGGTTATAAATATGAAACCATGAGATCTGCATAAATTTTTGGGATCATTTAAAAATTGGAACATGTTGTTAAATTATGTTAAAGTTATAATAAGGTTAACGTTGCATACGACATCAGGATTTAACTCTAACAAGTGACACCCATTCAAAAACTTTCCTATACACGCTCACACACACATACGCTTGATGTATATCGTTTTATCGATATAAAATGGCGCTTTAAAATAATGATTCATATGTTTTTTATAACTTACTAGCTATGTGGCCGCGGCAGCGCCCGCATTTTATATGTTCAAATTAATGTATATATTCACTGCGTTTTTTTTTATAATGATCCCTAATTTTTTGTTAAAAACGTTTAGTACTTAGATGATCTAAAAATATTTCTCAAAAAATCAAACACTTGCACGTAAAACAGTGGATTTAATCGGATTTTATTCAACTTTTTATGAGTTTGAATTTTTTTACGCGTCTCCCTAAATATTTTCGAAATTCAAAGGAAAAAAGTCCCATCAAAATCGATCCCGCCGTTCCGGAGATTACCCGGAACAAACAGACAGAAAGACAAAAACTTTAAAGCAATGGTATTTTTGGTGTCGGTATCGTTTATAGTTCATTCATATGTATTTAGTAAACATTTTGACATTACAAACAGACACTTTAATTTTATTTATTAGTATAGATGTGAATGTACTGTGAAATTCTTATATATCAATAAATAAGAACTTTAGGAGATTTGTATATATGGTATATTTTTTTCTATTTCAAAGCTGCTATGTTACAGGGTGTGAGGGTATATACAAGAGACATTGCAATAGAGTTTTATTGGTGTAACGACAATCGACTGATTTTTGTTAGCATAACAGATGTTTGGGTTTTGAGTCCCTTGTTGGTTATAGTTAGAAGTTTTAATTATGATTATTAAAAAAAAGTAAATAAAACTCGGATTATGTCAGAGATGTAAGGGGGTTAAATAAATAAAAAAAATGATTATTTAACATCAGGTAAAAACATATATAAAACTTAGCTGATGTGTCGCTTAACTAATTTATTAAATAATGCGCTCGCGTTTCATATAGTTTTTACTGCGTAATAAAGTTTTTAATTTTGTGTGATACGGATCTCTAGTTATTATCAAAAAAAAATTGCTAATAATATTTATAAATTTATGAAAGATATTTATAACTAAATGCAAATACTTGCTAGTAAAGTTGTGTATTGGATCGGATTGTATTCACAACTGTATGAGTTTTATTTTTTTTAAGCGGGACTCTAATTATTTTCGAATACGCGGAGTAACTTCAGCTATCTAGCAAAATCCCGTCTAAATCGGTTCAGCCGTTCCGGAGATTACCCGAAACAAAGAGACAGAGAAACAAAAATTTAAAAACTTGTACTTTTGTATAGGTATCTTATATACATTTATATGTATTTAGTAAAAAAAATATTTTGACATTACAAACATTCATTTCAATTTTATTTATTAGTATAGATTGATGAAATGTCCATTGACCATTTTTGTTACAGGGATTGGCGCGATTTTTTCAGGCCTGCCGTTGCGGCCGGAGCGACGCGAAGTATACTGGTTTTAATCCCGTATCACCCCAGGAAGGGGGCGGATAGTACCGTGGGGTTTTAGTGGCTATTCCCAGCACCTCACACCGGGCGAGTCCCTCATAGCTTCTATCAACTTTAATCCGGAAGAGTGTTCTCCCGGCTTAGAGCTGGCAGGAGAATGCGTAAATGCATGTCCCCACGTTAAAAAAAGCCACATCAAAATCCGTCCTGCCGATTACACACAACAAACAGACAAAAAATTTTAAAAATTGTGTTAAATAGGATTCGTATATACATTCATATCTATTTAGTAGAAAAAAAAAGTGTGAAGTTTTATCTATATTAATATGATAATTAATGTAAGGAAAGGTTATCTATGAATTAAAAAAAAAAAAATATTACAAAATGTATTTTATTCTAAGTTACAATTTTTTAATACGTGCATTAAAATTATTTATGTACATTATTAGTTCCATTATTTAATCAATAGTATATATCTATCGCACACTAAACACTGAGTCAAGAGAGGGAAGCGTCTGCTCGAATACGGCTAACGCTGTGGGTTAGAGTGAGAGAGGAGGAGCGTGAGCGAGAGAGAGGAAAACCAGATAGATTAGCGTCATAACGCGTTACCTAAGAAAGCGGTTCACCCTCCCATAAGAAGTTATCACTTAAAAAAAAATGAGTATTGGGACTCTGGGTATTAGTAATAGAGCAGACCGCTACCGCTTTTTCTAAATCATTACCGTGTACATACCCTTATGACGTTGCGATAAACCGCAACTTTCCACCCGCTCTTTGATTTACCGTCTCCCCTCCGCAACCGCCGCAAACAACTCGGTCTAACCGCCCCGATAAATGTGTCTTCATGAGTTTTGTGACACACGTGTCGAGAGGTGAGGTGTTCTTTT
Source organism: Samia ricini (assembly GCA_014132275.2). Classification (NCBI taxonomy): domain Eukaryota; kingdom Metazoa; phylum Arthropoda; class Insecta; order Lepidoptera; family Saturniidae; genus Samia; species Samia ricini. Next base: position 5,194,379 of record AP028162.1, read on the forward strand.
GTCTGTGGGTTAACTCTGTCCTAACTCTGTGGTTTTGTTGTTTGCTGGAAGTTCAAAAAACGTGTTTGGTTCATTTATCGTTTACAAATTATATAAGGATATAATTTAAGTCAAAGCTTATTCAAATTATTTAACTTCTTATTTAAAATGCATTTCTGAATTGATTCTTTCCGTATTTCATTTTCACTGGAAGGTTTTTTTTTTCTTTCTAATTTTACAGCTTCACCGTGACTTTGGAGGCGAGTGCTTAAGGCACTTGGCCACAAAAAGATAACTAGTACAAAGGTTACCTAAGTGGCACGGAGCTCGGCCTGGTTGTTACCTAAGTATAAAAAATTCTGCGGAATTTTGAACGAAGCTAAGACCTACAATTTTATTTAATAAAAAAAAGGTTCCTGCCTATGTACCTGCGTGTTTTGTCCAGGAGTGTGTGTAGTATTGTGCGTGTAATTCTTAATTGTCATTGTATCGCGCTGGCAGCGGCTTTACTCCCGCATACTCTCCGGGTCCCCCTCAGGCGGCGACACAATACGTGCTTCGTTCCCCAACTGGGGAGGCTCTTGACGTCGCCGCCAGCGCGATACAGTGACACTGCCCATGCATTGAGCAATACACGCACAACACTGCAAACACACTCTTGCACATAACATGCAGGTACATAGGTCCTGTAAGGAACCTTTTTTTTTCTTTTTATTAATAAATAAAAAAAAATGTAGGGAATAGCTAGGTTCAAACTCGCGAGAGAGTTTTACACTCAGGTGACGGCCAAGCCGAGGTTCGTACCATTTTGGTAGCCCTTGTGCTAGTCACCCTTTGCGGCTGAGTGCCTTCAGCACTCGCCCCCAAAGTCACGGTAAAGCTGTAAAGGCCCTTCCGGTCAACAGCGTTAGCTAGGTAGGAAATAATAAAAAAAAAAAGCTTTAAGAGCCACCCCAGTTGGGGAAATTACCAGAAGGTCACCACCCAAACGTCTATTGACTTTTACCTGAATCGGCAGTTAAGAGTCATTTATATCCCTTTTCTAAGCTTAACATAACCATTTCTTTCGACTCATTGCCTGTTAACATTCGATGAGATTGTCGTATTAATTTCATTTTAAAATTTATTAGATCGTTTGGGATTTTTTTTTTTTTAATACTTAATAAAAATTTACTTAATAATTTTTTTACACAGTATAGGCTCAGTGCTCTGACCATAATCTCAACTGATGTTAAGTGAAGATGTGGTCCAGGATGGTAAACACACTAAGCCTAGATACTGGTTCTCAAGTGATGCTGCCGGAACACACCTATTAGCATTTGTCGACAGAAAATTATTTAAATTATCCATTTATATTTTTGCGCTATATTATATACAGATAAATTATTAAAACTAGTAATATTATAGTGAAATTTCAGATAAATACTAATAATATACGTCACGAATAAAAATAAAGTTATTTAGGTTGGTAAAGAACGTTGAAACTAGTATATTGTTACCTTTTTAACCAGATACCAGTTACCAGTTTATTCTTTACCTTTCATTTAATTTTGAAAAGTGGCATAACGTAATAAACTATAAGGTAAACGAAGACGAAGAAGTGATGCGTAAACAGAGACAAAAGCGTGTTCATAAATTGTCTATCCTGTTCAATTTTCAACGCAGTAATTTGAAATTTTCACTTATATTTTTAATTTAAATTTTATATTTTACATTTATAAAATAAATATTATAAAGGACGTACCTAACATCTTGGAAACGAATTTAAAAATCAAAAATATTACATTGTAGATAACTTTTTATTGTTTCAATAAAATACGTATGTATCGTTATTCATATATTACTCCGTAAGACGTATTTTGTAGTTAGTGAGCTAAGAAAAAATTTCATAAAAGCTTCTTGTTAAAAGTTCTTAGAAATATATTCTGAATATACTCAGGAGAAAACTTGTCTAGTTAATCCAGGTATGATATATTGTTATTGTAATAATTTCCAAAAAAAAACGTACTTAAATATCAGTAATAGCTATTGTTCAAACAAATATATTTATGTAACTTTGAAAAAAGAGGTTAATCGTCGAATCCAACATGGCTGGGCAGCGTTTGGGAAGCTACGCAGAATCTTCTCGACCGAAATATCGCAGTATCTCAAGACAAAAGTGTGTTCCCAATGATGACTTACGGCACTGAGACGTAGTCGGTTACAATGGGCCTAATTAGAAAGTTCAAAGTTACTCAAAGAGTTATGCTCTGAGTTTTATAGCGTGATCGCATCAGAAACGAGGAGATCCGCAGAAGAACTAAAGTGAAGATCGCGGGAACCCGCTGGATGCGGGTGGCGCGATACCGGTCGTTGTGGAGATCTTTGGGAAAGACCCATGTCCAGCAGTGGACGTCTTTCTGTTGAACGATAGATAGATGGATGGACTGTAACAGCAATTATATTTTATTTTACAGGCGATGCAAAACGAATTTTTGTATTAAGATTATAGCATATTTTTTTAAATAATTATTTGAAAGCGCTTATACGCTTCTTTGACTACGCCAGAAATTTTTAACATGACCTTTGTTATCATTTATTTTCTATTCCTCGATGCTTTATTCACACTGGCGCGAATGAGGCTTGGATGATGTGTATACTTACGAGTGGAATACGTTGTGTTGAAAACAAATAAATTCTAGTTTCTGTAATGATGGCTGAGTGCCTTCAGCACTCGCCCCCAAAGTTCGGTGAAGCTGTTAAGGCCCTTCCGGTCAACAGCATTAGCTAGGTTAAAAAAAAATTGTAACGTGAACAACATGAACCCAATGTCATCAAAAATAAACGAAGCATAGACTTCTCCCGTTCCAATTAATGCTTATGTAGTACTTGAAAGAACCCTTTGTTTGTTAATCGTCCTTACTTAATTTTTTATACTGCTATAATCTATACTAATAAATTTAGTTGAAGTATCTGTTTGAAATGTCAAAATAAACTTTTTTTTACTGAATACATATGAATGTATATTCGAAACCTATACCTAAAATACAAGTTTTAAACTTTTTGTCCGTTTCCAGAACGACTGATCCGATTTCGACGGCTTTTTTTGTTAGATAGCTGAAGTTACTCCGCCTAATAATTAGGCTTCCGCGTAAAAAAAATAGTTAAAAATTGTGAATTTTCGAATATAATCCGATTCAACGCACAGTTTTACTGGCAAGTGTTTGAATTTGTGAGAAATAGTTTTATTTTATCTTAGTATCGAAAAAAAAATTAAGGAAAATAATTAGTTCCGTATAAAAAAAAACGCCGTACAGAATATTTAAAACGTGAGGGCAGACGTAGGCACAAAGCTAGTCTTAATAAATTTTAAGCCTTCACTTGTGTAAATATTTTATTACACAGATATAAATAGCAAACATTACTCAACTTTAAGCCTTTTTAAAATAAATTTGTAAGGATTAACAATTATTTTATATTAATCCTAATGTAAAACAACGAATAATAAATAGTTAAATAACTTCGACTTTAAGCATGAAAGTAAATGAAAGAGAGAAACAAATTTCTTACTTACAAATACCACGGAATCCTGGGAACACGCAGTTGGTCTGTCTTTTATTATTTATGACTCATTAGGACAGAAAAGGTTTCAATTGGAAACGTATTTCCGGAATCCAATACAGCAAATTAAGAATTTTTAATTAGACTATGCAATCATTAAGTTATGTAATATGATTAAAAACTGATATGCTGGTCTATTTTTTCGTCAATGATACATATTTGAATACTTTTTTTTAATAAACATTTAACTTAAACTTTTGTAAACATGTTAAATAATATCTGAGTTATTTTAAAATGTTTGGAATGATTAATCATTCAGTAATAAAGAGTAATAAAAGGAAATTATTGTAACTTGATTTATTTCATGGCGGAAACTTACTGAAGACAATTTTATTTTCAGATCAAAGTATTTATTTTTAACAGCTTTCAAATATAATTATTTTCCATTTTTAGGTACCTTAAAATACCGATAAAAGCTAACGCTTGTATTGGTTTTAGTTTGGCTTATTGTTATCGTAGTTTTCGGTATACGTTCAATTAAGATCTATTAAATTAATTTTAGCATAACGTGTCATAACTGTATTTAACTTCGTTGTCGGTAATATGTTATACTATATAGTACGGATAACCGTACGTATTAAAGTATTATTATTGGTTCGGGTAGTTTGACATAATTTATTACTATAGTTTATGTTACATACAGCCGTAATAAATTATGTCAAATGTAGGAAATAACACATTAATCTTTGATAAAAAAAAATTGATGGCTTTTAGAGAATTGTTTTGGGAAAAGGACATCCTTCAAAAATTGTAATTGTTACTGTAGTACTTGTATTTTGGGCCATATAAAAGTAAGGCAATTGCCCAACATTCATTAAGTTACTACAAAAAGTTATAATTCTCACATGTAATTTCTACACTGTCTTCATGACATTTATGTACGAAGATGTAAAAATTAATATTCTGCTGTAAGGGAAAATAAAAACGGTTATGTGTAATTATAAATATAGTGTTTTCATAGTTAAGATGTGTGATTTGAGTTGCATGTGAGAGTGAAAGAGAGAACAACAACGCGGCACAACGAGCGACAGCGATGAGAGCGGTTGATGGCTAGTTTATAATCTGTATACTTTAATACCGCCATTTTTTCATTGTATACATAAAATATCATATCGAAAAATGTAATTTTTCTTTCTTCTGAGTCGCACGTCGATTAAGCTTATAATATATACTTATAAAATAATAACAAATTCACGTAAGGACCCATTTCAAATGTTTTGGAACAGTTATATCATTTACAGAGTTATCTTTTTCAGGCGAGTAATCATACCGAGCGACATCTAAGCCAGGTTTTACGAAGGTGCCTCTATTGCGACTGACATTTATTCTAATAAATAAATGATTTGTACTCATCCACATCTTTATAAAGACAAAATCAAAAGTACGAAGACTACTCTTCCCTGATATAAAAAAATCACCTATTTGACCTTTTTTTCACTTCCTAACAATAATGAGCTCTTTGAAAAACATATCAGAGAGCTTCGGTCATGTAACACTGCTCTACCTTCGTCAAGTGGTTATTGGCTTGGCTCAAAATGCGTCGTAGGTTGGAAATTGGTGTACCGAATTGGGAGACCCTCTTTTTTTTTTTTTTTAAGCTTTAATAATAGTATTCCGAGACGTACTTAGCTGTAATAAATCTTGATAGATTTTATTGAATATATCTAATTTAACATATATGACAGTAGTACGCACATTACTAGAAATTTGGTTATTTCATATACTTGCCATTAAAAGTACGTACTTGCTTAGTAAGCTAGTACGAAAAGCAGCATCAACCACATCAAGCGTCCATAGGCGACGGGGCATCTATTATTTGCTTATTTTTAATGATACTTCACTTTTTACGTAGGAAACAATTTCTAAGAATCTCCAGAATTAATGATTGGGGTAAATGGGGGTTCGTACAGGATTGCTTGTTTTCGACCATCATCTATATCTCGGGTTCCTTCTGAACCTCTCTCTCACTGTTATAGTTTCATTTTTTTTTAATCGGACACTCAGTTTCCGAATTTCTTCTATTACATTTTCACTGCTCGATGTTTAGGGTTCCTCGTGTATATTGGAAAAATTTGTACAGGCGATAATGTCTCTATAATTTTATATTCGATGGTAGCCACTTTGTTCAATTTCTTTACCTCTGATATTGCCAACACACCTCGAACTGCCGTAGGAAGATGATTTTGCCACAACACCGATAACATTTAGTCGATAACTTTAGTTATCTCTTGCCAAATCTTGCACTTTTCGTAAAAGCTGAGAAGGCTTCTGATCTCCTAACTCCATCTCACCAGTAAGTTTCTTCAATTGACGATTATCTGACTCTTGGTGAATGGAACTCAATCTGGTTTTCAAACTGTCGTATTTTTGCGTAACCGGGGGCTTTACAAGTATATCTGTGACTTGCTCTATGACGTCTCGACTCAATTTTGTTATGACCATCTGATATTTAGCCTTGTCTGGCATTGTCCTAGGGTTTATCGGTTTGAATAGTTGAATGAAATTAGAGATCAAAATTAAATGTATTGTCATTTCCAATGTTTTACGAGTTTCTATTGAAATGTATCTATCGTATTTGTTTGTAAGACGCATCTTTAGGAATATTGCGATTTTCAATTAACACTTTTTTATTTTACTTTTAATTATGTTTTTTATAATCTTTAAATAGCTCAAGATTTACTTTATGCACACATAATTTTTTCAGTATCGTTCAACCCGTTTTAGATTTAAATTCGATCACAATTTGTTCTTAATGACTTTCTAGTACGCTAAAAAAAATAGCCTATCAATTACTCCTTAACAAATACTTCCCGCGTACAGAGTTTCATCAAATCCGGTTAAGCCGTTTTCGTGTTAAATCCAGAAATACACATAAACAGACAAACTGATAAATAAACTGACTGAGATATTTAAGATTAGTAACTGCTAAAATAGACATCTTTCACAAAATTTGTAAGAAATGAATGAAAATGTACAGACAAAATTGTAGGTTTATAATTAGTATAGATAAAGGTGTAGATTCTAAACTTAATTTTGTAATGTGATCATTATAGTAATATTAGTGTATGGTAATTATTTGTACATTTTTTATATCAAAATAAAATAAAAAAAATGAAGATACTCGAAACCAAAAGCTTAACACAATGTTGCGTAACCAAAACGGAGAGTTTCCACGTCCATTATATAAATTACAACAATTTTAAATTTTCTAGTAATTTTTTTAATTTTATACTTTTATCATAATATTTCCTCTTTTGTTATTTTTACAAGTCATCTATATTGTACATTTCGATGTTCGAAATTTTCTCATAAATCCTCGAATATCGGGTTTCTCGTTAGATAATTCAGCGGATTCTTGTAAATCCATTTGTAAGAAATATATTTTTTCCAAGAGTTACTAATAAGCCTTGTCATACTTGGATATAGGTATAGTATATAAAAATAAAATAGGTTCAACTCAATATTACTCGATTAGTCCATTTTCTTTGGCATTACCTTTGGTACGGAGAAAGGCATTTTCGTCAAATTATGCTACTCGGAATAATAATGATTTTGTTGTTTGGATACTATTAGATGTAGATATGTACCTGTGTTTATTAACACAATTGGAATAAGCATCATGGATACATAAATTGGTTATAGGTATGGGTCAGTTACAAGCAATTGGATGGTTTAATTGTAACTTGTGTGGATGAAATGTAACTATAATCATTTTTTTTAAATATGTTGAGGAAAAAGGTAACCAATATTTTTTTGTAATAATAACATCAAAGCTCATTAAAAGATATAAAAGAAAGAAAATCTGTTGTTAAACAGACGAGAATAACATATATTTGCCTAAAGCATGTATCATCTATACTAATAAATAAAATTGATGTGTTTGTTCGTAATGTCAAAATAACATTTTTTTACTAAATACATTTAAATGTATATACGATACCTGTACCAAAAATTTTTTTTTCTGTTTGTCTATCTGTCAGTAAGTAAACGAACACTTAGTTTGAAATTTAAACTTTTATAAATAGAAGGTCGCGGGAATCCGCTGGATGCGGGTGGGGCAAGACCGGTCATCGTGGAGATCTTTGGAGGAGCCTATGTCCAGCAATGGTCTTTCAGTTGAATGGATGGTTGGAAATAGAGAGAAAATATTAGCAATTTATGTTTTGGGGATCATAATAATTAGGACGAATTATTTCGAACACATAATCTACATTTACGCTTGTCAAATGTAGCAAGAACTCTATAGGTTGTAGAGTGTTTTCTAATATAATACACGATACTGTTAAATATTTCGTGCATTATTAAATAAATATTGACTAACTAACTAGTAACTAGCTGTGTGCCCGCGGTCTCGCTCGCGTTTCATATATTCTTTACTGCGTTTTATTTTTTGTTAATACGGAACCATAATTATTTTCCTCAAAAATGTTTAGTGCTAAGATAAAATGATTTTTTTTATCATACATTCATCACGTAAAACTTGAACATAAGACTTGAACCGGATTTTATTCAAATTTTATTAGTTTTAATTTTTTCAAGCGGAACCATCAGTATTTTCGTAAAATAAAAGTACCCTAAGTTACGCGGAGTAATTTCAGCTATCTACCAAAAAAAGTCCCGGCAAAATGCTTCCAGGTTACCCGGAACAAACAGACAGATAGACAAAAATCTTTAAAATTGCCTTTTAGTATAGGTATCGTTTCGTATATGCATTCATATCTGTTTAGTAAAAAAAATATATTTTGACATTACAAACAGACACTTCAATTTTATTTATTAGTGCAAATATAAACAATATTAATTCTATAACATCCGAATGTTATCATCGAAGTGAAAGTAACTAATTATTACAAATTGTTTCTAATAAAGCCAAGAATAATATAATCAAATACATATGAATGTATCTTACCCTATACCAAAAGTAGAATTTATAATTATTTTTTTCTGTCTGTTTAATACGAGTAATCTACAGAACGGATGGACCTATTTTGACGGGACTTTTTTTGGTAGATATCTGCAGTTACTCCGCGTAACTTAGATTTTATAGAACTTTTGATTTTCGAAAATACAGTTTCGCGTAAAAAAATTAGATCTCATAAAAAGTTGAATAAAATCCGATTCAATGCACAGTTTTACGGGCAAGTGTTTCAATTTATGAGAAATATTTTTACTTAATCTTAGTATTAATTTTTTTTACCATAATAATTAATGTTCCGTTAAAAAAAATTGAAACGCAGTGAAGAATATATGAATGCGGGCGCAGCCGCGTGCACTCAGCTAGTTAATAATATAATGTTCGCTTCGAACAGCGATATAACAGGAGAGCTGTTGATAAGCCATAGGCTACTAGAGAGCGTGTCATGTAATTCCGGCTTGGACGAGGAATGTTTTAGAAGCGGCTGGCACATCGTAACGACTTCCTGAAACATTCGATGCCACTTGCTTTCCTGTGATAAGTTAGACTTAACTGAACGTGTATGGTAGCCGATGTTATGTTATGTTATGTGTGCATTGGTAAAATTGATACTAATGGCATCTAGATACAGAGATCTCCAAATGCCGGATCGGAGCCTGCATCCGGGCCGGCAACTTGTTTTGTGGGCACACATTATTAGCTAGGAAACAAAAGAAAATCAATTGATAAACAGACGAGCAAGGATGTTATTACTTATTTTATTTTTAACAATTTATGTATAGATATTAAGTTATGTTAACGTAGTAAATGAAAGGTACATGTGAAATTCTAAGCATGGCAACCACAGTGTTGAGAAACGTGATGTTTTGCTTGTAACCAACATAAACCTCAAGCGAGGTACGATATGTGCTAGCGAATAATTAAATTGTGGGGTTGTAAGCCATGTAAAGGACTACTACGTCCTAAATATGTATACATGAATCGGATACGTATATTCCAAGGTATATTTACTAAATATAAACGTTAATGTTATTGATATGTTTTTTTATTAATTCCAACTCGATAAAATTAGGTACTGCACTTCATCTGAAGTTAAATCAAGTATGAGATGAGAATAAAGTCTTTAGGTAAGTTTTACTTGTCTGTCGCCCCAGTAAGACTGTGAAGGCATTTAGGCATGCCCCCTGCCAACATTAATCTGGGAGTAGATTCTCCCATATTAGAGATGAATTGGGGGTGTGAAGCGCCACGAAAACCCACGGTATCATCCGCAGCTTCGGAAGTATGACACAGGATTGAACAACATGCTCCGCATCGACCCGGAGGTAGGCCCAAAACCTGAGCCACTTCCTTTATTTTCCTTCTCGGCAGGAGCAGCCTGGTACCAGCTGCTACCCTTTGAGGACCAATCATGGGCAACCTGCCTCACTCTTCCACGTATTCTTGTCAGTCGACAAGTGTGTAGGAGAAGAAGGGACGGCGTAACGGTTGACTTAGGGGACGGGAGAACTCAGCAAAGCCACACCCTCCGGTTCCCATCCTCTCCGGTAGCGAGTATCCCGAGGAAGACAATGGAATCCTTCTTCCTCATCTTCTTCAAACAGTGGATTTTTGCCACCTCTTTCGTTCTTCGCGGCCTTCTGCCGCTTAAGCCTCTTTTTTCCCGCTTCTAAACCTTCGTATTCTAACCTAAGGCCTGGGTACGACCACCCTTTCAGACAACGCCGTCGTCTTGAAGGAAGGTCAGCAATACACAACCCCCATGTGATTCCGATCCTCCCTTCTTCCATCCACACATACAGCACACTTTGGTTGTTCCGCATTGCAGTCTACATCCACATCGGAATCACTGTAGCCAGCTATCTGTGGCTGCCGTGCAGTTCGGGCACGTGTGCGCCAGACGCATGCACCTGGAGCATCGTACCCATATACCCCTTAACAACTCTAATCCTGGAGATCTTACCGTTCTTATTAATATAATATAATAATATAATATCATAAACTTTATTGAACAAAGGTTACATGTACAGAAAATACTAATGTGGGTATCCACACTGGTTACAAACCGTATCGCAGATGTCATAGCACAATATAAAGGTACACTTAAATATCATTCAACATAAAGTTAGGATTGGGATAAGCAAATACATTTCCCCACTTTAAAAAAAGGTCTTATCGGAAAGCAACGCTTTTTAAGGTAAATTATGAGGGTATGAAGTCAAATTTTTAGAAGTGTAAGTTGATTAAGACCAATTTTACCCACCAGTCTACTAGAACTACAATGCCTGATCTCGGAAAGTTGCCGAAAGCCATAAATATGTCACTATGGTACGTTGTTCACTTTGTGTATGGAGGTCGCTACCAAGTCGACTACGAGAGCCCTGCCATTTTTTATTGAGCATAATTTAAGAACACATTGTAAAGATTTTCTATTCAATTATTGGGTTTTTTCTTTACTTTTTTCTAACTCTGATTAGAGAGTTAATTAACAGTGTGAACCTAATTAGAACAAACCAGCTGTAACGTCCTTAATAGGAATCAAACTACTTTTTTTTCATCACTCGCCCAGAAAGATACGGTAAAACTGTTAAGGACATTCCGGTCAACAGCATTAACTAGGTTTAAAAAAAATTACTTAGTTTTTTTTCAGTATACTGGAAATTACTTTATAAAACTTACGTACAAATATATACGTACTAGCTGTGTCTGCAACTACGCTCGCCTGGAATTAAGATAATTATACTCTACATACCGAGTATGTACAACAATCATACCAAATTACATCCAATTCGGTCCAATAGTTTCTGCTTGATTGGCGAACAGATTAATAATAAAAAACAGACAAAAATAAAAACCATCAAAATGTGTTCTGTTGTCGATTCTGAATCCCCTCATGGTATTTTCTTCTGAAATACCTTCAAAGTACAGATTTCGTCTTTCTAGACTTTTTTTAAAAGTATGGATTTGTTTAATTTATTACAAATTTGTTATAATTGGACTTTTTAACTTTAACTACTCAAAAAAATGTCTAAAATTCTAAAAATGAACATGAAGACTTCAGGTTGAGATCAAACATCAAAGCGAAGAGTTAAATTATTTCAATCCAAACGAAAAAAACAACCGTAAAGTAGACACGTAAATAAATGAAAGTGTAAATCAATGTGAAATTATTCACTTAGCAACAGATTCCAAACACGACGATTACAGCAGACAGCGCGTTTTAGAACGTCGCAAAATTAAGCATACCGAGCACAAAAGCTTTTAAAATAATTACGAAAACACAAAGATAAAACAGGAGAGCGACTCGCTTAAGCGACTACGTGTTTGTAACACACTAGTCTACCCTTCGCCCCGCGGGCGCGTTTAATTTTAAACTTCGTATGTGGGACTAATCTTGTTCGTGTCAACACGACCCCTGTCTCCTTTCGTTATCGTTTCAAGGTCATTTTGTAAAAAAAAAAAATTAACATCAAATTAAAACTATTTTGTAACACTAGGTATTAAATTCATAGTTAATATAACTAGTATTAAGGCCTCAGCAAAGTATGCAGAACAACAAATTTTCAAAATTTATTGATTACTTCTTTACTAATTCTTCTTTTGGATAAAGCATGGCGGAATTTGTTACAGTTGATTCAACTTTCGTGTTGGCTTTTTTGTGTCGAGATTTTCTCAAAATAAACCGTCTAAGTAATATTATTGATATGGTTTATTTAAAATATAATAATCATTATGTCTTTAGCCAACAGCGTTCTTTAGATTCAGTCCTATATTAATCTGAAAAATAATAATTCGACTACTAAAAATCAATTCGGCGTTGTTTAACAACTGCCTAAGGTTCTTTTTAACACAATGAATGCGTTTTTATCATTTATTTAGATTTTGAATCTAATAATATTATTTTATGCAGAACATAAAGTACGTACTTTATTTCACAGACGATATTATTCAATTTTCCTTGCGCTATTAAAGGTAAATTGAGTAACTAGCTGCGGGCCTGCGGCTGCGCCCGCGTTTCATATATTTTTCACTGCATAATATAATTTGTAATTTTTTTTAAACGGAACATTAATTATTTTCTAAAATGTTTTTTGCTATTAACATTAAACAAAGATATTTCTAGTAAATTCGAATACTTGTTAGTAAAACTGTTCATTGGATCGGATATTATTCACAATTTCATGAGTTTTAATTGTTTTTACGGGGAAACCTAATTATTTTCAAAAAGCAAAAGTACTCTAAGTTACGCGAAGAAATTTCAGCTATCTACCAAAAAAAGTCTCGTAAAAATCGGTCTAGCCGTTCCGGAGATTACCTTAAACAACCAGACAGACAGATAGACAAAATAAAATTAATATTGTATTTTAGTATAGGTTTATAAATTCATGTCTTTTTAGTAAAAAAAACATTTTTTTTTCACATTACAAACAGACACTTCAATTATCATTTATTAATGTAGATATGAATTCTATAACACCCGAGTTCTATCATCAAATTAAAAGTTTATTACGAATCGTTTCTAATAAAATTAAGAACAGTAAGTAGGTTTATGCTCTTTTAATTTGGTTGTTATTAAGAATATTACGCTCGTGTAAAGAATCGAGTATAAAAATCGTTTTTTTTTTAATTAATCAATTGTATTAAATGTAAGCATTTAAGAGTTATTTCAAAGTTATATTTGTTTTTAAGGTTTACTTAAATACCCTAAAAGGGTAGGATTTTTACATTCTGAATAAATGTTACAAATATCGTATATACGTATATATTGATACGTGTTATATCATTTATACTCTATACTAATAAATAAAAGTTTGTAGTGTCTGTTTGTAATGTCAAAAAAATATTTTTTTCAGTACATAGGTCTGAACAAAAATATACCTATAACAAAAATACAATTTGAAATTGTTTTGTCTGTTTGCAATGGGTAATCTCCGGAACGGCTGGACTGCTTTTGACGTGACTTTGTTTGTTAGATAGCTGACGTTACTCCGGGTAACTTAGGTTAATTTTAATTTTGGAACACATTTAGAGTTCCGCATAAACAAATAAAAATTCATGAAAATATAAAAATTGTAATAAAATTCGATTAAATGCAGTTTTACGGGCAAGTGGTATAAGTTATGAGAAATATTTTTACTTTCTCTTTGTACTAATTTTTTTTTAGGAAAATAATTAGAGCTCCTTATATTAAAAAAAACGCAGTGTAGAATATATAAAACGCGGGTGCAGCCACGGTAATGCAGCTAGTGTATATACGTAAAAAATTATTAATACCTCTACACATAATAATTGGCAATTATTTCTTTTATAGATGTAATTTAAATAGACTTTAGAAGTAAACCTGCAATTACTTAATGAATTAATCAATATTTCTTAAAACCATACAAGTAAATTGTAAAATAGAGCTGTTCGAACGTATGTTACTTCAAACTATTAAACCGACTTGATTTGTACCTATAAACAGTAATGATAATATTAAAAACAATAAAATACAGACTATTAAGCATATTTTGTATGAACGATATTGGGGACACCATAAATTGTAATTATAGTACATCTTTTTTGTTTTTTACAACTTTTTTTCATATATTATCTCTTAAACCCCTAATTGATATCTCCACGTCCGAATTCAGAATTGAGAACCTAATAGAAAAAGGCAGATACGTCGGGATCAAAAAATTTATTACGTTCTATATAAGCCTCAGGGGAAACTATTAGTTTCATTTCGACAAAAAGAAAATGGCGTCTTATCAGAGGATCGACGCAACGGCGCGGTGCGGCGGCGTGCCGATGGTAAGTCAGCAAAAATTCGTTCGACCGATAAACTTATGTCTATTAGGCTTTTGTGTAGTAAGTAGATATTATACGGAAAATTCGTCGTTAATTTCATAGCTTATATTGATTGCTGTGCTGTATAAATGATAAAGATGTGGTATTATTGAAGTGAAACTTGTTAAGCACGAAGTTAAGCGTCAGAATTAGCATCTCGGTTATGAATGTTAAAAGTAGTACGAGAGAAAGAGACAAAAACAATAAGCTCGCTTTACTTTTTGGCTGTGCAAATATTATTATATCTTCTCCTCTTTGCAATGCCATATTCATTCTTGAAGAAGCGTGTGCATTACTGTAGTTTAGAAATCGGGGATACATATTATGCATGTCTTTGTTGATCTTTTTTACTAATCATTTGTCAAAGAAGATTCACTTCTGACACATGTAATCTGTACACACTTTCTTTTTTTACGTAACAGAACTTCACAATAGCAGTTTTAATTTGAGCGATAATTAGTCAGTAGTAGTGCGTTGGAATTATGCGTCGGAATATATATTTTTTTAATATTCTAAAACTTGGTTATAAGGTTAAGCCCAGTTCAGTGCAGACACTATAGCAAAGAACTAACCGATTAGATAATTAATTTTAATTTCAGGTTTTCGTTCCATTCGACATTTCGCTATTTTTGGAGTTCAAAGTTCTCCGTAAAAATATAACATAAAAACATAAAGACGTGAGGATGATAGCTCAATGGTCAACGCGGAATCGAATCTTATAATGAGACTAAGGTTTCGATGACATAACATTAACTCATTCCATGACGATATATATTTTTTCTGTTTCCTTCTTTCAGCATGGATTCTTCTTCCTCGTCGAGTATTTATAATACAGGGTCGCGACTACATAAGGCGCTTCGGAATTAAGCCCAATATGCGAAGCCTTCAAGTTGAAAATGTGCAATAAAGCATCTAACCACAGCTTTAGATAAAGGAAAACAACAAAACAATTTGTTTGTAGATTATCCACTGTTTTGGTTTGCACTTGAAACTTGAGAATCACTTCTGTTTCTATGTTTAATATACTTATAATTAGATTATATGTGACAAGATATCTTTCATGACATCATTACTTGACAAGATCGTCTTCAAAGGCTTAACCAAAACTAAACTAAAAGATACGTACAAATAGTACAATTAGTTTGGTTGTATTTTCAATCCCATGACCAAATACCAGTCAATTTTCAGTATTCCTAAAAGACTTAAATGAGAAATCTCCTCGTAAACTTTAAAGTGATAAGTGTTTGCGAAGTTTGTATAGATCGATATGGTGTATACACTTTCAGTGAAAACAGTCGAAGTGATGTTTTAATTATACGCCCCAGTGCGCCGCACCGGGTACACATAACGCCCAGAATAATGTGTCTTTTATTTCTCCTTGTTTCGCATTAATTACGGGTATCACGTGAAGCTACATCTCGTGTAAGCTCCGCGGGCCTTCCTCCCTTTTCGTGTACAAAAATGTTCCCCCTCTTCCCTTATTCCCTTGTCACGTCACGATGCTACGCGACGTACGAGCGCGGCTCGAAAATATTGGAAATTATCGAAATTTCCTTTTACAAAGCTACAGTCCGAACACGAATAAGGTTTGCCATTTCTCTATTTCGATAATAGACTAGTTCTGTTATTCGTGTTCTATTTATTTCATAACAGATGGAAATTTGATGTCATCTATTTCGATTTTCGAACGATTCTCATGTTAGAATATATGAACTGTTTTCGAAAAATGTTGTATATACTCGAAAATGAAGCTCATCAATTACTATGAATAACGAAATTCGATTGATAAACGGCGAAGAGTTTATTGTACGTTAGCATACAATAAGTTCACGCTCTATTTCAAGGAAGTCTTAATTTCAAAAGGTGATTTCTTCAGGTGGATCACTTCGTGAACGATAGTGATGTCTGAAATTGTCTCTCTATGCTTTCACTAACAATAGTATAGTAACTAAGATTAGTATAGTTTTTGATTTAAAAATGTTAGGTATATAAATCTTGAATTTACAACAAAAGGAACCAGATCGAGTTTGTTGCCGGTTCTTCCCGACTGGGTTATTTTTTAAACCGGTGGTAGTGTTTTGACGTTCTTAGGGCCTAAAAATAAAGAATTGTTTGATGTTGGTTTTGACTTTGAATCTGCCTCGGTTTTGTATATAGAAATCGCTAATTTAAAAAGCTTTTTACAGGTGAAACAAAAATTAAAATCGGTTAAGTAGTTTTTAGTTTATCCATAACAAACAAAAAAAAAACAGTTTTATCTATTTATACAAATAGTATAGATTAGGTTTGTTAATGCAAAATATATTTATAGAAAACTAAAAAAAAAAAACTATCAAGACACCGTCGATCAGAGTGATAATCTTAATCGGTTGCATTATCAGGAGGCCGTCGATCACTGTTATCATCTCCATGGGCTGTCCCCACTTCACCTTGGTGGTTAATCTAACTTCTCTGCCGGGCTCTCAGCGCCAAAAGAAAATAGCCCCTCCGAAGTCCCACTTGCCACACCCGACAATCTGCTAGTCCCCAGCCGCCATAACCCATTGAAGTATACTACGTAATTGTGCTGACTGTATTAACCTTTTAAAAAAGATTTTGTAACATTGAACAATTCATATATTTGATTTAGTATAAAAATAAACAATAAATATGTTTTCTTTATCACAATTTGGTAGTTTAATACCTTAATATATTTTTCTATTATGACCGCGATCATTCGATTCAACACCGAATAATAAATATATTTAAAAAAATGTTACGAATTCAAAAAACTCTAATAATAATATCGTGTGAAGGAGAATCCATAATTAATCATTTCGACATATCATATTGAAAATAACATAAATCATTTGATCTGAATGTTTAAGATGGCTGGAACAATACAGCCAATAAAACAAAAACTTTGTTCGCAGAAGAGTAACATTAACTAACACCTTCCTCGTAATTTGCAATGAAAAGTAACTAACCGAGTTACGCGGTCGAGTCGTAAATCAGTACGATCTGAACAACAGGAACTTGTAACATTCCGTCGCCTAACAAAAGGCCCGTCCTCCTACAAAAGCTATTCACCGCGATGGAGCGGAGACACCGCGATGTTAACGTCGAAGCCGCGGCCGTCAGGGCTGCCATAAGTGGCGTATCATAAAACTAATTGGCTATTAGGAATATCGGTAACCTATCTCGTCGTAAAAGCAAGAACGAAAGTCACGTGTTATGCAGACAATGACGTTTGCGTGATTCGCAACCACGACCTATTTTAGGTCAGGGTTGTCAATAAATAGTGAAGTGAGTCCGCAGAATTAAATATTGTCCTCAAGTTTGAAAACCTATCGCCAAGCATCAATAGTTGTGAATAGGGCTTGCCAGCGGTCCCTTGGCACAGGACGCAGAAATGACCAGAGCAGGACCAAGTTTTAGGTCATGGCTGGTTGTTTATTGTATCTATTTTATGAGTGTACTTTTAGCAGCACTCACTGTTAATGCTTATTCAAAACTCTAACAAGTACATACCAATATTAAAACGAATAATTCGATTTTGGATCATATATTTGTATATAATAGACACTGTCTAATTTATTGCCAGAGCTGTGTCTGATTATAAGATTTTAAGCAAGTTAATATAAAAGTTGGAACTTGGCGCATAAAAAGCTAGTTACAGCACTGGTTCCGACAGCATTATTTGAGAACCATTACCTATTTTTGCCATTGTGAATAACTTCGTCACTCAATCGTCAGGCGAGGTTGTTTTCGAAACGCTGAATTTGTACAATATGAAATAAATATGGTAGATACATAAAATCTTGTGGGGAATCGGCACCTATATCAATTATTAAATAACATTTAATGAAGAGTAAATAAACTGTTCTTAGAAGAACGATCAACAAATACATACACTGTTCATATCTACGAGGGTATCAACGTCTCCATTACTATTGGATCCATAATTTGCTTATTTTGAATTACATAGGGATGGAGAGGGTTTCTGAAAGCTTATTACGTAAGCAGTATTTACTCAATAATGTTATTTAAAAAAAAAAAACTATTTCAATTCTTACGGAATTATGTAAGAGATTTGTTTAAAATTCTGATAAGAGGAAATACAAAATCTGTAAAATCTTGCTTAAGTAATACTTGGTTGGCCCCTAGTAAATAGACTTAAGTCGAATATTTATTCTGTGTAACAATTATTATCGGATTTAATTATCTGTAAACACTTTATAATTATATAATAAAAACTTCTCTATAAACAAACGCCGTAAACACTAACACAACGGTACTATTTAACGTGCATAAGTCCCGCAAAAGATAAAACTTGGCAACCCTGCGGGAAGTAAATCGAGCGTAGATCGTATCGAGCAACGCTCCGTGCCGGTCGGTGGGTCATTAAAATGAAATTTGCCTACCATATTAGCCGTAGCATCGGGGCTAAATTGTGTCTGCTATATTATTAACCCGAATATTTCTACTGACAAATCTGACGACGACGATCGTCTTTATAATTTTTTTTATAATCACTAGAGCGATAACATATTTATGAAGTGACGATAGCACAGTTGATAATGCGGTCGGATTTCGCGCCAATCTACTACCTTCGAGCCCACCTATCGAACTCTAAAAATCAGCCTGAACTTTCGGTAAAGGAATACCTCCTGAGGAAACCATAAAGCATAAACCATAAAGTAGGGCATTTTCTAATAATGCCTCCTGGGTAACTACCACCCTCAAGTTGGAAAAACTGTCACCAAATATCAATAGGTATGCTGCGGCAGCATCACTTGAGAATCTTTACCTCTAGGCTTGGTGTGTTTACCATCTTGGACCACATCGTCACTTAACATCAGATGAGAATGTGGTCAAAGCACTAATCCTATACTTAAAAAAAAAAAACAGATTTAATTTTAAAGAGCGGTTATAATGGATGAAACACTAATGCGAGATTATAGATAGGTAAATACTTTAAAATCATGTATTTCTCTTGAAACTCAACATTATTAATTATATCAGAAAGCCACAGAGTACTTATTTTAAATGCTGATAATAATATCTTATAGAGACAAAGGAAATATCAAATATTTATTATTTGGGTGAGGACAAAGATAGGCTCAGGTCTACAGGGACAGAACAAAGCAGACACGCATAAAGCTCTTATCTAAGCCCCTAATGATATAATTAATCTTGTTTATCGTGGTCACAGTGAAATAATCTTCGCTATGAACACAACGTTACAGTAGAATGATGAGCATGCCATAGTTTCATTAATTCCGTGCGTAAATTGTAATTAAGTTAAAAGTGTGTCTACACTGCTCGCGAAGTTGAAGGAAGTTAAGTACGATAGTGTGGCAGCTAATCAGGGGGCCTTACTTCCCTCTTCTCTTGTCTTCATGTCGAAAGACAGGAATGCAGAAAGGAGAGGGATGGGGGCTCCTTGGTTAGCGGTTGGAGAAGGGAGGGTACCTACACTACACCCGGATTAGATATAGCAATGGGAAGGCGTAAAGACATTTCCCATATAAAAAAAGTACGATAGCGCACCTATAACCCAATTCCTTATTGCCTTAATATAAAACAAAACACTTACAAAACACTCACTGCGCACACATAAAATCATGCATCGAATATACTATAACAACCACACTGTCGTGAACACGAAACACGCACAATAAGTTGCCCATACAAGCCAGGAGAAAAATATCGGAATTGAAATTACACATCCATGCACATTTTACTTTGATTATCACCTACACAATGAAAGCATTAGTGTACCTATTATGTAAACGTAGATCAAATTTAGGCTGATAATATGCAAATTAATTGCCAGACATGTCACTTTTTATATTGATTATCGTGCTATACCGAAAATGATGCATTTACTTCCTATTTTAGAATGGTCGATTATGATCATGTGTCAATTTCCTAGTCGAAAAAGTTAGGACTTTGTATTAAAGTATAAAGGTAAAATAAATCAATCAGTATTATTTTATGAATCATGTAGCTAATCTTTATTTTTCGTTTCGCGTAAGTCGCCATCTCGCCACACCCTGTTAAAATTAAATAGTTAAAATTCACGATCACGAAAGTTAACCAATTTTAAAATTTATTAGGTTGTCATTGGTTGTTATAATTATGAGAACAAATATCACAAGCGAAAAGAATTTGACATTTCGTATTTAACGTGCTAAATATTTTTTATCTTTAATCTCCAAACAACTTACCATACTCGATATGCGCTGTTTATGTAACTTCAGTGAAGTCAAGTATGGTGAAGGTTTAACACTAACTACAACTGGATATCTTCGCTCAGTAGTACAAGCATCCATCATTCATTACTGTACTAATTTTCAAGAGGAAGAAGTATTACGACCAGGAAATTTTTTTGTGCTTCGGCTTTACCAACGATTTATTCCACGCCACGCCACTAGTAGAGGCTTCGATTTGTGCAACTTCGCTTCGCCTCGGAAGACTTTCGATCGATGTTAGTTTTTGCGCCCAACTTAAAGGACTCTTAGTTTTGTGAGGTTCTACACGAAGCGTCTTTCTACTACTACTCACTTCGGTTCGGGTCGAGATGTATGAAATACGCACGTAGTAGTTATAAGACGCAAGAGTGTATATTGTAATAGCATCTGCCAATTGAATAAGTTCGTGGCGAGGTTGCACTTGCACATACTTCGGACTTCGGTCAAATTCGAAAAGTACTTCATCGATGCAACTTATAATAAATAATAATATATAATAAAAATTAAAATATGTTTTTTGCAATATAATTGACACTACGGTTGATGAGGGAAACATGTTGATAAGATTTCAAAAAATAAGTAATATTTACCAGAAGATAATAGATTTAGTGATTGCCAAGGGAGAGTATAAATAAATAAGTAATGATAGGTCTGACATCGACTGATTTCAATCTGTGAAATTAAGGCGAGAAGCTGTAGTGTTTTTTTTTTGTGTCGTAGCTTTTCAAAAGAACATCAAAGAAGTTACATAGTATTCTGGTTTTGGTGTTTTTTTTAAATATTACAAACTACACAATATAATATAATCTAAAAAAAATATTAAACAAGATTTAGCAAACGCTAACGAAATTTAAAGGTACAAAAAGCAAACAAATATAATACTGTTCTTTGTAACAACAATAAAAAAAAATCATCAACAAACTAATACAATCTAATACAAAAATCCCAATAATATGTATTTAGTTTAGATTCTTCCTCTTTATAATTTCTGTATTAATCTGAAAATTACACTCAGTAGTTTTGAGCTATGAATATAATACATTATAAAAATAGTTCGATCAATCTTGATGGCAGTAACTGTTTAAAAATGTTCCTTTTATCATTATTGCAAATGTCTGCTACGGAATGTTTATTTACTGTGTCAGTGTTTGCATGAACAGAGCTTCCTAGCGACAGAGAAATACCTCGAGTAGATCTCACTAACTAAACACAAGCGGTAATTGGATCAACACTTTGGACAACCATGAAGTACAACTTAGCGCATTGAGTCACTGGATATAGAACAATATCACGTAATTGAAATAGCGTGCCCATTGTGGTACGGTATTTTGCTAACCGCCGGTTACAATATACGACCTCAATCTGTTTTCCGAAATTTCAATTCTTTTTTATCTTAAAGTGCAGTTATCAGCCAGAAAATCGATACCAATATTTTTGGTTTAATCTCGATCTTAACTTTTAAGATTCGATGTTTAAACCTGTCATCTAATAATATTATAAAAGGAAAAGATTTGTAATTTGGTATGGAGATAGGTTGGAATCCAGGGAGTGACATAGAATAGTTTTTGTTCCGAAAATTTCACTGAAACGGGAATTACACGGGTAAAACCGCGGAGAGCAGCTAAAAGAGCAGTAAATATAATATCATAAAATAATAATTTTAAAGGTAAATCGTTTATCGTGGTATAGGGATGTTATGAGAAGAGAGGACTTGGATAAAATTGTAATGAATATGAATGTGGACGGATGGAAAATTAGAGGATGGCCAAAGAAACTGTGGATGGAGTGTGTAAGAAATGATATGAAAGAAAAAGGTACTCCTTTTAAGAGGTGACGGCTGATAGGGACATATGGAAAAAGATAACGTAAACACCTAAATAGTGCATAAATAGTTCACGGTGTTCTTGAAGGTACAGTTATTTTGATTTCTGATATAATAAAGAAATAATCTTCAATACTACTTATATAATTAATACAGATATATCACCAGGAAATTTCATGTTATAAATATGAAGTAGCGATGTAGTGTACGTCAGTATAATAACAAGAATATGGCTTTGATATTTAATGTTTTCCTAGTAAAGTAGATGGTACATAATGTATATTTTCTCGGAAACTGGCGTTTTTGAAAAAAAAACGTACCGGCGTATTTTAAAAGTAGAACCTTCTCGATTATGTTTTGTTTTCATAAAAATAACAGTTAATTATCTTTTGCCCGATTTCATGTGTTTTTCCGTTCGTCGCTTGGTAGTTTTGATATTTTTCTCCTAACTCTTGTAAAGACAATTAAAAAAAATGAAAAATAACACTTGAGTATAGCACTTATTTCGCGTTATGGAGCTACACCACCTGACGGCTTATGAAATGCAGAGAGCTGTAGGAAAGCCATTTTAGTGCCAATAAAAGTGTGATATGTCGTCTTGGGCAGCGTTACGTTAATATCCAGCGAGTGTCACATACGAGTATAGTCATTTTTTTTACATGGTATAGACTCAGTGCATTGACCACAATCTCACCTGATGTTAAGTGACGATGTAATCCAGAATGGCAAACACAATAAGCCTAGAGTTACTGGTTCTCAAGTGAAGTTGCCGGAACACACCTAATGGTATTTGGCGACAGGTTTTCAAAATTGAGGGTGGTAGCTACTCAGGCGGGTATTATTTGAAAATGCTCTACCCCCATGCTATGGTTTCTTCACGATGTTTTCCTTCAAAGAAAGCTCAGGCTGATTTTAGAGCTGGAGAGGAGGGCTCGAACCCGCGTCCATTGACGCGAAATCCGGCCGCACAATCCACTGCGCCATCATAGCATTGTACCGAATACGATTAAAAAAATACACAAAGACATATTAACACAACCTATGCTCCTTTAAAACGTATATATTTTTTTATTTACTCCGTAAATGTTATTCAAAGACATTAAGATCTCCTAAAACCTAAAAAAAATTGTCTAGTTAGTTCGTCTTAAATTAATAACAAATTTGAGTCGGAAGTATATTTACATATTTTACTAAACAAAGAATTTCAAGTAGAAATTAATACAAGTGTTACGTAATACAATTGATTTAAACTTTGTTTTCTGAAAGATTTTGGATACTTTATAAAATACACTTTACTACAAGAATTGCTTACAAGGTTTCGGTCAAGGTCTAAACCTAGCTGAAAACGTAATTTATGTGACTTTTAGTTGCTAAGAATTTTTTGTTACAACAAACCTTTACCTTTTTGATTGAATCTTCTAACATATCGAGTGTAAGGAACGTTAGTGGAATAACGAAATCGTGTAACTTGTTTGTTAATTTTCACTTTGTCCTTTACCTTGTCGATCCAGGTTGAAGGTTGAAAGTCAACCTAGGTCGTATAAAGATATTCTACCTGGATATTCAAGATAAGCTAAATTTTTAATGCCATCAAACGAAAACGAATACAAGTCTCCATTTTTTTATGTTGATTCTAAAATTAAACATAGTCTACTTCACTTCGGGGTAAAGACTGCACTAACCATAGATGCTATCAGTTTATACCAATTTACGCTACCCATATCCAGTGTTTTTTTTACACGGAATAGGCTTCAGTGCTTTGACCACAATCTCACCTGATGTTAAGTGTGTTAAAGAGAATTCGGTATATATTAATAGATTAATTGACAATGTAAATTATATGACAACTCTTGTTTTTAGAATACTTATAAAAACATTCAAATATAAGAATGTAATATTGTATAATAGCCAGCCGTAAATTGAAATATAAACAAAGGTTTTAACAAAGTGACGATGTGGTCCAGAATGGTAAACACACTAAGCCTGGAGGTACTGGTTTTCAAGTGATGCTGCCGGAACACACTTATTGATATTTGGCGAGAAGTTTTCAAACTTGAGGGATAGCTACCCAGGCGGGCATCATTAGAAAATGCCTTACCACCATGCTATGGTTTCCTCATGATGTTTTCCTTCACTAAAAGCTGAGGCCGATTTTAGAGTCAGATAGATGGGGTTCGAACCCGCGTCGATTGACGCGGAATCCGGCCGCACTATCCACTGCGTCATCATCGCTTCAAATCGCGTTTTGAACATTTCCGTCGAAGGTGAGACTTCACTGTCTAATCGATCATTTGTGTAATAGTTTGTGTTCTGAAGAATTGCAGACTGAAATGCAGACCGCTTCTTTTTTATCGTTGGCGAGTTCATCTCAATATATTGGAACTTAAATGGTCACCAACAGTCCTATTCTACAGAAGGTTCCACTTGCGAACGGTCCGAATGTATAGTAAGTAAGCTGCAGGACAATAAAGTATGAGGTTTTTTTTTAAGAGAAGTGTGAGCTTTTAGTACCTTGGTGTTGCAAGCATATGCTGAGTGCGGTTCAAGCGAATTGTAAGCCTGTTTACCATCTGTGTGATGAAAAAAAATCTTCAATCATTAATAATTTAATATTAGATATAGGTATGTATGTATATACCACACAGTGATTGTTATCACCATCACACCATCACAATATCACATGGTGATATATAAGAACTCTGAAGGATTACGTGATTGTACCTTTTCAGAAATAAAAAAGAAACGAAACGAGAAACAAATTTAGTGTAATGGATTTACCAACAGTAATAGAACATTCGCAATAAGCAGACACTGTTCTGAAGTAATATCATTACCGTAATCGAAACAGGAAAATATTCTTAGTATTTTTTAAGCTTAGTCTATACCTCTTAGTTTCTTTATAAAATTTTTAAAGAAGGTACTGTTTAAATAATTAAATCTTATAAATGATTTTATGACATTTCATATCCGAAAAATGGTTTAAATAAGATCTCTTGCTGGTTGGCGATTTGACCCCCTGAGCACTAACCTGGCGTTTACGCCAGCTTTCCATTGTTTCCCTATTGTCTAATTTTTATGGGTAATCGACATATTAAGAGAAATTATATAATGTAAAATATTTAGCAAAACGCAGTGATCTTAACATAACATAACATAAACTAAGCTCACGCCTGTTACCCCCGAAGGGTTAGGCAGAGGTGAAATAGCGAACTATACCACCTACATTTCGCCGAGCTTAGTTCTAGTCCCAGATGTGACAAAAGGCGAGCCTGTCGCCATATCGGGCACAAATTCCAGACTTCGGGACGATACTGAGTAGGAAAAACCAATTTCACTTGAGCCGCTCCGGGGATCGACCCGAGACCTCAGAACGACAGTCGTACCGTAATACAAATGCGCCATAGAGGCAGGCCTTCTAAACTATATTCAATATGGCAGTGATCCTAAACTATATTCAATATATAATATGGGACCTCGCGAATCTCTAAAGAACAAGTTTCAAGAATATGATATCTTAACTTTGCCCTCCCAATACATCTTCGATAACTTAATGCATATTCGTAAAAATTTAGACAAGCTAGATCTAGTGAATGATCGTCATAATTTTAATATTAGAAGTAAAGACAAGTTGGCCGTCCCACGCTTTAGGTTAAGTAAGTGTAATGAAAGCTTTATAGGTAATAGTATTCGGTTTTACAATAAGATCCCAAGTAACATTACCGATTTACCTGACAATAAGTGCAAGTATTATGTCAAGCAAGTTTTAATCTCAAAAGGTTATTACAGGGTGGATCATTACGTGAACGATAGTGATGTCTGGAATTAACCCACATCTCTGTGCTTCCACTAACATTATTAAAACTACAATTTGTATAGTTTTTTATATGACAAAAAAAATGATATATATTATATTTATGAAAAAAAAGAACCAGATCGAGTTTCTTGCCGGCTCTTCTCGACTGGGTTGTTTTCCGAACCGGTGGTAGTGTTTTAGACGTTCATAAGCGCCTTCTTAGGGCCTAAATTGAATAAATAAATTTTGATTTGATTTGATTTGATTTCAATAGTAAGAAAAAAATACGGCTAACGGTTTAGTTTGATGCAGAATAGAATAGCCTCAAATTCACAGTATTAACAAAAGTCGAAATGGATATAAAAAAAACATTAGTGAACACGATACCTTACTTGCCTATCCAATCAGAAGAATTGTATCAGATATATGATATTTTTCCTCAACGCGAGCACTGATTTGTGTAACCGAATCTGACCGTTTCGTGATCGATATACGAATTTGT
Organism: Samia ricini; assembly: GCA_014132275.2. Classification (NCBI taxonomy): domain Eukaryota; kingdom Metazoa; phylum Arthropoda; class Insecta; order Lepidoptera; family Saturniidae; genus Samia; species Samia ricini. The sequence goes on from AP028162.1 coordinate 5,221,055, forward strand.
ATGATATCCAGTCATCTTTTCGATATATAGGTGGTATATTTATTTTATATTTCCATCTCTCATTTATATACTTTACAACGACGCTTTGAAATAGTATTATGTCATTCAAGTACTGCTGTGGAGTGGTTTTTTTTTAAATATTAACAAAGAACTTGTTTGGGCCGATTACTGCTGAATTCCTTTTTTCTTACCAATATCGGGGAAGGTAATTTTCTCATTGAAACGCGCGCGCTTTTTGTATGCTCAGCAGCCAATTAAATGCAAATGGACTTCGACCAATCGCCTCATTGGACCAAGAAATAACTTACAGCGCGTTATGCGTTTCCATTGCTCATTTTTTAATAACGTCCGTTTTGTGTGTAATCTTACTATTCGCAATATAATATATACTGTTTCGATAACCGCCGCGCGAACGCGTGAATAGATTGTGTGCATGTGGACATTGTGGACGTTGTTTTCAAACTTTAGTGAAAGAAATATATGAGTATCGGTAGACGGTGCTGCGCTGGATACATGACATGAGGCTTCGAGGTCTGGGACCAAAATCAAAAGATAAGTAGAGTATTATTGTTCTCTGGTATTAGTGAGAGAGGATTCAGCGGTGTAAGCCCAGGTTACCACCGGTTGTTTACTGCCTAGCCCACTATGCCATAAGGAACCCCGTTCCCACAACGTAGCAGAGGTCGAATAATTTATATTTAGTGGTCACTACTACACCTTTTAGGATTTACATATTTTTTATACTTTATATGTTACATTTTTATATGCTATATTTTTTATAACCGAAAAAAGAAAACCTCATCAAAAAAAAAGTACAACCATGTCTCAAGTTGCGGTCAGAGCTGGTTACCTCAATGGAGAGGTTCTTAAAAGGGCTGTGCTCGTTGGGGGTCATGGACGAATGCGATAGGGTAACCACCATCTCTGGCAATAAGCGCTGAGGGAGCACGTTGTAATTTGTAGTGAGTGCATTCTTACATAAGTCGTCAACTGTATTCAGGGCCGGACGATATCCGTGAGCGGTTTTCTCTAAAGGAAAAAGAAGCCTCACCATCCCATGATAATCCCTATCATCCTATTAACATCTTTATTTATTTTATTGAAACTAACGACCTGATGCAATATCAATTCAATATAACTAATATCTCAATGTGTTCCTATCTATCCTGTACCAACAGAAATCCGAAATTTCAGTCCTAATTTGGTAGTTGCTCACTAACGGCCGGTTTCAATATCGAACAATAACTTTTAGATTGTCATCAAATCAAAAATAAATCGTTTTTTCTAACTGATCATTTACACTGGATCGGCACTTTAGAAAACAAACAGATTGAGATCGCATATTGAAACCGGTCGTAAGTGCTCAAAGCGGTCACCACAAACCTCGAGTGAAATTGTCAATGTCCTTCAGATCAACACCTTAAATCAGTTTGGTAAAAAGGTTAATTTAAATATAAGAGTAAATTATACTAACGCATTGTTATATAATGAGCATAAAAATAGTTTTAAAATTTAAATGATAATTTAAAAAAAAAAAGGTAGTCATGAGGACTACCAGTAGAAGTGAAAACTCAAAAGTATGGAATAATTGTTATAGAATTTTTAAATCCACGATTAAATACTATCACATAACTAGAAATCTGTTTACCACGCTAGTAAGTTAACTTTCAAGCCTCAATGAAATATTAGAAAAATAAATAACATCAAAAATTTCAACGCAAATATTGATACCAATATTCGAAAATAAATGGTTATTATATATTATTTTTCATTTTGAAAAACAACATTCAACATTCATTTTGAATATTCAGGTAACATGATTTATATGCTTAATTTAATAATTGTATCGGAAGAAAGATTACATGTTCATAAAAAATAAAATAATTTTCAATAATAATAATTATATTCATTTTAGTATTTTGATTTATTACAATCTATTTGTGTAATTAAATAAGACTTAGAAATAAATTTGTGTGAAGATCAAAAAGAATAACAATTTTTTTGGTGATATTTTGCATGCAAAGCCTTGTACTTTAAAATGAATTACCATAGTCCACGTTAGAATTGCCAATAAACAAATAAAACCTTAAAATGGATCAGGCTTGTCAAAACTGTGTATTGCCAATGAAATCACATACCTAAATTAACGCAGAATGAATTTCACATTTTCTCATAAATATATGTAATAACACATTACAATCATGTACGTATGTATATGACGTATGGACAGAGTTATGCGTACTAGAACCAACCCATAATTCGAGCGAGAACATTTGGAGTTTCACGCTTAATTAATTATTATATTGCCGTAAATACTACATATAAGTTGGTTGACTTACTACCGTTTGTTACAAAAAGTCAATTATTTCAAAACTAGCAACATATTTTGGGTTGGTTCTAGTTTGCATAATTATGTCCATATCATGGTAACGCCATATTAAAAAAGCAAAGCTACAAAACGTATCGATAGAGGTTTTTATTTACCTGACCTTACATTAATCGTTTACGTTTTTTGACAATTTTAATAAACAATAATTTGTTACTTTTGAAATTTAATTAATTATTCATGTTTATATTTCTTAATTGTCGTTCTTATAAAAAAAAATAGGTACCGTTTTATCAAACCAAAAGAAATACTGTCTAAGCATTTAAAATCGGGGAATCCTTGAAATAGACATTTTATAGTAAAAATTAACTTGATGCAATTTACGTAACAAGTAATGATTAAAATATTGCCTGATATTTTTAGTAAAAAAGGAATATTTCTTACACAAACAAAACAAAAAACAAACAAATTTATATACCACATAGACATTCTAATAAAAGGCTTCAAATAAAAATCTACCATTATTTTAACCATGGTCAAATTAAGCAGGCAAAGCTTTTTTCAAATTACATAAAATGGCTGATCTCTCTTCATCCGTCTGATCCCCAAACGAATGAATATAAAGTGAGACTGGTTCCATTTTTGGCCCACAGTCGATATTCAAAGGTCATTAGTAATCCACTCTTGAAGCAAAATAATGTAAAAAACAGATAGTCCATTTCGTATTAATGTCACATATACCACAATAATAATAGCAAAAATAATACAATTCAAAATGTCATGTGATCTGATAAGCCAATAGGTAACAAAACAAAAACATTGCGTACTACAAAATATAGATCAAAGAACCAATAATCAATGGAAGCCTTGAAACTGACAAATTCCGAAGAAGAATGAAAGTTCCGGCAATCTTATGTTGGTCGTTGACAGCTAAAAGAGCTCACGATTTTTTAACAATACTAGCTGGTGCCACGACTCCCCCCCCCCCCCCCCCGTGTTATATATATTCTTCAATGCGTACTTAAAAAAACAAATGAATGAAAAGAGTATTTTGTTTTTATCAGCGCGGAATAATCATACATAAGAGTACATAAGAGAAAATCGAAAAATACAATGAGAAAGGGTCGATGGAATAAAAAAAAAACTATAACCATCTACGAAAAATTCGGCGTTGAATGGTAGTAGTCCCATCCTGATATGTTCAGTAGTTTTGAGGTGATGGTGCGTCAAATAAACTTCATTTTTCTTTTATATACATAGAAGATAGATGATAGAAACAGATGCAATAATTAGTTTTAGATGTTTTTTCCGATATTGTGACAAACTGTACCTGTGTAACCTTTGCCTGCCTTTGTCTTTAATCGTACATGGAGTGAACTATCTGAACTCATTGATTCATACTCGCAACATAATCAAATATTTAGTTATGATAATTACCCGAACTGATACATTTTTCCCTAATATTAATTCAGAATTAAGTTGTTGTTTTTACTATAATACCTCTTTATATTACTTTGCAAGAAATAATATATTTTGTTAATCAAAGTATTTAAATGCAATATAAAATGCTTAATAGCATTTACTTGAGTCTAGATTGATCGATAATACCTTCACAGGATTTGGTTTATAGAATTCTATTGGTTTGGCTTTGGTTAAAGTTAAGTTCAGAAACCACAGACTATAGAATAAACTATTGTTTAATTAATGTTAAATTTGATATTACAATTTAAAACTATAATTTTTTTTTCTGTAATCATCTTTGCCGAGTTAATTGTATAAAATAACTTTAAAATAAATGAACAAAAAGAGGAATACAAAATTAATAAAAGTAGTAAAAAGAAATCAAAATAAATCAATAGTCAATAAAATATGGTACCTACTGCTAACTTAATTTTTTATTTACAAAATCTTTTATATATCTATGTATGTATGATAAAAATTATTATGAATGTTACCTCTGCATGAGAAAAAATTATTATTAATTTAATTTATATTTAATACATACTTATCTTAAGAGTACATTTGGTAGGCTACAACACATTATATAAAAGTACCAATACACGGGTACCTATGTTATTATTAAAAATGCTATTCAGATTATATTTACAAAATCGAGAGATATTTAAAATCTATACGTACGTAATACATATACAGAAACGTTACCTTTTAATCTTACTAATACATATAACCTGGAAGCACACAGAATATAGATAGATATACATACATATTATAATTATTATTTTAAAAAACATTCTAATGTTATAAATATTATTAAATTTTATAATCTATTGCCGATGAGTAATGAGGCTGTCTACATCTGCATTTAATTTATTTTCACATTTTTAACATCAAGATAATTGTAATATACGAGAAATTAAGAAAAATATAAATATCATCAATAATTTAATAATGTTTTTAATATTAAAATAGAAATCATAATAAAAGAAATATAATTTAAAGAGTATCAACTAGAGTTATGTTATGATTAATAAGTATTTTTTAAATTATCATTGGGTCGTAAATAATTTATTTCTCATATCAAGAGAAATATCTCTGAAAAATAAATACTTTTTAATGTAAAATCATTTAGTTTATTCTTAAAATCGTTTGAAATTGTTTTGACGACTTTATTTGCATTTCATTTGGAACTGGTTGGAAATAAGTTGACTTTTTAAAAGTATATTTTAATTAAAATTCGATACTCTAATCGGATTTCAGTTCTTATTAATTTATTGTGTCAGTAATAAGGTTGATTTATTTTAATTTACTTTTAAGAATATATATCAGTTAATAATAAAGTTTTAGGAACAGTTATGTACGTTGTTTTTTCTGGTTTAGTACAATCTCGGTATTATTTTAGAGGAAATTGTTTTTTTCATATTAAAAATAAATTAGTTTCGGAACTTATCTTCTGAATGAAGACGAAATTTTCATGAAAATAGACACAAATTTCAAGTTTCATATATTTAGTAATATTTTCAAGTTTTTTTTTATTTTAAAGTAAATATGAAATTTTTTTATTAATTAACTATACAAAGAATTTGAATTATAAATAAATTTATTTAAAATAATGCTGTTTCTGTAACTGGGTCCATAAATATGAATATGTAAATATAAAAAAAATGTGTGGTTTGATGTTATGTCACAGAAACTTATACCTACTTATAAAACATATTAAAGGAAAAATCGTTCAAAAAATAGAACGCCGCGATACACAATAGCTTACGATTTTATCGTCCACTCCACTATCAGCGTCGGGGCATTAAAATGAAATTTGTGCTCGTTCCAAAAGGAAATAACCCTTGCAATATCGAGATTCACTACTTACAATGTAATTTTGATAGCGCGCATTCTTTTGCTTTATACGATTTCTTTTAGCTAAACAATTATTGTCACTCGACGTGAAACTTCGTTACTAAAACCATGATGTGATGAGGTCTGGTCCTCGCTTTGATGGTTTTATATTTTATTCGGGATATGTTTTGGAATCTAACACTATAAACCAACACTATACACATATGTTACACGGTTAATCCTATGTAAATTTAATTCACGTTATCGGCGTGCATGAACCTTCGTAGCATTTCAGGCCTGGTTCGCATGTCCCACTGAATCCTCCGCAGTTCTCTCCTAAAGTCCTTGCGCATATTTTGCAGCATCTGTAACAAAAACGCTTAGGTTATATTTACGATAATGATTGTCTTCCAAAAAAGTTTTAGGATCGAGTTAGTTCAGATCATGTTTACAATTAATTCTTATATATCTATATGCGAGTTGGAACTATCCAATAAGTTACTAAACCAGTTTGTAAGAGATAAGGATTTTGAGATTCCATTATTATTTAAAAATTCTGCAGTCCATCCTTACTATAAATAATGGTTCGATCGGTAATATGTGCGTTCAAACTCAGGGTGAATATAGAATATTTTTAATTAATTACATTATAATATGAATTATCATAACAAGTATAGTTTAACCTTAACCTTAGTTTAACCTTAAGAAGTAATCGTTTCTTTTTAATCTTTATTCTTTATCTATCTTTAACTTCGGGATTATTTTATGCTTTCCTCTGGGTGTGGACACTGTTGTTAATACGAACCATATTGTCATAACTGTCAGCGAGTTCATTTTGTTTTAATTTGAAACGTCAGTCAAGAGAAAAAACTCCTCAAGTTAGAGAACACGTATTCCGTGCCAAAGAATATAAGGTTCACATTATACAATGATTATTTATTTATAGATACACAAAAAAACAAACGTACGGGAAACACGTCAAAGAAAAGTCGGTACCTACTTAATGTGAAAATTTTGCAAAGTAGTATTTTATTTGTTTAGGTTTAGCAATTTCGATCAAATTACTTCCACGATAGAAGTTACGTAATTGCATTAGCTGTTCGAACGACAACCTTATTTTGAAGTTCACAGGCAAAGTCTAAGTAAGTGGATCAGATGCTCGGTGCAGATTGGAAAAACTTTTCCATGTAAAAGCCGCTAGTAATTAACTAACTATATACAATTATCAATCACATTACCACAGCTCCACTAAATTTATTTCAAATTTCTTATTCTATAACTTCTGTGTTATCTTTTAGTAAGGTTCTATTTTATGAAAACCATACGTTTTATAATTACACCTTCTATGCATTCAACCGAAAAACGTCCACAGCTGGGCATAGGTCTCCCCTAAAGATTTCGTCCGGTCTTGCGACAACCGCATCTATTGGATTTCTGAAACCTTCACTAAGTCTTCGGTTCACATTTTGGGAGGCCTACTTACGCTGCGTCTTACGGTACGCGGCAACCGTTCGAGAACCCTTTGGCTCCATCGGGCAATGGTTCTATGAACAATGTGCTCGGCCCATTGCCAATTTGGCAATTCTTCGGGCAATGTTTTATAATTCTTTAATGGAATTAGTTTTATGAATTATAAATTAATAAAAGTAATATACTTCATTTACGAAAGTCCTTTTTTTTCTAATTTAGTTAATGCTGTTGCCCTGAAGGGTCTTTACAGCTGAAGGCACTCGTCGCAATAAGGTAACTAGCACACGGGTACCAAAGTGGTACGAACTTCGGCTTGGTTGTTACCTGTGTGTAAAAATTTCCACGGAATTTTGATCCTAGCGATTGCGATATCTGTTATCATAGACGTTACTTTTACTGGAAACCACAGATAAAAAGTTATATGTATGCGAATAAAATACTATTTTTGTTATAGCTTATATTTATACATATATTCATTTTACTAATATTAATTTTATATGTATTCCTCGAGAATTAAATCTTAGGTAAAGATGTTCCGAAGTAGCATGAGCTACCAACCAAGAAAGAAGAATTAGTGCCCTCCTTTGTAGATTTGATTCTCCTAATATACACACTCCTGAGCACGATCAGCTATATTAAAAGACTAGCTGAAATCCAGCGGCTGCGTTCGCGTTTCGAACTCTTTACTGCGTTGTAGTTTTTTTTTTAAATACGGAACCCTAATTATTTTTCTAAAAGTTTTGTATTGCTAAGATAAAGTAAAAATATTTATCATACATTCAAGCACTAGCCTGTAAAACAGTGAATTGAATCGAATTTGCTTCAAATTTTTTTTTTGCGGAACTCTAATTATTTAAAAAACAAGTAATAAAAGCTATATACCAAATAGAGTCTCGTTAAAATCCGTCAAGCGGTTCCGAAGATTACGCGGAACAAACAGAAAGAGAGACAGACAAACCTTTTTTAAATTGTATTTTTGGTATAGGTATCGTTCTTTACAATACATTCATATATATTTAGTAAAAAAAAATATATTTTGATATTACAAATAGACACTTAATTTTATTCATTAGTATACATTTAGCATCTTCATCATCATCCTGTCTCACTATAATCTAATTCAAAGCTATACCCTTTTTCGTTCAAAATGAGTTTCTAGAGTAACAAGTCGATTCCATCTAGAATACTACTTTTTAAGCGAAGTTATAACCACATTCCCTTTGTCATACTCTAAGTATGGGCAGCATAATTCGCTTTTTTCTTTCACTCTTCTATTTCTTAACACATGCATCATTTTAAAACAATCCAACGGTATATTTCTGTCTCTATCTGTCTCTAAATAACATATGTCCTTTGTAAAGTTATATATATACATATATATATATATATATATATATATATATATACTTCGCGCGCTTAACGGTATTACGTCAGCCTCTCTTATACAGACGCATCGCAATGATATAAGGAGACGGCTGCATTACCACATTCATTTGTAAATTATGGTGATTAAAATCAAAATATAAAACTGTGAAATATCTATATACCGTTAGGGTGAGTAACCATTACCTATTATGTTCTATCGTGGCTTATACATGCCGAGTTGCTTAACGTAGGAAGTAGTTATGGAGGCGCTGAGCTTGTCAAGAGTTGCCAGTGCGTCGAAGCCAGTTGTAATTCTTGCCTACGTCTTGGGTTTACAGGATCATCTATGCTAAGCTAGCAACTTCTAAACATCTAAAGAGGAAAACCGTCGGCGGAATGGAAGGCTATCGGAACTAGCGACCAATTTAAGTACCCCTGGAGTGAACGCCGAGAGCGAAAGGAATGCTTATTGCAAATTAGTGTCCTTCTTTTAACTACGCCGGTGTATCTGTAGTGGGCGAGACGAAGACTGAACAGATATCCATCGAAATCCAGCTAGTCGGATCACAACGGATCACACCTTACGTTTAGCTATCCTACTAAAAGTCTTTTGGTCAATTCGATATCCATGCTTCTACCAAATGATAACACTATTTTTTTATAAGGACTTAAAGTTAGTCGGCGCAATGATGTTACATTGACGTAGAGTACAATGCGAATCTGCTATTAAATTGTATGGATATGGTTGCCATAAAATGTATAGAATGGTTGCTCTACTATCGGATATGATATTAACATCGAACGGTAAAAAATACAGACACACTTGAGTTCTATCTGCTATCTAAAAAAACGTTTCTTTTATTGCAATATAATAAAGTGTTGCGGTGGGAATAATATAATATAATACTTTATAACTCTTACATTGGGTCGCAACACAACAGCAATCAATTTATGAAATATTTATTTTTCAAATTCATTGCCGACCACTTTCCTCTTAATAGCATAAGAGAGTGTCATGCCCTTTGCCGTCACAGCAAACGATTCTATTTTACTGGCAAAGCGCGCTAACGAAAACACATGAAAACCCTTTTTTTTTTAATTGAATGTGGATTAAAGCAACAACTCTTACAAACGTGCTTAGATTCCGATATGAATTAAATTTAATCTTTTGTCGTAAGCTAAGTATATTTCGATTTCAACTCGTTAGGAGATAAAAGCCGAAGCGAAATAGAAGGAGGTTCTATAAAAACAACCGGAATAAAAATTTCCGTTCTTTACCAAGAGGAATGGTTACGTTTTAAAATTAAATAATATCCTTAGAAGTAAGAAGGAGCATCGTGACGTAAGTATACACATTTGTCTTCATGACAGACACTCCCGCATTCTAAGACGATGTGTTGCGAGAGGTATTTGATTACATTTCTCTCAGTGCCTACCGTCTCATAAGCCAGTATGAGTGACGTCAGTACTTTTATATGTATTTATGTATCCACAATGATATAATATTAATGAATACATCAAAACATATTTTAGCAAAAAAATTTATGTTTTACAAAAAAGCAACAAAATGATTACTCAAAAATGTACGTCGTAAAAATACTATTAAAAGATCGAGTAAATTTACAAATTACATCTAAATTAAATTGAATCATTATTCCTAGAATTATTTTTCAATATTAAAAATACCAAAGACTTATTTGTGAAAATACACAGATGTCAAAACCTTTCAAGATGTAAAGAAATAGAAAACTTCTTTTCATATTATAAATATTAAAATTAATTTCGTGAGAAGATTAAAACGTTGGAATACTTTCAACAAAATACTTATTCGTTTTTGTTTAGATATTAAATTGTTGAAGTGGTTTTAAAACATAGTTTAATATAAATATTATAGTGAGAATAAATTAAATAATTCTTTTTTATAACACTAATTAAATTGGTCGTACATCCACCCATGCATGCAACGATAAGATATCTATTGCTGGACATTGATCACCTCCAAGAATGAGGGAATTGTCATAATCGCCAAGCTTGGCAGGCTGATTAGCGACCGCAGTGAGTGTTTGTTGGTAGGTACTCGGAGGATGCTGCTGACTATCCTCTGGTTTATATCCCTAAGTCGCCTTTTACGACACCCACGGGAACACTAAATCCGTGGAGTTACCTACTAGTACACTAGTCTTGTTTACTCGCAGTAAAAACATGGAGCCGGACAGCGTGTAGGAAAAAGCCACTTACGTAAAATTGTAATGCATATCTATAAGCATATACCACACTTCGATATATACTAATAAATAAAATTGAAGTGTCTGTTTGTAATGTCAATATTAAATATTTTACTAAAAAGATATGAATAGACACTATATATACACGATACCTATACCAAAAATGCAAATGTTTTTAATATTTGTCTGTCTATCTGTCTGTTAGTTCCGAGTAATCTCCGGAACGGCTGGGCGGATTTTGACGGGTCTTTTTTTGGTAGATAACTGAAGTTACTCCGGGTAACTTAGAGTTAACGTTTAATATTAGAAAATAATGAGGGGTACGCGTAAAGAATTTAAAACTCATAAAAGATTGAATAAAACACAATTTTACGGGCAAGTGCTTGAATTAATGAGCTAATATTTTTACTTTATTTTAGCACTAAACAAAATTAGGGTTCCGTATAAAAAAAACAGGTGCAGCCGCGGCACGCAGCTAGTATATAATCTAATGATATATTAACCTGCATGGGTCCCAAACAACGATGCCGAGACCGGGGCAGCCGCTTGGTTCCAACACCTCGCATTCTCTCGGATTGCAGACACAGTCCCATCCCCGCGCCGCTCCCGCAACCACCACCACCGCAACCATAGCCAACCACCTGCCACTGGTCATAATGTCACTCACATCACAATCGAACGTGATTCCGTTACGGATTTACACTGTCTTTGCATGATTCAAATTTCAGTTACTAATAATGATGAAACACCTTTTCATTCTGGAACAAAAGATAAATCATTTTTAAAATTCATCAAAATATATATCAACCTTTTTTTACTGTAATAATCTATACTGATAAATAAAATTCAAGAGTCTGTTTGTAATGTGTAATTTTATTTTTTACTTAATAGATATGTATGTATGTATTTACGATAGCTAAACTAAAAATACATTTTGTTAATTATTTGTCTGTATGCCTGTTTCTTCTGGGTAATCTCCGGAACGGCTGTACTGATTTTGGCGGGACATTTTTGTTAGATAGCTGAAGTCACATCGCGTAACTGAGGGCACTTTTGATTTTTGAAAATAATTAAGGTACCACGTAAAAGAATGAAACTCATAAAACATTAATAAAATCCGATTCAATGCAGTTTTACGGGAAATGTTTGAATTTATGAGAAATATTTTTACTTTATCTTGGTACAAAAAAAAATGTAGGAAAATGATTAAGAGTTCATTTAAAAAAATTAAAACTAAGTGAAGAATATATGAAACACGGGTGCAGCCGCGCGCACATAGCTAGTAAATAATATATCTAGTACCAGCTACTACAATTTTTTTAATCAATGATCATGCCCATCTGGTATATCCTAAACTCCTAATTCTAGATTGGATACTATGTTGGTATGTAGGTTCGATTTTTTTTACACAGAATAGGGTCTCTGCTTTGACCACAATCTCACCTGATGTTAAGTGACGATGTGGTTCGGGATGGTAAACACACTAAGCGTAGAGGTACTGGTCCTCAAGTGATGCTGCCGGAATACACCTATTGGTATATGGCGACAGGTTTTCAAACTTTAGGGTGGTAGCTACCCAGGCGGTCATTATTAGTAAATGTCACAACACAATGCTATGATTTCCTCACGATGTTTTCCTTCACCGACAGCTCAGGCCGATTTTAGAGTCGGATAGGTGAGGATCGAACCCTTGCCCTTTGACGCGGAATCCCGCCGCACTACCCGCTGCACCATCATCGCTTTAACGAATTCACTTAAGCTCATTTTATAGACATGTGCTTTAAGTGAACTAAACCTCACGATAAAATCATAATATGGTGGAAAAGTATGACATCATATAATATAATGACCATTAATTATCATACTCAAGTTTGAAAATCTTCCATCAAATCCACATATGTTTGTTCCGGAAGTTTAATTATCAACACTTAACATTCGGTGAAATCTTGGTTAAATAAAAGTTAGTTTAGATGGTTACACGTGTAATAAAAATGATAAGATTCGTATAACTTTAAATTCGTTTATAATATTTTAAAACGTATACAAAGTCGGTCGTACGAATGGTTAATAATGAATGTGGTAGCAGATAGCAGCCAATCAGCAATCCGAAGTCTTGTAGCTAACTTAATACCTAATAATAAACGTTTATTGATTTATGCCAATAAAAAAAAGTATTAAGATTTATAAGTTAAGTCAAATAATAACATTTTATTAATACGTGAAGAAATGACCTAACATGTGAGCAGGGAATGCTAGAAACCATTCAGTAAATTAGATAAATGCTTTGACAAAGCCAATGAAAATTGTTGGCATGTTGATCACGTAATTGTAACAGAAAATGAGCATTTAAGCTTCCGATGCTTATAAATTCTAGAAACGTTATTTTTTATCTCTTTAATGGATACAATTATGTTAAAGAAATAAATTTGCACCATAGTAGGGTAAACAGGTCAGAGGCAGAGAAATTAATAATTTGCCATTTAATGAAATAGTAGAAAAATATTGTATGTTGTATCGATTATAATTGATAATAGCATATGTGCAGTGTAAAGTAAGTGTAAAATAGTGTAAAAATTAATGGAGACAATATCAAAATAATAATTACTTCAATCCTCTATTTCATGGATACAGTGAGTGCCTTGATAAATTACACCAATGACATATGTAATTAAGGTCTTGAGTTACAAAACAAACTCAGTGAAATCTCCTTTCAATAGAGAAAGGAATATTTTGTGTAAATTATTAATGTGTGTAAACTATTCAACGAGTGCTGTGGCCGCCTGTGAACATTGAAATTAAATAGAACTAGTTATAGAAATAGTTTCTTCAGAACTATAGCGTTAGTCAAAAGAAAGACAAAAAAAAATTTGTTAGTACAAATAGAGATCGTTTAAAAATCACATTTAATATTAAAACGGCGAAAAAATTCAGAAAAAATACGATCATAGTGTGACAGTGATTTCGAGAAATTCTGCCTTTCGATGCTAAAACGTCAAATTTGTTTGACACGGTATTGACTCGGTACTTAAACAACAATCTCACCCGATATTAAGCGCCGATATGGTCCTCGATGAAAACACACTAAGTCTAGAAGTACTGGTTCTCAAGTGATGGTGTCGGAATGTCTTATAACCTTTATCACACTATTTAGTAATTTGAAAGTCAAGATTTTACGTGTAACGATACACATTTTATTATTTATTACCATTTAGATTTCAATTTACTCTTCTCTAACTATAGTAATCAAAAATATAATCAAATCATGAAAGTCGCAACTAAAAAAGAACGTAGGTACGCCAAAAAGTCTTTTAACCCCTTGAGTACTTACCTGGTCTTTACGCCAGCTTCCCATTATTTTCCTATTGTCTTATTTTTATGGGTACTCGACACATTAATTAACATCTAAAAATTCATACGATAACGACCGCCGTAATAACCCTGTGACTGTGTTACGTATAATATATAAACTCGTCTGTATACCAGACCAGTAATACTCTGAAATAGATTAATAAATAGATACTAATAAATATTTCAATAAAATAATTTAGCACTCTAATTTAATCTTTTTATCTGTAAGGAAATTGGAGTTTATTTATTGATGTACTTTTGGCCTGGCGGACCTGTACTGTGTCTAACGCTAAACGGTTAACCTTGCCTTGCCAGTTCCACCTATATTTTGTGCCGAGCTCTTAGGCCATTCAGCCTGAAAATGGTAATTAGAACTATATCATCACAATGGTATAAACTTCGGCTCTGGGTGTTTCTGATATGCAAATTCTATGGAATTCGTCCTGCCTAAAACTTTTCGTTTAGAATAAGAAACAGAATTAAAAAAAGTTTTTTGCATAACCTATTACAGTAGTAGCACAAATATTAGTCCGATGGGACGGGCTAGAAGTTTTTGTCCTGGAAAAACGATGGCAATCCCTCTAGAATATTTCATGGATCTGGTACGCACCTTAGATTAAACGTTTTGTGCTATTATTTTTAATTCACTACACTAGTGCATAGTAATAAAAAAACTCTACTACCGAGAACGACAAAATCACGCAATATAGGGCACTATAAAAGTTATTGAATTAAAGATAACAGCTACATGACAGACTGAGGTACCGCCGAAAAAACTAACTGTTGTTTATATGTTTTACTACCCTGAATACTACATTATTTTACTAATATTTTTCTTACACGGTATTGGCTACTTGATCACCAGATGTTAAGTGAGGACGTGGTTCAGGATGGTAAATATACTAAGAGTAGAGGATCTGGTTCTCAAGTGATGGTGCCGGAACACATCTATTGGTATTTGGCGACAGGTTTTTCAAACTTGAAGGTACCTTGCCTAGGCGGGCATTAGTAGAAAATGCCCTACCACCATGCTATGGTTTCCTCATGATGTTTTCTTTTACCGAAAGCTCAGGCTGATTTTAGAGTTGGATAGGTGGATTCGAACCGGCTTCGATTGACGCGGAATCCGGCCGCACTATACACACGCATCATCATCTTCAATTCCCAACAAAATGGCGGCGTTTTGTTGTTGGGAGATTTCACAATAAACAAATTATATCTCGTAAATCGCCACGAAAATTACATAATATAGAGTCATATACTGCAAGTTATTGAATTAAATACAATACTGCTACATCTGAGACATCAAACACCCCAAATAGAAGACCGATCCAGACTAAGCTTAGAATGACTGATTACAAGTAATAATATTTTTTGGATGTCGTTTGTTTAATATATCAAATTTTAAAACTATTCTTACTTGACATTGATTTAAATTGTAAATAAAATAATCATTCAAATCACAGATTTTCCACTTAATTTCAGAACGTCTCTTCCCCATTAAACGTACATTTATTATTTAGTAACAAACAATTAGATATAATAGAGTAAATTGCCTGAATTGAAATAGAAATGTACTGTGGATATTAAATTAATATCCAACTCGACAACATCAAAGTGAACTACGGAGAAACTTCTCACAGGAACCAATTTGAGTAAATATACTGCGGCTTCAGTTTTCAAGTTAATTTCTTAATATAGGTGTATTACACGTGACGAAGTTATATCTACGTATAATTAAATTGAACTAAAGCCTAACTAATTTATTGTGTTTTATTAATTCATGTTAAAACCTTAGAAATGATAATGTTACTCATATTTGTGTATTCCCAGCTGAGTCTGTAATTTTATCTTATCTAATATTATTATACGTTAATTATTTAATTATTTTTATTGTATAAAAATATGGTGATGATCAAATAAGTTGATCATGTTTTTTTTTAATCGAGCTTGGCAAGCCGACTCCACTTCACCTGATGCTAAATAAATGATATAGTACAATAACAATCATGACCTCTGATAAATTATTATCTATTGACAGTCATCATCATACCAGTCTGCATCTACCACGGTCTTTGGACCACACGGAAGATCTGGACATAAACAAAACTTCACCACCACGTCCGTCCAGCGGTCGAAATACGATCCTGTGGGGAAAACTGTTTCCAAAGCTCGTCGTCAACACTTACTAAATGAAAAAAAAAAAAGAAGAAAAAAATCGGCTAACTATCAAAGTAGAAAATGATACTGAACTATCTTTCTTTATAAAATAGCAAATTATATAGTCAAGCTCATATAGCTATAGTTTAAAAACATGCCTGTAAGACGAGACGAACAAGGCGAAAGTCTTCGACCAGTGTGTGTTTGCCAGTGATGACATACGGCACTGAGACGTGATCGCTCACAAAGGGCCTTATAAATGCTCCAAGGGCAATGGAGAGAGCTGTCCTTGGAGTTTCACTGAGTGATCGAATCAGTAATGAGGAGATCCGCAGAAGAATGAACCGACATTGACCGAAGAATTGTTAAAACTAAGTAGCAGTGTGTTGGGCACATTGCTCGTAGAACCGATGCTCGATGAGGCCAACGGGTTCTTGAATGGCTACCAAGCACCGGAAGACGTAGCGTAGGTAAGAACCCCATAAAGTGGACCCGCGACCTAGTGAAGATTGCTAAGGTCCAAGGAATCTGCTGGATGCATGCAGGTGGCGCGCGGGAGATTTTTTGGGGAGACCTATGTCCAGCAGTGGACGTCTTTCGGTTGAATGGAGTGGGAGAGTGGATGCCTGTAAATCGGTTGAAATATTTTCAGGTTATAAAGCCAATTAATGTTCATACAAAATTAGGTAAATATAAAAGCCTTATTTGTATGTAAGTATGTATAAAGAAGGAAATTGATAGATTATTTAATATTTTTACAATTGTTAAAGTAAATGGTAATGAATATTACACTGAATTTCGATGTCATTTGAATAATTCGAATTTTTGACTCAATATAATAATTTTATTTGTATTATTGTATTTTAACAAAATCAGCGTCACTTCCGATTAATTTCTTTTCATGATATTTCGATTTTGAAATAATAAAAACAAAAACAATATTTCGAACAATGCCGTGAAACTGCAATACAGAATAAATTAAAGTTTCTTATCACTTCATCGAACTAGATTTCTACTATCGACTGTGTTCGATACCTACCCGCAACGGTCATTACCGGCCAGAGCGCCGGCACTTTCTTAAGAACTGAACCATTTATCTCGACGCGACGTTCTCCACGTTCCGACATTCCGCCCAGAATGCTTTTCACTTTACTTAATTAAATAGAAAACTCTACACATTTTAAACTCGAAACAACATCAAACGTTCGAGGGCATTGAGCATGAAATCGAATTAACGCTATTATATTATGAGTCATTTTACGGCGCATGAAAAGTTAGTTACTTTGCAAAAGTTACTATGTAACCTGTCTATACTAAAAAATAAAATATAAATAAAAGTGTCTGCTTGTAATGTCAAAATTATTTTTTTTTCTAAATAGATGTGAATGTATATACGATACCTATAAGAAAAATCCAATTTTTAAAACTTTTGTCTGCCTGTCTGTTCCGGGTAATCCTCCGAACGGGTGGACAGATTTTAACGGGATTTAAAAGCTATATTATGCAGTGAAGAATATTAAAACGCGGCCAGAGCCGCAGGCACATAACAAGTTTAAAAATAAAACTTATACTCTATAACGACCCAAATGATTAAGACAATTTAGTTGTTTATTTTAAAATATAGTCTGTAACGCTACTTGAATTATTTAAATAATATATTGTGGTCATATGCTTTATAAATTCTAAACACAATATTTACGAAATAATTTTTAACGTGAGCTATGTGAAGTTTCTTTACAAAAAAATTAATTTACGTAATTAATTAAATTAAATTTATTTAAAAATATTAAAACATTATGATTTTTTATATGAGAAGTATTTTTTTTATTCAATTGTATTCAAAATATTGTATTAAAATCAATCGATATTAAAATAATCCGAGTTTGTCACGTAAACCTACATTATTTTTAATACATAGAGACAAATGAAACTATAAATTATTTGTAAACGCCTAAGTAATAGTATAGGTATATGCTATTGTAGATTCTGGGTCACCCGTTCGATACTCGGATCCTATTGAACAAACTGACCTCTTTAAATAGATTTATGATAATGTTCTGCCTTTTGCATTAATTTATAAGTTTCAGACCATGAAATGATTAAGGACATTTAGACAACAATTATTAGTTACAAATTACTTTTAACTCATAGCATTATTTTATTTCAAAATTAATTTAACTTTTTACCTAAGAGAGCGTTAATTAAGCGCTGATTTAAATTTTTAATACCTATTACAGATTTTTCAAATTAAGCTAAAACCACGGGCAAAATTCAAAATTAACTTTTATAATGAAAGAAAATTTTTCAGTTTGATTTATATTTACTCGTATAAAAAAAAATAGAATTGTGTCTATAAACAAATATAAGTGTTTGTCTTTCTACTCTAATCAAGCTGCACTGAAGAACAGATATTGCCCAAAGAATGGCCAAATTAAAGTAAGTAAGTAAAGGAACATGGCTTGTAGAACCGATGCCCGATGCCTATTGAAGGTAGTGGGAATTCGCTGACAACGGTTGACGAGGACTAGTTGAAGCAGAGATCTTCCAGCTATCATGACGTTTATGTCGATTATTATTACATGTAAAGATACAATAATCAAGCCAACAAAAATTATCATTGTCACATTCCTTATATGATTTCCTAACATTCTAACTAAGCCAACGGGTAGTAATACTAAAGGTGTAACGTTTTTATAGGACTCCATTCATAGATGTATCTAGGCCAGCACGGAGACTCACGAGAGACTGACGATAGCAAATTCGATTGTTCGACCATTCTGGTCTATGTTGCCGTTGCAAATGCAGTGAATTATTCGCCGAGCGACTCTGATCATATAATTGAATTGTAAACGTATTGCTTCTCCTTTGTAGTAAAAACAATTGTGTGAAACTGATAATTTCCTAGGATATATAGTTAATATGTCGAATACCCATAAAATGAGACAATAGGAAAACAATGTAAAGTTGGCGTAAACGCCAGGTTAGTGCTCAAGGGTTTAATATTACATGAAGTGCTAAATAAGTACGATGTTCAATTGATATTAGCGGCTTAATTACAAAAAAAAAAAAAAAAAAAACAAAACAGACTTCAAAAGAATAAACTATAAAAATACACTAAAAAGTAAATAAATAATTACTTTATTAATCTGCTTCTGTTTACTGCAATATATCTTTTGTTCGAATTTCATTAATAATTTTGAAATCGGTGGCGAATGATTCAGACCGTCTCTGGTAACGAATTTACTTTAGGAACTGGCAACGAAAAACATACGGTTTTATGACAATTTTATAAAGATCGATAAGCACCCTTTCCAATTTAACATTTCAGATTTAATTTCACATAGTTAAATACCGTATTCTCTCGATTTAATATAAGTCATAAATCAATTATTTATAGATTAGACTCAATGAACTTTCGAAATATTAACCTATAAATATAAATAACCTATCAATAACAATCTTCTATCCATAACCGATTTCATTCTTAGCAAAAGTAATATAGCTTTTACATTGGAGTTCTCAATCTCAATATCTAAGCTAATAATTTATTTACTTATATTTTGAGGATTTCATACATTTTTCGAGCTATTTGATTGCTTTATTAATAAATGTTATACTGACATTCTTTTTTGAACATACTTCTTAATGTTATTTTCTCATATAAGAAGATCACTATACATCAGTAAATAAATAAGCACTAAAATAAAAAACTGAATGTTATATTTAAATAATATTAATTGTATACCAAAATAAATAAAAAATTGTGTGATTTTGTGAGACTACGATGCAAGAGAAACTTTTCAACTAAACAAGTCATTGTTTACTTATTTTAGTTGCCATAAAAATATTTCAAAACACACAAATACCGCGTAGCACTTGCACGAATGAGTGAGAATATAAATGCTACACGGTTAACTGTTGCAAACCATGGGCGCCGCCATATTGGTCTTGGCTGCTTTGCCGAGCGCCTTTCACTTTTACTCCTACTCCGCAGCCGACTGTAATGCGACATGCGATAGATGAACGAAAACAGTTGAGGCAATGCATAAAAGTTTACCTAATAAAGTTACTAAGCGACATCTATGGATGATGGTTATTGTAATATTTTTCTAATAGCTAATCTGTGGAATATAAAAGTCAGTCTATGGCTAACAAGTCATTTCATTTATCAAATAATACATAGAGTATACTATAATTCGAGACTAGAATTTGGAATTCCAGTCTTCTGGAACACGTCTATTCCTGTTTTATCTGTTGATTATTTGTTATATCTGTACCTGTTACTAATGAACTGATTAGATATAATGTTGTACACACAGCTAAACTAACTGAGCATGATACGAATCGCTATGAGATGTATGATCGCAATAGAAAAGTTGCAAAAATACTTTCCGTTATTTAAAAAATACCGTGGAGTAATTGAGTTTACGTGTATTCATTTCAAATGTGGTAGCTTATGTTATTCCGTTATCATCATATATATCACATAAGTCAGTCTATTTTCAAATTTTAATTCATACAAACACAAAAACTCGTACATAAGATAATTAATACATAAAACAATGGGAGATACCTTGTGATTATTAACGTATCAATTCGAATAAAATAGTTAATTGAGAACTGTGACTTCTGTTCACTAAATTGAGTATTTCGTTAGTGTTTTATTGAAACGATGAAAGAATAAATGGATAGTATAATTTAAAAAATAGGTATACCGAAAATATTAAATTCGGCTAATGCAAATTTGAGATACAAGCGTTTAAAGGTTTCAGTAGGAATTGAGAGGGGATTCTCCAGACCTTTCCCAGAAATGGAGTTTTAGTATAGAGCTTGTATGTAGTACGTACGTACATATATATAGTGTGACGTCATAGTGTGCGCTCTATCTCTCTCTCTCTCTATGATGAAATTAAAATGTTTAAAGCTCTTTATTTTTGATCAGATTTAGGGCCTATTTTCTGATGAAACAATACAGAACAATTAGTAAACATCGTTATTCTGACGATTTCTGATTGCATATTTATACAGCGCATCACTACGGCAAATCACCTTTCCTTTCTAGCGAGTTTCCTCCTATAGAGAAAACAAACTTGGCACAAAACACGAACTTCTCCTCGGGTGGAAAACTAGTGCAGAAAATGCCTAATTGCCACTTGTCTACGCCCCTTGGATTGACTAGCATACATAATATATCTCATAATTACATAGGTTTTCGATGATATCTAATTTATTGTTCTTAACTATGGATCACTGATGTAAAAGTATAGTTATGTTATTTGTACCAGGTGATAAGCGAGATTTATTGTAATATATTCAAGTAAATAATGATGAAATTATATATAATTGTATTGCAAAATATAAATTAATTCTCCTGTTTATACCTATTATAATAATGATCCGTTAAAAACGACACCGAAAATATGAACGTTAAATTACGTACAAACCTGATCTATTCGCTTCGCGGCCGACCGAAATTAATCCGAGTGCGATATTGTTATTTAGGCGCAACGGACGAGTCTATTATCCTTGTAATGGTTTTAGCAAATTGCTGATAGAGAAACTTGGCCTACGATAAATAGATGCGATTTGTTACCTTCGTTCTCGGGTGGGTTTCGTTCGACCCACAAATTGAAACATCTTCCACTTAGTGCGGGACCTAATAAATCTTTCCGATGTCTTAATAAGTTTAATTTATTTCGAACATGCTTTATCCTAAAGTTCATTCACAGAAAAATAGTGAAACTTATATTGATTTTTGTACGTATACAAATATTACGAAATATGTTTTCTCATTACAAAAACATTTTATTATTTAGTAAACATAGGGTAGGGACTTTGTACGCATGAAAGAAATGTTTTGTCAAAAGTGGAAACTGGAATATAGTTTTATCAATTAAATCATTGATAGGTAGCTGAATTTGAAAACTACCATAGAATGGCTCGTCTGCCAGCGAATGTATTGCTTTATTTTTTGCACAAGAAAACACACATGCCACATTTACGTGAGACGATGGACGTACTACATAGATGTAGGTCCTAACCATTTATACCTAATCTGCTGTTAATCTTATTTCCTGTTATAAATTAAGAAATGATCAGCTAAAATAATGTAAAAACTATCTACGTGTTTCATTAATTATTTTTGTATTATTAAAGTTTATTAGTGAAGTCAATTCTCAATTCAAAACTTACTGCTAAGAATAGTTATAAAAACGCTATTTTATAAAATTGTTAAATGTCTGTTAATGTGTACTTAGTGACATTGTAAAATATGCTAATATCATAAATTAAAATATTTTAATAATCTTATTTCAGGAAAGATCAGATTATATTATTATAAAGACTACATTTTTTCTGAGAGTGACATTAAATTAATATTTCCCATTTCAAGATTTACTGGGCTTCTGTTTTTGGCATTTTTATTACATTAAATATTGACTGTATAAATCTCCCTAAAATTGTATTCAAATCAAATACGACAACATTAATTTGACTTGTTAAATGTTCTACAAATTAATGATTAATATTGACGATATTTTTATATACCTATCTTATCTGACAAGGTGGATTACTACGTGAACGATAGTGATTTCTGGAATTTGCACCCCTCTCTGTGCATCCGTTAACAATAGCTGTAACCAGAGATGAATAATAATAGTTTATAATAAACTATGATTTGTATAGTTTTTATTTAAAAATAATATACATATTTATATTTTGACTTTATATAAAAAAAAGGACTAGATCGAGTTCCTCGTCGGCCCTTCTCGACTGTGTTATTTTTTGAACTGTGGTAGTGTTTTGACGTCCATAAGCGCCTTCTTAGGGCCTAAATTGAATAAAGAATTTTTTTTATTTTGTTTTTGATTCAAACTGACATAGTGAATGGTTCAAAATTTAAATACAACGTTTGAAATTACTAAAATCGTGATTATGAGGATTTAATAGGAACATATTTACTGTGTGATGCCGGTTAAGAATAGTAAGTACTACCCCATATGCTCCCGTGGGTGTCATAAAAGGCGGCTAAGGGATAAACCAGAGAATGGACAGAAGAATCCCCCTGAGTACTACCAATACTTGTCTGCGATCGGCAACCCGCCTACTAAAGATGATAATTGGTGGGAATTGCGATATTTGAAGATTTTTTTTTACACGGTATTGGCTCTGTGCTTTTACCACAATATAACCTGATGTTAAGTGACGATGTGGTCCATGATGGTAAGCATACTAAGCTTAGAAGTATTGGTTCTCAAAATGATGCTGCCGGAACAAATCTATTTGTATTTGGCGACAGGTTTTCTAACTTGAGTGTTGTGGCTATCCAGGTGGGGATTATTTTAAAATACCCTATCACCAAGCTATGGCTTCCTCACAATGTTTTCCTTCACCGAAAATTTTAGAGAACTGATTTTAGAGTTGTTAAGGTGGGTTTGAACTAGAGATGCCACGATTAGTGATTTGACTGAATACCGAATAACGAATATATTTGGCAATACTTAGTACTTTTCGCGGGTGACAGCTATAAACCTGCATCACTGAAATACGTGAGATGAAGACGCGCCATGAGTTCTTTTGTTTCGTTCGTGATTGTTCGTCTAGATAGGACGGCAGACTCTTACAAGCGGTGGTCAGAAAACGCAAAACAACATAAAAATAACCTAGTAAAATTTACTGAGATTTATTTATCATCTCCCGGTAGCAGTGTACACATCGCTATAAAAGCTGGTATAATTTGTGAGGAAAAGCGCAATTTTTGACTTCTAAAATTCCTAAAAAAGTAATTCTATTCATCATAACTTACCAGTTCTAGATTTCAATTACATATTAATGCTAAGTTATTGGTAAAAAAAATCTTTGTGACTAATATTTGTGCATTTTTTGTTCGTGATTTATTATTCGGTATTCAACCGAATAATTCACAATATTCGGCCGAATAACGAATAGTGGAAAATAATTTCCGAATAGCCGAATACAGAAATAGTTGCCGAATTTTCGTGGCATCTCTAGTTTGAACCCGCGTCTATTGACCCGAAATCTGACTTCACTACCAACTAAGCCATCATCGCTTACATTAAATTTAATTTCTTTAGTATTATAATCGGCTGTAAGTATTGGAGAAAATTCAATAGGAAACTTGATTACTCAGTCAGTCAGATCAGCCATAGAAAGCAAACGAATGTTTCGTACAACTTTTTGTATCTAGTTTCATTCGTCCTTCATGTTATATGTTGTGAGGATAACTTGTTTTGCAATTTTTTATGTTACATTATTAGTTACAGTTCAGGGTAGATTTATGCATAATCGGACATAGGTCTTTCTCTAAATTTGGGGCGGGGGATTGCCGTAATCGCCACGCTTGGTAGGCGGTTTGGCGATCGCAGTAGTTCTTTGTGGTACTCAGAGAATGATGTTGACTATCCCCCGGTTTATCCTTTAGTCGCCTTTTACGACACCCAAGGGAAAATATAGGTGACACTATTTTTAGCCGGCATCACGCGGCTCATGTACACATAAACAAACATTTGTCAAGTTAAAAGTAGATAACCCAAGCTATCGACAGAGAAATGCTCCAGAAGACTGGGAATAATTTTATTCGTGCTTTATTTATGTACTTTTATACTAAATCTTCTGTTAACTTCTGTAACAAACTAAAGACGGAACAAAAATACTCTCATTACTTAAGCTAATATATACAAATTAAATGACCTGTTAACGACATCTAAAGACGCGATCATCATTCTTAAAGCTTGTAAAGTCATAGAATTAACATATTCGCGTATATATGATATTTTGTGTATGCAAATGGTTTATATAACAATTACACGTTGCATTAAAGAGCATAATAATAATAATTCGTTTGTTTCATATCCGGATGCTTGTGGTAAATAGTACTTTAAGAAGTTAAGCTATTAGCTTACCTATGAGGTCGGTCCACGACATATTGAAGTGACTAAATATTTATCACACGCCTACATTGTGGAAAAACGAACAGATTTCTCAAGTTTCATAAAAAAAATTAAGTTGTTTTTCTTCAGTGAGAACGGCGAGAGATAATCATTAAAACTTAACTAAATGGTAAGTTTGAGAAATTTTAGAAATAATTTTAGGACTTCGATAAAACTATTCGCTAAGATAAATTGTAGGAGACTAAAAAAATATATAAAAAAAGTTAAAGAATGGAAGGGATTTATGAAATAATTCGTCAACTAATACACTTGAGTATCTACTTAAACTTGCAGATATCGAATATCTAAATATAAATATATATATTATTTGTTTATTTTGACTTGAAATCGAATGGGCTTATTACGTAAGATCAATAGGTTA
Organism: Samia ricini; assembly: GCA_014132275.2. Lineage (NCBI taxonomy): Eukaryota > Metazoa > Arthropoda > Insecta > Lepidoptera > Saturniidae > Samia > Samia ricini. The sequence continues at coordinate 5,246,573 of AP028162.1, forward strand.
GTAATATACTAAAAACCGACAGTGAAACAATTGGTCAGAATAATAATAGATACTTTAATAAATTATTGTCAATATAGTATATAGTATCGAAAAATTAATGTCTTTAAGAAGTCAATCATTTGCGGATTAAAAAGAAAAACCTTTAGTAGTTTTAATGCATTTATTTATCTATTAGCTGTTTGCCCGCCCGCATTTCTCATAATCACTGCATTTTAATCTTTTTTATATGGAACCTTACTTATTTTCCAAAAAAAAAAAAAAACTTGTCGGAAATAATTAAATTTTTTATGAGTTTAATTTTTCCTAAGTTACGCAGGGTAACATCAGCTATCTACCAAAAAAGGCCCGTCAAAATTGTTATTAAATAATTTAGCTGTCAGTATTCACTATTGCTTTTATTATTCCGCGAGGTTTTAAGTATTGAGAAATATTTATTCTATTTATTACACCAAATACAAATAAATTTGCGGAATAAAGACAGTTGCCACCTGAATTAGGGCTACCTGTATCTCAGGCGGCAGACAGTTGCATATACATATATGAAAGAATAATTATTTTATCTTCTATATTTTAATGACGATGGTGAGTATAACTGAATACTGATAGATACAAAATTGAATTACAGCAAAGGTGCATTATAAATCATTGCAAAAAAAAAAAACAAATTAATCGTTAATATTACATAAAAAGAAATGTTTCAATTTACGAATTATACTTGCAGTGGCCGCTAATTTTATTTATAAACTCGAAAATATTTATAGAAACTTCGTGTCGGCGTAATTTTAGGATACGCTTATTGTGTCTTAATATTACAAAACATTTAAAAATATTACCACATATATTTTTCACGAAAATAAAAAACAAAATCGAACTGTGAACAGTAGTCGGGTCTTTGGTAAAACAGTCCCTTTATTGTTGGGTAATCCGTCGTCAAGTATTTGAATAAGCTAATGATTTTATCAATCAATATTCAGTAACATTGATATTTAGTAGATACCTTTTTCCTCATTATTATTCATAAGCAAACTTAATTAATAATAAATATATTCAAACTGCCAATTGAGAATTTATGAGATACAAGAAAATATTCAATTTTATTATTAAATTTAATCATAATACTTTGACAGTAAAGAAAGTTTACCGGTAAAGGTATTTAAAGTAATGTCGCTTAGTCACGAAAACATGCCTGGGAAGGTAAAACACGCTGTCTCGACCTAACCGTAACTGGGTTATCAAGTTTCGAGGTCACCTCATGAAAATCCTTTTTCAATTTTAACAATTAATTTAAAATCATTTAACTCTTCAAAAACATGATTGTTTGTAAAAATATTAATGATGTAAAATGAGTGTAGCTATTATTTGTGGTCATTATAATGTAAAAAAAAACTTTACACATTGCATTAAAATGTTTTATTTACATTTTAAATCAACATCAAAAAACCCTTATTCCATTTGTACCCTGAAAAGGCGCTTATGAACGTCAAAACACACAATTTCATACAATTCGCTATTCATTCCAAATTGATTTTACCTATACCTCTTATTCTTCATGTTATTTTAACATGTTCAAATAATGCATATCTGAATTTTCAAAATTATCGTAAATGTATCCTAGAAACAGATGAAACCTGTGAAGATGTGAAAGAATGTGTAATCAAAATCTTTGGTAACAACATACAATCGAAGTGACATTCACAATTAGAATTAAAGAAGATAATATTTGAAAATAATGTAATATTTTGGAACTATACTAAAAAGAAGATACTAGAAGATAGCAACTATTGCAAAAGAGAACATGATTATTATAATAGTTGACTTTGAGGCACTAACGATGTTTTTCCATATCATGCTTAGAGTAATGGAGATAAGCTGACGTGGAAGACAATATTTTTCTGGGAGTCTATTGACGTTTTGTTCTTAATATTTAGAAAACTGCCAAGTACATTCTGATAACCTTAAAGGAATACCCTGCCTACTTAGAGACTTCCATTTTCTGTGCAGATGAGCTTTACCTTCCTTGCTTATTTTATGGATTTAATTCTTGAAGGTAAACCCTATACAATCTCTACTTATGAGGCCGTTCTACTGCAAGATCATAAAACATAAAAATTAGCAAAACCAAGCGAAAAATTGAATTCACTTCAATTCAATACATCAAACAAGTTTGGAACCAGGCTGACTTATGATTTTCTATAATGAAATTCAAAGATGATCTTAACAGATTTCGCGTTTCCAAAGATTTCTGCTACACCCAGTCGTATCAAATATAACTCTCATTCTATTGTTCCCTCCCGACCCGATTAACCCGGTTGATTTATTATTAAACGGACCTCGTAACTTCACGGTACCTAATATTTAGGTTGGCCCTTTTAACGTTCGCAGTAAGCTGCCAGAATTTATATTAAAAGAATTTTAACTCGAACGAAGCTGATCTTCTTAATTTATATGGACCATTAAGATAATTCATATTTAAGACGGCGCGGACTGTGGCAAAGTTTTAAAAATATTTTAGGATATATAGTGTATTGTAGGTATGGTAGGTATTACTTATAATTTTGTTCTTCTGCTGCGGTGTATGTGAATATTGAGGCATAATAATAACCCATATTTTTAATGCCGTTATTATTTTGAATAATACTTCTTATAAGTCTTTTAATAGTGCTTTGCAAAAAATATTAAATAGGCCTTTTCCCGCATGAAAGCAGTTTAACTAATGAATATGTCGTGACTGACTAAAGATTAACACAGAACCACTGAAGCTATAAATCTCACACGTGATCATATTTTTTTCACATAAAACAACGCTTAAATTATTAATATTAACTGTAATAAAAACATAATTTCATTTGTTAATTAAGTCGTGATATGTCCCATCATGATTTCGCTAATGGATGAAACATTGAGTGTTTATTAAATTACTTTACTTTTGTTATGTAATTTAATCTGCCTGGAAGCGTGAACGTGAATTTACATAAAAATGAATAATTTACCGCGGAATAATTTGTTTCTTTTGTTTTCATTTTTTTTAAATTATATCTACTGTCTGACTGGCCGGATGGTTCTGAATTTTATCCCAGCTACCACCAACCAATCATTGCTTCCATCCTCTTATCTACCTTCTATCTATTTATCAAAGAAAAATGGTGGACCTTTGAGGCACCATCACCTCAAAATTACTGAACGTATCCGGATGGGACTACTACCATTCGACGCGGAATTTTTGATTAAGATGGCTTTAGGTTTTTGGATTCCATCGACCCAATTTCTTTTTTTTTACAATTTACTCGTATGAACATTTTTTCCGCTAATAAAAACAAAAGACTCTTATTTTTTCATTCATTTATTTTTTTTTTTTTAGTTTAGGTATAAATGGAATGTTATATGCACTTTTTCACATAAAATATTTAATATAAAATAATAATGTGTATGTATTTATTCACTTTTTATAGGACCGCGCATTCATCAGATTTAGTTGAAACCAGTTATTTTTGGTAATTATGTCAAAGTTTGTGACATAACCATTAATGTATATTAATGTGACGTGTAAATAGTTTTAACTAATGGAAGTATTTCATTTAGTTTAATGGCAGTTTATGTGTTTACAGTTGAATATACGACTAAACATGAGGAAGGTTATAGGAACATTCTCCCAGCTGTTTTGTTCCCTCCTTCTTACATCATTTAGTTCGAGTGTAACTTGAAACATTATTTTATAAGCCGACATACCAAATATCACCGATACCCTTTCCATCTCTCCATAGTCGTTGCTACAGTTCTGAAGCGAAGATGGCGCAGCGGGTAGTGCGACCGGATTCCGCGTAAATAGACGCGGGTTCGATCCCCACCTATCCGACTCTAAAATCGCCCTGAGCTTTCGGTGAAGGAAAACATCGTAAGGAATCCACAGCATGGTGGTAGGGCATTTTCTAAAGATGCCCGCCTGGATAGCTACAACCCTCAATTTTGAAAACCTGTCGCCAAATACCAATAGGTGTGTTCCGGCATCATCACTTGAGAATCAGTACCTCTAGGCTTTGTGTGTTTACCATCCCGGACCACACCATCACTTAACATCACATGAGATTGTTGTCAAAACACTGAGTCTATTCCGATTAAATAAAAAAAAACATTTACATTGTTTTGGACTTTCTATCCGTCGCATTATTGTCACTCCGTCGTGATTCGTGATTAAATATAAAAATAATGCAGAAGCAATCTATATATATAAGCAAAGTTTGTTTTCTTTGTCCGAGGTAAACTCGAAAAATATCTGGACCGATCAGCATGAAACCACAACCATTCGACGCGGAATTAATCGTACATGGTTATAGGCTATATATTTTTTAAATTCTATTGTACATTTTACTTTTAATCATTCATTTGGTTTTTTAAAATTAGCTATAAATAAAACGTCATATGCACAGAACATATGAAAAGCGGGCGGAGCCGCGGGCAACAGCTAGTATTAAATAAAACTATAATGAAGTCAAACGTAAGCCAAGTAATAGTTACATTAAGTTATAAATACATGATTGATGCTAATGGATTTCCACAACATTCGTTTAAAATATCTATAAATGTAATTTTTCTTTCTATTCACTTGTATCTGTAGCATATATTAAATAAAGATTTACTATATGCAAATGCTTTCTACTAGCAGCCTGCACAATGTAAAGATATGGAGCTAAAATGCAAACATAAAAATCTGTTAATTAAACAAAGTAAGGTTCTTATTCGCCAACTTACTGAAAGTAATAAACTTTTTCATATTGTGTAGTTTGGTTTCATATATGCGTTTTAGTCAAAACAAACAACGTACACGTAATATTGATAGTAATAATATCGTTAACCGCAGAAAGTAAGCACCAAGAACTTTGAATGTAGCGAACAACTTATCTACCTTAATTAATTGCCGGATCTCGTTTGAATTTGACATCGAGTTTCATAAAGGTGTTTCGAAGGATTCCAACGAAAGATATCGTTTTACGGGAATAAACTTATTCATTTTGCTTAAAAGTCGTAATAATTTATTCAAAGATAATCAAGGTGATTATATTATATTTAATTCTATATTATTATCAGTGAATCGCATGTTTGTTATTTCTGTACTATTTTATGCGCGATGTAAATACAGAGCTTTTCAAATTAAGCTGAGAACGATTTTTATGATTATTCAACAGGATAAGAGCTATGAATATGGCGATAAGTTCAGTATTAATCACGATAGCTTTCAAATAACACAAGCGATGATGGCGCGGTGGATGGTGCGGCCGGATTCCTTGTCAATGGACGCGGGCTCGAGTCCACCCATCCAACTCTAAAATCAACCTGAGCTTTCGTTGAAGGAAAACATCGTGAGGAAACCATAGCATGGTGATAAGGCATTTTCTAATAATGTCCACCTGAGTAGCTACTAGCCTCAAGTTTGAAAACCTGTCGCCAAATACCAATAGGTGTGTTCCGGCAGCATCACTTGAGAACCGATACCTCTAGGCGTAACATCAGGTGAGCTTGTAGTCAAAGAATTGAGTCTATATACCGTTTAAAATGGTTAATTTTATAACGAAAATTTATAAAAATGTTAAAATTGTGGGTGTTCTAATAAACTGCGATTTTTCTTTCAGTTTCTGTAGATTTTATTATTATCTATCATTGTGCCACTTGAATCGTTCTGGACTTGACAAAAAGAAATGAACATCATGTCTCTCTTCTTCTTCTTCTTCTTAGTTAATGGCAATCTGTGTGTACACACAATTTGTGCCAATGTCATGTGGGTAAAAATTTTCAATCTTGTATCAGCGTTACCAAGCTCCAACAGAACGGTGGCCTATCCTGCTCGAACTTTCCATGGAGCTTTGTCGGCACCTCAGAATGTATGCTACGCGTTGTCTTCTATAATAAACTTAACTTGAACACAATAACTAAACTATTTCACACAAAACGCCACCAAGATTACATGATATAGAGTCAAGTACACAAGTTTAATGAATTAAAGAAAACAATTGCTACATGTCAGAGTGAGATCCCGCCAAAAAACCATCATGTCTCTCATTAAATCTTTGCTAAGCTCGTTCTTCACTTTCTTCAGCTTTCAATAATCTGTTCCAGATTCTTCTAAAATCATGTAAGTGAATGACTGTCATTAACGTCTCGAGTTGCGTCAATTCTCATAATATATAGGGGTCAGGAAAATTATTTTTCGATTCAGTATAGCCGCAAATACTGGTATTTGATTAAAAAAGCGAGGTTACTTTTCAGTAAAATTATTGCTTCCTCATTATTAGCCAATACTGTTATATAAAAAAGTGACTCATTATTATTTTTTTTATTTAAGGGGCCGTTTAAATTATATAAACTAAATTTTATACTTTTAGACTCTACGGAGTCTCTTTTAGACTCTAGAATAATATATAGTCTATATATAGTATATCTAAGAATATCTTAAGAAATAAATTTGAAGTGTGTTTTTAATGTCAATTTTTTTTTACCCAATAGATATGAATGTATATACGTTACATATAACGAAAATACAATTTTGACATTTTTTAAAATTTATCGGTTTGTTTGTAATGGAAAATCTCCGGAACGGCAGGACGGAATTTGACGGGACTTTTATTGGTAGATAGCTGAAGTACTCTGGGTAATTTAGGGTACTTTTAATTTTCGAAAACAACTAGGGTTCCGCGTAAAAAAAAAAAAAAATAACAAATTTAATAAAATTCGATTCAATGAACAGTTTTACTGGCGTGTGTGTGAATTTATGAGAAATATTTTTACCTAATCTTATTACAACAAAGAACATTAAGGTTCCTAGTAAAAAATAAAACGCAGTGAAGAATATATGAAACGCGGGCGAAGCCGCGGCCACACAGCTAGTAGCAAATAAAGTTCTTACTTTGCCTGATGATACAGTAAGGATAATCTGAAAGATAAATTACCATAATTTTGAAGAAAAAAAACAGCATTTTATACGCAAACCTTTTATAAGCATTTTATATTGCTTACGTAATACATGAACGACACCTAAAGGCTCAATTTTCAAATCACTTTACAGATTTTGGTGATCAAAGAGGCAATTTCACGCGTTCGATAACATAACATAAGCCTGTTATCCCGGAAGGGTTAGGCAGAGGTGAAATAGCTAACTACACCACCCTCATTTTGCCGAGCTTAGTTCCGTCCCAGATGTGACAGGGGGCGATCCTTTCGCCATATCGGGCACAAACTCCAGACTCATGGATGATAATGAGTAGAAAAACCCAATATCACCTGTCCCGACCCGGGGATCGAAGCCGCGACCTCAGAACGACAGTCGTACCGTCATACAATTGCGCCACCGGGGCAGTCGCATTCGATATCACGTATAGATCTGTAATCATATAAATAACTTGTAGGTACCTATATACCTATTTAGTAAATTACTTTTTAAAAAGAAATTTACATCATCTGTTTCCTTGTCATTCTGCGATCGCGAAGTAAAACTGTACACAAACCAGATTACGCATTTCGAGTTCGTTAAATTTTCATCGGACGAGGTGCGGCTTTGATTGGAATTCTCTCTTGTTACCTACAGAGAGCAGCTTTAATTCGAATAAGAGTAGAAGAATCATTTATGAAACGTAATCATACAGAATTATTTAGCTGTTTGATTGTGAATTGATTTCGATATTGTGATCTCATAAATTCAATATTTCGCATTAAAATAATATTAAGTAGAATATTTTTATATATTTTCCAGGCTTTGTGGTGTTTTATTAGTTTTACATTTTGCACGAGAAAAGTTTGTGTGGTTATTATTTCTTTATCTGGGGTTACTCTCGTATATCAGATTTTAATTACAAAGTGATACTGTCATTTGTTTATTATACTTTATTATATAGATTTTATTCCAAGAAGTCGACTTACGGAATCTATAGATGTTCTAGATAGAGAAGAGCTTGGAAGCAAGCTCTTCTGTCTAAGTGACAATAGATAAAAAGTAGGACAACCGTTCAATAATCGAACCGAACCAAATAACATTCAAGTAACCTATATTAATATTTAAATGGTGTAATATTCTTTCAAAAAAGGACAGGATTAGGTATGAGCATATTAAAGGGGTGCCACTAACAGAGAAGTTAATGAGCAGTCGTCTGTCCTTGTATGGGCATGTGATGGGCAGGGAGGAAGAAGATGTTGCACGAAAGGTATTGGAAATTAATGTGGACGGTTATAGGGGGTTCTACCATAGAAAAGATGGATGTTTTTTTTATACTAGCTGGGTAAATAACGGCATTGTGCATGATGATAATCACAATGCAATCCAGAAACAGTGGCGACTGGTGAAATATCGGTTATCCATCATCAGTCGTTCCTGTCATGGTGGCCTGCACAGATATCTCTTCACGCTACGCTGGAAGGGCTTGACGTTATAGGAAGGAGGGAATATATTGGCCGGAAGACTGTTCCACAGCTTTAAAGTACGGCAAATGTATGAAGATTCGAAATGTTTAGTTCGTTCCTGGATGGAAGTTTCTGTAAAGCTGTGGCTCCTAAGCCCAGCGCGTGAAAGATGATTGTGTGAAAAATGGTATGTTTAGAAAGAGAGTGAATGCGGAGATGATTGCAAATAGAGAGTAATGGAAGAGGGAGACATGTTGCGCCGACCACAAATGAATATGGGATAAGGGTACGAAGATGATAAAATTCTTAAAATTCTGTAGTCTTCGGGTAAATCTTTAAATCTAATTCAACGTTTGTAACAGGATTTTTTTGGTTATTTTCTTGTATTGAGATAGACGTTGTTACTATTATTTTGATTAGGAATTGTATAATTTTTAATAGACGCGGGTTGTAGTAGTTTAACTGATTAACTAATCAGCTTATGTTTTAACTTTAAAAAAGTTAATAATTTTTTTTCTTTATTTCTTCACATAAATGTAACTCGAACAATGCCGGACAGTTTGGAACGTTTTAATAAGTAATAGAAAAAGTTTGTAATTTAATTATTTAAAACCAGGTTAATTTAATTAAAGTAATAATGATATTTTTGTCATTGTAACATAAAAACAGGAGTTACAATGATTATGGTGACATTAGTGACTGTAGAAGTCGTATCGAATAACAAAAAAGGCGACGTGCCCTTTTTGTAGTAGGAGGTGACTAATAAGAAAATAACAAATAAATGACTATCGGACGATTAATGTAAAAGTATTTTTATAATTTTGAAGCAATAGTGTTGATTTAAGTTTAAGATTTAACTTTGGTTTAGTAACATTGTAAAAAAAAATACATTTTATAAGTTTTCGTTGATTTTACTTCAAACTTTCATTTACTTCCGATAACAGCGAGCTAATAACAGATAGTTCATAATAAGTTACTGATAACCGGAAATATTAATGAAATAGAAATTTAGATCAAAATGATTTTAGACGGGCTGAAAAATGACTACAGCAAATTACGGTGGCAGAAAAATGAAAAATATTCTTTTATCTCAATGCGTCGGTTAAAAAATGTGGTGAGCCCGTAACAGGCGCTGGCAGACGGATGAATATTTCACTTTTACCAAATATGTAATACCGGGGACGGGAATTTTAAGGTATGTCCACATTGACGACGAAAATTCAATTCACCCCTTGAGCACTTACCTGGCGTTTATGCCAGCTTTCCATTGTTTTCTTATTGTCTTATTCTTATGGGTACTCGACACATTAAATACTCCTTTTGCATAGAAACTAAAGAACCAGACACTCCTCATTTTTAGTTACAGTTGAGCAGAGGTTTTATTCGCTTCGTAGCTGAATCACAACTAACGTCAAATGTGTTTCGGACGCATTTTTATAGCACTACCGACTATAAAAATTAAACTGCCTACTACTAGAAAACAAATCGTTTAGTTTCAGTGCTATTGACTTGAAAAATATGAATAATGCGAAACAACAAATTTAAAACATACATTTTAGTTTTAATAAAAAGCTTTTTTTATTGATTCAACCGAAAGACGTCCACCGATGAACATAGTTCTCTCCTAAAACGAAAAGAATTGATAATCACCACGCTTGGCAGACAGGTTGGCGATTGCAGTAGGTGTTTGTGGTGGTCAGAGGATGCTGCTGCCCCATCCCCTGGTTTCTTTATCCTTTAGCCGCCTTTTACGATATCCACGTGAAGATATACATTGGTATTATTCTTAATTGGCACCACACGTCGTATATAAAGTATACATAAGTATCATATAATATATAAATATTTAATATACTTACGGTTTATAACAGACCGAGGGTTTTATAAAGTAGGAAACTTTTTTAAAAATATTGACATTGATGTTCAAAGTAATAAGTTTTTGAAATTGGGTGTATATCCATACTAATAAATAAAATCGTAGTGTCTGTTTCTTCAAAATATATTTTTTTACTTAATAAATATGAATGTATACGATACCTATACCAAAAATACAATTTTTAAAATTTTTGGCTGACTGAGTGTCTGCCTGTCTGCTTGTAATGTGTAATCTCCGGGACGGCTAGTCGGATTTTGACGAGACTCTTTTTGGTAAATAGTTGAAGTTACTCAGCGTAGCTTAAGGTATTTTAAACAAGTAAAACTGATAAAAAATTGTAAATATCCGATTCAATACACAGTTTTGTGGGCATGTGCTTGAATTTATGAGAAATATTTTTACTATATCTTGTTCCGAAAATAATTTAGGGTTCCGTTTAAAAAAAAATAAAACGCAGTGAAGAATATATGAAACGCGGGCGCAGCCGCGGGCACACAGTTAGTCTGTTTTATGTAGTTTTTATCAGTTCAGTTCATAACGTAAAAAATATAATAATAATAATATATATTTATTTCAGACAAAAGTCCATTTGGTTAGTGTACATAGAACTTAGAAACTAGTGTTAGTACTTACATCTACATTTCCTTCAAATAATTATTTTTATATCGCCAGAGTAGCATGTAGGCGTACCCAATGTCTCAGTATGGGACTGTCCCACCTGTCTGCTAAAGTATTCAGGATGCTGTTGGGGCTGGCATAATTGTTTATTTATGTAAAATTACAGCTATAAACAATTTTTGTTCCCATGAATATAAGTAATATTAATTCGTTATTACAGTTCGTTCTGAAAATCGCATAATTAAGTATTAAGAGGTCTCTGAAGCGGTGACGGCACACTTTTATATGAATTTGAACTTTCCGCGAAGAGATATATCATGTGAAATTATAGGAGTAGGGCTTCTAATATCCGCCTGGTCACCTAACACACTTAAGTTTGAAAACATGTTGCCAAGCTCATATAGATGAGTTCCTGCATTGCCAGTACCTCTAGGTATAATTTGTTAACCATCTTAAGTAACATCGTTATTTATAATCAGGTAAGATTGTGACTAAGCCGCTGAGTGTAGAGAAGGTGATAGTATAAAAAAAAGAAACAACATGATGTGCAGTTACGTTTGATTTAAAAAAACGTTAAAACTCAAACGATTTAAAACTAAAATAAAATATTTATTAATACATATTTTGTAGTAACGAAATAAATTAAACTATTTAATATTAGTAACTTATCGGCATTACCTAACTTATTTCTTAAATATACAATCTAAAGATATAATATAATATAATGTAAGAATAACATGAGTTTGTTAACAGATTTTTTTGCCAAATCCTTTTATTGTAGATATAAATTAAGTGTTTAAAAAAAAAATCTTTTTTTTTCTTAGAACCACGTTCAAAAGTTTCGATTAGATGCCAAAATAGGCCTGTGAAAATATGGGCCCTTAATATTAAGGTTATCCGCATCACACTTTTCGATTTCCCATAAGAATAACACAGGAAAAAGTTTTTATTTCTTATGATTTGTTATGACTGTTTACTGAACTAATGAACGTTAATTGCACTGCATGTCCAACGAATATTTTTTTAGATAATTGAACGCTCGACAAAAAAGTTCTCATACCATTTTTCTATGAATAAACTATAATGAACAATCAAATATATAAATATTAAATTTTTATTAAAGTAATTTTAATCAGGACGTATTATTGAATTAAAAAAAAAACTAATATTTACTAAATATATCACATATCTTGCATGGATACACCCTAATATTGAGTTAATATTAAAATATGTAAATCGGAACATTACCATGTTCTACCTTCTTTCTGAACCCGAATGCAAATGCAACCACATAGGCATTATTAAAAGGCACATCCTTTGAGTTACAGACCTGACTTTGTATATTTTTTACACCGATTTCAGCATATAGATCCGAAATATTTTATGCAGTCTCGTATGATTTATTTCAAATAAGTTGTAAGATTGTCGATACGATATATTACCTATTTTGTTAACTAAGCGGACATGGCGTTTTGACCATAATCTCAAATGTTAAGGGGTCGTCCTCCCCAAAGTATGTAAGTATTAGCATAATTTAATAAAAAATAACAACATTAATATTTAAAGTCACCTTGCGTTTGAAATCAAAATCTCGTTTTTGTTTTTATTTTTAAGGTTGGCATTGTAATGATTAATCAGCGTCCAATTATAGTACCTATGTTTGAAAGTATGAAGCGGCCACAGTAATAGAAATAAATAATAGTATGTATTCGAAACACATCAACGACGTTCATCTGGGACCGAGATGCGATATTACATAGTAACAATAAATAAAATCCTTCCTCTTCTATTATTCCCAAAACAAAGCCGCCCTCCATCCTGTACGCCCTGAGACATGTAAATATTATCGAATTTGTTCGCTCCGATGGCGTATACGATTCGAACTGATTTCTGTACCAACAACTGCGCGCAGACAATTGCCAAGCTACGTACCTACTCTAACATGTAACAGAAAAAAAAATTACATACATTTTCCTATTTTAACCATTGTATATAAACTTGCACTCCTTTGATATATGAACTTTTTCGTAGAAACCTAACTTAAAAAGAAAATTCTAGAATCAAAATATTTTGATATATTTCTATGATTATGATTTTAAACTATTATCTATAGGTGTAAAAGTCACGAAAAATAGCGTACCCGTATGCATTCTTTATTATAACAATCAGTACCCATTACTTTCGTATCGTTATGTTAATTATTACTTTAGATATATGATACCTAATCGCATCGAGTCATATTGCGTAAGGTACGACGTTAACGTCGCGTTGTTCGTACTTTGTAGAAAACTTACTTGCACTTCACTGCTGTGTAAGCTCTCTCACGTAAAACTGTGCATAGAATCGGATTTTATTTTCGGACTGCAATTATTTTCGAAAATTAAAAGTACTCTAAGTTACCCGTAGTAAGTTTAGCTATCTACTAAAAAAATCTTGTCAAAATCAGTCCAGTCGTTCCGGTGATTACCCATTACAAAAAGACAGAGAGACGAAAATTTGAAAAATTGTATTTTGGTATAGGTATCATATATACATTTATATCTACTTAGTAAAAAAAAAATGAAATTTTGACATTACAAACGGACACTTCAATTTTATTTATTAGTATAGATATGTCAAGGATTGTTTTATTTTATTTTTATTATTGTTGTTTCCGTTCAAACACCCAATTCGCATCAACGGTACTAGCCGAACTGAAACAGTTGCATTTGTTTGTATAACCATATAAGAGACATTCAAACTAACATCGCTACAGAAATACGAAACATACGAGTAACGAAATGCATTCGTGAGTAACGTTCCGGTACTCGGTACTCCATAGCATACCCGTTACTTTGTAACAAATACATACGGTTTGCTACAGCCCTACTATTTTCTATTTTCAATTTAAAATATTAATGCGTAACCCTAAATATAATACATATCATCAAATAAGCAGTAAGTTAAAAATTACATATCACTATCACATATAAGTTTGTTTAGATATCAAGAGAACGTGATTATATGTTTTGATGTAAGTATAGGCCATTCCCAAGAAGAATTCATTATCTTGTGCTGTTCTATAGTTATTATTATTCTTAATTGTACAAACTAAACGCTATCACATTGTGCTGATGGGAATGCTTTTATATATTTATATAATAAGTTTGTATATACTATGATGCCTACCTTATATTTTATAGACTGCCAACATTTTACATGTGATCAGATTTTCTGTCCTGATCTTCATAGTTTTTATACTGCACGGATACTGCTTTGATAAAAAACTCATTTGAAGTATAAGACGGCAAATATACTACTAAACCTAGAGGTAATGCCAATCGAGTAATGCTGCCGCAATGTACCTACACGTATTTATCGAAAGATTTAGAAGCTTGAATATGATTAGAAAATGCTATTTTCTTCACCAAAAGCTCGGGGTTAAATGTAACCGTTAGTAACACATTTAATCTATTTTTATATAAGAGTTTGTCTATAATAGTGTTCATATTATACATGTCAATACAATTATTTAATTAACATAAAGGAAGTTACTAGTAAATCGATTTCTTATAAATAAAATATATAGTACCCATCACCACTCAACAGTAAGACACGGTGGTTTAATGCTATCACTCTTATTTAAATTATACAAGCGACCACGCAGCTTACAAACAAAATAAAGAAACAAAAATATATAAAAAGAAGTAAATAATATTGTCACATATAAGGTTTGCAACTGTATAATGGCAAAGGTAAAAATCAGTTCAAGACATTTTTCTTGTCTGTTTATAAACCGATTTTCTTCTTTTTTTTTTGTTTAGTAAGTAAAGCCAAGCTTTAATAAATCATAAAAAAAAAGTTATTGTTCTTATCTTTTTAATAGCGAACTTCTACCACTACACAAACACTAGTTATACTAATTTTAAATGTTGTTCTGTATATTTTTATAAGTTTACCGTATTACTGCAGTCTATTTACTGTGATTAACCTCATGTTATTCGATAAAGATGGAATAAGGAAGAAGATAAAAATGCCCTAATATATTCTTTATAAATGTATGTTCTTCTACGGTCTTGTATGGGTGATCTTTTTAATATTTTAGTTAATGAAAAAAAATAGTACCTAGTCCAATTGTATGATTAAAATGAACATCATGGAAATTCCTCTCTACTATCAGGATATTTATAGTACCTACTCACAATAATCGTAATTACTATTTACCTAATTGTCTAGGTAAACTAGATAATCCCCTGAAAATAGCTGTTTACGATATTTATATAGAGCACTCACATTGTAGTGCCCTGTGACCCAAACGTCCCAATATACTTGCCTCAGTAAATTTTCCGTCTAATTTAGTTAAGAGCATTAGCGGTCACGCGGAAAGGTAACGTATGGATTCACTATGACGCGACCAAATTCCTTATTAATACGCGTTTGCATTCTAAAAGACTTTACTACAATAGCAAGGATTCATACTAAAGTTATTTGAAAATAATAAACTAATTTTGAATTATGTTTAATAGCGCGTTTGTGATAGAGACGTAAAACCACTACAAGGTAATTTTTTCGATTATTAAAAATAATTATCTACTCAAAAAAAAATCTGATTGAGTTAATCATAATAAATATTTTCTCTATTCCTTGCTAAATAAAGGTAATACGAATTAAATGTAAAAGGAAGTTAAAGCAGTAAAATGGAACGAAAAAAAAATAGATATAATAAAAAAAAAGCTTCAATTTAATTTACCTTTAAAAAGCGTATTACATCCGTCCTCGATACAGGGGCTGGCACAAAACAAACACTCGATTATTATATAATAAAACAACGCGTAAACACGTCAGTACCGAAATATATAATTGTGACACGTCTTCCACTTAGAGTAGACTGAACCATACTGATTCCCCGTCAACGTCAAATCCGGCAAGCTTTGGAGGAACGGTGTGAAATGCGCAAGTCACACACCTACTTTTAAAATTCAAATTGCCATTTACTCTGTTCTATTACAGAATGTGAACTTACTGAACAAGAGATTATTCAAGAGAATTATTTATCTCTATATCATATAGTTGATAACATGCTGTTATTCGGAGAAATTAAAACAGCTGATATTCTGATGAGATTTAAACATAAAATTAAATAACTATAAAAAGAACTAAGCAGCCAATAGGACTGGTAACAGAAATGAAAATTCAAAACTTTGGAATAAAAAAATTATATGTATTATATTTATTACAAAAAAAGAACCAGATCGAGTTTCTTGCCAGCTCTTCTCGGCTGGGTTGTTTTCCGAATCGGTGGTAGTGTTTTAGACGTTCATAAGCGCCTTCAAAGGGCCTAAATTGAATAAAGATGTTTTTTGATTTTGATTTTTTGACTGATTTTTGATGTTTTAATTGTAGTATGAATGGTTAAAACTTCTTAATTTGTTTTTTGAAGTTATTGCACACGACAATTAAATTGAATTTAAACTATAATGTACTAATAAATCAATTAAAACGAAATGAATACATAAAAACAATTTAATTACATACTAACCAAAGGTTCTTTTCACATTTGATATATATAAAAATTTCAAAGAGTAACAAACCTGCTACTTCAATCACGGTAAGGGAAGATCCTCCCTGGCCAGACGCTCATCCGAGAGCGGGTACATACTTCTCGCTGCTGGATACAATCCTTGGGAGCCTTTGTTTTTAATAATTTTCCACCCTTAGAGATATCATGGGTGCAGCATCGTCCTTTACATCTGGGGTATATATTTACGAGTATATCGAAGTAATCTATACTAATAAATAGAATTGGAGTGTCTGTAATGTCAAAATTATTTGTTTTCTACTAAATAGATGAATGTATATCCGAAACCAAAACTAAAATAAATAAACTAATAGAAAACCTTCGGGTTTTCTTTGTGAATTAAACTCATAAATATAATGATGATTTATAAATAATAATAATATAATAAATATAACAAAAAAAAAATTGAATTAAATACAATCATTACAACCTACCTAACCTAACAGTTAACATATAATCCAAGAAATAGCATTTGCTACGGTTATGTTACATCTTTTGTTGCCCCAAGTAATAATCAATCTGAAACTTTCTTTATGTTTATAATTAATATTATTAAAAGTAAAAATAATAATACAGAGAGTTCAGTTCAGAATCTTAGTTGCCATGACCTTATTTAGACAACCAATGGAATACAATTTAACAGATAGTAGTAGTTTCGACTCGAACATTTTTTCCCTGTATTTATGGAAACTTATTTTAGATGTGGCAACGCAAAAGCTTATAAACCCCCAGCACGTCAATGGGTGACGTCATAACATTGTCGGTAACGCGTATCTATAAGTTCTCTTCTATCTAGAAGTGCTAAAGAGGGCTAAAGAAGTCACGATTGACATACACACATTGAAAAACGTGCCATATTGACACGTAATCCGGGATTTGTAAGCGTATGTACAGACCTACTTAGAGGTTTTCTGCCGTGGTATATATAATCCGTGTGGTGGTGACTAAGAATTTTTTTATATTACTAAAGTTACATTCAAGCATATGATTCACATGATGGTAAACGGTTACCGTAGCCTAAGGACGCCAGCAACACCAGAGGTATTACGTGCGCGTTGCCAACTATTTGAACAATCTTCTCACACCCCTTTTGAAAAACCCCATACTGTACATCTCAGAGAACATGGCTACTGGGAGCTGGTTCCACATCCGGATATTTCGCGGGAGGAAATTTCTCAGGATGTGAGGGTGAACTCTCTTCCGATGGTTATCCGTACGATGGTAGAAATAAATAAAATAAAAAATTATACCATACCATATCTTCCCTTGGATGTCGTAAAAGTCGACAAAGGGATAAATCAGGGGATAGGCAGTAGCATCCTCTAAGTACTACAAATTGTGGCAAAATTTTAATATTATAATTTTTTTAAATTATTTTCTAGAATATTTTTGTATGATTATTATTTAAAATTTTGTAAACAACTCGGAAAGATTTTTTATAAAAAATCACGTTTAATTGTTTCTGTTCAACCCTTGAAGACGAGTAATATGAGGAGATCGACGTTCGGGAGTCTTGTTGTTTTTAGATTAGTATTTGAAGCTTCGAGTTTGTCATGCTAACGCAATTCGAGTTTCCTAAAGAATTAAGTGTTGGCAGAGTTATACCTAATCATATTATGTGTTACAATCATTTGTGTACAGGAATAATAAATACAAACCGGTGTAAAATATTGTTGTATAATGGTTAGGTTCCTACATTACCTATATACCCAAAAAAAAAAAAAAGTGCTTTTTTCCCGATCAATCTTTATTGCTCCAATCTCCTTTTACGAAAAAAATACACTGTCGAAAAACATTTCTCTAAGAAAATATTTTAACTTCCTTATTCATACGGTAATGATAGGTACGCCAGTATTCTATTCAACATGAAATATATGTAGGTATATAAATACATGATTACAATATATTTTCTTGATTATATTTTGATTGGTTGATTGAAGTTGTAGTATTGCGAACTTAATATTTTATATTTTAACTATATCTGTTTAATAATCTTTGTATTTAATATTTTTCTCGGGTATCGAACAGTTCCTTGGTTTAAATCAATCAACATGGACCAAAATTCTGTCGTTACAATGTTAAGGTCCGGACGCATTCCACCTACAGATTCTTCTTTATGTAACTATTAGTGTAATATTATTGATGATGTCCATCATTTCTTGATACAATGTTCCAGTAATTATAATAGGATCATATTGGTTCCTGAGTGTAATATTCATATTTGCGATGTAGACGTGTACAATGCGTTTCAAATAAGAATGTGCACGGACCTGCGCCATATTGTGACGTCATAGCTAACGAAAAAGTTATGTAGATGTGACTGTGTATGGTGCATTAAAACAACGCATATTAATAGTGTTAATAATTATGCACATTCTTATTTGAAGCGCATAGTATCACATAATTCCGGTAGAATGATGTGTTGTTCTTTTAAATTTAGTTCATAGTTTTGTATCAATTTTACTATAGTTTTTTTCTCCGTTCGTTATTTTAGTTTATCTCAGATTGTATTTAAAACTGTTGGTTTGTTTTATAAGATAAAAGTCTGTAAAAAAAAGATATGTTTTTTCTCAATATAACTCATAATCTATACTTCCCTACTATTGTATAAGTGGTAAAGTTGTTTTTTTGTTTATTATGAATTAACTCAAAAATAGTTCAGTATCTTTTTATCCTCTCTTTGTCTAATATCCTTTTTGCACAGTTTAATTTACGGCACTTAAACTACGGTAAGTTAATTTAAGATTATATTACATAGAAACAATATCAGTTACAATCGTCTAGACTCTGGTCTCTGGAGTTTAAAGAGATCAAAATCTGTAACTACTGTATTCTATATAGGTTTGTAGTTAGGTTGTACTAAAGTTATCTAGTACTTTAATCAACCTTCTCATAATGGACCTAAGAGTATCAATCTATTGTATTATTATAAACCACGTCACAACCATGTTTGAAATTGTTTAGTTCATTAGATAAGTAAACCTATTGCTTAGGTCCTGATAACTGCTACGTCTACGGTAAAGAGGTTTAAATAGTCATCACAAAAATATCAACTACAGTAGATTCCTTATCAACTAAAATAAAAGATCCAGAGGAAAGAAAAGTGCTGGTAATTAGGAACCGATTGATGGACTAATTACTGCGTGGGAATCCATCGTATCCAATATGGTGGATATTTCTTTGATAATATCGCTAGAAATGATACTTAGTTATACCCCGGGGTCCCTTGCGGCAGCAGTCCAGTATGTGTTCCGATTTTATGTCATAAGTACTAGCCCAAGCTGAGGTCCTCACCATTTTAGTGTCCTTAAGCGCTTACCTCAGAAGTTCAGTGAAGTTGTCGAGGGCCTTCTGGACGATAGCATTTACACAGCTCGAATAAAATAAATTATTATGACTTACGTCTTACTTATAACGATAGCTTCCAAAAGACGTGACAGCGAAGTATTAGGAAGGTAATACCAATCAGTTGATTTTTTTTTTACGCACCTCTGGCGTAAGCCGAAACTTTGTTGTCCCTCTTTATTTTATTTCCCCTAATAATTGTATTATATTTTATTTCAAAATAAATTACTTGAGACTGCTATTTATACATCTGGCAACTGTCACAACTTCATGGACGAAATCGAGCAGATACTTTTGAGTGTCCTGAACTTGCAGCAAGAAGGCCAGACTCCATTGTGACTTTCCCGACCCTGCACTCCAGGTCGTGTTGAGACGAGCCGAATCTTGTATTGATACATGATCATGTAATTGTTTCAATATATGACACACTGTCTCGGCGACATCTGGGTCACAAGCACAAACAGGGCTGTCTTTGAGTTTATACCTGTGCAGGTACGCTGCGAAGCCTCCATGGCCTGTGAATGCCTGCACATGAGTTTGTTACAAACGAGTCATCCTCACTATCCAGTGGGCTTCAGACACCTTTGGGAAGAAGATTCGCGTCACGTCCCCAGTACTGGAGGCCTCGTAACGCATCTAGCAGGCCTCAACTGTATCAGCCCTAATTATTTGCTTGGCGTATGACACCGAATATCTATCGTATTCAGACGCAGTATTTTTACCGGCGGCCCTTCTGATCAGTTCGCAACCATGTGATTTAGGAACCTTTTAAGTATGACGTAAATATTTTTAGTATAACTAGTTTTTTTTGCAATTCCATATATACTTACGCATAGAAACAAAATTGCTACGAGGCGGAATCTAAAAAACCAACATTAGCTGTAAGCTATTTCAGTATACGCCCATACGTATCTGTATAGAATTTTGGCTTCGAGCAACTTTCATTTAGATTAAAGTTACGCTTGGCTGCCGCAAGATCACGTACATACTGTGTTTCTATTTTGCATTTCTATTCGCTCTCTTTGTATATCCGATAGGAATATTGATAAAACACTTTTTTGTCTATTTCTTTTTTTTTTAACTACTGTATCGATTTGTATACGGCTATAGATTAATCTAGAATATATCCGAAAAAGAATCTTTGATTAGGATATAGCAGTAGTTACAATCAAATACATTGAATTCAGTCACTTTTAACCCAGACTAAACAGTTCCCTATATGTGAGATATATTCACGATAATGGTGTTAACACACGTACAGACCGCGGAGATAGTACGGCGCGGGCGGCCGATGTTATCAGTCCCCTAAGTAGGGATAGGAATCGGTTTTTAAATCGATGCGAATCTGAGTTAGAGGAATCGATTCACTAAACATCCACGCCCAAAAGATCGATCTTTCAAACTAAAAGTATCGATATTAAAGAGTCCTTTTTTTCTATGACATGATGCTCATCTGTAAATAGGCAAAAATAAGACAGTTCAGTGTCATTTTTCCTCAGTAGGTTAGGCGTTCTTCTTTTTTTGTTTAGTTGCTACTGATGATCTTTAGTGCTGTTAATAAAAAAAAAATGGAAACAGTTTTTGTAATAAATGATAATTATAGTCTAATTTTGACCACGGGAAAATTACTTTTTACGAATAAAAAGTAAAAAAAACAAATAGAAAAAAAATTAATCTCTTGGACCTCGATGTTTTGTGAATCGAACCGAAAAATCGGTCTTTTTGGAAAATCTTATTCCCCATCCCTACTTAGGCGATTGATGACTTTGGCTCCTCGACATACTATACTATGTCCGCGGTCCGGACCGTACGTGTATTACTAGCATAAACCAAATCGCAGATATTAAGTACAATCTGGTACTGTTAATAAACGGTATAAAATATTATGCAAGTGATGGACGTAAGATCTATAATATTTATTACATACTAATTTTTACCTGCGGCTTCGCTCGCGTTTTGTGTATTTTGCCATTCAATTCATATTGTTAGTGAGCACAAGAAGTGCTAATCTAAAATTAATCAATTACTTCATTCATTGTTTTTATGTGATTTCACTATGTAAAATCAAATTTCTTATGGCAATCATTGTATTATTTACATTAACTGGGTGAACGGACGGACGAACGGAGTGTTGAATTAGCAGAACGTAACAGTTTTAAGATGCACTTGACATAAATCTGTAACACTATTTTGATTTTACAAATTTATTTTCCGGGATACCACAGGCCTACTTTTTAAGATGTTGAATACGAAACTTAGATACGGGAGATGGCAAAAATTATTTTCTGTTTTGACAGTATTTATTGCACGGATAGAATACGCTGACGATGATGATGATGACTTGTGTAGCATATATTTTTTGGAATTCAGGGTGTCAGTTAGGTAACTGATGGATGGATGAAGGTCCATACCAAATTTCATCAAAATTGGTCTAGACGCTTTAACGTGAAGAAATAACAAACATATAAACTCACGAACTTTCGACTATATAATATATGTAGGATAGAATATTCAAATATTATACTTTATCTAAATCTATATTATACAAATTTATATAAATTATATAAATTCAAAAGTTCTCTACGTTTTTCAAATGATTTCAATCTTTATAAAGAATTTACTGTTTTACAGCGGGTAAGCAAATTAACATTTTCTGGTCAAATCATGAAAATATTATCTTCACTGAATTAGTTAATATTATGGTAACTTTTTGAACCAATTTTTCATTATATATATAATAACATGTTACTTAATATATGAGTATATAACTTTGTTTATCTT
This sequence comes from Samia ricini, assembly GCA_014132275.2. Lineage (NCBI taxonomy): Eukaryota > Metazoa > Arthropoda > Insecta > Lepidoptera > Saturniidae > Samia > Samia ricini. The sequence continues at coordinate 5,269,132 of AP028162.1, forward strand.
GACCCGATTAGCCCCATGGGAGTCTGATCAAAAGGCTCATCGCCGTCCAAGAACCACTAGGCAGAACGATCTATTTTACTTAGACCTACTTTATATTTTCCGACATATATATGAAAAATATTAGTTATTAAGTATCAAATTTTACTGGTCGTATCTTGTAAACTCAAAATGGCTATTCCCAAGGTAAATAAATCCTTTGTCCGCAAAAGTGGTATCAGAATGATAGACTGGATAGTTTTACCTTTTGTATAATAAGTATCATGTTAGGTTACCAGGAAAATATTCCACAATTTTCCTTTATTTCTGTACATTTAAAGCAAGATTGTTTTTGGCAAGTTGCAACATTTTATTGTTGCGAATATTTAAAAAAAACATACGACTAGATGATCGCTGAGAATTTTGTTTTTAAGATTAACTTAAAAGTATTCTTCAAAGATGGTATCTTCTTACATAAATAGATGAGCTTTGTGAATTATCATGTTTGAATTCATTTATAAATTCTGCATTTTGAAAGCGCTGCTACGTGGTTACAATAGTAAGAGACTCTCGTGTTATTGGTATCAGCTGCCAAGAATTCAGTATCAGTCGGTTTGAATAGTGATGCTGTGTGTAGTTCCATAGATAGTTTATAAAAGGTGAGGTTTTTTAGCATGAAAAATTTAATTTTAGCATAAATATGATGTTCTATTGTTACATATCTTTGATAATTATTTTTTTAATTTAAAGTCATGATTGAAGAAAGATTAACATGTTCACAGCGGGGCTAATATTAGAGAACTTTCATGTGGTGTGATCGATGTCGAATCAGCTCTAACCTGAACCCATTTACAGTGCCGTGCAGCTCTGATCTGCATCAACTTTTAAGAGTTTGATAAATGTATTATAATTTGACAAATAACGTGATAAGATGTGTAAAATGCTTTCATACTAACGAGCTCAGCCTTCAAAGATACAAAGAAAACTACATTTGACTTTATCATACGTATCACGGTTGAGCAAAGCCAGCATCCGCACCAGAGAGAGAGAGAGCACGAATTTTGCAAGTGACACTAGATTTAACTCTATCTTGAAGCAGATTTGAACCCCAGCCGTAGCGAACGTGCTAAGTATTGATGTGGTTCAGGATGGTAAACACACTAAAGCTAGAGATAAAAGCTGTTAAATAATGCTGCCAGGATACACCTTGGTGGCATATTATCAAACCTAAAGGTGGTAGCTATCCAGTTGACTATTAGAAAACCCTACCATCATGCTGTGATTTCATAGTGATATTTATCTTCACTGATAGCTCAAAATCATTGTATGGTAGAATAAGTTAATTCGTGCCAATTTCTATCCGACAGCACTACCATAAATCTGTCATCCCATCGGTCTTAATTAAACGCAAAATGCAATAAACACATAATCGTGCTGATCCCTAGTTTAGATTTAATTTATAATTCAGTATTGTAATTGTTATGTTTACCTCAAATTCAATTATGGCTGCAAAACGATAATGAAAGAAAAAAAAAAAGGACTCGCCATAATGCTGGGTTAGCTGCGTGTAGGAGGCCTCCTCTTCTTCCTCTGATATACCAATTTCTCTTATTTTCACCTTTATTAGCTTACTGAGTTTCTTATATTATGATTACGCGCACGTTCTTTCGCCGGTCGTTCGCGCGCACGTCACCATAACAAGTACGTTAAGAAAAGGGGCGGGGAGAGGACAGGACGAGGATTGGGTTGCCGTAATGCAAACCATTTTTTGTTTGCAAACACACGTTGTGATTACCTATACGCAATTGCTATACATAGTTTAGAGACCAATTAAGATTAATTTATTTTGATTAATACTTTTAAATAATTATTAGGGAAGTTCAATAAATAAAGAAGATATAAAACAAGTAAACCAGTCATTAATGTAACTATTTTTAAAAATCAAAATCAAAAACATCTTTATTCAATTTAGGCCCTAAGAAAGCGCTTATGATTGAATAAGATATTGACTTTTAAACGACTTTTCTACATATAAAAACACACATTTGCATAATTAATATTTCTATCACCGAAGAAATACTTTAGATTAATCCGATTTCTGTCAGTGTTCACTAAATTGAAAAGATTGTCTTTCGCATAACAAATTGTCTTGAATTAATCACAAAGAAATAAATGTTCTGGATATAAGTAAAATTATTGTTAACAGAAGACCCATAAATTATGAATTGTAATTCCCTTTGCGAGAGTATAAAAAGAAAGCAGGTAATTATATTTCAGTGTTCTGTAGCGGAAGAGAGACGGAGATATAAGATTGTACAAGATTTTATAACACTTATCATGATACGGAGGATAAAAAATAATCAATATCCTTGCGTAATTGAAACGGTTATTAGTGACGTCTGCATGATTCTCAGTGTGTCCTGTGTTCCGGTATACATTAGATTTTTGTTAATGCTATTTTCTGTTTTCAAATTAAATAGGGATTAATACATAACCAAACAATATTTTGACATTTGATTAACGCCTTGAACACTAACCTGGCGTTAACGCCAGCTTTCCATTGTTTTCCTATAGTCTCATTTTTATGGGTAATCGACATAATAAAACAACGTAGCTGTTATCTATTTTGTATGCATTATATTAAAACTAGCTGTGAAGATAATGTAAAAGTATGTCTCATAAATTCAAGCATTTACCCGTAAAACTGTGCATTGAATCGGATTTTATTCAATTATCTGTGAGTTTTAAATTTTTTACGTGAAACCCTAATTATTTTTGGAAATCAAAAAGTGTTAGAAAGTTACGCAGAGTCACTTCAGCTATCTACCAAAAAAAGTTCCGTCCACATCGATCCAGCCGTTTCGAAGATTACCTGAAACAAACAGATAGACAATTTTTGAAAAAATTGGTTTTTGTAGGTGTCGTATACGCATTCATACCTATTTGGTATTATAAAAAATTGACATTACAAACAATCACTTTAATTTTATTTATTAGTATATAGATAAACAACACAAAAATCTCATACTTATATTAAAGTTTCTTCCACCGGAACTGCTGAACTCAACAGTTGACAGTTGTGGAGAACATTTTGATCGATGTCTATTTTATTTTTATCGGATTTTAAAGTCCCACAGATTGAATTAGGCCGTTTACACGCGAAACATTCTATTATCTTTAATAACAGAAAAGAATTATATAATATAATGCTGTGAAGAATATTTCAGATTATTATGTAATTCATCTGGCTTGGACGAGATTCGAACCCGTAGGAATTTCCATGGCTTTATTGAATATATTTTCATTCGCTATATTGTGTTTTTTTTTACTTAGTGCTTCGACCACAAGTTCATCTGATGTTAAATGACGATGCATTCCAAGATGGTAAACGCACGAAGCGTTGGTATGTTATGTTTGGTACGTAGTTGTAATTTTATTAATATTCTTATATGAAACTAATTCTCAGCGAAAATTCAAGTAATTTCCGGAGCAACGTCAATGCGGAAGAGCGCTTTGTTTTTTTCAGAAGGCGTGCTAAACCGACTTCATGTCACTATGCATTAACTTATCAAATAATTTTCAATACTTTTACCACAATAATTTCAAAAAATGTGGTCGCTCATTGCTACATCTGGCGAAGCTACAAAGTACAAAGCTCCACCCGTCAAACATTTCTCAAATATCTAAACAAATAAATTAAATTGGTGCCTGTTTGTAGCAACAACTATTTACTGAATAGATAGGAATATATATGTGGTACATACTAAAACACAGTTTCAAATAATCTGTTTGTTTGTTTCGCCTAATCTCCGGAACAGCAGAATCAATTTTGACGAGACTTTTTCTGTTATATAGCTGAAGTTACACGGCGTAACTTAGGTAACTTTTATTTTTGGAACATAAATTAGGTTCGGTGTAAAAAAATTTCAACAGAATACGATTCAATGGACAGTTTTATACGGGTGGGGTGGGGCACACACCTATTCTTTAATTTATAGAAACGAACAAGTTGGATTAAAAATATTTTCCTTGAAAGTTAACGCAAGCTATGTCATATTGGTAGTTTTAGAAGAACCATGACTTACAATAAGGGTCCTGGCTCAATATAAAACGTTAATTTCCTGAGCAGACGTGATGGTGGCGTGTCGTTTCGCGGTGAACGCAATATCCGCGAACTATATTCGCTTAGACAACAGACAGCCTAGAAATAGCCTGTTCACCGAACACAAATTTCCCGTTGTCACTGCGTATCGCTTTTCCTGATAGATTTATTGTTATTTATTGCATTATTAACCGACTTCAAAAAGGAGGGGGTTATCAATTCGTCTGTATGTTTTTTATACTTGTATAATGTCCCTCATAACACAAAAGTTGAGAAAAATTGTTAGTATAATTCCTCGCGCAATTTTATAATCCGAAGATTTTCTCTCCATCCATTCAATCTAAAGACTTCCACTGCTCGACATAGGTCCCCCAAAGATCTCTACGACGAACGGTCTTGCGCCACCCGCATCCAGCGGATTCCCGCAACCTTCACCAGCTTATCGGTCCATCTTGTAGGGGGGCCTACCCACGCTATGTCTTCCGGTGCGTGGTACCCATTCGAGAACCCGTTGGTCCCATTGGTCATCGGTTCTCAATGTGCCCAAACCCACTGCCACTTAAGTTTAGCAAACCTTCAGTCAATTTCGGCTACTTTGGTTTTTTACGAATCTCTTAATGCCAGATCCTATCAAGCAGTGAAACTTTAAGCATAGCTCTTTCCATTACCCTTTAAGCAACTTTGAGCTTTGTAAATAACACTCACTGAAGGAATTTTATTACGTACGACGTTTTTAATTTATTGTGATTTATTTAGCCATCACTGATCCATTGTTCCAGAATTATCGTATCTTATTATACTACTTGCTGTGCCCGCGACTTCGCTAGCGTGGAATTTAGACAACTACAATTCTAAGTTTTCTAATAGACAGGGTATATTCTCCTTTTAGATGCTATATCCCGTTCCATCATACCACCTCTTTGACAGCCCATCCAGTGCAGTGGAAGGTCAGGGGCCCACCATTAACCTTGATTTAACGATCCAGTAAAGTATAGATCCCAACGGTGCGATGCCCGGGCTGAGCTGCCGTCTGAGCTTAGTCCTCTCGAAGGACCTGAGCAAAAACTATGAACCAAGCTATTTTTACCCTTAATAGGCCCAATTGCCCGTCTACGCACCATACTACCCATGTGGTGATGAGTGCCACCTCCCGCCTCAGCCCTACAATCAACGGCCTTATGGCCCTCCTCCTTACATCTAAAATATTGGCCTCCCTGGTCCCAAACACCGGAAGCAACGCAGGGGCATTGATAAAACCATTCAGGTAACATACGCCATATTATAGAATTTTCCAACTTCAATTACATTTATTGAGATTAATAGTTGAAAATATTATATGTATATACCAAAATAAAAAGTAGCCTATATATAATGTACCTTTACAATAGTGAAATAAAAATTAATATCAAATCAGTAGTACCGCAGATTACCCCGAACATTCAAACTCACAAAACTTACCTCTTAATAAAATATGTAAATTAAATATCAAAATATTTTATTCTCATTTACTATATCTTAGATATTTTTATACTAGAAACATAAACTATATGTTATGTCATTTTGTTCAATTTCAATCATCCATCATTTTTTTTATTCTCGAATAAGACTAAAACGCATTTACTTACGTAAGTAAGTTAAAAAGTTCTTTCATACTAAAATCGCCGCGTGTCATTCAAATTACTATAACTTTTGAAAGAGTGTGCCGATTTTAATAAAATCATATTTGGTTGCTCTTCCGGAATAGGCTTTATAATAATCTTTTTGAATTTGTATAATATATTTAATACTTTCTAATTGATGCCTGCACAGCCAAACAGATAGACAGACATTTCTAAAAATGATAGTAATGTGTTTAATTACCTATTTTAGTCCCTTGCATTAATTCTTTTCACAAAAATCGGAAATGTACAGACACGTGAAATTTACAATTTTAATATTAGTATAGATAAAAAATTGTCTTCACATAATTAAAAAAATATTTTATTGGTAATACCGAATGTCCTTAGAAGTTACAAAAAAAAGGAAAATGTCGGTAGAAAAACAAAGGAGAAAAAGTATTGAACGGTTTTATCTTTGCGTATTTTAAAATACATATGGAAAATATTTAATAGGTTCATGATATCATTTTTTTACTACTACGAGTAAAGACAAGAGGTTACAAGACTACACAAAATTATTCGTTAAAATTTGAATAAATCTACGAGCAAGATTTTGCAATAGTTTGAATATGACGATTTCAAGTTAACCTCATACCTTATTAGTAATTATTATAAACGGAATTTTTTTTACTAAACATCTTGAATATTATACGAATACATATCCGTAATGTTAAATTTCTCTAAAAATGTTAATCGAACAGGAACAAAAGGAATTTATTAAAGTCCATATCAAAATGTTCACGTGTCCCTCGTAAAATGCCCGAACTAAATTACAAAATAGAGACATACGAAATAAAATACAAGCAAAACAAAGGCTAATGTTATAAAACAAAGCTACAAAGTAGGAGTCCGCTGGAGGCATTGTTTGTCAGACGGATGGTGCCCCGGCGACCCGGGATATTACGTGTGTAGATTTGGGCATTTCATAAATAATAATATTAATAAATGCTTGTTTTTTTTACAAGAAATTATTATAACAGATTCAAATAAATAATGTTATTTAAAAACATAAACATTTCTAGTTCGATACGACTTATTTTTATTATTTGAGCTCAGCTTATTGACTCCATTTCATCTGATCTACACTAATAAATAAAATTGGAGTGTCTGTTTGTAATGTATTTTTTTTAGTAAATAGACATGAATGTACGTTACCTATATACTAAAAATACAATTTCTAAAATTTTTGTTTGTTTGTCTGACTGTTTGTTCCGTGTAATCTCCGAAACGGCTGGATGGATTTTGACGGGACTTGATTTGGTAGATAACTGAAGTTTACTTCGGGTACTTTTATTTTTGAAAATAGTTAGGGTTCTGTATAAAAAAATTAAAACTAATAAAAAATGGAATAAAATCCTATTCAATGCACAGTTTTACGAGAAAGTGGTTGAATTTATGAGAAATATATTTAGTTTATTATAGTACAAAAAAACTTTTAGGAAAATAATTAGGATTCCCTACAAAAAAAAAAATAAAACGCGGTGAAGGACATATGAAACGCGAGCGCAGCCGCGGGAACACAGCTAGTATTAATTAAAATACAGTTCACCATAACGTTGGCTTGCATTTACCACTGCTACTGCTACTGATTTTGAAGGACAATGCGCTTAACCGTATCACGTGATAAATTTTTCACAAGTGTAAGGTGATCTTGATCTAACCGAGTATAATTGTCTTACCATCCAGCTAACTGCTTGATTTACACTGACTAATAACGATGGTTACGGTGAGTTTTTAAATCTATGGTGATTGTGGCCAAGTCAAAAAGAAAATAACATTCATCTGATACTCATCGATCCATAGTTCAATTGTTTCGTACTCCACGCGTGTCATTTTACGCTTTATATTTGCTACTCTATAAAAGTAAATTTATATTTAAAGTGAATTTCTTATTCTACCTCGACAGGTTCATTGTAGTCTACCATAGGTCACTACAGAAGTTCAAACTAAAAGGGATAGACAATGAAACAAACTTTACCTATAAAATCAACGTCGCTACCAGCCAGCCTTGTCATATCAGTGAAATATTTTGATATACGCCGTCGTTCCGATAACTGTTACCGACACAGAGTAGATATTCTGAACTATTAAAACTTCGATTGTTCTTACCAGTACATTAGAATTAGGTACTAAAAAGATCATCTGGTTATATCTACTAACAGTTTTAAGTTAATATTAGTATGCTTCTCTTTTAATATACTACTAAAAACTATTACGTAACGTACATCTTTTTTATACTGTTATTGGTTTCGATAACTTTAACTGATTTTAGGTGATGGTGATGACGTGGTCCAAAGCAATATACACACTAAGCCCAGAGTTACAAGCTGTCAAGTTCTTGGTAGCAGATTTTCAAACATGAAGGTTTACTCTTCATATTTTCCTTCACCGAAAGTTCAAGTTCATTATAGAATAGGATGAGGTAAATTTTAAAATACTTTGGTTGATGTAGAATCTGACCACATTACTCATTAGCAGTAGACGATGGCTCATTAGCCATTCGATAAGAAAATCTTTAGATTGTCTATGTCTTTAATTTATTTATTCATTTTCTACAAATGTTACTCCCAAGTCTGCAATTCAATTGTTTTTTGTAAAAGTATTTAAACCGCAATCTTCATTGCTTTGTAACGATGTGGTCGAAAATGTCAAACGAAGCTCAAAATGACAATTGGTTTTACTAAGCTCTATTCTCAAGCGGTTTTCAATCGAGCGAATGTTTTAATACTGTCTGGTTTTACCACTGTACATTGTTATTTAGTCTTTGACTCTTAAATTATTTAGTAAGTACTTGAATTGTTGTTATTATTTTTAACTAATTTACGGCTAAATTGAAAATTTTGACCTCGAATAACTTTTGACTGAGATGATTCATCGAAAAATTACATCAGACCTTTTTTGTAGACTCTACAATGTACAGACTTTACAATATAGAGACTACAATGTAGAGGATTCAATTCTTCACAAAAATATTCGATGGACAATGCAATGCAATATATAAATTTTTTTAAACGCTGTAATACCGTATTTATGTATTTAGTAAAACGTTGTTAATTTGATATTACAAACAGACACTTCAATTTTATTTATTTGTTTAGATTAATTGTACGTGCGTTCACATACACGTTACCGCTATCAAACCAGAGCATTTCCGCATTTCTAGTAATTTGACTACTACGTACACCGTGTTGGAATTGCTCGAATTGTAAACAATCCACATTCAAACTGCTTTAGTTCCTGAGATATGAGATTACAGGTGTATACGAGAAATTTAAGTTATATTAATATTAACTGATATCATATATTGCGTAAACCACACGATATATTTACGTCTCTATTTAATAATAATATGTACTTACAATGTCAAATTTTATTTTAACAGCATAAAAGGCAAGATTTGTTTGCCTGTCTGTATGTTAATTAGTTTAACCAGAATCATATGTCTAAATTAAACGAATGATTATGAATAAATTACTTAAGGCTATTGATTAGTTAAATGAAATAAATAGTAAACCCCGAAATTACTACCTTAAAAAATATTGTATTAATTTTTCCAAAGTGAAAAAATAAACGCTGTTTTATAATAAAGTCGATTTGTTGTATATAACCTTAATTATAATTTTATGTATTAATTTATTACATTTGAATCTTATCTAAATATATAATTTCGCTCTATAACATCATCACATCACAAGTTAAATTTAAACTTGGGTAACCTTGTCACGTGCGTCGCTACTCCACGCTTCGTCGTCTGAGCCAAGTACATTTAGTTGGTTGAGAAACACTGGAAATTTATGCAGAAATGTGCATGGCTTGAGAGAGTGACGTTCTGTAGGTAACGTTACTTTGCCTCGCGAATATGTCGGGTTAGGGAGAGATAAAAATAATTTTTGAAAATATTTTTTATTGATTGATTGTACTAATTAAATATAAACGAATCTCGTATTTAAATTAATATGTCGATTACCCATAAAAATGAGACAATAGGAAAACAATGAAAAGCTGGCGTAAACGCCAGGTTAGCGTTCAAGGAGTTAAATTGAAACTTCTTTGCACAGGTTAAGGATTTGGAAGTGGTAAGAAACGGAAAAGATGCGCTGTTTGGATTACGTTAGGTCACAGACGATACATCAAATATATACAACGTATATAGGTATTTCTTGGAGTCAAAATGGTCCCGGACTGTGAGGTTCCAGAGGAGTTTCCTCCCTCGAACTACCCGAATATGGAATGAGCTTCCAGCGGCCGTGTTTTCCGCAGAATACAGTACGGGAATCTTCAAAAGGGGCGTGAGAAAGTTTTTTTAAAACGTTGCCAACGTGCACGTGATACCTTTGATGTCGCAGGCGTCTATAGGCTACGATAACCGCTTACTGCCAGGCAGATCGTATGCCTTCTTGTCACTTTAATGGTATAAAAAGAAATAAAAATAGGTAATTTACGGGAATTATTAAAAAATTATTGTTTTCAACAACATGAAGATTTTACGTGAAATTGATTTGGACATTATGGAGGAAAAAAATGTAATAGAAGTCTAATTAATTATTTAAAATGTATAAACTAAAATTTAACTGTAAATTGAAAAAAGTTTCACGGTAACTAATAACAGCTTGATTCAGTTTAGTTTTAATATATTTTTGCGTTTAAATTCAAGCTTAAATAAGATGTAATAATTTACTTCGTTTTATTATGTTATTCCAATAATGTTTCAAATTATATTAATCATAATTCTTCGTTCTTTGTAATTTGACCGACAATCAAGGATTCGTGTTACTTACCCACCTCCGCAACTGTGTAGTCAAGGTTTCTGATTTTAAACATAATAGTAATCAATTTAGAAATGTCTTCTGGCAGATCGCCTCCGGTATTAAACCAGCGGTGATGCCTGGCATATGAAACTAGAAGTAAATTTATATGTATTCTATTTCCTCAGCAGTAGGTAAATTGACAGGTATATTGGTTTACACCAAGTTAGTTTCTTATACTGTATTGACATACGCAATCTTACTCAACAAACTTTTTATTTTATTTCATACTACAGCGAACAGGCAAAAGGCTCGTCTGATAGGAAATGGTTACTGTCACCTATGGAGAACTACAACAACTATTGTATTGCCTATTCGTTGCCAACCTTGGAGAGAGTTTCTAAGAGAGTCGCATGTCGTAGCCTTAAGTGAATACTGTAATGGATAACACATTCCACAGCACAGTGTATGCGATACAAAGGTCTTAGAGTAAAGGTCAACTTAGGTAAAGGTTACGAATGGGTTTAATGGTGTGAGGATGAGCAGGCAGCTAACGCCGGAGGGTATATGGAATGGCGACGAAGATACCCTACCAAAAAGTTTCTCTGAGCACCCCTTTTTTAATATGGGGAGATGCATTTACGCATTCTTCTGCCAGCTCCAATCCGGGAGAACCCTCTTTCAGGTAAGTGGTACTGGCACTGCGTGAAGCGCATGGAATACCCACTGAAACTCCACGGTACTCCACGAGGGGGGGGGGGGTTAGCCTGGAACCAGCTAACTAAAAGAGGTTCTACCGATAAGAACACCGATCCTCTGAGCACCCCTGATACGGTAGAAGACATAGAGGCTGAGAAGCTCCAAAGAATCTAGACCGCATGTTAATTCGGATATATAATAAGTACAGAGTAATGATTTTCGACAAGGTAACCTTTCTTACATTCTTTATTATTGTTATCTGTTCTGTCAGTTCTGTAAACATTTACCTTTTCTAATCATACTAATTTTTTTTATAAACTATTGTTATTAAAATATAATATGCTACTATTTCAGTTTTTTGCCTATAAAAAAACAAATTTAACATTAACCAAGTATCGAATATATTTTCATCACATATTAACATTTGTTACCTTTTTGCTTGCAGCTTGTCCGGAGCAAGGACTCTAGATTCGTCTATTACAAATTCGCATAATTACGGACCCTCAAAAAAGGGAATAATATATTAAGTTTGGGTTAGTTTATTGCCACTAGAATTGGAGAGATGACCATTTACTGTAACCTCGAGGTCGTTGACATATAAATCGATTTCGTAATAATGAACTCTGATCGTTAGACTTGTATTATCGAGGCATTAGTGATTTCTATCAAGCGACGAATATAGTTTTTTGTATAGAGTCGTAATTAACTTTGATATAGTTTATAAAGAATTACATTTGATTAATATATGAGTAACTTCGACGTGAAACTTTGACTTAATTATCTTTTAGTAATCTTTTAATTTATCGATATAATCAATTACTATTCGTTAACTTCTGAACGTAATATGTAGCTATTTCATAAGGCAGAATAACACTTTTTTTTGTATAGAAATTTATTTTCATATATATTGAAAGTCACAACCAATACAAGTTTATAATTTTCACTCAGAAACCACTTACTTATTTAAATCCCTGTTGCATGAACGAGGTAAATCTATATATAGCGAACATATGTATACTCATTTCGTTCGTGCCATATATATGTATGAGGATAATAAGCATTTTAATAAGAATGATTTATTTGCACGTTCCATCGGTTCGTTTAAAAAAATGGTGAAGAAAGATTTAAAGTTCTAGTATTTTCCATAATATTATAGGTTATAATTATATTGTAATATACGTTATATATTGTGATTAATTATTATTTTTGTGAAAAATTGAATGGCTTATGTAATATTATTATGCTACGTATTTGAGATATGTATTTCATTAACCGTGTGTTACCCGAATAAATAAATAAGTACAGTATGTGATAAAAATTGAAGTCAATGCGATGATAGTTCAATGGTAGTTAGGTTGGAGTCCTCGTCAATGGACGAATTGTCTCATCCTGTTATAAATGACCTTGAATTTTCGGTAAAGGATAACATCCCAATGTAAGCATATAATCATGGTACAATATTTTTAAAGACCGCTTGGTAACCCTGAAGTTTGAAAATCTGTCGAAATCCTACGACGATGTAGTTCTGGTAACATTCCTTGAAAGCTAGTAACTACCTCTAGGCTTAGCGTGTTTAGTTTCTTGAACCACATTGCCGCTTGATATCAGATGAGATTGTGGTCAAAAGATTAGTAGGTATATAGTTAAAAAAAAGTACAAAACAGATTGCCTTGGTGATGGCGACACGGAGTGTGCCTAATCAACCCTGTGTCGTCCCAAGGAGGCGGCGGAGGTGACGTGGGTTTTATTACCGGGGCTTCACGCCGGGCGAGTCCCAATTACCACCCTGGTATCTCTAGTCCGGGAGACTTTACTCCAGAACAGAGATGGCACGGAGGATACGTAAAGGCATTTCCCTTCCCAACTATAAAAAAAAAGCTTTCCTTGGTGATAGTGATTAGTTGAGAATTACAATATAGTAAAGCGTAGTGTGATACCGGTTAAGAATAGTCCCACCCCATATCTTCCCGTGGGCGTCATAAAAGGCCTGAACACCACAAACCCCTACTGCAATCGCTAACCCGCCTCACAAGTGTGGCGACTATGGCAATTGCCTTCTTTTGGGGGAGACCTATGACCAGTATTGGACGTCTTTCGGTTTAATCAATTAATCAATCAAAACGTAGTCAACAAGAAGAATTTGTTTTTTTTTACTAAAATATTAACTATGTTTTTGTATTCAACGTTACGTAATTTCAACTCATCAAGTATTGAGTGTGTCTCGATTGGTCGTACGTGCTCAAGTGAGTTGCAAGTACAAACATTTTTGTTATACTATTTCACATGTTAAAGTTATTTCAGAAACAATTAATTTGAAAATAATTGTAGTAAACTGTTCTAATTAATACAGGCGCTATTAAATTTAAGTATATTACATATTAATTTAAAAGGGTTTTTTTTAATAATGTTAAATTTAATTTTAGGAATAAATTACTAATAAATCATGAATAATAATACCCGAAGATTTATTACAATTGCTATAAAATGCATTTTATTATACGCTTTGAAATAATATGCAAATTTAAAACACTCCAGATAAAGTGCCAATTCTACTTAGAAAAAATAAAGTGAAAGAGACATTTTATAAAGAATTTCAGGACCCACAATTATACAAGGCATTTCGGGCGTTATCCGAATGCTAAAACATTCTCAGTGGGTAACACTTAAACCCTTTCAATGGTGACGCGGGGATGGGACAAGAGGGACGCGAAAACAGAACTTTACATTTATGTCCATTTATATTTAATTATTTAAACGGATAGATTTAAAATTAATAGAGTATTAAGAATTAAGTTTGAATCAGAGTTTAAAATCCGAGACGAGCTTTGCAAGCGGTTCTTTAAGATATTGAAAACGTGGCTGGCAGCTTATCCTCAATCCCATAAACCTAGCCATAATGCTACAATATGTAAAAATACCTATTTTAGGACCTTGTTTATCGTGTACGCTAGCGCTAGCATTAGAATGCGTTACCCAATCTTCCCCCAAAGCTAAGACATGTAACCCTTCAAAAAGAGACTTTAAAACGATCTCCAAGGTCGGCAAGGCATTAATAATACTTACTCCTTGTATGGCAGTTGCCCATAGATGACTGTAACTATTTACCATTAATTTACGTAATCATTCTGTTTACATTAAAAAAAACTAACAATTTTAGTCGGCGTAAATACACTAAAGAGGTACGAACCTCGACTGGGACTGTTCTACGATGAAGCGTTGATGGTGCAGTGGGTAGGGCTGCCGGATTCCCCGTCAATGGACGCGGCTTCGTGCTTACCTATCCAACTCTAAAATCAGCCTGAGTTTTCGGTGAAGAAAAATATCGTGAGGAAACCGTAGCATAGTAGTAGGGCATTTTCTAGTCCGCCTGGGTAGCTACCAGTCTCAAGTTTGAAAACCTGCCGCCAAATACTAATAGGTGTGTTCCGGCAGTATCATTTGCGAACCAGTACGTCTAGGTTTAGTGTGATTACCATCCTGGACCACATCGTCACTAAACATCACGTAAGATTGTGGTCAAAGCGGTGAAAATTTTGCCTTTTTTTGAACATGGTGAAATATTAGTGAGTATTTACTCTTGGAGTGTGTATTGAGTCAAAGCCTGTTCTCGGCAGGGGGAAACGTGAATACATCTACATTTAATTTACTATAATAATCAAGTTTGTAGAATTAATATATATACAGATTTATTATTTTATATTATTATTATAATTATTTTTAAGACAATAAAGTATACAATAAAATCTTGTCAGAGAATATATAAATGATGTTTGAAAAAATCACGTAAATAAGCTCAGACGATTCATAAAAAGACAAGCATCTATAATATACATATATATACCATGTATTTTCGAAATAAACGTGCTGATTATTTGAAAACAATATCACAGCACTTGTCAGTTAGACGAGTTTGTCATCTGCAAGCCCGTTTATAAGCAAAGTTTATAAGCTCTAGACAGGCCGAGCAAAGTCAGTCATTTATACGATCAATTGGGTGAGCAATTCTATTGAGATAGGCGACTTTATCGAAACATTAAATCGTCAATTGTCTCTCACCGGCTGTGACACTATGAGTAATTCGTCTTATAAACCGTTATGGCGAGATTTTTAGCATGTCGTGAGCTGAGTGACGTCATTATAAATTACTTTGTTGTTAATTTGTTTTCCTTTCGAAGTGACACTCTCACCTGTTGCTTTTGTAGAAGCATATTTTTTTTGTATTGGTATTGTAGTCGTTCACCGTCTTGTTCAATGTGCCTTTGAAGTCTAACGTTATACAGAGCTTTCTTTCCATAAATAAAACACAGTAATGAAGTTACAGCATTGTTGTAGCGCATTTTCTAATAATCGTCTGACTAGTTACGTACAGAATACAATAAAGGTAAAATATTTGATACGTTAATTTTAAAATAATTGTTGTATTGTGTAAATTTTTAGTTATGTAATTTATTTAGCAGAGCTGTAACAAAAGTTACTATACAGTAACAATTTCACCTCAATTTTATTAGAATTCCAATGTTGTTTTTCAATAAATACGTGGAAGGATCGACATTTTTAAGTGTATAATTAATGTTGTAGTTTATTTACGTTATTATGCGTACTCTTTATTATTCCTTAAAAAGGGTGATTCAAGTAAATCCAGTAATATCAGGAGACATGGGATTTTGCAATGGAAAAGAATTGTCTTTTATAAAATAAGATTTTAAGTCCATAAATCGTTGGACCATCAATTTGCATCCTAATATAGCCCGAACCGGTCTTGTGAGGACAGCTGAGTGACAAGGCTGAAACTTTACGACCCTCCGAGACTGCCTAAGCGATCTCCCGTGTATTAAGATATTTTTCTTCTCTCCGCAATTATATTACCGCCTTCAAAGATCTGTGACTCGTTTATTCAAAAATAAATCGAATAAAGATCTCCTATTATTTAGAGGAATAATTTATTTCACTTTTGCTACTATCCTATGGTTCCTTTTTATGTTTCTGTTTTATCGAATATGAGAATAATATAATTTTTCTCTGCTTGACGGAGCAATTGCTAGTTCTTGATTTTAAAGTTAATTTTTGAGAAGTTAGCAATGTTGCATATCAAAATATGTTTGTAACTAGATGTATTTTTATTGTCTGGTTTGTGAGGTATCTATACTAATAAATAAAATTGAAGCAGTTTTTTTTCTAACCTAGCTTGTGCTGTTGCCCGAAAGGCCTTTACAGCTTCAAAGTATCATTGGGGGCGAGTGCTGAAGGCATATATGTATAATAGAAGACAACAGAACCTTAGCGCGATGTAGAATCGTTCAAAGAAAAAGAATGCTTGTTGTAGTTAATATATAAAATTGAAGTGTCTGTTTGTAACATCAAAATAACATTTTTTTACTAAATACATAAGAATGTGTATACGAAATTTGTAACAATTTTGTTCCGGCTAATCTCCGGAACGACTGGACCGATTTGGACGGACCTTTTTTTTGTTAGTTAGCTGAAGTTACGTCATGTAACTTAGGCTACTTTTTCGAAAATAATTAGGTAAATAAATTTAAACTCATAAAAATCGGAATAAAATCCGTTTCAGTGTACAGTTTTTTTACTGGCAAATATTATAGTTTGTGAGAAATATATTTGCTTAATGTTAGTAGCAAATAAAATAATGAAAAATAATTTGGGTCTCGTATAAATAAAAATTATAAACTATATTATATAGTGAAAAATATATGAACGCGAGCACAGTCGCGGACACATATCTAGTCTTCAATAAAACAGCGTAATTAATTAATTTCGCTGTTTGTTTATTATTAAATTTATATCGTTCTACGGTACGGTTTGTAGCCAGTTCAAATACCTGGATTATTATTTTACATCTAAGCTTTATCCACTGAAGATTATTATTATTATTATTATTAAGTAAATATAGATTGTTAATTAAATGTTAAATAAGACACTTTATTTCCTTCATATACGAACAGCAGTAGAAAATAAACTCTACATAAAATCAAGCCAATAAATTGCTTTCGATGTTGTAGCCAGAATTATAATGAGTCATCATTCCTTTTAATATAATAATTTTATTCCATTTCTTTTATGAATATCTCCTAACTAACAGTCTAAACTACTTTTAATAGAATAATGGTTTTTATGACATGATAGATAGTAGTTATTTTAAATTTCTAAAGTAAATACTCTCGGACAGTCCAAGACAGTAATAATTTTAAAATGAAAAGACAATACTCTTTACTTTTGTTAACCGACTTCAAAAAGGAGGTTTTTTAATACGGTGTGAGCTCAGTTCTTTAACCGCAATCTCACCTGATGTTAAGTGACGTTGTGGTCCTGGATGGTAAACCCAATAAACCTAGATATAGATTCTTAAGTGATGCTGCTGGAACACACCCATTGGTATTTGGCGACAGGTTTCCGAAGTAGAGGGTGGCTACCCAAGCGAGCATTGTTAGAAAATGCCGTAAACCATGCTATGGTTTCCTCACGATGGTTTCCTTCACCGAAAGCTTAGGCAGGTTTTAGAGTTCGATAGGTGGATCTGAACCCGCGTCTATTGACGCAGAATCCGGTCGCACTATCCACTGCAACATCATCGCTTTCGCATCGCAGGTTATCAATTCGTCTGTATGTTTTTAACCGACATCAAAAAGGAGGAGGTAATAAATTCGGATGTATGATTTTTTTGTACATTTGTTACATGATTTTTCCGTCAACTGTGGATCGATTTGCAATTTTTTTTACATCGAATTTTTTCTTATTTCTTTTTAATTCTTTTAATTTGGAACTCAGGGAAATCGAGAACATAACACAACTTAAGCTCACGCCTGTTATCCCCGAAGGGTTAGGCAGAGCTGAAATAGCGAATTACACCACCCACATTTCGCCGAGCTTAGTTCCGTCCCAGATGTGACAGGGGGCGAGCCTGACTCCATATTGGGCACAAATTCCAAACTCGGGATGATACTGAGTAGAAAAACTGAATACCACTTGACTCGACCCGGGGATTGAACCCGAGACCTCAGAACGGCAGTCGCACCGTAATACAACTGCGCCACCGAGAACTGCAAATCGAGAACCATCTTCGAATATTATGGACACTTACATGTGTTTCATATATTTGTTTCTAAAGCTATTAACTTAATAAAGTAGGCTTCACTGCTATACCTAAAAGTACATAGTTAAACTAAAAAATAGAAAAAAAACTTTTTTAATTCTAAACAAAACCGATTTCAAAAGAATAAACTAATAATGCACTAAAATGTTAATAAATAATTACTTTATTAATCTGCTTCTGTTTACTTCAATATATCCTTTGTTTTAATATAATTAATAATTATGGAGTCAGTGCCAATTAACCAATGTACTCATTTATAAATGGAAATATGTTTAACTGCCTAAACTTTATCAAAGTTACATATAATTAGCAATGTACTTTGTTATCTGTAAGCGGGCGCCGATTTTAAAATTATGAATGGTATTATAACAAAGGATTTATTGAAGTAAACAGAAGCAGATTAATCAAGTAATTATTTATTTACTTTTTAGTGCATTTTTATTGTTGAAGTCGGTTTTGTTTTTAATTAAAAAAAACGTTTTTTAGAATGTACATTGCTCAATAATAATAACCTTAAAAGTGAATCAAATAATTATTATAGTTTTAATTATAATAATATATAGTGATGCAATTTTGCAGAATCGTATAATTTTGTGTTTTATGTTGAATTCATACCAAGATATAGTCAATTCTTTCGCTAAAATAATTGTAATAAAGTATAAAAAATATCTCTATAATTTATCTAACCTAAAAACACCAATGTAATCACAATAAAGGAATACATTATTCATCATGCGAATTTCAATGTCGAATAATAAATTTACGGGATTACTTCAATAAACAAGTAATGATTACAATGAATCTCGTTTTTATTGAAAATTCATTTCAATATGATTACGTTTTAAATACTTTGAGATTTATTACTACATATATTTCTATAAAAAAAATAATAATAACCAAGCTAAATATTGTCTATTAAAGTGTATAAGCGCAAGATTTTGATTAGTTATCCTTTTTAAATAAATGTTTTGTTAGTCTGTGTATATTTGTATCCAGCCTCATTAAAGGAATAAAGTTTTAAATTGTTTCCGTCCCAGAAGACATGACTAGGACGCTGGAGTGCAAGTACTACTACTTTATGGTAGAAATAAATAGTAACAAATCCACATTACTAGTAGAAGTAATGCGTGTCTAATGAGATATAGAAAAAGGAATTAAACGATACAGTAAATTCTGAAATCCAATCTTATATCATCAACGCTCTAGCAAAATAGTGAGGTCTAGAACATTCCAGAGAGTAACGTGACACCTCAAAATAAACGCTCTGTGTTTTTACATCCACTTCAATTGTTCACGACAACCAAACTAGATCACGAAAAAAGCCAACAAACTACACCATATAGGGTCTGATATTGAAATTTATTGAAAGCGATGATCGCGCAGTGGATAGTGCGGACAGCTGGTAAACTTAACCAGGCGGGCATTAGTGGAATAGCCCTACCGCCATGCTATGGTTTTCTCACGATGTATTCCTTCACCGGAAGCTCACGATGATTTTAGAGTTGGATAGGTGAGTTCGAACTCGCATCCATTGACGCGGAATTCGGGTGCACTATACACTGCACCATCATCGCCAAAATCATCATGTTACTCCGGGTTATAAGTTTTTACCGTATCGTATTTTATTAAAATCCGTATTTATCTATGATGACGCGTGCACAGACAGACGGCCAAAATACCTTTAACAAATATGTCTATTGTAGAGATTTTGAAGTGTCTACAGTTTTATTACAAGTATAGATATGTATCTCTTTCACAAAGAATGTTTGTTTGTTTATAAAAAAGTATTTATTTTGGGAAACATTTAGAGTGGAACTAAATAGAAGCACGTAATGAGAAAAGTCTGAAGCGATGTCGTTAAAGGTGAGAACGGTATTGATGAAATATGTAAAGTTTTGTACACAGAGGTTTGTGTAATAAAATAAAATTTGACGTAAGCCATTTAGTAATATTATATTTAAAACTTCATTCATAATATGTCAAGAGAATTATTAATAATAGACATGCTACAAAAAGTCATGAATACAAAATGTCTAATAGCTTTTCTTTCTTATTATATAAAACGTTTTTTCTGAATTGTTAGTAATGGCACCACCATTTTCGATATTTAAACATTTAGTTTGTCTCCTAATGTGCAAAGAAACATCTCGAGTTCAAGACTAAGAAAACAGTTCATCGAAAGTCACTTCGTTCATAAGAAAAGCAGATTTAACTTTAACTTGCATAATACTCTTTCTTACTCTAAAATAATAAAGGAAATCAAAATCATATCTTTAAAAAGAAATTTACTTGACCAAGGAAAATGTCTCATAAGCTATGATAAATAAATACTATTATGGTGTTCCGTCCAAAAGAGTCTTGTATTACAACCGCTGTAAATTTTGCCACAGATGCGAGAAGTTTACTACCGCTTCGCCTTACTTATATGCAAAATTATTCAGCACTTTCAGAGTCGAGAGGAAAGTTATAGAAACAGTGGAGTAACTTTCAAATTTCAACGTTTGATAGTAGACGTTTTTCCTATTTGTTTTTGATTTGCAATATCTATTGGTATGCTTTGGTAGTTAAACCAACTCCAATGCCGTGACGGCAAATGACGTTTTATGTTTTACATTTGGCGGACATCCCGTGATGACCAACTTTTTTTATTCAATGTTTCTTCCATTCAATATGTAGACAATATTGGTTTTACCAATACATCAAGATAGGTTAAGGAGGGCATTATCTCTTTTTATAGAAGATATCCATGAATCCAGTCTTTATCTTTGATAGAGTTTGATACCCTACAACAAAAACGCGGAACCATTTACAGTGATTGCTTCGTGGTAATTTTCGTTTCAAAGTTGTAATCAATTATAGATTGTATCATGGTAAAAATGCCCTTACTCTTGGGACTACGGTACCGAACTCGAGCGTACCTAATAAAGGAAGAAGTTGCGAGTTGATCCGGCGAGCCCAGCGTTTTTTTGTTTAACCAAATTTACATTTATATTACTTGCGAGTTTTAACCAATAATAGCATGCGGCGGAATGACTGTGAAAAAATCGTATACTTTCTGTCGACATACCTGTGCGGTTTCAATTCGTTAAGGTTATTCATTTGTTTATAAATTAACAATAATCTCAGGTAAGAAATTTCTTTAAATAATTACTTGACTAAGCAAACGCAAGCGCAACTATGCTATAGTTATTAACACATTCCTTAACTGAGAAAGCCCCTGCACCAGTTACCAGTAGGAAACATTGACACTTTATGCACTGGCATACCGTACGTTACATGTTACCATTCTAGACGCAAGATAGATAGGTTCTAAAATAGGAACTATAAGCACATCTTAATAACTATAATCTAACTTAAAAACTATAATCGTTTTAAAGTATTGTAAGAATCCAACCAGTAGGAATGCCGACTCTAAGGTGCGGTACCCGTGGACTTCCCTGCCGGTTAACGCCCTTTGCAATAATCGCAGAGGAGCGATGTTACGGGCTATCAGGTTTTCCAGCCAAATTGGAGCCTCGTAAAGAGGGACCAGAACAGGCTGGGAGAAGCAACTGGAGGCGTAACTGATGTTCAGGAGTCACGGAAATGCCTTCAGGGACATTTATTTACTAAGGACCGGCAATATTTGTTTACACTAACACTATACAATGTAAATAAATATAATCTTACACTTTATTAAAGCTAAGTTTTTATCATAAACGGGATCTGGGACCGAGAGGCGAAGAGTACAGAATTTCTGTAACCAGGAGCCTTAGGTGCTTACAGTACCCAAGCACCTATCATCCACTGAACTACTTAAGTCATTATATAGTAAAAAGCTGCCAAATAAATCTACCATAGAATAACAATGTCAACCTTAAGAATTTATCACAAAAACTTTATACTTTATAATGTAAACAAAATAGTAATTTTGTTGTTATTTCGCAATTCAAACATATCAAAAGCTTTTAGACGAGTTTTCTATAATTCATCTGTTTTATTAAAACTTCAAAGTATTTACGTGGATAAATTGCAAAGTTTATCATTTCAACTGTTTCAAATATAAATGTAATGAATAATTTATTACAGTTCACTTGATGTTACTCGTAAGGTATTTTTACTAATGGACTTTCAATAATATTATACCAGAAAATTTATAAAATATCTTTGGGGTAAGTAATAAAGAAGATTTAGCGAATAAACACGGAAACATAATCACGTTTATCACCAATGAACGTTTTATAAACAGCAGGAGGATATTTTTTTAGGTTATGTCATTGTTTAATTTGGACAATCACGTACCTACTTGAACTGTGTTTTTTTTACTCTGGATACCTTCTGGTTGAATCTGTATAACTTATTATTATTAAAGTATTAGTATTGATATATTTATACACGCAGAAATAAAATCTTTCAACCGATTTTTAGAGTGACATTGACGGGTTTTAATGTTACCGATAAAAAGTTCTGAAAACAGTTTTTTTTACTTGCATTTTCAATTATGATTATGTTCGAATATTGACCACTATGCGAATGTTAATTTACTTAAATTCCTGTTAAGATAATTTGACAATAAATATAATTTAATAGTTTGAATGTTTTCTATAATTAAATTTGAAACGATTTGCACGGCCACATTTTATGAACATAATTAATAAGTTAAATATTATTAAATGGATAAATATAAAATGTATGGTTTACTTATCTACAAGTTTACTACTGTTATGCTTTGTTAGTCAATTCATCCACTCAACCATAAGACTGTTGGACATATGTCTCCCCCAATATGGAAGGGATTGTCATAATCACCACGCTTGGCAGCCGTGTTGGTGATCGCAGTAGGTGCTTGTGATACTCAGAAGATGCTGATGACCATTCTTTAGTTGTTATCCCTTAGTCGCCTCTTACGACACCCACGGGAAGATATGGGGGTGGTACTATTCTTCACCGGCACCACACGGTCTCTTTTGGCTTTGCAAATAAACATAAGCTCACTCCTGTTATCCCCGAAGGGTTAGGCAGAGGTGAAATAGCGAACTACACCACCGAGTTTTTTCCACCACCGCCACCACATTTCGCCGAGTATTGTTCCGTCCCAGGTGTGACAGGGGGCGAGCCTGTCGCCATATGGGGGACAAATTCCAGACTCCGAGATGATACTGAGTAGAAAAACCCAATATCACTTGATAAATTTGCTTTTTAAATATTTAATAAATAAATAAAATCAAAAAAAAAGAAACTGTTTATTTGAGTTATTATTATTGTATAATTTTGCGCATTTACCTAAGCTAATATAGATTAATAATTTAACCAATGCTAGTCCAGTGATAAAAAAAAACAATATAAAAAATAAAAAAATAGGAATTGTTTGCAACTTTTGTTATTGATGATCTCAAGAACATCTCACTAAAAGCTATTAAAAAGAAAAAGAAAGTCTGTTTGATTAAGAAAGATAGAAAATTGTGTTAAACTGTTTTATGTTCCCCTATCTATACTAATAAATAAAATTGAAGTGTCTGTTTGTAATATCAAATTAACAACTATTTACTAAATACATATGGACGACTGGACTATTTAACTATACCAAAAACACAAATTTTATAATTTCTCTCTCTCTGTCTGTGTATGTCGGCTAATCTCCGGAACGACTAGACTGATTTTGACGGGACTTTTTTACTAGATAGCTGAAGTTACTCAGCATAACTTAGACTTGTTTTGTTTTTGAATGCACAGATAGGTGTATTAATTTGTGAGAAATAATATGTTTGCTTTCTCCTAGAAAAAAATTTTTTGTAGGAAAACGAGTCGTGTTTGAAAGTGGTGCCAATAACAGACAAGATAAGAGGCGGTCGTTTGTCCTGGTATGCACATGTGATGCGCAGGGAGAAAGAGGATGTTGTAAGAAAGGTATTGGATATGAATGTGGACGGTTACATGGGAAGGGGAAGACCAAAGAAAAGATGGATGGACTGTGTGAAAGATGATATACTTAGGAAAGGAATGAATGCGGAGATGACAACAAATAGAGAGGAATGGAAGAGGAAGACATGTTGCGCAGACCCCAATTAAAAATAGGACCAGGGTAGGGAGATGATGATGATGAGTCGTTATTTTCCAATGATTATTTAATAATTATATTACACAGTGAAGAGTATAAGAAATGCGGACGGGTCCGCGGGTACATAGTTACTTTATATATAACATAATTAATAATCGATTTTATTTACACAATCATCTTACATTAAAATAATATTATATATCCAGTAATAAAATAAGATCTTTACTCAGAGCGGAGGATAAAATCTTGTTGGAAATAAGTTAGTAGCAATAAAGTTGATTACGAACGGTTTATGTCTGGCACCTATCTTGTCTAAACATAAGATTGACGTAAACGAGTAGTGTAGTAGGGCTAATAAAATAAAACTTCTAAATAGAATAAGGTTCAAATGGGCAGTTTTTCTGTTAGGAAATTACGTTCAAATATATATTTTCTTTGTTTTCTTTCAGTTGCTGAATACAGTTGCTTTCGCGTTACATTGCATTTTTATTTACTGTGTTATTTACGCGTCTCCTTTCGCGTGAAATGCAGACCTTTTGCAGTCTATATTCTCAATCATGATCAAAACTATATGGAATTTCATTGTCTTACTTAAAAAGTAAAAAAAACTTCCAACCCCTAATTTACGTTTTTAGGGAAAAAAAATTTGAAAAACGCTTATGTATATACATGTTTATTTAGTTCAGAAGATATATGAAGTTTCATGCTTCTTACTTCAAAAATGTCGAATTTTTAATATAAACTTGCAACCCCTAATTTACCCTTTTAGGGGTAAAATTTTTAAAATACTGATGTATATGTTCATTTATTTCTAACCAGCAGTACATATATTAAATTTCGTGGTTCTTAGTTTGAAAATGACGTACTTATATACAAAGGTTTATCCCTTATTTTACCCTCTTGGGGGTTACATTTTCAAAAATCCTTCCTTAGTAGAGACGTCATAAAAGATATCTATTGTCATAATTTCTAGTTTATAGACCCAGTGGTTTAGGCTCTGCGTTTATTAATCAGGACAAATAATTTTATACATATATCGATTTAATTACCGCTATAAATCATTTCTTGTAATTGTAACTTCTTTGCGCATGATAAGGATAATTTTTTTTTTACACGGTACACGGTACACGTGACGATGTGATCCAGGATAGTAAATACACTAATCCTAGAAGTACTGGTTCTCAAGTGATGTTGCCGGAACACACTTAATCATATTTGTGGAGAGGTTTTCAAACTTGAGGGTGTTAGCTACCTAGGCGGGCAGTATTAGAAAATGCCCTATCACCGCGTTATTGTTTCCTTACGATATTTTCCTTCACCGAAAGCTCAGGCTGATTATAGAGTTTAATAGGTGGACTCGAAACCACGTCCACTGACAAGATATCCGGCCGCACTATCCACTGTACCATCATCGCTTCAAGGACGCGTCATAAATAGCGTTATATTTTTGGTATTAAAAGAGGGATGGAATAGTAGAAAAAGATGCAAAATTAATAAAATTTTCTCGTAAAAATTCAACTATATTTTTAACGTAACTCAGATAACACTGGTTAGGACAGCTAGTATAAAAAATATATTTGTCATCATCATTTAAATGAAATTGCAGCAATGAAAAGGAAAATATCATATAATAGAATAATTTATTACAGTTCACTTGATGTTACTCGTAAGGTATTTTTACTAATGGACTTTCAATAATATTATACCAGAAAATTTATAAAATATCTTTGGGGTAAGTAATAAAGAAGATTTAGCGAATAAACACGGAAACATAATCACGTTTATCACCAATGAACGTTTTATAAACAGCAGGATATTTTTTTAGGTTATGTCATTGTTTAATTTGGACAATCACGTACCTACTTGAACTGTGTTTTTTTACTCTGGATACCTTCTGGTTGAATCTGTATAACTTATTATTATTAAAGTATTAGTATTGATATATTTATACACGCAGAAATAAAATCTTTCAACCGATTTTTAGAGTGACATTGACGGGTTTTAATGTTACCGATAAAAAGTTCTGAAAACAGTTTTTTTACTTGCATTTTCAATTATGATTATGTTCGAATATTGACCACTATGCGAATGTTAATTTACTTAAATTCCTGTTAAGATAATTTGACAATAAATATAATTTAATAGTTTGAATGTTTTCTATAATTAAATTTGAAACGATTTGCACGGCCACATTTTATGAACATAATTAATAAGTTAAATATTATTAAATGGATAAATATAAAATGTATGGTTTACTTATCTACAAGTTTACTACTGTTATGCTTTGTTAGTCAATTCATCCACTCAACCATAAGACTGTTGGACATATGTCTCCCCCAATATGGAAGGGATTGTCATAATCACCACGCTTGGCAGCCGTGTTGGTGATCGCAGTAGGTGCTTGTGATACTCAGAAGATGCTGATGACCATTCTTTAGTTGTTATCCCTTAGTCGCCTCTTACGACACCCACGGGAAGATATGGGGGTGGTACTATTCTTCACCGGCACCACACGGTCTCTTTTGGCTTTGCAAATAAACATAAGCTCACTCCTGTTATCCCCGAAGGGTTAGGCAGAGGTGAAATAGCGAACTACACCACCGAGTTTTTCCACCACCGCCACCACATTTCGCCGAGTATTGTTCCGTCCCAGGTGTGACAGGGGGCGAGCCTGTCGCCATATGGGGGACAAATTCCAGACTCCGAGATGATACTGAGTAGAAAAACCCAATATCACTTGATAAATTTGCTTTTTAAATATTTAATAAATAAATAAAATCAAAAAAAAAGAAACTGTTTATTTGAGTTATTATTATTGTATAATTTTGCGCATTTACCTAAGCTAATATAGATTAATAATTTAACCAATGCTAGTCCAGTGATAAAAAAAAACAATATAAAAAATAAAAAATAGGAATTGTTTGCAACTTTTGTTATTGATGATCTCAAGAACATCTCACTAAAAGCTATTAAAAAGAAAAAGAAAGTCTGTTTGATTAAGAAAGATAGAAAATTGTGTTAAACTGTTTTATGTTCCCCTATCTATACTAATAAATAAAATTGAAGTGTCTGTTTGTAATATCAAATTAACAACTATTTACTAAATACATATGGACGACTGGACTATTTAACTATACCAAAAACACAAATTTTATAATTTCTCTCTCTCTGTCTGTGTATGTCGGCTAATCTCCGGAACGACTAGACTGATTTTGACGGGACTTTTTTACTAGATAGCTGAAGTTACTCAGCATAACTTAGACTTGTTTTGTTTTTGAATGCACAGATAGGTGTATTAATTTGTGAGAAATAATATGTTTGCTTTCTCCTAGAAAAAAATTTTTTGTAGGAAAACGAGTCGTGTTTGAAAGTGGTGCCAATAACAGACAAGATAAGAGGCGGTCGTTTGTCCTGGTATGCACATGTGATGCGCAGGGAGAAAGAGGATGTTGTAAGAAAGGTATTGGATATGAATGTGGACGGTTACATGGGAAGGGGAAGACCAAAGAAAAGATGGATGGACTGTGTGAAAGATGATATACTTAGGAAAGGAATGAATGCGGAGATGACAACAAATAGAGAGGAATGGAAGAGGAAGACATGTTGCGCAGACCCCAATTAAAAATAGGACCAGGGTAGGGAGATGATGATGATGAGTCGTTATTTTCCAATGATTATTTAATAATTATATTACACAGTGAAGAGTATAAGAAATGCGGACGGGTCCGCGGGTACATAGTTACTTTATATATAACATAATTAATAATCGATTTTATTTACACAATCATCTTACATTAAAATAATATTATATATCCAGTAATAAAATAAGATCTTTACTCAGAGCGGAGGATAAAATCTTGTTGGAAATAAGTTAGTAGCAATAAAGTTGATTACGAACGGTTTATGTCTGGCACCTATCTTGTCTAAACATAAGATTGACGTAAACGAGTAGTGTAGTAGGGCTAATAAAATAAAACTTCTAAATAGAATAAGGTTCAAATGGGCAGTTTTTCTGTTAGGAAATTACGTTCAAATATATATTTTCTTTGTTTTCTTTCAGTTGCTGAATACAGTTGCTTTCGCGTTACATTGCATTTTTATTTACTGTGTTATTTACGCGTCTCCTTTCGCGTGAAATGCAGACCTTTTGCAGTCTATATTCTCAATCATGATCAAAACTATATGGAATTTCATTGTCTTACTTAAAAAAGTAAAAAAAACTTCCAACCCCTAATTTACGTTTTTAGGGAAAAAAAATTTGAAAAACGCTTATGTATATACATGTTTATTTAGTTCAGAAGATATATGAAGTTTCATGCTTCTTACTTCAAAAATGTCGAATTTTTAATATAAACTTGCAACCCCTAATTTACCCTTTTAGGGGTAAAATTTTTAAAATACTGATGTATATGTTCATTTATTTCTAACCAGCAGTACATATATTAAATTTCGTGGTTCTTAGTTTGAAAATGACGTACTTATATACAAAGGTTTATCCCTTATTTTACCCTCTTGGGGGTTACATTTTCAAAAATCCTTCCTTAGTAGAGACGTCATAAAAGATATCTATTGTCATAATTTCTAGTTTATAGACCCAGTGGTTTAGGCTCTGCGTTTATTAATCAGGACAAATAATTTTATACATATATCGATTTAATTACCGCTATAAATCATTTCTTGTAATTGTAACTTCTTTGCGCATGATAAGGATAATTTTTTTTTTACACGGTACACGGTACACGTGACGATGTGATCCAGGATAGTAAATACACTAATCCTAGAAGTACTGGTTCTCAAGTGATGTTGCCGGAACACACTTAATCATATTTGTGGAGAGGTTTTCAAACTTGAGGGTGTTAGCTACCTAGGCGGGCAGTATTAGAAAATGCCCTATCACCGCGTTATTGTTTCCTTACGATATTTTCCTTCACCGAAAGCTCAGGCTGATTATAGAGTTTAATAGGTGGACTCGAAACCACGTCCACTGACAAGATATCCGGCCGCACTATCCACTGTACCATCATCGCTTCAAGGACGCGTCATAAATAGCGTTATATTTTTGGTATTAAAAGAGGGATGGAATAGTAGAAAAAGATGCAAAATTAATAAAATTTTCTCGTAAAAATTCAACTATATTTTTAACGTAACTCAGATAACACTGGTTAGGACAGCTAGTATAAAAAATATATTTGTCATCATCATTTAAATGATGAAATTGCAGCAATGAAAAGGAAAATATCCAAATATGAAATATAAAAATTGTGCACATTTATATCATGTATGTGAAAAAACAGTTTTTACATTATATGGGTCATATTTAATGTAAGGGCCCTTTTCTACAAAATATTTATGTCGGAGCGGTCCGCATACCTATTTATTTTGGTTTATGCTGATCGCGTTTCCGGAAAAAGGAGGATTGCAATCATTTTCTGTAAAAAAAAAAATGAAAAGGTAACTTGTTTCTTTTCTTTCATCTTTTACATAAAATTTCGGAGATATCTATATCAAGGGATATACTATATGAAGGTTTTTTTCTGTGATTAGTGTGCGCTATCGACTGTATTATATAAACTGACAATGTTTTACAATATATACGTACATACTCGTATATGTGGTTTTTGTGAGTGGCGTGGGTGAAAATTAACAAAGCAGTTTATTCATGGTGGATCATTACGTGAACGATAGTGATGTCTGGAATTAACCCACATCTCTGTGCTTCCACTAAAAACTACGATTTGTACAGTTTTTTTTATATGACAAAAAAAATGATATATATTATATTTATGAAAAAAAAGAACCAGATCGAGTTTCTTGCCGGCTCTTCTCGACTGGGTTGTTTTCCGAACCGGTGGTAGTGTTTTAGACGTTCATAAGCGCCTTCTTAGGGCCTAAATTGAATAAATAAATTTTGATTTTTGATTTTGATGATTCATTTAACTATAATACTTCTCAATTTTTTTACAATTCCAGATAGGTATAGAATAATTTACGACAATAAAGGTTTACGACATTTCGATATGATAATGAGCCACCATCTTTAATAATCAAAGCAAAGTAGAGTAGTTTTGTGTACCGGTGTTGCCAACTCCCATCCTGTGTGGCTACCTTTTTAGTGCAAAATTTCCAACAATATACAACAAAATCGGGTTAGTTACTCCATTTATAACTCAAGAACGTCTGAACGTTATGATATCTTTAATTTTGACTTTGTTTGGCTTTAACTGAACCCGGAACACAACTGAAAATTTCACGTGAAAAAATTATGAAGCTGATTACTTTTTTTGATATCTCAATAACGTATTGGCTGATTTCGGTGAAATTTATAGTTTTATATTTTTTATAGGTTTATAGTGGCTTAATAATCAATGAAAAAAAGTTTTGATAGTCATTATTTGTGAATCTATCAAGGATAAAACAATTTAAAAGTGGCACATAATAAATCAGGTATCTCTACATTTAACGTGCTTAATTATTATTGATTTAATGTACAGATTCGATTAAAAAAAACCTTTTTGTTATTCTCGCTGTAACTACCTCCTCAAACATCGTTGTTGATTTGGTTTCAACGATAATTACAACTCGTTCCAATCCACCACGACGTTAATGGGTATCGAATTACAAATTTTGTTTTCAACTGATTGGATATTGGTTTACTCAACATAGTTGTTATAAATTTTCTAGTAATAGACACTTTGTTATTTTAGTTTAGTATTTGAGAGATGCTTGCTTTAATTTTCATACCTAAAATATCTATAAAAGAAATCGGATAATTTTAAATTTTCAATTCGTCCTGCTTTTCATGCCATAAAATACAATTATTATTTCGTGCCAGTCTTTTAAAAATAATAATTTATTATCAGCAGAACACACACACCTTTATCAGATGATAATAAACAGTGTCCGCATTACATTGCCTAGAATATAATTTAGATAACAATGGTATGTTCATAAATTCACTATGGCCCGGGTATCTGCTTGATGCAAAGCCTTTGCGCTGTTTCAGGTGTATGGCAAACCCGTCCAGTCTGTCCTTCTATCATAGAGGAGGGAGCTTTGCTATGTAGTCTAGAGTGTGGCACTGTGAAGCTGAATTGTGTCTTATGTGTGGATGCCGGCAGAGATGCCAGGAACTAAATGGGAGGATTGTATTGTCAGCCGCCGAACATACTGGTTAGGCTGTACAGTATTGCTCTCTTATATCGTAAAGAAGTCTTTATGCAGACGTTTTTGTGGTGAAGTCTGGGAGGTGACATCCTGCGCCGTCTGGGTGACAACATTCTGCTGAACTAAAAGGGGAAGGAGCCCTGACCTTCCATTGCATTGAGGAGGTATAAACCGGGGCTGCGTTCATTAGTATGGAGGGCTTAAGATGCCTCCCGTCGGGACGAAGCGGAGCGTATCGCTGTTATCCCGTGTAATCCCGTTAAGGTGGTGTGATGGTAAATCGTGGTGGTTTTAGTGTGTATTTACGATGATCGAAACTGTACGAAACACGTAACGAACGTGAAACGTCGAAACGTGTATTAATACGGTAGATTCGACCGCCGCGTGAGACCCACATACTCTGCGTTCACGCACGCAACTTGAGATGCCTAAATGGATTTCCTTCACGTAAAAAAAAATCTGCTATTTTATTAACCATCACAGTACTTCAGTCGCCTCCTAAGGCAGTTAAGGGTAACGATTTTGCTTTGTCTAACTTTGACTAACCCATGTCATATGAAAGCTTCAAAAGTTGGTCTTTATTAGGTAATACATCTAAGTATACGTCCAAATGAAGTAGTTAGAATTCTACTAAATTTATGACTGAATAGTTTATCTATAAAAATATAACATAAACATTACTAAGTAAGTAAAAAGTAGTATGTCTAGTGTGCGGACTAAAATCTAATTACAAAAAAAAACACTAGTACTGCTTTGATAACATATATATGTTTTTTATTAGAAGACTTCTCATAAAATAATTTTAGTACACATTAAAAAGGCAATATATTGTTCTCAACTTACACTATTATCATTATTCTTGTGAAGGACGTGTTCAAAGAATTTGAAGATAAAATATACATTGAAGACTTTCTCTAATGAGGAACCATTGCCGTACGTTAGGCTCCAGAATCGTGCGTCTTTATTGAACATTTTTCTTTTAGAATCCTCATTTGCGTCCCAGATATGTGAAGTATCTCAAACGTTCACGCCCCATGCTTGTAACATTTCAGAAGAAGCAATTTATTAGTCGTAAGGACAATTCTTTTATGTAAATGTTTGAAATAAATCCATTGTTATTATTATTTATTATTATTTTAAAAGGGGGTATGCAGGATAGAATGATCCTGTATCAATGTGATCTAGTTAGATTTATTGCGATCGCACCTATATTACTAAAGCTCACTGCCTAAACCTGGGTTTACTGCAGAATCTTTTTGGCGGAGAGTCCTCCTTACCCACAATTCGGTTACGCATGGGTGTTGATGGATCACATTCAAACACGATGTGACTTGGTATTTCATCTGCATATTTATAAAACGTGCATTCTCTTGTATTCTGGATATTGTGTATATCTTTCCCCCAATCAACAGTCAACAATCAACAGTTAAGCGATGATGGTGCAGCGGGTAGTGCGGCCGGATTCCGCGTCAATCGACGCGGGTTCGATCCCTAGCTATCCGACTATAAAATCGGCCTGAGCTTCCGATGAAGGAAAACATCGTGAGGAAGCCATAGCATGGTGGTAGGGCATTTTCTAATGATTCCCGCTTGGCTAGCTACCACCCTCAAGTTCGAAAACCTGTCGCCAAATACCAATAAGTGTGTTCCGGCAGCATCACTTGAGAACCAGTACCTCTAGGCTTAGTGTGCTTACCATCCTGGACCACATCGTCACTTAACATCAGGTGACATTGTGGTCAAAGCATTGAGTCTATTCCGTGTAAAAAAAAAAAACAGTGTCCAGTTAGTGCAGATCAAGATTCACTCAGCGCAAAGCTTGAAGAAGCACTGATGCTCAGTAGGAATCAGCTACGAGTATTAACTTATTGCTATAATGTACTTTTAATGATTCTATAACTTTTCTTATCCAATACAGTTATAAGTAAACGTATTTATTTAATAAATATCTTGTCTTGAACAATTTCTAAAGTTTTATAGCGAATTTGAAATAAATTAATATAAAGCGAATATAAACACAAAGGTCGCACGTCTGGGTTCAACTGAATAATTCAACATATTATTATAACTCGGCAGCATTTCTTGCATAAGCCAGCGGATACCAACTATTATTTCCTGCCGCAGTGCTTACTGCACGGAACTAAGGACTATTTGTTTTCACAATAATTTGTCTTGATAAATTTGGAGTCGAAAACGTTCCGAGAAGCAAATTGGACTTTGTTGTTTAAAACACAGCGGTTTGTCTTTATTTTATATGTTATATTATATATTTATAATATATATTACTAATATTAGAAGCGAATATGGTTCAGTCATAATGTGCTCGAATCGATGTAAATTCGAATCTATTTATCGTAATCAGTAACGACCCAGATTTTTCGCTCACAATAAAAATCATACTATTTTATTAATGTCCATGGCTTAGCTACTACTTTCAAATTTGGAAGTCTATTGCAAACTGCCTATAGGTGAGATTCCAGGAGCATCACTGGAGACCCAGTACCTCTAGGTTGAACGTGTTACATTCTACATATGACAAGTAAGATTGTTATGAAAGTTAATTGAACGTGTGTTGTAAAAAATATTAAAAAAAAGCAACGTATGTTTGTCCTTTATGCATTCATAAACTATAAATCCGCGTATGATTTATTTATTTATTCAAAAAGTATGGCCAGTGGTCAGTACGCTACATTACACTCATTTAATAACATATAAACAATTGTCACTCCATTTGCGTTTTAAGCCAATCACCGCATGTTATGACCGTCACAAATAATAACATAAAAATTGAATAAAACAAAAAAAAGATTGCAAAGTACGCACAAAGAGATAATTAAAAAAATAGTAAAAGAACAATAATAATAAGCTTTTAAAGTTTTATAAAAATAATGAAACTTTGGTGAGTTGTTCTGAATACGATCACGAAGGTTTCTTTCTTCTTTCCGTTGCACTGCAACACTTGCCGGGCACAGCTAGTTTCAAACATTATAAAAAATATGTAACCACATGATTTTATTATATTTTTTTAGAAATAGCGACCGTTTTAACTTTCCTGGTATGTTTATCTATATTTAGCTTCATGAAAGAAAGAAAGAAATAAATATTTATTCAACCTATTAATACCATTGACGGACATGTCAAGATGGACGATGATGATTATGACGTGGCACACATAGTGATAAAAAACAATACACAAATAGACGAAAATACTCGTAAAATATATACATTAAAGTAGATTTTTTTAAATAAATTAATATTATAAAACTATAAGCATCGGTTACAATTGTTAATTGTTCAATTTTTGTACACAGTACACGTTTGAGCTAAAAATAAAGAAAGATATAAAGCGATCCCTAAACAATCCGGAACGAACATTTTTCTAGCTGTTAACAGAGTCGACCGGAAAGAATTGGTCATAGAAATAGCCATTACAGTGCGGGTTGTGGTCGAAGCGATATTTACCGTGTTCCCGTGTAAGATTTCTCTTCGGATATAGCTTTTAAATATGTATGACAATGTACCTTACGTGACGTTTAACAATTTTGTTAAAATTTCTGTGTGATATTTATACAACGCAGTTGTAGTCGAAACAATTCATTAACTTATAATGTTTGTAAGTTATATTATATTGTAGACTAGCCGTGTACCCGCGACTGCGCCCGCGTTTCATATATTTTTCATTGCGTAAAATAGTTTCTAATGTTTTTTTATATGGAACCCTAATTATTTCGCAAAGTTTTTTTACTAGTAACATTAACCAAAGATATTTCTCACAAATTCAAATACCTGCCAGTAAAACTGTGCATAAAATCTGGATTTTATTCACAATAACATCATGAGTTTTATTTTTTTTTTTACTTGGAACCCTAATTATTTTTCAAAAATAAAAGTATGCTAAGTTACGTGGAGTAATTTCAGCAATCTACGGCTGAACGGATTTGGACGAAACTTTTTTTGGCAGATAGCTGAAGTTATTCCGGGTAACTTAGGTTACTTTTAATTTTCAAAAATAATTAAAGTTCTGCATAAAAAAATTAAAACTCATAAAAAAATAACAAAATCCGATTCAATGCACAGTTTTACCGGCAAGTGCTTGAATTTATGAGAAATATTTTTACTTTATCTTAGTACTAAACAAAAATTAGGGTTCCGTATAAAAAAAATACATCGCAGTCAAGAACATATGAATAGCGGGCGCAGCCGCGGGTACACAGCTAGTTTATTAATATAAATGTTGAATACGTAAACAGAATTTTGTTAACAAATATAACACTTATTTAGTGTACCCTAAATTTGTCCTTTATTAATTCTTATTATGTTATACTTTTATTTTAGTTAAAAATCAATCTATGCATAAATTTGCTTTGAGTTCGAAACAGTGTAAATATTGTTTGTTGGAGAAGAGACACGGTTTGCACGTACGTATCTACTTCACGAGTTTACATAAGGTATTTACATTTAATTTAATACTAAGGCTATGGTAAATGTTAGTTTCCCTCTGATAAGGTAATATAATCAAGAGCGGGTAGAGTCACTTACTTATGTTATAAATATATGACGGACGGAATTAAACTCGCGTTTAAGGCATATCCCAATTCTTTGCAGCGGTGACTGGCAGTGAACTCTGTTCAGTGTCAGTCGCCGCTGTATTTGGATTGTACTGTACTCAACATCAGGTCCAGCGCAGTTACTTTGCTGCGCAATATATATTATATATAGTCAAAGGGCGATAAAAATATTTTAATTCAATTGACTAACTACTGTTAACCTTTCACATCTTTACCAGTCCTCTTTTTTTTTAATATATATATATTAAAAAAGTTAGTCAATTGAATTAAAATATTTTTATCGCCCTTTGACTTATCTATCACAGTAGTGTTGAATCTATAGAAAATCCATATTACAAAGTCAGCAGTGTAGAGAATTGAATAAAGAAATAGATTTATAATAATAAAACACTGTATAGAAAATAACAACCAACTATTTAGATAGAAACAAACAGAACGATATCTATAATAAATCTTTAGAATGATTTTTGTATTTAAATATAGGTATTAAAGACGCTGTTCATAAACTACACTTTAGAATGCTAATCGTATTTATTAATCATTTCGTTTATTATAATATTGTACGTTTAAAAGAAATTATTAGGCAACTATAGAAGCGGCAAAATAACAAAATAATACTATCTACCCTTACCGACTTGCCTATACCAATATGTTGCATGGCAAATTAAAAACGAGTCTATTTATTAACTTTGTCCTGATAAACCAATTCTAATAAAATCAAAATCGAAACTCTGAATAATCCATAACGGACGGACATCTTGAAGGACGTTTTTTTTTTGTTCTTTTATTAAAAACAAGATATTTATACAAACAGCTTATCGTTTTTAATTAAAAAGTAAGTTATTGCCGTCGTCAGCTCGCTTTATCGAAGCGAAATGGAATTAATTTCAATATGTACTTTGTGAACACGGTTCCCGCAGTGATTTGTTGTGTTATTAT
The DNA here is from genome assembly GCA_014132275.2 of Samia ricini. Classification (NCBI taxonomy): domain Eukaryota; kingdom Metazoa; phylum Arthropoda; class Insecta; order Lepidoptera; family Saturniidae; genus Samia; species Samia ricini. The sequence goes on from AP028162.1 coordinate 5,306,131, forward strand.
TATATATTCTGTATTTGCTAATGGACAACGATATGGAGGTACATATTTTTTCATATGCTACATGATTCATGAATTTATTAATTTCTTATTCGAGCTCTATACAACGACTAAACTTCATCTGATATTAAATATAGTACAGTCAAAAAACATAGATGATAGAAACATAGATCTACAGCCATAATCATATCGCCTATCTCATCCACGGTTAACGCCTCTTGATAAATCTGGACACATAAAATTAAAACACTCAGAACTCCAGGCTTCACGCGAAGTGTAACTATTCATGTTGGCCTTGAAACGCCACATACGTATTTGTAATGCCATTTCGTTTATATACATATATATTTATTTAGCTTCGCGTTTGGTTAAGCGAGTTTTTGTATGAACTATAGCTCTTAGCGTTATTAATCTATGTCTGGATATAAACATGTTTGCTGATCACGGAACACGGAGCGGCTTAACATTTCACAAAAACATATCATCATGGAGGGTCTTTCGCCGTGTGCATAGTGGTTGGAAGCCATACCATTGAACCATTAAGATAAATATTACTGTATTCATTTCCTATTAAATCATGTCAATGGCACTTTTAACACATCACGATCGTTCACATAATGATCCACCGTATAATTTGCAAATTAAAACTTGCTTGACATGGTATTTGCAGTTATCTCCCCATTCACTCCCTTTTTAAACATACCATCTTTCACATACTCCATCCATCTTCTTTTGTCTTCCCCTATAATCGTCCACATTCACATCCAATAAAAAACTTTTCTGCAACATCCTCTACGTCCCTGTACACCACATGCCCATACAAGAACAGAGTCAATGTACCAATATATGCTATAATTTGGTGTTCATTTAAAGCTCTTCAAGACGATAAATCAAGCGAAGATAACATAACATCTGAAGATCAAAACTCATTTGTGGCATTAATCGAGTGAGACTTTTATGTTTACGTGTGCATTTTTAGTAGATTCTTTATTCATATTTAAAACATTCTCTATTGTTTACAGTATTTTGTTTACGGACGGTTCGAAAAGAACGTGCACTGGAACGATAATTCACGATAACGTGATCATTACAGCAGCGCATTGTTTGTAAGTAATTTATTTAACTGTGTCAATTCGTATAATTTTAGTTTAAAAAGAATTATATATTATAAGAGTTTCTGGATTCTTCTTATGATAATCCTATAGCTTTAAAATAATTTAAGGTTCAAAATAATAATTACGAAACAATCGATTTTCATATTAGAGTTATTTCGAACCTGTTCGCCATTCTCTTGTCTAATTGAAGAGCAGAAAGCCAAACAATTATAATATTAGTAAGAAAAATTCAAATAGGAAACATTTTTTTTATATACCAGCTGGGTCCCCGCGGCTCCGTCCGTCTTTCATATATTCTTTACTGCGTAATATAGTTTTAAATAATTACTGGAAAATAATGTTTTGATGGTGCTGCCCATAGAATCGTATTTTGTTTTATGGGTTCTAATTTTTTTGCACGGAACCCTAATTATTTTCCATTTTTAATACTAACAGAAAGAAAAGATATTTCTCGAAAATTCTAAAGCTTCCCAGTAAAACTGTACATTGAATAGGATATTGTTTACAATTACATGAGTTTTATTTTTTTACGCACTATCCTAATTATTTTCGAAAAATAAAGTAACCTAAGTTAGGCGGAGTAAATTCAGCTATTTTCCAGAAAAAACTCCCATCAGTATTAGTCAAGCCTTTGCGGAGATTAGCCGAAAAAACAGACAGACGGACGACAGACAAAAAAAATATGTGTTTTTGATTTAGGTTTCGGATATACATTACATGCATTCAATAAAAAAATGTTATTTTAATGTTACAAACAGACACGTCAAGTTTCTTTATTAGTCTATACCTTATGCTTTAGGTCTATACTTTATTCAAGAAATATTATAATACCTAAATATATCTGAAATAATTTCAAAATAGAAAAAGACAGTTGCTTTTGTAGTAAAAAAGTTAAATAAAGCCACAAACCAATTTACTAAGCCATTATGATTTAAGCAAACATTTTATATTTGCTTACATTAGGCGAATATTTGAGTTGGTCTCTTTGCTTGTTACGAAAAAAATGAGTTATTTATTATAAGTAGTATTGTTATTATCCGTGGGCAAGGTACATTAAAATATTATAGTAAATCTTACACGTTATTCCTTTTGCGTGGCAAGTTTTCTCATGTTCTTACCTAAATCGCGATTTATAAAAAAACTATTTTTATAGTGGGAGTCAGGTGGTTTGAGACATGTTCGACGCGGTGATTGCGAAAGCCACCCCGTGTTGCCCCCATCCCAAATGCAGCGGACGGCCCCGGGGGATTTTAGTGGGTATTTCCGGGCGACTCTCGCCCGGGTGAGTCCCACACTGGCACGGAGCTCGTCACTCCGTGCCCCCTTATCTATGGTATTTGGGGGACTTCGATCCCTCAAATACAATAAATAAGGGTAGTGCGTAAATGCATTTCCCCCCGTCAAAAAACAAAAAAAAAAGGTGGTTTGAGACATGCTTCATTACGTTAAGATGTCAATTTCTTACTTTTTTATCAGTAAATAACTTGAAATTTCACTTCTGTTAGACTATTTGTATTTTGTTAACCTAAATGTAACACTTTACAGTTATTCGAAAAGTAATAAAAATGCGAGAGCTGAATTGACTGCATCGTTCGTCGTTATCGGTAACAAACGTTTATTTGAAACAGGCTACGAACAATACTTTCCGATAGAGAGAGTTGTTACACATCCAAAGTTTCAAGATTGGACTGCGGATATAGCTCTGGTTTACACTTTTGCTGGAATGACGTCCGATAAACCGGGCAATGTAATACCTTTAGCAGGTGAAAGAACATCGACTCCAGTTGATTCTAATGTAACTGTTATTAGTTGGGGACACTTGACAGAGAATGTGAGTTTATTAGCCTATTCTTAAAAAAAATCAGGTTTTTAATTCGTATTTGATGTTTAGTGGCTGATATATAATTCGTTATCGGTATATTTCCAAGAACGTTAAGATAGAAATAATAAATCGTTAAAGGTAAGTAAAGCGCGTGTTGAAGAATTCTAGAATATTTTGAAATAACCACCTAAATTTCTGCAAAGATTTTTTTTAGAAAGACACTTATCAAGGAATTACTAAAATGAAAAAAATAAATTCTAATGGACCTTGTTCAGATTCGGCATCGCAAGAAAAGGTAAATTTACCGAAATTCATATTTGCTAAGCTTTCGAATTCATTTGTAATAAACTTATCGATTTTATTTAGACCGTCGAGATTACAAAACATTCGACATCGGAGGCTACATTAAGAGCAAAGCCGATTAGTGAGGAAGACAATAAGGTACGTTTTATAAAACCTTTGAAGCATAAAGAATTTAATTAAAATTGAAGACTAGTAGTTCTATTCTTTATAAAAAGATGGATTATATTTACAAGAAAGTAAACCAATTGTTTAATAATTTACATTTTTTGATAATGTCACACTTTTTTTGTAAGAAAGTGCTTTGCGTGCGTGTGTAGCAATTATTAGGTTAAATATAATTTAATTTCACTAATTCATTATTATATTTCATATTAGCCTGCGTCATTTGTAACTGCAAGAAAGTTAAAATGGTTTGAATCCAATCACAAACGCATACAGATCAAAACACCAAAATATTTGTTCCTTAGAGAAGAAATACTGCCGCAAAAGAGTCCTGGGCAATTTCCAACAGACATGAACGTATATAAGCAACAGGCTCAACCCGACTTCGTTATAAAGGTTATCATTTATATAACAAAATACACCTTATAATTTACTTTCCTTGTTCATTTAACTTAATTGTGTACAGTTATTTACAAAAAGAAGCCATAAGGCCAGGTAACATGGCATTAAAAAAACCAACATAAAGCGTTCCAGATACATTAAGCTTATTTTATAACTTGGAACAAATTCCTTCCATCCAAATCAATAACTTTATATATCCATACTTCAGAGTTTTTCCGTATCTATATTTATTATTTTATTTCAAAACTCTAATGGCCATGTAATATTAAACTGTTAGGATTTTTTAATGTTAATAGTATACTTTTTAGATGAATTCTGAAAAAACAGAACAAAAACACTATTACAATGTCCAGAAAGTTGAAATGGAGAGCACTAAGACTATTACTATAAGTAAAGTAAAACCCATGTTAAGAGTAAGTAGATGTCAAGAAAGATTACTCTATAATATTCTATATATCTTTCTATCTAATGATTAAACTTTTAAATTAATCAGTTCTTTATTGTTATTTGAATAACAATAACATTTCTATTATTTGAATTTATTTATATACATCATTTATTACTTTGACATGGAAAGTTCAATACTAATTGGATTGTTCAGTTATTCCCATTAAAACGGCTGTTACATACGCATGCTCGTTATTTTCGATTTGCTATACAGTAATATAAGCAATTATTATTATAAACCCGCTAGCGAAACAAATATTTTCATATTTAAACACTTCGACATAGTGTTATTCTCTTTTTAAAACAACTCGATTATTATATTTATCACAATTACTGAAAAGTGACAATGCGTTAAGTAGACGTTTACGTTAAAACTATTAAAGTGCAATTCATATATAATGGAAACGTAAATATATATCTATGAGATTTCGAATTTAAAGTTTTATTTTTAAGTTTTCCTGAAAATTATTCTCCTTGGCCAGAGGCAATTTGCATTCGATATTTTGAATTAGCTATTTTTGAACTGTGCTATAACAGATGACGTTATTCATTATTATGAAGCTATCATCTTTATGATATATATTTGTATTAACTACTCAATCGACAATAGATGAACTTAAAGACATCAAGTTATGTCAGGTCGCCAAGTAATACCTAAATCGAATTTGAAATATTAACATATGTGTTAGGTTAACCTTCTTTCGATGGTGCTAAGGGTGATACGCGGTTACCGCACGGTGTCCGCGTCGACAGCTCTGGTGTTCGCAGGATTAATGCCGTGTGAGAGCGTGAAGCGGAGGTGCTCGCCGCCGTGTACCGGTTCACGGCGGCGAGGAGGAATGGTGGAGGACTTCAATTAGCGCACGCAGAGACAATGGAAGAGAAGAGACGAGCGAGGGAGGCAGCGTTTCGGCGTTGGGAGGAGGACTTGGCGGAGGTGCGCTACGATCGTAGCATCGTAGACGCCATCCGCCCGGTCCTCCAGGAATGGATGGGAAGGAGGCATGGATCCCTCAGCTTCCGTCGTGTGCAGATACTATCCAGACACTGTTTGTTCGGGCGGTAGCCGACAACGGAGTGCCATCACTGCGACGCTGTAGAGGATATCTCCACTTCTCCAGAGTGTGCTGCGTGGGTCGAGCAGAGTCGTAATGTAGTGGCAGAGACGTTATGCTACAGAAAGAGGCCGCAAAGATCCCTTGGTGGATCCTCTTCGCCGCCAGAGTGTGGGTGGCGGAAGGGCACGGTTCGCCCGTGCACTTTTGCTACCTTGAGCCAGCCACCCATCCCAAGTCTCTCTCTCTCCTCCGGAGTTCTTGTTCATACAAGAACCCAAGGAGGAGAGAGGCGGGACATTTTGAATGGCGGCGGGAAAGAGGTGGGCTGCTTTGTATCAAGCTCCCTCTTGGACGAAAGATAGGAAGGGCCCGACTCGGCATGGCAGGTTGTTTACCTGTCATGTACTTTTAGTCGGGCAACCTGCTGGGGTGATGCGGAGCATGTCACCCTATCCAGTGTCGCCTCCCAGAAAGGCAGCGGATGGTACCGTGGATTTAGTGGGTATTCCTGGCGCTTCACGCCGGGTAAGTCCCACATACCTCCCTGGCATTTTACTTCCTGATTAGAGATGTGAGGGAGAAAGCGTTAAACATTTCCCACGTAAAAAAAGGTTAACCTTTATTTTTATCATAGCTATAATACATGCATAAGTAAAGAATTCTGTCTTTAATGATATTTGCCCTGATTTTTAGCTCTTTTGTATTAAAATATCCTACTTGAATTTGATTATAGCTTCATGTAATTTTTAAGGGTTATTTTCTTCCGATGAAGTTCAGAGTTACTTACTTCTTATATTTTCAACAAAAAATGACTTCTGCGAGGGCCTTAATAATTACTAACTAAATATATTATATATTAAACAATGTTCATATTTATTACAAAACTTATTCATAAAACTGCAAACAAATAGACAAGCAGAAATCGCAAGTTTAAGAAGGTTCTAGAACCAAACTGGTCGCGATTGAGTAAAGAAGATGAATTGGAAGCATATAACATCAAATCTCATTACAAAAATTGGCGTCGACAAATGGGTTCACAGGTAATGAGAAATCTGAAAGTCTTTGCTTTTTTTTGTAGGTACAGATAACTTAAAATAAGAAAAACTGGTGTTCTAACTTTAAACTGATTTTTGGTATCCATTCAAGTATAAACATAAATAAAATTTGCTAAAATACAGAAAGAATATAATGACGCGATGCTGGTCCAGTTGATAGTGTGGTTAAATTTCAAGCACTCGGGTTCGAACCCACCTATTTCACTCTAAGATCATCCTGAGCTTTCGCTGAAGGGAAACATCGTGACGAAACCATAGCTTGGTAGTAAGGCATTTTTTACTAATGCTCTGCTGGGTGGCAACCAACTTCAAGTTTGAAAACCTGCCGCCAAATATATATAAGTGTGTTCTGGCAGCATCACTTGAGAATATGTGCCCCTAGGTTTAGTGCGTTTACTATCGTAGACAGTCACAGTCATTTAACACCAGGTGAGATTGTGGTCAAAGTCTCTACCGTGTGAAAAAGGGAATATGTAACTACCATTATATTTATTAATAGAACAAATAATTCTAAATCGAAAGCATTTATACACCCATGGCATATGTTGAAATTTTAATTTTATGACGTCTTAAATAAATAAACGTAAATATTTTGTAAATTTAAACTAAAAAAAATAATGTTTTATTTATCACATATATGTGATACATATGTGATATTATTTATATGTGATGTGATATTAGTTACAGATTTAATTCGAAATGTCTTTTACGATTTTTATACGATATGTTTTTTTATTACTTATGTATAAGCATTAACTTAAAATGTTTGTAATAAATTTTGTTATTTTTGCTGTAAAAACAGTTTTAATACAAACAATCTATTCTGATTTAATCGCTTGCATATGTGATCAGGTGAAACTAGGTTACCTGCAAAACAAAAGCATAGATAGCACCAATGTCGTGTTTTGTTTTTGTTTATTTACCTACTGTATTTTCTCTATTTTCAGCAAAAAACAAACTCAATGTCGAAACATTCGGATTCGTAGATACGCATACTTGTAAAAGAGTTTTAGAAAACGCCGTACCTGACAAATTTCTATTAAGTACGCTATGGTATTATCTATTATTTCATATATCAACATTAATTGTAGGTTTTTATTGGCTATCTTATGAATTTAAACGGCAAAAAATACTACGTCCTGTTCCTGTATTCTATCTAAACTATAAATGTCATTTAAAAGATATCGTGATTTATTTAATAATAACATAATTTTTTATTCGATTTGAAAGTATACAAACATAAATATATATTTAACTCCCTCAATATATTTTCAAATATTCTTAATGATATTATAAACTTTTAACTTACATTTAAGCATTACACTGACAAAAATATTTCTCTATTCACAGAAGGAACTAATGACGTCGTTTGTTATTCAACTGAGGGGCATTACATAACTGATGTGAGATATAGATTTATTTTTAAACGATATCTTAAAATACTTGTAATAAAGGTATATAATATTAAAATCTTTGTATGTAGAGATATAATCTGTGAGTATGTTTAGTTATCATGAGCGACTAGTCCTAGTGAAGTTATGATAAATTTGTTTTGATGCAACAATAGTTAATAATTATGCTAGAATCCTTAGATAACGCTGCAGTCATTATAATGAATTCTGTATCCAACGAACATTTACTTATACTATTTTTTCTAGTATTCTATTATTATTCACAAAATATATTAATTTAGTAACAGACAAGGTAATCTTTAAATCTGAACCCACCAAGTGATTTGGTTGACTTATTAATGACATTTACATTTGCAGAAATTCATTGCGTAACCTATATAGGAGGGGGTACAATGTTTGTAATTTTTTTCTTAGTAATGATCTTATTTTTCTTTTATATTCTTACATACATACATACATATGCTCACGCCTGTTTTCCCCGAAGGGTTAGGCAGAGGTGAAGTAGCGAACTACACCACCCACATTTCGCTGAGCTTAGTTCCGTCCCAGATGTGACAGGGGGCGTGCCTGTCACCATATCGGGCACAAATTCCAAACTCCGGGATGATACTGAGTAGAAAAAACCCAATATCACTTGACCCGACCCGGGGATCGAACCCGAGACCTCAGAACGGCAGTCGTATGTAATACAACTGCGCTACCTAGGCAGTATATTATATTATATTCTTACATTGGCAGATATTGGTTTTCTTATATAACAGGACATAATCCATGATCTAAATTTGTGAGATAAGTCCTTAGATTTGTCTCTTGAAAACTTCTGAATTGATAGCTAACTCGCGAGCTTATCAAATGATCCCTACTAATTAAGTACTATTGCCCCTTATTATTGTTGATAACATGTCATTTCAGAGTAAGCCGAAGGACTGCAAGTACTTCGTAGTTACAGTAAATCATACTAAATTAAACTAAAAGTTAATAAAGACAATGAAGAAGGCTTATTAAAGCATTGCAGAATTGTTAGTGTCAATGATAAGATTAAAATAATAGTCCGATAGCCAGTAACAGAAATATATGACCAAGTTCCTCTCAAGTGATAATTAGTAAAATGCATCATAAAATCGAACTACAAAGTCTCGTGAACGTCAGCTAAGGCTCGGTGGAGGGGATGAGCAGTTGTAACCTCCCACGCTCGAAGAAAAAAAAAAAAAATACATTCACTCATTTCCTCTCGGCTAAAAATTTATCAAATTATAGCTAACCAAATATCTCACACAATTACACTGCCGAGTTACAATAATTACTAAGGTACGCGCACGTGGGAATATGTATATGCTACTATACATTTTGAATACATTACGAAACACTCTCGTAATAGATTTGTTAAAATCGAATGTAAAGAAGGCTCGACGAGTTTTAAGGAAATATCTTTTTAATGGCGTTGTTATTTATTATTCAATACGACTCGTGCATTGGCTAAAACATCTTCTTCAATTAAACCACAATAGTGGTTTCAGACTAGGTTTTTAATTATTTTTTGTATGTGTTTATTAAATTTAAAAAAAAATACACATTTTTTTATAATGTGTCTTGAGAAACCTCCCAAGCCTAATGGTGTATAAGTTACAGAAAGACTCCGGAGCTCCGGTAATACATCAGGGACGATTGGTAGCCGTAACTATTGGTGGAATAGAATGCGACGGTGAGCGCGTCGCCATTGGAATGAAAATTAACTGCTATTGTTCTTGGATAACTGACAATCTGCCGTAAGTAAAACAATATTCAATATGTAATTAATATAAGTTTTATGGTTATAATTAGCTTTAAATTTAGTTTTAGCTTAATTTATACACAAAGAATGAAAATTACTTTGTGTACATTTATATAATAAAGATTATCAATACACAATTACTATAATTGAAATAATAATCTGTGTAATTAAAAACAATATTCCAATCATGATTCGAATTTTATTTCAGTTATTTATTTCGTATTTTATAACAAGGGAATATTTACTGTAAATGGAAGTACGGATATTTAAACCATGGTTACTTTTTAGTATGTTTAATTTAGCTGAAGGGGACGCTTTCTTCACCAATGAAACCCCAACTTCTCTATATAATGTGGACTGTATTTATGAATCTTGGAATTACACGTATTTAGAAACTATATCTTGCCGCTACAACTTTGCCGACGGTCGGCCCGAATTCTTGTACATTTTTAATACTTACAACTAGCACATAGTTACTCTTAGTCTAAAGACTTATTATCTATTACTTTTACACACATAAGGTACATATCTTATATCTCTCTCTCTCGTGTTTCCAGCAAGTGAGTGTGTGTGTGTGTGTTACATAAGGCATGTGAATCGCGATGTTATTCTCGTAATTAAATGTATTAGATGTAAGAGATCAATTTGTCCTCAACATTAGCGTTTATTGTCCCATAATTTTTTCTTTGGTTTGAATACATTAATTCATGTTACTAAATCACATCGATATAGGTCGATAGATCTTCAACTTGTGAGTGTTAGCTAGATGGGCATTACGAAATCCATAACACCGTTTTATAGTTTCATGTTGCTTCACAGGAAACTGAATACGTCAATAATACTCATTGCAGGATAGGATTTGAAATTACTTCTATTGAAACAGTTTCTGTACTCACTACCGCTAAGGACTCATCGCTTCAGAGTGATAGCTATAGTACAAGTAGTATTTAGTTAGTAGCAACTGTATGAAAACCGCATCGCCACGACATGAGTTACACCTATCACACGCCTATCCAACATGCGATAAAGTTTTTATTCCCAATTATATAACAGAAAAAAGAAGAAAGTATAGCTGAATACATAGTTTTGATTGAAGGAGAAAGAGTCGAACAAGTAACTAAGGACGTGTAGTTGTGGTCCAAGATATTAAGCGAAGAGTTGTGTTAGGGAATCGGATGAATAAAAGACATGATAGGTATTAATCGAAATTTGCTGATCCCTAATCACAAGTTTAGACACATAAGTGCTGTAATTTGATGGAAGAAGCATGCAAATAAGATTAATGCTGTAGAGATGAGAAATCTTAAATGTATAGGTGGATTGAAGATAATGGATAAAGTAACTAATAATGTGATAAGGGAACGTTGTAGTGTGTTAGTGGATATAGAGACATATATAGTGAAAGGGATGCCTAGTTGGTTTGGGCACGTATAAAAGATGTGTGAAATTTTGACAATAAAATCTTATAAAACCAAGCCGACTAGGCAAATCGGCAAAACTTTACGTAACCTAAGAGCATGTATGAAAGCGCTCGTGAAAGTAAAGAGATACGAAAGAGGTGTATCAGTATCAGGATGTAATATCTTATTTGTGTGTATGGTATCATAATATTAAACAATACAATATTTATAACATCTCGCAACATATCCAGTATTATCTGGACTGACGTTTACTTTAATGAAAAATAGCTATAGGGGAACACCGAATATCGTACCGGAAACTATAGAGGTTTCACAGTGACACGAGGGGATGAATCGCTCCATTCGCCTTGACTAACGCCTATCGCTCTGACGGACATATTCTACAAATTTCATTAGATATTTTGTATTTTACATGTACAAAATGAATTTAGTTCCTAGCAGAGTTTAAACGAACCTGTCAGTAAATTATATTTTTTAATATATCATGAATCTCAATACACTTTTTTACAAAGTCTTTGTTGATAAAAATAATACATAAGTAGAGCTTTTTATGCATTAATTTTATTATTCCTTATAAAGTATGGATTTTATAGATTTCTTTTAACAAACACAAGACTTATACACAAATATTACACATGCAGAGCGTAAATGAAAATAATTTAGAAACTCTTGTCATAGTAACGACTAACATAGCAGCGGTTACCATGGTAACGCTAAGTAACGTAGGACGATAGAGGTAGTAAATGTGATTAAATGAAAAATCAATTCTGGATAGGACTTGCGTAAAAATTTGCTTAGTGAACATTATATTATAAAGGTAGTCAGTGTACTTAGTTCTGATCAGTCAGTGAGTGGTATTTCACATACGAATAACCGAATACAGCGTGGTACCGGGCAAGAATAGTACCACCCCATATTTTCCCGTAGGAGTCGTAAAAGTCTATTAAGGGATAAACCAGGTTATGAGCGGCAGCATCCTCTGAGTACCACAAACACCTGACTGTGATCGCCAACCCGCCTGCCAAGCGTGTCGATTGTAGCAATCACCCCCCTAATGGACGACATTCTAAGAAATTGGTCCCTAGTATCTGGCAGCCCCGCTATTCCTAAGCATAGTGGTAGCGTCCAAGGTAACGGTGGGACAATGGGTGCTAAGAATCTCCAGCATAGATCCAGTTACCACAAACAACGGGGGATCGACCTGGAACGTATAACACACGATCACTACGGTCTGATGAGAAAATTACTGAGCTAGAGGAAGAAATAAGTAAGTTGCGATGGGATATATTAGGATTATCTGTGGTTCGAAGAGAGGGGGAGGACTCGATAATCCTCAAATCCGGTAACTGACTGTATTTCCTGGAGGGTGAACAACAGTCCCAAGGTAGTTTCGGGTTCCTCGTCTGCAAGTCACTTGTAAACAGCGTAATGAAAATCGAGAATGTGTGAGTGGCGTGCCTGGTACTCAGATACCAAACGGTATTCCTTGAAGGTCATTCAGGTATACGCCCCGACTTCGGCACACTCCGACGAAGAAGTGGCGATTATGTATAAGGATGTTTCACAAGCCATACATAGTTACAAAACCCACTACACGATTTTTATGCAGGACTTCAACGCAAAACTAGGAAAGCGAAGTGGAGAGAAGCTGCGAGTAGGGTAATTTGGAGTTGGATGGCGGAACCACCGGGGCAACCGACTGGCCAGCTGTATGGAGAGGAAGGAACTCTTTATGAAGAAATCAGAAAGCGGGAATACAGGTAGTGGACCTGGATGAGTCTCAACAGTGTGACTAAGAATTAGATAGACTTCATTATGTCGACAAAAAAGTAAACATTCAATTATGTCTCTTTGATCAGTTCGGTAAAAACCGGAAGCGATCTCCGCATGGTCAGAGTAACATTGAATCTGTATACCAAACTTGAGAGATCCCGTCTGATGAAGTCTACGCTCTGTCCATTATCTGCCTAAATACAAAACCCCGAGAGCATTCCGCTCGAACTCAAAAACCGCTTCGATTGCCTAAAAAGCGAAGTGGACGAGTACAATGATGATTTTTGGAAGCTGTCCGTACGGTTGAGTCTAAGTATGTTAAGACCTGCCGTATATGTAGAACTGGTAAGCTCCCTGAATTTATCCACGGGCTCATGGAGGAAAGACGTGAAATGGTCTTGCAGTCGTTAGTCGCTGCTAATGGACCGATATCTGCCGATAAAGCTCAATAGACGGATTTCCAAGTCTCTCAAACGCGACCTACGACGGTATAATACCGATCGTATATAAGAGACTATATAGCGAAACAGAAGCCCAAAGTTTGCGTGTGGCTCTAAACTGGTTGTCATGGAGATCTTTGGGGGAGACCTATGTTCAGCAGTGGACTTTTTCGGGGGAATAGATGGACGAATATATAAATGTTGGTAATATTTATGTAAAAAGATTGCAAATTAAAAACATTATAAATCTTTTATTTCTACTTTATCCTGACGATGGGTTAACAGAAATATTTATCTTTAAGAACATTTATACACTGGATAAATTCATTTAGAGTTTGTTCCTATGAAGTTTGTGTTGTTATAGACTATTTGAGTAGCGTTAGAAGAAGAAAGCGTAATAAACAAGATGGCTCCGGAGCAACCTTATAAATGTTATATTGCAGTTAAATAAATATGATTTCACATCAGCAATCTGGATATGTTTCCTTATTTATTTAAAACAAAATTCACACATCAGATAAATATAAAAGATATAAATTAAAACGATGGATAGTTTTAAAGACACACTTGAATTTATTACTTTATAAAACTCATTGTTTATTTCTGTTATTAACACCGTTATTAAATCATATATTTATAAATCATATTACTTTGTAGGAAACATCATTTGTTGCCTCTTGTCAAACGACGAGATATTGCTAACATTACATATCTGCTCAAAATTGCGTCCAATAACGTTGATTGTCCCGAACTTCTTTTCAAATTACGGTTAACCGTTCCAACCAAGTATTTACGTACGAATGTCCCCCTATCGCTTCCCACTGTTCCTACTAATTACCGACAAAATTCATTTTTATGGCGATCTAGTCACTTCTTCAATAGTCTGAGTGAGATTAGTGATTTAGATTTATTTAATACTAACAAAAATAAGGTGTCAATATCCTTAAGTAGCCCCTTCTTTAATGATGGCGGTTGTAAGTACTTGTAATTAATTATAATCTTTCAGTTTTTTTTTTATTTTTGGTTCATGTAGTAATATGTCGTAATGTAATAACAAACCACTTGATTTTTTATTTGCTACTTAACGGCGAGGACCTGTAAATGGATTTTTGTTTCTAATGTGGCTGTAAGATATAGCTGTTGGTCTTCCAACAAATAAATAAATATCGTGATTTTGGATACTTTTGAATCCAACTGTGTCTAACTAACATATTTAACAAAAAATTTGATACCAAAGACCGACAAATTTATTCCGGTAGCATACTTTAAAACCACTTCCTTTAAGCTTAGTGTACTTATAATTTGAACCTTATGTTAGTAGCAATTAGGATAAAAAACTAATTTGAGTGAAATTTAGTAAATAATATTCAAAATAAGGACGCGGCTTATCACTGTGACGCCGTCAATTACATGCTGTTTTGTTCGCAGCGTCCAGCTCGCCCTGTTTCTCTATTATGTTTTTAAAAATACACCGCTTTAAAAATATTTATAGTAATAAAATTCTAAACAAAATTAATAAACGCCAGAATAATAAAATTTTGTAAATATATTTTAAATGTTATCTTTTGGATTTAGAGATTATTTTATACTTTTTTTAACGTAAACCACCGAATAAAATGGACTAAATTTTGTAAAAAACGGATGACAGGATTTTGCTTTAAAAAATGTAAATGTTACATTATGTAATACAACAATATTGTGTAAAATGTAACATTATTATGTGATCTCGCGTTTGATATCCATCTAGATTTGTTTGTTTTTTTGACATTATATTGTCTTAATTGCCAGCGTCTATGTAATGTTTTTTAATATATTTTTCTATTGTATTTAATTGATACTCTATATAAATATATTTTTTTACAGAATCGAAAGTTCACACGAGAGTTGCTGTAAAAATTGCTGCGATATTAAGCACGAAGACAGTGATAAAACGTATAAACTTAAAACTAAATATATATAATTCTAATTACCTGTCCATTTTATTCACAACTGTAAAATTAATACGAACAGAAAAACAATAAATGATTTGAAATATTAAAAATCAAATTAATCCTGGATTTTTGTCCTTGCATCCTGTGTCATCATATTGAGGCTAACCAGTTCGCAAATTAAAAAGA
This sequence comes from Samia ricini, assembly GCA_014132275.2. NCBI lineage: Eukaryota > Metazoa > Arthropoda > Insecta > Lepidoptera > Saturniidae > Samia > Samia ricini. The sequence continues at coordinate 5,321,426 of AP028162.1, forward strand.
ATAAGATATTACACGAACAAATTCTTATCATTCGAGTTGGATGTCTATAGAAATATATTCTAAATTATATTGACAAATATCCGCTAATTTGTTTCTTCTATTAATTTAATACTCCACCAGTTATAGGTCTAACGTGTTACCGACATAAAGTATGTTATACCTTACCATAATTTTTGTTTTGATAAACAAAATAAATATGAAAAAAATGGTCATGCTCCAATTTATTTAAAACTTATTATTCAAAATTTAAAGCACGCAAATAGGCTTCCCGGAACCCGTAATAAGATTTATGGCGACAGGCTAATCCCCACCAAAGCCGATTTGTCTGTTTAATGTTTAACAAAAATAAAAAAGCTTTATCTTATAAGTAACAAGCCTCCAAAACTCTCGGAGATTTATATAAAAGGCTGATCGAACAACAAGTAAAAGAAAACCAAAAATATTTGAATATACAACTTTTTATAGTAGTCTTTTGTTTACAGTAGACTTTGCAATTTTTTGTTAGTTTTGTCTTCTAATTCTCTGTTTTGTGATTTACTACTGGGAATTTTTCTTCGTCACAACTAAATTTTAAAGATAAATAAATTATAGCTTCCAATAAAAAATAATATTGTATGCAATAGCGCAAGTGATCATAGAAAAAAAAATTAAAAATTTATTCGTTTGAAGAAGGCGTGCTTTACGGGAGTAATTTATAAGAAGTTTATTAATTTTTTGAAGTCTGATTAGCAATGTAATGAGGTTGGTAACTAAATTTCCGTCATTCTTTTATATATTTTTAAAAGTTTAGTTTTCCATAAAAATTAAGAATGCATTAATGAAATATGTATTCTTTCTAGTCGTTTATAACACCTTCCTAACTTTCGACACGATTTTTAATACCTCGTAGGTACAAATCATCCGGTTTCCATTTCAACAATTCATCCAACCACGATCTCAATTCTGCGTCAGTATTAAACGAAACTCTGAGCATAGCATTTAAAGAGGTGAAAATTTATTGGTGATGAATCGGATGAGTGCAGTATTGGGCATTAGTATTTTTGAGCCTTAAAACTGTGATTAAATGCAAAAGAAGGCTGTGTCGAAAATCATCATTTTTGTAAAACTAACATTCCATTTTAATAATAATAATAATAATCTAAATATAATAATAATCTAATAATCAACATAAATTAAGACGTAAAAAAACAAAAGTTTCCTCTTCCGGATATGATAAAACCTTATACAAACAATTTTGAATGATATGTCGAATGTTCTAATTACAAAAATGTTAGAAGAAGTTATTAACCAACCCAATAATATCAACCATATTATTGCAATCTTTGAAATGTAAATTAACTTCGACGTTTAATTCGGAAATCTGTAATTGAAATCAAAATGTTATAGATATATACCTATATAGATAGTAATCAATTAATCAAGATGTTTTTAGTATTAGAAGAGATTGCGCTTTGCCTGGTGGTACGTAATTTACAGTTCAATAACGTTGGCATCACGTCTACAAATAAACACAAAACCAATAGAAACTAGGTTAAGTTGACATAGGTTGATTTCAAAAGGAGTTGTTGCGTTTCGGGTTCAGTATAACTTCCTTCACTTGAAGCGGCCTTTTGATGCAATACGATAATAACCTGCGATGAAGACAATTACTAACGAAACTACCTCTTTTCTTTACACTATCTTTACCTTAACTCGTTATTTGATTAATTGAAATTTCTAAGCATTTATAAATAATTACACTTAAACAGATTTTTGTTCCGGCACCAAGGCAAGACGTGACCAATTCCGATTCTTAACTTTAACACTAACGTCACACTGCACATCATTTGCTTGCACATTACATGCAAGGCACAGACATAGGTTCTGTTACAGACCAATTTTAGCTTTTCCACAAACAATAAGTTCGTTGTATTATAGTGCCCTTTTCCTTGTTACCACTTTCGAAAAGATGGTGCTGTCAAGATTCTTCATTCCAACAGCGTTAGTTGGTATTATTGGTTAGTTGGGAATTGGTAAACATAAATTTTATAGATGCACGTTTACCAGACAATATTGGGTGCTTTCGTGTCAACAATCTAAATATAGAAAAAAAACGACGATGGCTTAGTTGGTAGTGCGGCCGGATTTCGCGTCAATGAGCGCGGTTTCAAACCCACCAATCCAACTCTAAAATTAGCCTGAGATTTTGGTGAAGGAAATCATTGTGAGGAAACCATAGCATGGTAGAGCATTCTCTAATAATGCCCGCCTGGGTAGCTACGACCCTCAAGTTTCAAAACCTGTCGCCAAATACCAATAAGTGTGCTGCGGCAGCATCACTTGAGAACCAGTACCTAGGCTTAGTGGGTTTTACATCCTGGACGACATCGCCATTTACAATCAGGTGAGATTGTGGTCAAACCACTGAACCTATATACCGTGTAAAAAAGGTAATGAACAGAAATTATAACTTTTTAAAACTCGTAATGCTAACATTAAGAGTTATTTTTGTTCGCAACAAGCGATATCATGCGACTGTTTTGCTATAGGGATTTACATATATATTGCCGTAGTTTTACCGATAAACGTACTGTATAATGTGAAACAAACATCTAGTTTCTGCATATTGGAATTTTCCGCCTCTCGCACCTGGATTCCATTTAGCGTGTGCAATACGATATAATATTATCATCTTGCCTGTCCTTACGTACTGTTGCAACATCTCCCTTTCATTTCGTTTGTTTATCAATAATATAATGGAAAGTACCCATTACAAATTTGTAGGCCGAGGATATATTATTTTTTAATTTACTAAGATTTTTTTAATCAAACTACTAGCTGTATCCTTATTGTCTTGCAAAATTTGTTGCATACATTTGCCATTATCGAGACACGATACAGTCTTAAATGGCAACCACGTACAGAAAGACGCAATGTAGGCAGACCAGCAACAAGGTGAATCGATGACCTGGTAAAGGTCGAGGGAATCTGCTTGATACAGGTGGCGCAGGAGCAGACGCTGTGGAGATATTCAGCAGAAGACTTCTTTCGGCTGGCATAATAATAATTATATTGAAATAAAGTCCTCAAATTTTCAATTATGGTTGGATTTCAACCATATTGTGAATTTATGTCATATTTATAAACCAGCTGTGCCACCGCGGCTGCACCCACATTTCATATAAATTGTCACTGCATAATATAATTTTGAATTGTTTTATACGGCACCCTAATTATTTTCCAACATTTTTTTTGCTACTTACATTAAGCAAAGTAACTACAGCTATCTACCAGAAAAGTTACGTCAAAATCTGTCAAGCCGTTCCGGAGGTTACCCGTTACAAACAGATAGGATAAAATTTAAAAAAAAAATGTATTTTGGTAAAAGTATCGTATATACATTCATACCTATTTAGTAAAAAAAAATAATGTTGACATTACAAACAGACATTACAATTTTATTTATTAGTATATAGATATTGTCTTAGATTCATACTATAATTTCCATCTATTTCAATACGATAATGTCGGAGTTCAAATCAATTTATACAGATATTGGAAGGACGACAGTAAATTAATACCAAATCTAACAATGTCAAACGCAAACATACAAGTCAATATCGTAGACTCACCTGTGACGCAACGACGATCTCACATGGAAAATTATTAGTGAATCATGCATGTCTAGAACAGAACTGTATGGAACGCCGTTTGAGTCCAATACTGTATGAAGTACGTCAAGATATATGTTGAAAGTCCAAGCTTTAATAATTATTTATTATAAATTTCCATACATTTTATTAAATAAATAATGTCAATATAAAATATTGTGATTGTAAGAATAAGTTGGCATTTTACTTCGTACAGCAATATTGACGTTTGAATTTAAAGAAATCAGGGAACTGGAAAACAAGAATAGAATTTAATTTGACTTGTAAATTGAACATAAATATAACATTTTTTTATTAAAATAAACTGTAAGGTCAAAAATCATCTAACAATGCGTTTGTAAGCAAAGAACAAGTAAAAAAAAACATTGAAAACGGCTACACAAAACGGTTATTTAGAAGCAATTAGGGGGCGGATATAACGAGCGTTATGGGCATTCTTGGAACAAAAGGCCTTCTACGATTCTTTTCCGAGTCGTACACTGCTTTAATATAACATCGATTAGAACAGATTTTGTAATTTATCCTTTATCTTGGATTATATTTAATTAGGAGACGAGGAAAGTTCATCTGTATTTTTAACCTTATATACGACTATTCATATTGCACTTATAAAAATGTATTATGTATGCGCTAACTGGCAAAACAACTCTAATGAGATTCGTTATAAAAAATATTCGGAATTAATATAATTGCCAAATTATGAAATAGTAAAAACCGAAATAACGTAACTAAATACTAAAATTACTAAATAATACAAGGTGTAAAAAATGCAACATTTAAATATTAAAAGTAAATTATTAAATGACTGCACATACATTTGAGAATATTTGTGCTGAAATGGAGCTAGAATTTCGCATGCAGTGAATTAAAATCTCAAAAAGAAAGAGCACTGTAATCCGGGATGAGTTGGCTTGCTATCCGTAAATATCTAAAAAGCATATTTAGTTTCGAAATGCGTTAATAATATTTTTTATACTTACATTTTTTCATAAATGCTATGTTAATGTAAAAAAGGTTAATCATACCTAATACCATATGAAAAAAAATTTAATAGATACAAACCGCGTGATTTCTAACAAATTTAGACGGTAAAATTTCCATAAAATTCAATGTTATTCAGTTTAGAATTTTCTTAATTCTTACTTTTTTTAAATAGTCTTATTATTCATTTAGATCTAGACCGTTCAAAAACAGCAATATCTGCTACATATTGAATCCTATATTGAAATCCTAGATCCGTTTTCCAATACCGTATACGTGCTCACATAGATTGGTTAAGATACATTAGGAAAATAAAATAATATTGAATTTAAACAACGATGCATATTCCTTTTACACCATAATTTTATATCTTATTGCGGTATAATCTATAGATATTTTATTCACGATCGGCCAAAAGTTAGTAGCAAATTATAAATTACGTTATATTCCTTAGAAGCGCTGAACGAACATTAATAACGATCAGTAACTTAGTTCTACTTTATTTAAAGTTAAATAATATATCGCATATTTCAATTTATAAATCTTAACTGAGTATGCAAAGTTTTATATTTAAATTTATAGGTGGAAGCAGATAAGCGGTTTTGTGGTAATTTATGAATAGATTTACCGACTGGACCCAACGTGCATTGAACGTGCTATTTTAGCCGGCTAATTTACATTTTTATTATCTACCAAGTTGTCACTATAACATTTAGGAATTTTCCAATATGCAATATCTGTAAAATACACAATTTAAAAAATTAGGTGTCCAATATTCAATGTTTCCATTAAAAATTTTAACGGCAATTTACTATATTTGACACAATTTCAATAGTCAATACTTCAATACGACATATTTTAAATTTTTAATACTAAAATAAGTACCAGTATTATTCTTTATTTGAGTATGCTGAGCAAACATACTCTACAATAACTCCAGCCGAGGCTCGTATATTTATGTTATTATTGCAGTGGTTACCACTTTCAACCGAGTGTCTTCAGTGCAAACACAAACCCGTTGAAACTTTTAACCTACTTCAGGAAAACAGCGTAGTCTGTTAATAAAAATGGAAGAAAAGAGCGTATTATTTATTAATGTTCCTACTTTTTTTTTTCTAGTGCATAGACTCAGCACTTCGACCACAATCTTAGCTAATGTTAATTGACAATGTTATTCAGTATGAGAAACAGAATAAAGCTAGAGCTTTCAAGTAATTGCCGGATCAGTAAGCGGTGACAGAATTTCAACCTTGAGCTAGCCAGATGAGTTTTAAGAAATGTCCAAGCAACATTCAATGATTTCATCGAAATGTTTTTTTACACTGTATAGTGCCTTGACCACAATCTTCCCCGATGTTAAGTGATGACGTGGTCCAGGATGGTAAACACACTAAGTCTAGAGGTACCGGTTTTCAAGTGATGTTGCCGGAACACACTTATTGGTTTTAGATGACAGGTTTTCAAACTTGAGAGTGGTAGCTACCCAGGCGGTCATTATTAGAAAATGCCTTACCTTGAAATGAAGTTAAACTATCACAGAATTTACATATCTTTTTCTAAACCTTTAACGTTTCGTTGAAACAGTTGGGACTCATTGAACGTTACATCTAACTAAATTTAATTTAAAAAGGTTTCACTACAGTATTATTTTTGGCTTGCAATTTCACAGTAATTCAGCTGTGCTGGTATAATAAAGTTAAGCTATTAAACGCTTTGTTTGTAAAATTTATGATATTTTTAAAATACGAAATAGCTACTGAATATATTTCAAAGTTAAAATGTACCTATTCAAATATGTTCAGTCATTTTACGTTTACGAAATATTTGATCTGAAATAATAACTAAGTTTTAGTTTGGAAGATTATTTGTAACTATGGTTCCCGCCGCCGGAAACGGGTGACCTATTTTGTCCCTATGCACACTCTGTCTTCTCCTCCAGCAGAGACCATAGACGTGGACCGATCGTCATCAAGTACTAGCAACACGTCTACACCATGGTTTTTTTAAATCAACTTTTGCTTTTTTTAAACATATAGATTAAACTAGTAGGATGTTCTAGATAAACCGATGTTCCTAACATACTAGTGCCTTAAACGCTCAACATAAAGTTGTCAAAGCTATTCAGAATAAGAGCGTTAATAACTTGAAAAAAAGAGATTGTTAGAATTCACTGTAAACGTTGCATTTAACAAAATTTTATATAATTTTAAAACAGTTAGTATGATACAAATTTTGTTCAGCAATGCAGTAAGCTTCGTACAGAGTAAATTAATAACATTTATGGCATAAGTTTCGAATGTGTCCTTTTGTAACATATTTTAAAAAAAGAATACACATGAAAATAAAGTGAACATTAAAGATCTTAGTTACAGGCGGCGTAGCTTTAATGTTTAAATAAAAGTTTCACAGAATGGCAACTTGAATAAGAGTAAATGATGAGAGTTCACAAGTCGCCTTAAGGCTACGATAAATAGGAAAAGTTCGCGTTAATATCACATTACTTTTTTCTTATAACTGCCATTGTCATTTGCATAAGTACTTTATACGAATGTAGTGTAGTCGTAAAACAAAATAAACATACAAACAGCATGTCGTTGGACTTTTTAATTATATGTTTCTATTTTATATTACAACTTTAATTAACTACAAAAAATGTACATGTTAAGTATATAGATAATTAATGTTCAACAGGAGTTGTATCCTAACTTTGCCGGCCCAATGCATTCTTGATAAATTATGTCCGCAAAAATGTATACAAACTTGACCTTGTAAACGACCTGCATAATAAGAGTTTTCTAATAGTGTTAAATACAATTATAATATTATAAGTCTCAAAGTACATTATCGTTTTACCGGACAATAAGTTCAGACACCATGTAAAGCAAGTTTTAATTTCCAAAGGTTGTTATAATGTGGATCAGTGTGTGAACGATGGTGATTTCTGGAAATGTAACCCTTCTCTGTGCGTCTAGTATGAACGGTATAGCTCCATAAAACATTTACATAAAAAAGTAGAGTTTCTTGCCGGCTCTTCTTGACTGGGTTGGTTTCCGAATTTTAACGATCATAAACACGTTATCCAGGGTAAGAAAATTAAATATATTTAGGTATTGTATGATTTAATCAGATTCTCAATTGATGTGTCTTAAAATGGTAAACAGATGGTAAGAGCTTAGTGGCAGATTTTAACATTTAGAGGACGAGAAAGACCAAAGAAAAGATGGATTTACTGGGTGAAAGATCATTTGCTAAGAAAGAGATTGAATTTAGGTGTGATTTCAAATAGAGTTGAATGTAAGGAAGACATGTTGCGAAGACCCCAAATAAAAATGGAATAAAGACAGGGAGATGATGACTATAAGTTAAAAAATGGAATGGCTGAATTCGATCTTAGGTAGCTCGACGCTGCAGGGGGCGACGCGGTGCTTGCGAAAGCCACCCCGTGTCGCCCCCATCCCAAATGCAGTGGACGGCCCCGGGGGGTTTTAGTGAGTATTTCCGGGCGCTTCACGCCCGGGCGAGTCCCACACTGGCACGGAGCTCGTCCCTCCGTGCTCCCTTACCCATTGTATTGGGGGACTTCGGTCTCGCTAATACAATGGGTAAGGGTAGTGCGTAAATGCATTTCCCCCCGTCAAAAAAAAAAATAGGTAGCTTGACGCTGTATCCTATCACACGACAACATCGTTTTAAAATAATATAATTATTTCACACGAATAAATTATCGGACTTTTATTAGTATATAATATTACAGTGAATTTTGTAATTATTACCTACAACACCACCGTTCTTATCTCTATGCGAGATATTATTATGTTTAAATAATTTCAGTGCAATAAAAAGCTGCTGGAATAATTTACTACGTCCACAACCACCGGCTATTAGGGCGTTGCTGCGCATACATTCAAACTAATGGACAGACCACAACTAAAGTTATTGTTTGGCGTTATCAAGAGTTATTATATGTTGCAGTTACAAATGTCGTTTACATATATTAAAAATTAGACAACGGTTCAATTGGTCATCAGATTATTCATCCACTGAAAGGTCATTGTAGAGGAAGATTCAAGCCCACGCTTTTTTTTTTCTAACCTAGCTGATGCTGTTGACCGGAAGGATCTTTACAGCTTCACCGAACTTTGGGGGCGAGTGCTGAAGGTACTCAGCCGCAAAAAGGTAACTAGCACAAGGGTTCGAACAAGGTTTGATCGCTACCTATATTATAAAATTTCCGCGGAATTTGAACACACATTTTTACATCTACATTTTTCTATCTTAAGTAATAAAAAAAAGGTTCCTTACAGGTTCAAACCCACGCAAAGTCTGACCACGTTATCAATGAGATATAGTAGAAACATATTTTTAATAATTATAGAGTAACATGTATTTATATTATCTACCATTGGTGTTCTAGAATGCCTCGAATGGCCGCGTATCGGAAGAGGCAGCGTGGGTTGTGGGTGGAACGACGACTTGGTAAAGGTCACGCGAGTCAGCTGGATGCGGGTAGCGCAAATCCGGTCGTTGTGCAGATTTTTGGGAGAGACTTGTGTCCACCAGTGTACGTCTTTTGGTCGAATGGATTGTCAAAATGGAGCTAAAATTAGAACATTCACTCAAAAACCTACACGTCATAATACTTATAACTATTATAAAAAAATTTCCTACAATTTCTCATTTATTATTTCAGTTACATAGTTGTACATTATTTTTTTTTATTTTTTTTTTATTCGCGCTTCTTTCGAAGAACCCAATGTCATATGACGGAGGGAACACGCTGACAGGAAGACGGTTCCATAACCTCACAGTGCGACAAAAGTAAGAGTCTGCAAACTTTTTGGTTCTTGAAGTTATGGGTGTCACCGTGAAACCGTTACACCGAAGTCCCGGCCGCGTGGTCCTGTTGTGGAATGGAGAGGAGGCGATCAGCTCAAAGAGCTCTTCAGAACACTCGCCATGATACAAGCGGTAATTGATCATATTGATTTTTTCATATTCATATGTAGAGAAACAATACGTGATATATAAAAAAGTCACGTATATTTATTCTCAATCATATTACACTTTATTCAAGTGGCTTAGTTTAAATTTTCTCTACTACCTTTTCTACAATGAACTCTAAGCAAACATTTCGAGCTGTATTCCACACGTGCTCTCTAAAATATTTTCCAGCGAACACGGACCTGGCACGCTATTTGCCTCTATGCTATACCGACATATACATAAACATAAATTTATGTAGATATTGGGACCGGACAAGTTATTTATTGTTACCGTTTTATTATTAGCTTCATATTTTCCCTGTAAACACGGCCTTAAGATTACGTCGTAACTTAGCATTTTAATTTTGTATTAAGCTATGTTTTTTGGTCTATTACATCCTCCAGCTGTTGTTATATTAAATTCTTTTTGTATGATAATCTTCAAAATTGTTTGCATAAAATTGATAAAATATGTCGGGTCGATAATGTTTCAATAAAATTTAATAATTAATTCTTCACTTTGGTTAACCCTCAATAACGTAATTTCACAGTAGAAATGCACTTAGTGTTTTTTTTTTTTATGTTAAACTGTAGGGTATCATCTATTTGTAAACATTTCCAAAATATTATATAAAGTATAGTATTTGTTTTTTTTTGAAATGAAAGCTTCTTTAGTGGCGTTGAACGATTCTCGGTAGCGGAAAAATTTATATATTCGCTTTACCAATGCTATGACGTCAGTCGTCAACATCCTACGGAATGGTCAGTATAAGATGCCGTTTAAGCGCTGGCGCTCGTAAGTAAATAATAAAATTATACTTACGCAGCCACTTGTAAGTTTTGATTATGAATAAACTATATGATGGTTACATATATAACTATATATGTATATATAACGATATTTCACTTGTAAACCACACGTGCAAACGTAATGTAATTTATTAATGAAAAGGCGGCACGTGGACAGAGTCGTGTTATAAATTCCCCACTAGCGACGTCGCTATAAAAGCGCGACGCACCGACCATCGAGAATCGCCGCACACACTCCAGGTACCCCTGCGATGGCACCCCAAGACGTGCTCCGTTCCCCAACTGTTAAGGCTCTTGACGCCGCTACCAGCGCGGTACAGTGACACTGACCATGCATCAAGCATTACACGCACAACACCGCATACAAACTCCAGCACATAACACGCATGCACATTGGGTCCTGTAAGGAACCTTTTTTTTAATATCAAATAAATAATGTAGAGATTAGCTAGGATTAAAATTCCGCAGAAGTTTTACACTCAGGTAACGGCCAAGCCGAGGTTCGTACCGCTTTAGTGGCCTTGTGCTAGTTAGCTTTTGCGGCGAGTGCCTTCAGCACTCGCCCACAAAGTTACCGTGAAGCTGTGCATGCCCTTCCGGTCAACAGTATTAGCTAGATTAGAAAAAAAAATCACCGCTAATCAGTGTTGTCCGGATCGTCGTTGCTTGCGGATCGGAGTTCTCAACTCACTCATGACTGAGCGTTATTATCGACTGTCAATCCAAACTGTCGATCCAGAAGGTCGGCCCAGACGATCATTCATTAGGGAGTTTGAGACACTTCATCCAGGATTTGTACCAATCCACTTGGTTTGATGTTACTTGTGAAATTAGGCTTCCCTGACAATTGAGCAAAAGTTTAAAATAAATTAAATTTGTGTTTCTTCAAGTACATAGTTATTGCTCGGAGCGGCAATAGATGTAAAAATCAGATAAATGTTAGATTATGTTAATAATATTAATTACCCTCATTTTTTAAGTTAAACATTAAAAAACAGTGTTTCGAAAGTCTCGAGTTTTCACTTCTGTCGACAGCCTTCATGGCTGCCTAGTTTTTTTTTTTTAAATGTAATAAATAAACATTAGTATTATCCATAAACAAATCTTAAAAATAGACTAATGTTAACGTTAATAATGAAATCAAAACATAATCGTTTTTCAACATCAAAAGGTTTATCAAGTAATCCACGGTCTCTCATCCATACGATCACCCTCATCAAACAGCAAATACCCAATATTATACGTATCCCCTGAGCTCATGATCGCGGCTTAACAGATTAACAGGCCAAAATCGCACACAGCAACGGTTACAGGCTTTCGGGGTTAGCGGCGCTTGATCCGTAAGATGTCGGCGTCTGTGTGGAAATTACTCTGGTAATCTGAGATCATTGCTGGCCTTACACAATGCTCAGATTAACATCAGGATGCAGAGCGGTAGTATTAGTTATATTGTTCTGAAGTAAGCTATCCTATTTGAACTATCTTCCCATGTTAAGATGACAGTAATTATTAGGTAATTCGGATTAAATTAAAGTTTCACTCTAGTTGAAGTATTTTTTAATATATATATATATATATATATATATATATATATATATATATATATATATATATGTATATGTATATGGAAAATGTGGTTGCTTTGACGCACCATCACCTCATAACTACTGAACATATCTGGATGGGAGTCTATAGGACTACTATGGGATACCGTACGCGGAATTTTGCGTAGATTATAGGCTAGGTTATAGGCTATTTATTTTTTGGATTCCATCGATATTTTCTCATTTTTTTTTAATTTACCGTTATGTACATTTTTCCGCTAATAAAAACAAAAGACTATCATTTTTCTTCATTCATTTTTTTAGGTTAGATAAAAATTAAATGTTATACTCACTTTTCACTCACGCCTAAAGAACATATGAAACGCAGGCGGAGCCGCGGGCACCAGCTAGTGATATTATAGCAACTGACAATCTTATAGCCACGTATACGTAATATAATGTACAAATATAGGCAAAAATAAAACCTTCGTTTATCAATCGATTTTGTTTTGTTTAGCACCTATTAATGAGCCCTCGTTTTATGAATAAAAAAAAATGGCAATCTGTGGTGATAGTAGTTAAAACAAGACACAACAGTGACTTTTTTGGGTATCGAAATTTAATTGAAAATTATTTACACGTAATATTTGTACACAAATAAATATGAATTTCAGTACAATACATTTTTTTTTATTTTCATTGCATTATTATTCTAATAAAATAGCTGTGCCAGAAAAGTGTACAAAATACAATGGACATTTTTTTGGACCAAAAGCTTTCGTATGTATATGCATAAATAACATCTCACAAAAGTTTCATCATAATCAGATGAGTAGTTTAGTGATGCATAGAGGACAATCGTATTTACATTAATTTTTATTTAAATACATTTCAACAATAGGTATGTTATATTTTATAGATTTAAAAAGCATCAAACATACATATCATACGCCTTATCGGCTACAGAAGTGATATAGTCCAACCGACGTAAGTACAGTTCTTAACGCAAATCATTGCGGGCGGCGGGCAAACCATAGACATGTTTTCGCTACGCACAAAAGGACTATGTTCTTCGCGAATGCCCTAAAAACCTATTGCTCATTGTCTCATATTTCTGATCGGGATAATGGGACAAACTTATACAATTATTCTGTGGTCATCGGTACTTAATAAGTGTGTCAAATTTTAATTCCACCCGACGCCTTGAAGTTAATGAAAATTAATTTTGGACATTCCGTAACATACATGTAAAGTTAATATGAAGCTTGTGAAACAAGTGAATTATACACCACGATAAGTAGGATTAGATTACGATACTAGCCATAGGAATTGAATATTCCTATCACTTACAATTATATTTATGCTGTTTTGAAATCAGCCAGTGTAATTAGATGCCGTAGGAGTTTGTAAAAAGCACCGACTAGTAATGGATCGCCAATATCCCAAATATCGCAGCTTGTTGTATTAAAAATATTAATTGTATTAAATTTAATTATTGCTAACCTATGATGATGCAATAGTACCATCGGAAGATACGTAAGACTAGATAAATCCGAATCCTGCAAAGATGATAATTTTCGGTGCCGATGCGATTTATAGATGTATCTTTTATAATACTTGCTTGGTTATAATTTCCACTACATTACATAATATGGAGATAAAAATAAATAAATTTCAAAATAATATTATTTTATAAAAATGAAAGAGTATTTGAGTTATCTATAATGCATTTAAATAATAAATGAAGGCTTCAATCTAAAGCCTGTACTTACGTAGAAAATATGAAGCTAAATATATGTTTATAAATAATACTAAAGTCAGTAACAAATAAATTGTCTAGCTTCGATATCTGCTCGAAACAAACTCGACCGACGCAAAGGGTCACCAGGTTCATGCACTATAGAAAATAATATGTTGTGTCGAGTACTGGCACCGATGTTTGCTTTGAGTTTCTGCTTTCCCGTTGAAAGGACGACTGTTAGTGAATCCTTGAATATTTCCGTTAGATTTTCAGAAACTCCTTTTTAATAAACTTTCTTCTATATTTTTGAACAACATTTTTTGGGCGTTCATACGTTGCATATTTAGAAAATTAAATGTAGTACCAATAAATGTTTATTTATTTTGCATCAATTACATAACGGTGGCGCAGTTGTATTACGGTGTGACTGCCGTTCTGAGGTCTCGGGTTCGATCCCCGGGTCGGGTCAAGTGGTATTGGGGTTTTTCTACTCAGTATCGTCCCGGAGTTTGGAATTTGTGCCCGATATGGCGACAGGCTCGCCCCCAGTCACATCTGGGACGGAACTAAGCTCGGCGAAATGCGGGCGGTGTAGTTCGCCATTTCACCTCTGCCTAACCCTTCGGGGATAACAGGCGTGAGCTTATGTTATGTTATGCTTTGTACAAATCCATAGAGTTTACTAAGTTTATATTACTTGAATATGTGTATACAATATTTACGGCTTTATACTATTCGGCTTTTACAATATTTAATTATAATTTTATTATCTCCTTAAAATTTATATTTCGACCGATATTCTTGAGAAGATATACCATTGTTTAGGACTTTGTTATAATTTAGTAAATAGCATAAAACTATTCCGATAGTAATTTTCTGTTAATATACGTAATCTATTGTAGGTATATAAGTCTAATTTATAAAAAGATAGTGTTTTTCGGGATTTTAGACAACGAAGACTAAATAAAGTTTTTAAATATGAGTCATCTACGCTTTCTATACTAATGAATAAAATTGAAGTGTCTGTTTATAATGTAAAAAAAAAAATATTTTTTTTGCTAAATAGGTATGAATTTTTATAAAATACAAAAAATACATTTTTTATAATTTTTGTCTATCTGTCTGTTTGTTCCGGGTAATCTCCGGAACGGCTGGACGGATTTTGACGGGACTTTTTTTGGTAGATAGCTGAAGTTATACTTTTAATTTTAAAAATTAATTAGGATTCTGCGTAAAAAAATAAAACACATGAAAAAATGTTTAGCAAATTAAAAGGGTACCGCATGAAAAAATTAAAACGCAGTGCAAAACATATAAAACACGGAAGCAGCCGCAGGCGCACTGCTAGTTTATTATAAGATTGTTAAGCATATTGTAGAACTAACTCTATGGTAGAACTACCATATTGTAATACATTCCAGTAAGCATTTTATTGACTCAGTACGATGAAATTTTAAATAGCGACAGTTTTTCAATTATATATGAATATTACCTACTAAAGTGTATGAATGTTTTGTAACGATGATG
This sequence comes from Samia ricini, assembly GCA_014132275.2. NCBI lineage: Eukaryota > Metazoa > Arthropoda > Insecta > Lepidoptera > Saturniidae > Samia > Samia ricini. The sequence continues at coordinate 5,336,661 of AP028162.1, forward strand.
GATCAGTGGGTAGTGCGACCGGATTCCGCGTCAATGGACGCGGGTTCCAACCCACCTATCCAAATCTAAAATCAGACTGAGCATTTGGTGAAGTAACACCTTCGTGCCATATCATGGTGTTAGGACGATTTCTAATAATCCCCGCCTACTCTACCAGTACTACCACCCTCAAGTTCGAAAACCTGCCGCCAAATACCAATAGGTGTGTTCCGGCAGCATCACTTGAGAACCAGTACCTCTAGGCTTGGTGTGTTTACCATCCTGGACCACATCGTAACCTAACATCAGGTGAGGTTGTGGTCAAAGCACTGAACCCATATCGTGTAAAAAAAAATTTATATGCAGTACTAAGACCAAACAGTAAATATCTTGGTTTAATATAACACTTTTAAATTTACTATTAGAAGCGACTGTGCACCACGATCTACACAAAGATAAGCCAGCTAGCTCGCCTGTTTGAGCTAGAAATACGTGCTTAAAGTCTCGCTGTAAAACGTTTAAACAAAGCTAAATGAATAGTCATAATTCTAAAATACAGTATTTACTTTTTCTAAACGAACGTTCATTGGAGTACGAACCTTGTTTATGAACAAAGTTCAAACATGGTCGAAATATTTAATCCACTAATAAACCCGAAAAGGGGCGGCAATCAACGTATTGCCATTTGAAAAGCTATTTTTTCTACTTTCAGCCTTATTTACAAGAAAAAAAAACTAAGAAAAAAATACCGATATTAATCCTACAAATATCTAATCTATGTTATGTATGCTCGTAAAGACCAAGGTATGGTAATTTAAAAAAGTTTTAAATTTTTAATAATTCCATCCATCCATTCAAACGTAAAAACGTCCACTACTGGACATAGGTCTCCCCCAAAGATAAGGGGGAGGGGGAGGGGGAGTTGACATAATCGCCACGCTTGGCAGGCGGGTTGGCGATCGCAGTAGATGTTTGTGGTGTTCAGAGTATGCTGCTGCCCATCCCCTGGTTTATCCCTTAGTCGACTTTTACGACACCCGCAGGAAGAAGTGGGGTGGTACTATTCTTAAGACGGCACCACACGGCACTTTTAATAATTATCGCATCATTATTTATATAAACAAATAAGTAGTACATATATATAACATACATGTTGTAACATACATGTACATATATAATATAAATAAAACTTTATAATAACGCTTGTTTTTCATTTATTACCCGCCCTGGCTCCGTACGAGTAAATGGAAAGCTCTAATTAAAAAAAAAAACCGCATGTGTTACTCACTGATATTTTAACTTTATTTAGCGCTATAGATTTCAAAAAATATTTATAATCAATTAAGTAATGTTTAAGTTTAAGTATAACAAACAAAAAATCAATTTTACTTCTTCATATAATACTAGCTGTACCCGCAGCTTTACCCGCTTGGAGTTCAGACAATTTGCAGCCTGTGATGTTCTCCCCCTGGGTGCAATATATGTGATTACCAACTTTCATCGAATTCGGTTCAGTAGTTTTTGCTTGATTGGCGAAAAAGTTAATAAACAGACAGACAGATAGACCAAAATTTGTAAAACTCTCGAAAGAAATGTGTTCTTTAGTCGATTCTGAACCCTCGCATAGTATTTTTTCTTAAATATCTTCAATGTAAAAATTTCTTGTCGTTAGCCTTTTATTATAACTATTATTTATATTATAAGCAGCGATGATGGCGCAGTGGGTAGTGCGGTCGGATTTCGCGTCCATAGACGCGGGTACGATCCCCACCTACTCAACTCTAAAATCGGCCTGACATTTCAGTGAAGGAAAAAATCGTGAGGAAATCATAGCATGGTGGTAGGACATTTTCTATTAATGCCCGCCTGGGTAGCTACCACCAATACCATCCTGGACCACATCATCACTTAACATCAGGTGAGATTGTGGTTAAAGCACTGAGCCTATATCGTATTAAAAAAAAATTCAGTCTATTCTTGTTGGTACTTTTGCTTTTTTGATAAAGCCTACAAAATTATGTACACAAACAGTTTGCAACACGCAGTACCTATGTACGTACAACGTGATGTCCCTGGTAACGTCTAGTTGCGAGTTTACCCGTGGTCAGGCCATTAGTCTCGAAGGATGTTTGCACTGCGCCCTCTAATGGCCCCTGTGTGCTTGCAGTATATTGTTCGACCCCGCTTTTATTGCCGAGCCGAGATTATTTAAACGGCGGATAGGAGATCGGACGGGTCATAATTCGCGGGAAGCGAGCTTCTGAGAACGCAGATTGTTCTAACGAGATCGAAAGCTGCAATCGCGTCAAAAATAACTAGTTAATAATCTATTTATTTATATATCTGTTTTTATATATATATATTCCATTTTCCATTGACGCACCATCACATCAAAACTATTGAACATATCAGAATGGGACTACTATCTACATCGACGCGGAATTTTTCGTAGATGGTTATAGGCTATTTATTTTTTGGATTCCGTCTATCCTTTCTCATTTTTTTCCATTTAATGTTACGCGGGCGGAGCCGCGGGTACACAGCTAGTAAAATATATAATCCAATTCTGGTAATAATTTGAGTCTTTGTAGAGAAAAGTATGATCTTTAGTTTTTTTTTTCTTAATCAATAATTGTTGCAAGTATTTGATTCGGTCTTTCCAGTTTTGCCGTAATTCAAATTAACATTTTTTTATAATAAGAAATTATATACTTTTAGCTTTATTATTTCAAGTACAAGTATATTCTTACATATAAAGACATTTTTTTTTCTTACATGGAATAGGCTCAGTGTTTTACCACAAACTCACCTGATGTTAAGTGACGATGTGGTCCATTAAGGTAAACACTCTAAGCCTAGAGGTACTGGTTCTCAAGTGATGATGCTGGAACACACCTATTGATATTTGGCAACAGGTTTTCAAACTTAAGGGTGGTAGCTACCCAGACGGGCAACATTAGAAAGTCCCCTACCACCATGCATTAAAAATGTAACTTAAATAACGGGATTCAAATTTGTACATATACTATTATTTTGGTTAATTAAAATATTTTACTTACAAAAAAAAATAGTTAAAAGAAATATTATACTTTATAATGTAACAACTTGAGATAATGTTGAGATGGATGTGTGGGGTAACAAGAATGGACAGGATTAGGAATGAATATATTAGAGGAAGTTTGAAAGTGGCGCCAATAACAGACAAGTTAAGAGGCGGTCGTTTATCCTGGTATGGACACGTGATGCGCAGGGAGAAAGAGAATGTCGTAAGAAAGGTATTGGATATGAATGTGGACGGTTACATTGATGTGAAAGATGATATGTTTAGAAAAGGAGTGAATGCGGACATGACAACAAATAGAGAGGAATGGAAGAGGAAGACATGTTGCGCCGACCCCAAATAAAAATGGGAAAAGGGTAGGGAGATGATGATGAATGTAACAAATTTAAAACAACAAACAAACAGACAAGATTAAACTTTTCCTATTTAATTACAGCCTCGGGAAGCGTTTTGAATTCTTATAGTAATTCCACTTGAAATACTAACAATCTTTAAGATAGAGGTCGAAAATATTCATAAACTTATTTGAGCGTTCAAACTCAAGAAAGTTGAAAGTTGAAACGTTTGAACTGGTGAGCACTTCACACTACCAATAGACTAAACAAGGTGCGAAATGCTAAGTACAAAAAAGAAATAATATTAAACGTCAAAAGATACAACACTTTAGACATATGTATATTGTATTGCAATCGCTTTTACAAATGGTCTTTAAGCATATTCCTACGCACCATCTCATCGTCCCTCAGTTTCCCTTATTTATAACATTATATTAATTTAAGATATTCTATATGATATCAAAGGCAGATTTTACAGAATACAATCAAAATCAAAATCAAAATTTATTTATTCAATTTAGGCCCTAAGAAGGCGCTTATGAACGTCTAAAACACTACCACCGGTTCGGAAAACAACCCAGTCGAGAAGAGCGCAGGCGAGAAACTCGATCTGGTTCTTTTTTTTTATAAATACAATATATATCATTTTTTTTGTCATACAAAGACTATACAAATCGTAGTCTTAATAATGTTAGTGGAAGCACAGAGATGTGGGTTAATTCCAGACATCACAATAATTGGAAGTACTATATCTAAACTAATAAATAAAATTGAAGTGTCTATTTGTAATATCAAAATAACATTGTTTTACTAGATACATATGAATGTACCATAATTATACGAGTACTTGTGTGCCCGCAGCTGCGCCCGGGTTTTATATGTTCATCACTGCGTTTTAATTTTTTTAAACGAAACACTAATATTTTTTAAGTACTAAGATAAAGTAAAATTATTTCTCATAAATTCAAGAGATTTAATTTTTTTAAGCGGAACCCTAATTATTTTCGAATATTAAAAGTACCTTATGTTACCCGGAGTAACTTCAACTATCCACCAAAAAAGTCCCGTCAAAATCCGTCCTACCGTTCCGGAGATTACCCGTAACAAACAAACAGACAGACAAAAATGTTAAAAATTGTATTTTTGGTATAAGTTTCGTAATACATTCATATCTATTTAGTAAAAAAAAAATTTTGACATCACAAACAGACACTTTTATTTATTAGTATAGGTGCCTATAATAAAAACACAATTTTTAAAACTTTTGTCTGTTTATTCCAAGTAATCTCCGGAACGGCAGTGCCGATTTTGACGAGACTTTTTTTTTATCAACAACTAAAGTTCCTCCGGGTAACTTACTGGGTACTTTTGATTTTCAAAAATCATTAGGGTTCGTATAAAAAACTTAAAACGCAGCGCAGCACAAACGCGGGCACAGCAACATGTACACAGCTAGTACTAAATATATTTCACATGACTAGATATCGCTTCTATTATTACAGAACCAATTAAGTGACCGTTATAAGTTATGTATCTTTAATAGTTTTATTTGTGTATAGTTTTATTACAGTGTTATACCCAAATGGAGAACAAATACGTACGTAATCAATAACATTAAATCTTTGTGAATTTTCCTAAACGTCAGTTTTAAATCTTCAATATTATTCGGAACAAAGTGCTTCGAAAGCTTTTGAAACATTTATATAAGGCTTTTCGTTACTTCTCAGATAGTACACGGAAAGTCAATTATCTATAAAAGATAAATTTTCACGCTCCTGGAGGGATTTTATACCCGTCACATTATTATTGCCGCGATAATGTCACAAACAGAAAAATTGTTTCGTTAAAGAAATTTGACTCGATGCTCTTTCCATGAATATATATATTACACACACACACACACGCACACACACACACACACAAACGCACACGCACACGCGCATATATATATATATATATATATATATATATATATATACATATATATAATTGGGGTAATTAGTGTTTATCGAAACATCAAGATTAATAGTTGCTCTGTAATAAAGAGTATTTATTATATTAAATACAATGTTACATCATAATATAAACACAAAATAACTCCTTCTTAATAACCTCACTTACTAATTACATACATATTATATTTTACGCACCTGTAATAAAGAGAAACAACATTTAAAGCTATTTATTCAATTTATTTCTTTATACTATATTTTTATATTTATTTCTTATTAGGTTTTTGATGTAATGACATCTCATAAATCATTTTTTACATGTACATTGTTTCTTAGTCAACCATCGATAATACTAAATAAAAGGAATTTATAAACGGGGAATTGAAATGAAGGTTTAAATAACCTTCATTTACATGTACATTCGTTTTTGTATATTTAACAAATTAATAAAGTTAAATTTACTGAACTGTTTTGATGGGAAAACATTTTGACTTAAGACACTTGTTTGTTCATGTTATCGTAAATACGAATACTCAGTAATTGAGTTATAAGATAATTATCTTAGATTAGTTTTGGTTATGAAAAAATATAAGAATCAATAACAGAAATGTCAATAGAATTACAGAAATCGGGAGTAACTGATATTTGATAACTATGACTGATATTAGATATTATGCAATACTCTTTTGAAAAATATAGACCCTTCTAGCTTTTGGGGTCACGACTTCACAAGCCCGCTAACGCATAAGCTCGGCAACTCCCAGCATCGCCAACAAGTCAGTAACAAGGCTTTAGTACCGTAGTCTACATTCATACGCTGTGGCAGGATGTACAGACGACAGAGGAGTTTAACCTACCCCCTTCTTTAACATGTTTGAAGTTCTAAAAACCCTTCGTTTCGACTGAGCTGGCTGTACTGCATTCTCTCCAACGGTGCCAAGTAGACTATAGTGAAGCGTTGAAGGATGTGTACGAAAACGCCACCACACCAGAACGTATCATCGAATGAATATCAACAAGTGTTATAAAATTTAATCAATCCAGTTTAACTTAAAGGTATAACTGAATTCTTTCATTTCATATAGCTTTTTCTCTAACCACTTGGTAAGTACCATAATAAATACTTCTTCTTTAAAAATACTTTACAGTTTGATGTATTGTTAAAATGAGGTCGTCTTTAATATCTATCAGACTCTAAAATCGGCCTGAGCTTTCGGAGTAGGAAATCATCGTGAAGAAACAATAGCGCATGGTAGTAGGGCATATTTTAATGATGCCAACCTGGGTAGCTACCACCCTCAGGTTTGTAAACCTGTCGCCAAATATCAATAGATGTGTTCCGGCAGCATCACTTGAGAACCAGTACCTCTAGGCTTAGTGTGTTTACCATACTGGACCACAGTCACTTAACAACAGGTGAGATTGTGGTCAAAGCACTGAGGCTATACCGTGTAAAAAAAACCTGAAGTGAGTAAGTTTTATGTGCGATCATCACTATACGCCATTTATACATATGACAAAAAACGTATAATTACTATAAAAGATTTATTGATACATAACAGGGTGGGTAGACCTTTCCCAGGGTAGTCCAATACATGATTAATAATCCACCACAATGACAGGTTTCGGTGCGTAGCTTATGAGATCAACAAATCTATGTCCATACCTACCAAAAAGCTTCCGTTGTGGTGGTCAGCATAATGATGGCAATTGTCTATAAATTTTCGACTATCAACATTCTTGAACTGTATTTAACATCAGATGAAGTACAGTCGTTTAGCAAAAGTAAAATATATATTTGTAAGTAAAAAAATAGAGTTATATTTTGTCTAAAGGTACTGTCTCTGCTCATGTTAAAAATTAACTGAAGACACTTTACAAACGATAATATCAGAAATATTATATCTTCAAATAATCTTCAGATTATTTTTAAATTCGAGCTAATTTAATTATTTAAAATACGAGCTGCATTTATTAGTTCATTAAAGTAATAAAACAATTTTATTACAACAACACTGCTTATGAAGTTTTTATCCTTACTTTTCAATTAAAACTTATCCTATATCATGGTGTCCGCCCACAAGAGCTAATCTTCCCCTGGGAGTTAAAACTAACTAATAGTTAAACCCTTAGCTCTCTGGCGACGATCGCGTTCATTTCTCTCCGAGCCGCTACGCCGTCCGATAAACTAAATGGACTGCTCTTTTAAAAATCAACTTAATTGCTTTTCTATAAAAACGAATTGAATTGTGTGTGCGGCAAAAGGATTTCATATTTTATCGAGGAGAAATATTTATTGGAGCACCTTGGCTTATATGCCGTGACAGTAAATGACGTTTAATGTTTTGGATTTGCTGCACGTCCCGTGTGAACCAAATCTTTTCCATTATTTTCCATCCATCCATTCAACCGAAAGACATCCAGTGCTGGATATAGGTCTCTCCCAAAGATCTCCCCGACGACCGGCCTTGCGCCGCCCGCATCCAGCGGACTCCCGCGGACTCACGAGGTCGTAGGTCCACCTTGTGTGCCACCTACGCTGCGTCCATTATTTTATTAATCATTAATTGAAGGGATATATGTTTGTTCCTCAACATTCATTTACAAAGATAGCATTTTTTTTTTCATTGTTTTTTTACCATCTATTTCATATCTCGACCACTTTTGTATCGTATATTTCTTCATTCTGAATTAACTAATTATTTTGGAATTTAACTATAATAGTTAAAATAATTTAAATCTGTAAAACATTACTTACACATAAAATTATGAAAATTAAATATTGCAATTTTACGATACCACGTAATTAAACTTTATTCGTATAATCGGTACCGTTTTGTAGATTCATCGAAAATCATATTCTAAGTTAATCGTACTCAATTTTCCAATTCCATTCGTTCCGTTCAATGAAGCGTGATAATTGTAATCATCGCCTGATAATATGCATTTCGTTTTAACTGTTACAGCGGTACAGAAACAAAGAGACTGATTTAAACCTTTAAAATTAGATTAATTTTTGCAACATGTTTCGACAAGTTCAATCAAAAAATTTACTACGTATATGCAGTTCATGTTTGGTTATTTTAAAATAAATTGTTGTCGTTTTTTGTAATTTTATCTAATGAGTAAGATTGGATACAAAAAATAGAACGTGGTAAAGTTAAAAAGGTTAAAAGTCTTGCTTAGTATGCGGGTCGTGTAAATGGATGCAACGCTGAAAATGTCACGAGGACGATATATTTAATAACCGGCGTGAGTTAATTAATATGACTCAGAATTTAGGTACTAGTGTTAAATGAAGAATATTAACTGTTTATTTTGACTATGTAATTAAATATTGTTAAGGTTAACTTTTATTTCTAACTGAAGTAATTGAAGTGTATGTTTGTATTTTTTACAGCATATGAATGCTATATGCAAAACCAATACCTAAAACAGGTTTAAAATTTTTTGTCTGTCTGTCTGATTGTTCTGGTTAATCTCCGAGACTTTTTCTGGCAGATAACTTAAGCTACTATTCGTAACTTGCCTACTTTTGTTTTTGAAAAATAATTAGGGATCCGCTTAAAAAATTAAAAGTCATGACATAGTGAACAAAATAGGGCTAAAGACAGCACTATGAAAACATTACTTTTTAAAGATTATTCCAAAACTATATTACGCAGTAAAGAATATATGAATCGCGAACAGAGCTAGTTGTTGAATAAATTTGTTCGCCTATCAGCTGGGAATACGAACACAGTAACAATGAGTCATCTTCACTACCATAACTGTCGTTAAGATTGAATCATGTAGGTTTAATTAACCAATAGTTAAACTTTAGTTTCGAATTGAAATGGTGCATCGCAGCGTCCACATTCTTAATAATTGAACTAGAATAACTAGTAGCCGTTAATTAATATTAGCAAAAACGGTTATAACAACATCCCAGTTATCCCCGAAAGGTTAGGCAGAGGTGAAATAGCGAACTACACCACCCACATTTCGCTGAGCTTAGTTCCGTCCCAGATGTGACAGGGAGCGAGCCTGGCGCCATATTGGGCACAAATTCCAGACTCCGGGATGATACTGAGTAGAAATACCTAATATCAATTGACCCGAACCCGAAACCTCAGAATGACAGTCGTACCATAATACCACTGCGCCACCGAGGCGCGCAAAAATGATTATATGTAAATTTAAATAATACGGTGGATGTTACTTTACTAATGTCACTTCAAATGATTTTCAGGTCCCACGCCTTTTGGAACCTTATTTATTTATACTAGTATGATTAAAGGCTAAATAAGTAAGAATTTATTGTGTATGTCTCGCTTTTCTAAAGCGACATTTATTGATAATACATCTAAATCTCACCTAAAATTTTAAGAGGATACAGGGTCGGCAACAAATTAAAATCAAAACGTACGAACATGATGATGGTGGTTCATATAAATTATATAGTATAAAAATATTTCCCATAATATCATTATCCAGGAAGGAAGCAAGGGAATACGTTTGTATGGAATAAACGCCATCCTCATATCATCTTAAGTTGTGTTTGAAATTCATTATATTTGTAAAATTAAACTTATTTCTTTAAACCGCATTTGTTTTTGGTGTTGTGATATGACGTTCTTTATATATCTATATAGATAGATAGATATCTATATAGATACAAAGTAACTTTGATACATATAACAAAAGAGTATAACAGTACACGGGCATTGAAACTGTTCACTTATACAATCAGTCTGTAAGACAACGTTATAAAGTTTAGAGCGCGCTTTAAGCAGTTTCTTAGAGTTAAGCGAAATGAACGCTAACATTATTTGATTTCAATTGAATTGATAATATTGTTCGTAACTGTACGTAAGTAAATCAGCTTTATTTCTTTTTTTTGTTTAATTATTCAAAGAAAAAGTACCTGCAATATGACTGACAGTAAGCACAGTAAAAAAACAGTAACAACCATTGGTAGATCGAGAAACTATCATGAGTCGCTTCTGTTATGCCGGCTTGCGAGAACTTTCTACATCTAGATATACACTGACTGATCTTCAATATCCATAGTGAGTCTATCAGAAAATTTCTTGTATCAGAAAATAGTCTTGTAACTAATTAATAACTTTTTGAACGAGGAGAATTCTCAAACATACTGCCGAGTTCCGCATTCATGGCGTTCCCCTTAGACCATGTAACACCTAATCGTTTTATTGTGGCTAGTGTTTGGAATGTTCGATCCGGCTGCCCAAAAATATAATATCCAATACTAACAATTTAAATATCATTTAAAATTTCATTTCAAGTACCACCAAATCAATTCACCAATTCATGGAAACTTACTTTTACTTTACTTACTGTTCAGATCAATGTTTTAATGACAGCATTAGCGTTATGGTTTTTAGCTATTTAAGATACAAGAGTCATACGTATTGTTGAAATGTAAAACTGTTATTTTTCTTCCTGTAGATTTATAATCAACGGAAAGCGCCTTATAATGCTAATCAAAAAACGTTATCTTTCTCATATTAATTAATCAAAAAGCTCATAATAAACACATATTGAGAGTAATTTTAAAGCCGAATCACGGGAACATCTATTTACTACCAGTAAGTTCATAATTAGAAAAAATATACATAGGAAAATAAATTGATTTAGTTTGATTCACTATGCAATTTATTCAGTTTATTTACCAATGTTATAAATATTTGATGCATAGTACTAACTGCATATATTGTAAACACAGTATGCGAAAACGTAAAACCACTTCTCTTTTATGTGATGATTTAAGTTCTACGTACAGTTCAAATGCTTTGATACATAAATCTATTACATTTGCATTTCAAGACAAAGTGAAATAAAATAGTTTCTCATCGACTTAAGAAACATCAAACATAAAGGCAAAGGATCTGACTGAATTTATTCATAAACTTCACGGAACATTGAACAAAAATGCGAAATTTACTAAGGGGCTTGAGTTAAGGTACGAGGAGGAAGTCCTTGATCAAAATAATCTCAAGTTCCTGAACCTAGAAACAAATGACCTAGAAAGTCCTTAACAGATAAGAAAACTTCACAATTTTGATAAACCTTTGGGACTAAAAGTTCGAATTAAACTATCGTACGTACGAGGGTTAGGGTTTTAAAATTTTTTTTTTTTAATTAAAAGCAAAACTGACTTCAAACGAATGAACTATGAAAATGCACTAAAAAGTCAATAAATAATTACTTTATTAATCAGCTTCGTTAATTTTGAAATCGGTGCCATCTTATGGATAACAAAGTTCAAAGTGGTGTGAATGTACGACGCTAATTTTATTCAATTTTGATTAATTGTTCTTTAAAACCACCCGAGTCCTTTATTTAGCTTATATGTAATTGTGATAATGTTTAAGCAGTTATTTCCGTTTGTAAATGAGTGGATTCATTAACTCTAGCTGGTACTGACTCTAAAATTAACGGAACAGATTAAAATAGTAAAGTAATTATTGATTATTTAGTGCAGATTAATAGTTAGAAGCCGTTTATTTTTAATTAAAAAAGTTTTTTTCCTACTTTTTACTTTAAGTGCGTACTTTTAGGTATAGCTGTAAAGCTTACTTCATAGTTTTGGAAACGAATGTATGAAACACGTGTAAGTGTGTATAATATTCGAATATTTTACTGTTTTCTCTTAGTTCCACTGATCAGATCCTGATCTGGTTTTTTTTTTTTTTTTTTTTTTTTTTTTTTTTTTTTTTTTTTTTTTTTTTTTTTTTTTTTTTTTTTTTTTTTTTTTTTTTTTTTTTTTTTTTTTACCTAGCTAATGCTGTTGACCGGAAGGGCCTTTACAGCTTCACCGAACTTTGGGGGCGAGTGCTGAGGGCACTCAGCCGCAATAAGGTGACTAGCTCAAGGGCTACCAAAGTGGTACGAACCTCGGCTTGGCCGTCACCTGTGTGTTCAAAACTCTCTCGCGAGTTGTGTCCTAGCTGTTCCCTACATTTTTATTTATTAAAATAAAAAAAAAAAAAGGTTCCTTACAGGACCTATGTACCTGCGTGTTATGTGCAGGAGTGTGAGTGCGGTGTTGTGCGTGTAATGCTCAATGCATGGTCAGTGTTACTGTATCGCGCTGGCGGCGACGTCAAGAGCCTCCCCAGTTGGGGAACGAGACACGTCTTGGGTCGCCGCCTGAGGGGGACCCGGAGAGTGTGCGGGAGCAAAGTTACCTGTCAGTCCCCGGCGGCGGGAACGGCGGTTTCGCGGGCGTGGGCGCTGGCACGCATGTTTTCTCGGGTGATGGGGAAAGATCCTATTTGCGGCGGTGATTTTATCGTCGGGGTCGGTAAGGACATTTCGCGGTCTCCGAAGCGAATTCGGAGCTAACGGATCGGCGGGGTAAGCTACAGCTCTCGATATGAGCGGGTTTGGGTGTGTCTCTGCGTGATCAAAGAAGGCGCGACACTGGGACTTGATTACGGAATAGATGGAGGGTAGGTTCAGATCTCTGTGTAAGTCCACATTTCTCTGATACCCTCGGGCACCTACGGCTTTCCTTACGAAGCGATTCTGAATCACTTGAAAGGGAGCCAAGTCTTTATGGGCGAAGGCGGTGGCACAATAAGTCATGATCGGTCTGACGACGGTTTTATACAGAGTAATTTTATGGCGGAGAGCCATCTTACTCCGGGAGTTATATAGGGGGAAAAGCCGCCCTAGCACCATGGTGGTCTGGTGCTTGACTTTTTTAAAGTGAGGTTGGAAAGTCATTTGGACGTCTAATCGGACACCGAGGTACTTGACTTCGGTAGCCCAGGGGATCTCTACACCTAGGTATTTAATGGGAGGTGGAGGGGTGTCGTTTTTTGCGGAAAACATGATCGCGGTGCTCTTTCCCGGGTTTATCGCTATGCGCCACTTTTTGTACCAAAGACTTAAGGTGTTGACAGCCTTTTGGACGCGGGCTCTAAGAATAACTCTTTGTCTATGAGAAAAATAAACGACCGTGTCATCGGCGTATAGACCTAAATGAACCTTACTGCACTCTCGGCCTGGGACCGGGTGTTCTTTCAGGTTCGGGTTTAGGTCGGGTAGATCTGCTATATAGAGATTGAAGAGGACGGGCGCCAGAATGGAACCCTGGGGAACTCCTGCGCGAATTGGGTGGGCTGAAGAGAGAGTAGACTCTACTTTAAAGCGGAAACTACGATTTGAAATGTAATCACGTAGGATGTGAACTAGCGTGTCAGGAATACCTAACTTTACTAATTTAAATACAAGGCCGGCATGCCAGACCTTGTCGAATGCCTTGGCAACGTCGAAGAAGACAGCGAGCGTATGCCAGGGTGTGTTTGGGGTTCGATGAAAGTTTGACAGGATGTGCTCCGTGAGGCGTTGCACTTGGTGCGCGCAAGAGTGTCTGGCTCTGAAACCGAACTGTTCGGGGGGCAAAAGATTTTTGTCCTCTATCACAACTAGGAGACGGTTCAGAAGGATCCGCTCGTAGAGTTTGCCTATTGTGCTTAATAAGCTGATTGGACGGTAACTATCTGGTAACCTGGTGTCTTTTCCAGGCTTGTGAATACCTATGACTATCGCTTCTTTCCAGACGGCTGGAAAGTGGTGATTTTTAATGGCCGCATTGAAGATGCAGACCAGTAACGCGATGAGACGAGGTGGAAGAAGCTTAAGCACTTCATTCCTGATCCCGTCCGGACCGGGCGATTTCCTGGGCTTAAGGCCCTTAATAGTGGTGGTGACCTCATCACAGGTGACAGGTGTGAGGGGGACAACCGGGGAAAGAGCGTCTAAGTCCTGTACCGAGGACTCTACATCGGAGACGTGGAGGACGTCAACGTTGTCAGTGACGGGGGAACATTGCTGCTCGAGGCTAGCGGCTAAGCACTCAGCTTTTTCGTCATCGTCAAATGCGGGTAGAAGACCCTGTGCGTTTCTGTCCAGGGAGGGCATACTAGCGACGGTACGGTCCGTCTTCATTGATCGTGCAAGCTTCCAGTACGCGAGGTGGGAGGGTTTCAGCTCCTCGAGGAGACTGTTCCACCTATTGTTACGGAACTCATCTATGCGGTATTTCACCGCTCTACGTAAAAAAACGTAAGCGTGCACGATTTTCCTCAGTTGGATACGTGTCGTGGGCGCGGGTCGCGGCGTTCTTTTGGGTGAGCAGGGCTCTTACGTCATCAGGGAGTATGAACCGGCGATCGTTCGCCGCTTGCACCTCTTTCGAGGTCTCCCTGATTCCGATGTTGAGATGCTCAACCAAGGAATCGATCGCGAGATCCGCGTCCGCAGACGTATCCAGTACATCAGGGATCCTATCTAATGGAGGTGAGGACTGATGGTCCTTCAGATACCGGCCGAGCTTGTAATAGTCTGTGACCTTTACAACTGGCGAACTAGAGCCATCCGGTTGACCTAAGTGTAGAACGACTGGGCGGTGGTCGGAGTCAAGTTCATGTACGACTTGTATAAGACGCACAGGTAGCGAGACTCCTTTCAGAATCGCTATGTCTAGCACTGTCGGGCGGCAGTGCGCTTGATAGTGGGTAGGCTCTGAAGGAGCGATGACCTCACAGTTGAGCCCAGGTACCAGACTCTCGAGTATGATCCCGTTAGGTGAATCCCTCGAGCTGTTCCAGATCGTGTGCCCACTGTTGAGGTCACCTGCGATGATTACTGAGTCGCCGAGGGCGAGAAGTTTCCCTAGATCAGATAGTAGGAGTTCGCTATTGGGGGGAGAGGTATACAGATACTAGTACGATTGACGGATGGCCAGTCATACCAATTCTGCACACAGAAACTTCCATGTTTGTGAGTTCAGGAGGGTCTAGCGGCGTGCAGTAGAGAGACCGCTTGTAATAAATGAGAGTACCACCGCCCCTTCTGGGGGGCAATCTATCGTTCCGAACGATACAGTAGTTCGCAATCGTAGGATTACGATCCTTGGGTTTCAGGAGGGTTTCCTGGACAAGAAACACATCTATTTGACGATCGCGGAGGAAGTTCGCGATTAGAGTACGCTGCGGGACGAGTTTCCGAGCGTTGAAAAAAGAGAGAGACAATCCGCGAGGCTTTATCTTAGCCATTGATTAAGGATGGCATGTGGCACGGGCCAGACCTTGGATGGTCATGGCAATAGCTGGGTACCGAGTGATCGCGTCCAACTCGGCATTTCCGGCACCGCTGTTCAACAAATTGTTGAAAGCGACGACCTCCTGCACGTCATGGACGCGCAGGAGGAAAAAAACACTCGGTCTAAACCAGTGAGATTGGATGGGGTGGCCTGAGGGCCCAGAGAAGGGGCGGACTGGCGCGGTTGCGCCGCGGCTTGGGGTTTTAGAGCCCACGGAGCCAGAGGGGCCATCGCGGGTCGGGAAGTAAACGGACGGGTCAACACCGCTGAAGGCGCTACCGACGTGCCTGGTAGGCATGGGAAAGCCTTCAGTGTCATTGATGGCACTTGAGGCTGAGCGAGAAGCGGAGCAGGGTTCCCCTGGGTAACCTGCCTACCACCCTTTCTAGGGTGGTTCCGCTTCACCCTGGGTGCACACGGGCACCCACGATAATTCGCGGGGTGACCCTCCTGCCGGCATAAGGCGCAGCTGGGGGGATCGGAGGTGTCCTTAGGACGGGGGCAGTCTGGGGTGAGATGCTCACCCAGACACTTAACACATCTCGGAGCCATGAAGCAGCTCCGAGAACTATGACCGTACCCTTGGCAGCGGTGGCACTGCGTCGGGTAGGACTTTTTGTGGGGTGGCTCTACGCTAATGCCAGAGAGCCCACAGAGGGTCCTGAGGTTGAAGACCTCTTTTACCCTCTGCAGTGGCTGGCAGTGAGACCAGGACCATGTTGTATGGTTTCCTGTCTCGGGGGGCTATCATTCGGTGAACCTCTATCACGGGGATGTTCTGGGCCTTAAGTGAGGCCGTGACATCCTCGCACGAGATCTCTTTCGGGACCTTCTTAATCACTACTCGAAGGGACTTCTCCTCTTCGAGTGCGTGCGTGAAAAACGCGTATTTCGCTTCTCTAAGGAAGCTGGTAAGGTCCTTAAAGTCCTTGATAGTAGGGACTTTAACCATTATACCATCACGGACGCTGGTGGCATGCGTATAATGGATTTTTCGGCTTTGTAGAGCCGAAGAGATACGAGTCCAGGACGCCTTGTCCTGGACCGTGACCGGTGGAGGCGGGCGAATCTTTACAGGCTGTGCCTGTGAGGATTGTACCGCGGGTTTGGGTGTAGCTGATGATACCGCGACGGGTACCGGTTTGGGCTGCTGCTTGGCGTCCTCAGTAGCGAGGAGCTTAGGACCAGTGGTTGGGAGCGGCGGAGAAGCAGTCGCCTTCCTTTTTGACTTCCGCTGTTGGACGGTGAAACCGTCGTCCAGCGGTGGAAACTCTACATCCATATCATCAGAGTCTGATTCGGATGATGATGGAGGAGCAGGACGTGTAAAGTCCGGCATCAGGCACGGACGTCTGTCGGCCTCATCCGGAGGGGACAATGGGGAGTACCTGTTGCCCGTAGGCACATTTATGATGTCCGCAGAGCGCGGACGAGGGGGAGACCGCGATCGAGAGCGCGAGCGTGATCTAGAGCAGGAACGGGCGCCCTGATGGGGCGAAGCCCGCCTCTTTAAAAAGGACGATTCCCTTCCAGAAATTGACGCGGGTGGAGTGCGTGCGCGCGAACGCTCCGGAGCGTTAATGTTTTGTACTGGCTTGCGTACACGAGGCGGGAGCGCGGCGGACGGACCTGGCAAATTAGTTTTAAAATGCGCGAATTCCCGAGCGAGTTCGGGAGACTTTGCGAGCAAAACCTTAACAAAACTAAGGAGCTGATGCTCCGTTGTCATAAAATCAGCCATCCCGAGACGGCGAGAGGGCAGGGGGGTGAACTACCTCCCTGCCTGAAGGGCAGGGGGGCGCGCCAAAAACCTAATGAGGCTACGCGAGCCTCGCAAGGGACCTTTGAGTCGAGGGGCAATGACCCAAAAGAGTTGGTACCTACTAGGCCTAGGTGGACGCCCTATCAATCTCTAGGGCCGAGAACGTAACTCGGCTAGATCGAGATTACGCCCACACAGCACCCAGAGGATGGATTGAGGCGGGATGGGAGGGTGTGACTGAGGATTTCGGCGCGACTACGCACCGAAACTATGTCAGGTATAGGGAGACCCCTGAAGGGGGTCTCTGGGGCACGCCTGATAACCCCGCACCACCTTGGGTTGTCACCGCTAGGTATCCAGTGGTGACCACTATTATACGAAAGTTATCTTCAAAAGTCAAAAAGTAACAGTTAAGAAAAGACGTATCTTCACCTTACGGGTGAATATACGTAACACGCGCGCGTACTAAAACGTACGATATTCGAAATAAACGATGTTGTAAATAAATTTACAACACCGAATATTAAACTTACTACAAGTCGGCACGCGACGCGAAGTAGGTCTGCGTCACCTCGGTTACTGAAAGCCAGTCACTGATGTCACGAAAACACACGACTACGACACGAAACGAAACGAAAGCGAAAAAAAATCGATATCGAGTTGGAGCGAGCGAACGAGGCATGCGTGCGCACACCTCCGCTTACCGATCACCTCCTGATCTGGTTGAAATGGGACGACCTAATAAGTATACTCCTTCAATTTAAAAAATTTGCTAATCGGTCCACAAATGACAGAAAAATCGCGTAACAAAAACATACAAAAAAAAAAAAAACACATTTGAATTGATAACGTCCTCCTTTTGAAAGTCGGTTAAAAAATTAGTGATCGATCGTTTTTTAAACAGATTGTTATGGTATGAATTAGTAACTAGTTCATTAGAGTTTACAGCTATTTATTACCCAAAAATCGCAGCCTTAACTGACGCCAGTCGACAATCGGTTACTGCTTTCGATAACAGAAGAATTTTTAGAAATGTCTGCGCCCTACTGTTTTGTTGTGCAGGCATCAATTAGTAGTAAGTACTAACTATATTTTTTAAATTAATAAAACATATTCCGGAGTAACATCAGAATTCTATTTCATTCAAATGTGTCACCTCTATCAAAAGTTATAATAATTTGAATGCCACGCGGCGACTTTATTTATTTATTTTTATTTATTTATTTATTTAATTACATTAAAATTCACAGCATGTATAAAAATTCATTTAAACTAAATTGATAAATAAAATTAAGATCCAAAAATGAATTTATAACTATTTAAAAACTAATTATCAGACAATGTTTACATGGGTGCATGTGCGTGTGCGTAGCGTGTGCATGTGTGCGTGCGTGTGCGTGTGTGTGTGTGTGTGTGTGTGTGCGTGTGTATGTAATGTGAATAAATTTTGAAAGAAGAGTTGATAAGTAAATGTCTTATTCGAAAACAAAATGATCGATTGATTGAAATTGGACAAAATGACATAACATAAAATTTTGTTTTTAGTATAAAATAATAAATATCTAAAACATAGTAAATGAGAAAATAATATTTTGATATTCAATTTTCACACAGTTTTAACATTTTAGCATTTTAGGTGTTGTATTAAGGAGTCATTTTATGGAAGTAGTGAACTGAATTGATTGTTATTATACCTAAAGCATTTAAATTATTGCAATACTATTTCAACTAAAGGTCATTACTTCTTTAAATCAACGATTCTAATCATTTTTATAAGTATTAGTTGTTTCTACATTATTTAGAATACATATTATTCTGAGTTAAATATTTTTTTTTTTTTAGAATCTCCGCGACAATTTTTAATAAAAGATAAGTCTATAATTTTTTCTATTACTTAAAAGTTGTTAATTTTGGATATTAATGTTATAACCGAGTATTGTAAGTGTTATTATTTTATATTCGTTTTAATTAATCTCATCCAGACAATACAGCACATACCGTTTTGCGGAATGGTAGCGGCAAAGGGGTTCCAAAAGCCAGACAGAATATGTAGAAATAGGTCGTGATTAATTATAGTCTTACTCAAAGAGTTTAGTTCAATGCTTGTTACCGTATTGTGTGAAATTTAATGGTTACATTGTTACAATGTCTATATATCATAAGGCTGAAGTAAGTAACATTCTCCGCAGACTCATTTGTAATGTGAAACGTTATTTCAAATTTCATGAATTGGAATCTTAAATCACTGTGAAATATTGTGAATATAATTTTCAAAGTGACACTCATAATAGCTGGTAATTCATAATTCAGATTGCGGCTTACAGAAGAAAAAAAAACAGCTATATATCTACTTCGTGTATAAAATTGTTTAATGTGAACGTATTGTCTATCTTCTCAAGTAGCAAAACTTTGCTTCATGTAAATCTAATTCAGGGATTCCCAAAGTATATCCCAGGGTTCGATATGAACGAATACAGGTTTTGGGAGTCGACGAGGTGTAAAAATCATCACCCATTAATTAACACAGGTTCTTATTTGAAACTTACAAGATACTGTTTAGTGTGTCACGTGTACCAACTTTTACAAGTATGACCAATATTAACGTAGGAAGGATTATTGTTGTACTTTTAAAAATTCGACAAGTCGAAAAGCATACACTAGTTCGTACAAGGTGAAAAAATCGGCAAGTCGATAAGCGTGGACAAGGTTTGACTGACAACAATTTGGCTATGGGGGTCTGAGGTATCAGTTAATTTTGGAAAAGGGATCTGATCTAAGGGTTTCGGTTGCAATGTATTATCATTTAGTTTATAAAAACTGTATAACAAAAATTAGCATGTCTTGTTTATTAAGAGAGAATAAATATGCTTTATTTAGGAAATTACAGCATTTAGTAGCTTAAGTTGCGAATAAACTGGCATTTGTAAAAAAAAAAAGTGTAACTGGTATTTAATAAGATGACAAACATTATCGATTAAGATTATCTAAATGTTCTAGATTTTAATATTTACCACTTGAACGATCAGGCTGATTGTAGAATAGGATTCTGATAACACTACAACAGATTCGTCATCGCTTCAAAACCATCATACAAAATCACTAAATAGAAATAATTTTTTTTACTAACTACATCGAATTTACTAAAGCCAGTTAGAGTCGCATATTTGCAACGAAAATATATCCCAATTCTTAAAGATGTCGGTTTATTTTTTTTTCGGCAATTCACAATTGCGTTTAACTGTACAGGAATCATTTATTGGATCATGAATTACTCTAAATACGGCTCTCGTTAGTCCAGTCGCCCACGATAAATATGATTACTCTGGTCAAAGTTGCAATGCTTTTTACATGTGAATGCAATAGTTCCAGTTTTTTAACTATTTAAAAACTAGAAGGGGTTAGTGCACAGCACTAAATTTCCAGGGGTTGCCAAATTCGAAGAGTTATTAAAAAAATCTAATTTGCTTTATCTAAAAAATCTCTATTTATTGTACTGAAAATTCAAGAATTAGAAGAATTTTATATCGATTAGTGAATTTCAATAATGGGTGGCATTTTCACAATGGACAAGATAAGCGCTCAAGTTAAATTCGGCACTATATTTTGAGGTAATTTATTGCTAGTATCCAAGAACATACAACATTGGTAAAATAATAGCTATTGATACGGTTCGTAAAAACAACAACAGAGTTATATCTGGATAATAAAAATGTAAACTGGCACGTGAGGTG
Organism: Samia ricini; assembly: GCA_014132275.2. Taxonomy (NCBI): domain Eukaryota; kingdom Metazoa; phylum Arthropoda; class Insecta; order Lepidoptera; family Saturniidae; genus Samia; species Samia ricini. Next base: position 5,357,598 of record AP028162.1, read on the forward strand.
TGAAATCCTAAAAAGCATTCAGACAGTGCGCTGTATTGCACCTGGGAGCATCTTTACGAACTTCAAACTTAAGCTTGGGCCATCGCCAAATGAAGACAAGATACATTATTGTCTTGTAAAATATTTTCTTCTAGAATTCAATTCAAAAATACTCACGTAAAGCGAAGTGTGTATTAAATTGGTACTGGAAATATTTAACTTCTTTAGCAGCGTTGAGCGATTCTCGATAGGGGAAAAAGCTGAAAGACGTCCACTGCTGGATTTAGGTTTCCCCCAAAGATCTCCACGATAACCGGTCTTTGGTCACCCGCATCCAGCGAACTCCCGCGACCTTCACCAGGTCGTCAGTCTACCTTGTGGGGGGCCTACCCACCCTGTGTCTTCCAATACGCGGCAGCTATTCGAGAACCCGTTGACCCCATCGAGTATCGGTTCTACAAGCAATGTGGCAAGCCCATTGCCACTTCAGTTTGGCAATTCTTCCGGCAATGTCAGTAACATTGGTTCTTCTGCAGATCTCCTCACTTCTGATTCGATTTCGCAGAAAAACTCCACGCCATTGCCCTTTGTATATCTTTGAGCTTCCTAATTAGGCTCATTGTAAGTGACCACGTCTCAGTGCCATAAGTTATCACTGGCAACACACACTGGTCGAAGATTTTTGTCTTGAGACACTGCAGTATCTCGGACGAGAATATTCTGTGTAGCTTCCCAAACGTGGCCCATCCGAATTATATTCGGCGATTATCCTCTTTTTCGAAGTTGGACCTACCTAACTGGACAGTTTGTCCCAGGTATATATAACCGTCAACAACTTCTAGTGTAGAGTCATCGATATTTATAGGAATTGGCATAACATGGATATTAGACATGATTTTTGTCTTGTCCATGTTCATTTTAAGACCAACTCGTTCGGAGGCTCTACTGAGGTCTTCGAGTATCATACTTAAGTCTTTTGCGGTTTCAACCATAACCACAACAATATGAAAATGTAAATAATGTTAGATTTTACTTAACACATTATGCAACATTAATTACTCATACTTTAAACTAAACTTATTAAAAACAGTTTTTCTTAAGTTTCGAGTTTCCGTTTCTGTCGACAGTCTTAATAGCTGCCTATTTTTTTTTTTAAACAATTTTCAGTAATCTTGTCGTATATGAGTTTAAGTTAAAAACAAAGGAATAATAATATTTGTGTTAACTTTGACTGCAGTGTAAATTTATTTGACAATTAGTGTACAAGTCACGACCGTAACCTTCTAATTAGAAGGTTGCTCGTTTAGTTCTACACAAGGCCACGTAACAGTATTGAGTGTAAGGAATTCTTGAAACGCGATATCCTAAATGTTTAATTAAATATACTTTATTTATTATATGGCCTGAGCCACAGTAATATTAAAGATGTTCCTTTGTTAGGTGTTTAGTTAGTATTAAAAGATATATAAATAAAACTGTCTGTGTGTAATGTCAAAATAACAATTCTTTACTAAAAACATATGAATGTATATATAATACCTATACCAAAAATACAATTTTTGAATTTTTGTCTGTCTGTCTATTTGTTGCGACTAATCTCCGGAACGGCAGGACCGATTTTGACAAGATTATTTTTGGGAGGCAGCAGAAGTTCTTGGAATATTTTTTAGACAATAACAAAGACACATTTTTAGACAAAAGTCAGGAAATTGTGAACGATACATAGGACTTATTATTATGTTCAGCACCATCACATCACCAAAACATTATTTTCCATAGATTATTTGTAAACTATATTACGCAGTGAAGAGTATATGAAACGCGGGTGTAGTCGCGGGTACACAATTAGTATTATTAGACGTCGTAAACCAATACCGTAGCGTACGTATCGAGTCGAAACTGTTCACCGAATATAGGTATGTGACTGAAATTATTTCGACTTTAGTTACATTGGATATTCCACGGGGAAATTCGAACTGATTTGATTGCATAACTAACTTCATATTTGAATTATATTATTACATATCGGTAAACCACGACACGGGTTAATCTATCAAATAATTATCTACATTAATGTCTGTAGTTGTATCTGTACAATTTTTTTTGCAGATGTCTATTTAAGCCATTACTAATCTCTAATATGACACTTGAGAAATGTTTATCTGTTTGCCTGTGTGTATGTCTGGATTTTACTAAAAAACGGCTTATTGAAACTTTATATAAGAACAATTTATAGGTTATACAGTTATTTTTGGAATTAGCGAAAAATAATAATTAAGAAAAATGTTGTGTGAATAAAGTACATGTTGATCAACGAATGATATGCTATAAAAATTAACAATATCTCAATTAATTGAATGAAATTTGGAAAGCATAAATCGTTCAACAACAAATAGGCCCTGAAAGTAAAATAAAATCGGAAGATTTAGACAAGATATAAGTCGCAGGCGCCCGCTAGTGTGGTGTATATAATTAAATATTTCCGTAAATTAAAATGTAGGATGTAACAAAATATAGTTAAATAAACAAATAATCAAAAGCGTTATTTAAATATCAACAAATGTAGTTCTAGTTTCAATAAACATTTATGTAAATTCAAAATCAATTTGTTCCCTATACGCACGTTTCATGCCAATAATAATTAATTATCAATGCACATAATACAAATAATTAACGTAGACCGACGCTCGTCCAACTTTACATTAACTGATTATTTGTTACGATACTTTAATCATTGTTTTTATCATTCGTCAACGTGTCGTATTGCTTCTATCATAGAAATTATTAAATTATTTTTCTGTCTACTCTGACCTTTACTGAGTTGTTAATTCTATTAACTAATGGATTAGACGGCGACCTTTTAGGTTTAGCAACCAACTATATATTTTCGCTTAGGAATACACGTTATAGCTGTAGCTACGTACACGTGGAAATCAATTTGTAATAATTGTTAGAAACACGATTGTTTCATTACTTCTGTTTAAATCTAACGTTGTCTATCGCCCATATCTGATCAGATGCAAATGTCTTTTTGAATATTATTACGTGCTATAGCCGTATCGTCAAGATTACCGTGTATCGCCTATAAGTAAAGTTCTGGATACAACATGTAGGTGGTTTTTTTTTTAAATTTATTATTTAAGGATTTTGTTGCATAGCGACCACATCGTCCACACACCACAGAGTTTAGTCTAACCCTGTTAACCTTTTAACTTATTCAGGTGTAGGTTATTTTTATAAAGTATATATCAGTACTTTGACCAGTGACACTCCAGTTTAAGTGACGATTCAGGATGGTAAACAAACAGATGCTCTCAAGTAATGCTTCCGAAACACACCATTCGGTATTTGGCGACAAGTTTTCAAACTTGAGGGTGGTAATTGCCAATGCGGGCATTATTAGAAAATGCTCTACCACCATGATGCAATCTAGTAATTCCGAGACATGTTATCCAATCATTTTCATTCACAGTAAGTGCTATTAGAACATGTTCAACAATTTCAGTAAGTCCACACGCATGTACATTGTGGCGGTTTTTTTAAATAAAAAAATCAAATTTATTCGGCCATTACATTCCATGAATGTACTCCGTGAGAAATCTAAGAGAAGTCTTTAGATACCACTGGATTTATATAACTAGTCCTTATCATATTATTTACTTTATTTGAGACAAGAAATATTCAACAATGTAAAAATATTTGAATCAGTGCAGACATCTACAATGTCCCTACCGAATTACATGTTTGCAAATGCGTTCCACGCTTGAGAGTCCTCATCTCTGCTCGCAAAATTTGTGCATCTGTTATTCGTTTCAAAGTATTTTTATATTTAAAATCAACGTTATAAGCTTTTGAATTGTAAATATTATCACAAGATGAAGTGGCATGTTTTATTTCATCTATTTTACAAGATGATGTTCGTTTGTTTATAGAAAATACTCATTTATTGTTTTTGGCCTATTATATATTGTTATACATTTTCATTTGCCCTCAGATCTGACTAGGGATAAACATTCTCAAAATTACGATAATAAGCTGTTATTGTTTTGGGATTGTTAACGCCATCTATTATCGTATATATTCTCTTCTTATTCTAAGTTATTTCTTCTCTATATTGTCTACACGCCCCCGCTCTATTTAGTCTATGTATTCATTATCCCTTCCTCTTCCTATTCAAAAACGGAACGCCAACACGCAACCGCCGCCGCTGTCTCTCATATGTTTTTAAAGTGCACATTAATTATCAAATTATATAGAACATTCATAAAGTGAAGTGAGGTGGAAAATAAAATCTGAACCAACTTAATCGAAGGCTAATAATAAAGGTAAGTTCCGTTTGCTCCTTTCAACATCATACTTTCTAGATATTTCCACACCAGGGATCTTTCTATTCAATAATCATTGCAAGTGTTATAAAATAACCGCTTTCACTTGTTGTGATAAAAAATTCATCATTATCATTATGGAACAAAAAAATCAATTTTTTTCAATTTTTTTTTGGAGCGTAATTGTTTGAGAAACAAGTTTGAGAATAAAATGTATTTTATTTCACGATGTACTTTCTCTCTTTCTTGAAGTTATTTGACATAATATTAACTATTACGTTCTATGTTAGTTTATAAATTACAATGTTTAGTTTGCAAAAACTAATTATTTTTTACCTCAGTACACTTTTCTTAGAAGGTAGAGAAAAATTCAAGGTATTTTTAAATTAATTATATTTATACTCTCAAAGGAGCAAGTTGTTTGGAAAGTCAAAATAAATTTCTGTCGCCGTGGGAAAGACGTGTATCCAGGGACCACGTCGGAAAGACGTGACACGCGCAGCGTCGACAGTTCGAGTTGGAACGAGATTAATAAATTTTAGCTTTAAGAAACAACAAAAAAAATCGACATTTTATAATATTTCCTCTTTATTACTTTGTTTGTTAATAGTAACAATAAAAAGTTTTGACATAACATTAACCTATATTATACAAACTAAATCGTGATCTCGAAAATCATTGGCACTGCGTAATAAACTGCGGTTGAAGGGTTTTTTCGTAAAGGCGTTTTTGTAATCAGCATATATTATGTACATACAGTAAAATATAGTTAAAAACAGATATTCATAAAAATGTTAGTCGGTCTGTCTTCCTTATTCCGTTATTTTATTAAAAACACTTTTGGGATGACACTATAATACTACTGGGGTCAGCCGTGGTACCTACGACACTGTTCTAGACTTAATTATTTACCGTCTTGAGTCACATTGTCACTTAACATTATGTAAGATTATGCTCAAAGCGTTGAGCGCAAAAGAAAAAATAATAATAAATTCAAGACTTAATGATTTACAAAATTCACATATTAACTATATTTTTTTACTTTACTCATTCTTACATTTTAACTGTCAGCCATTTAAACTCCTTGGTTCATGTAATTAAGTAAGAAAACAGGCCGTATAAATAAAATCCACTAAAAAAACAATACTACGTTAATCACATAAAAAGTTAAGTAAATATAAGTTTAACCAGTTAACAAAGGTTTTTTTATAAAATATATCCCTCGTAAAAGAATACATTGGTAGAATTCTGTTGCTTTTTAATAAAAAAGAAAATCATATTATACCTTTATAACTCCTATGACCACGCTATTTGGTTATGCCTATGACCAAGCCATTATGTCGTTTACGCCAGCTTTCCATTGTTTTCCTATTGTCTTCCTATTATCTATTTTTTTATGGGTAATCGACATATTAAGTATAGTCGAGTTTTTGGCGGGATCTCAATAGATCTCAGAAGTAAAGTCACCATTTTTATTATAAGATAGAAAAATCATGTAAACGTTAAAGTATAATATGTACCGTTTAAATGTGAGATTAGATAAAATCAGATGTAAATGTGTTTTTGGAGGCTCACTGTATTTGAATTCATAATGCAAAAATGGCGTCGCACATTTTCTTTGATGTTGCCATGGCAACGAGTCACGTTCGGTTGTTTGTTAAATACATAAGTAATCATAGACGCATTTAGAAAGTAACGAATGCTTACATTGAATATTATATATATATATATATATATATATATATATATATATATATATATATATATATATATATATATATATATTAAAAAAAAGTATGGGTACTGCCGACAGAAGTGAAAACCCGAAACTTTGTAAAAATAGTTTCTTGAATCTTTATTTATTACAATTTGTTAATTGAAAATATTAACATAACCTACTATTTGTCTAGTTTTTACATCTATTGGCGCCCTGAGCAATAATTCTGTACATTTTTATTTACTTTATTCATAATCAAAACATACGATATGCTGCGTAAGTACATATTTTATTATTTATACTGAGCGCCAGCACTTAAACACTATCTTATATTGATTGACATACTGTAGCATGTTGTCGGTTCACGTCATAGCATTGGTAATGTGAATCTATAAGTTTTTTTCCCTACCGAGAATCCCTCAACAACGCTTAATAAGCTTTCACTTCAAAAATATGTAACATAACTGAACAACAACTAATGAAACAGCAAACTAGTTTATTCCTTAACAATCAAATTAGAGCAAATCATGCTATTTTAAAATAATGTAGGCCAGAAGTTTACAGTAACCTCGTTAGTTAACCTCCGCTCTGGAGACCGACTGTAATTTTAAATGCCCACATTTAAACTTTTGTTTGTCACGCAATTCAAGTTTGGAAACTTAAATTAAGTGAAATTTTAGTGGATTTTTTTTACACGATATAGACCCAGTGGTTTGACCACAATCTCACCTGTTGCTAAGTGACGATGTGGTCTAGGATGATAAACACACTAAACTTAGGTACTGGATCGAAGTCATGCTGCCGGATCCCACTTATTGGTATAGGTTTTGATCCTAACTATCCAACTCTAAAATCCGCATGAGCTTTCGGTGAAGGAAAACATCGTGAGGAAACCATAGCATGGTGATAGGGCCTTAGGGCTTTTAAAATAATGCCCGCCTGGGTAGCTACCACCCTCAAGTTTGAAAACCTGACGCCAAATATCAATAGGTGTATTCCGTCAGCATCACTTGAGAACCAGTATCTAGGCTTAGTATGTGTAACATCCTGGATCACATCAACACTTAACATCAGGTGAGATTGTAGTCAAAGCACTGAGCCGTGTTAAAAAAAATCAAAAGAATATAATAACTTTTTACAAAGTAAATACGAATGTATATACGGTACCGAACTACCGACTTCACCAACAAATACTTTTTTTTAAATTTTCTCTGTCTGTTTGTTTCGGCTAATCTCTAGAACGACTGGACATATTTTAACGAGACTTTTTTTTAGCAAATAGCTGAAGTTGCTCCGCTTTACTTATGCTACTTTTTAATTTCGAAAGTAATTAGGGTTCTGCGTAAAAAATTAAAACTCTTACATGTGAATAAAATCCGATTCAATGGACAGTTTTACGGGCAAATTATTATTTTTATAAGAAATAACTTTGCTTTCTTTTAGTAGGTACTATCACGAATATAGAAAAATAATAAGGGTTCTGTGTAAAAAGAACTAAAAACTCATGAAATTTACGATTCAGTGGACAGAAAACCATCTAAACATTATTTCCCAATGATTATTTTAATACTATAATTCACATTGAAGAATACACGAAACGCGGGTTAAGCCGCGGGCACATAGCTAGCACAATATGTTTATAACTGACTTGCATTAGAGTACTTAGATGATATAATCTAGATTTTTATTTTGTGGACGAATAATCTTTTTACGACAGTTGTTTCTTAAAATAATATTCTTACAAAATTACATCGTGCAGAATTCGTGAAGCATTAAATTGGTTTCGCGGTTGGCTGCAGATGTCTTCGCAGTACAATCTCTACCGCGAAAGCATATGCCCGATGCCGGATTTGAATAGGAGAATGATCTTTACCCAACCTACGGAAGTTCTTAGACGTTTTATCTGTCTATCTATCTATATATAAAAGGAAAATGGGGGTCCTTTCACACTCTATCATCTCAAAACTATTACCATTCGACGCGGAATTTTTCGTAGATAGGTTATTTGTTTTTTTGATTTCGATCGACCGTTTTTCATTTATTTTTATCGATTTTCTCTCATGTACATCTTTTCCGTTAATAAAAACAAAAGACTCTCATTTTTCGTCATTCATTTGTTCTTTTAGGTAAGCAGTAAAGAAGATACAAAAGGCGGCGGAGCCGCGCGCACCAGCTAATATACTTATATAGATGATCTTATGATATATGTACGTGTAGTGATATAACGAGAAAAAATAGGTTATTCGGTGACCGCGGACGAAAGGGTTAATCGAATTCCCTATAGTATTCCGTTATTGCTTGTGCATGTGAATAGTTTGTGTCTGGGCAAGGTTCCTTCCTTATTTCCACATTCTGTATTTTTATTAGTATGCGTTGTATAATAAATAGGTTTAGAACTTTAGAGACTAATTACTAATGTTTCAAAATTCGAATCATTTCATGGCATATAATTTAAAATTACTTTATAATATTTGAATATAGTTTCTCTACAAATATTTTCATTCCCAAAGTAAATTCGCAATAGTCAAATAAGTGCGTGATAAATTATCTCCACTGTTTCAAAAATTGTAAACACGCCTTTAAAGGCCCTATTAAGTAATTATTTTTAGTTTAACCATCAGAAAGAAGAAAGAGAGAGAAGAAAGTAGATATTTTTATTACAGCAAACAAACTAAAGGCCAATTTACAAATAGTAACATTATAATAACATTTTACACGCCCGAGTGTCGCTAGAAAACAATGCACAACCCAGCATAAGCTGGCTGCCACCATTACAGATGACCCCAGTGCTATATTCAGTTATGGCCAAGTAGGTTTTGTGACATTACCAAATTCACTCAACTCTGAAATTCAATGGCATAACCGTATCAGTAATTATTTAATGTGTACACAAATCTATACTAATAAATAAAATTGAAGTGTTTGTTTGTAATGTCAAAATTAATTTTTTTTTTTTTACTAAACAGTTATGAATGTATACACGGATATCTATACCAAAATGCAAGTTTTAAAAGTGTTGTCTGTCTCTTAGTTCCGGGTAATCTCCGGAACGGCTGGAAGGATTTTGATGGGACTTTTTTTGGTAGATAGCTATTGTTACTCCGAGTTACTTAGGGTACTTTTAATTTTCGTAATCCATAAAAAATTAGAACTCATAAAAAATTGTATAAAATCCGATTCAATGCACAATTTTACGAGCAAGTGTTTAAATGCATGAGAAATGTTTTTTACTTTATCTTAGTACGAAGCAAAAATAAGGGTGCCGTATAAAAAAATGCAGTAAAGAATATATGAAACGCAGGCACAGCCTCGGGCATACTGCTAGTTATAAATAAAATTACAAAAAAAAATGCTATGATTTGAAATGCAGATTAGATAAAAGCCGCTAAACCACAGGTTAACTGTTTCGCTGTTCAGTTAATTATTTCATGTTGTTAAAGGAAGATAAATCACCACCGGCTTCCTGCACGCTGGTTACGGCCTTCGTATATTTACGAGTATATCCATCTAGCATTCGGTTAAAGAATACATTTTGAAAGAATTTTAACAATAAAGAAGGAAATTAATTATCCAAACATATACATATTTAAATTCAAATAAGCCGTGAGGTCAGAGCCGAGTGCTATCGTTGTAGTTGCGATGTAAATCCTACATAATACATGGATGACGTCTGTCCTTTGAATTAATCGTAGTAACAAGCCCCGATCTTTCACTCCCATCTGTGGTTAAGAAAATGGTCCTGAACGAATGGTGGTTGGACTCCGTCACCTTCTTTCGTCAGTAAGTCGTGGTTTCTATGGAGGTGGCTGTTGGAGAAAGACAGGATGAGCTAGCTCCCCTTCCACGCCGATGAGTTGCCCATAGCAAGCCTGCTTATGTGTACCACAAGTACCGGAATATAGGGTACAAATGGGTGGTGCATGCTCACGTGATCTCTTGTCACCACATAATGTGACAACCAAACCTAAATATTGATCTCTAGCGATATTGAAGCGATAATGGGGCAATTGATAGTACAGTCGAATTCCGCGTCGATGGATGCAGATTCGGACCCACCTATCTATGGTAGCGCAATTTGGTAAGGCAAGTTTGAAAACCTATCGCTAAGTGCTTGTAGGTTCCTGCAGTATTAAGTACCTAATAATTCTACTAGGGCCGGATTTCACGCATTTCTGAATGCGTTGTAGGATGCATAGGAAATGGTTTGACATTATATGCGAATTTATTCCTATCATAATATATTTTACTTAAATCGACTCGTAAAAAAACCGGTGGCAATTAATTGCCATGTTTAACAAAGCAATTTACAGACGCAAAAGTCCAATATTTTGCATAACCAACTGTACGAGTTGCTTCATCAAAATGCTATGTCACAAAACTTAAAGTATTGTTTTCGTTTGTGTGATTTATGAAATTATTCTAATAGTTATAATAAAACTGTAAAGAGATGAAATACGGAGATATGTGTGATTGAATGTTAAATAAAAAAAAGAGTGAATGTGGTTGGGTGCTCAGCTTTTAAATTATAAATAAAATAGGAGCACTTACTTTTAGTAGCATGACCTGTGAAGTTTGGAGTTATCAATACTGTTCTTAACGCAGAATAAGCCTACCAAATGATGCGAAATATTATCATATAAAGATGCCGTCCGCCCGCCTGGTACTCCTTCAAAGTTTATTACTCCAACAAGAGGACTGTAAATCGCAAGGCTAGAATCAGACTCTTGACATTTCGGATATCGTTCTAAAACTTCGTGTATACTCTGCAATCTTATTATAATAATCATGGTCTCAAATGCATTTTAATTACACAACGGTTTTGATTAATATAGTAAAATATAATTTGTGTTTAAAAGATGATATTCATATTACGGATTATAGAATATTTTTATTCATCTAAATAAAATAATGTTTCATTTAAAGTTTTATCGTAAAAGAAGTCATAGATCAATATAATCTCTCGGACAAATAATTTTGACACTAAATCTAAGAAATTTTTGTTTTAAATGGAATATCATTTGAATTAAGGTTTATGAAACAATAACCTCGTCAAAGTCATTTCGCCTACATTGTAGATGAGAAAAGTTTTAGTTCGAAAATAAAATTAATTGTATGCGTACGAATATAAAAAAAGTTTTTGGATGATTAAAATAGAATGAAACTATTAATTACCTTTAATAATAATACCAAATGTAAATCTAGAATGTGACATATTATTTAAAAAAAAAAACTATATGAATATTTAAACAAAAGAAAGAATGGTATGATTTAAAAAAAAAAACCACACGATTAAATATTGAAGTGATAATATGAAATACTATGTCTATAGTTTTTAAACATAAAAATGCCTTTAAAAGTCTTTAAATATTCGCGTTCCATATATAAATGCAATTAATGAAAAAAACGAGTTTTAACGCGTTACGTATTCTGACGTTTGGCTGGGTTTCACAAACCGTGGTCACGAGCTGACTGGCGGTGCGCAGCGTCTCCTGTTTCGTTGAGGGGTATTTTGTTGAACTACCTCCGTTTGGTCTTTATATTTATTATAGTCACAACACACAACGCTATCTATGTCCATCGACGATGACTGTGACGATAAATATCGAACTTTGATATTTTATAACACCGGATTCCACGCAGAGAAAAGCCTATATCCATCCTCGAGATTGAAATGTTAAGTTTTTTAATTTCAATCGCTTCGTGAACCATTCTGTGATAGTACTGGCGATCAGTGGATAAAACTTTCGGCCTGTGGAATTCGATCCAATGGTTGGTATTGCAGTTGAGCAGATGTTTTGCTATCGCTGATTTCGTCGTCTGGCGTTTCTTTACAGCCGCGATATGTTTTTTGACTCTTTGCACTATAGTGCGCTTAGTCTGCCCAATATAGAAAAAATGTTATCCACTCATGGTTGATCGCTTCATTACCAATTCCATCTTTTCCACTTGTCACTATAGATGCTTTTATATAATACATACATACATACATATCATCACGCCTTTCTCCCGTGGGGGTAGGCAGAGATTACGTCCTTCCACTTGCTACGATCTTGGCATACCTCTTTCGCTTCCTCTACTTTCATGAGCGCTTTCATACATGCTCGTCGGTTATGGGTACTTTTTACCTGGCCTTTATTTAAGACATGATTGATTTGGTCTAGATACATTCGCCTAGGTCGACCCTTACCGACTTGCCCATTCACCCTCGCCTTATAAATTAATTATATAATACTAACAAGAAATTTCATTCCTTGTACTAAACTTCATTTTAAACGAAAACATATTTTGAGTTCCAAATAATATTGCTGAAATGTTAATAGTACCAGTTACCATTCATTTTAATATACAACCACCTGGTGCCCGCGGCTCCGCCCGAGTTTCATATGTTCTTTTGGTGTGAGAGTAAAAGTGCCATTTTTACCTAATATAAAAAAAAAACAAATGTATGAAGGAAAAATGAGAGTCTTTTGTCTTTTATTAACGGAAAAAATGTACATAATAGTAAATGTAAAGGAACAATGAGAAAGGGTCGATGGAATATAAAAATAAATAACCATATACAACAAACAGTCTATAACCATCTGCGAAAAATTCCGCGTCGAGTGGTAGTAATCGCATCCCGATACGTTCAATAGTTTTGAGGTGATGGTATGTCAAAGGACCCCAAATTGCCTTATATATATAAATAGAATATGTATATAGATCATACATCAGAAAGGAATTCTATAGAAGGAAGTTTTCCTGACGTTTATGTAAAACTTTCAACAAAAGTAAAACACACATTGCATTTATATTGGAAGTATGTGTGATCAAAGTAAACGCCCGCCTTACCCGTACTGGTAGTCTCTAGCGGAATGTGAATACGTTAGCTTCGCATTGTTCCACGTATTTGGACCAGAGACACATCCAGGCAAAGGTTATCATGAGGCCCCATTCAAAATATTTAAATGTACCATAATACTTTATTTAGCTTGAACGTTGACGAATCTACTTTCTAATCTATACTAAAGAATAAAATTGAAGTATCTGTTTTTAATGTCAAAATAACAATTTTTATTGTAAATACATGTGAATGTACATATATACGATATCTACACCAAAAATATTTTTAAATTTTTTCAGTCTGTCGTCCGTGTGTTTGTAGGTTCCGGTAAATAGCTGAAGTTACTCCACGTACTTGTGATTTTTGAAAATAATTAGGGTTCCGCGTAAAAAAATTAAAAGTAATAAAAAATTGAATAAAATCGACATTCAATGCACAGAGGCAATTAAAATTAAAAGTAATAAAAAATTGAATAAAATCCGATTCAATGCACAGATTTACGGGCAAGAGTTTAAATTTATGAGAAATATTACTTTATCTTAATACTAACACATTTTGAGATAAATTATTAGGGTTTCGTGTAAAAAAAACGCAGTGAAGAATATATGATATGCGGGCGCAGCCGTGGGCACACAGCTAGTTGTATAATAAAGTAGAGGTTTCACTGAATAAAAGAAGTATCGTAACACAATTTGATGTAAGGTCATCTCATCTAACCGTCGTTCTCATTTGAAAATATATCGTTACATATGTCAATAATACATTTTGCATGATGTATTTATTCATAAATATTGTATATACTCGTATATACATGTGTATATAATCAAATTCGTATGTACAAAATAGTTTTACATTTATTAACGATCCATATGACCCACAATATTAATTTCTAAGTGCGTTCTCTTTGAAAATGTTTCAACACTGCATTACGACTGTGACTTCCTGCGATATGTCAAAATTTTAGTTGCAATGTATGTACCTCGCTTCGTTCCTATACTACTAATCCAAATAGAACAAAGTTTAATCTTAGGGTACACTTTTGAACACGGAGCTTTGTCTTTGCAGTGGAATACGTTACTTGTGATAATAGTTTTCCGTACATATTATTTGTCTTTTGAGAGTATAATATGACTATGTTTAATTTTAAAAAAAATTTAATAACTCATGTCATCTGTTTCTGTCTTATCCGCGGTTCATTTAGATGGTTTGTTTTTTATTAGCAGTTACCGGTCGTCAACGAATCCAAGCATCATTAATATTTATTTGTAAACTGTACAGACACAACCATCTCATCCGATGTTATGTGATGAAGTGCAACGAATCGAAAGCATACAAAGATCATTTAGTAGATTTCTTGCATTTCGAACTTCAGGAATCTCTCATAGAGATACATATTATAGCAGGCTTTCATATTTTAAAATGTTAACACTTTGAGAAAGACGTACGTAAACTACATGACCTAGCATTTCTTCATAAAATCATTAACGGAGTTATTGAGGGCCCTATTATTTTAGAAATGGTACAATTTAATATTCCTCATAAGTACCCAAGACATAAAATGACCAACATTTTTTTCCAACCTCTGTAAAACTAATCTTGGACTTAGCTCCCCTGTAGTGAGTATGTGTAGAACATATAATGCTCAATACCACGGTAGATAACGTGGATATATTTACGCAAAATTTTACAACTTATATAACCAACTGTAAATATGATTTCCATACAAATTAACAAAGTTATTATTGTACTTAATTTTAAATTAATTATAAGATGTCTATCAAAGCTGTGAGCGCCTTTAATAGGTATGCATATCATAATTAGAATCATATGATTAAGTGGCTAATTTAATGTATAATATGTGTACATTTGTGTGGTGCTGCCTTTTTTCATTCTCCTGCCTTTTCCCAACTCACTTGGGGTCGGCGCAGTATGTTTTCTTCTTCCATACGTCCCTATCAGCCGTCATATCTTCATTCACTCCTTTTTCTTTCATATCATTTCTTACACACTCCATCCACACTTTCTTTAGCCTTCCTCTACTTTTCCATCCTTCCACATTCATATTCATTACTATTTTACCCACATCCGCTTCCTCTCTTCTCATAACATGTCCATACCACGACAAACGAGAACCTTTCAACTTTTCTACCATTGACGCAACTTTCAAACTCCCTCTAATATATTAATTCCTTATTTTATCCATTCTTGTAACACCACACATCCATCTCAACATTCGCATCTCAGCTAAATGCAGTCGCTTCTCATCCATCTTCTTACTAGCCCAGCATTCTGATCCATACAATATGACAGGTCTTATGATGGACTTATATATCCTCCCCTTCAATTTAAGGGGCATCCTAGAGTCACAAATCACACCAGAGACCTGTCGCCATTTCATCCAACCTGAGTTGATTCTATGCCTTATTTCGCGGTCGATTTCTCCGTCACACACTGCAAGAGTGACCCGAGATAGCGGAATTCAGAACAGACTGGTACTGGTGTTCCTCCGAGTGATATTGGCTTCAGACTGGAGATACCGCCAAAGTCGCAGAACAAATATTCTGTTTTTGTTCCTTGCTGCCTTTTTTATAATAAATAAATGTTAGTAAATTTGTTTATTGGAGGGACTTGCTTGTATTAAATTATGCTGCCAAAAACATCCATATAGGTGATTGACGATAGAATTTTCAATTTTGAGTATGGTAGCTTGTCAAATTGGTATGTCAAAAGGCCCACCATAATGTCTTGATTTCTATATATATATAATTCTCCACTGATAAGGTACGCAAATTAAAAAAAACAGGACTTGATTAATGGACGACGCCTTATTTTATAATCTTTAAGTACTATTTCGTATGATTTATTTTTTGGACGCGCATATAATACGATTTTTCAGTAGCTGTGATTTCATCAGTATTTTTAGCAGGAAATACTGCATCCAACCATACTCATCCAAAGCCAGCAAATGCGATTGAAAACTAAATTGTATAATGTATTAATTCAAAAAATCTATTTTCGTGACGCATTTTGTTGAACATTTTTTAATTGTCAGAGTGAGTTAAAATTATAACTTGTTAGGTCAATTATATGATTCCGGTTACTTGTACTTAGTTGACTGAGAAGCTATATACGGCGCTCGATGTACCTATTTTAAAACGTTTTCATAGTGAGTTAGCTCCGTTTATTTGCGGTAGGAAATCTAAGAGAAATGGAACACGGTTTGGTCTTTACAGTTATTGGAAGTAGTTTTAGAAATACATACGGTTTTTAATCGAGCTAATGTTTTAATAAAATAATATGTGCTTAATCTTATAATATAATTTTTGAGAATTTATTTGGAAAAATAGGTATAAGATTTTTTTTTTACTGATGAAACTCTTGGTCTTTGAAAGTTTCACCGGACTTTGAGGCGATCACTTAAGGCGCTCAGCTTAAACGTGGAAGCCAGCTCCAGGGTACCAAAATGGTAGGTATAAGGTGTGAATCCAACGCTTAATAACGATTTTCTGTGCAAATTTGTATGTTTAATATCAAAGGAGTATTGGGACATAGGATTAATGGGGGTATACATTTATTTACATAATAATACAGAGAAATTATAAGAGAACACAAATAGCGTAGACATACAGGATACAATATATTTTTGCGTATAAAAGTAGATCTTAGACAAATAAAGTCTATTAATCCCCAAAATCCCTCGAACATAATTCGAATTGAAACTGCGAATATTTGTCTAAATTTTATCGAAATCGTGATTTTATAGGCACGTAAATCAGGCGAAGTCGTGAACAAAACTATTTATTATCTATAGTAATAAACAAAATTGAAGTGTCTGTTTGTAATGTCAAAATATATTTTTTACTAAATAGATATGAATGTATAAACGATGAATAGAATTATTAATATTTTTGTCCGTTTGTTTGTTCCGGATAATTGCCTGAACGGCTGAACAGTTTTGACGGGACTTTTGGTGGATAGCTGAAGTTACTCTGCGTAACTTAGGCTGCTTTGAATTTTCGAAAACATTTAGGAATCCACGAAAAAAATTAAAACTCTTACACATGTGAATAAAATCCAATTCAATGCACAGTTTTACGCGCAAGTGCTTGAATTTATGAGATATATTTTTACCTTATCTTAGCACAATTTTTTTATAGGAAAATAATTACGGATATGTATAATAAAAATAAATATCTGAAGAATATATGAAACGCGAGCACAGACGCGGGCACACGGCTAGTCTATTAATATACTTATACTTATCGAGTTCAGCTTATCAAAAGTATTTTAATACACAAACAAATTATTCAATAATATCTTTTTATATGTATTGATTGTATCTATAGTGTAAAATTTCTAGATCTTATAAAGGTTCATGAGATTAGATAAGGTCGTAATTTGTTTGATGTGTCACATCATTTCGGATTTTATTATAGAAATTTTGCGACAGGGAGAACTTTACGGACCCGAAATTGTCTACTGTTACGCTTATAAAACTGGCGTCGTAAAATTAAACGTTCGGGTTGTTACGTGCAAATATTTTTATTTAACTAGTCGGTTCTAGTTCGTTTATATTACCATTTTAGTAACAAAAAAAAAACTTTAAATAATAGTTTGTGAATTCGGACTTTGATAGTTACGAACACCTATAATAATTTGAAAATTTCGTTTCAACCATTTTTTGTGGACGATTTATTTATTAAAACATTTTAATAACTTCGTTCTTTAGAATCGGTAGCTACGTTGGTGTTGTTAAGTTTATATCATGTAAAAAAAAAAACAAAAAATAATAATAATTAGGTATAAAGGAAAACTGATAATATTGCTGTATATTCAAGTAAATAATAGTACTAAAAATGTGCAAATTCTGGTTCTCGCATTTATAGAAAAAAATCTTAAACTTCTCGTTTTAGAACGGCCATCACTCGAAAATTTTTGAGATAAATATAGACATCTATCTGAGAAATTATATAGGCTTCACAGGTCCTTTACCTTCCATGGTAAAGCGGTAAACTATGCGCTAATAATAAAATAACAATTTAAAATTAAGTCAACAAATATTTGGTTCTCATAGAACATTAAAATCATATTTACGCGAGCGAAGTTACGGGCAAGAATTAGTTTTAAATAGACAACTAACATAATCACTTTTATTTTTATTTTTTAACATACAATAATTAATTTATAAAATGTAAATACGAACGAATTTATGTATTAGAAATACAACGAAGTCTTAATTTGACCTAAAGCCATTCTGCTTATCTGACACTAGACATAAAACTTTTACGTTCCAGCATTTGTTAATGCGACAATGCGACCATATTTTAATTGAAGTCGAATTATGTTTGTCGGTCTTTTGTGCTATTGTTGAAAGCGTTAATAGCGAAGTTACTGCGATCAGACAATGAGGATGAAAGCTGTTCTTATGAATGCGACGTCATTTGCGGTTCATTTTATACGTGGCTTTCGGATGTCGTTAAGTTAATTTGTAGACCATTATTTTAATACCTACCTAATTATTTAAATGATTTCTTATCGCTATAAGTGAAATAATTCAAAAATAAATATTTATTTTGTACTGTGATTTTGAAGCGATGAAGCCGCAGTGGGTAGTGCGGCTGGATTGCGAATCAATGGACGCTGTTCGAACCCAGCTGCCCAACTCCAAAATCAGCCTAGGCTTTCGGTGAAAGAAAAAAATCGTAAGGAAAATCGTAGTATGGTGGTAGGGCGTTTTCTAATAATGCCCGCCACGGTAGTACCACACTCAAGTTTGAAGATCAAATTACCAAATGGGTGAGTTCCGACAGCATCACTTGAGACCCAGTGCCTCTAGGCTTAGTGTGTTTACCATCCTTGACCACATCGTCACTTAACATCAGGTAAAATTGTGGTCAAAGCACTGTGTACAAAAGACTGTATACCTATTGATATCAATCTATCTTTTTTTAGATATATTGCATTTAAATTAACCGAACGTCGCCATAAGTCCGTGTGAATAATTAATTAATCATTTTTCGTTATCTTTCTATTGTGTTTTGTTTATTATGGACCCTGTGTTTTTTGATCGAGAAACATCGCAAAATGAAAATCTGACCCGATAAGCACTTTAAAAGGTTCGGAGTTTGAAATTAATTTATTTCAAGGGGCAATTTGTAGGGAATTATTATTGAAAACTATTAGCTCTCGATGAGTTGTCTGGAGAATAATGAACATTGTTTAGTACTAAGCTTGAAAGGGTTTAGTTTTGTTGTTTTAGTAAAATATACTTACCTTTAAATCATTTACATGAAACAGAATTAAATTACATTAGAAACTATGCTATTTACAATAGTATAATTTATATCGAACTTTGAAATGGAAACGCTGATTAAATTTATATTACGTACTAGCTATTTTTCGCTGCATAATATAATTTTTAAGTATTTTTTTATACGGAACCTAATTAAAAGAAAAATTGCTGTAACATTAATATTTCTCACAAATTACCTGCCATTGAAACTGTGCTTTAAATCTGATTTATTGAAAATTTCATTAGTTTTAATATTTTAAGCGGAACCATAATTATTTTCGAAAAATTAAAGTAGCCTAAGTTACGCGTAGGGACTTCAGTTATCTGCGAAAAAGTCCCGTCAAAATCGGCCCCGCCGTTCCTGAGATTACCCGGAACAAACAGACAGACAGACAAAAAATTGTAAAATTTGTGGTTTTGGTACAGGTACCGTATACACATTCATAACTATTTAGTAAAAAAAAATTGATATTACAAACAGAAAATTCAATTTAATTTATTAGTATAGATATTAACCCCTTGAGCATTTACCTGGCGTTTACGCCAGCTTTCCATTGTTTTCCTATTGTCTTATTTTTATGGGTACTCAACACACCAAACAAAGATTTTTATAATGTTAGATTTGTTGGATTGTTGTCCGCCACAAATAGCAGAATAACTATTAGCGAAAAATTCATGAAAAAAAATAAGAAAAAGGTCACTTTCTCGTACATTTTGTATAGAACGGGTGATTATTGATTCTAAGGCGGTACTAACTTTGCCGTCTCAACTAATAAATTGATACCAAATACTCTGATTACTAACTTAGTAATAAATCATGAATTTATGAAAGAAAGAATGTATTGATACAAAAGCATATCAAGGGCGTACATTAATCTATGTCGTGATGTATTTTACCTACAACTTTTTTGTATAAATGGTGAAGTTTAGGTGCGCCTTGAAATATTAATTGGTCTTGAATAGATAAAATTTCAACATTTTTAAAGAAATATGAAAAAGCTTACACAGATGAATGAATTCAAAATACGACTGCCACATAGAAAACGTTTTCTAGAACGATTTCACTAGTGGAAAGCAAATAGTTGATACTCGAGAGTGGACACTAAATTTGTATAAGGTAACGCATTCACAGCGCGGCTTGACAATCCTGTTACATTTTAACAAGATAGGTATTGCAAGTACATGATATGATATGTTTTCCAACAATCGCTTTTAAAAAGTAACAGTGATTCAAGGTACAATAGTTTTAGTTAACATTCCATGGAATGCACTGTGGTGGCCCAGTACTTGCCATCGCTATTGTGTACATGCGGTAGTGAGCAATGGTTAGTTGAGCGCAATGTGTTCAGATTTTACGCCATACTTCATAGGAATCATAGTGGTAACGCCACCTAGTGTGGCTTCCTAAAACCCCCACCCCCTTTCCCTGTCGTGCACTTCTGTGTTAACCGCGCCCGCGCATACATCGCATTCAGATACTATTTCGCAACCCCGCTATACCTACTTGTGCTCCTAACCGCGCCCGCGCCACTAAATCGGTGGTAATATTCGCTTCTCCGCTTATAATATAAACTATAACGCATATTGTGGTGACGTCGTGAGTTGGCTGAAGTGTGTGAGGTGTTGGAAGCCCTTGTCTTATTCTAAGGAGCTTTCGGGCGGCTGCGAGTGGATCTACACGTCGAAGGCGCTAGCTGCTGCTGAGGAACAGGTCAGTGCACGACTTCCTTGTTCCCGCATCCACCACGCTTCCCTTGCCATTTTGGCCTACCGCGCCAGCTCCAGGCGTCTCCACATAGCGTAGAGTACCCGGTAGTTTGTTTGTGCCCATTGTTAATTTTTTCACTGATCTCTGACAAAGTAACTTACTTTTATAGTTAAGGAATTTTTAATTTTCGATTGCTCATAATATTGCTACCACAGTAATATGGTCTATTACTTTATTTCGTCTCATACTTATAGAGTAGTCGTATGTAATGTAAAATAGTAAATTGCCCCCGAGCAGACTTGACTGCTTCGACTTTCATAGCAAGTGCTTCGACAGACAGCAATGAGCCATAGACCATCATGTGAATATCTTTTGACAGACGGGCAATACCTTCAAGCCGCATGGCCCTATGTGTACATACAGAATCGTCTTACAGATTATATCCAAATAAATTATTGAAGTAATACTGAACACACACCATCGCAATTAGTAAATGTCTTCACACATATTCACTAAAATTGAACGTTCACAGTAACACGTATATATTTATATATATATATATAACTCCTTCTGACTGAATTATGGACTTTAATGTGAAGTCTTTTCTATCCAAAGGACCTTTGTTCTTTTAAAACATTTTCGTGACGTTTTGTTTGTTTCATAATTAGAAAAGCTCTCAGAAATCTGCCAATGGAGAAAAACGACAAATAATTTAATTTTGTCGAGTACAACCTGGCTCGTTGCGAATTCTTTTTGATATCCGTAACAGACTATTACGTTTTGGATATCCGTTTGCTCTTTGTCTCATAATGTTTATGATATCTGATTTGATTTAATTAATTGAAATATGATATGATCATCTATTTTTTGAAGTACCTAAGTGAAATTTTGTATATGCTATATGGGTTATTCCACCTAAAATCGACCAATAGGTGGAATAGAGCGCTTTCGATTTGGAAAAATTTAGGTAAGAAGTTTTCTGATTGTTTTCTATAACGAAGTTCTGCTAAAGGAAGAAATTAATTTTTTTTTTTTTTCAAAAGTGTGGAAAAATTCGAAATTTCGATATTTTTCAAGTTTTTTAATCTTATCTTTTGAATATCTCAAAAACTATTTTTATACATATAAATATACATAAAAAAATCAGACGACAATGAAAGTTTTTTTTTTTATAAACATCGAATTTGTAAAACTTTGAATTTTTGAAAATCGTGAAATCGATGATGAATTTCAAATATTTTGGCTTATTTTTATTAAATATTATACCTTGAACTATTCTTAAAAGATTCAGAAAATTTCGGAACTGTGTTTTGTGTTTTCTCAGAAATATTATTATAAGTTTTAAATTATGAATACGAAGTAATAAGACACCAACAACATAAAAAGGGTTAAAAAATCACTACTTACATAACAAAATATATTATTAAAAGGACGTTTAAAAACTTTTATCAAATAAATTAAAATACGAATGTTGACAATGCTTTTTTATAAAATTATTGTATAAATAAATGTAAGTTTTACAAAATTATATGATTGTTTAACTTCACTTCCTATAAAAATGCAAAAATTAATATTTTTGATTAAACAAAAGCAGTGTTCCAAAATTTTCAGGGCCTTATAAGATTAGTTCAAGGTACTTAGTAAATAAAAATTTGCCAAAAAAATTGATGACCATCGTAAATTTTGACGATTTTCAAAAATACAAAATTTTACAAATTCGAGATTTTTCAAAAATTTTAGCCCCAAGTATCTTCTTTAAAATGAACTGTGGTTAATTTCTGTATCTATAATATTTAAAAGATAAACTTGAAAAACTTAAAAAATATCGGAATTTGAAATTTTACATAAGTTTAAAAAAAAAAATTTCTTTTTCTTTGGCAAAACTTCGTTACATAACAAAATACTTCTGACCTAAATTGGTCCAAATTGAAAGGGGTCGATTCCAATTATTGGTCGAATTGAGGTGGAATGTCCCATATGAAATTATTATAACTTATAGTTACAGAAAGAACGCTTAGTTGATTCAGGCAAGTGGAGAGGAAAGATGACAGAAGGTTGACGAAACGAATTTACAAGGCGAGGGCGGCTGGGTACTTCGATAATGGTTGTCTTAGGCGAACGTATCTCGACCAAATCCAGCACGTCTTAAATAAAGGCTAGGCAAAAAGTACCAATAATAGACGAGAATGTATGAAAGCGCTTATAATAGTAGAAGATACGGAAGGCGTGTGTCAGGATCGTAGTAGGTGGAAGAATGTAGTTTCTGCCTACCCTTATGGGAGAGAGGTGTGATTTTATGTATGTACGCAAATATTATTATTATCAAATAATAATACTTCTCTGTTACTTTTCATTTTATTGCCTTTTTAGGTTGTCTTTAAATTTAAATCTTTTGTGAGGTCGACTCTGATATTATTCTGTTTTAAATTCCGATAGTATATTATTTTGTCCATTTTATATAATTAATAATAGATGAAATGTGAATTTGCAATTTAAAATTTCTTTTTTCTTTATTACAGACAGTATTTCTTTATATCTAAAGATTGTATACGAACTTTAGCAACAGTAATTTCTTTGTTGTGAAAAGGCAAAATAAAACGAAAGTTTATTTTACCTAATAAAATTTAAAATGAACTTCTTAACATTTTTTATAGGTAATAAGGTATTCGTATTTATTCAGAAAATAGAGGAATATTTTAGAAATTTTGTTACTTCGGCTTTGCTTTAAGTGTCTTGATTTAAGGAATAAGAAACTTATTTCAAAGAATGTTTACTTAATTTTTTTTTTTCGAGATAAGAAAAAAAAACTATTTTATTTTTTATTATGTAGTCTATGTATTTCTTAGATCTATCTAAACGTTATATCAATTTTATTAATAATAAAGTTTCTTCTGTAGCAAGTAAGAAACAATTACTAACCTATGTTGTAAAGTTTATTAAAAAAATACTAAATTAGAGAGAGAGTGTAGAATAAAGAAGGACTGCGATTTTTGTTGTGACAAAAGAATACAGTAATATTATCACTAAAAATCTACATTTTAAAACACTTTAAATTCACGAAAATATTACTATTTCGTTTCTGACTTCTCTCTCGACCTTATAATTTTTTTTGTTTTAAGTACTTTATTTACGAGAAAACAATGTAAATACATTTATCTAGAATAGAATAGAAATAAATACAATTCTATAATTCATTCTATTATTTTTTTAATCTATAGAGTTATATAGAATGAGTGATTATTCTCACGGGACACTTGGTAAATGGCTTTAAAATAAATTGAAAGACGTATTGTATGCGCTAACGAGCGTACCCTAGTCGTCTAATTAGCGCAGACTGATCAGCTTTTCAAAGTGTAACAGTTACTATAATGTAGACTGATTTAAACGTTCCAATAAATTTTACCTCAAACAGTTAAAAGTTTATTTATTTCTTTTTTTCATTTAAGACAAAGTTAGCAAAAAGACTATTATCACCGATGTTATGGTACGAATGAATGTTGCGTTGCAATCACTAAAAGTGAACAAAAGGATAATTGAATAACTATTTATTTTACGAAAAATCTTTTGACAATAACAAATATCCAGATAATTTTGCACATGATAAGCTAATAGAACTAACTAATATGTGAGTTATAAAACTAGTGTTTTGTATCGATATAGTAAAACAAAAAAATGTATTTAATCGATCGTTGTTCTAGTTCAGAGCTTTTACGCCACTTTGGTAATTTTATCTTACTGTCGAATTAACCCTATCATCTTGTTGGATCACTATTCCGAGAAGATACTTTATTTATTTATATACGAACTGTATGCGAGCTTTATTACAATTGATATGTAGATTATTAAATTAATGTTTACGAATGTAAACTCGATACGACTGATAATTGTGCCGTCTTATGGACCGAGAAAATCGAGGTAGAGCCAAGATGATACTGGCAGGGTAAGCCTGAATGAAAGCGATATTGTAGTGAAATTCCGGCTAATATAGTGATACATCATAAAAATGAAACAGTATTTACGTACGTACACTTAATTTATTATACAGAAATAAGCTTGATTTGTGCAATTACGTCGCTATATTTTTTTTTTGAACCTAGCTAATGCTGTTGACCTGAAGGGCTTTAACAGCTTCACCGTAACTTTGTGGGCGAGTACTTCAGTGCTCTCTCCGCAAAAGGTACCCAGCACAAGGGCACCAAAGTGGTACGAACCTCGGCTTGACCGTTACCGTTTTATGTACTATTTTGTAACTATTTAAAAGAGTTTAATATGATTAATACTTATATAACATTACTTTGAAAATTGTCTGAATATTAAATAATGGTTAAATAATTATTTTACATTGAAATTAGCCTGTGGTTTTATTTTTCAACATCGTATGAAAAACGAGCAAAAATATAACAAAAGTATTTTAAAAAAACGAGAAGTAAGATAACATAATAAATCACGTTATTCCTTCAATTATATTAACAGCTTAATAGGTCAATACTTTATATTTTATAAAAGACAGACATCATTCAAAATACGTTTTTTTGTCCTCAATTTATACCTATATTAATATGTCGATTAGCTATAAAAATGAGACAATAGGAAAACAATGAAAAGCTGCCGTAATCGCCAGGTTAGTGCTCAAGGGGTCAATTATTTAATCAATAATTAATAAATCAGAATATATTTTTAAATTATAATGCATTATACAAGGTGTATAATTAATAAGTTTTGATAACATTAATATAGCAGAATATTATATTAATAAAAATGTGTTTGCCATCGTATGCCAGCTTATACGATATAATAATTTTGCGTGTGAGTAGCATTTTAATCTTTACTCAATACCCTTGTGTATTTTACTATTTTGTTGGTGCCACTGACGAGGGTCCGTCTAGTATCGACAACCTATTTTGTAGTCGAAACGAATATAACCTCTTAAAGATCGTTAAGTTACGGTACAATGCACTCACAAACGGTGATCATTCATTTACAATTTAATCAGCCATTTAAAACGAAAATGACGATTTTTTTTCTAACGTTATTGACCTGAAGGAATTCGTTAAGTTCATACGTGATTTGTGGAAGACGTCCTAGTTCACTGTCAGAGGCTGTGGTGAGAATTAAAATGCTGCTAGTGTCTGGCGATTTACCAATTTTTTTTTTTGTTTTTTGAGTGAGCTGGAGGAAAAAATAGATGTATAAATCCTGTGTACAATTATTTTTTGCAACTATTATTAAATAGAGTTTCGCCAAACTGATAGTATTTAAAATACCTTACAATTTTAATAAACGTCATGAAGAAGGAATGTTATCTTATTTGTAATAATGCATATTGTTTTTGTTTTCCAATACTGAGATCTTTATTAAAGTCCAGATAAATAAATAAATCGATTAACAAAAGTGCTTTACGTCGAACTATTGAAGTTTATACTGATTAATAAAATTATAACTTGTCTCGGCAACTGCTCGGAAACATTCTTGTGTTAGGAACACGCTGCGTGAGTAATCGCTTTTCGGCAAATTCAAGTTTTCTACCGACTGCGACACTTGAAGGTCGTACACATGCATTCTCTGTACATACAGCAATCGTTAATTGTTCGTCTTTTTCTTGATTGCCGTAATTTGTAAACCAACTGTTATTCACATCGATTGACCTCCTGAATGTTATTAAAACTCAAGCGACAACGATTTAACACAGTGAACCTATGTGGTGTCGTGAGAGTATAATGTACCCATAACTACATGTCCTCTTTCAGGCACCGGATGTCAGTTGATGTATCGAGGCGGGAAAGCGTACTCTGTATGAACCCTTCACTCAATGTAATCGCACGTATTTTATAATAAATGTCTTATTCAGTGTCATATGCCCATGATATATGACTTTTTGACGTGAATACTTTGAAAAAGCTTTACAGTGCTCCGAAGAGATCTTTTAAAAATATACTTACGTATACTAACGTCAAGTGTTTACTGTAAATAGATTTCGATGAATATTTTAATATTTATATTAAATTTATATTATATCCTTTCTTTCTTGAAATAACATTTATTACTTGAAATAACTTTGTTCATTTGAACAGCATTACGAAACGATAACAAATAATAAATTATAATACATATATTAACAATCTATATTCATTAAAATTGGTTTTATTTTTTTTATTTAAAACTCTTACTAGTAGTAGTAGCCTTAGTATTTAAATCGTCACCGAAATACAGCGTCTGTTGATATCTCATATTTGCTGCCAGTTCCGTGACGGGCGGCCCACTCTTTAACTAAAATCTTATATGAAATAAATTTTCGAATCAGCTTGGCTTTATGTTTATAAATCTACTTAGGTAAATACCGACCAGCTCCGGCAGTAAAGTAAAACCACTCGCAATAAATAACATTACTAGAGACGATTTTATTTAGAGCAGAGTTCCGTCCTCACATATGTGATTACTAGTTGAGGGCTAGTCGTATCGTGTTTATTTATACAATACCGACCAGGGCCTAAATAGTCTAGTAGCTAATTGAAACGGATATAACATAATCGTAAAGTTACCCAACGGTACAGTTTCTCTATTAAAATAAAGATATATGTACGTTATAATACACATATACGTTAAAATACATGTATGGTATTGTCTAGAGTAACATTCTAATAAGAGGCAATAGAAATAAATACTTCTTACAGTAAATTATCAATTGATTTTTTTTTTCCCAACTGACTAAATGCTACTGACCTGAGTGGCCTCGACATATTCAGCGGTCTTTGGATCGAGCGCATTTTTTACTGTATAGGCTCAGTGTTTTGACTACAATCTCACATGATGTTAATTGACGATGTGGTCGAGGATAGTAAACACACAAAGCCTAGCGGTACTGGTTCTGAAGTGATGCTACCAGAACACACCTATTGGTATTTGGCATCAGGTTTTCAAACTTGAGGGTACCCAGGCGGACATTATTAGAAAATGCCCTACCTAATGCTATGATCTCCTCTCGAAGTTTTCCTTCAGGCTCAGGCTGATTTTAGAGTTGCATAGGTAGGCTCGAACCCGTTTTCATTGGTATATTGGATTCAAAATGATATAAACTTCCCCTATATAGACGAACATAAAAACAGTGTCAGTTACAAGACCCATGTACCTCCGTGAAGTGTGCAAGAGTGTGATGTGATGCGTGTGATGCTAGTAGTCCATACAGTGTCACTGGTAGATTCGTCAGTGAGGGATCAGAATAAGTCCTAGGCTGCTGCCGTAGTGGGGGGATATAACTTTGTATATTTTTTTGATCATTTTTTAATTTATTCACTATTCTGTGTATAATCTAATGTAACAAAACGTACAACGAAACTTGGAGTATCTGTTTTAAAAAAGGGTCTTATAAATGGGTTCGGTTACTCTCGAACTATAGTTCAACTAGTTGATGGATGTACAGAGAGAATACACTAACCAATTTAAAATGGACTGCAAATAACGTATTTCTATTAGTAATTTTATTTCAAATGAATAAACATATATACGAGTATTAAAGCTTGGATGCACATTACGTACGTTGTCCAATTGTATTATCGAACAAATACAGAACATTTTTTCATGAACCGTACAGTCCCAGGTCTCAGAAGTGCGACAAGCTTTTACATTTTTCTTTTTAGGGGTAAAACGATAACAATTAAGAGTGATTAAGATCTGATTGTGTTTATCCCAGCATTAATAGCTCTCAGTACACAGATTTTATGGCCACAATAAACCGGCTAAACATAAAACTTTAGGTTTGCGCCATTTGCTTCGCAGCTTTACACGCAGTAACATACTCAAGGCATCTCTCCAGTGATAATTGTACTGTGGTGTATATATTGATTTTGTAATTTGTGAAGATTTGGATTAAAACATATATTTCAAACTTTGAATTAACTTTTATTCACCTTTATTCACATATTATAATAGCCCAATAAACGTATTCAACACGCTTACATTTTTCCTTCTATATATCTCAATGTTGCATACTTAACATTAGAGTTGCCAGTACAATCTAAAATTGGACTGCAAACCTTTACACTTAACAGTGTAAACATATCAAGTGTGTTATCAGTTTATAGATTACAAAAGGATCTTCAAGGACAGGAATTGTTAATTAAATTTGAAACATTTTTTTTGTTTGTTTAGGGTATACATTAAATTTTTGTTCGATCATTCTTTTTTAATTTGGGTTGATCATACTTTGCAGGCTATCAATAAATTTTACACATGTAGTTTATTAACCAAATAAATGATTAACTATTCGGTTTTTTCTAAAGGCTAGAACTTAGTATTGGCAAATAAATATTCACAAAAAATGCACGTGCACATTATTATGATGCTTGATGGGAACATGATAAATATAGTCTAAGATAAATAAGAGAGTTATCGTAACGCACAAAAACAAATGTGCACATCTAAAGAAATTGAATTTCATTGAAAAGATCCGGACAAAGATTTGCCTGAATCCCGGGAGTAGGATTTAGAGAAATACTTAAAGTGGCTTAGAGTCCGCGATTGCGTGCGATAGGCAAATCCCACGTTCGTCTTAGGAGCAATATAAAATGGCCGTAATACCGACAATTCGGGTGCGGTTACAATGAAAAGCGACGCAAAGATGTCTGTCTTCACCACAACCTATTGCTTATTTTTGATAAATAAATAATAATAATAATAAATCAGCCTAATAATAAATTGTAAGTCAGTATAATAGTTGCAAATTTATCTTAAAGTTTGAACATTCAAGAAAAAATATGAGAAATATGAACTGCGAGAGTTAGCAACCTCAACTGCAAAATTAAAATCACAACCGAATAGATATCTTTATATATAGAATTCTTTTTAGAAACAAAAAAAAAACCACTTTTAATATTATACTTTTGCCGAATTCTCTCTACCAATATGCTCTCAACCTTCTATTGACATTCGTAGAACTAATTTCCATACTCCCTATGTTTCGGCAATACGTACTTTATGATTATTCTTCGGTGTGTGCTTACATTGGAAGCCTTATTTGTATTTATTAAAGTGTGCTAATGTGATTTGAACTTCTCAGACTATTTATTATACAGAATAATGTTATTTTCATTCATAATCAGAAAGTATGATGATACCTTTTGATAAGTGACATGAAATACCTTTGATGAATTATAAATAGTTTCCGTATAATTTCAATTCACAGCAAACATTTTCGTCTTTTTGAAATGTAACTTTGTAAAACTATATAATGTTAAATGTAAAGGTCGACCTAGATGAACGTATTTTGATAAAATAGAGCAACTCTTTAATTAATCGCCAAATGAAAAGTACACGGGTGAAAAGTTTTGGAACCGGCTAGCATGTATTAAAACGCTCATAAAAGTAGAAGGAAACGATAGAGGTGTAGCAAGTGGAATGTCGTAATCTCTGCCTACCCCCACGGGAGAAAAATGTGATACTATGTATGTATGTTAAGTCTATAGTATATTGAAATAACATTAAAAACCTTGAAATTATTCAATGGAAGTATGAAATATTTCTACAAAATGACATCATATACTTGCGTGATATAAAAAACGTGTTTTAATAATCTACTTATACCAACGGACTAAACAAAATAACATCTAAACTGCTTAAAGTCGAAAGTAGAATTTTCTTATATAATTAAAGAAGTTATGACTGCTATTAATCGTGCGAAGAAAGTGCGCGGCGGAATGTTTAAGTTGGGTGCACATTGTTTTATTGTTTACAGGGAAAATTGTCGTTCCAAAGTAATAAGGTCGGCGAAATAAATTAAAATAAGAGCCTCTATAGGTACTTAATATTTTGAAAAAGACTTCACGCACTCTTTTATGAAGGAAACATATAACATATTAATTTTGAGTTTGCATTTATATTATATTTATATTTTTCTGTTTTTATTGTACAATATTTTATAAATATTAGTTGAAATGTATCCTAAATATCCTTTACTTTTTTAAAGTGAAACTTTTTTCCTCCATCTATCGCATGTCGCATTACAGCTAGGCGCGGAGTAGAGGTAAAGAGTAAGGCGCTCGGCAGAGCAACCAAGGCCAAAATGGCGGCGCCCGTGGCTCGCATTAACTAACCGTGTAGCATTTATATTCTCACTCATTCGCGCAAGGGCTCTGCGGTATTTGTATGTTTTAAAATATTTTATGGTAACTAAAATAAGTAAAGAATGACTCGTTTCACTTGCATCTCGGTTTCATAAAACCACATAATGTTTTTTATTTATCCTTTATTTTATTTCTTTATCCTGGTTATCTGTGTGGGTAGTCTACCCCCCTTCCTCCCTCCATAAGGTGGATCGACGATCTGGTGAAGGTCGCGGGTTTTCGCTGTATGCGGGTGGTATCTTTTGGAGATACCTACGTTCACCATTAGACGTCTTTCGCTTGAATGGACGGATAGTGAAAAACATGCCGATGGTCATTTTTGCCAATTTATTTCAATTGTTACCAAATATTAGAAAAATTAAGGAAATGTGTATTAATACCTGATAGATTAATACATCTACGATTTTCGAATCATGTAAATTGATTAACTGCCTCGGTGGCGCAGTTGTATTACGGCGCGACTGCCGTTCTGAGGTCTGGGTTTCGATCCCCGGGTCGGGTCAAATATTATTGGGTTTTTCTACTCAGTATCATCCCGAAGTTTGGCATTTGTGCCCGATATGGCGACAGGCTCGCCCCTTGTCACATCTGGGACGGAACTAAGCTCGGCGAAATGTGGGTGGTGTAGTTCGCTACATCATCTCTGCCTAACCCTTCGGGGATAACAGGCGTGAGCTTATGTCTTATGTTATGTAAATTGATTTAGTTCATTATGAGGTAGTACATAAAACAAATAACAGACAGTTAAAGACGTTAGTTTTATAATACACTAGCTGTGTGGCCGCGGTTGCGCCCGCGTTTCATATATTCTTCACTGCATTTAATTTTTTTTACGGGGAACCCTAATTTTTTTAGTAGATAAATTAAAAATATTTCTCATATATACAAGCACTTGCCCGTAAAACTGTGCATTGAATTTTTTATGAGTTTTAATTTTTTTACGCCAAACCCTAATTAATTTTGAAAATTAAAAGTAAGCTAAGTTACCCGGAGTACTTCAGCTATCTACCAAAAAAAAGTCTCGTCAAATCCGTTCAGCCGTTCCAGAAATTACCTAGATCAAACAGACGACAGACACACAAAAATTTAAAAAGTTGTAGTTTTGTTAAAGTTATCCGTATTCATATCTAATTAGTAGAAAAAATTCTTTACATTACAAACAGACGCTTCAATTTTATTTATTAATAATAGATAAGATAATAAACATATAACATGAATTAACATTCATAGCGTGATGGGATTTCTAAATTCATGTTAAAATGTCTAAAAATATTATACTTGGATAAAATGTACTTGGATATCTTTGCGTCAGCATTATTTACTCAGGTTGTGAGTTCATGGTACCCGAAAGGAACGAGTACTGAGTTTAGAAAAACCATTTACTTGACAGAGTCGACTCAACGAAACATTCAGACGGCTACTACATTTACTTTAATTAAAAACGTTCACAATTCAACAGACAGAAGCAAGATGACGTCTCTCCAATCGTTTTAGTTACGTTTGTCACAAATGTACTCGCCGTTCAACATGTAGCATCAGGTATGCTTAAACTGAAGTGCTCTTAATGTTACTTATTCTAGGAATTTCTTAATATAATTACAATGGAAAACGTTACCCTTTGTAATAAAGACAAACTTTATTATTCATTTGGCACTCCATTTTGTTTTACTATTTACATATCTAATTTAATTAGAAAATAGTTTATTGTAGCATATTGTAAAACAACGTCGTTTTGTATAAATCTATAATAATATTATAAAAAGGATAGAATCGTATTTTCGTATGTAACGAATAAACTTAAAAGTACTGGACTGATTTCGATGCAATTTGGGATGGAGATAGTTTGAAATCCATAGGATTTTAGTCCGGAAATCCCACGGGAACGGGAACCGAGCTGAAATCCCGCGAAGAGCAGCTAGTTCATAGATAACTAGTTGAGAACGAAACTTAACCCATAAATAATATAAGATTTGGTTTTAAAATAAAAATAATATTGATATAGTTTTACAAAATTTTATTAATAAGATAATAAGATCAAACAGTTTTTGAATGACCGCTATCGTTTGATACACAGGTAAAATAAGTCTAACTTTATTGTCGATAGACAATATCAAAATCGAATTGCATTTTAAATGTACTAAATTAAATTATGTATTTACGAACCTTTGACAATCAACCAAGTATGCTATAGAAGTCGATATAAGCTCTTATTTCTTAGTCGACTCGACTAAATTATTCAGCCGCAAACCAAACAACGAATCCAAAGTTAGTAAAGGACCGCGCAATCATCCTTAATTTGTTTGTGATTTCATGTCTTTAACTCTGATTTAACTTCTGACTCGTTCCCATCACGGAAAACATTCTTTACTCGGTATGAAAATTAAACATCGATGGATATTAAAAATATTTGTTGCTACATTTGTATGGTGTCTTTTATTTTGCTCAAAGGTATTTTTAAGTCACTGACGTTAGTTTAATTATAAATCCGTGGTGGCTGGGATAGTAGAACTATAGTATAAAGTGTTTTAAATCTGTGGACATTTGGACATTTGAGCGACTCTATGAATCCGAATGAGACTACATAGAAACAAATAGGTTCTGTTTTCGATGTCTTAACATCAATTCATCAGACAGTGAAAGACTTAGATTGATCTTTTGTTATAAATTTCTTTCTTAAGGGATTGAGTTAATTGATTATATGTTGCTAGTTCTAATTTGTTTTTAAAGTGACTTACTTTAATGAAATTTAAAATACTGCTTAAAAACACAAATAAGTTTATTCTATGAATTAAGACTAGCCGTTCTTGTAACGCTTGAAATAATATAAATTAAAGCTCGTTTAGGTGGTTTCGTTATTAAAATTTTAATTAAAGACAGAGGTCTTAGTGAAGTCTTTCAAGAAAGACGACACTAAGCGTGAAAATAGCGTCCGAACGACAGAGTTATTTTTTTGAGATATTCTAGCGAAAGGCTTGTGTTTAGTTTTGCCATCCAACTCAGTATTTGTAATTAGTGTCATTGTTCATATTATTTCAATAAAGTTTAGGATTGTAAATGTGTCAAAAATGTACCCACAGCACTGCATAGGTGTGAACTTGCCTTAGTTGTGTGCTCTTAACCAGTGACGGAAACTATTGCGTTGAAGAAAAATAATTTTTATCTTAAAAACAAAACCAATTTCAAAAGAATTTACTATAAAAATTCACTAAAAAGTAAATAAATAATCACTTCATTAATCAACTTCTGATTACTCCAATATAACATTGTTTGATAGCCATTAATAATTTTGAAATCGGTCCCAGCTTACATATCATTATATGTATATATAATTAATAATATTATATATATATATATATATATCATCGCGAGGAAACCATAGCATGGTGAGTAGGGCATTTTCTAATGATGCTCGTCTGGGTAGCTGTCACCCTCAAGTTTGAAAACCTGTCACCAAATACCAATATGTGTGTTCCGGCACCATCACTTGAGAACCAGTATCTCTAGACTTAGTGCGTTTACCATCCTGGGCCACACCGTCACTTGAAAGGTGAGATTGTGGTCAAAGCACTGAATCTATACAGTATAAAAAAAAAATCTTACCTAATAACATCATTATTATTCCATTTGTTTCCTTTTATTCTATTATCCGCAAGAGTATACAAAGTTACAGAGAGTTTCTGTTTTCTTTCGAACAAAGAATTTACCTTTTCGCAGATAAGATTTGCGTTAAATGTGTCTGTCTCAATTTTGTATACAATTTTAGGATAAACTTAAATGTCATTCTTACTCGGGGTTTACTTTTTGAATTATGAATTTCTTTTTACCTTCAGAGTTAAATACGTCGTCATCTTTTAGAATCTATCGTCTTTATCTTAATCTTAACAATTCATGTAATGGATTACGTTATTTACGGTCGAGGAAAATCTGAAAAATAAAACCTATACTAAAATAAACCATGTATTTTCTTTTCTAATAAATTTCAATACATCAATTTATTTCATGACATACCGTACGTGTATGTAATGTTATAGATCGACATATTTTATTTTAGGGTTAATTTTAGACGTTTTTAGGGTATTTTTAGAATTAGAAGTAAACGGTTAACAATATTTATTTATGTTGTTGCTTTTTTAGGCTTCGCAAAAGATTACATCATCATTATGATCATATCAGTCGTAAGATGTCCACCGCTGGGCATAGACCTGCCCCAAAGATCGGTCTTGTGTCACCAAGTCGTCGGTCCGCCTTGTTGGAAGCCTACCCACGCTACGCGTTCCAGGAAATACTGGATATAACTCTTAACAACGCTCTATATTTTAATTAACACAAAATTATAAATGTCCTACAAATGTATTATTAATAGTGATAGATGGTTTACAGTTAGTTGTCCTGTCAAATAATGAAAAGTGACTCTGTAACGAGATTGTAGGTGATTGAAAAGGGATCGTCACGATGATGGCATGGACGGATTGAGAGTGACACTTTGCATTGATAACGGTCCCATCAATCATGATCGGCGACATTCTTTCGCCGTAGAATGATGACTTAGGTGAAATTTATCATCTCTTTTTTTGTATTGCAAACAAAAATGTTATCGTAACAAGCCAATGCAAGTTATTATTCTCAATGATGTGATGTGACGTGAAAAGTTGCTGACATATTTATTTTATTTTATTTACCGGTTTTATGGAAGGCTTACAGTTGAACATAAACCAGGTAAAAAATAAAAGATAATAATAGTGCAGTTGCTAATTATAAGCCTCCACATATTGATTCTACAAACGAGTTGAAAGGAAATCAGATTTTTAAGGCTTACTTACGCTATTAATTTCATTTAGGTAATTATTTGCTATCCATTATATTAATGAATATATAACTAACTATATATTAAGTAAATATTAGCCGTCGCTCTCTGTAAATAAATAACATTTTTCATTTAATAATTTCAGAAAATATCTTACCTAATTCCGACTTAAACGGAGATTTCAGGAAATAATGTGGTTCTCATTCAGCTAGGATTCCACCTGGGTGCACCTGTGACTGGCATAAATAACGTGCTTTTAGTATTATTGGATTTGTACCATTCGAGTAACTGAGTGGACTATTAGAATTAGTTGTTTGCGCTCACTCAATGTAATTTTTCTTGTGTTACTGCGGTAAAATGACTGTACAATCCCTGAGAGTTCTTAAGAGGATATCCTAGCGGCATTTATTCCATACAAACGTAGTGCCCTGTTTCCTCCCTGGACAATACCACTCGGGTAAATATTTTTATACCAAATAATATATATCCACCACAGTCATGCCCGTACGTTTGGTTTTTCCATAAATTAGTTATTATTGTAGTAACTAGGAGAAAATGAAACAAATTCTCTATTTTTACAGTCATTTTCAAACGTTTGTCAAGCATATTTGATGGATAAAATTTAAAAAAAGCAAAATTTACAAGCAAATCCTAAGTCTATATTATTATAAAACTGAAGGAAAATTAAAAATCGGTTTTGGCTGAGGAAACAGGGTACTACGAAGTGATGTTTTCGTCTATTTTGCATAGGTAAAATCACCCCGAGCTGCAGTTGTCCCTTTCGTGTTTTATAATTATTTCTCTGTGGTGTAACGCGATAGCAATAGGTTTCTGAAATAGCTACTTTTTTGACCGCATGTCCTCTTGAGTATTGATAACGTATTCAAACACTTGCCCTTAAAGCTGTGTATTGGATCGGATTTTATTCATTTTTTATTAGTTTTAATTTTTTACGCAGAACCCTAATTATTTTCGACAATATAAAATACGCTGTTACGCGGTACAACTTCAGCTATCTACCAAAAAGAGTCCCGTCAAAATTGGGTTCGGTGATTACACCAGGAACAAACTGTCAAAAATTTTAATATTTGTATTTTGTAGTATAAAAATTGAAGTTTAATCAAATCCGTTTAGTAAAATATTTTGACATAACAAACAGACACTTTTACTTATTATAATAGATTAAGCCCTATTTTACGTATCAACATAAGCTATAAAAACCTTTCATAACTCTTTACTTATTCGTATTCGATTTATTAATTTTGAACACACATAACATAAGCTCACGTCTGTTATCCCCGACGGGTAAGGCAGACGTGAAATAGCGAACTATATCACCCACATTTCGCCGAGCTTAGTTCCGTCCCAGATGTGACAGGGGGCGAGCCTGTCGCCATATCGGGTACAAATTTCAGATATCGGGATGATACTGAGAAGAAAAATTTAATATCACTTGACCCGACCCGGGGATCGAATCCGAGACCTCAGAACAACAGTAAAACAACTGCGCCACCGATGCTGTCTTTCTGTAAAACTGTTTCTTTAATACTGATAAGCTATTATAGTATAGTAATGTGCCTACACAAAACCGCCATTTTATGCATCGCTAATCTAAAATATGGTGAAATATTTTTATTTAAATTTTTACCTACAGAAAAATCATTTAAAAGAATTTTTCATTTTACCTATTAGGAGGAATACTCTTTTCTTCATTTGTATTTCGAGATAAACTTCACAAACAAATAAACTCATCTTATATCTTAGAGAAATCGGTAGCTTCGTGAATAATATAAAAAAAGATATCAGGTAAGGTACGACGTCCTAGTAGATCAATCTCAAACAACGTGAACTCCTAACAAGGAATGGTTATGTTTGTTCAAGATAAATAGGTACAGTATTTTATTGAATGTTTATGATGTCTGTTTTATTTTGCATATAATAGAATTTTAAAATTCAATGTTAGTACAAAATTAATGGGTAAATAAAAATAAATGTTGAGTAAACAAAGTTTTGTTTGTTTGTTTCCATGGAACCAAGTATAAACACTACAGTTAGTAAGCAAGTAACATATTAATGGCATCCTTTTTAATGTTATTCTAAACTCAGAAATAGGTAACATAATACGAAAAAAAATCAGTATTTTAACTTTAGCAAATTTCAAATTTTTAAAAACACAAACACGTAATATTCAACTTGATAAAAACTTATCTTAATAAAGGTATAAAGTATATGTTAAAGCATTTCGATATCATTAAAACTTATTTTATAAAAACAGTGAAACAAAGAAAGAAATTTTATTATCACACAACACAATAAAGGCAGACAAAACGATATTATAACAGAGTGTCAAAAAATGGTACCAGTCTTATTATTACTTATATTTAACTAGCTGTGCGCCCGCGTTTCATATATTCTTCACTGCTTTTTAATTTTTTATACGGAACCCTAATTATTTTACTACAAAAAAATTAGCACAAAGATAAGGTACAAAAATTGTTATAAATTATAGCCCGTAAAAATGTGCATTGAATCGGATTTTGTTCAAAGTTTTATGAGTTACCCTACGCAGAACCATAATTCGTTTCGAAAATTATAATTCCCTAAGTTACTCGGAGTTACTTCACCTTTTTGTATTACTGATTTATTAGCAATAGTTTAACGAAATTTTACAGCCAAGATCACATTTCGTTTTCTGTACTTACGTATTATGTTATATAATTTGCGGTCCGTATATAAATTGGCTATACAAAAACAATAGATACGGAAAACAATCTTATAAATTACACTATATATTAGAACTAAAATAAACAGTTCCAATCATTTATGTGATACAACAAACAACAATCAAACAAAATATGTACATTCACGTTCACATTTCATTCACTCTTTGCACGTCGATAAAAACGGAATGACTCATAAATACTGGTGCGAACGGGGTTCGATTGATTTATTTGACTGCAAGTAATCCTTTTAAGCTATCACAATTCGTTTGTAAACAAAGTATAACAAATAAAAAGGCATTGTAAAACGGTCGTATAAAACCGTTATTTGAAAGCAATTAGGGGTGAATGTTACGATCGTTTTGGGGCACTACGCAACAAATGTACTTTACTGTTCTAATCTTTTTCAACTTGTTGAAGGTTTACAATGTTTAATACAATGTCGATTACTATAAATTTATAACCGGTATTAGGATGATGAAGGCTTTACTTTGCGGAAATCTATAATCTATATATGAATGATTACGCGGTATGGCTCCGTGTCTAGTGTATCCCAAGTCACAATAAGGTTTGCTAATGATATCGAAAATTCACTCACCTTGCTTCTGGAATGTCCAGTTTCCCTTTTGAGGTGTAGAAAGTATCGTGGTTACTCCTCCGGTGGCTTATCAACAGCTGTTATTCGCACGGCGCACAACACTCTTAAAGGACTTAGCTGTCGAACAGTCGGAGGCGTAAATCATTTGACGTATGTCAAATTCAAAAATAGGTGCGGGGAGGGCTATTCGGTATAACTGACCGTTCTATCCGTTCGGTGGCAAATTATACGCGATCAGCCGCAAAACCCCGCGAACATACGATATACTAAATATTAAACAATATATATTCAGATAATAATAATAATTATCAAATATAATAATTTTAACAATTTGGACTGTTTTGAAGTGACGATGGCGCAGTGGATATAGCAGCGGGATTCCACGTCAATGGTGCGGGTTCAAGCCCACCATCCAACTCTAAAATCAGCCTGAGCTTTCGGTGAAAGAAAACATCGTGAGGAAACCATAACATGATAGTAGGGCGTTTTCTACTGGTGCTCGCCTGAGCCCACCTGTCGCCAAATACCAAAGTAATTTTCAAGTGATGCAGACTTTAACAAGCTGATTTAAACGAAAATAAACAGTATAAAAAAATTAATAATTAACAAATTCATTTACAAACTTCAAATTTACCCAGAGAACAGAGAAGTTATTCAATTTAAAACAATTTCTATTTCGCTTTATTAACAGAGGAAATTTCGCAGTAATATTGTGTAGCTTTGAAAAATGTTCCGCCACGTGGCTTCACTCTGATACGGATGAGATGTAAAAACAACATCTAAATATTTCATCAATAATGGAATATTTCCTAGCAATGTTCCATTTCGTGTATTGAACTTTCATATTCCCTTTGGTAGATTACCTACTAGTTTATGGCGATCATAAAATACTATGCTATTTTAGTTATAAACTAGCTGTGTGTCCGCGGTTGCGCCCGCGTTTCATGTATTCTCAATGCGTTTTAGTTTATTTTATACGGAACCCTAATTATTTTCCTAAAAAATATTTAGTACTAAAATAAAGAAAAAAAAATCTCGTAAATTATAGCACTTGCCCGTAAAACTGTGCATTTAATCAGATTTTATTCAAATTTTTATGAGTTTTATTATTTTTTACGCGGAACCCTAATGACTTTTGTAAATTAAAAGTACTAAAAATTTACTCGGAGTAACTTCAGCTATCTACCAAAAAAAGTCCTGTCAAAATCGGTCCAGCCGTTCCAGAGATTACTTATTACAAAAATACAAAAATTTTAAAAATTGTGTTTTTAATATAGGTAGTCTGTAATACATATACATTCATATCTGTTTAGTAAAAAATAATAATTTGAACATTACAAACAGACACTTTAATTTAATTTATAAGTACAGAGTATAGATTATTTTAAAAGGGTTAAATATGTATTAAAACAGAAAGATTATCAATAAACGTTTAAACCAACACTATTACAATTTTTTTAGTATATACTGAGTTGGTGCCTTTTCCACTTTGAATGTGGTATATGCTCTAGCAACGTCTCATAGTAATAATAGCACAGTACATAATTTATTGTGTTATTTATTATCTTCGTTCCTGTATATATATGAAGGCATATCTTCATGTTATGTGTTTCCGGTGTCGAATGATGTTTGTTTCTTTTTTCTTTCTGTTAACGCCATCTATTATCGTATATATTTTCTTCTTATTCTAAGTTATTTCTTGTCTATATTGTCTATACGCCCCCGCTCTATTTAGTCTATGTATTAATTATCCCTTCCTCTTCCTATTTCAAAAACGGAACGCCAACACGCAACCGCCGCCGCTGTCTCTCGTATGTTTAAAAGTGCACATTAGTTATCAAATGATATAGAACATTCATAAAGTGAAGTGAGGTGGAAAATAAAATCTGTACCAGCTTAATCGAAGGCTAATAATAAAGGTAAGTTCCGTTTGTTTCTTTCAACATCATCCTTTTAGATATTTCCACACCACTTTCTTTGTGTCTAATAATTTTATAAAATGTTTAGATTACCTAATCTGACCATTAACCTAATCTAAACTTATTATAAAAGGTTAACGAGACGAAATCTGTACATTTAAAATATTAAAAAAAATTACTATGTGACCCTTCAGAATCAACTACAGAACAGATTTCGATAGTTTAATATTTTTTCTGTCTGTCTGTTCACTAATTTGTTCGCCAATAACGCAAAAACAACTATACGATACGATGAAAGTTGCATCCAGGAGGATCAAAAACGAGCGAGTAAAGCCGCCGGCACAGCTAGTTCATAATAATACCCATCTCCTTGAACTATCTCTATATCTAGTACACAGATTTCATCAAATTAATTTTTGTGTTTTTCTATCTAAAGTGTAGACGTCAATACGATGCGTTATTTTAATTTGTAATAAACGTTTACATTACACTTACATTATAACGTGGGTATGTATTTAATTTTTAATTTCAATCTACAGATGCTTGTAAAATCTGTTTTCCCGGAAATTAATGAAGAACGTAGATAAGTTGCTATGAAACTTCGACAGCCGTACGACGATACCCCACAATTTCGACCGGCTGTTCCCAAATTTATTATATCAAATTAATTATCGTGATTAAATCATATAATAATAATTATAACCCTTGAATGAGAAATGTCGGAAATTATTCCTGATTATGGTGTATCCGTTTCTTTAAACAGAAATAAAAAATGTTAAATAAAATAAGATTTAGAAATGGATGGATTTACAGATGGAAGTTATAAAGCAATACAGAAACTAAGCGATCACCATTATGAGAAAATGCAAGTTTGACATTGTTGCCTTTAACCCTTCGGGTTACGCCGGCCTAATTGTATATTCTATATTTTATGTAAAGTATTTGACAACTAGGATGTATACCAATAGGGCATCAGAGTTGTTAGGCTCTGAAATGATTCCGTGAAACGTACCCACATCTCACATATTGAGACCAAGGTGTATTGCTATAAGTCTTACGCTCTCTCCTTTGTTCCGGACACTTTTTTACACGAAATAGGCTCGGTCCTTTGACTACAATCTCACCAGATGTTAAGTGATGATGTGGTCCAGGATGGTAAACACACTAAGCATAGAAGTACTGGTTCTCAAATGATGCTGCCGGAACGCACCTATTGGTATTTGGCGACAGGTTTTCAAACTTGATGGTGGTAGCTACCCAGGCGGGTAATATTAGAAAATGCCCTACCACCGAGCTATGGTTTCCACACGATGTTTTCCTCCTTCGCCGAAAGCTCAGGCCTATTTTAGGGTCGGATAGGCGGGGATCGAAACTACGTCGATAGACGCTAATCTGTGACTTCAACTCTATTGCATTTCTCATGATAGGGTAAGTATTAAAACATATTTTTAAATAATACAGAAAATTACATGTTAAGTTGATGTCGGCTAAGAATAGTACCACCCCATATCTTCCCGTGGGTGTTTTAAAAGGCTACTAAGGGATAAATCAGGAGATGGCCAGCAGCATCCTCTGAGTACCACAAACACTTACTGGGATCGCCAACCCGCTTGCCGAGCGCGGCGATTATGGCAATTCCCTCCCCTTTTGAGAGAGACCTATGTCCAGTAGTGGACGTCTTACGTTTGAATTAACGAATAAATCAAAATAATTTACTGTAGACATTTAACTGGGTTTGATTTTTTTGTTTTAAAACCGAAATAAAAATCCTAAGATATGTAACATGCTAGAACAAAATGTTTTTTTTATTTAAAGGTTAACACTGTATTTCTTATCAGAGTCCAAAGGGACGACACGATGTAAGTTAAACTAAAAATATTTACAAAAAAAACAGGGAACGCTCATTCGGTGTCTTTATTAGAACAAGATAACAGAAAAGTGGCATTCTCGGACGCGGCTCACGTCCTTGGTATTAATTTTGGGTTTATTGAATAATACGTGATCCACATAAGGTATCTCTATGGGCAAAACTTGGAACCGGATTCGCCAAATTGCGTCCACTCAACTAGATTGGGTCACTTATTCCGTAATAAATGTTTCTTTAGACCCCGCAGACCTTTTCTCAACAGGTTAATGTAATTATTGACAACTTATTACTCTACCTTATCACAAATGTAAAAAAAAAACTAATTCAAACTATGTGATATTGTTAAGAGTGGATTGCAAAAGTAATTATTTATTATTTGAATGGTTCTCTGTTCATAATTTGATTGTCATATTGTATTTTCTCATAATAATATTTTTTTAGATATATAATAATAATAATAATAAATATTTATTCATCAAATACAAATCAGAGGGTGCAATGGACCCGGAAAAAAAATATTTTGTGCCCCGGGATCCAGTGCCTTCCTTTATAACATTACAGCTTTATAATAAAAAATATACTCGTGTTGTGTATGTATGAGGTGCGAGTCAGCGTGGGTATAATCGGTTGTGTGATTGGATTTGTATGTGTGTGTTTAAGCTATTGTTAAATAAATTAAATATATAACTTGTGTATTGGACTCTATATCATGTTCAGGTTAAGTTTATTTATTCTCAGGTGCTGATAAAGCTACGTGGAATGTTTGAGCAAGATGAGCCACCGTTTTCCTGGAGCTTGGTAACATTGTTACAAGATTTTAAATGCATCTTACCCTCATGAGACTGGCACAAATTGTGTGTACACAGATTGCCATTATTTAAAAAGACGAGATGTTAATGTCACTAAATAAACTTTAGTATAGTATAACTAAATAATATTTTGTTACCGAGTCGCCAAAAAATCAATTTTCATGGTTTACGTTATTTAAATCTCAAAAGATAGGTACATCAACAGTATATACTAGCGAAATAGATTGTCACTTCAATATACACAGTCCTTTGGATAAATGATTTCAATATGGAATATTGGAATTAA
The DNA here is from genome assembly GCA_014132275.2 of Samia ricini. Classification (NCBI taxonomy): domain Eukaryota; kingdom Metazoa; phylum Arthropoda; class Insecta; order Lepidoptera; family Saturniidae; genus Samia; species Samia ricini. The sequence continues at coordinate 5,401,560 of AP028162.1, forward strand.
CCAATGCGTATTATATAAGATTACTTGTTATAGATTAGATGCTATCGAACATAAAACAAATACATAATTAGTCTAGGTTTAGGTATTAATAGTAATTGAATTCAAATAACAATTTTCCTACTTGTTGTAAACATTTGTTGTGTCACTGATTATAACCATATTTTTTTAATACGTTAGAGCAAAAAAGGTATTTTTGTCCATTCCAACATTTGTTCTATAAAAAATATAAATTATTATATAGAAATAGAAAGAACAGGTACGGTGATTTATAATTGTACACAAAACTATATCAAGTAATGGACAGAACGGAACTGAATTAAAAGTTCGTGGAGACGACAAATCACAACGAGAGTCGTCGGTTTTGAGATGAAAAAGTAAATTGCGGAGCTGCTCGAATGGCGTCCATTCGACGGAAAACTTTTGAAAACTCACAACAAATGGGACAAGCGGCTTTTAACGATGTCTGACTTCGAAGTCATTTGCTTTGAACAACACTCAATAGACTCTCCAATAAAATAAAGTTCAACATAGCATTTCAATTTCAATTTTGTACTATTCGAGGGAACTCAATAATTTGAAGTGAATTTTAAGTGTTACCTATATATCATCCAAAATGGAACTAACAATTCAAACCTATTTTCCATGGAATATTCTCTTCACAACCTAAGGCCGTTATTAAAATAGCTAAAATTATATTCAACAAGTGGATTGTACTTTAGAGACAGCTCTATGAAATATTCAAGAGATTACATATAATATAATTCGACTCATAATTAAAACTAATAACATGTAACTTACAATAAACAAAACAATATCTAATCTGTTTCTACTTCTTCTTCTATTCAAGCATTAGACGTCCACTGCTGGACGTAGGTCTCCCCCAGTAAGGGAAGGATTGCCATAATAGCCACGCTTGTCAGGAGGTTTGGCGATCGCAGTAGATGTTTCTAGTCCTCAGAGGATGCTGCTGCCTATCCCCTGGTTTATCCCTTAGTCGCCTTTTACGACAAGCACGGGAAGATATGGGATGGTACTATTTTTAACCGGCAATATCAATTATTATTTGTTATTAGGATGAACCACAATCGGATGAGTGGTTTAGGAATACATAGTGGAAAAACATATATTATTTTTATATATAATACATACATAGATAACTTAGTAATCTGATATCTACTTTTTATATATTATTTACATTCTAATTTGTATATATTATTTACATTTTTTCGAGACAGCTTAGCGGTTAACACGCGTACGGACCGGACCGAGGACATAGTACGGCGAGCGGCCGAGGTTATCGTTCCCCTAAGTAGGATAGGAGTCTTTATCGAATAAGACTGATTTTTCAATCGATTCGAATCTAATCTTGATGAATTGATTCACATAACATCGACTTTCAAAAAATATATCTTTCAAACTAATAAAGTATCGATTATTAGTGTTCTTTTTATTTTCTATGATATGATGATCTTGAAAATAGCCAAAATTTAAAACAGTTCAGTGTGATTTTTCCTTAGTAGGTTAGGGGTTCCTATTTTTCTATTTAGATGGTATTGATTACTTTTATTAAAAAATCATAAAGAGTTTTTGCAATAAGTGAGGATTATAGTCTAATTTCGACCACCGGAAGAATACTATTTACGAATACAAAGTCAAATAAAACAAGTCGAAATAGACTAATCTCTTAGACTTCCATGTTTTGTGAATTGATTAAAAAAAATCTTTTTGTAGAAAAAATATATCCCATCCCTACTAAGTCGACTAATGACTTCGACCGCTCGCCATACCATGTCCGCGGTCCAGTCTGTACGTGTATTAACCGCTTTACAAAAATGTAATAACCGTAATCTTTTGAAAAAGAATTAGCTTAATAATATCAAACGTATTCGGTTCTTGTATCTCTATGTATGCAAAATAACTAATGTTACTAATAACGGTAAGTACATGTCTTGTTTCTTCATGATAAATATACTCCGAAGTCAGTCAGTTTTTTTTTTTTCATGATAGCAACAACATTACAAACTAAACTTTATTACCATCAAGTACATTTTAACTTTATGTCAAAATAAATAGCTAACAAGAATACAACAATGACAGAAATTATAGTTTAATGCGAAACCATATGTACATCTAGTATATTTGTCACTTTAAATAAAATGTAACAGTGTAATCTGTAAATCATTTGTATTTATGAGCGTATATTCAATGTCAGTTATGTATATAATAAACTCCAACTTTAATTCAGACATCTTTAATTTAGATCTTTAATATTATGTGACTAAGAAGGTTTATTAAATGAGAGTTTCTTCACACCGCTTTGAACATACACTGGGAGGCCACACTCATTTGGGACACGGGACATGAAATGAACATCATCGAATTGAGTAGATCACGTTCAACGTATCAATTTGCGAGTACGTGCTCGAGACTACAATGATGGGCCTAACTTCGAATTAGCCCTCATTCTTTCGCGCGGGCAATGATCATCTCTTAATTAGTACTAAATTAGATACTACTGTTAAGGTTCTTTTTTTAATAATATCATTATTGTTTTTTTTTGTTTTCTGATTTTGAACACATGGAATAATCTTATTCAAATTGAATAAAACGTTCTTCTTTTTTGACTAGATATTTGAACGATCCTTCGCCATTGTGCTGACGACTCTATTCTCTTTTCATAACTAATTCTATGAAAACTCTTTCACTGTTAGAAAGAACTTTTTAGTTTGCTTAGTAGATATTTTCAACAATACAATAAAAGGCTAACGAGATGAAATCTGTACACTGAAAAATAACTATGCGGGGATTCAGAATGCACTATATAATAGATTTACATAATACATTTAATGGATAATAAAAGAGTGTACCTACATACATATATTACCCGCTCTACACTACTTGCGATTGCGATGGTAATTGAAGTTAAGCGAACACGACTGTGTAGAACAGCATTTGGGTACGCTTTGTACAACCTTGCCTCGTCTCGACTTCCGATCGTTGTTGGTTCTTGCGCCCGAATCAAAGGAGTCGAAGTTTCCTGAAGTTCTACACAAAGCGCCTTACCACGTACCAGAACGTAGGAAATACACACGTAGTTTTACGATGCATTTTGCAATAGCGGCTGTCACTTGATCATTATCATTGAGGCATAGCGAACAAACACCGGTGAATAAGATCCTCGCGAGGTTGCAGGAGTGTATAAGTCACATGTAGCTACTAAACTACTCGCAAATACGATATTGTAAAAGAGCACTTCCCTACGCTTCGTTCAAGCTCGACTCGCCTCGGGTGACTTTCGGTCGTCGTCGGTTTTTGCGACCGAGTCAAAGGACTCGAAGTTTCTCGACGTTGTAAACGAAGCGTGTCAATACACGACTTGACCAATTTCAGTTCACACTAAGACGCACAAAAAACATACGACGGCACTTAGATATAAGATACATATTGCAATGGCAGCTAACGCTTGAACTCTATTCATGATGCGTGAGAGTATAGTCATATACTTCGGACTTTAGTCAATTTGGAACGGTACAACGTCAAAACACGTTCGCGATTAGTGTGGTAAAGATTTAAGTAAGTGTTTTAAGAGTATTTCAAATAATTCGAGTTCAGATTTATTCAGATAATAATTATATTTTATCGTTTTTGAAGGATAATAATTAAAGAAACTAATATTTCAGTTTATTTATTTTTATTAATAATAAAAGTGTATATATATCGTAAATCAAGTACCGCCGGTCGCTTGTACATAACATATACTTTATCCAATAATGGAGAACCATATTTATATGATTAATTTACTTATATTAACTAGATTTCATCAGCGTAGCTACCAAAGTGACTAGATCTAAAAAGCACGAGATCTTTAGGTAAATATTATTTATTCTAAAACCCTAGATATAAGCGCCTATAGCCATCGGAAAACTTTTTAGTACACTTAATTTATACTCATTTAACCTTGTAATAAATGGATGCTAAATTAATTTTTATCCCAAACTAAAGCACACCGAGATCGTAACACAAAATAATATTTATTCCATCTAATTAAACAATATTTTAGGCATCTTTGAATCTATTTCAAAACTAATAAAGTTTAGCTCTACTTTGAAGGTTAGTCGAAATGATCGCCCGAAGGTATCGTGTCACTGTAACAAAGACAACATAGTTATTAAAATAATTAAAATACCGAGTAATAAAAAAATTAGTAAACCTAGTTTTAATTTTTTTTCTTTTACCTAATTAGTTTTATGGAGTTTTAGATTTGTCATATAGTGAGTAGACCTTGTTTTTAATTCACTAACTTCCAATATATGATTCAATAAATATTATGTAATTTTGTTAGCATTTTAACTATTATAGTTTGGTCATTATCCACAAGTGAAAAATGTGTGTCGGTAAATATCGAAACCGGTAAAATCCAATTTGAGTAATAATGTATATTTTAACACAATATAATTGTAATTTTGCTTAGGAATATCTGACACTTTTTCAACAGTGGTAAAATCAATTATTTACCATAGTTATTTTAGTTTAAATGTGATTGCGTATCAAATTCATCAGTCAAATCAATCGGTTAAACCCTCTTCAAACTCGACTAAATCCAAACTTTTTTTTCTCACTAAATTTATGTATATTTAGTTTTTTTTTTTTTTTTTTTTTAATGGACAGCACAGTGACTGCACTGGACCTGATGGTAAGCACAGTACAATCCAAAACAGCGATGACTGACACCGAACAGAGTTCACTGCCAGTCACCGCTGTCATGCTGGCCTGCTTAAATACCTCTTCACGCCTCTTTTGAAGGACCCAATATCATATGAAGGAGGGAACACGCTGACAGGAAGACGGTTCCATAACCTCACAGTGCGACAAAAGTACGAGTCAGCAAACTTTTTGGTTCTTGAAGTTATGGGTGTCACCGTGAAACCTTAATTATTACACTTCATAAAATTACCTTATTATCTTGATAAAACAAAAGATAAGTAAAAAAAGTGGAACTAATTGCAATCATCTGTTTTTGAAAAACAATTAACCACGAAGAAAAGCATTATTCGGGATATGATCACTTTTGATATTAACCGACACAAGTATCGAATTTTAAGATTTTACAAGAACTCTCTTGAAACGCTTTAACACCTTTGTTTTGGCGAAGGGAAGTGTCAAAAATATTCAAAATTTAACTTATGTAATTCTTGAACGACCCCTTAATGCCAATGTGGTCCAAGACGGTAAGCACGTTCAGCCCAGAGGTACTGGCTCTTAAGTGATACTAGCGAAATAGACGTAAATCCTTGATGATAGATTTTAAAAGAAAAAAAAAAAAAAAAACGCCTACCCATCATCCTATGGCGTCATGACGATATTTTCTTGCACCAAATGCTCAGGCCGATATGAATAGTATAGATTCGAACTAACGTCTATTAATACATCCCCTCAATTATAGATATTATCTAATATTTTTAATTAATTACTTTATTAAAATTATATAGTGTTAGACTTCACTCTTATTCTTTTAGGTACTAAAACATAACACACGTTACGTAAGTTAAGGATAGAAAAAATATTTAAAGAAATAAATGTTACCTAGATAAATATAAACACCGTCCATTATTTTCCGAATAAACAATAACGTTCTACGATCCTGAAATGTAGATTTTAAACTGTATTTGCTTTTTTTTTTTCAAATAACATTTTAATATATTTAATTATTTTATTTAATTCTTTATTTTGAGCAATAATAAGACTTCCAGAGACTGGTACATTTTTATTAAAACTACATTTGTCTACGATGTTGTAATTCGCCACGGAATGTGTAGTCATGTATAAAAAACTAATTTCGAGTCACTTTTTTTACATGGTATATAGGCTCAGTGCTTTGACCACAATCTCACCTGATGTTAAGTAACGATGTGGTCCAGGATGGTAAGCACACTAAGCCTAGAGGTTTTCAAAATTGAGAGTAGTAGTTACTAAGGCGGGCATTATTAGATATGAAATAATCTAAAATAATCTGAAATAATAGAAATGCCCTACCACCATGCTATGGATTCCTCATGATGTTTTCCTTCACCTCAGGCTGATTTTAGAGTTTGATAGGAGGGTTCGAAACCGCGTCCATTGATGCGAAGTCAAGTCGCAGTACCCACTGCGCCATTATCGCTTCGATTTCAATTCGCATTATACATCAAAGTTTGAATAGCAAACACTTGCATTTAAAATAAACTAATAGTACTATGAAACATTTCAAACTAGAAATTCTACGAACGTCACCAATAACTACGAAATACTTTCATAATTACATTTATATACGAGTAGTTATATACTATAACTACGAACGCTGCAGGTTTATACATTAAAAAGTTATATTAAATATTATTAATTTATTTTCTAACTAGCTGCCATTCCCGTAGTAATCCGGGTTATATTTATGCAAAAAACAATGAAAAAAATACATTGAATACCTATTTTAAAAATATATTACTCGTATTCCGGAATTATTTTATGTTGTTATTTTTATTATGTTATTACTGAACCATATGGTTAAAGTCAATTTTTTTAATATAAAACTCTAATCGAAATTAATAAAAATGGCCCATGTCCTTTGCAAATTTGTAAGAGACATAACAAGAACTGGATTTTAAGGATTTGCCTAAACAAAAAAAGCAGTTAGGTCTTGAATGTTAATCGTCTAAAATCAAACGCCGTCCCATCCACTTTTGAGCAAAATTGAAACTCTCCATTTACTAATTTAAACTTAAAAACAAACAGAATAGTAATCATTCTCCGCCACATTTTCATTGAAAAGATTTGATTTTAAACGACTCATCTCATAGAATAGATGTATAATAGTAAATAAAATTTACATGTATCGAGGATGCTTGCTCTGCAGCATAAGGGACAATGCCGCTTTAGAGCTTCGTTTTCTTGGAGCCTGCTCGTCTATCCATAACTCCTTAGTTAGCATGTGATCTGGAAAATTAAGATAACACCTTAATCCGTAAGCGTAGAAAATAGTTAAGATAGCAGTCTGAGCCGATCCCTACCATTTTGGTGACCTTCCACTAGCGACCATTCTCTCGACGAGCGCTGGGCTCAAATATCTAGTGAACCTATGAAGGCCGTTCGAGTCAACAGCGTTTAGTCAGATGAAAAATAATTACAAATATTTGAGCGTAGAATTACTGTGTCTAGAGTGATGTTGTTGGAATACACCTTTAGGAGCTTGATGAGAAATATTGAAACTAGAGAACGTTAGAAAACGCTTTCCCATCAATTAAAACTTTTGAATTTATTGTGAAAAAAATACGATTCAATGGACAGTTTTATGCCAAGTGAGTCACGGGCACACGTCTAGTATGTAGAAGGAATAAAAACCATACTTTTGAATACGTTAGCTGTCCTCTTCTTGTATTCTTGTTCGAGAGCAGGCAGCAGTGCTGGATACAACTGCACTGGCGTTCGATAGTAATCTGTGGAACAGAAATTTGGTTTTATTTTAATTGAAGTATTCGGTTTTACTCTTTGAGAAGATGAAGCGACGGTGGTTCCGTTAGTAGTGTGATTGGATTCCGCGTCGATGGACATCGATGTATATCTAACCTTTTTTTTCATAGTGGGTAATGCCTTAACACATCTCCCTTCCCATCTCTAATCCGAGAGTAGTCTTCGCCCATTTTTTAAATGCCACCTCTTTGGCCCTCTGTCTCTCAATAACCAACTATCAAATATTCGACACGGGGGGTAGGGGTAGAGTTGACGAGCATGATATATTGAAATATTTGTTTGATATCAATGCAAGTAAGTCGCATAGTTATTTTTTTTTTAAATATGTTTATAATTTATCTACTACCTCCGATTATAATTGTATTGGATAAATACAAAATTGAATACCTATATCTCACTAGGGTGAGTAACCATTACCTATTGTATTAGGGGATTTTGGTCTCACTAATACAATAGGTAAGGGTAGTGCGTAAATGCATTTCACCCCGTCAAAAAAAAAAAAGAAGGGTGAGTAACCATTATTATTATACCAACTATATATTGTGATCTATGTAAATGCTGAGTTGCTTTGCGTAGGAAGTATTATAGTGTACTTAGGGAGGCACTGAGTTAGTTGAGTGTTGTCAAGCCAGTTGTAATGCTTGCGAACGTCTTGGGCTTCCAGGATCACCTACTTACTACCAACTTCTGAATACCGAGGGTGGAAGGAGGACCTTGGCTGCCACCTTAAGACCTTTGGAGGAAACATCGAGGGCGGAAGGAAACCTTTTACAGGTCAGTGGTCTTCCTCATACTACACCGATAGAACTGTAGTGGGCGGAAAAAAAGACTGTTACTAACAGAACCCAGCTAACCGGGATATAGCCTTTACAGATACTTACAAACGGTTCTATCGCCAGACGCTAAACCCTCTGCTATACCTTCATCAGAACGCGCTCGTAGATAATCTGAAATATGTACATATATTCAAATAACCCATTTAAAATAAGCCTTAAAATTTAAACCAATAAAAAACATAAAGTAAAGTCAGGATCGCTTGAAGCATAGAAAACCATTATTAATAATTTATACGCTCTACAAAGAGGATTTAATTTGAATGTTTTATAAAAACCAGATGCAAAAAATTTTAGAGCTCCGTGGAATGAAGATATTAAAAATTATACCTAAATATTATTTTTATTTCAAAAACATCAGCCTTTCACTTCGGCCCGTTGGATGGTAGTCTTTGAAAATATAATAAACCCGTTCATCTTTTATTTTGCCGGCGAATGATGAGAGCACAGAATGAAAGAATCAGCGAAGCGGAATTTCTAATTAAAATTAACCTACATTTGAAGCAAACAATAATATCTCAAATATGTTTAATTTATTTTACATTACCTTGTTAAATTGACTCGATTAACTAATCACACATTATTAAATGAAAAAGCTAAGTGAGCGGTAAAATCGAGACTTTCACCGAACTTAAATTGTAAAATTGAAATTTGGTGCTGGCTAAGAATAGTACGAGCCCATGTCTTCCCGTGGGTGTCGTAAAAAGCGACTAAGGGATAAGCTAAAGGATGAGCAGCAGCATCCTCTGCGTACCTCAAATACCTACTGTGATCGCCAACCCGCCTGCCAACAGTTGATGTCTATCGGTTGGCTGATGGTGATGATAATAACTACAGCTTGTGCAATGACCTAGCATTTGTTTACAAACTACTTGCATTGCAAACACTTGTATGTATGCAATAATGCTCAAAGTTTTTAACCGTAGTAACTAAGTGAATGCTAACTACATCGTTATTTTTTCATGTGTAATGAGCACTGAAAATCTAGTTCGAGATATTTGGGTTGAGTGTCATATTCCAATGTTCAAATCACAGAATCCATTGCCCATTATCCACCCTTATCATACTTTATATACCTTCTCGAATGTTTTTATATATACATCAACATTCTACAAAAAAAATAGTTTTATTAACTGTACTTTATATTATGTATGTACGTTCAAAATTCAAGGCGACAGACACCGTGTTTTTTCATAGTTACGACGGAAATGAGGTTTATGCCACAATAAACCATATCTCCGTACTCCTGGCAATGGTTTATATTTCAAAGATGGTGGAATATTGTGGTGATTAATTAGCAAAATGATGGTGGTCATAGAGTCATAAAAGTGGTTGAGCATCCATCGATTAATTAGTTTTATCAAGTAAGTATTATTTACCAGTAATATAGTCCAAGCGAGGCAAGGCCTTTAGAGTTACAGAAAATTTTAATTTCATTTAGTCACTTGATGAGAAATAATGGCTATGATTTTGACATCGGATTCCTATCAATAACCAAAATCCAGATGTGATGTAAAAAGGAGTATGAGATCATTGGTGATTCGTAAAATAAGGTAAGCTTCTACGGTCATCCTGTGATTAGAAAAAAATGGAACTAAACGGAAGTCATTGAAAGATTTACCTTTATAAAAATTGAAGCCATCTTTTCCGATATCCGAGGATTCCACCAGAGCGAGTAGTGCGAGCATAGTTAGTATTGATATAAATGCGTCCCGCATTTTTGTCGACTTTATTAAGACTAATGAGCTAGAGAACGGACATGGCGCCGGATCGGTCGGGATTTATTACCAGTGAGACGGCACGTAATCTACTGATAAAATAAAACTCAGATCTCTCTTTTTATAACTTCAAATGAATAGCGCTTGTGGATCTGTGCGTGCGTGCCAGAGAGAAGTTGTCACTTCGATTCTTCACTACGATTTATTTATACCTATATTTTGTATTAATATTTGGAGTGATCACGACATAGGTATTAATGTATTCAGACATGTTACTAAAAGTAATGTGTTAAATATCAAGACAATTCCAACCTTTTTTTTCTTTGGAAAAGGTTACAATTAAATGACGATTAAAGTGGGTTTCCTTCTGGCAATAAGCTTTTTAATTACCACCAAGTAATTATTTCCTGTATTTCAGTCGTCCAAACTTTTGGATGGCAAAATAAGATGTATTAATTATTTCACATAACTCTCTTAGGATTCGACTTTTTTCTAATAGTCATACTACAATTTCTTGGATTATCTTAATTTAACGCGTTATTTAAGCACGCTTATCAGAACTTAAGCTCCGAAATTCAAATATACAAAATATTAAAATATTCATGGGTTTAAAATACATGCTGTTTGTAAATATTAGATACGATCTATCTTTTGCTATAATGATATAGTTTTAGGAAACAATTGAAAATACTAAATGTGAAATAAATTAAAACTAAATAAGACATTTTTATATTGTGACTTCTTGACTTTGGTACAATTATGTAAATCTAGAAACAATGGTTTATAAATCATTACACCACTTATTGTTAATATTTTGTTCTATGTTTAAACTTTGACCAATAAAATATTTACACACTCTACTTTCGGATTAATACATTAATTAAAATATAAAAGTGAAGCTACTAAATTTTAATAGGTAGGATAAATCATGAAAAACTTATGTTAAAGTGTCTTGAAGGCCTACTCATTTCCGTTAGCCGCTGCAGTTGACAGACGACGCAGCAGGCGGCCATCCGCTCACGCAATCTGATAAAAATAACGGAGCCTTATTTTACCATAGCTTCTATGCTTTTTACATTCTTCATAAACTTTTCTGCCAGTGACAATGTAAGATATAATAAATGCATTATATATATAACGATACAAAAGTATGAACAAAAAAATACTGTCATGTTATAAAAATATTAATAGTTTCTCGTTATTTTCTCACTAATTAGTGTTTGAGACATAATTTACTGTAAGGTTCAATGTTATGGTAATTATTTAATGATAGAAAATATAACTTTTTTTAGATATTCGTATTTTAAACATCTATTGGTTCTTTGAAGAAAATGTTTTTAGGAGTGCAAATCGGATTTTTGGTTTGTATAAAGTAACGCAAATGCTTTTTTTAAACAGTATTGTACAGTTGTATTTTTTTTTTTCTAGACACATAGGTAGTAGACCAGTATTAAATATAGTTAACTAACTTTAATTTACAATTAAGTAAAATTAAAAAAAAACTTATTGACATTCAAATATAACAGAAAAAATTTGACATAGACAAGAAAAGACAAAATAAAGAAATAAGCCTTTTTATAACCGCCGTAGTCATATATTTATAAAAATTAAATCTAATTATTTAATTTTATTCTACTTCCATACATCCACGCATTCAACCGAAAGACGTCCACTGCTGGACATGGGTCTCCCCTAATAAAGAGGGTATTGCCATAATCGCCACGCTTGGCAGGCGGTTAAGCGATCTCGGTAGGCGTTTATGGCACTCAGGGCATGCTGCTGCCCATCCCCTGGTTTAACTCTTAGTCGCCTTTTAAAACACTCATGGGAAGATATGGGGTGGTGCTATTCTTAGTCGGCACACACACAAATCTTCTTAGTGTTTAAAATTAACTTGAATTATGATCTCAAAGATCAAAAGGAGTGGACTTTAGTGAAATCTAAATAGAATAAGAATCAAATATGTTTCATTTTACCATGCAAAAGCGAAACTAAACGGTCGTAGTCAGACGTCACTTCGAGCAGAGCTTTCAGCAAATGAACGTCGCGACGGCTTCCACAACGTTGCGCGACGCGAACAAAGAGGCCCTTCGTACGTCCTCAGGTCTTATACGCTGTCAAACATAACCAGACCTCCCCTTCTCCCAGTAAAATTGATAAAAAGTGACAAGGCAAAAAGCGAGGCTACGGCTCTACTTAAATTAGTCAGTTCCGTGGTAAAATCCCGTCGCTTCGTTGCACATTTTTTGCAAAAGGCATAGCGATCTTTCTTTATTTTTAATACCTGCTTTACATATATATTTCTCTTATTATATCTATTGGTTTTCAACTGACCTTGTTTTAGTTTTATAGCTCACCAACACTAACTTATCTCTGCAATTTTGTCTAAAGTGAAATAATTTTATTTTTACAAATCTATGAACATTCCAAGAAAATAATATACAAATATATATATATTATTATGATCAACTTATACTCCCGTATTAGTTTAAGTTACGTTACGTTCCGTTTAGTTTACATAACAGTAAAAACGGAGCAATAATTTTTCAGTGATGCGTTTTGAAACACGGATACACACATTCATAATAAAAACTCATTATACATGTGTAATTTCAATTCAAAATATTTTTTTTGTTTTTTAATTCTGGAATTGAATTTAAATTTCACCATTTTTTATCGATGACGCTTCGTAAGAACATCACAAAGTTATAAATTTTTAGAGTCACGCATATTACTGGATTTGAAATGTGCATTTTACTTTTTTATATTTGGTTATTACAGATGTAATATTTGCCAATATCAAATTACAAATGGTTATTTACTCGATCTATGAAAGAAGGGGTTTTGTAATTGGATGCTTAATTTTTTTTTTGTATGTAACATTTTTCAGGTTAGAAGCAATTTAGTAGTCACATATTTATGGGTTAAATACGGGTAAAAGTAATAATGTTATACTTAAAGCAGTAAATTAGTAGTGATTTTAGTATTGTATCTACAAATGCAGTAATATAAAATTATTAATTTTAAAACCGAAATACCAGGGACCGTTTTAATTTAGAAAAAAGTTATTAGCAGATGAGAATTGATAATGAGCAATTAACAACAATAACTATTACTCCAAGTGTTACGTAAATATATCCAGATAAAAGCCTACGTTTAGTTCGTAAAATACATTAACATAACATAAGCTCACGCCTGTTATCCCCGAAGGGTTAGGCAGAGGTGAAATAGCTAACTACACCACGCACATTTCGCCGAGCTTAGTTCCATCCCAGATGTGACAGGAGGCGAGCCTGTCGCCATATCGGGCACAAATTCCAGACTCCGGGATGATACTGAGTAGAAAACCCCAATGTCACTTAATCCGACCCGGGAATCGAACTCGAAACCACAGAACGACAGTCGTACCGTAATACAACTGCGCCACCGAGGCAGTCAAAATAAATACATTATCTTTAACTTAAATATGTAAAAAAACGTAAAAAAAAAATATAAATATACTACACCTAATTTTAAATATTCTCATTTAGACTAAAGGACCTTGTAATTAATAATCTTATAAATTCTTGTTTAACAATGAAAAGGATTGAAGTTCTTTGTCAACAGAATTATTACGAACAATAAATTAATTGTAGAGATAATTGTTTTAATAGGTCGTTTGTGGTGGGTGTCAGCCGTCGCCGAACAGGAATGATTGATGTCCAGCACTGGAAGGGTGGGCGTCGCATTTAACCACAGACATTGTATCCTTTAACGTCTGCGTGCTGGGATGGAATTAGACAACGACATGATAAAAGTTTTCACGCATACATTAATCGTTTACAATACCTACACGGTGTTTTTTCTGTTAGTATTATTACAGTAAGTAATATTATAATCAGTATCAATGAAACGAAGTTACAGACTGATGTAAAACATACAGAATACTAAAATATTAAAAGAACTTAATTTTATTACTGGTAAAGCAACTCATCCGATACGTAAAATATCTCATATATACCTAATACATGTAAGTAGATATATAAACTCTTTAATGATTATTACATATTGTAAAAAAACAACTACAATAATTACCCATTTGCTGCGTTTGTTGTTTGTATTGACAATAATCAGTTTGTGTAATAAATAATCTTACAAATATTAATTCTATTGCTTACTAATTTTCAACGATATCTTCTGGTAAAGTCATGGTAAGAGGCAATACTTGAGCTCAATTCGTGAACCTATATTCAACAAATGGAACAATACACTCAACCTACAAAAATCTAAAAGCATTTTGTAGAAATACTTAGTACAAAAATTTTACCACTATTCCATGCCGCTATATTACTACTGCGGCCCGTTTGTGTCATTCCTCTAAACCTCGTTCTTAAAAAGGTTTATTTTTAGCGCAGATGATCGATCACCTACTCTACGCTGTTATTAATTAAAACTGTAGGTAATATAGCCGGTGGTGTAACTTACCCTAGACGGTCTCTGTATAAAGATTTGTTGGAGGACCCTTCAGAGGCATAGCTTGGGGAGCCTCATCCTTTAAAGGCACAACAGAAAAACATTAACCATACATTAGTATTACTACCTTCAAAAATTCGCAATAAATTGATAGATTGCACAGATGGCAGTTGTAAAATGTTATATTTCAATAACAGGCAATTATAAAAATTTTATTCAGTGGGAGGGGAGATAGGCTTGAGTGTGTATAGGGGCAAAAATAGTCCTATTTCGAACTATTCCGTTGATGTATTAAGAATGCCACTATTACGTCGGCGATCCTGTAACCTGGGAGCACCACATCATGGATATGGCAGAAACTACAACCCGGGTAATAGTTAAGTATTTATAAATTAAGAAAAGAAGAAACCTCACATATTGAGGCCAAAGTGTGCTATAAGTGTTTCCCTCTCTGCTTTGTTCTGGACACATTCCATCAACACGTGATCCATGTCTTGGACTCTAATGCATTTCTCACAATTGGGTGAGTACGTTTTTTATGAGATAGAAAAACTTATTGAGGGCCATATGACCGGAACGCAATCGTTACCGGTGGTAACAATTTGGTTTCTGGTTATTTACACGTCAGAGAACCACGGTATATGAGGAGGCAACTTAAAGAAGCTTATATAAATAGATATTAATATACCGAAGCTTTTGTATCAGTCAATTATACAGAATCTGTAGATTCCATTGTGATTTCATTTAGTATGTATAATAGACATAGGTAATTCCTTATTGTAATAGGTGCAGGAACTATGCCCTTTACATGAACTATATTGTTCCAATCCGATTACGATTACGTTGTGCGTATATACGAATATCAGTAAAAGTTTTAAATTAAAACCGTCTGTCTCGCTATACAATCCGAAAGAATTGATGAACTGTTAAAACATACTTAACCCCTTGAACACTAACCTGGCGTTTACGCCAGCTTTCCATTGTTTTCCTACTGTCTCATTTTTATGGGTAATCGACATATTAAATAATTATTATGTCCTGTTTGCTCTAATGACGCGAACAAGAAACAAATGATACATGACATGTGATTTCACCGAACGATAGAGTTCCCCGAACCTGCTTTCTGCACCTAGTTTCCCTAAGCAAAGGAACTGTTGCAGGTCCAATCCGCGCCCGGCCATGTTTTGCGCAACACTAAATTGGACAACGTATTCTAGAATTTAACTCAAGATTTATTTTGAAACATCGACTGTTAACAAATTCTCAGAAACGTTTACTGTTGCAGGAGGAAGTACTTTTTTTCGAAATAAAGCGGGTCACTTGAAAATAACAACTGTCAAGCGGTTGTTCAAATATTACGTTACCATCAATAGGGTTAGGGGGTGTCTGAAGTACATCTAGCCCCCCCCCGGATGGTAGACCACTCTAGGTCTTGCCTCTTTTAAGAGGCGGGCGAAGAGGTGGGGTTGAGAAGTGTGATCACTCCCCCATCCCCGCTGGGCCATTGCACGACGAGGCCCGGTGAGTTCGCTGCAGAGGGGCGACGCGGTGCTTGCGAAAGCCACCCCGTGTCGCCCCCATCCCAAATGCAGCGGACGGCCCCGGGGGGTTTTAGTAGGTATTTCCGGGCGACTCTCGCCCGGGTGAGTCCCACACTGGCACGGAACTCGTCACTCCGTGCCCCCTTATCTATTGTATTTGGGGGACTTTGATCCTTCAAATACAATGGATAAGGGTAGTGCGTAAATGCATTTCCCCACGTCAAAAAAGAAAAAAAAAAAAAAAAAAAAAGGGGGTGTCTGAAGGTTGATAACGTAAGCAATTTTTTCTTTTTTTTTTTAATTATACCAATGATTAAGTATTAATGAGGGGCTGAGAGGTGGTTCAGAACTTTACTTGCCAACAAGAGGAAGGATGTAAAAGATGCTAAAAATAGCTTACATAATACTAAAACTATAGTCAAAAGTATCGAACTTTACTGCTACCATGAAACTTTAAACTATTAATTATCATGCAAAACTAAACGCAGATTTAGAAGATTAGTAAGTATGCTTAGTGGGTACCTATTATTTGGTAGATTCACCTTCATTAGCTACATAACGACTACTACCATACATATAGACTACATGGGAATTCCATTAAATTCTACACGGATTCAACGTGTTCCTGTTAGGTACTTAGTTAACACCTTCGAGCTTATATATGTAAACAATTTTCTTGTATGTTTATTGTTTAACGTTAATATAGTAGATAAGTAATTATTTTATTCATATAGACACAATGATAGTTCTTACAAATTTAGTATTTACATCAAGTAGCAAGTTTATAAATTTTTTCTACATACATTTATTCTATCTATTTTAAATGTTTTTATAAGCACCGCAAATTATGAACGAACCTGGCCGCCATTCTAATGACGTAATCTCTTGGGCTTGAACACAATTTATGGTGTTTTAACATGAGAATATTCATAAAATTTAACCTTATCTTATTGACAATAATAATTCCACCTATACTTATAATAAAATTATAAATTTTTGTCTATTTACAATTCCGATTTTTGTGAAAAAAATTATTGCAAGGGACTAATAATAGGTAATTAAAACCTTGAGAACTTACCTGGCTTTTACGCCAGCTTTTCATTGTTTTTCTATTGTCTTCCTATTGTCTTATTTTTATGGGTACTCGACACATTAAACATATTTATATCATTTTTAGGAATGTCTGTTTGTCTGTCTGTTTGGTTGTGCAGATATCAATTAGAAAGTATATTTTTAAAATTCAAAAAGATAATTATAAAGCACTAGCTGTGCTCGCGATTTCGATCGCGTTTCAAATAATTAAAAAAATAAATTGAAGCAAATTGTGAATATAAACCATTCTCGAATCCTCAGGAATGGACACAAAAAATTTCATTAAAATCGGTTCTGCCGTTTAGTAGGAGTTTAGCCACATACACACACAGAATATTTATATATTCCGGAGTAACATCAGTTTCATTAAAATCAGTTCACTCAATCAAAAGTTATAGTTATTTTAATGACACATAAATTTTTAAAACATACTTAATACTTTACAATTGATACCTGCACAACCAAATAGACAGACAGACATTTCTAAAAATGATGGAGATGTATTTTAATTACCTATTTTAGTCCCTTGCAATAATTATTTTCATAATAATCGGAAATCAGAAGACACGTGAAATTTACAATTTTATTATTAGTATAGATTCCACTACGCTTATATAAAAATGTTTCTGCATTTAATTACAAGCTCCCATTTAATTATAGCCATTAATTTCAATTTTACCCTGTATAATTGATCTCAAAGGAAAATGGATTAGTATTTTAAACTAGTTACAGTTAACTACGGGCTGCAACAACATAAATTTTTAATTAGGTGGTTTAATTATTGTGGTTTGCTTATTTACTATCTCAGCTACATAAAAACGCTTCTTTGAAAGTAGGTAATAAACGTAAACTGATAAACTTACTGCGAGTAACTAATAAACATTGTACTTTATAGTTTCTGCGTTGTCTAAATCAGTAAATACAGTTGTCTATTAATGTCTAAGTAACAACTCGGTGCGTCCGAGTCCATTTGGTATAACTGAAACTAATGTACCATTTCTGTCGCGACTTATTACTGTTTACGCTTGCGACGTGAGCCACACGTCGAACAAAGTAAGTTATTTATCGCTTTTTATATTAGCGCCTAATAAAATATTTAAAAATAAAAAGAGAATGGTTTAATAACGGCAAAAATAAATCTATTATATAATTTATAATTAAAATTAATATATAGGTATATTTGATTATTTTGATTATTTGAATTACTTTGTTTTTGTTAAATTACGCTACTTCTAATAACATCACGGCACAACCAGTGGTTCACTGTAAGAAATTTGAAGTTTAATCGTTAATATAATAAAAATGAGACAATGGGAAGATAATAGGAAAACAATGGAAAGCTGACGTAAACGGCAGGTTAGTGCTCAACATTGCTGACGCAAGGGGGGAAGTGGCGGAGGCTCTGACCTTCCATTGCACTGGGGAAGCCGTCGGGGGACTTAGTCTTGGTTAACCGGGACTAGTCCTTTTGCGGGTAGGGACTTGGCCTTCGGGCTAGGTCATCCGTCCGTGGGGTATGTTGCGGTGCATGCTTGCGATCCCGTGTTGCCCTCCTTATGTGGCGGTAGAGACGGTCACTCATAGTGTTTTAGTGGGTAGTCGCTAGGGTCTCCATCCCTAGTGTTAGTCCCACACACCCTCCCTGCCACCGCATGGGAGGACGGTGCCTAAACGCATTTCCCTATGTAAAAAAAAAAAGGTTAGTGCTCAAGGGGTTAAAGGTAGCAACGACGTTATGAACAATTACTTAGTATTAAAAATATTAAAATCATTTCCAATGAAAATATCATTATATTTTCAAGCTATACTTAAACCAGAACACTCACTAATCTTGACAATGAAAATTGTCGAGACTCCCAGCTACAGGCATATAGTCTCGACGTAGAACATCTTTGCTTTTCCATAATTTCAAAATCACGTGGTATAATATTGTACCAAAACTGTCACTAACATTTTTTAAATATAAAAAGTGAACCAACGTTTGCTACTAGTCGTTACTATATAATAAAAGAATGTATAAAAATAATTATTGCATTAAGCAAAACAATCTCAGAGTTTCCGTTAATTGTGAATATCGTCTGGATTCAACTTCACTGCAATAGGTACCTATAAAAGTTTTTTTTTAAATGGTTGTTCACGGCAACTGTGCTTCCACTAACAATAATTGTAATTCTAATTTTAAAAGTTTTTATTTATAAATAACATGTATACTTATATTTGAATTTATAAAAAAAGGAACCAGGCGAGTTTCTTGTCGGCTCTTCTCGGCTGTTATTTTCCGAACCGGTGGTAGTGTTTTGACGTTCATAAGCGCCCTCTTAGGGCCTAAATTGAATTAAGAATTTTTTGATTAGATTTGAACACTATGATATAGGATACTTTTCTACAATCTGTACTAGGAGATCTGATTCGTAATTTTCAAAATCTGTATCTGCTGGTTATTATTTTCATTCCCCTAAACTTTTAACTTAAGAGGATATGCGAGCGGTGTTTATTCCATGCAAACGTATTCCCCTAATTTATATAATACATATTTACAACCGACATGCCTCTACATTTTTCCATAAGTTTATTATTAAAGAAAATAGAAGTCTTTGAAAATGAGAAAAAATACCTAATTTTTAATGTCGCTTTCAGACGTCTGTCAAATAATGTTGATGAATAAAAACAAAAAAAAAAAAAAAAAAACGTAGAGGCATAGCCAAAGCCTTTCTTATTTTATAATTGAAAGAAATATTAAAATCGGTCCAGTTTTGGAGGAAGAAATACGAAGTGATGTATTCGTCTATTTTGCATAGGTAAAATCAGCTCGAGATGCAGGTGTCCCTTTCGTGTTTTATAGCTCTTTCTCTGGGGCGCAACGCGATAGCAATAGATTTCCGAAGTACTTTTTCAAATTTGTCGCCGACCGCATATCCTGTTAACTTTACACGCAATTGAGGCGCACGTGTGTTTTTTTTTATATACTGTACCTACGTATAAGCTCAGCGCCTTGACCATAATCTTACCTGGTTTTATAAACGATGTGGGCCAAGGTGATAAACACGCTAAGTCTAAAGGTGCTGGTACTGCGAACAGTGATGCTGAACGTGATACCTACCAATAGCCACTCAGCGACAGACTTTTCAACTTGACTGGCTACCCAGGACTGTCCTAAATATCCTACAACCATCCTATGTTTTCATTAAGATTTTTTCCATAACTGTAAATTCAAGTTCAAAGAATAGGATATTTGATCGAGTTGCTGATCTGCATCTTTAATGCGGCCATCAAGTACTTCCACTTTCCAAACGCCTGGAAAGCAGCAATAGTCATAGTGATACACAAACCTGGCAAAGACGCCAGGCTTCCCGATACTTACCTTACTATCAGCCTTCTCAACACGTTGGGAAAACTCTATGAGCTCTATGAACCGTCTCATAGAGGTGATAGAGGACAAAAATCTCTTGCTGCCCCATCAGTTAGTTTCCAAGCCAGTCACTCCTGTGCACATCAAGTACACCGCCTCACGGATTACGAACTCTTTCATTTTACATTCATTCACTCTCATTCTCTTATTTCATGCCTATATCTATCGACGTGGTATCCGTCGCCATCATCATTTCAAATGTTTTGGTAGGTTATCATCAGATTGGTGGGTTCGCTGCAGGGGGCGACGCGGCGACATGCGTAAGCAACCCCGTATCGCCCCCAACACAAATGCGGCGGACGGCTCCGGGGGGTTTTAGTGGGTATTTCCGGGCGCTTCACGCTTGGGTGAGTCCCACACTGACACGGAGCTCGTCACTCCGTGCCCCCTTATCTATTGTATTTGAGGGACTCTGATCCTCCAAATACAATAGATAAGGGTAGTGCGTAAATGCATTTCCCCCCGTCAAAAAAAAAAAAAAAAAAAAGTTATCACCAGATTACCACAGTTATTGTTCATAGTGATGTATCTACCATTTTGTAAAGTGTAATCTACTAAAAGTCAACCATAATTACACAGGTGTTTATAATCATTTTCCAGGTATTCAAAGAGGAACGATCATTTACACGTTAACCAACCGTTCCATTTATTACTAGCAGTGGCATAGCTTGCCCTAGGTGGGTCCTGTATCAAAACTTGTTGGAGGGCATTTTTATCCCACTGTAACCAAATCAAGACAAGTCTTTTTTTCTTCTAACCTAGCTAGCGCTGTTGACCGGAAGGGCCTTCACCGTGACTTTGGAGGAGAGTGCTGAAAGCCACACAAGGTAACTAGAACAAGGGTTACCAAAACGGTACGAAACGACTCGGCTTGGCCGCTAAGCCCTACATTTTTTATTTAACATAAAAAAATAGGTTCTTTACAAGACCTATGTACCTGCGTGTTATGTGCAGGACTGTGTATGTAGTGTTATGCGTGTAATGCTTGATGCATGGGCAGTTTCACTGTATCGCTCTGGCAAGGACGTCAAGAGCCTCCCCAGTTGGGGAACGAGGCACGTTTTTTTGGGTCGCCATTTGAGGGGGACCCGGAGAGTGTGCGGGACGCCGGCGCCTATGTAGCCAGGGGTCCTATATCATTTATACGGCGGTGAGTACGACCCTAATTACTAGGAAATATTTCTATGTTTAGCATTATTGTTCAAAATACAAATTGTTTAAAAAAAAATGTTCCTTCACTTATTCTTTCTTTTCACTCACTTTATATTACTTACTAGCTGTGTGCCTGCGTTTCATATATTCTTCCCAGCGTTTAAATTTTTTTGCAGGGTACCCTAATTACTTTCCTAAAAAAAAAATTAGTACTAAGATAAATTTAAATTTTAGCACTTGACCGTAAAACTGTACATTGAATCGGATTTTAATCAAATATATATATGAGTTTAATTTTTTTTTATGCGGAACCTTAATTATTTCCGAAAATTAAAAGTTACACAAAGTAGCTTCAGCTATCTACCAAAAAAGTCCCGGCCTAATCGGTCCAGCCGTTCCGCAGATTACCCATTACAAACAAACAGACAAACAAAAAATTTAAAAAATTATATTTTTGGTATAGGTATCGTACATACATTCATATCTATATAGTAAAAAAAAAATTTTTTTTTGACATTACAAACAGACACTTCAATTTTATTTATTGGTATAGATTACACTCTCACTTAATGCCTCTGACGTATAAGAAAATATATAATCGGATCAGCCATTGGACTGTGTTCTAATGTGTACAATCTTTACGCTTTTGAAATACCCAGGAGAAGAAGAAATAAATATTGCAAAATTAATATCATGTTTCTTTTATTTATATATAAAATATTCACTATAAAGGGATAACATAGTTTCTACGTTTTCTTTAAACTGTCAAATACAAGGAATTTCAATGTTGTGCCAAGTAATTGTCATACAAAAAAAAAAATTAATTAAAATATGTAATTGTATTATAAAATTCAAGAAATACATTAAAATATATTGCAATAAATATACAGAGCAAATAAAGGGACAGTTCCTGGGAAGTGAATAATATTTTTTTGTATATTAAATATAGATTATTATATGTATTTGTTATATTATGCGTTAATGTATCACCATATTTAACTCAAAAATCATTTAAACGAAGTCCTAAAGATCACATATTTCTTAATCATTCCAACCAAAGTTGTGTAAAATTAGTAATGTTTTTAAATTTTAAAAGTCAACATCTAATAAATACACTCCAGGAAGAAAATATTACATACTGACCTACTAAACAAATACTTTCAAGTATTTATACGTACAATATAATTTGTATAGAGAAAATATAAGCATACTAATTTAAACATCAAACTAATATATTGAAATCATAAATCTTAATTATTCAGTGAATAAAAAAACAACTCGCCATTATATTATAGCGCGAAATACGTGAGGAAAGGAGAGACAATGTATTACTTGATTTTATTTTAATATCACAATGTTTTTTATTCACTATAATTCCGTATATTATCTGTAATTATTATTCTACATTGTTTTAAGTTCAATATACGTAGAAGCAGCATTTATTATAATGTACTAAAAAAGATATTTCAACTCGATTTTAGAATGAATATGCACACTATTTTACTAGGTCATACATTAATATAGGTAATATATTGTCTTTAAAGCACAAGCAATCGATATATCTTATATGAATTGTAATCTGAGACATGTTAGGATAGCCATGTTTCCCATGATAAATAGTCACCAGCAATATAAATGTTAATGCGCTATTTTTTGTTGTTGTTTTTCAAATATTTAATGCTTAAAATCATCTTGCTCATAATAATACGGCGCTTTCGTGCGAGAGACTGTCACACATCTTCGTTTCGTTTCAACCAGATCTGGAAGGGGGGGTCCCTATCAGATCTGGCTGGACGGCTAGTGCGTAAATGCATTCCCCTCGAAAAAAAAAAAAAAAAAAAAAAGGTGAGACAATAGAATAAAAATACAGTTGAAAAATAAAACAATACAGTAATACCCCGCTTAGCGCGACCCCCCGTTACGCGCGGTTTCACTATAACGCGAATGTCAAATTTCGCGCTCAAATGCCTCGCATTACGCGTAAGAGTGCGTATAAACATAATGTAAAGACAACAGATGTATTTTTCCGTAAAAAAATAAGAGTATATATTGCATAAAGTGTTCTTAGAATTAAAGTGATTGATTAAAATGATTTGTATTTTTTCGTATTAAATTTTGACTATGTTTAATCATAAACCTCGATATACGCGAATTTCAGTTAACGCGATTTTTTTCGGAACGTATCCCTCGCGTAAAGCGGGGTATTACTGTAAATATTATTACAACATACGACTTTGATACTCTCTTGAAATTATCATCCAGCGAAAATAAACTCGGTACGCCCACCCTACATCTGACCCAAAATTAAACCTTAGAAATAGACCATAAAAACGGGTCAAATATATTTTGATACTTATAAGACTATCACAACGACAGAAAACATATAATCTCGCGTACATGATTGTGCAATTCTAAAGATGAAACTGCTTACAGCGAGTAGGGAGGATTGTATACAGTCCTCCATTGCGTGTAATGACGGTGTGACAAATTAACCAATATTCCAATAATCTAGCCAATAGATAATCAATACATTTAAATTCGAATTAAAGTTGTAAAATAATATAAATAATCTCAATAAAATACTTTTGAAAATATTCTTAACACGTAATAAAACACAACAGTAAAAAATATTTATTATCAGTATAATTTTGTGCAATAGCATTCCCGCTTATTTTTGTAGGTTCTTAATTAATACCTATAAATATACCGTAAAAATCAGATCTGATTAAATACATCATACAACCTAGAGATTTATTGATAAAAACTCAAAAGAGCATGTATATTAAAATCATTATAAAGCGAGAATAAAAAGAAAAAACATAAAAAAAATATTGTGTGGTTTTATGAAACCACGATGCAAGTGAAACTTTTCCAAGTAAATGAGTCATTATTTACTTATTTTAGTTAAAATAAAATGTTTCAAACACACAAATACCGCGAAGCGCTTGCACGAATGAGTGGCCGCCGCCATATTGGCCTTGGCTGCTCTGCCGAGCGCCTTTCACTTTACCTCTACTCCGCGGCCGGCTGTAATGCGACATGCGATAGATGGACGAAAAAGTTTGAGACGATGGAAAAAGTTTCACTTTAAAATCTTTATATCTATATCAGTTGTAATCTTCAACATTGGATTTTAAACGCAAGATGATTCAAAAATATCTACAAAATACAAAATCAATACTATAAAATAATAAAGTAATTAACAAGCCATAGTATTAATATCATAATATAAATATTCTAATTTTAATTATTCAATAAAAGCAAACATATTCTAAACTTCATACAGTTGTGTCGGGTAAATTTGAACCACTTACGGGATATTTTGTTATACATAACTAGAATATAATTAAAATAATGAAATTAAAAGAGAAATAAATTTTAAGTAATTCTTTTTGGTAAATGGTTTTTCGTTAGGCATTTGTTTTACAGATGTCAACTGTCAAACATACTCCTTTTTAAGCCTATGTCATCTAAATCGGAGTCGGCCATTGTGTTTGGAAAAAAATACATTTATTTATCTCGTGTCCCGTCATTAATATTGATGATTCAATATTACCCGAATTTATATTGTCGATAAATATAGAAATGGTATACATGTATGAGTATGAGTGTGTATTACTAACTATTAACTAGTATTTATATTAAAAATATATTTTATAACTGTACATAATTAGTTATAGTATTGTCAGCCATTATTCTCCTGCTGCGATAAAGACGACCCCGGAACACTTCGCTTACATTCTAAAGGCATTTAATTAAAGCATAAATACACACTACGTTAGTTTAAATAATTCTAAATGTTTATAACTAAACAAATTTATTTCGACGGAGATTCTTCATATAAAATTTATATATATTAAATGCTACTTATCTATATGTACCATTAGTAATAATTCTATATTATAATTAGAATAATCAGGGTTACCAAACTTGTTTTTTATTTTACCGAAATATTTTAAAAAGTTACTTTACAAAGTTAGGTTTATTGCACAAAAAGACACAAATATCTTTTTTCAGGTGAATTTATCTTTAATAACAAAATAGGTTATTATTTAAATATGTTGTGGTAACCCCAACTATGTAATGGTGTACTTAGCTGCCCGTTGACTATTATTATAATATTTTTTTATGATTTTATTGCAATATTTAATACAACTCACAGCTCCTTTTTAAGGCTAATGTCATTCACGAATGGTTTGAACATATCCCTAGTAGAGTTAGCTTCAACAAAATACTATTAATAATTAATTAATAATAAGACGTGTATTATATAATATTACCTAGACAGAAAACGAATAATAAATGAATAAAAACATACTAGACCGTAAACTTCACTTTTAAAAATAAATAAACGAATTAATTACTTATTTTAGTTACATTTTTTTTTTTCGACTTATATTTACTAAAGAGATCCGTATAGAGATTATTCCGTGAACTGGCAACATTGATCGAGATATGCCACGAGTGACAAAAAAGGATTAATATCGTCAATACTTTTCCACGCCTTCGAAGTATAAACGATAGCTCATTAAAAATAATTATTTATTACTGTTTCAAATCATGAATATTTTACAATAAAGTCGTAAAAATTAAAAATGTCCAAGCTGTACTATGTTAAATAAAAAAAACCCTGTAAAATTTAATTTATTGCGTGAATTTTGCTTCCTGTCTATTTTGTCGCATTTGATTTTACATACGACTCATTTTTTCTGAATAAATACTCCTCTTATAAGATAATCTTGATGAAACTAACTTCACTTGAAACGATATATCTACTTTGTATCTATGTATTAAATCTATGTATTTAATTTGAAAGTGTAAAGAGTACACATAATTAAGTGGTAAAATATTTAACGGCAAGAAATTTATAAGTTAAATGATTTATTGAGAACATTGGAGTATTTAAATTATAGGGCAGTAAGTTGTTTAAACTTATTTTAAAAATATACGTTTAGTTGAACAATATAGAATAATAATAAATCTATTAGGATACACGTTGTATGTGATGGTGATGCATATGGACAGATTTTTGCGGTTTTTTTTTTATACGATAATAATATTAACAAATATTGACTGTTTATTCAGATTAAGACTGGTATCAAATTAGTTAACGAGTGCTGCATTGTTGAAAGCCCTTGCAACTGATCAGCTCTTTTTAAAGGAGATTGTGATTTAGTCAGGTAAAAAATAGGCTAACAGGAAAAGAAAGAAAAAATAAAAAAAAAAAAACATCTAAAATGGAAAATAAAGAAATAGTAAAACTAACGAAACAGATTATAATAGAGTATATAGATTTTATTGATTAAGGCGGTACGAAGAATGCGTGAATACGTAGTCTATACTAACATATTATAAAGAGGAAAGATTTGTATGTTTGTATGTAACGAATAAACTTAAAAACTACTGGACCGATTCTGATGAAATTTGGTATGGAGATAGCTTTAAATCCAGAGTGACATAGGATATAGTTTTTTATTCCGAAAATCACACGGGAACGGGAACTACGCGAGTAAAATCGCGGAGAGGAGCTAGTATTATATAGATTAACTCACCTATCCATAAGTCACCATCACATAAAGTTGAAATGTGAATAATTAGTGTCTTTAATTGGTCAAACTTGTATGCGTGTTCTAGAATGGCGAGTAGATCGCTCTATAGGGGTCGCCGTTGTGACTCTCAGTGCGTCACACTGCGGCAGGAGAGGCTGATTGTCAGTGCCACTTCGCTTTCTGAGCGAAAATGTCCGCGCGGAGATTCTGTGCGAAGCATATACCCAAGATCTAGTTTTAAAAAAAGAAAATAGAAAACTTCCGGTGAAACTGTTGAAACATTTCAGACGAACATTGGCAAAAAAAAAAAAAACTAATCTAAAGCTGTTAACACACGTATGGACCGGGCCGCCGACATGGTACGGCGGGCGGCCGAGGTCATCAGTCGTCTAAGTAGGGACGAGGGACTCTTTCCAAGGAGATCGATTTTTGAATCATTCGAATTTAAGCTTTATGAATCGATTCAAAAAAACATCGAGGTCCAAAAGATCGATCTATCAAACTAACTGACCTTTAGGACATATGATATGATGATTATCTGTTAATAGGCAAAGATAAAACAGTTTAGTGTCATTTTTCCATAGTAGGTTAAACGTTCTTCTTTTGTTTAATTACTATTGACGAACTTTGGTGCTGTCACTAAAAAAATTGGAAACAGTTTTTACAATAAATGATAATTATAATCTCTAATTTAAATACAATAATAATAATAATTTGATATTTTTTTTTAATTAAAGGGGAAGATTTACAAGAACATAATACGACCTGTCCTCTTGTATGGATCAGAATGTTACCCCATAAAGGTGACGGACGAAAGAAGATTACATGCAGCTGAGATGCGAATGTTGAGATGGATGTGTGGGGTAACAAGAATGGACAGGATTAGGAATGAGTATATTAGAGGAAGTTTGAAAGTGGCGCCAATAACAGACAAGTTAAGAGGCGGACGTTTATCCTGGTATGGACATGTGATGCGCAGGGAGAAAGAGAATGTTGTAAGAAAGGTATTGGATATGAATGTGGACGGTTACATGGGAAGGGGAAGACCAAAGAAAAGATGGATGGACTGTGTGAGAGATGATATGTTTAGAAAAGGAGTGAATGCGGAGATGACAACAAATAGAGAGGAATGGAAGAGGAAGACATGTTGCGCCGACGCCAAATAAAAATGGGAAAAGGGTAGGGAGATGATGATGATGACCACTCGAAGAATACTATTTACGAATAAAAAATCAAATAAAACAAATCGAACAAAGATTGATCTCTTGGAACTAGATGTTTTGTGAATCGATCTTTTCGAAAAATCTTTTACATCATCCCTACTTAGGCAACTGATCACCTTGGCCGCCTATCGTACCATGTCTGCGGTCCGGTCCGTACGTGTGTTAACAGTTTAATACTAAACGTAATGGTCAAATTTAATAACAAGGCAAACAAAGAATTTAACAATATTTTTTGACGGTTCACAACAGAATTTCATTTAAAAGCAGAGTAATAAAATTCCAAAATGTTCCAAAAAATTCATTTAAAATAATTAAAATTTCCAATTTGCTTTTTTTTACACTGATAAATACTTTATGTAGTGCGGTACATCGTTAGCAATGTTCGTTTACCTTTTTATTAAATTAAAAAACTAAATGTTAGTGGCAGCTAGCAACAAGGATTTTTTTATTCTCCAGTATGATAGAAGCATGGTTTATAACTTTTTTCTTGATAAGACAATTCGTAATTTGAACTGAATGGACTTTTAATTATATAACCTTTCGAAATATGAAAGAGAAGAAAGACTTTTTTCGCGTTCTATTTTATGACAACCTTGAACACTCCACAAGTACTGCAGAGATTACAATTTCATTATTTTTACGTAATAACCTGAAAAACTTCAAGCATATTTAAAATACTGATATTGAATTATTGTAGATTTTGTGAATATTTTATTTTAAAAAAAAAGTAAGGTATTCATTCTAAGCAAACATTTAAAGACACCATTTTACAACTTTGTACATTATAAGATGATGTATTTTATATTAATTAGGTATGGATTCTGGCTGCTTTAAAATAACTATAACGGACTATAGCGACTGCATGTAGCTGAGATGCGAATGTTGAGATGGATGTGTGGTGTTACAAGACATTAATTATCAAATTATATAGAACATTCAACAGAAATGCTGTGGAAATAACTAGAAGGATGATGTTGAAAGGAGCAAACGGAACTTACCTTTATTATTAGCCTTCGATTAAGCCTTCAGATTTTATTTTCCACCTCACTTCACTTTATGAATGTTCTATATAATTTGATAATTAATGTGCACTTTTAAATACGAGAGACAGCGGCGGCGGTTGCGTGTTGGCGTTCCGTTTTTGAAATAGGAAGAGGAAGGGATAATGAATACATAGACTAAATAGAGCGGGGACGTATAGATAATATAGACAAGAAGTAACTTAGAATAAGAAGAAAATATATATGATAATAGATGGCGTTAACAATGGATAAAATAAGAAATGAATATATTAGAGGGAGTTTGAAAGTAGCGTCAATGGCAGAAAAGTTGAAAGGTTCTCGTTTGTCGTGGTATGGACATGTTATGAGAAGAGAGGAAGCGTATGCGGGTAAAATAGTAATGAATATGAATGTGGAAGGATGGAAAAGTAGAGGAAGGCCAAAGAAAGTGTGGATGGAGTGTGTAAAGAAATGATATGAAAGAAAAAGGAGTGAACGAAGAGATGACGGCTGATAGGGATGTATGGAAGAAGAAAACATACTGCGCCGACCCCGAGTGAGTTGGGAAAAGGCAGAAGAATGATGATGATGAACGGGCATGGAGTTATTTTGTCACTAAACACGTGATATAAATAACGACCAGTTATTTTTTTTAATTTTAACACGACGACGACAAATACAACTATAAATATGTCTTTTTACAAAGTTATTACAGCGTTAATACATCTTGTAAATTAAAGTTAAAAACACAGTATTGCGATAAAGATTCACTTAAACATTTAATTTCACATGATTAATGGTATGTGTAAAAGCAATAAATGCTAAGTAATTTACAAGCGAATTAAAGCATCGACTAAATGAACCAACTAAAGGGCTAAATAAAAATCCTACGGAATGAGAAGATCACATAAAAGGTCAGTTATAAAAATGATTGAATACTGAATTATATACATATGAGATATACAGCAAAAATTTGCAAAATTATTTTCTTAAAATTTGGTGCTTCAGAACACAAAACATATGGAGTCATATTTACAAATGTGTTATTCAAAATTTGCACGTGCAACTAAATATAACTTACTTGTGCAAAAGCAATACAAACAGCTGACGTCGCTACAGTCAACAAATTATGGTCGAACCATTCCTCGGCCGCCTCTAAGCAGCCTTTGTCATATATTATCTTAGCAATATCAAAATTCTAGAACAAAAAGAAATAAAATAAAGATAACCAAAAATATATATATATATATATATAATACAAACTACCAACCAAGCACAAATAACGATCGTAATTTACATTCAATTAATTACATTACAATTATTTAACAACAGGAATTGTGGAAAGAAAAAATAAACATTAACCTACTATGATGCACTTACTCAGAAAAAACCTCAAAAAATGTTTTTAAAAACCCATATATTTATATTCTTCTATAAGATATATATAAAGCTTTTTTTTTTTTTGTACGGGAATCACATTTAAATTCGCTATAAAAATTATTTAAATCCGAATGTTTAAATTGTTTTTTTATAACATCGAAAAGGGCATATAGGCGGCTTTTGTTCATCATTTTTCACTAGAAGCTTTAGAAAATAAGCATAAATTAAATAGACACAACACGGGGATTCAGTCGTTAACTTTAAAAACCTGAAATAATATACTATTTAAATTAAACAAATACTAAATTTATCCGGTTGTTTTTTTTTTTTTACGAAAAATGTAACCGGATAAATACCGGCTAAGACAGCTTGCTGTTATATATACGTATGCAATGAAGTAACGAGTAAGTACCTGGCAACGTTAATAAATACAATTATTAAAATCACTACTACACAACAAAAAACTATATGCTAGAAGCAAAAAGGCCCTGATAGTGCAATGGTTGTCATGGAAACCTTAAGGGTTAGTGGTCCGAGCAGTACTGCGGCAACGGGCGCAGCGTGCCTCTGCAACCAGTCCTCGGCTGCGGCCAGGCAACCGCGCTCGTGTATCACACGCTCGGTAACTTGCTGCACGACACGCTAAACCTATTTATTATACTATCTATTCCTCCCCTCACCCTCCCTTTTCACAAACTAGCTTGAAGTACAGTGCGACCACAAAAAAAAAAAGAAGAAACTCCTCCATAGTGACAACACGTTACACAACCAATTTGGAGACCCAGCAGTTAGTGGGGCGGTAGAGCAATTGAACTCCGCAACAGATTACGGATCTCGAGGCACCGCCTTATCGTGTCACAATGATGAGTTTTTCACAATTATACGGTGGTTGCGAACCGGTAGAGTTCAATTGTACTACCACCCCGCTAACTGTTGGACCTAAATTGTTTGTTAAACGTGACACTATGGCAGGTTTTTCACCTTGTATATGCAGATCTACCTAGCTTTAGGTGTGGTTTATGCAGACCAATGATTCCCAAAGTGGTCTGTATCGACCCCTAGGGGTCTATGACAACCTGCAAGGGGTCTACGTCAGCGAAAAAGAATTTGGGGGTCCATGATAGTGGATCTCAACACATACACTGATAGTACCTATTTACTTACATCATACTATCTTATAATATCAAAACATATACATTATTTATAAAAGTACCTATGAAGTAAAAACTTTATTATATATGTTTATAAAATTGTGTAAGTTGTAGGATGTTGGTATTCGCTTTGTGATCGCAATACATTTTGAACTTGTAAAAAACTGAGAGTCGCAGTCTCAGAGCTTCAAGAGCTTGCACTGACTTGTTCAATTCGTCACTCTATGAATACGAATGTGGGATGTGCATCAGGTTCATCCTTCTCACTAAAAATATTGACTTATTGCTTATGTTATTTTATTTATAGTTTATTTAATGTTACGTATATTTTTATACATACGATACAAAATTTTATTTTGAGTAGTTTTCATTTAAATTCAATTAATTTAAATGTATAATTAACATGTGTTTTCACTTTAAGTTTTTAACACTAAACTTCACTACAGTTAGAAATTTACAGGAAGACCCCTTAAAACCATTAAATCGAGTATTTGATATTATATAATCATGGTGGCGTTTTGTCACAAAAACTCCTTGGAAAATTCAAACGAAATAGCCGCCATTTTGCAAGAACTTTGTGAAGCATCGAATTCTAATACAAGATTCGAAGAATTGTGTACGAAACTCACATATTGTCATTGACTAGAAATTATGACAGTTTTTGTGATCATGTTGGTCTGTCATGTAGTATTGTTCGCCTGTAATTCACTAACTTGAAGTATTTGACCTTATATTATGTAATTTGCATTATGGTATTTCGCGTGATAGTTTTCTCTATATTGCCCCCAAGTGTTACTTGGAAAGAAAACCCCTTACCGTTTATACTAAGATGTCACTAAACGACAATCAGTTTTGATATTAGATTGAAAAATGTCTTATCCACATGACACTGGTAGAATTGGGTACAGTAATACCCCGCTTAGCGAGACCCCGTTACGCGCGGTTTCACTATAACGCGAATGTCAAATTTCGCGCTCAAATGCCTCGCATTACGCGAAAGAGTGCGTATAAACATAATGTAAAGACAATAGATGTATTTTTCCGTAAAAAATAAGAGTATATATCGCATAAAGTGTTCTTAGAATTAAAGTGATTGATTAAAATGATTTGTATTTTTTTGTATTAAATTTTGACTATGTTTAATCATAAACTTCGATATACGCGAATTTCAGTTAACGCGATTTTTTTCGGAACGTATCCCTCGCGTAAAGCGGGGTATTACTGTATATATAAATAACACATTGAAATTATAACCAAGAAGTAGAAGACATATTAAAAACTTACATAGGTAGGTTTCCTAACGTCATATCCGCATTGTTTATTGCGGATAATGTCCTGTGGTTTACTCCGACAGCAGCTGAACGGTACTCCACAAGCTTCCCGAGATCCTACAGCACCGCTCGAGCAGTTAAAATACGCATTGCGATCCCAGTCACGAGGTCCTTCGACGCCACAGCATTGCAACTGAAATCAATTGGTATAATAATGTGGTCCGCTTTCGATACTTAAATGGCCAAGTTGAGAGAGCCTTGCTTACACCGTCACTAACAGATGTTTATGAACCACTCTGCTTAAATTTTAGTTGTGTAAAAATAAATACATATTTGTGACCTATTGTTACTATCAACACCGCATTTAACTCCTGGCATAAACAATAGCTATGTCTGAATAGACGTTTAAATAGACGAAGTTGTGAAAAATTTGCACAAATATTATTTAAGTCGTACAACTGACAACACTGTCGAGTGTCGCGAGTCAGTCAAAGCGCGGAGCCATCGCGGTTCTAATGTGACATACGCATTGCGGGTCTATGCTGTCAGCGTCACGGCGCGTTACGGGCCCTGTTTTTATTTGCCCCAGCCTTAGGGAAAAAAAGGATTGCGATTTCAGATTTCAGTAGCTAAAAACAGATTTAGATCGCATATTGAAACCAGCCGTGTGGTGCCGGCTAAGAATATTACCACCCCATATATTTTCGTGAGTGTCGTAAAAGGCGACTAAGGAATCAGGGGATGAGCCAAAAAGACCTTACGGCGATCGACAACCCGCCTCCCAAGCGTGGCGCTTATGGCAATCAGCCCTTAATGGTGGAAACCTATGTCCAGTAGAGGACGACTTATGGTTAAATTAATGAAAAAAAATCAAACCGGCCGTGAATGTTGTTGACCGGTAGGTAAAGCCTTGACAGCTTCATGCGAATTTGTGGAGGGAGAAGAGTTTAATACGTTCAACCGGGAGAATGATAGCTAGCTAGTTAAGGAGTTCGGTATAGATTAGTCTATCTGAGATGTAATATGACCCTGCCAAGCCTACCGGAGGTTAAGATGAAATACTAATATCAAGATCCCTTACAAAATGAAAATAAAAAAAAAAAAGTATATCCAATTTAGAACTTGAGAAGGCGCTTATGAACGTCAAACTACTACCACCGGTCCTGCAAACAACCCGGTCGAGAAGAACCGGCATGAAACTAGATCTAATATATAATCTATCTTCTATATTAATGATAAAATTGTAAATTTCACGTGTCTGTACATTTCCGATTTTTGTGAAAAGAATTATTACAAGGGACTAAAAATAGATGAATAAACACGTTTATATCATTTTTTTAAATGTCTGTCTGTTTATCTGTGCGGGCATCAATTAAAAAGTACAAAGTATATTTAAAAAAGTCAAAAAGATAATTATAAAGTATATTCCGGGATAGCATTAAAACTTTATATCATTAAAATCGGTCTACTCTATCAAAAGTTATAATTTGAATGACAGGCGGCGATCAAAGACTACAATATAATACTGCGGCGACTTTAGTATGAAAGAAGAGTTTGTAAGTAAATACGTTAAGTCTTATTAGAGAACAAAACAAATATGGATTGATTGATATTGAACAAAATGTATATTATGAAATAATGTATACTAAATAAATAATTAATCTCTAAGACATAATAAAAGAGAAAACAATATTTTGATATTATTTATATGATACTATCTGTGCACGCGACTTCGCTGGCGTGAAATTCATATCCTAATAGACAGTCTATATTCTCCCCGCCCGTCCAGTCTTTCATACCAAAACTCACCTAAAACGGGTCAGTCGTTTTTACGTCATTTCGAACAAATAGACAAAATGTGTCCTGTAATAGACTCTGAATCCGTACATAGGTTTTTGCTCAAACATCATCAATCTAAATAAAAAAACTTAATTCTCCAATCTGTAGATTTTGTCCCGTTAGTCTTTTGTTAATTGTATAGGTTATCTATGTCTTGTAATCTTCCAGAACAGTCACGATTAATAAAAAATAGTATAGCGCCATTTGTGAATAATCGTCAGAAATACATAAACATATAATTTGCTTACGTAATCCCCCATGCCATCAAAAATAAACAAAAACTTGAACCGTCCAATTATAGTTAGAACGAAATAATATAATGTTCCGCCCGCACCATATTTATACCTACTGATATCATAATTGAAAGTCAGTTCACTACTTTCATAAAATGACCCCTTAATACAACACCTAGAATTCCTAGACATTGTTCAAAAATATCAAAATATTTTCTTTAGCGTTTTATTGCGAAATTGTCAATCAGTTAAATTAGAAGTATATATAAAATCTAGTAAGTAAACTTAACCCTATTGATCTGTGTTTGTTTCTTTGTCATGAACCATTTCCGTTTCGTCGAGTTTCATACCACCAATGATTCTAAAGTCAGTTCACTTCAATTATAAATAACCATGTCGACAAAGTTGAAAAATAGTAGTAAAATTATACGAGGCTCTCACTAATATGTTGTTACGTATATTGTATAAAATGTTATAATACCTTATATATTATCAAAGGCTATATAATATACTAGACCGATAATACCAATAAAAAAAATTGTAATACGATAAATTATTATCTATTAAAATGAAAGGTGTCACAGAGTGTTTCAAATTCAATTGAAACCAGAAACTACTTCAGAATCTTAATAATGCGCAAACAATAATTATAACGCGCTATCCCCAATTACCCTATTGAGCTAAATTATAAGACACGTTGCCAGCTCGCGGTTTGTTGCATGCGACGTTGCCGCTCTTCGTTTTCGACCCGCTATATGGATTTGAACATATTTATGCGAGTTTTTATCAAGTGTCACCAGAATAGACAGATTTCCATATATTACATCCATTTCGAATACAATTTTATACATTTATATAATGCGTAAATAGCGTTTATCTACATTTATATTAAAATAACTAGCTATACCCGCGACTTTGCTCGCGCGTATTACAGACAATTTAATAGTATTATAAATGAACAGTGAAATGAGCAGAAATAAATCTAAATCAAACCAACATAAATTATTCATATGTGTGTGTAATTCTGACGATTACTCATAGATGGCTCTTTAATTTTTTTTTTAAATTGGACTGTTCTCAACCTTTACAAGGGCATTGAAGATATTTGAGCAAAAAAACTATGTAGAGCTTTAGACTCTACAATAAGGCAATTTATTGTTTTAATTTTATCAAATGTCGACTTGCACTTATGAAATTTAAATTAAATCTATTAATATGAATATAAAAATTACCCAATCCTCTTGTATCCAATCAATTAAATTCTGTTGATCTGGGTCCTCTCTATAATGCGTGATGAAAGATTGAAAACCGGTTGCAGCTTGCAGTTTTATCTGGAACATTGTTACACATAATTTATACAAACTTATTTACCTACTAAAAGAGAAAATCACGATACATCCATAGCTGATTTTTCCAACAATAAGGGCGGCTTGTACTGACTGTTTTAAATTTTATTTAAACAACATTTTTTATTTAAATCAACCAAGCGTCTTGTACCAGCAATATTAAACCGCTAAATACGTTTAACAATCTGTGAAAATTAAACGCTCTATGGTTATGTGGAGACCTCGCCAAACATCCAACGGCACACTGGCGCGAGCCGCGGGCGCACGAGCTACATATATTTAAAACCTCGTATGAGAGAAGTCCGTGTGTCCCGTCTCGCTCGCACTCTGCATGTTTCTGATTAGCCACCGTAATCTTTGTAAGCCCTACGACTAACGAGGGGATCTTTTAGAATATAAGTTTCTATGTATATCCTCAAAATCAATTAACAAGAATCAATTAATCAACACAAAGCAATAAGTCAATAAGAATCTAATAAGAATCAGATAATAAAAAACTTTCAAACGTGTACCACGACTTTGCCTCCAGTCATCCTTCATCTGGCTAGCAGCAACCAAAGTTACAGCTTAGAAGCAGATAAATTAGTTTAGTGAACTGTCATGGCAGATTTCATTGTTAATTTGTTACTATTCGCTAGGTTTTTCGAGCTAAAATCAATTTTTCTGGTGTTTTCTCTGACGATAATGAAGAATTCATACAATACTTGAGCAGACCAGAGTGGCATGTTTTTGAAAGAAGCAATTTATACGAAAGTCTTCCCCCGACAATAAATTTTTAAGATTTTGTCTTAGTAAATGCAGTGTTACATATTTATTACAACAAATAGCACCACAATTAATGAGGAATACAGACAATTATGTAGTGTTTTTTATTTTTTAATTAAGTTATTATTTTTAAAAATGTTTTATGTTTATATTTAAGTAAATATATGCTATCAAGTTTAATGCACAGTATCCTCTTTATTTGAACTCGAGAACGACCGCGAATACTACAAAACAAACCAAGTGTCAAAATACAGCGTGGTAAAATAATAAACGTGACATGCGTTTCATTAACGCATACTTTTTGTAATTTGTCCTTAAAATTTATTCGAATTCTCGTTTTACTGCAATTCAAACGAGAAACGAAACGCCGAGGACTACTTTAAACAAATTTAGCTAAATTGATAACTGAAATAGGTGGTACGAGACAAGGCTAAATGCATTTAATTTAAAAATGTTTAGTGCG
The DNA here is from genome assembly GCA_014132275.2 of Samia ricini. NCBI lineage: Eukaryota > Metazoa > Arthropoda > Insecta > Lepidoptera > Saturniidae > Samia > Samia ricini. The sequence goes on from AP028162.1 coordinate 5,439,481, forward strand.
TTAAACATGTTTTATTAAATAATTTTAAAACATTTTTAAATAATGTTTGGTACAAGCCGCACTTAGTTTATAGCACATTATTGCTTTAAATAATGCTTTAACAAAATAAAAATTAATAATATACATTTACCCAGTCTTTAAAGACGAAGAACAATATTCCTGTAGTCATCTCTGCCAATAGAAGTAATGCAAGGAACACTGCATACTATAAATAAAAACAAAAAGATAAAAAGTATCTGTATGATACATTGGCAAAATAACATATATAAAGACAACTCAAATTCAAATTATATTTTACATTTCCTCAAAATATAATTTTGCACAGATCAAGTGAATATGTGATATGAATATACATCACAAAATTCGCTAGAATAATTTAGTAAAATGTTTGAGGACTTATTACATTTACTTAGCATATAAAGAACTTATGTTGTACAGAAAGAGAACAACTTCGAATTTAAAAACTAATAGTGGCTTAAGAGAATAAAACTATGCAGAAAATATTATACATTATTACAAACTATTAAAACTTACTAAATAATACTAAAAGTCAGGCATAAACTGAAATGGTTTAAATAAATTACAGTACATCGACTGATGTTGGATATTTTATTAATGTATTTATGATATACAATAGTGGAAGAAGATGTATTATGTTACAAACAATAAGTGAAATATAACAAACAGATACAATAATTCTATCCGAATACTGTCTATTAAATTAGTTTTAGTACACAAATAACAATTTTTCATAATTAACTGTACATAATAAAAAAGTCCATTTACCTGCCTAATTACCATGAACAGTAAATAAATAAAACCTATGTGATATTTGTTTAAACACTTACTCTTTTTACCTGTAAACTATTTTGATTAGTTAAAGGAAATGTACTCAACATAGTTTAAAGAAGCTATCTTTAAAATTCATATGTTCATTTTAGGTGAATATTGGCCGAGAGCATGCTTAGCCCGGTAGAGTAATCCGCGTCTCTCATAGACGGTACGACTGAAAGGTCGGTTCTAACCCAGAGTGTGGGTAACAGTTTTTCGGGGGCAGGGAGTATACCCTGCCCCCCGGACGGTTGGCCAATTTGTCATGCTTCTCTTTGAGAAGTGGGCGAACAGGTGGGTGGGGGATTTCCCTCCCCATCCCCATTGGGCCATTGCACGGACGAGGCCCGGTGGGTCTGCCTCAGGGGACGACACGGTGCTTGCGAAAGCTATCCCGTGTCGTCCCCATCCCAAATGCGGCGGACGGCCCCGGGGGGTTTAGTGGGTATTTCCGGACGCTTCACGTCCGGGCGAGTCCCACACTGGCACGGAGACGTCCCTCCGTGCCTCCTTACCTATTGCATTGGGGACTTCGGTCTCACTAATGCAATAGGTAAGGGTAGCGCGTAAATGCATTCCCCTCGTCAAAAAAAAAAAAAAAAGGGTGAATATTGGCCAATGCTCACTTATTTTCAGTACTGATAATAAATAATTTGCACCCTGTTTTAAAATACGATTAATTATAAATAGTATTTATAAAGATTATAAATAAGTTTTGATTTTTAGTAATTCATTTTATTAATTTAAATATGTAAGTAGCTCAAAGTCTATTTCCGGCAAGGTGAGAAAATTATGTTGCGAAACACTAGAGGCGTCATAATTGAGTTACAGTGGGAGTTAGTGTGATTCCAGTAAAAAAAAAGTAAAGTGAAGTATAGTTAGCTCAATAGAGAAGGCTTTCTGGATTTTCAATATACATAAAGTTTAACAATAGTAATGTTTCACAAAATGAAACAAAATATTAAATACATATTTACTTAACACAATTTTCATATTAAATATAATTCTAGCAAATAAATATATATGAAATTGCTATTATGGCATGTGATGGTATGTTTGGTAGCTACAGTAAATAACATTTCTTGAAAATTCATTAATCTCTTGATGATATTTCCAAAAACATTGTGTAGTATGTCTTAACAGTAATGAAAGAGACTACTTGTGTAGTTAAAATAGTGAAATGAGAATAATTATGATGTGCATACATAGTTAAGGCAGAATAAAAGTGCTAATACTCACACAAGCCAGTAAGCAAGTATTTTCACGCAGTGCTCCCACACAGCCCGTGAACCCAATTATAAATGTTATAGTGCCTGTCAAGAAAGCAATAAAATACTTTACAGTACAAATCTAATTAGTAAATCGGTTTTACAATAAGATCCCGAGTAACATTACCGATTTACCTGACAATAAGTTCAAGTATCATGTCAAGCAAGTTTTAATCTCAAAAGGTTATTACAGGGTGGATCATTACGTGAATGATAGTGATGTCTGGAATTAACCCAAATCTCTGTGCGCACCCGCTAACATTATTAAGACTATGATTTGTATAGTTTTTTTTTATATGACAAAAAAAATGATATATATTATATTTATAAAAAAAAAAAGAACCAGATCGAGTTTCTTGCCGGCTCTTCTCGACTGGGTTGTTTTCTGAACCGGTGGTAGTGTTTTAGACGTTCATAAGTGCCTTCTTAGGGCCTAAATTGAATAAATAGATTTTGATTTTGATTTTTTGAGTAGTAATAAATTATCAAACTTATGTATGTGAAATGATAATCATTAATCTTTAATTTTATTTAATATTTGAAAACCATATAATAAATAGTAATAAAAATAATTTATCATTTCAAGATAAGTAAAATCATGATAAACCTCAGAAACATGAACATCCTTAGAATAGATATTACATTTTACATTATTACTTAAGACACAAAACTAAGTTAAGCATCAGATAAATATCTACTGAAATCATTAAATAAATGAATATATTTGTATATTTTGCCACTTATAATAACTAAATAATGTTTTACAAAAATAAAACTGATTACTTTTTCTCAAACAATTATGAAATAATTTACTCAAACTTTTTTTTTATAAGGTGTTGTTTAAGTGACTATTTGGTCCAGGATGGTAAACACACTAAGCCTAGAGGCACTGGTTCTCAAGTGATGCTGCCAAAGTGCGCATATTGGTGTTTGGCGGCAGGTTTTCAAACTTGAGGGCACTAGCTACCCAAGCAGGCATCATTAGAAAATACCTTACTACTATGCTATGGATTCTTCGTGATATTTTCTTTCACAGAAAGCTCAGGCTGGTTTTAGAGTCGGATAGGTGGCATCGAACCCGCAGTGATTGACGCAGAATCCGGCCGCACTACCTGCTGCACCATCATCACTTCAATAATAAGTATTTTAATATTATTTAATTGTTTTTTGTAATCATAGAAGCCTAAACATTAGATTCAGAGGTGCTGCAGTTTCAATGTGTGTAAGGAAAAATTCATAAATATTATCCATAACTCTTATCATACACTTGAGCTTTCACACACTGTCTCTTTACAAATTTTGCTACAAGTCCCACCTAGGGCAAGCAATACAACTGATTACATTACAAAATACACTGTAATGTAAAATGCAATAAAGGAATACTGTAAAATTCCATTACTAGCAAAATATAATTTCATATGAACAGTAACTTGTGCTAATCAGTAAATTAAGTTTAGTTATGCTTGACAATATAAAAGATTAACATGTTTATTGTTTAAAAACCATTATATCAAACACTTTACTCCAATTCAATTAACTTTATTGTATATGACCAAAATAAAATGTTTGCTGCCAAAGTATTTAAAACTTCTTTTTCAAAATTAAAAAAAAAAATTAACAAAGAATCAATAGGAACAGATAAGAACAAATTTATTTTTAAATAGATATGCGGATTTTAATTTTAAGATTCATTGGTAAAAAAAAACTTTACTACTCCTACTCTACTCAGGTTATTCTGAAAGTTTCAGACTGTTTTATGCAGTTATCTTTGTTTGTAAAGATTTGGATTTAAAAAGTTCATGTCCACAAATGCAAAATATGAGTAATAAAATATTAGGACACTTAAAATCACCAATTTATTACTCACCCACACATATTAAAATAAATGCCGGATCCAAGGCTATTTTAGTTAACTGAGATAAATTATTAAAAGTGTCTTTCTCTGTCCATGCCCACACACCAACAGCCAAGACGATCAATCCAAGAAACTACAAAATTCATCAAGTATAAAACGAAATATTTGTATAATTAAAAAAAATCAAGTGATTATTTAAAAATATCAATACTACATTTGCAGACTACTAATATTTAGAACTAAAATATGATCCAAGGGTAAAATGTAGGTTGTGCAAAAACCTGACTTTGTTAGCAACAAATCTGGCAAATAGAAAATAATATAATTCCAATAAATAAATTGTGTAAAATTATACATTTTCTGGAATTTGGTTCCAAGCAATTACTTCATTAGTATCATATAGAAAACCAAATATGCATATAAAAATTTAAAAAAGATGCATATTTTTAATAACACTTACCCAGAACAAAACGTTTACACCAAAAATAACATATTTCAAACAACAGCTGACTTCGCTTGTATCCCGTCTGTATTTTCTTATTCCAGGCATTTTTGTGCTTATTACTAAATCATCTCACTGGAGTAATAAATCGATAAAACCAAACAAAGCACTACATTTGAGAAAAAGAAAAAACTCAGAAAACTAGGCCAAACGAGTTAAATGAATGAGAGACAGACAAGTGAACGACCGTCAAACAAAAGAAAGGAAATAACTGGATTAAAAAGAAAGAACCTCAAAACTGCAATTACTATTTTATCGAAGTTAATGCAAGGAATGTTTCTATTTGTTAGAAAGAGATATAGTCACTGGCGAGCACAACGACATACAATTATATTTTTCCGGTTAATACTTGACTACATCAACTGCTTCATAGCTATGTACTCTAGTGATGTAAATAGAGAAAAATACAATAGTTACTATTTGAATATTTTGATAGGTTTAATTCGAATTCGATTTCAAGAGGTAAATTAAACAAAGTGTCTGTGTTTAATTGTATATTAGCGTGGATTGATGATGTTCTGGAAATAATGAGACAAGAGTCCTTTCTTGTTCTTGTTTACTAGAAGTCGTATGAGACATGTATAGCATATTTTTTTAATTCTATACTGTGCATTGTTCTAGCAAAACAATGCTCATATTATTAGAGTTTTTAAAGAGTTTATGAGCCATCTCTGAATTTATCTTTCATGGTATTTGCAGTAACTTCACTAGTGCACAATAATCAATCAAACACGCACAGTACCACAGAAAAAAAAATAATACAGAGTCAAATAACTAAGTTAAGGAAAAAAAAAAAAAGCAGAATGACTACATATCAAGTACAAGATTTCGCTAAAAACGTAATAAAATAAAAAAATCTTTATTCAGTTTAGGCCTTAAGAAGGTGCTTATGAACGTCATAAACACTACGGAGAATAACACAGTCCAGAAGAGCCGGAAAGAAACTCGATCTGGTTCCTTATTTTATAAATTTCATATATATCTCATTTTTTAATTTAAAAACTATACAAATCACAGTCATAACCAATGTTAGCGGAAGCAGAGAAATAAGTGTAATTCAAGATATCACTATCGTTCCAGTAATGATTCCAACTCGTAATTATCTTTTATAATATTTGTAGGATAAAAGTCGATGTTTTAGTATTTTTTCAAACTTTTAAGACATCTCGTTTAAATCCATCACTATATTAGTTTTATAATTTTTACGGTACTTAATACAAGCTTTTTAGGCCGCATTTATTTTTCTAATCCTCAATGTTTTAAAAACATTGAGATCCTTGAATAGAACTTTCCAGAGAGTTTTTGTGGTGTTTGAGTCCATTTTATTTTTTCATTAATATGTTGATGACCACAAAATGAGACAATAAGAAGACAATAGGAAAAAATGGAAGCTGGCGTAAATGCTAGATGGTGAAGAGGTTAATTGTGTAAAATAATTATATAATAATAATACGTGAAAATTCCCGCCGAACTTTAATCCTAGCTAGTCCCTACATTTTTTATTTTATTTAATCTAAAAAGAGAAAAAGAAAAAAAAAAAAGGTTCCTTGCAGAGCTTATGTACCTTTTTTTTTTTTCTTTTTTTTTTTTTTTTGACGGGGGGAAATGCATTTACGCACTACCCTTATCTATTGTACTTAGGGGATCAAGGTCCCCTAGTACACTAGATAAGGGGCACGGAGTGACGAGCTCCGTGCAGTGTGGGACTCACCCGGGCGAGAGTCGCCCGGAAATACCCACTAAAACCCCCCGGGGCCGTCCGCTGCATTTGGGATGGGGGCGACACGGGGTGGCTTTCGCAAGCACCGCGTCGCAAAAAAAATTATGTACCTGCGTGTTGTGTGCAGGAGTACGTGTTCAGTGTTTTGCGTGTGATGCTCATTGCATGGCCAGTATCACTGTATCACACTGGCGGCAACGTCAAGTCAAGCGACCAGAACCTTGCCGAATACGTCGTGAGCCGTCACCGGAAGTAGGGCGACAACATAGCTGCCCGCGGCTACGCCCGTGTTTCATATATTCTTCACTGCGTTTTAATTTTTTTATACGGAACACTAATTATATTTAAAATAAATTTGGTACTAAGATAAAGTAAAAATATTTCTCATAAATTCAAGCAATTGCCCGTAAAATTGACCATTGAATCGGATTTAATTCACAATGTCATAAGTTTTATATTCTTTACCTGGAACCCTAATTATTTTCGAAAATCAAAAGTACCCTAAGTTACCCGGGAGTAACTTCAACTGTCTATCAAAATAGCCCCGTCAAAATCTGTCCAGCCATACTGGAGATTACAGACAGACAGACAAAAACTTTAAAAACTATTTTTTGTATAGGTGTCGTGTATACATTGATATGTTTTTAGTAAAAAATGTTATTTTAACATTAGAAACAGACACTGCAATTTTATTTATTTAGTATACATAGATGTCTCACTGTTTTATAAAGAGAATCTACGATAGAACTGGTTATTTTACAAGCATGGCTTCGGTTGCTGGAATTTGAGAGAATTTTAGAAGTTATTTTTCGATGTCCGCTTCACGTGAAATGCCGGAGTGACATTTTCATGCATAACACGCATTACACTACACCTACACCTCACAGCCCTAAACATTACATTACACTGAATCAGTTATCAGTCATGATGTAAATAGTACCACCTAGTTTCATTATGATTTTAATGTTACCGTCACACCGCATAAAAAAACCTGTATTGTACAATCGTATACTAGGTACTATGTATGTCATGTCGCGTTGCAAGCTTGCGATCCCGTGTTGTCCCCCCTCGTGTGGCGGTAAAGACGGTCACTCTTAAGATTTTAGTGAGTAGTCGCTAGTTCTCCTTCCCTGGTGTTAGTCCCACACACCCTCCCTGCCCCCGCATGGGAGGACGCTGCCTAAACGCATTTCCATATGCCTTTGCATTGACCTACCATACCATACATCTTGGAATAATACCGTACAAAACAAGATGACTCTTTATCTGAAGGTTCAAACCAGTGGCAGATCTTGTAGACGTATCACGCAGGCTCACTATAACCATAAACTTTTCAGTTGTTGTCGTCAAAAATATATGATAAAAAGTATTTATATGAAGAAAAAAAATAGCTGGATACTGTGAGTCACAGATGACTGCCGCCAAACTTTGAACGTCATAACACTCTGTTACCATGTGTTTTGACCATAGAAACTTGTTGTCAACACACAGCGGGTGGGTCGGGGAGGCCAGCCTGATTTTACTATTCACTCGGCTTGCGTCGACGCTTCGTCTTCTATAGAAACATCGTGTTACTGTCCCGTCCCGCTCGCTGTGCGTTGAAACTTTGTGAAATTCAATATAGCTTGTGATCTAATAAAGTAACCATGCGTTTAATCTGAAACATAGTTACGCATCTAGTTCAAACCTATTATAGTATTTACATGTAATATAATAGTCTTAATATACTAGACAATATAAATTACTAAAATGAGAAATAAACACGAAATAGAATCACTTATTTTAAATGAAACAAAATTAGATTTATAGGCACCGGTACCTATATATTTTATATAATATAATTTATGTTTCAATTAATTGATTCGACAGAAAGAGTCCACTGTTGGATATGACCTATGGGTCTTCTCCATAAAAGAGAAAATGTCATAATCACCACGATTGGCAGGCAGATTTACGATCGCAGTAAGTGTTTTTGGTACTCAGAGGATGCCGCTTCCCATCCCCAGGTTTATCCCCAGTTGCGGCCAAGCCGAGGTTCGTACCGCTTTGGTAGCCCTTGTGCTAGTCACCTTTTTGCGGCTGAATGCCTTCAGCACTCGCCCCCAAAGTTCAAATTTTTACTAAATATTCTTAGACACATTATCTACAATGTCACTAGCCCATCCATCCATCCAACCGTAAAGGCGTCCACTGCTGGACTTGGTGTGCCCCAAAAATAGGGGGAATTGCCATAATCGTCACACTTGGCAGGTGGGTTGGCGATCGCAGTAGGTGTTTGTGGTCCTCAGAGAATGCTGCTGCCCATCCCCTGGTTTACCCCTTAGTCGCTTTTTACGACACCCACGGGTACGATATGGAGTGGTACTATTCTTAGCCGGCACCACATGGAATTTCAATAAAATTGTTTAATAATAAAATAATCAAAAATATGTAAAGATATTTTTTTATTATTAATATACACTTGTGATTGTTTTGTAGATTTTATAAGTAGGCACTAATTACACGTTTCTCCGTCTGCTGAATGCTTTCGTATCCAATCTATGAAGTAACTAACCTTTGTGTATACACCTGAAAAACATAATTGATTTATATTTATTTTACAAAACTAGAATGTACTATAAATCTATATAAAAGTAATTTAATCTTTACTAACTTAACTAACTAAAATATCACGTTTTATTTTACAATAAATGTAATCAAATTTTCAGATTGCATACAATATTTGTATCTAAAAGTATGGCATCATTGCCCTAAATTATTTATCTGAATAACTTTGAATACATCATATCAAAAACTATTATAGAATAATTTATCTATAATAATTTCAACTATTTCCCGAAGGTTTCCAAAACACTCCTTATCTATAAAAGCCGTAGAATTCATACTAAACTGGAATTTAGTACATTTAACTACTATCTATAATAAATAGCGTGCGCCCGATGTTCAAAATTCAATAAAAAAATATATTACTTAAATTTAAAAAAGAAGCATAAATCGTTTCCGTTATGTAAAGAAAATCATTGAACAGACGAGAAATGGTAACGAACTGCTTTGGCTTTGACTATTTAAATATATCGGTATTCATTGTTTAAAAGACACCTTTATACATTTTTAGTAGACTTCAAAAAGGAGAGGGTTATCAATTAGTCTGTATGTTTTGTTACGTGATTTGTCCCTCATTTGTGAATTGATTTGCAAATTTTTTTCATCGAGGGAATACACTTCCTAGGTGGTCTCCCATTTCCACCAAATCAAGATCTGATCAGTGGAATCTAAGGAAATTGAGATAAACCCTCGAATTTTATAGACACTTACACATGTTTCATATATTCATTTCCAAAGCTATGAAGTAGGTTTTACAGATATACCTAAAAGTATATATCTTAACAAAAAAAATACAAAAAAAACTTTTTTAATTAAAAACAAAACCGACTGCAATAGAATAAACTACAAAAATGTCCTAAAAAGTCAATAAATAATTACTCTATTAATCTGCTTCGTTAATTTTGATGACGGTGCTAGATAGAGTTAACCAATCTATTCATTTACAAAAAATGGAAATAACTGCGTAAACTTTAACACAATTACATACAAATAAAGGACTAGGGTGATTTTAAAGAACAATTAATCAAAATCAAAGATAATTAGCGACGTAAATTTACACCACTTTGTTATCCGTAAGCTTGCACCGATTTCAAATGAACGAAGCAGATTAATAGAGTAATTATTTACTAACTTTTTAGTGCATTTTTATAGTTTATTCTTTTAAAGTCGGTTTTTTTTTTAATTAAAAAAGTTTTGAAATAACTGATTTAGTGGTAGGTAATCGTGTTTACCTGGATATCTCGGATCAGCACATCCAATGCCCCAAGACACAACTCCTGCGAAATGAATAAATATTTAATTCAAGAATTAACTAATAGGTGTTTACAGGTTTTGTTTGGATATTTAGTGCATGTAAATTAATTTACTCATAAATGTATTTAAAAAATTAGCGAGACAAAATTACAAACCTACAAATCAAACTTAAAACCTTACATTGATTATGCAAGTATTAAATAACAAAGAACTTCACTGACAGTGATAATTTAATCCTACAACCGGATATTTGCATGTAACACCTGACACCCATCTAAGGGGTACCTATGCAAAAAAGCTTATTTTTAAATATAGTTAGTATTTAATTTGTGTAGAAAAATTAATATACTAAGCCTATATAAGGTTCAGCAGAGGATCTACAATTTTTTTGTACGGGGCAGAAACATGATAGTGGCGCCCCTCTATCCAGCGTTTGAGATAAATTACTTTAAAGAAACTCACAAATAGATAATAGTTGGCATATTATTGCTCTATGTACATATATAATACATTTTTAACCAGGCTTGCGTATGCTATGTCCTGTGTGGAGCAAGTTTATTTTTAATCATATTGTTGTATTATGATTTCGTCGCCCCCTGAAACTCCCACCCAGGGCAGGTGGCCCAGTTTGGCCCCTCACCCTAGATCCGGGTCTGATATGGTTAAATACTATTAACCGTTAAAGCTCGAACAGCAACAGTACAAGGTGAATTTCGTACCACTTTGGTGCTCGTGCGTTAGCCACCACTCTCCCGGCTGAGGGCCCTAATCGTTCGCCACAAATGTTCGGTAAAGCCAACAAGGCCCTTCCAGTCAACAGCATTTAGTCAACTTGAAAAAGCAAACTCGCGTGTAGTGTGCAAGTGTATGTTGCACAGTATAATGCGTGTGATGCTAGTACATGCGGTGTCACTATATTGCGCTGACAGTAACTACAAGAGCTTCCCCAATTAGAAATCGAAGCATGTCATGGGCCACTGCCAGAAGATATTTGGATACCAGTAACTTCCTGTTACATATGCATGTATAATTATGTTGTGGCTGCGCCACGTTATAAGTGCTTGTATGTATGAATAAACGCAGTGCGTTACCGACCGACGTTGCTTATTCATCTCCACGCTCCGTACTAACACTGGCGACGATACTACCCACGTAAGAAAAAAAAATGTTCGGAGCAATTTCAACGATCGGGAATCTATCCAATTTGATCATGACACGCAAGATTGGAAAGTATATAGAAACAGATTACAACAGTAGTTTATTGCTAACTGCATAAATGAAGAGTCTGATAAAGCCGGTATCAAGAGGAAGGTGATACTCCTCAGCGCACTCCTTTAGAGAAGTTACCAACTGGCAAGTAACCTGGCACTTCCAGAAGATGTAACCTCCAAGAAGTCTTACGAAAACATACTTCAAATTCTCGATGATTATTTTACATCAAAACTGTGGTTTCGTCGAGCGTCATAAGTTTTATGCTGCAACACAGCAAATTGGCAAAACACCTTCCTAGTGGGCGGCTCGACTACGTGGCCTAGCGGCATTTTGTAGTTTTAAACACCTAGAAGATTCATTACTGGACAAGTTTTTAATAGGGATGCTACCAGGAATGGAGAAGGAGAAGCTGTTTTCACTCGACATCAAGAATCTGACACTTCACAAGGCTGTGGAGGTAGCCGAATGCGCGCGTTGCGCGCGGTTGGCCGCGGCCACTGTTCCAGTAACGGTGGGTCGAGAAAGCATTTTCAAAATGAGTCAACAGGGACGGAAGCACATGGGCTTTACCAAACAAGGGCAGTGTGAGGTGTGCGGATACAATAATCATAAAACCAGTGAATGCCGTTATTCGAGTTACAAGTGTAAAAAAAGTCATTAAAAAAATGAACGGCGCAGTTCGTTACCGACCGGCGTTGCTTATTCATCTCTACTATCCGTACTAACACTCCCCAAACCGAGATTCGTACAATTGTGGTGCCTTTTTGCTACCATGTTACAGCTGGGTGCCTTTAGAGTTCACCATATAACCCGATAAAGCTGTAAAGTTCCTTCAGCTCAACAACCTTTAGCCAGTTAAGATGATTTTATAAACCATTCTTTGGTGAGTCACTTTTCGGTCATGATAAATGTACTTATATATTTATTTGTGTTTTAGGTACATAGTATACGATACCTGCTTGTACGTATCTCCCGTCTGGTTGAAATACTAAAAATGGACCTCCACTATCTCCCTGAAATATATTTAGAAATAGAATTATTACTTATTTGCTTATAAAATAAGTATTTCGCGGTTCGGATTCAATCTATTTATACGTTAAACACTCTCAAGTGATGGTTCCGGAACACGCCTACCTATAAGTGTTTGGTGACTGGTATTTCTATCTCAATTGTGCTAACCAACCAGGCGTGCTTTAGAACGAGCCTTACCACAATTCGACTTATGGTTTTATCATCACTCTATTTTTCTTCATTGTAAGTCCAGGGAGTTTGAAAGTTGCGCCAGTGGTAGAAAAGTTGAAAGGTTCCCGTTTGTCGCGGTATGGACATATTATGAGTCGAGAGGAAGCGCATGTGGGTAAAATAGTAATGAATATGAATGTGGAAGGATGGAAAAGTAGAGGAAGGCCAAAGAAAGTGTGGATGGAGTGTGTAAGAAATGATATGAAAAAAAGGAGTAATGAAGAGATGACGGCTGATAGGGACGTATGGAAGAAGAAAACATACTGCGCCGACCCCAAGTGGGTTGGGAAAAGGCAGAAGAATGATGATGTAAGTCCAGATTTATTATGGAATAGGCGGTACAGTACAATTGTGTTATCAAATCATGTTTTTTCAAAAAGTGATGATATAAGAAAAAATAATGATACTTTTGGAATGACTACTGGATCTGAAGCGATGCGGCTGGAATATATAATTAAAATTTGACTTTTAGATACATGATATTCTTACAAATACAATTTTAAATTTGTACAATTAAACATGTAAAAAATCTCTTAGGGATAATTTTAGGCGACATTGAAAAACAGACTATGCACGTCGATACCGCGATATTACGTTTTTATTTCATAACTACCTGTACCCGCGGCTTTATCCGCTTGGAATTAAGACAATCTGCAGCCTATGCTCTTCCCTGGATCCAGTATATCGATTTCATACTTTCATAGAATTCGGTTCAGTATTTTTTGCGTGATTGGCGAACAAATTAACAAAAAAATTAGATAGACATACGAAACATTTTAAAACCATCGAAATGTGTTCTATAGTCGATTCTAAAGCCCGTTCTTCTTATCTTTTCTTAAATATCTTCAATGTGCAGATTTCGCCTCGTTAACCTTTTTTTTTAAAAGTATAGCATTAAAAGATTGTAGCAATTAAATTAATAATCAATAAATGTATAAGGACAATAATTCAATGAACAGGAGTATTAATACCCTCACAAATACGTTTATGCTTTAAATTAATGATGCTTTAATATATTTTGCATGTCTATATTAGCTTAATGTTATTTTTATGAAATAGGTATTTAAACAGTTAATTACATACACCAAAATATAAACAAAAGTCATTAATTTTGCGGCTTCTACGATTTTTCTAACAAGTATTTGTGTGGATTTTATTTGACAGTAAATTATTATAACAGGCCAACATTAAAAATCGTGTTAGTATATATATTGTGTTAGTATGTACTGTTATTTATGTTATGTTTACTGTTTGTTGTTTTTTATGTTTTTTTTTTACTGTTATGTCATTATGTTAGTATTATATTATGTTATGTTATTATATCGTGTTAGTTTGTACATACATACTAATAAATAAAATTGAAGTGTCTGCTTGGTTTCGCTTTCGGAACTTTCGTTGCGGGAGCAATTAGCTGAGTCTGGGGTCTTTTTTCTAGCGAAGCACAGAGCTTGCAGTTAAAATTATGGTTGTAATGGATATATATATATATATATATATATATCCTAATTAGTATATATATATACTAATAAAATATGTGCTGTATATATGGTGGAAATAAACAATTTCTTTCTTTCTTTCTAATACTAAAATAACAATTTTTTTTTCTAAATACATATGAATGTATATACGCCAGCTATACCATAAGTACAATTTTTAAATGTTTTGAATGTCTGTCTGTTTGTTCCGGGTAATCTCCGGAACGCCTGGACTGATTTTGATAGGACTTCTTTATAGGATACTCCGCGTAACTTAAGGTTTTCGAAAATAATTAGGCGAAAAAAAATTAAAACTCATGAAATTGTGAATAAATTCCGATTCAATACACAATTTTATTGGCAGGTGTTTGAATTTGTAAGCAATATCTTTGATTTCTGTTAGTATTAAAGAAATTTAGGAAAAATAATTCGGGTTTCATGTTAAAATACTAAAAATTATGAAATTGTGAACAATTTACCATGCAATGAGCAGCAATGCTCAAAGGACAATGAAGAGGGCTATGCTTGGTGTTTCACTGCGTGATCGAATCAGGAATGAAGAGATCCGCAGAAGAATCAAAGTAACCGACATTGGCCGATGAATTACTAAAGTGGCAGTGGGCTGGGCACATTGCTCGCAGAACCGATGCCCGATGGGGACTACTGCTTCTCGAATGCGTACCACGCACCGGAAGACGTATCGTGGGTAGGCCTTCCACAAGGCGGACCGACGACCTGGTGAAGGTCGCAGGAATCCGCTGGATGCGAGTGGCGCTAGACCGGTCGTCATAGAGATCTTTGAGAGAGACCTATGTTCAGCCGTGGACATCTTTCGGTTGAATGGATAGATGGATGGATGAAGCAGCACCATCAAAACATTATTTTCGAATGATTGTTTAAAAACTATATTATGCACTGAAGGATATATGAAACGTGGGTCGAGCCGAGCTAGTATATAAGTGATACAAAATCAATAATATGCTTAATAATAAGATAAATAAAACTGCACAAAGAGAATCGACTTGTAAACTCGTTGGATAACAAATTACATTAACCGGCAGAATAATAAACCATTAATTAAAATCACTAGTTACGCTGCAATGTATTTAAAATTATAATGATCTCACCTGACAGCCATCCTTTCCTTTAGAGAAAGCGCACATCATCATAGGTTTAAGATGTTGCGCTAATTGTGACTCCATACATTTGTTATCGGAAAGTATACGGAGACTAGCCTTCAACAAGACTTTAGACGATGCTTTATCTACACCAACGCGTCCCCATCCCACTATCGTTCCGACCCTGTTCTTAAATTCTTCTCCTGTAAATATGAAACAAGTAAACTTTGCTAAGTACGTTTAAATTAAAATAAAATATGAATAGTGTAAGTAACTTTGAATAGTGGAGGTGCAATTGCCATTTATCGCCTAATTGTTCTAAATTTCGGATAATATTTGTCAAAATGTAAGGTAATATGTTAAAAAACTCGTTTTATGATAATAATCATTTTCCACAGGTGGAATCACTCGTGGCTCGTACAAATACTAAACTGTACTTCAAAGCATGATTGATGAGAAATAATGAGAAAACTCCATCATGGGAAATATACCGTGATTTTATTTAAGCATTCTTGTTGCAAAAAACAATTTTAAAATTATTATGATAATTAAGATTTAGAAAATCAAAACATTTCTTGCATTTAATCAACGCTTTGTTTATCTATGTTTTTTCAACCTTTTTGTTGTTAGAGCAATTTCTTAACAGTCACAGAAAGTATAGAAGTTAACAAGCTAGCCAGGAATTTAGAGCCGCCATTCTTAAGATACTTTAGAGTTTACCTCTAATATAAAGCAGGGATTCCCAAAGTGATCGATATTGATTTCCCAGGGGTCGACATAAACTAAAACTAATTTTCGAAGTCGACGAGGTCAAAAAATTGACCCCTATTAATTAAAACAAAATTCATATTTGAAACTTTCAAGATACTGTATAAGTTGTGTTACGTGTAACAACATGTTAAAAGAATGACTAATATTTAAGTATTTTGTATCAATTGGAAGAAAACTAGAGATATAATTTTTAGAATAATTTGGCTATGTGGATTAGAGGTATTAGTTCATTTTGAAAAAGGGGTCTCTTACCCAAAATAGTTTGGGAATACCTGATCTAAAGTATCGGGACTTTTTTATTTGTCACATTAGCCAATACCGTTTTAGATTTACTTCATGTTCTCTAATGCATACTGCAGTAGTCGGAAGGAGTAATATTCCATTATTTCCCTTTTCTGTTAGAAAGATAGATAAATGTAAAAACAAAGGATTTGATAAAACTATTATTTGCTTTTATTTGTAATTTCCGATTAAAATATACTTACCTGGTTCCGGTAAACAAATCGGTACAATAGTACTAGTAAATGCAACTGGTTTATTCAACGTGGCTACAGCTATATCGTTTTCATCACGAACCGCTGTAGATGAGAAGTTCTCATGGATGATCACTTTAGAAATAGTGCGTTCTTCTACATTCTTTAAATCATTAAAATCGTCCAAGCCTATTAGTACTTTCATTGTTTTGAAATCATCCCTTGAAAAACAATTTTTAAAATAAGTATTCCTATGACGGATTATCTTCATAATTGACGAAAATCTGTAAGTACTACAGTTTCAACAAGTATTTTGTGATGTACTCGTGATCTCCTTGTAAATTTTCAATAAGTTAACATTTATTATACTGTGTAGGAGCAGTGATTTGACCACAATATCACCTGATGTTAAGAGATCATTTGGTCGATGATAGTAAACTACTAAGTCTATTCTAAGGTTCTCAATAGATACTGTTGGAAAATACCTATTGGTCCTCGGGGAAAGATTTTCAAACTTGAAGGTGATAGCTACCTAGACAGGCATTTTTAGTAGTCAAGAAAATATCAAATGTCATCATAGATAATGAGTTAGCCCATCTTTGTAATACAACGACAGAAATCTGCACATTTTGATGCACACCAAATAAAATAAAATGCTTGCACGATATTATATCCGCACTTTTATATAAAAATAAAATAAATCAAACGAAATAAAATTAAAATAATACTGCTTTTAAATAAATACAACAAATAAAATGCAGGAAATGAGCGCTTTCTAAACTATTTGATAAATTTCAAAGTGTTTCAACCGAAATATGGAATTGAAAAATTTATATTTGTATGTTAAAATTGCTAGATTCTAGTTAGTATAACTGTGGAATATACAAATCGTACAACTTAATAATAATTTAAAAATACTATATTTCAAGCCCAATAGTAAATTCAATCGCGATACAAGTTTTTTTTTTTTGCATAGCAAACCCACTGATATTTAACCAAATACATATATAAAAACCAGTGAAATGCATACATATTTATAATCACCCTTTTCGATTGAGTACAGAACTGGCAATCATTTTGTCTCGCAGTTTTTCAGTGAAAATAATTACCAATTTAATTAATAGTACGTATATTTTTTTTCTTGTGGTTCTCCTACTGGACAGTATAGTTATCTTCTTAAATAATACGTCTATTTAATGAGTTTGTATCATTAAAAGTTAATGCATACCATTTGAAACAATGCCCAGCACTAAGTACGTGTTTGTCGGTTATCACCGCTCCGCCGCAATGCATACGTTCATTTTTCAATATAGCCACGGTCCATGGAAAAGAATGGGGCTCTGCTCTTCGACCGCCGACTATTCTCATCGATACTATCCCATCAGATGGTTTACCACAATCTAAACGAAAGAAATAAAAAAAAAAAATTAATATCCTCCTCTGATTTAGTTACACGTATTAAATTTAATAGATTACTTACGACATTCTAATCCGTGGACAAGTAGTACCTACAAAACAATATTGTGTTTAATTACTTCTTTCTGCCATCATTTATTGATTGGATGTATAAATTTTATGAGTTCGGTATACTATATTCACATTACCAATTAATATAATAATTCTATGAAGAACTGATTTAAATTTTCTTGATTACTAATGTGTGTTGTATACAATTTTAACTTTCAATTGCATATGCATGCATCTAAATATTTTTTCGGATCATCTGACTCCTGATTAAAAAGAATACCTAAGCAAACAAATAATTCCCCCAAGTTCTATCGTTTAAAATTCTTTATAAGCGACTGCAGAAACCTCATTGTTCAATTCCATTTTTAAGTCGAATATTGTTGTTATCTGTGGTATGTTTAAGAAGTCAATTTCGTGCATACGAACCTGTGCACAGCCAATAAAAATGAAAATACTGTATATATAAAACATTTTATTATTTCTATCAAACACTGCACTCACTTATAGCAACAACCACAGTACTGCACCGGCATCCGTTTGCTTATTTACGCTCTACACGGATTTAAAACGTAGAAAATATCCACGCTGTAAATATACACATAAAACTCACCGCAAGTTATAAATTTTATTTCGGACAGAATAGAATAACGATAACATTCGTCGGGCATTATTATTAGCAGCTGTGTACGCAAATTACTTATGGTATTTACATGTAACAGTCCTAAGACACGCGTATTATATTTCATTTTTCGATAAATAGAATTTCAGGTTGTAATCAAGTTGTAATTCGTATTTGTTGAGCCGAATCGCTTATCGATTATACGTGTAGTTCTCAACTCAGAATATTGCTTTTTGTGATAATAAAATTAATATTATTTTCTTATTTACGATTAGTTTGGAGTCCAATATATTTTTTGATTGTTTTGATCATGTTAAAATGTTTATTTATATAATATTAGACTAGAATTAATTAACTTTAATGTTTAATAAATCCAATCAAATTAAAGTAAATTTTTTAAGCTGGAATCATAGGGATTTTTTTTGTGGGGAATTGCATTTAAGCACCCCCTCTCCCATCCCTAATCCGGAAGTAAGAATCTCCCGGATTAGGATTGATTATTACCTACATATAAGGATTCTTCGTGTCCTGTATCGTCTAAAGAACTTCCTTCCGTCTAAAACAAAGGCAACGCTTGTACACGCCTTAATTTACCCTCTAGTCGACTATGGTGATTTGTGTTACTTTGACCTGAATGCAGATCTTCTCAACAAACTTGATCGTCTTCTTAACAACAGCATTAGATTATTTTCAATCTTCGTAAGTAGGGCCACGTGTCATTATATCGTTGCCAGTTGAAGTGGTTACCCAATCGTCAACGCCGGGATCTCCGCGCACTTACTACGCTCTTTTCTATCCTCGTATCTCCCAATGCACCATCCTACTTAACTCCTCATTTTCAGTACCTATGCTCCAATCACGAGAAAAATCTCCGTTCTACGAATAATCGTCTTCTTCTGTGTCCTTCTCATAGTCATATATATATATATATATATTATATATTATCTATAAATGTCACACATTTTCCTTGTCTATTTGCCTATTCATCTCTATTCTGTATTTATCTCTGCACCACCTTAAGGTTGACTGGTAGAGAATGCTTCTGGCATTAAGTCCGCATTTTTACACAATTTGTAAATAAATAAATAAATTAAAAATACCTCCAAATATTAATACAATGTTTCATATAACTTGCATTTTTATTTGTAGTTAATTTCTAAATGTCTGTAATTCGTAATGGAATACCTTCAAAAAAGAATTTACATCGATTACATTATATTAACTCTGAGAGAACAATAATATTCATTAATAATAATGGACCTATCATAGATAAACAAACAATTTATTACTTAGTTATTGACAATTATTCATGAAACATAAGTTATTTAATCATTTTCAAAAATTGTATTCCATTCATTCAACCAAAAGACGTCCACTACTGAACATACGTAGGTCTCCCCCAAAGATCTCCACGACGACCGGTCTTACGTCACCAGCATCGGGCCAACGGGTTCTCGAATGACTCCCGCGACCTTCACCAGGTTGTCGGTCCACCTTATGGGAGGCCTACACACGCTACATCTTCCGGTACGCGGAAGCCATTTGAGAACCCGTTGGCCCCATCGGGCATCGGTTCTACGAGCAATGTTCCCAGCTCACTGCCACTTAAGTTTAGTAATTCTTCCGGCTACTTTAGTTCTTTTAGGGATCTCCTCATTTATGATTCCATCACGCAGGGAAACTCCTAGCATAGCCTTCTGCATTGCCATGTGGTTAACTTTGAGATTCCTAATTAGGCCCATTGTAAGCGACCACGTCTCATTGCCATAAGTCATCACTGGCAACACACACCGGTCGAAGACTTTTGTCTTGAGATACTACGTACATCGGACGAGAAGATTCTGCGTAGCTTCCTTAACTGTATTAATCAATTATTAATTACAGTAAATGAATCCTATTATTTTTTCCTACAGATTAAAATGAATATATTCTGATTCAATTATTGAACACGCGTCTACACGCGTAACTTTTTTTTTAATAATACATTATGGATGGAAAGCAAAAAGGGGAAACAAGCAATATTATCGCTTAGAAGATTATCGAATAAACTGCAGAGATTAAGGTACTATACACGCTCTTGACTTGGTCGATATTTCCTATAATCAAAAACAAAGCGATGAAAAACCAAAAGAGAATATTTAATTTTCTTAAATAAATAATTTATCAAGAATAATTTTTATTTTTATTTTCACCCAATTAGGTCGGTTAAGTTGCGGGTGTAAAACATCTGTCCATCAAGATTCCAAGACAAATAAAATTAAAAAAATATTTATTTATTTTATTTTATTTTACAATTTAACTTATAAATAACATTAATCTATAAACAGTATACACCGTCTTTTGATTGTTGCTTAATCCAGGAGATATACTTCGAAACTACTGTATAGACACCTGAGAATAATAATATTATTTTAAATTAATTATTTGATTTACCGTTAAAATGTAGCTGGTTTTTTTTTGTCAAGGGTATATGATATTTTTTTTTTGTTCATTTATACGTATTTTTACTTGAATTTTAAATTTCAGTGCGAATTTAAATCGCTGTCGAAAGGTCAGTAGACGTAATTGCGTAGACACAGAAATGCGAATCGAGTAAAATACCCAATCAATACTATTATAGCTATGGAAATTTCGGAGCAAAGGCGTAATTTTAAACAAAATCCATAAAGTAAGATCTCAGTTATAATTATTACAACTTAAAAGACATCTTTACTCTTCAAAGATCTCATTGGGAATGCTCCCACTACTTTCAGACGAGGATATTTATCGTGCTACATGTATAGTTTCTTTCTACACTTTGTAATTCTTTATAAACTAGATGACAGCACAATTTTTGCACCGATGTATATTTATAATGCACCATCCATTAGGGAATTTTCTAATAATGTTCACATTATTATTATTATTCCAGAAAGGGGCTATGCAGGCTAAGATAGTCCTGTGTTACTGCGACCTAGATAGATCTATTGTGATCGCCCTCATATTTCTAAAGCTTACTGCCTAAACCTACAACCTGGATATACTGTAAGATCTTTTTGGCAGCCAGCGTCTGTACCTCCTCCGGGAACAACGCATGTTTACCCAGAAATCTGTATTAGTGGGTCACATTCACACAAGATGTGCTTTGGTGTTTTATCTGCAATTTCATAGAAACTGCACTCTGTTGTGTTCTGGGCACCCATGTTGTGCATATGCTTGCCCAAACAACAGTGCCCAGTTAACGCTCTTACTAATACTCGCAGTTGATTGCTCGCATCAGGGCTTCCTCAGCTTTGTTCTGATGAGCTCTTTAGAATGAATTTATCCTGGCAAATTATTCCAGAACTCTATGCTCGCATGCGTAGTTTTTTTTTTTTTTTTTTTTTTTTTTAAATCCGAGGTCCTCTGACATTATCAGAGATGATGATGCTACTTTTAATTTTTTATCCTATTTGTTTCGTTTGATTACTTTATTTGCTAATTTTGTTGCGAATTTTATAAACTGGTCTTTCGTTTCTTTATTGTTTATCATATCTTTTATGTTATCTTTGGTTATATCCATATTTATTTCATGTGATAGGGTGTGTCTTTCGTGCTCATATATGGGACATTCCAGCAGTATATGTTCAACAGTCTCGTCTCTATTTGTTTGACAGGCACACGTCGGGTCGGCTTTACATTTAAAACGATACAGATATGCTGAGAACCCGCCGTGTCCCGTCAGTATTTGGGTTAACGTACTGCTGATTTTAAGTTTCTGGACCGTTTTGTAGGCCTGGATGACATTGGGGAAGAAGATCTTTGTCACGCCGGCGGTGGTTCCCTCCTGATATCGCCGGTTCCACTCGTCGAGAGCCTGAGATCTAATCTGGCCCTTGACGAATGAGAGCGGGCATTTATCGTATTTTGGTGCCGTTTTTATTTTAAGAGCTGCCTCTTTAGCCAGCTGGTCCACCCTTTCGTTCCCAATTATTCTTGCATGGGCGCGGATCCAAAACAACTCTACGTTGTTGTTTGCCCTGTCCATTAGCGCTCTGATTTTTATTGCCAATGGATTGCTGGTTTCGTAGTTCGTGATGATTTTTAGGGCGGACCGAGAATCGCTAATGATTGCGACGTCTTGTGCCTGACTGCGTAAGGCTATTTCAGTTGCCATACATATGGCCAGCAGTTCAGCCTGGAAGACAGTACAGTACGGTGCCAGCTTGATCTTATGGCACCCGGTTTCAGCTGCATTCTTCCATATGGAGATAGCTCCTCCTACCTTGCCTTGGATCTTGCTGCCATCCGTATAGTAGTGTGTTCCCCCTTTCAATTTCCCCACTACATCTTCTTCGTCTTCCAGGTGGATGAACTGCCGAGCCACATGTTTCGCAGGGTGAGGTTTTTCAATGAACCTAGCGGGAGTCTCTATCTCTCTGTCCAATAGCGTCTGCGACAATCCCTTTCTGGTCATGTAAAAGCTGGTATTTTCCCTCACTCGGATGTCCAGAGGGAGTATCCCCGCCAACACCAGGGCAGAGTGAAGAGACACCGTTCTGTACGCCTTTGTCATTTTTATGGCGAATAGCCTTTGTGTCGCGTTGAGGGTGTTTTTTTTGATGTAGGCTTTGTTGGTTGCCGGTGCCCACACGCTGGAGGCATATGTAATTATCATCACCGTGTAAATAATCTTTATTATTTCGGGGTGTAAGCCCCAGCTAGTTTTTGCGGCTTTTGCAAGTTGTTTGTATACCGCTAGCGCTTTTCTGCAGACATTTTTGACATGGCTTGCAAATGTTAAGCCGCTGTCGATGGTCACTCCCAGTATTTTGACCTCTTTGGACGTTGCAATGTCGACCCCTCCCATGTTGAGGAGTGGTGTGTCGTATTTTTGCTTCCTCGTTATTACGACTGCGTTGGTTTTTTGAGGAGCGAAGCGAAGCTTATTCTTGACACCCCACTCCCGAACACGTTCGACGGCGGCATTGCCCCGTCGCTGGACTTCGTCAGCGGAGTCTCCGGAGATGACAAGAACCACGTCATCCGCGAATGCCTGGCAAAAGTCGCCTTTGGCCGTCAGGTCGCTTAGGAGGGGGTCTAATAAAAGATTCCACAGAATGGGGCCCCCAATGGATCCTTGCACGCATCCTTTGCTTGTTTCCCTGGTAACATCAAATCCCGCATAGAGTAGTTTAATTTTCCTGCCACTCAGGTAACTGCGTAGTGCTTCCGTGGGCATCTCTGGGCACTACTCTTCCACCAAACGGACCTTAATGGCTGGCCACCATGCGCCATCGAAGGCCTTCTCTATATCCAGGGATACCAGTGTGATGAGCTTCTTCTCAAGGAGCTTGCTCCTCACATGGCTCACTAGGGTATAGAGGGCGTCTTCCGTGCTTCGCTGGGGCATAAAGCCGTATTGGTGGGGGCTTATTCTGGGTACCAGGTGCCACGTTAGCCTTTTAATAAGCATCGTTTCATAAATTTTTCCCATGACCGGTAATAGGCCTATGGGTCTGTATGATTTGGGATGCGCGTAATTCTCCTTTCCGGGTTTCTTGAGGACTATCACTGTTGCGATCTTCCACTCAGTGGGGAAGTAGCCGAGTTGCCAGCATTTATTGAAGAGCGCAAGTTGTAATTCGGCATCGTTCATGATGACCTGCTTACAGATCTCTGCTGTGAATCCATCCATACCCGGGGCTTTTTTCGGGTTAAAACTCTCCACCGACGTTATCATTTCTAACATGGTGAACTCGCATGCGTAGTTACCACTCTCAAGTTTGATGCTTTTCACCAAATACAAATAGATGTATTCCGGCAGCATCACTTGAGATTCAGTGCCTCTAGGCTTAGGGTGTTTAACATCCTGGAGCACACCGTCGCTTAATATGAGGTGAGATTGTAGTCAAAGCGTTGACTCTATACAGTATTTAAAAAAAAAACATTGTCAATTAATTAACGTAATCTTCAGGGAACGGAAGAAGGGGCCTTCAATCTTATTTTAGTTACTTTTAGATGACCACATACAGACTGTAGTAACATAACAACAAGTGACAATAGTACGTGTTATCATCTCGATAAAGAATACAATAATAAACAATAATACCTGGATAATCTGGTTTTGCACAGTCGATGCCCCAAGATACGATACCTGTAATAAAAATTATTTAGTAATATATAAATTCTAAATTAAATAAATAAACTTGAAGTGTCTGTTTTTAATATCAAAATAACAACTTTTTACTAATACATATGAATATATACGGCATTTATACCAAAGACACAATTGTAAAATTTTTGTCTGTCGGCCTGATTCAACTGTGAGTTATGGAACCGTCTTCCTGTCAGCGTGTTCCCTCCTTGATACGATATTGGGTCCTTCAAAAGAGGCACGAAGAGGCATTTAAGCAGGCCATCATGACAGCGGTGACTGGCAGTGAATTCTGTTCAGTGTCAGTCGACGCTGTTTTGGATTGTACTGTAATTAACATCAGGTCCAGTGCAGACACTGTGCAGCGCATTATAAAAAAAACTAATCTCCGGAACGGCTGGACCGATTTTGACAGGAATTTATCTGGTAGATAGCTGAAGTTACACGGCGTAACTTAGGAAACTTTTATTTCTGGTAAGTAATTAGGTTTCCGCGAAATAAAATTCAAACCCTTGAAGTTGTAAAGAAAATCCCATTTTATGCATAATTTTACAGGAAAAATGTTTGAATTTGTGAGAAATAGCTTTGTTTTTTTTTTATAACTACCAAGGTAATTTTGGGCCTGTACGAAAAAAATAGGGTCCATTCTTTTCCAAGGGAGCAGAACCGCGTGCACACACCTAGTATACATGAAATTGTGATATTACTAGTATTTAGAATGATGTAGGTTATCTTAATTATAAAGCAATTTCACAAAATCATTTAGCTTACAACTTCCTATAATATATTGTGTTTATTTTATACTGTACTAACTGTAACCGCGACTCCGTAAGTGTTTGTAAAAAAAATTAAATCAAAATGTATAGATACATATATACATAGTATGCAATGTTATGTATTATTTTCTAGTAAATAAAATCTTTAATAAAAAAATTTATGACTGACTTAATTGGCAGTAATAAATTTAACCCCTTTTTAACCCACTTAGGGGGTGAGATTTCAAAACTTTTTAATCCTATAGGTTGCTCCAGGATGTAGACTACTTGTATACCGAAATTCATCAAAATCCATTGAAGTTTTTGAGTAATGCGAGACAAACAGACAGACTGGCATGAAATCAGTCTGAATGGATTATCTTAAAAATATTCGTAAAACAGTTTTCGCTCCTTTGCAATTTATTATAAGTAAAGATGTATATGATGGCGCAATGAATAGTGAGGTCGGATTCCGCATCAATGTACGCGGGTTGGAGCCCATCTATGCAACTCTAAAATCAGCCTGAGCTTTCGGTAAAGGAAAACATCGTGAGGAAACCATAGCATGGTGGTAGGGCATTTTCTAATAATCCCCGCCTGCTACCTTCAAGTTTGAAAAACCTGTCGCCAAATACCAATAAATCGACCCTTTACTACATAAACTTAATATATCATATGTGCCAAATGCACTAGTATAATTAAAGGATTATATGTTTTTTATCTTCGATCTGACTATAAGCATTTTTGTTCTGAAAGAACTTTATTAGGTTTGATGATGTACGCTTCAGGACTCATTTAACGTAACGGCGTAGAGCATCGGTAATTGAATATTAAAAAAAATTAATCTTACCAACTTGGAACCATTTCTCATTATGTTTTGGGTAGTGAGTAGAGAACAAAGGTCCTCCGCTGTCTCCCTAAAAAAATTTCAGGTAACATTTTATATGAAGAACCAGTTTTTCTTTAAATGACAAGGCAAGTTTTAAATCCACTGAAAATGTAGGGATTAGCTAGAATTAAAATTCCTAGGGAGTTTTCACACTCAGGTAGCAGCCAAGCCGAGGTTCGGACCGTTGTGCTAGTTACCTTTTGCTACTGAGTGCCTTCAGCACTCGCCCACTAAGTTCGGTGAAGCTGTAAATACCTTTATATAAAATATATATATATATATATATATATATATATATATATATATCTGTGTCCGTGTGTATGTAACAAGGAATTACATAATCACCAGTACGTAGCGTAAGGCGTACATGGGTTTTTACGGATAAATTGAAAGGGCTTCAATCCGCGTGTGACTACTGCCCTTCTGAGTGTTTTATTACTATGATTATTAACTATACAAAAGTTAAAGCGGATATTTCTCAGATAAAAATATATGACAGCTAGTTCGTGCTAAGATAATATGAGGGGTGATAACTAGTATAACCGTATGAGTGGGGTTTTCACAAATATACAATGATCGTGATCCACAGTTGGGCTAAATTGTCCTACTCTGTAATGTGTAATGTCAAGCAAGTTTTAATCTCAAAAGTTTATTACAGGGTGGATCATTACGTGAACGCTAGCGATGTCTGGAATTAACCCACATCTCTGTGCTTCCGCTAACATGATTAAAACTACGATTTGTATAGTTTTTTATATGACAAAAAAATGAGATATATTATATTTATTAAAAAAAGAACCAGACAGAGTTTCTTGCCGGCTCTTCTCGCCTGGGTTGTTTTCCGAACCGGTGGTAGTGTTTTAGACGTTCATAAGCGCCTTCTTAGGGCCTAAATTGAATAAATAAATTTTGATTTTGATTTGATTTTGATAATGTGTCTGGTTTTTCAATCATAATAAACCTATGTTATCAAAACCAACGTATAAATCTTATTTAATATAAACACAAATTTAAAACGTCTAGAGTGAAGCCGTTGCTAATATGTAAAAAATAAATAATTTTTCATGGTTATAAACGTACAATACAAAATATCGATATTTTATAATTTGTAAGATTTGTACTTAAACTGATAACCATAAAGTGTATTTATGCAATTCAAATTTGAATATAACAAAGTGTTTTGCTTAATTCATTTATACAAATTTAAAATTAACATAATGTTTTAATATTCATGATTGATCACAATTTAAGAGAATTTAATCATCACGAAAATATAAATGATTTTCTGTGCATTTTTTTCTGTGCTCTCTATTATAGCATGTTACTTCGAGCGAAAATAGCAAAGGTGCTGATGAGACTTATTACTTCAAAACTAATATGACTAGTGCTTCGAAAATATGCGCAAATACTATTCCATAAAATCTATCTATTTCTAACTAGCTATGTGCGCGCGGCTTCGCCCGCGTTTCATATATTCTCCACTGCATTTTAATTTTTTATACGGAAACCTAAAAATTTTTTAGTACTAAAATAAAGAAAAAATATCGCAGAATCCTAATTACTTTCGAAAATAAAATTACCCTAAGTCACCTGGAGTAACTTCAGCTATCTACCAAAAAAGACCCGTCAAAATCTATCCAGCCGTTCTGGAGATTACCCGGAACAAACAGACAACAATTTTTTTTAAAATTGTTAATTTGTTATAGGTATCAGTGGCGAAGTTCTATCTTAACATTGCCCTCCCAATACATCTTCGATAACTTAATGCATATTCGTAAAAATTTAGACAAGCTAGATCTAGTGAATGATCGTCATAATTTTAATATTAGAAGTAAAGACAAGTTGGCCGGAACCACGCTTTAGGTTAAGTAAGTGTAATAAAAGCTTTAAAGGTAATAGTATTCGGTTTTACAATAAGATCCCAAGTAACATTACCGATTTACCTGACAATAAGTTCAAGTATTATGTCAAGCAAGTTTTAATCTCAAAAGGTTATTACAGAGCGGATCATTACGTGAACGATAGTGATGTCTGGAATTAACTCACATCTCTGTGCTTCCACTAACATTATTAAGACAACGATTGTATAGTTTTTTATATGACAAAAAAAATGTTATATTTATAAAAAAAAAAGTAGAACCAGATCGAGTTTCTTGCCGGCTCTTCTCGACTGGGTTGTTTTCCGAACCGGTGGTAGTGTTTTAGACGTTCATAAGCGCCTTCTTAGGGCCTAAATTGAATAAATACATTTTGATTTTGAAGCGCTCTGATAACCCGATTCCTTATAGCCTTACTAAAAAATTCGCACAAAAAACTCACTTCACAAACAGCAAATATACTATTATTACATTGTGTTATAACAACCACACACTCTTAAACACAAAACACGCATACTAAGAACGTGCCATATAAACTGACAAGAAATGGGACGCAATCGAATCCACATACACGTGCGCATTTCACTATAATTATCATCCAAAAATGAAAACGTTAGTGTACATATCGTACTATGTATACATTAACACTTCAATTTTATTTATTAGTATAAACTAGCTGTGTGCCCGTGGCTGCACCCACTTTCCATATATTCTTCACTGCGTTTTAATTTTTTAGTTCTGAGATAAAGTAGATTCGTCAAGATGTAAATTTTACATTTTACAACACGCTTCACTTAAACATCACATTATTGAAGCAATTCGAATTTAAAACGAATTGAAAAATTAAAACGCATATATGGAACTGTTATATGAAACTCTGAGATAGCTTTTTTAAAAAAGAATTTTATACACACTGAAATGTTAATATTGTTTATTTAAATGCAACTTAAATATGATTATAATTATATAGAATCACTATAGGACCGTCGTGGATTGAGTATGGATGAGGACTGAGGACTGATGAGCTGAGAGACGAAAGGAAGGGAATGAGAATCATGTGTCAGCAGCATAGGCAGCTGACTAGGCTAGAAAGGGTACAATAGAAAGATATAACAGAACGTGGGCGCAGTCGCGGTTACGCAGTTAGTTAAGACATAAAAAAGACAGATCACGTTTAACCTAGATAAGGCATGTAGTTTGAAAGTTACAAAAATATATTGCGAGCTCTATTTAAAAATGATTACAATGATTTAAAAAAAAAAAAATCATGCATGTACTTTTTTTACCTGGCAGGCATCTTTCCCACGACTGTAAGCACACAACATCGTGTCAGCTACTAAATTATCTCTATATATTGATGATTTTCTACATTTCTCTGGACCGACTATCGTCACTTTGGTTTCGAGTAAATATCTTGATGACGTCAGAGCACCCTGTCTTGTTTTACCCCACCCGGCAACAGTCAACGGCACTGCGTTGAAATCCATATCTTGAAAATCATCAAAGATTTTTTTTATTATGTAAAGTAATAAGTTATGAATATATTGTTCTAAAGAGATTTAAATTGAAACGAGCACGAGTAATAAAGGTTAGTTTAATTTGAGTTATTTCGAATTTAATAAAAATACCAAGTAGAATTTCTCAAAAACATACAGAATATTACAATAATTAACTAACTGTATCGTTTGAAAAGTTTTCTAGAGACAAAAGTAAAAAAAAAATTGATATCTCCATTTAAAATCTTTGCTTATACATATATCAATTTATGGGTGGCTGTTATACAATAGTGTGTGTATTATTTTCATATATTAGAATGTTTGATGAAATGGCGACAGGTCTCTGGTGTGATTTGTGACTCCAGGATGCCCCTTAAATTGAAGGGGAGGATATATAAGTCCATCATAAGACCTGTCATATTGTATGGATCAGAATGCTGGGCTAGTAAGAAGATGGATGAGAAGCGACTGCATGTAGCTGAGATGCGAATGTTGAGATGGATGTGTGGTGTTACAAGAATGGATAAAATAAGGAATGAATATATTAGAGGGAGTTTGAGAGTTGCGTCAATGGTAGAAAAGTTGAAAGGTTCTCGTTTGTCGTGGTATGGACATGTTATGAGAAGAGAGGAAGCGCATGTGGGTAAAATAGTAATGAATATGAATGTGGAAGGATGGAAAAGTAGAGGAAGGCCAAAGAAAGTGTGGATGGAGTGTGTAAGAAATGATATAAAAGAAAAAGGATTGAACGAAGAGATGGCGGCTGATAGGGACGTATGGAAGAAGAAAACATACTGCGCCGACCCCAAGTGAGTTGGGAAAAGGCAGGAGAATGATGATGATTAGAATGTTTGACAGGTAATTATAAAAAAAACACTAGAGTTATTACATTATATAACATAATATAATTATTATCGAATATAGCGAAGTCTCTTTGACACTTCTGTCTCTTTTTTATATTGAATGTCCAAAAAGTCTATAAATGTCTCTATTCAACTAACACTCAATCATGACTGCCTCTAGTGTTTCGCAACATAATTTTCTCACATTGTCGGAAATCGAGTTCGAACTGTTTAAATCAATAAAATAAATTACTAAAAATTCAAAGTTATAATAAAAATACAATTTAAAATTAATCATGTTTTTATGACAGGTGGCAAATTATTTATTATTTTATTTGATATGTGAAATCAAGTTATGTTGTACTATTGAAAATTATTTATAATCAGTACTGAAAATATCTAGGCAATGGCCAATATTCATCTAAAAGGACCATATGAATTTTAAAGAAGCTAACACAGGTTATGAAAGGTGACATCTCTGTCTTTTTTTTTTACTGTAGTAGGCTCAGCGCTTCGGATACAATATCACGTGGTGTTAAGAGACCATGTCGTCTAGTATATTAAGCCTGCTAAGCCTAGAGATATATTCAACTCTATCGATCCGTTAGCTTCGAAACCGTTTCGGAGGCCGAGAAATGTCCTCGCCGACTCCGATGATGAAATCACGCGCGAAAGTAAAATCTTTCCTCATCAACCGAGAAAATATGCGTGCCAGGGCCCACGCCCGCAAAACCGCCATTCCCGCCGACGGGGACAGGCTGCTAATTTTGCTGCCGCACACACTCCGGGTCCCACTTCGGCGGCGACCCAAGACGTATCTCGTTACCCAACTGTGGAGGTTCTTGACGTCGCCGCCAGTGCGATACAGTGACTCTGACCATGCACTGAGCATCACACGCACAATACTGCACACACACTCCTGCACACAATTTGCAGGTACATAGGTCCTGTAAGGAACCTTTTTTTATATCAAATTAAAAATGTAAGGATTAACAAAGATTAAATTTTCCGCGGGAATTTTCACACACAGGTAACGGCCAAGCCGAGGTTCGTACCTCTTTGGTAACCCTTGTGCTAGTTACCTTTTGCGGGTGAGTGAAGCTGTAAAGGCTCTTCCAGTCAACAGTATTAGCAAGGTTAAAAAAAGAGATACATCTATCAATGCTCGGCGACAGATTTTCAAACTTGAAGTCAGTAAGCTAGCCAAGCGGGCACTATGCTCGACTCCCGCACTATGCGTACATGATGATGTTTTCCTTCACCGAAATCACAGGGTCATTATAGAATAGGTAGAGTTGTACCTACTGATCTGGTGAAGGTCGCGGGAATCCACTGGATGCGGGTAGCGCATAACTAGTCGTTGTTGGAGATCTTTGTGAGAGACCTATGTCCAGCAGTGGACGTCTTGTGATTCAATGTTTCACTTCTGATACGTGTACTCCGTAAATACGCTTTTTGTTATTAATTTTGATAAGACGTAAAAGATATAATAAATAAATGACCACCAGCACGGTCACTTCCAATACTTTAGACCATTAAATATTTAACAGATATATTGTGGATTGTTGTTTTACCAGTTACGTCAATGAAGAGTTTAAAGCGCAAAAGAATAATTAATTAATTATGCGCAACGTAATTAATATTAATTAAATAAAGAATAAAAGTTAAAATTTAAACTTAATACACGTGACTAGCAATCCATGAATAATCTCGACCAATATTTAAAAATAAGAGAGTTCACTACCATTGGAAAGGTGAATAATATTTAAAACTAAGACAAATGACTGCCGATCGAAGGGTTTACTGATAATATTTAAAACAGAGTGCAAGTACGATAAGTAACGATCACAAATTCCATTTAAACAATTGTTCATTAATCATGTGAGGCTTGAAAGAAGGCAAGGGTTTCGGAAAATATAGGGGTATATCAGAAAGGGAGTGAAGTGCAATATTTTGACAGAATAGCGGCACGTAACCTTTACTTAACTTTGTCAGACAAATATTTCCAAAACTTTCCCAAATTAAAGTAGAACATAGCTTAATTTAAAGATAATATTGTTGCGGATTAGCTCAGTTTTAGGTGAAGATTGGGCAAATATTATGATGGAAAACAGGAAAAAAAGGCGATATTCGGTGTATCTTCTATGAGTGTATATTACTATCTGGTATTGACAATACATTCAAATTCTTAAATTAAAATACATTTGTTTTATAAGTAAAAACTACACAAAATAAAAAAGGTTATTTTACTCAGACAAAAAAGGTATAAAAAGGTTGGATTCTCAACATCCTCCTCTTTTTTTTTTAAATTGGCTATGTAGTAATTACAATTAATTTTTTAAGAGGTCTCCTTAATTGGCCAGCAGATGTGGCAACATCAGCCACTCTGGAAATTCCATCCTTGCCCTTATATAGGGATATGACTCTCCCTTTTGGCCACACACCACGAGGTAAATTACTGTCAGCTATAAGAACAACATCTCCCACTTTAATATGAGGTCGCTCTCCAGTGCCTGTAGTGGGGTTCAACAGAGGTAAATACTCGACCAACCAACGTCTCCAAAAGTGGTCCGCCATCCTGGCTGCTCTTTTCCATCGAATTCTACCGTGAAGATCGCTTTCTTCTACTTCGAAAGGTATGCGATTGATTGAAGACGTCCCAATTAAAAAATGAAAAGGAGTGAGTGCCTCCGGATAGTCAGGATCAGGAGAGACGTGTGTGAGAGAGGTCTACTATTTACAATCGCTTCTGCTTCTAGGAGAAGAGTTGATAAAACTTCATCAGTAGGTGACTTATCTTTGAGTGTCACTTTAAGCGCAGTCTTTATGCTTCGAACTAAGCGCTCCCAAGCTCCTCCCATAAAAGGAGCAGCGGGTGGTATAAACTTCCACTCTATTAATTCATTTGCTGCGAAAGTTAAGATTTGTTTCTCGTACAGTTTTTTGAGCTCTCTACTAAGGCCGACAAAGGCAGTTCCGTTGTCTGAAAAAATTTTATGTGGTAATCCGCGTCGAGCAATAAATCTTTTCAGGCTCATCATTGCGGCATCTGTAGTAAGGCTGTAGACTACCTCCAAGTGTACTGCTCTTGTGACCAGGCACGTATATAGAGCGACGTACCACTTTTCATGTCTTCGGCCTACGGTAACTTGAAGAGGTCCGAAGTAGTCTACCCCAATGAAAGAAAAAGGTCTTTGGTGGTGTGCAAGTCGCTCATCAGGAAGTTTTCCCATAGGCGGATCTAACGGTTTAGCTCTTTGATGTGTACAAAATAGGCAGTCGTGAGCTACAGAACGAACTGTGGTTCTCAGATTGAGGATCCAGTAACGTTGGCGGAGTTCGTTCACCACTGTCTCAGTGTTCGCATGTGCAGCTTTTTCGTGGTAACGCATTACTAGTAGGCGGATAGCTGGATGTCTTCCATCGAGTATAATGGGGAATTTCGAAGGAGTATTGATGTGTATAGTAGCGCTGATACGTCCGAATAGGCGAAGTAAGTTGTCATCGCTTAAAGTTGGATATAGTTTAAGCAATCTACTGTTACGTGGTAGCCGTGTGTTATTCTTTAGGCAAGAGATCTCTGTTTTAAAAAACAGTCTAGTTGACTTTGCCATAAAATATGAGTTTCGGTCATTTCTAAATTGGACGCTGTTAAAATGCAAGGAATTACGGCGGTGTTATCAACCAGCGATGTAATAGCCTGCGCTAATAAAGAAATGTCAGTGGGTTGTTCTGTTTTAATTTCAGTAGTTTTATTTTGTATACTATTAGTAACATTTGTAGGATTGTTCGCTGCGGCAGTAGATTGAAATAGCTCTGGTAAGCTTCTTCCACCACATTTTTTATCAATTTGGCGAAATCCTAAACAATCAAGACGTTTATTAGCTTGATTGGGTTTTACCAATACGTCTTGATTATTAATTTCTATAGTATTTAACCACTCTTGTATTGAAGAATTAGAACTTCCACGACTTCTACTACTTTCTGAGTCCAACTTTGCAAGCTGGCTCTCTAGCTCTAATTCAGCGGCTTTGCGCTCAGCGGCAGCTATTACCGACGCTGCCGTTACGGCCGCTGCTTCTTCAGCTTCTGCTTTGCCTACTTTTCTGACAAATTCGGCTTGCAGCGCAAGCTTTTGAGCTCTAATTGTAGAAGAAGATTGTACTGACCTTGAACTCTTGTTTGAAAATGTACCTTGAGTTTGATTATTAGCCACAGGTTCACTCATGATAGCCTTGGTACACTTATCGTCTCCTGTTTTCTAAATTTTACTTTGAGCCCTAGTTTTCACCATTTGAAAATGGACACGTTTTCTATAGGTAAGTTCAAAATTTTTAGGAGAAGGACCAAAATGTTACGGATTAGCTCAGTTTTAGGTGAAAATCAGGCAAATATTATGATGGAAAACAGGAAAAAAAAAAGGCGATATTCGGTATATCTTCTATGAGTGTATATTACTGTCTGGTATTGACAATACATTCAAATTCTTAAATTAAAATACATTTGTTTTATAAGTAAAAACTACACAAAATAAAAAAGGTTATTTTACTCAGACAAAAAAGGTATAAAAAAGTTGGATTCTCAACAAATATTAAGAATTTTTTTACTAAAAAGAATCACATGATCTTATGTAGGGGGAAAGATTGTTAAAATAAAGCCTCATCATATGATCACCAAGAGGGTTGGGGTGGTTAAAAAGTTCCTAAATAACATCACGTGATTAATCACGGAACACTGGATAACAGAGGATCTGGCAGACATTACGGAAATTGATCGAGAACGTAGACCGCAGACTTCTAGATGCAATATGTTTTGCACGATGTTCTAGCCTACTGCCAAACGGATTTTTTTTCACGGTATAGGCTCACCTGATGTTAAGTGAAGATGTGGTCCAGGATGGTAAACACACTAAGCCTAGAGGTACTGGTTCTCAAGTGATGCTGTCGGAACGTACCTATTGGTATTTGGGAACAGGTTTTCAAACTTGAGGGTAGTAGCTACCCAGGCGGGCACTATTAGAGAATGCCCTACCACCATGCTAGGGTTTCCTCACGATGTTTTTCTTCACCGAAAGCTCAGACTGATTTCAGAGTTGGATAAATGGGCTCGAACCCGCGTCCACTGACGCGTAAACCGGCCACACTATCTACTGCGTGTTCATCGATTCATATATATATATGTACACGTAACTATTGATAGAGAAGGCAATAAATTATCTAAGCGTGTAATATAACAACGCCTTCAGGGTGTTGTTAGATCTGCCACAATACTGCAGTGCATCAATGATGGTAAGTGAAAATGTGCTTATAGCTTTTATGCAGTTTAGTGTAAGCGAATTGCACCTGTGATGAACCGAGTGAGAAGGAGCTCGAACAGCATCCATACCGCTCGAGTCAACTGAGAAATGGGTGAGAATTAGACGTAGTGTATAAGTCGAAAATATTCTGTAGTATATCTTTAAAACTTATACTCATCATCATCATCATCTCCCTACCCTTTTCCCATTTTTATTTGGGGTCGGCGCAACATGTCTTCCTCTTCCATTCCTCTCTATTTGTTGTCATCTCCGCATTCACTCCTTTTCTAAACATATCATCTTTCACACAGTCCATCCATCTTTTCTTTGGTCTTCCCCTTCCCATGTAACCGTCCACATTCATATCCAATACCTTTCTTACAACATTCTCTTTCTTCCTGCGCATCACATGTCCATACCAGGATAAACGACCGCCTTTTAACTTGACTGTTATTGGCGCCACTTTCAAACTTCCTCTAATATATTCATTCCTAATCCTGT
Source organism: Samia ricini (assembly GCA_014132275.2). NCBI lineage: Eukaryota > Metazoa > Arthropoda > Insecta > Lepidoptera > Saturniidae > Samia > Samia ricini. The sequence goes on from AP028162.1 coordinate 5,475,663, forward strand.
CCATTCTTGTTACCCCACACATCCATCTCAACATTCGCATCTCAGCTGCATGTAATCTTCTTTCGTCCGTCATCTTTAAAACTTATACTAACACTAGTATATAAGTTACTAATTAACTTAATGCATGGTCATCTAAGAAAAAACATATTATTATATATGTTAATGGAGACTGACATTATTAATAGATATCATCACTTTGCGCTATTTGCTGTCCAGTTCTACACAATAATTAAGGGTAAAATGAACTTCAACTGTTTCCGTATATTACGATTGCATAACAAATATATAAATTATTAATTAATACTGAATATTTCAATAGTAACTTTACCTTCATTTGGCAAACAAATTGGCCGTACTTTCTCTGAGAATTTTAATCTTTTATCTAGAGTCAGTATCGCAATATCGTTAATGTCCCTCACGGCGTTTGACGTAAAACTCGGATGTTTCACTCCATTGGCCACATGCCGTATCGAATATGAGTTATCCAGCCGATCGTGCATACCCACGTTCACCGACAGATCGCGATAATGCACTCTAAAAACCACAAGAATACGTTTTAATAAAAAAATAATAATATTAATTATTAACGTAATCCTAATTCCTTATCACATACCATAAAACCTACGATATATTAAAGAGAAATTGATAGTTATCGATCATGATGAAACCACAGCATGACATTAAGATTCTTTAACGTGACAAAAAAAAATTCTTTAAACGAATCTTATAGAGGTTTTAACACTCTTATTCACTAAAGTTATTATTAAATTAGTAAAATATTATAAGAGTAAACAATTATTTCAATACGTATACGTATACTTATAACTAGCTGTATGCCCGCGGCTGCACCCGCGTTTCATATATTTTTCTCTCCGTAATGTAGTTTTCATTTTTTTTTATACGGAACCTTAATTATTTTTGCCACTAACATCAAACAAAAATATTTCTCATAAATTCATATACCTGCTAATAAAACTGTGCATGGAATCGGATTTTATTTCAATTTTTATGAGTTTTAATTTTTTTAGGGGGAACCCTAATTATTTTCGAAAAGATAAAGTAGCCTAAGTTGACAGGACAATAAGAATGGACAGGATTAGGAATGAGTATATTAGAGAAAGTTTGAAAGTGGCGCCAATAACAAAGAAGTTAAGAGGCGGTCGTTTCTTCTGGTATGGACATGTAATGCGCAGGGAGAAAGAGGATGTTGTAACAATGGTATTGGATATGAATGTGGACGGTTATAGGGGAAGGGGAAGACCAAAGAAAAGATGGACGGATTGTGTGAAAAATGATATGCATAGGAAAGGAATGAATGCGGAGATGACAACAAATATAGAGGAATGGAAGAGTGAGACATGTTGCGCCAACCCCAAATGAAAATGTGAAAAGGGTAGGGAGTTGAAATTAGCCTAAATTACGCGGAGTAACTTCAACTATCTAACAAAAAAAATCCCGTCCAAATCGGTGAAGCCGTTTCGGATATTAGCCGTTACAAACAGACACACAACATTTTTAAAAATTGCGTGTTTTTTTGTAGGTGTAGTGTAGTATATACATTCATATGTATTTAGTAAAAAAAAAATATATCAAATTTTATATATATTAACGACAACAAAAACTGATTTTCTTTGAACGATTCTACATCGCGATATAGTTGTGTTGTCTGCCCGTATACAAATATGTTTCGAAACAGTCTACTCTTCAATTTTATTTATTGGTATAAATAAAAGGCTAATGAGACGAAATCTTTAGATTCAAGATGTTTAAGAAAAAATACTATGCGGGGCTTCAGAATCCACTACAGACCACATTTCGGTAGTTTTTAGCAAATTTTGTCTTTCTGTCTGTTTGTTTTTTTGTAAATCACGAAAAACTACTAAACCGAATTTGATGACAGTTCGTAATGGCATATTTTGCATGCAGGGGGAGAACATAAGCTGACAAATTGTCTAAATTCCAAGCGGGTAAAGCCGCGGGCACAACTAGTATTTTTATAAATATATAGTTACCGTTCTTTCGAACACCTTATAATTTATAAATTGAGTCATAAAGAAATAAGTTATAGCTTCTTTATACATACATTTAAAAAGTTATTATTTTTTTAATATTATTTCATCTACAATAGGTAGATTATAATATAGTTTACTAATTTTTTTACTAATTGTGTTACTAATTTAATTAAAAATCATGACAAAAATCCACAACATTGTGTAAAAGCGATGGTACTGCGACCGGATTCCACGTCAATGGACGCGGGTACAAGTCCACCTATCCAATTCTCAATGAAGGAAAACATCGTGAGGAAACCATAGCATGGTAGTAGGGTATTTTGCTATGATATCCTATAATGAGGGTAGAAAAACTTGTCGCCATATATCAATAGGTGTGTTCCGGCAGCATCAGTTGAGAACCAGTACCTCTAGACTTAGTGTGTTTACCATCCTCGACAACATCGTCACATAACATCAGGTCAGATTGTTCTCAAAGCCTTAACCGAGTAGAAAACAAATTATCACAATGTTTTATGAAAATACATACGTAAATACTAATACCATATACTTTATATAAAATTTGAATGTACAATTAGGCCGATTTAACAAAGGGTTAAAGGCCAAAATATATCATCATCATCATTATCATCTCCCTACCCTTTTCCCATTTTTATTTGGGGTCGGCGCAACATGTCTTCCTCTTCCATTCCTCTCTATTTGTTGTCATCTCCGCATTCACTCCTTTCCTAAGCATATCATCTTCCACACAGTCCATCCATCTTTTCTTTGGTCTTCCCCTTCCCATGTAACCGTCCACATTCATATCAAATACCTTTCTTACAACATTCTATATAATATAATAGAAAATATAATAGAAATAAAAAAAATAAAAAAAATCTGATAATTAAATGACCTACTTCGATATTGAGAAAAAGATAAACAATTCAGTTGCCCCCTATAAGTTACCAAATGTACATTATTACAATTAAAGTAATTGAACTTTCATTTGTACCCATTTACATATTTTAAACCAACCGAATACTATTACAATACTCGACCTTCGGTGTGAAATACAATACAATCTTATATGTAAATATTTATTTAGATTACGTTGTATTGTTACTTTTTTGATAGGTTCCGTGCTAAATGTTTTATTTATTTTATTCATTGCTACATGATTGATTGATTCAACCGATAGAGTCCACTACTGGACATAGGTCTACCCAAAAAGGGGAAATTGCCATAATCGGCACGTTTGGCAAGCGGGTCGGCGATCGTAGTAGTTGTTTGTGGTACTCAGAGGATGCTGCTACCCATCCCCTGGTTTATATCCCCTAGTCGCCTTTAACGACACCCGCGGGAAGATATGGGTAGGTACTATTATTAGCCGGCACCACGCGGCCATATGTGATTTGAAATATTCTTTACTGTATTTTAAACATACCGTGCACTCTTTAAAGTAGGTACGAGAAACTATCGAAAATCCGTATCCATGCATGATATGAAAGGCAATGTCGATCTATATATCCGTTCATCAGTTGGCTTGTAACTCGAGAAACACTGAACCGATTTACACGGTTATTTTATGAAATCGTAGCCATATTATCTGGTCCGGTTGTAATTAAATAATATCTAAGAGTATAAAAGAAAAGTAATCTAAATAATAGAAAAACAAACTGCATAAAAATCACTATAATCGTGTTCCTTCCTTACATTCGTATCCTCACTAAACTGGTTCATGTAATTATATTTTTAAACTTGGATAATATTACTTGGCTAAATTTTTAGTTAAAAAAAATACCTCCAACACATTATCGAGGAATATAAAATAAATTGTAACTAAAACAATTTATCAAAAAAATCTTTGATCAATTTAGGCTCTGACAAGGGGCTTATAAACGTCAAACACTAACACCGGTTCGGAAACAACCCAGTCGAGCTAAACCGATCTGGTTTCTTTTATTTATAAATTTGAATAAATATATTTTTTTTAATATAAAACTATATACATTATCACCGTATAGTTGTAACCAGTGTTAAGGAAAGCGCAGAGAGCGGTGTAATTTCTAGATACTACTATCGTTCATATCGTATCGTCATAATTTTAATATTAGAACTAAAGACAAGTTGGCCGTCCCACGCTTTAGACTAAGTAAGTCTAATAAAAGCTTTATAGGTAATAGTATTCGGTTTTACAATAAGACCCCAAGTAACATTACCGATTTACCTGCAATAAGTTCAAGTATTATGTCAAGCAAGTTTTAATCTCAAAAGGTTATTACAGGGTGGATCATTACATGAACGATAGTGATGTCTGGAATTAACCCACATCTCTGTGCTTACGCTAACATTATTAAGACTATGATTTGTATAGTTTTTTACATGAAAAAAATATTATAATTATTAAAAAAAAGAACCAGGTCGAGTTTCTTGCCGGCTCTTCTCGGCCGTGTTGTTTTCTGAACCGGTGGTAGTGTTTTAGATGTTCATAAGCGCCTTCTTAGGGCCTAAATTGAATAAAGATATTTTTTATTTTGATTTTGAATGATTTATTCTGTAATAATCGGTAATATTCTTCGGGAACTTATTGTAAAACCTAATACCCAATTACCCAAAAAGCTTTTATTAGACTTTGTTAACCTAAAGCGTGGGACGGTCGCCAATTTGTCTTTATTTCTGATATTAAAATTATTATTTATCATTAGATTTTCTTTACTAGATTACTAAATGTATATATCAGTGAATAATTTTTGAACATCAGAGCCTAAAATGAATAAAGTATTATTGAATTTGAATTATATGCAAACGGAGGCGCGAGCACAGCTAGTATATAGTAAACATAGTACCAACCCAAAAGTGATACAATGTCCAGCGGTAAGTACATGAAGGTCTGTTATAATCGCACCGCCGCAATGTAATTTCGGCCCTAACATCAACGACACTACCCACGGGTACTGGTGCGGCTGAACCGTTGTGCCGCCAACGATACGCCGGTTTTTCCCCGCAATACCACATTCTGAAAAAAAATAAGAATAATTAATTATGTAGTAAAAAGTTTAAAACCATTAGTTGCATTTTTTTTAAATAATATAATAACAATTATTATAACGTGGCGTATCCATAGCTGGATTTCCTATAGAAAAATGCAGTCTTCAGCCTAAGGCTACCAAAGAGAAAGAGGTTCCGCAACTAATAGCCTGATTGCCTGACTAATAATAACATGTCACCAAATACCAGGTGTGTTCCGGCAGCATCATTTGAGAACCAGTATCTAGGTTTAATGTGTTTACCATCCTGGACCACATCGTCACTTAACATCAGGTGAGATTGTGATCAAAGCACTGAGCCTATATCGTGTGAAAAAAAACTATTACTCCCTATATTATCACTTAATTCCTTACAACTATAAAATGATTTCCGATAAACGATCGGGCCCCAGAAATTACGTTTTTGGACTAGCTAGCTAATGCCTGTTGATCGGAAGGGCCTTTATAGTTCTACAGAATTTTGTGAGCGAGTGCTAAAGGCTCTCAGCCGCAAGAAATTCAGTTAGTCTAAGCCCCCAAAAATATCGGAAAAATATCTTAACAATTGACCTTGACTACGCAGCTAAACGCTTTTAGGTTTGGTTACCGAGCGCAGGCAACAGCCGTATCTAGCGTGTGATTAGTAGATCAGTCCAGTCAACTTTTCGCCATTACACTAGTTTATGTGGAATAGGTTTCTTGATATTTGTAGAAATATATATACTTTATCCATCAATTATTACGGCGTATTAGGTTTGGTGACGAACCATATTTCAATTCAAATAATTACCACGGTTAACGTTATTGTTTAATAAATGAAATATATTTAGCAAATTTCGCTATAATCTGTATCTTTAATTATTATTGTTTCATTTATTTGTGACACTTTTTTTTTTGCAACAATAGGTATATCATCAAATATAATGTATTATCTACTTTATATATACAATATTTTTATAAAGTATGCTTACCGCATGACTTGTTAACTCGTTGTCCATTTACCTATGGGTGTAAAGGAGCCATTATATAAAAATAAATAGAAATTCAATGATGTATAACAAAGTGATTCGAACTTTCGTAATGACTTTACTAACCATACTAATTACTAGATAAATTACGAAGCATATCTGCATTATTTTATGATGGTACATAATGTTTCGTAAATGTATGAGAGCAACCGCATCGTCAATAGCATGGCCGTAATGATTTATTAGCCAATAAAAACACACATACGTGTGTGATTTTAATTAAAAAATTTGATATTTAATCAAAGTAAAGTCACACCGTGTTTGAATTTTTAATCAAATAATAGTTTATCGAATTGTATATTCATTGCTGATACGAAATTAACTATACCAAACTAACTACAATATGTAAGATGAATATGAATATTCGTTTATAAAACTTGTTCTATATATAAAAAAAATATATACGCTCACGCCTGTTATCCCCGAAGGGTTGGGCAGAGGTGGAATAGCGAACTACACCACCCACATTTTGCCGAGCTTAGTTCCGTCCCAGATGTGACAGGGGGCGAGCTTGTCGCCATATCGAGCACAAATTCCAAACTCCGGGATGATACTGAGTAGAAAACCCCAATACCACTTGACCCGACCTGGGGATCGAACCCGAGACCTCAGAACGGCAGTCGCACCGTAATACAATTGCGTCACAGAGACAATTCTAAATACTTAATGAGAATTTAGTACAGAAGATTTCGACGAGTAAATAAGGTGAATAGATAAAAGTTTCGAATAAAAAAAATAACTTATTTGTGAGTTTAAACTTGACATTGTGCGTAATTAACCAATGTAATTAAATATAAATAAATATGAAATTTAATTACAATATAAATAATTTACAAACAATCATGATATAAATAAACAAATAAAGTTTACCAAAATAATGAATTAAGTATTGTTGCAAAAAAGCGACGTATTAATAATATCTAAATCCTAAAGTAATTATTTTGTCTATCGAATTAATATTCATAAAATAATTATGTAGATACTGATATAAATGTTAAGGTGATGTACCTAACATATCAAGATTAAACAGGATTAGGAATTAGAACATCTAATGTGTTTTGAAAGTGCCGTTTGAAAGTGTTGCCAGAGAAGTTAATATGCAGTTATCTGTTCTGGTACGCATATAGTAACCGCAGAGGAAGAGGATGTTGTAAGAAAAGTACTGGATTTGAATGTGGACGCTTATACGGGAAAGGGGAAGACCAAAATGTATAGTTCAGTAAGGGAGTAAATACGAAGATGAGCTCAAATAAAAGACATGTTGCGCAGACCCCAAATAAAAAATAGAATAAGGGCAGGGATGATGACTACATTATTAGTTATTATATAAATATGTAAAAAAAATCAGTGATTAGATCTTATTACACAATTTACTTAAATAAAACGAAAATTAATAATACTGATTTTTTTAAAATTTTATTTTTAAATATTTATTCGACACTGAACAACGGAACATAAGATATATATTCATACACAAGAAAAACAACCGTATACACACAGGATACAATAACACAATACAACACTGATTTTCAGTTGGGCCCATAACTATACTAAATAAGATATAATACTAATTATCAAATTGTTATTATTGTTAACTGGCATCGAGAATTAATCGTAAGAAAAAGTGGGTTGTGTCGTCCAATAAAATTATTACAAAAAAACATCTGCACTAAAATAATTCTACGTTATTTAGTGATGTTTGCGTGATATCGTTTAATCACATGACAAAATAACTCCATACGTATCAGATATCAGTAATCACACCAGTCTTTTGATCAAAATAGGTCATTGGTATGCGTTATTTTGCGTAAGTTGTCGATTGAGAAGATGCACCCAAAGCCTATAAAGATGCAAGCGGTTTACTGTTTTTATAATTTAACATGCCCTACGATTTTTGGTATGATTGATCAATAATCTATATTGATTAATACTCTATTGTGATGATGATGTGGTACCTGCCTAATTATTTTTTTTTAGCTGTTTCATCATAATGATACGTTTTAACATTAAACAAAAAATTACTTATCGTTTTGTTAGGTTTTTTTGTTTTTCCCATTCTAATACTACACAGTCTTCAGCGGACTTTAAAGTTTTACAATAACTTGGGTGGTGTACAACTTGCGCCGTATTATTTTTAGCCACTAAAGCAGTCTTCGACCCGATACAGAGTGCTTGACTTGAGTGGGAATTCATGCTTGAATCACGATTCTAAGTTGATGAAATACTTAATTGACCAACTAGACACTATGATCTGGCTTTTTTCTAACACTATTTTGGTATTTTTCATAGTGCACTGTACTGTCCCTTTTGTTTGATATTCATATTAAAGAGGTTGTAAAAGCTACGTTTTTTTTTTCAATACCAAATACGTGCCATTTTGTAGCGGCCAGCGTCTTGGATTTACAATGATACATAAAACACATAATAGTATTGTCAGCAGAACTAAAGATGTATACCAAATTTCATATAAAAAATTGGGCAACGTGAAAGTGATAAAACTTCAATTACTAGATTTGAATCACACAAGACACAAAGAAGACAAGCTAAATATAATTGTTTAAAAGGAAGACCTCAAAGTATACGTTACAATTTTCCATCAAGGTATATATACTTCATCAGTGATTTTTTTAAAGAGGTATTCGATTTCCGTTCTCACCTTTGCTGGAAAACCGCCCGGTGAATTCTTTAGAAAGTTTCCTCTCTTCAATTAATTACATTAATTTTCAAAACGGTTTTAACTATACTACGACTGAATTGAACTGAAGAGTACTTTAAAATAATTTAATTTTCATATTAAATAAAGAAAGAAATTTATTCCACATACATACATAGAACAGCTCATAATAACATTATCATATAGAACAACAAAGTTAAAAAAAAAATTATGCATTCAGGGGACCCCCGTCAGAACCGAAGTTCTTAATTAAAATAGAAATTATGAGTTTTTAATTGATTCATTGACGAGGCATTGAGGAAGAGAACGTAAACAATTTACGTTTTCACGGAATTTACACGTGTCTGTACAATCGTGTGTTAAAGTTATATGATAAAATCAAATTTTAAATGATCCTTCACAGACGGCCTCCTCATACATCTATTAAAAACTTATGTTAGATTAGCAGAGAACACGCGAAGATATTCTATAAAACTGAAAGTTGACATGAATAAACTAATATGCACACACACATACTCGTACACAGCATAAGCATTTCGTTACGTGACGGTTTCTACTAAATCGCACTACCCGTAAGCCACGTTAAAGAACTTCATTCCAAAAGTGTCGCATGGGGTCAAACATGTTCCTGTCTCAGCATGAGGATGCAGGACTACAATCAAAAGCACTACAGCGCTATCAGAAGCACTACGCTGACTGATTACTCACTTTCCCAAGGATTAAGAAGTAGTGAAAAATTTGCAACTAAAAATTCATGGTGGTAACACACGTACGGACCGGACCACGGACGTAGTACGGCAAGCAGCCTATGTTATCAGTCCCCTAAGTAGGGGTGGGAATCTTTTCCGAATAAATCATATTTTTGAAACGATTTAAATCTAAGTTCGATGAATCGAATCACAAAACATCGAGGCCCAAAAGATCGATTTTGCAAACGAATAAAGTATCGATTATTCTATAATATGATTATAATTTGAAAATAGGCAAAAATAAAACAGTTCAGTGTCATTTTTCCTTAGTAGGTTTGGTATCCTTCTTTTTTGTGTAATTGCTTATGACCTTTAGTGCTGTTATTAACAAAAAAAAATGGAAATAGTTTTTGTAATAAATGATAATTATAGTCTAATTTCGACCACTAGAAGAAAACTATTTACGAATAAACAGTCAAATAAAAGAAATAGAAATAAGATTGATCTCTTGAACATCGATGTTTTGTGTACCGAATCAAAAAATCGATCTTTTTGACAAATTTTATCACTCATACCTACTTAGGCGATTGATGACCTCGGCCACTCTTCATACCATGTCCGTGGTCCGGTCCATACGTGTATTAACAGCATAAAAAGACGACGCTTATATAATCAAAATAAATTAGCTAAATGTCCTTGGAACATCAGAACATCAAGTAGATATAATCTTGAGCGATGAAATAACAAGAAGTAAAATTATACATTCTTATAACACACTAATGAGATGCTCCTTATGACAATTGACCTATTAATAAACACACAAAACAAATTATTCTTACTTCAATTTGTTAACCATGGCCTAAAATGTAAAACGAAAACAATGCAACATTTTCAAATGAACAATGCTCCTGTTAAATACTATAAAATCGTACGTCCACAATCACAACTCAGTTTCAGCTGAAACAGCTCAGTGTCATCATTATTAGATAGTTTCGTCTAACTTTGTGATAGAGTTAAAAATGACTATTATTACTGATAGACACGAATACGTATCAGAAATAGTAGACAAAGTGAAAGGACCACAAGAAGGATTAAATAAAACAACAGGCTGGTCAACGAAATACATTGGAACGGATTATTCATATAGACACGAAATCGTTTGGAAAAATGCTATCGGTTTTTTAATATTACACATTCTCGGTGTATGGGGATTCATTCTATGTCTTACGGGACAAATCAAACTCATAACTATTATATGGAGTAAGTAATACAATGAAATATTATTTAATTTGTACCACATGCATTATTTTTATTTTTATTATAGGAGCTAATCACATATATTTATTTATTTATTTGATTTCAACTGAAGACAACGAAGATCCACAAATAAAACTAGATAATAATATAAATTACAACTATCTAAAAGTCAAATGATTTTTTTTTAATATTCAATGATTGTAATATGATGATATGCCACCAGACGTAATAACAACATAATTAGATATTTAATTTAAAAATCGAACAAACTCAAATACTAGATTAGCCCAAACATGAATTAATTAAAGAGAAATAAATGTTTTCACTTGACAATTTCATGAATTTAAAAAATAAAATAAAAAGAGAAAATAAACGATATCAAAAAAGAACAAAAAAATGTATAGTTAATTCACAATGAACTTACTTTAATAAGCATTATGACTGATAACATTACAGATTAGTACATATATACTAATATATAAAATTGAAGTGTCTGTTTGTAATGTTAAAATACCAATTTTTTTACTAAATAATACCTATACCAAAAATACAATTTTTAAAATTTTTGTCTGTCTATCTGTTTGTTTTGGGTAATCTCCGGAACGGTTGAACCGATTTTGACGGGATTCTTTTCTTAGATAGCCGAAGTTATTCCGAGTAACATAGGGTACATTTGATTTTCAAAAATAATTAGGTTTTCGCGAAAAAAAAATTCAAAAGTCATAAAAATTGGAATAAAATCCCAGTCAATGCACAGTTTTACTGGCAGGTATTTTAATTTATAGAACATAAGCAAATAAAAAATTAGGGTCCTGTGTAAAAAAACAAATAAAACCCACATTATCCTGTGAAAAATATATGAAACACGGGCGCAGCCCCAAGCACACAGCTAGTAGTATATAATATTTACATAATTGTCGAGGAATAACAGTCAAATTGTATGTGAACGAATCACAATATGCAAAAATAACTAAAATTCCATCTATTGGTAATATATTATACCTTTTAGTAATTTCACTTTCAATTAAATATCTCAATTTAGAAGTACATACATATTAAGATAAAAGTTCAAGAAAGATTTGTTACAGGTAATCAAATTGAAATGTAGGCAAATATACAGTGAAATCATTTCAATCAATTACACGACAAAAGAATATCTTTATTGTTATCTGTTAACTAGCCAAGTCTGTATATTATTTTGATTTCAGTTATTATCTAATCAGGGCGGACTTGGTGGGTGGATATCGATATAGCAGCCAAAAATATTTTATTTCGAATTTTTGTCTGCCTGTCTGTCTTTCCCTGTGTACGCGTATCTCTGAAAGTACTAAACCGATTTTGTTGAAACTTGACACAGTGATAAATATTTGCGAAAAATGAAACTTGTACAGATTTTGATAAAACAAATTTTGTATTATAGCAGACTTATTTGCTAAAAAATTAAGTTATATTTAATTTCTCTATGCTTCTTAAGAAACGAATAACATCAAAATGTTACCATAGATTGATTGTATCTAAAGGGAGAATAAAGGCTGTACATTAGAATCGCGGACGAAGCACAGCTAGTATTGAGTATATCTTTGATTTTCATTATTTTATCGAATATTATAAAACGATATTATCTATATTTCAGCTGTTTTTCTCGGTTATGTTGCATCCGAAGGCATCACAATCGGAGCACACAGATATTACACACACAAGTCATTTAAGGTCACGCCTTTCCTCAAAGTTATACTTTTGATTTTACAAACTCTGGCTGGTCAGGTAACTATTTTTTTTTTAATAATAATCACCCGATCATTTGATATCAAAATTAAAAACATAAGCTCACGCCTGTTATCCTCGATGGGTTAGGCAGAGGTGAAATAGCGAACTATTCCACCCACGTTTCGCCGAGCTTAGTTCCGTCCCAGATGTGACAGGGGGCGAGCCTGTCGCCATATCGGGCACAAATTCCAAACTCCGGGATGATACTGAGTAGAAAAACCCAATACCACAATATCAAAATTAGTACACAGTAAATGTGTACATACATACAAATATATAGTGGAATATTTAATATCCACAACATAGTATATGACCATCATAACAAAAAAGACAGTTTCGTGTGGGGATCAAATATGCAAAATAAATTTATATTTATTGTTTTATTTTAAATAAAATTAATTCACAAATTATTTTACTAAGAACAATGGGCAATTTCGGATACAAAAAAAATCACCTGCTTACTTTATGTTATGGTATCTTTACTTAGAATATTATATTATAAATCTGAGATCACCTGGGTTAGTTAACACTGATGGTAATATTTTTTAAGCACATAAATGTTGTAACGTACAGTTTAACAGAAGTGGTCGTATTTTATTTTATTTATTTTTTACATTTTACTAACTTAATAAAGTACGTACCGGTTTTTTTTAAGTCAGCGATTCTTATTCGATACATATTAGTAAATCAAACAAGAAATATACTAACTTAAGAACAAAGTTATAATACCGTTTTCATACTTTCTCAATATCACTTAAAAACAACATTAATTTTTATTCTGATATTTTTTATAGCTGTATGATAATTTATGACTTTTCCCGTTAAATATTATTTTCTTTATCTGTGAAATAATTAACTATTTAAACTATGAAGCTTTGATTTCGGTGAAACGGTGATTTTGGCGACCAGTTTGTTGTTAGATACGATGTTTAAAAAGCAACTAATTTACGTTTGTAACGTATATGTAAAGTATATAAAATAAAGAGTAAATATGATGTATAAAAAGTAACAGAATATTTTAATATAGGACTATAGCTGCCGTTGTGGGGTTACAATCGACTCGGACACTGATAATTTTCTGCCATGCAGCAGGAGCGCGGGTCATATCCCGCGTCACGCTGCCCTCAATTACCTTATACGTCGGGCTCTTACCAGCTTCGATATTCCGGCCGTTCAAAAACCATCTGAATTGGTACGGAGCAATGGCAAGAGACCTGACGGGATGAGGCTTGTAACCTTTTTTTTTCTTTTTTTTTTGACGGGGGGAAATGCATTTACGCACTACCCTTACCCATTGCATTAGTGAGACCGAAGTCCCCCAATGCAATGGGTAATGAGGCTTGTGACCTGGAAAATGGGTCGGCCCTTAGTGTGGGACGCAACGTACGTCGATACTCTGGCACCGTTCCATCTTTGAGTCACACTCACTCACCCACTACATTGAGGGCTGGTGCTGCAGCCACCTATGCAGAGGACCTCACGCTGCGCAAATATGCTGTACTCGGAATGGTTACATATTTGTGCCGTTTGGAGCCGAGACTCTGGGCCCGTGGGGACCGAGTGGTCGTAACCTGTATAGGGAGCTTGGGTCGTTTCGTCTAGACGTCTCATAATCGGAAGGCATGTTTCTCGGTGGAAGAATCAGCATTGCCATACAACGTGGCAACGCTGCGAGTCTTTTAAGTACGTTTCCTGGCGGCGGCGATTTGGAGGTCTTCGATTTTATTTCTTTTTATTGATTAGGAATGTTAGAAATATAACTACATTAATGTAAATATCTATTAATAAAAGACTTATTAATAAGATGTCTAATTTGTTACATCATATATTATCTTTATTGATAATTTTTGGGTATTCTAGAACTCGACGTTCATTTGGGTGAGGGACCATCGTTTACATCACCGCTACTCTGACACTGATGCTGATCCGCACAATTCTAAGCGAGGATTCTTCTTTTGTCATATTGGATGGTTAATGTCTAAGAAGCATCCTTATGTCATCGAACTTGGAAGGAAAATAGATATGAGCGACTTACAAAACGATTGGATGGTCATGTTCCAGAAAAAGTAAGAATAAAATATTAGTAGTTCATAAAAAAGTAACACATATTACGAATGTTCTTTTCAAGACGTTATTGTGTCATATGACAACCTAAGGATATAGCAATTATTACGTAGATATTAAAGTTATGACGATCATTTACTAGGTCAAGCATGTTTAAATTTTTACGAACATATATTAAGTTATCGAAGGTGAATTGGGAGTACAAAGTTATGATATTCTTGAAACTTGCTCTTTTATGATTCGCGAAGTTCCATATTTATTTATTTAACACTTTTTGCACACGTTTATGTACAAAGGCGGACTTAATGCCTAGTCATTTTCTCTCAGTCAACCTTAGGGTGGTGAAGAAAGTAACAAAGGTAGGTGCAAAACTATGTATTAATATTATATTGCTCATATTGTATATTGCTCGAACAACCCTCTTTAGTAACATAAAAATGGTGTCTATCTCTGTTACTGTACCCCACAGTAATATACTGTAAGACATTAAGCTATGAAAGAAAACAAAGAGGACTAACTTGGAGTAACAATATCTGTTTACTGACGAATTTTTCGAAGCTCAAAAGCAGCAAGTTTTTAAGTAATATACCTATACATATAAAGGTTCACCCTCCTTTACTGCAAGGGTAGGCAAAGATTACACCATTTAATTAAAATGGACCACCACCGTTCAATGGTATTAATACCAGCTAAGATTTATAGGACAAATACAAACCTACATATTATAAAAAGCAACATTTATATCAAAAAATCTTTGAAAAATATAATTTATAGTCCTGTAATATGAAAGATTTCAAACTAAACAGTCAGTCTACGTTATCTATACAAGAATTGATAAAAATTAATGGCTAGCAGGAGACGCAGCGTGGGTAAGTTGTAAAGTAAACCATAAGGTGGACCGATAACCTGGTGAAGGTCGTGGAAATTCGCTGGATTCCGGTGGCGAGACCGGTCGTCGTGGAGATCCTCGAGGAGGCCTATATCCGTAATGTACTCTCTCGGTGGAAATGATGATGACAATGAAACCACTTTAAATCATTTTACTCCGCGGTATACGAAACTCACATACAGTCGATGCTAATTGATACATACCGGCAACTCAATAGCTCAGTTAAACATGACCTACGTTAGTATAATACCGATCGTATTAAAGAGGTTCCAGATTTAAATAGAGGTTCCAAAGTTTTCACTAGAATTTTGGCAATTGGGGATAGCTGATTGACTAAGCGAAAAGACCGACTACGATATAATCAAATCCTCCTAACCTGAAGCTTTTGAGGGAAATCAAGAAGTTCTACGGACTGTGATGAATGGATGGTTACGAAATGATCTTTACTTTTTTTTGCTTTTTAACTATTGATAAGTTTTGACGTTATCAATAGAACACAATTTAGAAGTAATTAACTTTATATCCTTAAATGTTTAATAATATTAATGGATAGGTACATAGTTTATATGTACGTGGTCGCTTACAATGGGCATAATTAGAAAGCTCAAAGTTACCCGAAAGGTAATGGATAGGGCTATGCCCTTCGTAATCGAATCAGAAATGAAGAGATCCGTAGAAGAACCAAAGTAACATTTCCCGAAAAATTTCCAAACTAATGTGGGAATGGGCTGGGCACATTGCTCGTAGAACTGATACCTGATGGGGCCAACGGATTCTCGAATGGCTGTCGCATATAAAGTCCGCTGGTGGCGTAAGACCGGTCCTTGTGAAGATCTTTGGGGGAGACCTACGTCCAGCAATGGACGTCTTTCGGTTGAATGGATGAAACAACATTAAGCATTAAATGAAATATGTACCTAATAATCTTTTTACAGATATTACTACTCACTATACTTCTTGATAGCTGTGTTTATCCCCGTCATGGTACCAGTATACTACTTTGACGAGCAATGGTTAAATAGCATTTTTGTCAGCTACTTTTTCCGTTATACTTTTTCAATTAAATGGTACATGGCTCGTCAATAGCGCCGCACACCTCTATGGGACAAGACCATACGATAAGTAAGTATCTTGAATAAATTTTATTTATTTATTTGGTCGAATAGAACTTTTAACTATTCTTTATAATATTATCTAACAATTGTTTGCTTTAATTGGTTAACAAACATACAGGGATTTTTAGCAACTGTGTATTATAAAAGGGGGAAAACAAACCAACATACATATAACATTGTTTTGTGTATTTTAGAAATTTACAACCAGTGGAGTCGTGGTTCGTGTCCTTCATAAGTTTGGGCGAAGGTTGGCACAACTACCACCACGCCTTCCCGTGGGACTACAAAGCTGCCGAACTATCGATGCACTTCAATTTCACAGCTAGTATTATCAGATTCTGTGAAAGAATCGGCCTAGCTTATGATTTAAAGACTGCTTCACCAGAAATGGTATGTGTTACTTTTTAATAATTTTTTAATCCTTACTTCCTTACTAATATTATAAATACGAAAGTAACTATGTCATTCTGTCTATATGTCTGTCTGTCGCGCTTTCACGCCAAAACTACTGGACCGATTTAAATGAAATTTGGTATACAAATAGTCTATAGCCTTAGAAAGGACACAGGCTACTTTTTAATGTGAAAAAAAGGGATATATGGAGTATAAAAGGGAGGATGAAAAGTTGTATGGAATTATCGTAATTTTTAGAGCTAAAACCTTGAAACTTTAGGTTGTTGATTCGATGTTTATGTTGCGGAGCACGGCGTGGTGCAGCGCAATGTAGGTGGAGAAATATGCCTAAATGTGCTTACCAGGGTGACCATTTTTATTAGATTTCTTCTGCTTTAGTAGATTCTGAGCTAAAATTATGAACCTTTGGTAGGTCAGAATCGTTTAGTAGATTTGATATTATGAAAAATACAGCAATACATTTATAAAATCGCAAACACTCATTGGAGACCTATTGTGTTCAACGAGCAGCGGAGAAGCTGCTGATGTTTGAAGAGTTTTGAGCATCCGTCAGTAAATTATGTTATATTGACAATAAGCCCAAGTTTAAAAACTTTAGGAAATTTAACAAACACTTGCAATGTCTTCCCGTATCCAATCCAAAACGTGATACCATTAAAAAGCCTGAAGAAGGTCTGCAATAAGTAGGAAATAGTACAAAGTTTCTACATGATACATATACGTTGTTTCGATCTCTCTGTCGATCTGTCTGGCAACCTGTCTGTTGATCTGTCTGCCGACCTGTCTATCGATCTGTCTGTCGACCATTTTTTTTATGAGGGGAATGTGTTTACGCCCATCCTCCATCGAGCCCACCCGAGAGTGGTGACACTCCCCAATGGGGTCGATGGAGGAGTGTGTGGGACCTTCAGCGCCGGGAATACCCGCTAAAACCCCCGGGATCTCCCACCACCTTGAGTGAGGGGCAATACGGGTTGGCAACGCATTATACCAACTATGATACGCAAATATGATACCCACCCTGGATTTGAACCTCCGACCTCCGACCTTTGAGTTGTACCGTCTATGAGACACGCGTATTATTAGTCCACCGGACTAACCACGCTCTCACGGTCTGTCAACCTTTTTTTTTTGTGGAGGGGAAATGCGTTTACGCACTTCCCTCACCTATTGCACTACCCTTACCTATTGCGAATACCAAAACACCTTTTTTTCTTTTTTTTTACGGGGGAAATGCATTTACGCACCACCCTTACCTGTTGCATTAGTGAGACCGGAGTCCCCCAATGCAATAGGTAAGGGGGCACGGAGGGACGAACTCCGTGCCAGTGTGGGACTCACCCGGGCGTGAAGCGCCCGGAAATACCCACTAAAACCACCAGGGGCCGTCCGCCGCATTTGGGCTGGGTGCGACACGGGGTGGCTTTTGCAAGCACCGCGTCGCCCCCTGCGGCGAACCCACCGGGCCTCGTCCGTGCAATGGCCCAATGGGGATGGGGGAGAATACTTCTCCACCCACCTCTTCGGCCACCTCTCGAAAGAGATAAGACCTAGAAGGTCAACCATCCGGGAGGCAGGACATACTTCCTGCCCCCCAATAAAACGGAAAAATGGGATAGATCAGTAACGGGCAAAGAAACAGGGGAAGAAGCCCGCCACTGAGGAAGAAGAAATTAGGTCCCTCTCCTTCACTCATCTTGTCATTGTCGACAAGACGTAGGAAGGAGAGGAATACCCAGAAGAGACAGAAAAACAAAGAAGACACAAAAGACAACACAAACAATCAGACACCCACAAACCCATACCCCCCAATCCAACACAACCAACAACACACGGTCTCTCGACCTGACTGCCGTTCTGTCTGTCGATCTGTCTGTCAATCTCTTTGTCGATCTGTCGGTCGATTTGTCTGCCGATCTGTCTGTCGATCTGTCTGTCGATCTGTCTGTCGATCTGTGTGTCTTTTTGCAGTTTCGTAAGTGTAACTTCTTTGGAAATGTTTAGTTTACATCTGAAAGACTTTATTTATCAGTAAGATATAAACATCAGACACTAAAAAAGAGATAAGAAATATGTATGCCAACTCTTTGAAATACAGCCGAGGGCATCCATTTTTAAGCAGATTTAACGCTGTTGACCCGAAGTGCCTTAATAGGTTCACCAGACTATAGGGCGAGCGCTTAAGGCACAAAAAATGGTAGTCGGCGCAAAGGTACTAAAATGCTGCGAACCTCAGCCTATATTAAAAATTTCGCGAACTTTGCCTTACCTAACCTAACGGTTATAGTTATGCACATGCTTCCTCAAGAACGAATACACAACAAAGAAGATAAAATAATAATAATTCCATTGTCAAAAAGCATGGTTGGTGTGTTTATTATTTTTTACTTTTCCACTCACTATGTGCTTCTATTCATCTGTCTTTTAATATTCAAAATCACAATCGCGTGATGCGACTTTGATATTTACTCTCATCGTGCGTAAAGAAGTTTCACTTCAAAAATGTAAAAAAATAAAATTCGATACAGACGTTTAGAATTAGAATGTAGTAAATTTTCAATAAATAAAACATTTGCTTCTGAATTTGATTTTAATGTTATATGAAACATTGTCTGTCTGATAAGTAGAAACTTAGTAGATTTGTAAAATGTGTTGTGTGTAGATTTTTTAGTAGTTTTCAGTGATCCTTTTAGTAGATTTTCTGAAAAAAAGTCACGCTGGTACTAACCCGAACAGGCAGACACGTGTGGGCCACAGACTACTAAGAGGATATTATGAATCATGAGGGCAGACGACTGTGCCACACGCATGCGAATACTGATTTTTTACGCTCCAAATTCATTATTATTAGATTTGCTTACCCGATTTTTTGTTTATTTCATTTCATTAACGTTCTTCGTGAAGCACAAATAACATTAAGTTTTTGAGTTAGGTTATTCAATATTATTTTCTTTAGTTGTGTCATTGTTTTGTTTATTTGATTCGTCAAAAGTAGATTACTATCGAATCTTTATACTTTGGCAAAAAATGGGAAAACAAAAAACGTAGTTTATAAAAATGTACTTAAATAAACAGATATTAATATTTTATACCTTATGCACTTATATACTTAATTAAATAATTAATAAGCTCTTTGCAGTGAAACACTGCAAAAAGTTCATTAAAGTATTTACACTTATGCGTCTTATTTGTAAAATAATTAGCCTAAATAATTGAACATTCTACCCAAAGACACTATTCCACACGGACGAAGTCGTGGGCACAGCTAGTACTTACATAACGCGCAACGGCTCAGTAATACGACCCGACGTCGATCTACGTATATTGGAATCCGGTCCAACGATGAGCCTGTACTTTTGTCACAGAAAAAATCACTTGACTAATTTTTATTACAGGTACGAAATAGAATAGTGCGTACCGGAGACGGATCTCACTACTTGCTGGGCAACGATGAAGCCAAGTCCGCCGTCACTGCATTTGGCCTTGTACATCCTATCAACCCAACATTTAACACCACTCTTCAGGCACCTGATGCTATTCTCAAGCCCGGAGGTCTTCCACTTTTTCATGAAAAAGATATATTTGATGCAGAAATTACAAGAAAAAGAACATCTACAAAAGCTTAGTCTGTTCAAACGAAATTACAAATTTGTAAAGTTTTTTATTTGTTGACAAAAATGTTCCATCGGAATTTGACGTTGAAAGTGTTTATCTAGACTTATAATTAAGATAAAAAGGAATATGTATGTAGGATTTTATAATTAATTAAATTATTTTGTTTGATATCATTTTTGTTTTTTGATTGATTGATTCAACCGATAGACGTTCATTGCTGGACTTATGTAGTCTCTCCCAAAAATTTAGGAATCGCTATAATCGCAACGCTTGGTAAGTGAGTTGACGAGACGCCTTTTATGACACCCACGGGAAGATATGGGGTGGCACTATTCTTAGCCGCCACCACACGACACACATTTTTGTTTTAATCGCATCAAAGTATCATGTTACGGGTTCTTGAATGGCTGACGCGTACTGGAAGGGGCGGCAGCGTGGGTAAGCCCCCAACAAAGTGCACCGAGGACCTGGCGAAGGTCGCGGTAATCCGCTGGATGTGGGTGGCGCAAAACAGGTCGTCGTGGAAATCTTTAGGGGAGACCTATATCCAGCAGTGGACCTCTTTAGTTTGAATGTATGGATCATGTAACTAATTGTGGAGAGGGATCAAGTGATACTTACATATAAAAGGGATCAAAAATGTAAGGTAAAACATGAAAATTAAAATCTATAAAAATATACTAAAGACCAGCTGTGTGCCGGCGGCTTTGCCCGCGTTTCATATGATATTCACTGCGTAATATAGTTTTTAAATTATACTCGTTGGATAATAATGTTTTGATGGTGCTATCTATTGAATCGTATTTTGTTTACAATTGAATGAGTTTTAAATTTTTCATGTTTTTGATACTAACAGAAAGTAAAGATATTTCTCAAAACTTCAAACACCTGCCTGTAAAGCTGTAAGTAACTTCCATTATTCTACCTAAATAAGTATTGCAATTAAATATAAGATATATATTATATTCCATTCCATTATGACATAAAAACATGGTCATGGGAATACGAATAACAGAACAAATTACCACGGATTGAGTAAATTGCTACTTAAAAACCCATACATTATTAATCAAGGTTATAATCAATTATCATCATATTACAATGTTTTAAATTTTAGGCGACCTCGTCACTTAAAATCAAACGCGATTATAGTAGAACGCAGGTGTAAAGCAATAAAAAAAAAAAAATATTTCACTCATGATTTAAGAAATATTCCAAGTTTAAAAAGAGGTAAAAACAATTCTACGCTTTACAATTATTTACGCAGTCTATCGTATATTATTAAATGATTTTGTGGAAAATAAAAAGGATGTTTGTCTTATATAGACTTTTTGTTACTCCCGCGGAATTTTCATCCTAGCTAAACCCTTCACTTTTCATTTAACATAAAAAAGGTTCCTTACAGGACCTATGTACCTACGTGCTGCGTGCAGGAGTGTGTGTGCGGTTATGTGCGTGTAATGCTCAATGCATGGTCAGTGTCACTGTATCGCACGCATACTTAATCGGCTAATAAGGAAAGATCCTATTTTCGCACGTGATTTTATCTTCGGGTGCGGTGAGGACATTTCGCGGTCTCCGAAAAGAATTCGGAGCTAACGGGTCGGTGAAATACGAGACGCCTCTCCTTGTGAAGCGGTTCTGAACCACTTCGAAGGAGGCCAGATTTTTGTATGCGAAGTCAGAGCGCAGTAAGTCAGAATTTGCCTAACTACCGTTTCATACAGAGTAATCTTATGGCGGAGGGTCATCTTACTCCAGGAGTTATAAAGGGGGGAAAAGACATCCCAGAACCATGGTGGCCCGGTTCCTGACTTTCACAGTGTGAGGATGAAAAGTCATGTGGACGTCTAGTGTGACACCGAGCTACTTGACTTCGGTAGCCCATTCTATTCCTAACTCTTTAACGGGACGTGGAGGTTCACCATTCTTTACACAGAACATAACCGCGGTGCTGTTTTTTCGGGTTTATCGCTATATGCCACTTTTTATACCAAAGGCTTAAGATGTCAACAGCCTTTTGGACGCGAATTCTGAGAACGTTCGAAGTCCGTAAGAGAAATAGATAACCGTGTCATCAGCATAAAGGCCGAATGAACCTTACTAGCCGCCACTCCTTCGAGCGGGTCGTCTTTCGGGTTCGTGTTTAGGTCGGGCAAATCCGCTATGTACAGGTTGAACAGAACAGGCGCCAGAATAGAGCCCTGGGGAATTCCTGCACGGATCGGGTGGGCTGAAGAGAGAGCAGACTCTACTCTAAAGCGGAAACTGCGATTAAAGATTTAAGCGCGTAAGATGTGTATTAACATGTCAGGGATACCTAACTAAACGAGTTTGAATACAAGGCCGGTATGCCAGACCGTGTCGAATGCCTTGACAACGTCGAAGAAGACAACTAGCGTACACCAAGGTGAGTTAGGGGTTCGATAAAATTGTAAAAGGATGTGCTCCTTCAGGCGTTGCACTTGAAGCGCGCATTTTTGTCCTCTATCACCGAGCCGGTCAAGAGCCGGTTCAGAATGATCCGCTCGTAGAGTTTACCTTTTGTACTTAATAAGCTGATTAGACGGTAACTATCGGGTTACTTGGCGTTTTTGCCAGGCTTGTGTATCCCTATAACTATCGCTTCTTTCTAGACGGCTCGAAAGTGGTGGTTTTTTTAATGGCCGAATTATAGATGCAGACCAGTAATGCAATGAGACGGGGTGGAAGAAGCTTGAGTACTTCGTTCCTAATCCCGTCTGGACCAGGGGATTTTCTGGGCTTAAGGCCCTTTTTTATGGTTGTGGCGACCACATCACAGGTGACAGGTGTGAGGGGAACAACCGGGCAAAGAGCGTCTAAACACTGTACCGAGGACTCTACATCGCAGACGTGGCTAATCCGATATTACGCCCACAAAGCACCCAGAGCATGGAATGAAAGAATGGGAGGAGGTTTGAAACGGATATCCGGTACGACAAACGTACCGAATCTAAATTAAGAGTCGTGGAGACTCATGAAGGGGGCCTGTGGGGCACCCTTATCTACCTCGCACCACCCCGGTTGTCACCGTTAGGTATCCATTGGCGACCACAGTCTAGAAAAAGTGGAATCAAAATAAATTTAAAACGTGTATTGATTTTAAGAGTAAGTATACGTGAACCGCGTGCGCACTAAAAAGTATGTTTTACAAAATATACGATGTTATAAATAAATTTATAACACCGAATATTTAACGCAAGCAAAATTACCGCGGTGCGGGATGCACTGCCACTTCAACCTTCGAAAAAATCCAACGGCCGATGCAACGCAAGTGAACGAACACAGAAGGCAGCGAAATCGGGTTGCGCAATTGTATTTGTGCGAGCGATCGGAGCGAACACGTCCGTTCACTACGGGGCTTACCAAAACACTCAGTATAGACTTCATCCATTGTTATCGTTATAACTTATTTCATATTCGACTTATCTTACGTAACAGATAAACAGCGGTGGCTCTAGCCCTTGTAGCGCCCGCGTGCAACCAATATCCTGGCGCCCTCTAGTAGGCGCACAGTCAAAATAGAATACATACAGTTATTTTTTCAGACGGCTATGCAAATAGAATACTATATAATATAACATATCTATTTATCTACAATATATCTACGATTAAAAAAGTTAAAAGTCAACTAACAGACACATTACAGAGAAGGGAACGTTGCTTTTATGAAAGGAGAAGTTATTATTCAAATACATCATATTACTGTGTTCAATAGCCATCAAATAAATATGCATAATACAGTAGGATGGTTGTTAAAAGTACTAAGTAAATACTTACAATTAATGTATGTTCATTACACATGTAACTTGATTACGAGTTTGAATTTATTTCATTAACATTTTAATAATACATCGATCACTTTAACAACACCTACCATTACTTGAGTCAATTAATTACGTTAATATATATATATATAAACTTTAGTTAAAAGATTTACGCATATTAAAATTTTTGCAAATGTTTTATATTACTTACTAGGTACTTATTAGTTATTTAGTACTTATGTACGTGGTACTTGTACTTATGTACAAGCAGTATGTACTTAGTACTTATTTCATAGAAGAATAGCACTACATAGTCACCACCATATTTTATCGTAGGTGTCGTAAAAGGCGATTAAACGATAAACCAGGGGATGGGTGTAGCGCCCTCTGAGTACCACAAACGCCTGACTACGATCACCAACCCGCCTACCAAGCGTAGTGATTATTGCAATTCCACCCCTCTTATCTTTTAGGGGAGACCTATGTCCAGTAGTGGACGTCTGATAGTTAAATGGATGGATAGATGGCATTATTTATTGTTTTGTAGATTTACCTGGAACTCAATAATCTATAATGTTGTCACACTAGACATGCCGTAAGCTATGCTAGCATATTAACATTTATATTGGTAACAAAAGTGGAGTGCTAGGATTATAGTGCCTGAACCAGATCGAGAGTACAATGTGTATAGTGAAAAGCCCGTCATAGTGTCTCGCCTTTAAACGTGCAAAGCACGTAACCAACGCCACATACATTTATTTAGAAATATCCTTTTATACATTAGTGTCGTCAAAGATCTTGATTCTCCTTTGAACACGTGAAAAACTATAGCTACTTATAATAATAGGCTAGAGGGACGAAATCTGTAGATTGGAGGTATTTCATAAAAATCGAATCGACCACAGAACACATTTCGATGGTTTTAAAAAAAAATCTTTATCTATTTATTAATTTGTTCGCCAGTCGAGCAACAACTACAAGATCGAATTGGATGAAATTTGGTATAACTATAGTTTTAGTACTCTGTAGTAACATTTAGATTTACGTTTTTATACATTTATATAATGAGAAAATAGCTTTTATCTATATTCATATTAAAACATCATAATAAATGTGTCTTTGCTTAACAGAATTATAAATGAATAGTAAAATGAGCAGAAATATAACTAAATTGAAGCAACATAATTTATATATGTATTTCTGCCGACTATGCATAGATGGCGCTATAATTATTTTGTAATAGTTTGGGCTGTTTTGAAATATTACAAGGACAAGGATAATCTATATTAAATAATAGCATAATAATAAAAGTAACATTTATTTATTTATTTAGTGTATGTATAGCATTTATCTAGATTCATTACAAAACCATAATAATGAAGTGATTAATTAAGAAATAGTATATTTCTTTACATGCATAATAACATCTACATTAATATTGTAAAGATGTAAAGTTTCTGAGTTTGGATATTCGGGATAATTTCAGGTACTACTGATCATATTTTGAAATATTTTTCACTGTTAGAAAGGTCTATTATATATAGGCTACTTTATATTTTGCTGAATATATATTCAATGATTAATCACAATAAATGTAATTGAATTCGGCAAAAATTCTATAATATGGCGTGCGTTGCCTGAACGATTTGATCTATGCGTTGCGTTGCGTGTTTGAGCTTGGGTCACAATCATGTCTTTCCTTTGGGGGAGGAACGACGAGGTCGAGTGTGGAGAGCAGAGTTTTAAGCCCGTTGGTTGTAAGGGTGAGGCGCGAGGTGACACTAATCACCACACGGGTATACTGTGCAGGCCGCCATTTAGGTCTATTAGGGGAAGAGTGGCTGAGTGCATAGTTTCGGCAGGGTCTGGACCCTGCTGTATTGCCAAACCAAGTGGAGAAAGAGCGGCGGCTTAGACCTTCTATTGCACTGAGGAGGCTATCTGAGAGGTGGCCTGTTGTGACCTCCTCCGCGAGTAGGGGACGGGATGGGGGGGAGACTTTAATATGTAGGTATAAATTTTAATAATATTCCATTACTTCGTTAATAATGGTAATGATTGATGATGAATGTTAATAATGATAAATTGATAATGAAATAGATTGCTTCTAGAGGGAGTATATAGGCTGTCTATTAGAATGTAATTATCTGAATAACACTCGAGCGAAGTCGCGGGCACAGCTAGTATTAAAATAAATCTATATTAAGGTGTTAATTTTAATATGAAACATATGTTTCTTATTTTCTTTTACCATATAATATATAAGATTTGAATTGCTAAACTTAAGTGTGGCAGTGGGCTGGGCGGGCACATTGCTCGCAGAACCGATGCCCGATGGGGTAAACGGTTTCTCGAATGGGTACCACGCACCGGAAGACGTAGCGTGGGTAGACACATCACAAGGTGGACCGACGACCTGGTGAAGGTCGCGGGAATCCGCTGGATGCAGGTGGCGCATGACAGGTTGTCGTGGAGATCTTTGGGGGAGACCTATGTCCAGCTGTGGACGTCTTTCGGTTGAACAGATAGATAGATATAAGATTTTACTGAACGCACATGCACCCCGTGTACCAAATTACATTCAAATCGATTAGAACCTTTTAAAGTTTCAATTTAATTAATTACTTTTATTATTAACACTTATTTATTGACACTGTTATACGCGTTATGTTGTTGAGAAAAAACAAGTTTTGAATTTAGAAATCTTAAGAAAGATATTGATTATTTGTATAGAGTATTAACATTATAGAGTACTAGCTGGCGCCTGCGGCTCCGCCCGCGTTTCATATGTTCTGTGCATATGACGTTTAATTTATAGCTAATTTAAAAAAAACAAATGAATGAATAAAAGTAAGAGTATTTTGTTTTTATTAGCGGAAAAAATGTATATAGGCTTAAATTGAAGTGGAAAATGTACAAGTTTACCTTTACCGAAGTTTACCGAGTTTACCTCGGACAAAGAAAACAAACTTTGCTTATATATATATAGATTAACATATATTTCATGCATACAAAGTTTTATCAAAATCGGTCTAGTAGTTTTCAAGTTGAATCAGGATATACCCACAGGTATACCAAATATTTTCAAATGATAAATTGTCTAGACATAGACGTCTAGACGTCTAGACATGATATATATAAAAATAATTAAATTTACACACATAACCTACAGATTTGTTATTTTAATAAACATATTAAAAATTATGCAAAATTAAATTTAATTGAATTTATGCAAAATACTTTAATATCATTAAAGTATTTTGCATAAATTATATAAGGTTTAAAATTTAATTCGGTGAACACTAACAAATCTACACTTAAATGGAAATGACCTCAATAAAAACAATTAGTAATCTAAAGCCTGAAAATCATAACGTAGCCAGCACTTTACAAGATGGAGTACTTGTGCCTGAAAGTAAAATTAAAGGCATTGGAACAGATTATACTTACAAGCACAAGATAGTGTGGATAAACGTCATATTGTTCCTGTTGCTTCATATTATTAGCACCACAGGAATTATTTTAATGTTTTTTGGTTTTTTCAAAATGAAAACTATTGCGTGGAGTAAGTACTCTTTAATCTAATAAAATATTAAATAATCTGTATAGAGGAGTATTGTTGGAAAAGTTTACGTTGCCTGTTTTAAATCTCTGCAACTGTTCTATTATTTATCAAATGTTCAACCGAAATACGTTCACTGCTGGACCTTCACCATGTCTTCGGTCCCCCTTGTGGGGGACCTACTCCCGCTGGGTCCTCTAGTACGCGGCAGCCATTTCAACCCATGGTTTCTGTTCCAAATAATGTAGTTTGTAACGAGTATACTCACACGAAGTGTTTTAAATCACTTCTTAAGAGTAGTAAGTAACCTATTTCTGACCGGCTTCAGATAGGGCCACTGACCCATTTGAGATAAGCGAGCATAGCTAGATGCTGCAATAACCACTTAATATTAGAAGAGCTACATGTCTTTTTTTAATTCACCATACGGTAAAAAAATCCATATAATTATGTCATAAGAGTTTTAATTAAATCCTCTTTTGCTTTCAGTGTGTTTTTGCGTGTATCTAACTACTGAGGGCATAACGATAGGAGCACATAGGTACTATTCTCACAAATCATTTAAGGTGAAGCCTTTACTTAGAGCAATACTTATATTAATGCAAACGGCTGCTGGACAGGCGAGTGGATATTTTATTTTGATTTATATGATTACCAGGGTATTACTTGGCTCTTACTTATTTACATGGCAGTCAAGTGCTAATAACTCGAAAAATGATATAACTTGAAACAAATCATTTGACATAATTGACAAAAATAAACTCTAGAATAGTGTCTTACTACATTCCATGGTTTAATTGTGCATTTTCACGAATAAAAACAATAATTATTTGTAAAACTGTAAGCGCTCTTTTATAACTCGGGGAAAATCAAAGTCTGTAGTGCTTACTTAATTTATTTACTGAGAGATTTCACACACGTTACAAGCCTACAAGATCATACAAACAAGAAACTTTATGAAATTACAAATATGTACTGGTAACGTCTCCCCGAGGGGCCGCGGGGCGCGTTCGCTACCGGAATGCAATACTGCATTTATTGTGTACCTACAAAAACAATAATTAAACATATGTATCTATATTGTTTTTTAAAATTGTAAAAAATCAAAATTTTTTTTGTTGACCTGTCGGCCTTTACTACTTCGCCGAGTTTTGTAGCGATCGCTTAAAATATTCAGCCGCAAAATGGAAACTATCATAAGGGCACAAAATAGTGCGAACCCCAGCTTGGGATAGTAACAGCAAACAAATTCCACGGAATCGGCCTCAGGTATTGTTTCTAAAAATGAAAAAAGATACCTACATAATATTGATTTAAAGTGTAGTGAGTGCATTGAATGTCACTATACCACATTGGCAACTGGTATAAAACATTCTCCGACTGTGATTGGAACACGTCTTGGCTCGCTATCGGGAATATCAAAATTTGGAAAATCTCTACACATTCAATTCACATGGTAAAGCACTCTATAATATACAGCTGTGCACTAAAGTGATGAAAGAAAACACTCGATTACGATGATTTAAATGAGTACTTTAAGAATATACACGGTCGACAACAAATTTTAGAAATATATTCCTACGCGCCCTAAAAAAAAGTTCTAAAACGCGAAATTACCTATCTATCCATCCATTCAATCGAAACACGTTCACTGCTGGACATAGGTCTCCAACAAAGATCTCCACGACGACCGGTCTTACGCCACCCGCATCGAGCGGATTCTCGTGACCATCGACAGGGAGCCCACCAACGCTATATTTTCCGGTGCGTGGTAGGTACCCATTCGAGAACTCGTTGGCCCCATCGGGTATGGGTTCTGCGAGCAATGTACCCAGCCCACTGCCCGCTTGAGCCTTGTTATTAGGCCCACTGTGAGCGACCACGTCTCAATGCCGTATGTTATCACTGGCAACACCCACTAGTCGAAGACTTTAGTCTTGACACCCGCCGCCTTGTTGTCATTGAGCTGTTTGAGAGCCATTAATTTCGTACAGACTGACGTCCGGGATTTCTTCCCCAAAGTGTCGGGTTAATCTAGCTCTTGGGTCTAGGGCTAGATTTTGAGTGGGTTTTCGTCATGATGTGTAAAGCTGTCCGTAGAACTTCTAGACTTCGCTTAAAAGCTCAGGCCTGGAGAATATGATTCTACCGTCGTCAGCCTTCAGCTTGGTCAAACGGCTATCTCCAATAGCCAGATATCTAGCAAAACTTTGGAGCCTTTTTTGGAACCTGTACAAAGTACACGAAATAATCACCTTTATGCTCCCTGTTTCGTCCTCCAAAACTGGACTGATTTAAATTTCCTTTTAATGATACAAAAAGAAAGACTTTGGCTATCCAAATTTGTTTGACGAACGTTTAAAACCGACAGTAAAAATCTGGGCGTTTGTCTCATTTTCGAAATCTCCTAGTTTATATAAAAATTAATGTATAGAAAAATGCAATGTAGGGCGCTGGTAGTTATGTTATATATGCTATAAAAATATTTACTATAATGTCATTATCCAGAGAGGAAACAGGGGAGTACGTTTATATTGAATAAATGCCGCCGCATATCCTCTTTATTTATGATCAATAATTAAGTTATAAAATAATAATAAGTTTTATTAACTAGTGTTATTATACTGTACAGAATTCAATGTTCGTGTGGGTTCGCGACCACCGCTTGCATCATCGTTACACCGACACTGACGCCGATCCCCACAACGCAAAACGTGGCTTTCTCTTCAGCCACATTGGTTGGTTGATGTCTAAAAAGCATCCCCTTGTTATAAAATACGGAAAGAAAATCGATATGAGTGATTTACAAGCCGATTGGATGATCAGGGCACAGAAGAAGTAATGTCAATTATTTTCTCTTTTTTCTTCTCATTTATTTTCGTTTTTAAAGAGCTTAGAAAGTTTTGAGAATTCACCTCTCAAAAAGATACTAATTAATAAAATATCTTAAATCTAATGGTATGATTTCGAGTGATGCATATAGTCTCTAAGGGTAAATTTGACTAGCAAATTATTTAAATGGAACCATGAAACGTTCTATTCAGTATAAGTTCTTCTACAATCAAACAGGAAAAAACATTAAAATTAAAAATAATATTAATAACGTAAATATGTTTAAACATTACAATACCATGGGTATTTTCATTAGTTATTATACTAAAAAATCAGTTCTTTTTCAGGTTTTATATCCCGTTATATATTGTCTTTGGAATCATGGTACCTCTGTGGATGCCAGTACACTTCTTCGGTGAGATCTGGTGGAAGTCATTGTGGAGTACTTACTTCATGCGATATACTCTTCAGTTGAATATAACTTGGCTCGTCAACAGTGCTGCTCACCTTTACGGAACCCGACCTTATGACAAGTAATTATACAGAAATAAGTTCTTTAACTATATTAATGAGATTGAAATAATAGCCAAAATAATTAATGAAAATTTTATGAAGCCGTGGCGTGGCGGGCGTGGTACTCACTAAGTATAGTACGACCCTATATCTTCCCGTGAATATCGTAAGCATCCTCTAAGTACCACAAACCTCTAATGACATCGGACAGTGGACTTTTTGAAAAAATGAATGAAAATAAAGAAAAAAAAAATTACTGACAAATTAGCTGCTAAACTAAACTATTTATTTAAAATAATCAAATAATTTAAACCAATTTAAAAACCTACTAAAAACCACGATTTAATAGCTAACCGAACTAAGAAATAACAAATAATTTTAAATATATAAAACCTGACCTTAAATGTATACTATATTTGTTTGTAACTGTTTATAAGATTTACTACTATTTTGAAGATATTTTAATACTATTTTACTATCAAATTCAATATCTATAGAACGAACTCTCCATAGGTAATTATTGTCTACTGTTTTTATTAGTTCGACTTTTGTTAAAGCGTGTTTTTTTTTTCAATTTTTTAAACTTAAGTCTCTCTATGCTTCTCTTTAAATTTCGTAACAGCATCAAAAGTATTTATTATATTAATCCACTTGGAGTCTTGATGTGTATTACAAACCTTAAAGTAAATTTCACTAAGTTAAAATCATTAACTCTGATCATGTTAGTGGGACTATATTTTTTAAATTGTTGTATTGTCATTGATAAGATTGAAAAAACTTGAATTTTTCTGTAGGTATAAGTAAAAACGTGTTAAAGAATAGAGGAATCTATTGATAAACAGAGAAGAAAAATGTCTTGAACTCTTTTGGTCTTTGCCTATTTATATAATTATAGATTTGTAAATATTACATTGCGAAGATTATTGTGACACATCAAAGTGTTTCTTCATTTTGTTAAACGCAAGTTTCTGATTTATTTGTTTAAAAATTTGAAACTTATTTTTCTTTTTCACACAATACACTGATAGTTAAATTAATTATTATTAAGAACATAAAGCACATAGCTTCTTTATAATAAAATGTAAACTGTAAATATGTTATATTATTATTTGATTTCACAGAAATTTACAGCCCGTCGAATCGTGGATTATATCTTTCATAACTTTAGGTGAAGGTTGGCACAATTACCATCACGTGTTCCCGTGGGATTACAAAGCCGCTGAATTCACGTTTCTCAATACTACAGCAACTATCATTAACTTATTAGCGAAGATAGGACTAGTGTACGATTTGAGAACTGCTTCGCCGGAAATGGTAATTTAACTTTTCATTCTGATATAAAATGAAACATTGACCTTGATCTTAATCAAAAGCAAAATAGTATTAAATAACAGTCTTAGATGAAATACAAAAAATAACGTATACGTTAAAACACGTCTGCACTTAATCTCTTGTCACTACAAGGGCTTACAAAACACCAATTACCCATATAAATAACACTAGATACCAAGTCTGCTTAGCAATATCCTATACATTTTAATCATTTTTAGAAATGTCTGTTTGTCTGTCTATTTGGTTGTACAGGTATCAATTAGAAAGTACTAAGTATATTTTAAAAATTCAAAAAGATAGTTATAAAGTATATTCCGGGGCAGCATCAAAAAACTTTATTTCGTTAAAACCGGTCTACTCTATCAAAAGTTATAGTAATTTGAATGACACGCGGCAACTTTAGTATGAAAGAAAGATTTTGTATGTAAATGTGTTTTAGTCGTATTCGAGAACAAATATGTATTTGATAGATTGAAACTGAACTAAATAACATAATATAAAATGTATGTATAAGACAGTAGACATTAAGACAGTAAATGAGAAAATAATATTTTAGTATTCAATTTCACACAATCATCTAGGCATTTTAGGCGTTGCATTAAGGAGTCATTTTATGGAAGTAGTGAACTGAATTTCAATTATAATATCTGTTCGAGTTAGTCACGACTGTAATCAAACGAATCGCGCTGGGCCCTAGTCTAAACGATTCGGGGTCGTGATTAACCCTGGCCGACCTGCGATTCGCAGTAGACCAAAATAATGTAAGATCGACACTTACCTCTCCAGTAACGCCGGTGTCCTGCTTCACCTTCCGTAGCCCGTGTGTAGTAAACAGTGTATAGTGTGAATGTGTGAATTGAGTAATAGCTAGGAAGGCTTAACAATCAACAAACAATCAATTTAACATTTACCGCTAATCACAAATAACTTTCATCTATATCAACGTGTATTCTCGCGTC
The DNA here is from genome assembly GCA_014132275.2 of Samia ricini. NCBI lineage: Eukaryota > Metazoa > Arthropoda > Insecta > Lepidoptera > Saturniidae > Samia > Samia ricini. The sequence goes on from AP028162.1 coordinate 5,509,181, forward strand.
AAGTTATTTCCAAACACTGAACCCTGCGACAATTCTCGCGGGCACGAAAGAATTCAAGTGCCCTTTTTTTTATGATCAATACTTAACAATATCAATGGGTAAATATGGAGGGGAATATAATATTATTTAATTTTAATACTACTTAGACGCTTCATGTTTTGTTTATTTTTGATGCCATGGGTGACGAAGTGGTAGGAATGGTGATACGTAAGCAAATTATATATGTATTTCTGACGATTATTCATAGATAGATAGTGTTTTAACGGAACGCGACGGGACGGCGGAGAATATAGGTTGTCTATTAGAATATTAATGTCTGAATTTCACGCGAGCGAAGTCGCGGGTACAGCTAGTAATTAGTAAAATTAGATAATGGCATTATTGAAATTAATCAGATCATTACTATCGTTTCCAAATATTATACTTTACCTAATGTTTATGCATTATACATCAGAATGAAGATTGTATGATGAACAAGCAGTTGCGTTTTACGAGTAACATATATTCAAATAAAATCCCAATTGAAACATAATTCAAACAATGTTGTTTGTTTTATAACATCTGACCGTAAATTTCACGAACAGAAAAAAAAAAAAAACAAAAATTATTCAAAGATTTAGACCTGAGTAAAAGGAAAACTTTATTTACATGCGAAATTTTCCAACAACAAAACCTATAAATAATTCGAATCAAGTGTTGTTTTCATGTTCTTGTGAGCAAATTATTTTTTAAGGTAAGATCTTGGGTAAGATCGTATGAAATTGTGAGCTATATTCAAATATAAACGACTTCTTGTTGAAACTAAGTCACAATCTACCATAGGTTGTTTACTTTGCCCACAATGACATTTAAAATATTTTTAAAACAGGTTGCAAAACGAGTTATACGGACTGGCGATGGTACGCACTACACTGCAGGACCCGATATAGACAAGTTAACCGTTACCTCAATAGGACCTTTACATCCTCTTAATCCAACATATCGATCTATACTAAAGGATCCGGGTGCCAATCTGAAGCCTGAAGGACTACCACTGTATCACGAAACAGATTATATTACATCAGTTGATGATAATGAAACGCAGGGCTCTTGAGGTTTATTTTGCATTAATTAAAAATTAAGGTTGGACGATTTATTTAGCTTAAATTTATCCCTAACACAAACGATTTAAAATAACATTTGATAACCGATAACTACATATAAATAGTACTATTAACAAAGCTAAGTTTTAAACAATTGTATGACCTGTAATTTATTTATTTATTTATTTGTTGGAAGACCAACAGCTATATTTTACATTAGTTAGTTAACAGTTACGAGTACATTAGAAACAAAAAGCCATTTACAGGTCCTCGCCGTTAAGTAACAAATTAAAAAATCAAGTGGTTTGCTATTACATTACAACATATTACTACATGAACCTAAAATTAAAAACTAAAAAAAAAAAATTATAATATATAAATAACTGAAAGATTATAATTAAATACAACTACTTACAATCGCCACCATTAAAGAAGAGGCTACTTAAGGATGTTGACGCCGTATTTGTGTTAGTATTAAATAAACCTAAATCACTAATCTCACTCAGATCTCGGGAGTCTTTTTAAAAAAGTCGAAATTTATTTATAATTTTAATGTTTCTCAAGTGGTGGTTAGTAACAGAACGAATTAAAATCTATGTTAGTTTCTTAGTCTAATATACAAACATTTTCTGAACCGGACAGCGTGGGCGATTCATTACTGAGAATTAAGTGTGTTATTGCTGACTGGCATTTTAGAATATAAAGGCAGGGGTGGGCTGAGGGTTGGGGGACTTCGGTCTCACTAATACAATAGGTAAGGGTAGTGCGTAAATGCATTTCCCCCCGTCAAAAAAAAAAAAAAAAGGGTTGGGCTGAGGGGATATAACTATCTATTGATGCGCTTTAGCTTTTGATGATAAATAAAAAAAATGAATATTGTTTTTTTTTTTTAATTTTCCAGTAATATCTTCTTAGTAAAGGAGATAGTCAAGAAGTTGAATTGCCACCTATATATATACATAGATTTATTACGGCCAAACTATATTTTTTGTTTACTTTTACGCAGCATCTTAATTAAATATTTTTAGTGTATAAAAACTCTCAAAAATGGAACGTTAATGCCAACGTAATTGATGGAGTAATTGTATTTAATTTAACGAGACTAAAACTTAACTCCTAATAAAGTTTAAAGTTATTGTAATGAAAACAATCGTATATATAAAAATAATTGTCACCATCTGTACACTGTCTAAAATTATTAAAACCTTAATTGTAGATAGGTTTTTTTTTTTTTTTATAATGCACAGCACAGTGACTGTACTGGACCTGATGGTAAGTACAGTACAATCCAAAACAGCGGCGACTGACACTGAACAGAATTCAGTGCCAGTCACCGCTGTCATGCTGGCCTGCTTAAGTACCTCTTCACGCCTCTTTTGAAGGACCCAATATCGTATGAAGGAGGAAACACAATGACAGGAAGTCGGTTCCATAACCTCACAGTGCGACAAAAGTAAGAGTCAGCAAACTTTTTGGTTCTTGAAGTTATGGGTGTCACCGTGAAACCGAAGTCCCGCCCGCGTGGTTCTGTTATGGAATGGAGAGGAGGGGATCAGGTCAAAGAGCTCTTCAGAAGGAAGGTGCTATAAGAGGCAACATCTCTCCGTCTGTACATCCATTAACTGGCTTATAATTCAGGAATCACATCGTTTTATATGATACTTTTTTTACCTCGTAGACGTACATTCTGGGAAGGTATGTTTCGTTACACCAAAATGTAATCACGAACACAGTTAACAATTAGTAATTGAACATGTTTGAATTGGATTTTGGTTTGATTATTTCCGTTTTTCGTTTACATTATATTATATTTTTAATTATAAATTATATTTTTTTAATGTTCAACACATACACGCTCGTACACTCTGACACACATCACATACATACTGTATTTGTTGGGTTCACCCTAAATTTATTTACACTTACACTCACTTACACATCTTATTAATTAATATCCTTATGTCGAATATTGAGGCAGCAGATGGGCACTTGTCAACAGAGCGAAACCTACTGCCAAGATACAGGGTATCCTAGTTTGGCAGGCAGATGTGTAAAATCATTAAGTTATGCTCACAAAACTTCTGTGTTTATTTTGATAATGTATAAGATTGTGTGATTTTTTGGTCTAATAAATTATTATTATTATTATTATTATAACATCTATTCAACAAATAGGAAACACAATTATACGATGACTATAACATCCTGATGCAATGAGGGCGTAATTATAATGTAGTCTAACGCGTCGATACTTGTAGTTCGAATCCAGCTATCCAGTTTCATAATTAATCTGAGGTTTGAAGATGAAGAAAAACATTATGTTGAACCGCATGGTAGTGGTGCTTTTTGAAAATATTCTCCTGGCTTGCAACCACCCACCAGATTGAAAACCTGTCTTCAACCACCTATAAATGTGTTTCGGTGGCCTCAATTTAAAGCCAACAACATTACACCCAAGCATTTGAGAGCCTATGTACGTTACATTTACTGTATAAGTATTGATAATATATGAAATGTCACTTTATCGCGCTGGGAGTGGATACAAAGGATTCCTCAATTGTGGGTTACAGAAAGTATGGGGCCATTGGGGACATCAAGGAATTATTCTCATGTTCGAGTGTACGTAAGACAGAATACGAAAAATTAGATTCAGGCCACCAATGATCAACCCAAAACAAAAATGCAGCCATTTCTGACCTAACAAAGATTATAGATATTTTTTTTTCATTTTATCTAATTAAAAAGATTTTCCAATGCGTGTGAATTAAACATTATGTATTTTGTTATCTTATGTATATTTCTCCCATTTGAATTGTTTGGTTATAAAATAAAAAATATGACTTACAGTTATGTAAGCGTAAATTACCTTGAATTATCATAATTAGTTCTTAATTATTGTGAGAATAAAATGTTTTTATATGTCAAATATATCCTGTTCAGTTATTGTTATAATAATATTTTTTTAAAAATTATATATAATTATGTTAATTCTTGGAACCTCAAAGATTCTTCGTAGTCATAGAATAACGCATTATCTATAAAAATAAAATAAATTAAATTGTCTGTTTGTAATATTAAAGTACAACTTTTTAGTAAATACATATGAATGTATATTCGGTAGCTATACGATACGGGAAACATACTTTGTATGTAGTACATATAAAAATTAACATTTTTTTGTACTTGGAAGATACCCAATATAACTTACCTGAAGACATATGTCATTTGTATATTTGGCAAATATTATTAAGAACAATGCTTTTTAATTGGTTCGAAACTCATAAATGACTGAATCGATTCATATGATTTATTTTAGTTGATAGATATATGTTTTCTCATAAGTTATTAATCGTATTGCAGTATGTAAACAAAACATTAGGACATACATTTAAAACTTAAAAGTAACTGTTCCTATCCAAATGAAATTCCTGAGTGTCTATATTTTTTTTTTTTCAAAAAATCTAAATATACGGACATGGCGGGGATGGAAGTATTTTACATAGTATAAAAATATATACTATAAGGCCATTATCCAGGTGGAAACGTTTGTATGGAGTAAACGCCGCCTGTATATCCTCTTAACATCGCTAATCAAGATTCAAATTCCATCCATCCTTTATAATTCCATCCATCCATCCATTCAATCGAAAGACGTCTACTGTTGATCATAGGTCTCCTCCGAAACCTGCATCCAGCGGATTCCCGCGACCTTCCCCAGGTCGTCGGTCCACCTTGTGGGAGGGCTACCCACGCTACGTCTTCCGTTGCGTGGTAGCTATTCGAGAACCTGTTGGCCTCATCGGGTATTGGTTCTGCGAACAATGTGCCCAGCCCACTGCCACTTAAGTTTGGCAATTCTTCCGGCAATGTCGGTTACTTTGGTTCTTCTGCAGATCTCTTCATCCCTGATTCGATCACGCAGTGAAACTCCTAGAACAGCTCTCTCCATTACCCTTTGAGCAACTTTGAACTTTCTTGTAGGCACATTCGTCTTGAGACACTGCGGTTTTTCGGACGAGAAGATTTTGAGTAGTTTCCCGAACGCAGCCCAGCGGAGTTGAATTCGACTATTAACCTCTTTATAGAGCGTAGAGCTACCGATTTTTATAGGAGTTGGCAGAACATGGCATTAGACATGATTTTCGTCTTGTCCATGTTCATTTTAAGGTCAACTCGTTCGGAGACACTATTGAAGTCATCGAGCATCGTACTTAGGTCTTCTGCGGTCTCAGCCATAACTACTATATCAGCAAAGCGGAAGTGTGTTATGTACTCGCTGTTTATGTTAATGCCAAGTCCTTTCCAATACAGAACCTTGAAGGCATTCTCGAGCGCAGCGGTGAACAGTTTCGGAGAAATAAAAGCTCCCTGTCTAACGCCACGCCGCAAAGGTCTGGATCTGGTACTGTAATCGGACTGACATAGTCTGACATAGACTGACTGACATAGCATTTTTGCACAAATCCTTGAACGTTTTGATATAACGATAGTTTACTTGTCACCGCTGGAGAGACTAGTACATCCCAGGTTTCAATCGAATCGAAGGCTTTTTTTGTTGTAGGTATACTCCTATATAAGGGGTAGGTATACTCCTCGGTCTTCTCTATAACCTGCCACAGTGTATGTATGTGGTCTACGGTGCTAAAGGCTTTTCGGAAGCCGGCTTACTTTAGTAGCTAATTTATTAAGTTAGCTTTTTTTTTTTTTTTTTTTTAAAGAGTTAGTGGAGAATATTTTACTTAATATAAAGTTGGAAGATTAGATTCTAAAAATAATACAATAAGGAAAAATAAAACAGGATGGCTGTTCATCTAAAAAGTGGCAAATTATCACTACTGCTATCTAAAAATGACAGTAATTTTGATAAATGAAAATCTCTTAGGCCACTATAGTTAAGAATTTAGATGTCGCCCTCGACAAATCACTTTTAAACCGCTTTTAAAAAGTCAAAGTCTAGCCTGGCACGGTACTCGATCGCCTACGTCCTCTTCTAACTCTAACAATGGAATGGAGGGAACTCATAATATAATTTTCTACAAAGCGTATATAGAACTCATATCATACCTAACCAGCTTTGTTTTTTGAGCATATGACGAAATATTCTATATCCATTAGACCATCCAACCAATCTTGCAAAAGATTCATTTTAGGTACGGATGATTCAAGAGAAACTTAAAACTCTATAAAAATCTGGCAATACCCTTAATATCGAATTCTATTTCAAGTCTCACTCTCATGATTGTTTCGATCTAGTTGAGATACATCCAGATATTCTGAGGTATAATCACCATGAAAGCGAAAAGAAATGACAATCACGAATGGTTTCTAACCCCCTGGGCCAAGTATTCAAGCGAGCTTGCAACCACTCTCACAGGCACATACACCGGATCCCCCCAGCATCGGCCTACGACTTGCTCTGATTCCTATCCAGGTACTCCTTACACTAGCATATAGTGATACTTCATGAATTAGTAACATACTACACATCATATAAAGATCTTTCATTAATCATATGAGGCTCGAAAGGGAGGGAGGAATTTCAGAAAAGGCACGAAATTTATATGTATGACACAACTGTTAAGCAACGCTTGACCTTTACTCGCCGTTGCCTGGCAACGTTTTGCAGCATTTTCCAGAATTATCAAGTTGATAAAAACACCAAGTGATTAATTACCCATATTCTGCACAAATAAATTCAAGGTAAAGATAAAGGGTAAAGGTTCTGGTTGGGCGGGTAATCCGCATTTCTTTTCTAGTTCAGGTTTATTTATCCTATGCAATAAATCGGGGGTAGTTTTCTGACGCCGGACTTTTGAGAGATTTGTAAGTCACTAACCGCTTGTTTACCGTGCGCCTGCGTTCCTTACACGTAGACGTCTTACCGATTATTTCTTGATAATAATAGCCTAAAGTATAGAACTATAAGTGCATGGTGTAATTACTGGTGGCCACCAAGAAGATACCAGCCAGCGGGACCCACAGATAAGCAGCCGCACACAGTATATACAATAAGCGATATATAAAATTTTTACCCGATGTTTCTTGGTGTTAGATACACCGCTGATTCTTTTGTATAGGCTATTTATCCGCAGACCACTCCATATGATGGTCCTTTAAGCGTAGGATAGGTTTCAAGATAAACTGGACTTTCACGTAACCGCGTGTTCGGTCGTAAGAGTTCTCATGCCGCAACTGGAGCACGGCTATTTACATACCTGCCATTCCAGGTCCCTTTTTCTGTTTTATTATTGGTGAGAGATAACAGGTTTAACTAGGATTATTTCTGTGTCGAAGCTTTCATCACACGCAAACATTCTAATACGAAATCTTTTAAATTTTAAGTAAATGCTTGACGTGGATCTAATAAACCTTAATACTATAGTGGAAGATAATGTAAGTTACACCTATACAGTGCCAGCCCGAGACCGGGTTTGGCTTGGAGCTAGATCAAATTTTGGCACTTCTTAGACCAAGGCTCAGAAAGTGGAAGCTATGTACGCCCTATACACAGAGCGGCACCGCATCTATACCATTAATACTCTTATAATAAATTCTGAGAACAGTTGACCAAACTTTTGTTAATTATTTCTAAAATTCATTTCTAAAATTCTTATATATTTTTTTTAATATAATTAATAATATATACTATTATATTGTCATATGGTAACGGCTGAGAATACTACCTACCCCATATCTTACTGTGGGTGTCGTAAAAGTCGACTATGGTATGTACACCAGGGGATGGGTAGTAGCATTCTCTGAGCACCTAAAACACCTTACTGTAATCCCCAACCACCCTGCCAGTTGTGGGCGATGACCAACAGTGGACGTTTTATGAATGAAACAACTTCCTCGCGGTTATAAAAACACGTAAATGATAATTAACCTAAATTCTACTATTTTCTGTAAATATATACTATACTATATTCATATACTATAACATGCATTCAAATCTTATCATCAGTTTCCATGTGATACAAATTCTAAATAAGTAAATTTTCGATTTTACAACACAAAAAACTACATACACTATTTATTATACATGATAATCGGTGTAACGAGCTTTGCGGAGTTTATAAAAGGTTTGTAATTCATAGTTTGGTTAACAGTAAGATAGATACAGTTGAAATAAAATGACATTAATAAAAACAGTCACTCAGCCTACAACTACCAGTCTTCGTGAAGCAGACACTTTCAAAGATGAAAAAACGTTATCCGGAAACAAAATGAAAGACATTGGAACAGATTATACATACAAACACAAGATAGTGTGGAGAAATGCTATAATTTTCCTGTTGCTTCATTTTATCTCCGGTATAGGGGTTATCCTAATGTTTTTTGGCTATTTTAAAATGAAAACTGTTGTGTGGAGTAAGTAGTTTTTTTATGAAATTCTTTTTAAAGAACATGTAAAAATAATATTGTAATAATACGATTTTAATTCTATTTAACAATGTATAATATTTTTTTGGTGAAATAAAAATACTCTAGTGTCATCATTTATAATTTTGTCGCACATATAATTTATACATATTGGAAACAATAAGTGTTAATATGATATTCCACTTTTTGATACTGTTGTAAGGAATATTGCTGGTATTTTATGTGATATTTAAGTGCAATTAATTAGAAATAATAACACGGATGGTAAATTTTGAAGTACCAGAAAATCTCTAAAAATAATTTTAACAAGTTTCTACAGATTTCGCTAATGCATTGAGGCGATAATATAAAATAAAAAAATTACTTGCATCGTAGGATATTTAAATAATTATTATTTTTTTTAATTTTAGCGTTTTTTTATGGATACATGAATGGGGAGGGAATTACGATAGGAGCCCATCGATATTACTGTCACAAATCATTTAAGGCGAAACCTTTGCTCAGAGCTATACTTATGATATTGCAAACAAGTGCTGGACAGGCGAGTACACATTTAATTTTAATTTTATATAATCTATACTTATATAAGGCCAACGAGTTGAAATCGGTGCATTGAAGATATTAACAAAATACTATGCGGGACTTCAGAATCAACAACAGAACACATTTCGATATTTTTAAAATTAGTTGGCTGTCTGTTTATTAATTTGTTCGTCAGTCACGCAAAAAATACTGAACCGATTTCGATGAAATTTGGTATAGTATGTAGTATAGTATGGTATACTAGTAACATATAGTATACATATACGAATTTATATAATTTATGAATACTGTTTATCTAGATTCATTAAAAATGATATATTTTCAATACATATTTAATGATATATATTTTCTATAATAAATCACAATAGATGTAATTGAAGTTGGCAAAAAATCTATAATATGGCGTGCGCTGCCCAAACGGGTTGTTCCCAGTCTCTTTCGGAGGTAGACCAGGGAAGTCAATATTTTAGATGTGACAAGCAGAGCCATAAGGCCGTTGGTTGTAAGGCTGAGGTGGGAGGTGACACTCATCACAATATTAGTAGTATGCTGTGCAGGCCACCATTCAGGCTTATTAGGGCGAGGGTTAAGCATAGACGGTAACTCAGTCCGGACACCATACCTGCGGAGGTCTGGACTCTGCTGCACTGCCAAACCAAGAGGGAAATGGGTGGGGGCCCTGAGCTTCCAATGCACTGGGAAAGCTGTCTGAGAGGGGGCCTGGTCAGTCCGGTGTGACCTATTTCCGCGGGGACGGGACATAGATAAAGATAAGAATATATTGGCAGAGACTGCATCTGGATGGAGAATATAGGCTGTCTATTAGAATACAATTGTCTGAATTCCACGCGAGAGAAGTCAGGGGCACAGCTAGTACATTATAATAGCGGTTTCCTTGTATACTAAAATCATAATGTTTGTCTACGTGTTATTGAAATAAAAATACTGTGTAATTTTTTTTTTCATTATAACACTAAATCTCGTCAATAAATTAACAGACGTATAAAGCCGACGTAATTCAATTGTGAATTGTGAAATATACAGAATTCAATGTTCGTCTGGGTTCGCGATCACCGCCTGCATCATCGTTACACAGACACTGATGCTGATCCCCACAACGCAAAACGTGGTTTTTTCTTCAGCCACATTGGTTGGTTGATGTCTAAAAAGCATCCCTTTGTTATAGAATACGGAAGGAAAATTGATATGAGTGATTTACAAGCCGATTGGATGGTCAGAGTACAAAAGAAGTAACGTATCATCTTTTATTTTCTGTTAGGTATAATGAATGATATATACCTATGATTTAATTAACTATCTAACCGGTGGGACCGGACCTCTCGTTGCCCAGCGTGGTTAACCACTAGTCTAGGAAGTAAATTTAAAATACAAAATTGGGAAATAACACTATAAAAAGTCATATTACACAGAAGCTTACTAAATATGAAACTCAAGATTCAAACTTAATATTTTTCAAATCAAACTAACAACTAACACAAAACAATAGAACTGAAGAACAAAAAACAGAAAAAAAATCAATTTATGTTTATTGTTAAACGAAGCATCAACTTTCAGATATTATATCCCGTTATATATTATATTTGCAATCCTGATCCCTGTGTGGATACCAATACACTTCTTCGGTGAAATCTGGTGGAAGTCACTGTGGATTGCTTATTTCATGCGGTATACCCTTCAGTTGAACGGAACTTGGCTCGTCAACAGCGCCGCTCACCTATACGGAACCCGACCTTACGACAAGTAATTACATATTATCTTATTTAATGTATCAGGCAGGACAGGGCCGGAATGACAGAAATAGCCATGTGTTTACCATTAAGCACAAGGGTGTCATTTTGCTGAGCTACTATAAAAAAAATAAACATCGTAATTCGTTAATATTTATGAACAAAATTAAAATCATCATTATCGTGTCAGCCGAAAGCCGTACAGTGCTACACATAGGCCTTCCCAAAGATCTCCACAACAACCGGTCTTGCGACACCCGCATCCAGCAGATTCTCGCAACCTTCCACCAGGTCGTCGCTCTGCATAATTGGGGGATTGCTTACGTTGGGTCTTCCGTAAGTGGTCGCAATTCGAAAACAAGCTAACTCGAAATTAAAACAAATATATCTACACGTTTTGATATATTAGGCAACTTCGGTATATAACAGATAACGATCAGTTCAAAGTTTTTCAGTTACATTTAGGATACATGTATTTTTTTTATTGGCTTGTATGATTTTAGTATTAACAATCACAGTAAGTTTAATGACATATGTATTTCACAGGAATTTACAACCAGTCGAGTCGTGGATTGTATCGTTCATAACAATGGGTGAAGGTTGGCACAACTATCATCACGTGTTCCCGTGGGATTACAAAGCCGCTGAATTCACATTCCTCAATTCGACAGCAACTATCATTAACTTTTTAGCGAAGATAGGACTAGCTTATGATTTGAGAACTGCTTCGCCGGAAATGGTAAGGTTTTGTTACATTTTAATACGAAAAGATCAAACAGAATAATCTAAGATTAACACTTTCTTTAATTTTACAAAAACAAAATTTTAAGTAAATGCCTAACATAGATAACGAATAATTTTATGACTGTTTAACGATGTCCCATTTTTGTATTAAGGATTAAAGAGAAACTGCGTGACATTAACAAAATTATTAAATGTAATTTTATTTAAAAAAAATCAGTAAAGTCAGAATTGATGAAATTGACCTTTATTAGTCAAGACTTTTATACATACATCGAGATGTAATTAATCAAATCTGTGTTAATACTACGAATTAAGTGGTTTTTGTAAGCGAATTGGTTATTGAAAATTATTACGGTATCAATGTTGATAACTACCATAGGGTATCGTTGATCAAATTAATAACATTTTAAATATTTTTGAAACATAAAACAGGTTGCAAAACGAATTATACGGACTGGCGATGGTACGCACTACACTGCAGGACCAGATATAAACAAGTTAAGCGTTATCTCAACAGGGCCTCTTAATCCAACATCTACACTAAAGGATCCTGACATCGATCTGAAGCCTGAAGGACTACAGCTATAACACAAAGCACATTATATTACATCAATTGACGATAACGTTAATGCAGAACCCTCGAGGTTAAGCTTTAAACTTCGATAGAATAATTTATTTATTATAATTTGTGTTTACCAAAAATACTTTTATTAAATAGCCGTTAGCAATAAATGATGTTGAATACAAGTAAATGAAAATATTACCTTGTAATATTTGTTTTGTAGCCATGGAGACTGCCGACAGAAGTGAAAACTCGAAACATTGGAAAAAAACTATTTTTTCTTTAATGTTTAAATTATAGTATGAGTAATTAAAGTTTATAATTTGTTAATTATAACCTCTTTTCTATCCATAATGTTAATATTTTCCCTTTATGACACATTCATAAAATAAAGCCCTAACAAAGAACACACACACTATACTCTATGCGTCGAGTGAATATCAGCGCTGAAGGATTCACCTCCTTCAACAAATATGCTGACTCAGCAACTTTTTGTAGTACGCACACACATTACATTATTGTTTTGTCTTTGTTTTTTTTCTGTTTAATTTTTATTATTATTTTGTTTCTTTATTTTTCTTTAATAAAACTCCGTCATACCCTGGATGGGTTGCGGAGACGAGCTATCCGCATTGTAAATGATACAGACTGGTGCGCTTGGACATCGCGGCCATTTTGTACAGGATTCACGGCGGCGAGGAGGACTGTTGAAGGGCTCCGCTTCAGCCTATCGGAGGTCAAAGCCAAGAAGCAGAGGACGAGATGTGGTATTCCGTTGGTGTGAGGAAGACCTGGTGGACGTGTACTATGGTAGCTTTTCCATAGATATCGCCCGTCCGATCCTCCAATGGTGGTGTGTGAGAGAGTTCGGCTCCCTCAAATTAAGAATTGTGCAGGTGCTACCCGGGTATGGTATGGATGCTTCGGATCGTACCTGCACAAGATTGCAGGGAGGGAACAGGCCACAACCTTCCATCAATGCAGCATGGCTGAGTAGACTGCGCAACACACTGTATCAGCACATCTATGCGCGGGATGAGCCGCGTCTCACGGTGGTGATGGCGGTGGGACCGGACCTTTCATTGCCGAGCGTGCTTAAGGTCATACTCGTCCACGATGGGTCCTAACAGAGATGTTGGTCTCCTTCTGCGAGCATGTTATTCTCCAGAGGCAGCGGAGAGAGAGCGGAAGTCGGACCACGCGGCGGCGCCGACGCTTCGGCAGATTCTCTCTGACCTCCATGAATCAGCGATGCCCTTCTCCCTCCGGTTCCTATTGTAGTACGACTGTACGAGAAAAGAGATTAGTGATTTATCGTTGACAGTCGGAGGGGTGCAGCCTTGTACTGGCCGCCCTATTTGTGTCTGAGATAAGAGACGAGGCCTTGCTATTCGGTCTGGCTATATTATCCTCCGTGAATGGAACTAGACGACACCATGGGGCTTAATGGGTATTCCCGGCGTTTCAAGCCGGGCGAGTAGCACATACCAGCTCTCCACATTATTGTAATCTCGTGACCCAACACAAAATATTTGGTTTCTCATTTACCATGAGTAAACTAATATTACCTTCGTTATTGTTTCACTCAAAGTAATTAGAACAATAATCATATTAGATACCTATCTATTGCGTCAACGGATGAAATTTATTCATCATAGTTATTTTTGCGCCATTGTCTTTACCATCGTCAAATATTATTTTAATTAGACAGTACCTATCGTATATTTTAACATATACTCATAACATTCTTTGTGTATTTTGAGAAAAACCTTGAATAACGTGTGGACTTCAATTGTTCTATTAAAGTATTCCAACTTTGATAGCCGCCGTATTATGAATGGGGGCGATACGGGATAGCGGAAGCATGCTCCGCGTCGCCCCCTGCTTAACGTACTGACCTGACCAGATAATACATCTAGGATTTAAATCGTGATAAACGTGTAAATCGGTTCAGTAGTTCTCAAGTTATAAGCCAAATAATGGGCTGAAATAGATTTATACGTTGCTTTTTTATATAATGCATCGATTAGGGGAGTACAGACAAGACTCACATCGGGGCCATTATTCTGTATAGTGTTTATTTATGATCTTGCTCAGTACATTTATTGGCATCTTGTCGCAAGATCAAGTTAAATTTAGATTAATAAATAAGTAATTAAACGAAATGAAAATAATAAAGTATATATGAAAAACGAAGGTTCTCTTTATATAAAATATATAAACAAAATACGACGAATAAAAATCTGGCCAACAAAGAAACTCGTCCTATATAACACTGCAATAAATCGGTCATAGTAATTTTCTGATCGTCTATGACCTTCGCTTGTCTCATCTAAAAATATGAACGGAATAATGTTATAATGTTGCCGGATCTTTTATTGTGCCGCTGGTCGGTCGCGGTGGTTGCCCCTCGTTTCTTGGAATTCGGTGTTTGGCCCTCGGTGCTCAGCATGAGCGACTTGAGAACCCAGGCCCGCACGCGAATACGGTCGATAAAACACTTCTTCACGCTTGTTTTTTTTTAAACCTAGCTAATGCTGTTGACCGGAAGGGCCTTAACAGCTGCACCATATCTTTGTAGGCGAGTGGTGAAGGCACTCTAAAGCTGTAATAAGGGCTAAAGTTTTCTTTTCATTTTTATTATAATTTTGTTCATTCTTAATTAAGAGACTCATGTAAACTGACTGACGCATGTAACAAATTCTTTATCACCATTCTTCTGAGAGAAAATTGCTCTTATACCACAATTTGATGCATTACAATGAACAGCAAAAGGTTCATCAAAATATAATCACTGGTGCTGAAATTAATGCTTATTTCATTTTTTTATAAACAGTTTCAGCAGAACCGTTTCATTGAAATTTCGGGGCAATTTTTGCCAGAGGAAGTTAATTTATTCAATGATGCTGCCATTGTGCAGAAATTATTAATAAACCTGCGAAACCAGCTGCATGTTCCTATGAATCTGCGTACTTCCTTTCTACTTGTCCTCTAAGTGTGACCTCTAAGTAACAAATTTCAATAATATAGTGCAAGATAATGTAACATCTTATATTAGAGGTGACCTATACACCGTGTTTAAATATTTATTTCTATAAATCATTATAAATGTCTATATTGGCCATAAATATTTACAAAATTCAGTAGCGCTCTATTACCTAAACTAGGCTATACCTGTCTCTTTGGTTTCAGACCCTCCTGTAATCCTGTATTTAATATATTCTAAATTAAGCATAATTTCTTATACTATACTATAATGATTATGACAAAATCATGTATGGTTGTGATGTTTATTTATTCTAGTATATAATTACTTACAGAAATACCTCTTATGATTTTTTTAAATTTGCTTTCGACTTATATAAATTCCTCACACAAGTAGAAACTTAAAGGTTCAATAAAAAAAATCTTTTTAACTTTGTAATTATTGAATTTTGATATTTTTAGATTGTTATTAATTATATTATTCATACGGGATGCTAGGAAGTTATAATGCTTCCTCGCCTGAGTACATCTTGCAAATGGTACTGGACAGATGTTTCTCCTTTTGTTGTTATTATCGAGAAGTGGAACTGTCATGCGATGATAGTGTCGTAAGCTTTGATACAGGAAACTTTTGCGTACAGATAGGACTTTTTAGGTTTCGTATATTGCTTGGATTGGGTGACTGTAGAGAAGGAATAGTAAAACTTTTAAAAAGGCTCTTTTAGCTCTTTCAACCTCAATTAGGTGTGTTTTCGCAGCGCCGCCCCAAGCGCATGTACAGTAATCAATGAATGAATGAGCGAATGAGTTATACATCTGTAACAATAGTTTCTTATTAGCTATAGTGCGTAGATTTTTAAACACGAAAATCAATTTTCGCAACCTTTTAACGGGACTTGATATATGGAAGCACCACTTTAGATTTTCATCCAGTGTCACACCCAAATAGTTGATTTTGTTCGCACTATCAAATGCTTTTTGCAGGTCGAGAAATACTCCTAGATATTTTTTTTCCTTTATCTAGATGTGCTGCAATTAAACAGGTTAGCTTGAGGACAACATCTTCTGTAGAACAACTTCTACGAAATCCTTACTGATTTACTGAGAAAAACTTGCTACTCTCAAGATATTTAACGAATCTCTTATTTACCAACCAACCAAAATCAGTTTTGCTAAATTTGAGATTAAAGAAATGGGCCAGTAACTTGCAGGTAATAACTTATTCCCGGTTCTATATATGAAACAACAATGCTTCGCTTAGACGAGTCTGGGAAAAATCCAGACATAAGACTGAGATTACAGACATGTGTTATTGGGTTAACAAGAAAAGTCAGTCAAGAACAGTTTGGTGGAAATATAGTCCCATCCGGGTGAGCTATTTGTTTTAAGACTATTAATTGTGACACGAACGTGACCAAGAAGTTTTTCGTTGTGTTAAGTTTAGTTAGTGTAATATTTGCTAGTTCGCTACCTACTGTTGTGAAAAAGTTATTAACGTTATCCACTGATACTATTGGTATATTTTTCATATTTATTAATTCGGTATTGATTGATTTTGATTGATCAAATTCGCAAATGTCTTTTATAACTTTCCTTGTTTCTTTTACATTCTCACCTTTCTTTTGTAGTAGTTGTTTTACATAATATTGTCGCCTAGCTATTTTGATAATTTTATTACAAATATTTCTATGTGATATATATTGTAGTTTTAATTCTCCGTCATCGGTATTTAACTTTTTTTATTTTTTATGTAGTTTATCTCTTTTTCTTATTAACCTAATAATACCTGGTGTTATCCAAGACTTTGGCGCCTTATTAATTCTAAATATTTTACTAGTACTAGTTTTTGCAATGATTACTCGGTTCACCTTGGAAATAAATGTATCTGGTCCAATATTCACGTTCCTGATAGTACACAAACTATCCCAATTAATTTTTTTTAGGCTTACGATAGCACCTTCTAAATTAACCTCTGCGTTATGTTGTTGTGTTTTTTATTTTATTGATGACAGCTTTATCAAGATAGAAAGATCTGTTAATACCTCGAAGACAATTGTGGTAATCTTTTTGCAGTAACTTTTTGCCATAAAATGATCTACACTTTTTTCTTGTGGGTAAATTTATACACTGTCGAAGTCCACGAGAAGCTAATATATTCAAATATTCAGCAGAGTTACCTGGTATTTTTGCGATATATCAATATTAATGTCTCCTGTATATATAATATTTTTATTTCGGATACCTCCAATTATTTTATCTATTTCGATTACGGGAAAACGGGGGTCTATATGTGCATACTACAGTATACTGGCCAGTCAAGTTCAAAACTAAAATATTGCCATCGCTGCAGATTGGTTCATAATTTAAAGTGTTTATATTCTCTCTAATGTTGGCAATGACACCGCTATTTTTATTTATTTGGTGTGTCCTGTAATACTTATTGTAGTCGGTGATATTTGGTATCGTACTTTCCGAACTTATCCAACGTTAGGACGATTACGTCTGGGAGAATGTTTAACTTTGTGATGAGAACCAACAAAGCGTCCAAATTGCAGTCCCTGTACACTTCTTATGTTCACTGTGAGTACATTATTAACGAATTATTGGTAGGGTTGTAATTAATAATGTCTGCACATTTATTCGGATCTGTTAACCGAGTGCATATTAATTCGCCAGAATTATCTAATTCTGTATTATTCTTAGTATATTCTATATTTGTAAAATCGAATTTTAAAATGAAATCTTCAGCTTAAATTCTTCGTTATTGTAACATATAATTGTTAATTTCACTTAATAAAAAACCTTACAGCAGGTCTGTATTGCGAGAGTTAATATTTCATTGCGTTGAACCATTTCGAACAAAATGTTGTAATATGTTTGTGGCTGATGGAAATAATATATTGGCATGGAGATGTGCAGAGTCGCTATATTGGTAGTAAATAATACTCTATAAGTACTCAGCTTTAGTATATGTTGTAAAAAGTGAGATAGTGTAAATGTGTATTTATTGTTTTTACATTTAGTAATAATGTTAGTAAGCATGCTTAATACAATAGCAGTTTTAGGATGTAAAAATACGATATTTAAATAATGGTTATAAAAACTAAAGTAGTACAGTACAAACTTATAAAAGGAAAAAAAGAACAGTGACACAATTCAAACTGGCCAGTAGTCATTTAGACTAAAGTAAATTAGTGAGATCTGCTTCTGTTGTTATAAGAACTGGCAGGAAACCATCGCCTTGTCTTAAAAACATATTACCGTGCGTTATCCAACTGTACTTGTAATTATAATTATAAATAATGAACAATTAATTACTGTATAACGACAAATTCTGATCACAGCTGATCAAATACACTAAATGTTTTCTAAGAATATAATTAATATAAACTAGCTTGAACCAGCAGCTTCGTTTACTTTAACATTTTAATTATTACTTCTTTACCGGTTATAGAAAAGCGTAAATGGTATATAGTCTAAATTGGGTAAAATTTATTTGAAAACTATATTCCAATGTAATCATTGCTTTTTCTGAGATACGCGTTCGTAAATTTAATTGTAACTATTGAATTTACAACTCGTAAAATGACAGACACTATTTATTATATATGATAACCGGTGTAAAGAGTTTGGCGGAGTTTATAAAAGGTTGTAATTCATAGTTCGGTTAACAGTAAGATAGATACAGTGGAATGAAAATGACGTTAATAAAATCAGTCACTCAGACACCTACCAGCCTTCGTGAAGCAATACCTTCAAAAGATGAAAAAATTCTATCTGAAACTAAAATTGTAAATATAGGAACAGATTATACATACAAACACCAGATAGTGTGGAGAAATGCCGTAATTTTCCTGTTGCTTCATATTATCGGCAGTGTAGGACTTACCCTAATGTTTTTTGGTTATTTTAAAATGAAAACTGTTGCGTGGAGTAAGTACTTTTTTTATTTAATTTGAAAACATCGAAAGAATAATCTTACAAAACAATTATAATACTATTTAATAATATTTTTCTGGTGAAACAAAATCCACTTATCTGGACATATATACTAATAATAAAATTGTAAATTTCAAATGTCTGTACATTTTCGATTTTTGTGAAAAGCAATGAGACTAAAAATAGGTGATTAAAAACAATTCTATCATTTAAAAAAATGTCTGTCTGTCTGTTTGTCTGGCAGACATAAATTAAAAAGTATATTTCAAAAACTAAACAAGATAATATAAAGTATATTCCGGGGTAGCATTAAAACTATATTTCATTAAAATCGGTCCACTCTATTAAAAGTTAAAGTAATTTGAATGACACGCGGCGACCAAATACTGCGTCGACTTTAGTATGAAAGAAGAGTTTGTATGTAAATGCGTTTTAGACTTATTCAAGAACAAAAGAAAATTATGAATTGATTGAAATTAAACAAAATGTATAGTATGAAATAATGTATAGTATATAAGTAATTAATCTCTAAGACATAAAAAAGTAGAAAACGATATTTTTATAAAATATCTAGGAATTCTAGGTGTTGTATTAAGAGGTCATTTTATGATAGTAGTGAACTGACTGTCAATTATGATATCAATATTTATATATAGTGCGAAACATAATATTATTTCGTTCTCACTATATTAGACGGTTCAAGTTTTGGTTTATTTTTGATGACATGGGTGACGAAGTGTATGAATGGTGATTACGTAAGCAAATTATATATGTATTTTTGACGATCATTCATAAATGGCGCTATACTATGTTCTATTAATTTGGACTGTTCTGGAAGATTACAAGAAATAGATAAACTATACATATAATAAAAGACTAGCGGGACAAAATCTACAAATTGGAAAATGATGATTTGTTATTTACATTGATGATGTTTGAGAAAAAAAAAATATACATACATACATATGCTCACGCCTGTTTTCCCCGAAGGGTTAGGCAGAGGTGAAGTAGCGAACTACACCACCCACATTTCGCCGAGCTTAGTTCCGTCCCAGACGTGACAGGGGGCGAGCCTGTCGCCATATCGGGCACAAATTCCAAACTCCGGGATGATACTGAGTAGAAAAAACCCAATATCACTTTGACCCGACCCGGGGATCGAACCCGAGACCTCAGAACGGCAGTCGTGTGTAATACAACTGCGCTACCGAGGCAGTTAATATGTAATAAAAATATGTACGGATTCAAAATCTCTTGATGGGACGCAGCTAGTAAATAACTAAAATTGACGCATCTGTTTGTAATATATATAATATATATTGTAATAACAACTTTTTACCAAAAACCTATGAATGTTATATATGCCATTAAAACATTTTTTATTTTATTTTTCGAAAATTGATAGAATTCCGCGTAAAAAATCCCCTGATGAAATTGTGAAAATGATCCATGTGTTAAAGTTTGTAAGAGAAATCTTTGCGAAACAACAAATTGAAGTGTTAGTGTGAAAAATAATTCGCATAAAATTAAAAGCCATTAAATTGTGAAAAAATAAACGATTCGGTGGTCAATTTTGTTGACAAGTGTTAGAATTTATGAGAAATATGTTCCTTTTCATTCTCTTAGTATCGAAAATAATAAAGAAATGATTACGGTTCCGCGAAAAATAAAATGAAATTAAATTGTTAACAAAATACAATTAAATGGGCAGCACTATCAAAACGTTGCTTTTAAATGATTATCTCAAGACTATGAAGAATATATGAAACGCGGGAGAACCCATTGGCACACCGCTAGTATTTTAGAAATATTAGAAACAATAACATTTAATATGGTATTTTACTATTGTAAGTAATACTGGTGACATTTATGTGATATTTAAGTGAAGTGAATTAAAAATAACATCACGGATCGTGAATTCTCCTGCCAAAAAAAACTCTGTAGAATATTCCAGCAAGTTTCTACAGATTGCGCTAGACTCTAGCGGCTAGAGCATTGAAAAATGGGAAAATATAAGGTAAAAAAGCCTATTAAAGAATGAAAAAGACACTCGACACTAGTAAGACTAAATTCAAACTTTTTGTATATGTAATAATAATTATTATTATCCAAACATACACCAGAGGTATGTTTATTGATTGATCTACGTCATAATTTTATACGTATATATTAATAGAAATAGAAAAAAATATAAGTAATCATTTTATTATATTATAACCATAGATAAACTATCTATAAGTTACTCTCCGAAATAATAAGTTTAGCAAGCCAATATACTCTATTTCTCATTCCCACACTATTATTTCAGATATTTATAAGTGGTATAAAATTGCAATTGAACAAAGTAATGAATAATAGTGTTGTATATTCGTTAAATATTGCAGACTTTCAATGTATAACCCATATTCGATGTGTTAAGCAGATGTGACCAAATTGTATTTTGAAACTAGAATTTCCATACTTGTCCGTCTCTAGTAAATAGTTGCTGTAAAACCTTGCCTTCATAATTGATTTTAAATTTGTTTTTTTTATATTTATTTAAATTTTTATACAGTCCTTCTGCTCATCCAAAACTGAGGCTGATTGTAGTATTACAAACTGTATCATTCAACACCGCACAATAGCCTTAATATTGGCCCGTTGTATTATTAAATTGGAACCTTTTTAAAAACATAACACAAGGAACTATAGTTCTTTGACCATTTCAAAGTATCCATTAAATGTTTCATCGCTATCCAACTTCTTGAGTTCCTGAGTTTTCTAAATTTCTAACATCTAAAAATATGAACTTACTTTAAAAAGTACCGTAATTCAAACTATTTACAGTATAAAATCACTACATCTCTCAGTCAGAACAGAGTTTTTGCTATAAATGAATAATGATTACTTTATAAATTTTATTAATTTCATTTTACTTAAAAAGCTGCTCAATTTCGTTACTAATTTAATAATTATACAGTAATTGCTTGAAGACATTTAACATTTCCAGACTGTACAAAATCAAAATCAAACAATTCTTTATTAAATTTTGGCATTAAGAAAGCGCTTATGAACGTCAAAACACTACCACCGGTTCGGAAAATAACCCAGTCGAGAAGAGTCGGTAAAAAACTCGATCTGGTTCAATCATGTGTTTGTATCATTTATCTTGGTTCTAGTGTTTTTTTATGGATACATGAATGGGGAGGGAATTACGATAGGAGCCCATCGGTATTATTGTCACAAATCGTTTAAGGCGAAACCTTTGCTCAGAGCTATACTTATGATATTGCAAACAGGTGCAGGACAGGCGAGTACACATTGTATTTTAATTTTTCGATAATTTATTACACTAGAGTTGTCCTTGCTTCTCAAAATCAGAATTCTATCTAGTATTTCCCTTTGTTAGTGGAGATTTTAAGAAAATATTAACTGTTTTAATTTTTTTTAAGTTGAGAACACCAATGTTACTAAACATAAAAAAAATACGTTAACATTGTAATAAGTTACAAACAGGAAAAAGAGATACTGGACAGTTTTATCTTTGCTTGTTTACATATAGATAATACATAAAATGATCCAGATTTTTCTAGAGTTTGCTTCTAAAGTTTAAAATTTGTAAAGAAGTACGAATTCAGATGTTCCGACAACTGTTACATGTTTTCTCCATTTGCATTATGCGATTTCGCTAGTTATAAATTATAGTCAAGAGCTAAACAACCACAACAACAACCAGAGAAACCCTTAAAATCGTGAGCTTTCACTGAAGGAAAACATCGTGAAGAAACCATAGCATGGTGATAAGGCATTTTCTTATAATGCCTGCCTGCGTAGCTACCACTCTCAACTTTTAAAACCTGTCGCCAAATACCAATAGGTATGTTGCGGCAGTATCACTTGAGAACAAATACCTCTAGGCTTAGTATGTTTATCATCGTCACTTAAGGTGAGATTGTGGTCAAAGCGCTGAGCCTATACCCTGTGAAAACCCCTCTGAAAAAGACCCATAATATCTTTCACACGGTTTTATTCATTCCTTTAATTAAAATAAAATAATATTCACTTTTAAGGCGTTACTATTAAATAAAATGTACTAATATATTCCTACTTAGTATATATTAGTTAAATTAACGTTCTAAAACATATTTCATAACTAAACAGCTGCACCTAACGTGAAATATGTTGTAATTACAAAATTCGTAATCAACTTTAATAAACTTTTATCTGTACAGAATTCAATGTTTGTGTGGGTTCGCGATCACCGCTTGCACCATCGTTACACGGACACTGACGCCGATCCCCATAACGCAAAACGTGGCTTTTTCTTCAGCCACATTGGTTGGTTGATGTGTAAAAAGCATCCTCTTGTTATAGAATACGGAAGGAAAATCGATATGAGTGATTTACAAGCCGATTGGATGGTCAGGGCACAGAAGAAGTAACGTATCATCTTTTATTTTCTCTTCGTCTTACTATGATATATATATGTACTAATAAAAAATTGTAAAGTTCACGTGTCTGTACATTTTCGATTTTGTGAAAAGAATTATTGCAAAGGACTAATAATAAGTAATTAAACACATTTCTATCATTTTTAGAAATATCTGTCTGTCTTTCTGTTTGTTTGTGCAGGTTTCAATTAGGTAGTACTAAGTATATTTTAAAAGCTCAAAGGTAAAAAAGCATAAAGCATATTTCGGAGTAACATCAAAACTTTATTTCATTAAAATCGGTCATCTGTATCAAAAGTTATAGTAATTTGAATGACAATGACTTTTTATATAAGAAAACTTTGTTAGTAAATGCGTTTTAGTCGTATTCGAGAACAAAAAAATGATAAATTGATTGAAATTTAACAAAATGACATAATATAAAATGTATGTATGGAATATATAATATATAAATATCTAAGACATAGGAAATAAGAAAACAATAGTTTTAAATTCAATTTTCACACAATCATCTACGATTTTTATGCGTTGCATTAAGAAGTCATTTTATGGTAGTAGTGAACTGAATTTCAATTATAATATCAATAGGTGTATGTATATATGGCGCGGAACATAATATTATTTCATTGTAATAATAATTGGACGGTTCGTATTTTGTTTATTTTTGATGACATGTGAGACGAAATGTTATGACCGGTGATTACGTAAATAAATTATACATGTGTTTCTGATGATTATTCATAGATGGCGCTATAGTTAATTTTTACTAACTCGGACTGTTTTGAAACATTACAACGACATAAATAATCTATACTTATAATAAAAGGCTAACGGGACGAAATCTGTACATTCAGATATTTGAGAATCAATCAATGCGTGACTTCAGAGTCTACGACAGGAAACGTTTTATTAAGTAAAAAAAAATTGTCAAACGGAACGGGACGGAATGGAATGGAACGGGATCGGAGTATATATATGTACATATATCGGAATTCCACGCGAGCTAAGTCGCGAACACAGCTAGTAATATAATACAATAATAGATTTAACTCTCTAATTTCTATAGCCACGAGTCAAATACGATGAAATATATACCAAAGTTCTTTTACAAACACTTACTAATTTTTACACTCAATATTCAAACTTAATATTTTCGAAATCATTATCACAAACCAACAGAATTGTTAACAAAAATCAAACTGTGATTATTGTTAAACCAAGTATCAACTTTCAGATATTACCTCCCGTTATATATCATCTTTGGAATCGTGCTCCCTGTATGGGTGCCAATACACTTCTTCGGTGAGATCTGGTGGAAGTCATTGTGGTGTACTTACTTCATGCGATATACTCTTCAGTTGAATATAACTTGGCTCGTCAACAGCGCTGCTCACCTTTACGGAACCCGACCTTATGACAAGTAATTATACAGAAATATTTTATTTAATACCTCGTGATACGTAAAAAGTTTCTGCGTAAATTTTAATAAAATGAATGTAATCATTATCATCATCATCGTGTCAGCCGAAAGACGTCCACTACTAGATATAGATCACTTAGAAAGATCTCCACAACGACCGGTCTTGCTCCACCCTCATCCAGTAGATTCCCGCGACATTCGCCAGGTCGTTGGTCCACCTCGTTGGGGGCCTGCTTACGTTGGGTCTCCCATATGTGATCGCCATTCGAGAACCAGTTAATCAGATATTAAAATGAATTTATTTGCAAAAATTGTTGAATTAAATAATTTCTGTCTATTAGTTATCACTACAAAGTTTTTCATTTTTGTTTGAGGAGTACTTGAATTTTTTTTTATTGACTTAATGACTTTGTACGACCTAAATAATAATAATTAACAAACACAGCAAGTTCAATGACCTATGTATTACCCAGGAATTTACAGCCAGTCGAGTCGTGGATTGTATCGCTCATAACATTGGGTGAAGGTTGGCACAACTACCATCACGTGTTCCCGTGGGATTACAAAGCCGCTGAATTTACATTCATTAATATGACAGCGACAATCATTGACTTATTAGCCAAGATAGGACTAGCGTATGATTTGAGAACTGCTTCACCGGAAATGGTAAGATATTCTTACATTTTAATATTAGAAGGTTAAATAGAGTAATTTCAGATTAAAACCTTCTTTAATAATGTGGTGTTGGTCGCTTATGGCTGCGACACATTTAAACTAATGTAGCCAATATCCTGTACCTTTGTTCTCTTTAAAATTATTATGGTTTCAATAAACGTTTATTATTATTATTATAATCTTAGATAAAGAAAATTTTAAGTAGATGGCTTACATAGATTACGAATAATTTTATGATAATCATGTGCCATTTTTGTCGGGTATTAAAGAGAAACTGCGTAACATTAACAAAACCAATAAATATTAATTTATTAACTAATTCAGAATACAAAATTAGTGAAATTAATCATATACACACTAATATCTACATTGCGTATTTATACGTATACACAACTTAATACTTTTTTAAAGTTTTACTCATTATTTCAAATTCCATATTACTACGATATGAAAATCGAATAATTATCGACCGCAATAAAAACTAATTGAATGTTTATGTTAATTTAATATCTATCTATAGTTATAAATAAAATTTAAGTGTCTGTTTGTAATGTCAAAACAATTTTTTTTTACTAAATAGATATACGATACCAAAAATGCAATCTTCAAAATTTTGTGTGTCTGTCTGATTGTTTGTTCCGGGTAATCTCCGGAACGGCTGGACGAATTTTGATGGGACTTTTTGTAGTAGGTAGCTAAAGTTACTCCAGATAACTTAGGGTAATTTTAATTATCGAAAACAATTAGGGTTTCGCGTAGAAAAATTTAAGCAAAAGTGCTTGAGTTTATGAAAAGTATTTTACTTTATATTAGTACTAAAAATATATATTTTTGATTCCGTATAAAAAAAAATTAAACGTAGTGTAGAATATATGAAACACGGGCATAGCCGCAGGCACAGAGCTAGTATTGAAATAAAAATAGTAAGACATTAATCAAAATACATAGCACGATCAAGCTAAAGAAGCCGAGAATATATTTTCGAGAATACGAAACAAAAAAATAAGAATTTTACCTTAAATAGCCAAGATTTATTCATCGAAATGTAATTAATCAAATATGTGTTAATAATACGGATTGAGTGGTTTTTATGTGCGAATTGGTTATTGAAAATTATTTTGGTATCAACTACGATAACGACCATAGGGTATCGTTGATCAATTTGAGATTTATTTTTTTTAATTATAAAACAGGTTGCAAAACGTGTTATACGGACAGGCGATGGTACGCACTATACTGCAGGACCAGATATAGACAAGTTAATCGTTGCCTCAACAGGACCTCTAAATCCAACATCTACACTAAAGGATCATGACACCGATCTGAAGCCAGACGGACTACCATCTTATCATGAAACAGATTATCATATCATCAATTGATGATAACGGTATGCAGAACTCTGGCGGTTAAGCTAAAAATTTGGATTTAATTTATTTAGTTTTTTTAATTTGTCCACGCCAAAAACACTTTTGTAAAAAAAATAAAAAAATTATTACTTAAGGAAAAGCTTACCGACTAATATTACCATACATAAAGATACATAATTGTCGACTATTGCTAATAAAAAGATTCCACATATAAACACCAAGATTATTACATGAAGCGAAATAGAAAAAAAATACAAAAACAGTAGTGACATAAATAAGAGATAACGGTACCTACATCAAAATTAAAGAAGAGTTTATGTTTGGTCTTCCAATACAAATACATGTTAATATTAACATATATACTAATAAATAAAATTGAAATGTTTGTTTGTAATGTCAATTTTTTTTTCCTAAATAGATATGAATGTTGTACGATACCTCTACCAAAAATGTAAATTTTTTGTCTCCTTGACTTTTTCGGCTAATCTTCGGAACGGCTTGACGGAACTTTTATTGGTAGATAGCTGAATTTACTCCGCTTAACGAGGCCTAGATGAAGTAGCTGGACCTGATCCTAGATGGTCGGTGGCGAATCGAGCCCCACTTCAAGGGGCTTGGCCACGCATCGTCGGTCGCAAAGAGGTGCCGCCGGTTCCACGCAAGGGTCGTGCGAAGCATGGCCGTCTACGGGGGACCAGTGTGGGCGGGCGGCCTCAGCGCCGGCATCATCCGTGTTCTGCGAACAGCGTAGCGCACGGCGGCGCTGAGTGCTATACGAGGATATCGCACAATGTCCACAGTAGCGGCCTGCGTGCTCGATGGCTTCCTGCCGTGGGAGCAGGAAGCGGAGGTACTCGCTGCCGTGCATAGGTTTTCGGCAGCGAGGAGGGAAGGTGGTGAGCTCCGCTTCCACAGGGCGGACGTGGCGATAGAGAGGGCCAAAAGGAGGGAGGAAGCGTTTCGGCGTTGGGAGGAGAACTTGGCGGACGTGCGATTAGGTCGCTCGACCGTGGATGCTGTCCGTCCGGTCCTCCGGGACTGGATGTGGAGGAAGCACGACTCCCTGACTTTCAGCCTTGTGCAGATGCTATCCGGGGATGAATGCTTCGGGTGATATCTGCACAAGATACCCAGGAGGGAGCCGTCAGCCGCGTGTCACCACTGCGGCACGGCTGAAAGCACAGCGCACCACACGCTAGCTGAGTGCACTGTGTGGGAGAAGCCGCAACGCGAGATTATAGCGGCCATAGGACCAGACCTCTCGTTGCCGGCTGTGATGAAAGCCATGGTCGACAGCGAGGAGGTCTGGAAGATTGTCGCCTCCTTCTGCGAGCACGTGATGTTGCAGAAGGAGGCCGCTGTTATCCACAAGCGGATCCCCTTCGCCAAAGGAGAACTGGTAGGGGGAGGGCACGTTTTGTGCAAAGTCTTCTCAAGCCATAATAAATAAAAAAAAGCTTTGTTTTCGAAAATAATTAAGGTTTAGCGTTAAAAAAATGGAAACTCATAAAAGTTTCAATAAAATGAGATTATATTCACATTTTTGCTTGTGCTTGAATTTATGAGAAATATATTTAGGAAAATGATTAGGGTTCTGTAAAAAAATAATTTAAACCCAGTGAAGAATAGGGTAAAACCGGGATAGATGTCGCAGCGGGATAGATGCCTCATTTTCTAAAAAGCTAACTTCCGGAACTCGAAACCAAGAATTAATTGTATAAGTAGGAACCGCAGTCATCCCTTACCTAAGTTACCCATGGAAAGTAGTGCGGTGAGGATGCGTTTAGGTCGTGCATGCAATTATCTCCGCGGCGAAATTCACGAATACGTCAAAGATTTAAAGGTTAATATTTTGCGTTGTATAACTTTAAATTAGTAATAAATTCCTTTATATTTTTTATTACGTCAACATACTGGTTCATTGAGTCTGCGTCTAGTTGTAAACAGATGCTATTTTGTTTAAAATTTATTTTAAAAAATCTTGGGCATCTATCCCTATCAAAAAGGATAGTTGCTCTGATTTTTTGAGGTATAGGTGCCCCTTGGGTATCTATCCCTACATACACTAGCATTTCAGATTATAGCAGAATTATACCACGAAAATATAAAAGAAAAAAAGGAGTGTGAGCTCGAGTATATTCTTGGACTACAGAAAACTAGTCAGCTTTCGATGAAATGGACAAAAAACCATGGGGATAAACGCAATATCCCGACAGTTTGGGATTCCATCGAAGACATTGTTAAGACGATATGCTGCTAGAAATACAACAAAGTTGACACTGATATCCAGTATTAGAGATCATGTAGTACAAGAAGTTAGATGCCTACACCGAGGAGGGGACCATAACATATTAGTTTTAAATTTTTGCATTTTTAATGCCTAATTTAAGATTTGTAGGTTATAGGGTAAAGGCATTTTTATTTATTTATTTTATTTATAGTACAGGAAATTATAAGCTTCTATTTAACTAATTGCTGTCTCTAGTTTCCAATGGATTTAGTAAGGTATTTTTTAGGAAGACATCCTGTTTTGGATTTCGACAACGAGCAAAGGCTTACAAACAAAATGAACAAAGTAAAGCACATTCTCAAGTTTTTTGATGCAGGATTCCCCCAAATAGACAAGCCATATGCATGTTAGCTTACCAATTAACTCAAAAGCTAGAGCTAAAATATAATTTCGACCAGGAAAACGAAATGCGAAAACGAAACGAGACAAGCTTAGACAGCGTAAGAATTTATATTTTAATGAAAGAAACGCTTTAAAAATTTAATGATGGTCATTTGTGTGACATCAGAATTATCTTCTATTGATAACAATTAAAAGATTAAAAAAAAAAAAAAAATGTTTTCATTATTATGACTACTGTTTCTTGGAGACAATTGCTGTTTTAGCTATTATTTTCAGGGTGGGGTAACTATCCTCAAAAAAAATGTTCCACGAAAAGCTAATTTCTGCAAAATCTGCATTTGGTAGGTTAAAAAAAACATATTATAATCCAACATAAAGGATTGAGCTAGCTACATTAATAGAAATAATTCGTATAAAATTAATATTTTTTAAATTATGTGGCTATTTCAAAAAGTGGGGCATCTATCCCGGCTTTACCCTATATGAAAACGCGGGCGCAGATGCGGGCACATAGCTAGTTTATAACAAGATATTACATAAATTAATAAATTATGTCGCGTCTTTACACTGTTTGCGATCATCGCTAAGGTATTCCTTATTATCATTAACTATTTAGTTTTTTTAAATGTTCAAATGCAAAACAAATAAATATGCAAATGGCGCGGTAAGCTGTTAAAATATTCAATGCTACGTATGCAGAATGCATTACACCTGTAATTTGTCGCTGCATACAGTGCAATTACTGTTGGACGTTTTCTTAGGTTGTACCGATTTATCCGAAATGTTGCTATGTTAAATAGCCGTTAGTAATAGATGATGTTGAATATAAAGGAATTAAAATATGAACTTGTAATATTTATTAAAAGTAAAAAGAAAAACAAGTTTTATTGTCGTGAGTCGTGAGTCGTGAGTAAGATTATTAATTTTACAATCATCGTACAATCGATTTTCACATAACAATACTAAAAATGTTAAAACAATATATCTTTATAGAGATAAATTAATAATAGCGTGAATAGTCATCTATACTAAAGATACAAACTATCGTTTGCTTACAAAATCTGTTTAAAAACGACTCTTTAGATAAAAAAATAAGTATTCAGTCTACCTACAATCTATTTACATATAATTAATATCAATTTTCACTTATCTTCAATTACTATCTAAGGATTTTTTGCAAAATCGAGTAACAAAACTATGTGTAGTTTGCGTATAATCTTAGATAAAATCTTTATTTTGTAATTTGTGCAAATATTATTAATATAATTTGTACTTTTTGCTTCAAATAAGTAGACCGTATGACTAACACGTCATTGAATTTTTTGTTGTTGTAATTTTTAGATTCGACTTACACACGTCATATGGAAAAAAAATGCAATTCCAAAAATGAAGAACCTACAAAATAAACTGTTAGAATATCTAGAAATTTTTTTACAAATCATAATTAAATGTAACAAATTAAATATAATTACTCAGATGCAAGTAAATGTAAAGAAATTACTCCTTACAAAGTTATTTTTATTTAAATCTTTGATAAGTACATATTTTATAAAACGGTAATATATTTATAAGTTAAAACAATTTTAATCTACACAGAAACATCCAAGTCGAGCATTATGCCGAACCCAATATAAATATTTTGTAACTCTCGTGTATACGCCTGGATATCCCGCACGTCCACAACCAATTCCCCACGACACTACTCCTGCAAAAAAAAAAATTATCTACAAACGTTTTCCTCGGCATAAGAAAATTTAGCTACGTGGCACCGGCTAAGTATCACCCCCCATACCTTCTCGTGAGTGTCATAAAAGACGAGTAAGGAATAAACGAGGGAATGGGCAACAGCATCCTCTGAGTACCACAAACCCCTAACTCCTATGGGAGACCTATGTCCAGCAGTGGACGGCTTTTTGTTGAATGTATTTACAAGATAGTTAATTTATTTTTATTTTTAAATGTCTTACAAAATTTGCATAAGGCTAAAAGTTTTTAAATTAGGCTGCTAAACTTTTATATCAGGCGGGCCAAACGAACGATTCAAAAACTTTTGCCGGGCCACTAACTGTTACTGTTGCTAACTATAACTGGGTATTGTGCCTTGTTTTGATCCTTCGGTGATAATAAAGTGTTAGATTAATTTGTAAATAACGTTAAGTACTCTATTAATTAATTTAAATTATCAATTCCCGTGCGAAAACGCTAGCTGCCATGTTGATTTAATTCGTGACGTCACTGATCAATTAACCATCCTAGGGATGTCGTCGTTTCTTTCCGAAATTTTTTTTTGTTTTTTTTTATTGTTTTTAAATTCATCTTATGCCAAAGAAATCTAAATGAAAACTATTGTAAGTAAACGAAACCTATAGTCAATGTGATTTTAGACTTTTGTTGTGATATATTGTTTATGCCAGGCGTTAAACTAGGTGTTGGTAGTAACAATAGATTATATATATATATATTTATATATAGATCTTGTTCAATTACTGATCTGCGTTATTTATTTTTTACACAACTAAGATTTAAGAGCTTTTCATAAACATATTCTGTTAGTGACCGGGTATGCAATACTCTCAATTTGGTGGGAATATACTTTACTTGCGCGGAGATAGAGTTGGGCAGCCTTGCGTTAGACAAAAATTGACGTTTAAATAAATTCAAGTTAATTTTAAAATTATTACATACATTGAAGCACACTTTGATTTATATTTTATCACTATTAATTGTCGTTAATTCTTTTCATATTAATTCTTTTATTTCATTTATCTATTTTCCATATTATACAACAAAGTAACGTGTCTCGAAGTTCAAGATTCGGTGTTAAATTTTTTACTAACTTACGAATATAAATTTCGATCAGTAAAAGTGAAGCATTTTTAGAAAACAATTCAAAACAGTGCTTTTAAAACATTATTTAAATTGTTTTTATGAGTGTTAAAAAACTCGTATATAGACCGTCTTATACCATACATATATAAAACTA
This sequence comes from Samia ricini, assembly GCA_014132275.2. NCBI lineage: Eukaryota > Metazoa > Arthropoda > Insecta > Lepidoptera > Saturniidae > Samia > Samia ricini. The sequence continues at coordinate 5,541,674 of AP028162.1, forward strand.
ATACAATATAATCATTTGAAAAAATAACTTTTTATTGTAAATAATTTTCTTTTGTTTTTTTTTTTAATTTCATGGAAGCGTAACATATTATAAGTCTGTAAATTAACTATAAACCTCTGTACATACTTTTGCGCCTGCTAATATTATTAAAGCTTTTTCAACGTTATCGCGTTGTTCAAGAAACTGCTATTAATTTTGTTAAACCTAATGAATCTTCATCGCATTCCTATCTTTCTATACACTGATTATATTTCACTGACTCTTGTGAATGATAAAAACTAATGGTAAAATACAAAGGAACTAACTACCTGAGTTACTTACCCAATAATTCATATCTCTTGTCTTTCCTTTCCGCTGATAGTGGACCGCCACTATCGCCCTGTAATATATAAATATATATTTAGTTTACCTTGTAATGTAAAACAAAGTCATATTTACAAGACTAAAGCGATAATGGTCACACTGAACATGCACTACACTTCGCCTAAACTGTAATATAAGTTACTCTATGCATTGATATCCTTCCAATTGTAAAGACGTCCACTGCTGGATTTGCTCTCCCCCAAAGATAAGGGGGGAATTGCCATAATCGCCACGCTTGACAGGCGGGTTGTCGATCGCAGTAGGTGTTTGTAGTCCTCAGAGGATGATGCTACCTATCCCCTGGTTTATCCCTTAGTCGCCTTTGACGATACCCACGGGTAAATATGGGGTTTCCCTTAATCATTGGAGATTTAGTAGGCAGCAAATTCTCTGGAATGGATTTCCCAAGTAGCGGTCTCAGATCCATACCACTATGGCACCTTTGCGCTAGCTAACACTCTCCCACTTGAGCGAAACTGTCCAGATACATCCGGGCGAAAGTGTTTAGTCAGTTCGAAAAAAAAAAACAATGGATGAAGAAGGAAGTAGGAAGAAAGGTCAGTATTAGCATGGCATTACCACTACGGATGTAGTTTAGAACCTACCTATACTATTCTATTATGACCCTGAGATTTTGGTGAAGGAAAACAACGTAATGAAACCATAGCATCGTTGTAGGGCATTTACTAGTGCTTGCTTGCATTGCTGCAACTCTCAAGTTGAAAATCTGTTTCCAAGCATCCACATATGTTTTCCGGCAGCATCACTTGTCCTACACCTAAGTTATTTATCATTTTAACTCACATCATCGATTAACATCAGACGACATTGAGGCCAAAGCGCTGAGACTATATGGTAGAAAAAAAACTGAAGATCGACGAATCTTTTTCTATTGATAACATAGAAAAACAATGTTCACCTGACAAGTATCTTTTTCTCCTTTATCCGGGTATCCAGCGCAAAGCATATGATCCGCTATCATGGCCGATTCATATTTAGTGTTTCTACAGGCTTCATTGCTTAGTACAGGTAACTCTACGTCCCTAAGGTGACAGGAATGGTTCTTCTGCTCAGCTGTGGAACCCCAGCCAGCAGCAATCGCTTTAATACCTACGTAACTGTTATCTAAAAAAAAATGTATGTATATTTAAATTAAAATGTGACCATTTCATGCATTAATGCTTAATTTATTGAAAACAAAATAGAATAGTAATTAAAAATAGTATGTACATGTAAAAAAAATATATTTCATTCTGGTGGGTATCGAGAAGGAATAGTTTATTCCTTTTACGCGAAATGAATGACATCTATATTAATAATTTCGTTAAGGGGTACGGTAGACTCGATTGAAACCTTAACTGAATATTAAAATACAAAATGATTTTGATTCGACTAAATAGAACAAGTATCTGCAAAATTCAGATTGTCGAGTATTTAATGTATTTGTCTAATGGTGCAAATGGCAGTCGACAGTCGCCATATTGACTTGATAAATTGACATCTTAAGTTCGTTAAGCCGATTTACACGTATCAGTGAAGTTACATATGAGTCACATATCACCCGAACGAAACTGGTTTTTCATCTCATTATGTCTTAATATAGTGTGCTCTTTCTCCAAGATTAAAATAAAATACTTATTTATTATATTAATTACATAATAAATAATAGTCAGTTATACCCTGGTACACCTTGGTAGGATAGCTTTTTCTACGTATTACGAAAAAGTGTATTGTAAAGTGTAAGTATATTGTATTGAGTTATTAAAAAAATATATTAAACAACATACAAGCTTTTCCAGTGCAAATATGTAGCACAGATATATTTAAAATATCCGTTCTATATATTGTAATATAGTTCTACTAGCAACGGTCACATAATACCTATTTAACATTATTTGCAAGCAAGATTAATGCAGCAGAGGTGAAAAGTCTAAGAATGATAGCTGGTTTGAGAATGATAGATAAAGTAAAAAATAATGTGATTGAAGAACGTTGTGGTGTGGTAGAGGATGTAGTGGCAAAGAAAGGTGAATGTTTAATTGGTTTGCATACGTGAAAAGGCTGGATGAAAAAAGCTATACGAAACAAGGCAAGGGTGACTAGGTAAGCCGGTAAAGGTCGTCCTAAGCGAACGTATCTCCTTGATGTTCTGGAGTCAAAATTGTCTGTAACTGAAGTGCGTGTATGAGAGCATTCATGAAAGTAGAAGAAGCGAAATACGTGTGTCAGGATCGTAGTTTGTGGAAAGATGTATTATTTCCCTACCCTAATGGACGAAGCCATTGTCTTTTTTTTCTTTTTCTCTTTTTACTCACGTTGTTTTCCTTTATCGAAAGCTGAGTCCGATTTTAGAGTTGGATAAGGGGATTCGAATCCGCGTCCATTGACACGGAATCCGGCGGCACTATCCACTGCGCCACGGACGAAGATATGAGAAAATAGTAAACATAATAATACATCATACCATCAGAATGTGGTAAGCATATTGGCTTGATGGTATCACTGATAAGAACCCGTTCATTTATTTTCAATAATGCGATGTCATCTCGAAAATTTGTATATGTGAAATTGTGTGCTAGAAGCCGAATCACGAATCTAGTTTCCGGCCGATGCTTTTTGTCGCATCTGTTATGCTCGCCCAGTGTTACTTTTATCATGAACCACATAAATCTGCAAATTAAACACTGACATTTAATCTATTTAATTTTTCAAAAAGCTTCCATTATACAATTCTATAACGTTTTCTCGTAAAATTAAAAAAAAAGCAAGGGTGTTTCCATAGAAGAAACCAAGCGTAAGATATCAATCTCATAATTTTTTTTAACTAATAAAATCCTCTTATAAAAAATGGTAATAGCATGTTTGAGAGTATTTTTATTAACAACTTTTGGGAAAAGTATATGGACAAGAAATGAGAATATCCTATTAATCAGAAACAGAGAGTCCATTCATCCATCCATCCAACCGTAAAGGCGTCTACTGCTTGACATAGGTCTCTCCCAAAGATAAGGGGGGAATTGCCATAATCGCCAGGCTTGGCAGGCGGGTTTGTGCCCAGGATGCTGCTGCCCATCCCCTGGTATATCCCTTAGTCGCCTTTTACGACACCCACGAGAAGATATAGGGTGGTACTATTCTTAAGCCGGCACTACACGGCATCACGGAAAGAGAGTATTTAGACTTACTACAAACATTTATTTATGTTAACCTAAAATCAAAAAGTCTACAGATTTATTAAGAGATATTTTTATTATCTGTTACATATATATGTTAATCATTATAAATATGTTACTCAAGTCGTATTATATCATCCCTATCCTCGTATAAAATAATACAAGCTATGCCTGCAGTTTGTATTACTTATAACAACTTTATTTGTCGCAAGTATTTACAACATTATAGTGACTTATATACCTCTTGAATATTAAATAGTTTAGGTAAATTACTCCAAGAGAAAGTGCTGTTGGTCATCTTCATGCACTTCATTCAATATTCCTCATGACTTTTCCATAGTTTACAATATAAGGAAATAAATTCATGTAATATTAATCAATTTTATATTATAACCTGACCAGACACTACACGTATGATTAAAAAAAAGAACTATTTACAAGATATTAGGATTATTAGGATAGACTTTAAGATATCCGAATGTGTATATATATTTTCTTTAATAACTTCCAAACGATTGGATGTATTTACTTAATAAATAAATACAAAATGTGTATGCAAATGGTGACCACGTCAAGTATACTATAGACGAATAAAAACCCACACGCACTCACACAGATTAGCAAAGAATTATTGTAATTGTACCCACGCACACAAGGGAGTTGATAACGGTGGCCTAGAGTCGGCATGATGGCATAAGAGACCGTCATGCCGTTATGTCGTTTGGTGTCACGGCAGACCAATCGGTTTTCTACCAAAGTGCGATAACGAATGTTTCATATCAATAACATTTTTCTGAGAAAATTAACAAACAGTAATATTATTATATGCGTAGTGAAATGGAAAAGGTTTACCCTTTTACACAATGGGCAGCAGTCAAGACGTATCTGTCATTGACGAGTGTCCCCCCACAATAGAATTTCGTGAAGTAAGAAAGACGTGCCATCCACGGATACTCGTTGACTGCGGTCTCAGCCCCGTCAGTGATTCTAGATGCTTCATTACGTTCACCACACCCTACAGAATATTCATTATTATTATTAACATTTTATAATGTTCCACATATCATATATATGTTTTAAATATTTTCTAGACTTCATAGATTTAATATAAATTATGATTCGCTAATTATTACACAAATGTGCTGTAAGTCAGGCGTCGCGTGAACCTGAGGGTTTGACCTTAGGCTAATAATTGTTTTTAAAAACATTTTGTTCGTGGTTCATAACCACCTAAACCGACTTAAAATAGTATGTGAATATTAGTACTTTAAAAATATTCAAAAAACTTTAATATTAAAAATATATGTGTGGCATATAAGCATATAAAACACCCTACCATCATCCCATACCCAGTATTAATACAATAATAAATATATAATTATTTCTAACAATCATTTTATACAAAATAATCCTTACAAAAAAAAAAATTTTCTGTGAATAAATCATAACTTTATGAACATGAACAATTTCCACCCCGTTTTTATCCTTTGTCTTATTTAATCGGTTCTCTTAAATAACCGTTTTAAAACTTGTGTTATATTGATACCAAATCAAAGTTCTAAAGGTATCGTTAATATTTATTTACGTTGTGTATAAAATAAACCCCGTTTACAGGAAAAAAAAAATTTCATATTAATAATAAATTTAACAAGCTATCCGATTTAACAATGATCACTCATACTCACGGCAATTACATTTTCGACCGTATTCACCGTCATCTTGAGCGGGATCATTCTTATCCTCAATTCTTACCTTAAATTTATAACGACAATAATTACAACGAAAAAAATAATATTCAAGTCGGCAAATCGACACAAAGTTAATTAAAAAAAAACTTACCGTATGACCGATGATTGCACATAAACATAAAATAATAATTAAGAAAACAATCATTTTCCTGGGCATTTTAACATAAAATATTAACGTTGCCAAGGATTGTAACATCCGTTGTACACTGGATCGCATCTACAAGCGACTAGATGTAACAAACAAACAGGGAAACTGTCTACAGGAATGAGAACGTTGAACCCCGTTCGCATCTCTATACAACTCATACTACAACTATGCAGATTTTATCATAGGTGTAAAGAGTACAACCCTATTATCTAGTCATTACACTCTACCTTTTCCTGGTAACTAAGCGAACAACATTGTAGGTGGAAAGGGACGAAACCGCCGCTTAACGTTTTAACTACTTTAAACTGTTGTAAAATACTGAACGATTATTTAAATAACAGTACCAAAGACCTGACTTAGCTAATTATTTTTATTATTCAGGACCCAGTCATAAGCACTGTCGTTTTATATTAATACACATATCTACATTAAAAACGACACATAGGGATAAATATTCCTTCTGTTTTTTTTTTTTTTTAAATTACTGTAAAGATAATAAGAAATTCAATTACAGGTTAGTAAAATATAGTATACGTAACTATTTCAGATGTTAAGGTGAACATAAATTGAACCTTTATTTAAGCCTTCTTTTGACTTAACATGGAACATCTGGAACACATGGAAGTCTTAACATGGAAATTATATATGAAAGAGGAAGTGTATTTTGTGTTAACACAAATAACAAAATTAATAAATAAGCTGTATCAAATTTAGATGATATCTAAGTAAACTAAAGCATATATAAAAAAGGTGGCTGTCATGAGACTCTCGTCAGAAGTGAAATATTAACAGTCAATTGCCGTAATAGCATAGAAAGGTCTGTCATAGATCACTGGAAGAGAGCAAAACACTAATGCTAATGTGGTTTTAGTTTGACATTTGTCATATTTAGCATCTGTTGACATCTGTCAGTCTACCTTTGATAATTTAACTGTGGAGGATTTAGAATAGATGTCGGTAATAAAATTCAAAATAACTTTACACCTTTAGCTGGTTACTTTCCAGCCCGTGAAGTCAGTTTAACTGTCGAGACACGCCAATACATTTTTCATATCAAAAACGAATATGTAAATTTTTTTTTTTTTATTCAATACAGCGAGGTATATATGATCAATTAATCTCATTGTTATATTACATATTTATATTATCAATATTTGCAATAACATGCTTCTTGGGTGTTGTCTCTAATCCAATCCAAATATTTCGTTACTCTTGTGTACACTCCTGGATAACCTATTCTTGCGCATCCATAACCCCAAGAGACGATGCCTAAAAAATAATTCAAAATAATAAATTAAATCGAAATGTCTGTTTGTAATATCAAAATATTTACATATTTTTAGTGAATAAATATGAATGTACTCGTATATACCTATACCAAAAATACAATGGGTAATCTCCGGAAAGGCTGGACCGATTTTGAGGGGACTTTTTTTGGTAGATAGCTATATATATAGAAGTTACTCCGCGTAACTTAGGCTTTCGCTTTATTTGAAAATAATTAGGGTTCCGTATATAAAATTAAAACGCAGTGAAGAATACATGAGACGCAGGCGCAACCGCTGGTATGCAGCTAGTTTTTTTATATAAAAATAGAAACTTAAAAATATGATTATCTCTAATGATTATGAAAATTCTAAAGATCCTTAATGATATCTTTATTTTCACTTACCTATTAATTCGTAGACGTGATCTTCATTTTCAGCTATCAATGGTCCTCCGCTGTCACCCTGAAACAATTTAAAATACATATTGTGTCAAATGTGTATACCTAAATCAGACAAATATCCCTATCGTTATTAATAATGCATTATTATTATCACAGTTTTAAGAAATTAAAATTAATATCAAGATTATTTATAGGTAACTCACAGTGCAAGCGTCCTTATGAGCGGTGGCCGGATAGCCTGCACACATCATAACATCTTTAATCTTAGTTGCATTATATTTCGTATTCTTACATACGTCATTACTTAGAACCGGTAGATCTGCTTCTAAAAGTGTACAAGACCAATTTCCAGTCTCCCCAGTCGCGCCCCATCCAGCAACGATGGCTGGAGTACCAACGTAATCTTTATCTGGAAATAATTTTTAGTAATATAATCATAGATCATTTAAACTTTAAGATTTAAGATCTTAGTAGAAATACGACGCGCGCGAAGACATTAACAGTCAGCATTATTAGAGCACACCTAAGTTCTCAACTGAACCGATAATTATCATCTAATTGATGTCCTAAGTGTTTGATAGAGAGATTTAGAAAGTACTCGTAAAAGCGGTGCAAACCTAAATTCCGTTAAATAGTTGTGTACCAAAAAAAATAATATAATTGGAATGAATAATTATCTACATATGTATGTTTAGTTATATATAAAACCCAAGGAAGGATTAAAGTTAAAAAAAAATACACACACACACAATAAGTCAGTGTTCCCAAAATTTTACGACGTTAAATAAAGCGATGAAATAAATATGAATTTGGAAAGGCCCAAATTGTTCTCAATAAAAATTTTACTTTTATTTTTTTCGTCTCAGATTTATGGTTGATTCGAAGCAGGTAAAATGTCAGTGTGTAAATTTTGCAGAGAACTTTATTTCGCACTCATTTTTATATACAAAGAAAACCCTTGATTCTGTTTCATGTTACGATATTTGTCCAGCACAGTTTATAATTCGCAATGCACCAAGAATTAAAAATTATTGAAAGAAAGAAAAAAAAAATTGTGGACACGATTACAATGTGTATTCGCCTTATATTTTAATATTTTGTTAACGGTTCCTAATTTCTTAAAATTAAAAAATCCTCTAAAGATTTGTCATGTCGTCTGCGTTTAAAAAGTACATATTTTAAGTTTAAATACTAGAAAAGTATAATTGTAGATAGAAGGAGTCCAGTTTATTGCCTTTCATGAAGACAATCTATACAAACTACGAAATTCAATAAACAATTTTATATCAAGCGATAAACAAACCCGTTATTCATAATTTAGATTACAAAAATGAACTTTGCTTTTCGTCTAAGGATAAAATATATACTAACATACTAACACACCTACATCTTTTCATTTGCTACGATCCTGATACACATCGTCCACATCTTCTTTCATTATATCTTTCATACATGCTAGTTAGTGACCAACAATTTCTTGAAAATATTTTTTGTGAATCAATCCTCACCACATACCTCTACTAAATAAGCAGCCCCCTATCTTTCTCACTACATTCTTTACCATACCGAAACTGTATACAAACTCCGAAACATACACTATTTCTCACTGTCTTCATCATTTTCATTCCAACTATAGCTACTCAGATTGGTCATCCCCACAGCATTCATCTTACTTTCACGCTTCTTCTGCCAAACCCTCCATACGCTACTATGCGTAAATGTCTCAATAAAGAGTCAGCCGTGATTTATGGATACTTTATGGTTGCCCACAAACCTCTAGCAGGACCCCCTTCACTCGACTTTCTCACAAAACTCTTCGCTCAATATCACAGTCAGGTTTTTTTTTATCTCTGATAACATCTGATACCAAGTACACTACACCTTTCACTCTTTTTTCTTCAATAAAAACTGTTCCAAAAACTATTACTTTCAATTTGCTAATATTCACTTTCATTAATATGCCTGTTAGGGCCTTTAGCAAAATATTAGCCATCGTCTGTAACTCCTCCAACAATGATTCCAGTATAGGAGAGTTTTATAAATACTGGAGTTAGATACTGTAGGTTAATGTCTCCATTTTAATGCTTTTAAGAAGTATATAAGACTTGACTCGTAAATTCCCATAATAATAATATTAAAAAAATCATTAAAGGACTTCCATGAGATTTCTTTGAGCCTAAATCAGCTAATTATTTTACTTTAAAATTTATTAGGGCAACCTAAGAACTAATGAGGATTAAAAATTAATAAACACCATAAAAATAAATATTTTGTTTAAAACCAGTAAACAAGTAATACCTGGATTTGTCGGCAAACACACAGGGCGGACCGCATGTGAATATGTAATCGGTTTATGCAGTTGTATTAGGGCAATGTCGTTGCTTAGTTCAGTTAATGAGAAGTTATGAGCGATCACCTTCACGACGTATCTTGTCTCAGGGATTCGACTACGATCGCATCTGTCGTGTTCGCCAAATGTCACGCGAAACATGAACCACATGAAACTGAAGAAAAATCCAAATTATTTACAGAGCTTCAAAAGGCTTAATACAAGTATAGCGCATCATGTTTTTTGAAATACATATTATGTCATTCAAACGTTCAAATGAAATACGTAAGACAAACAATGTCAACCTGTATTTTTCGATGATATATGAATTACACTGGGGTTGTGAGGAAGAGGAAAAATTTAAGTTACGAAAAAATTAAGTTTATTCCATCATCAACACGAAACGCAAAAACTGAAATGCGTACCCAATTTAATTTGTGTATCAGAGTGCAAGAGACAACAGAGAGTGGTTGATACCACATTATAATTTGTAAGTATAGCTTAATGGCGTAGTGAAACGTTTTAAGCGACAAGTCTATAAAATGTCATAGTTTACATGACTACAGGTTCTTAGTAGCACTCCTCTCGTTTATAAAAAGTCTACCCTTCACAATTCATCATTCAATTCTATCTTTTAAATGTTTGCAAGAAAACATCCAAGTGGTCATTTTTACAATATTGTACATAATTATAAACATCCATTTTTATTTATATCGAACTCAACAAACTCTCTTACGAATAGACGATAACTATTAGGTTACTATTTATTTACACGTAGACTATTCCAAAACAGAACTTCGAATAGAAAAAAAGGAGTACAGAGAAAATAACGGGATACCATGTAAAAATAGTGCCTAGTAATTTTTAACTTGACTATATATATAAATGAATAATATTAATTTAACTATAACCTTACTTAAGACGTGTTTTACGAAATATTTGGATACTTGTATTTGAAATATAATCAGCTCGAGCTTTATCAGGTAATCGTGAGATTATTTGAATTAAATGCATACATTTTAAAGGTATATTAAATTTCACGTTCCAAAAATTTGGTTTGGATTACCTACTTCTTTACTTTTAGCAAAATGTTCAAAATTTCTGAAACCTTTTTACTTAATGCATATTGGTCCTTGCATTTTTTGCATTAATGAACAACCAAACGTTACCGTTACGCAGATTTACATATTTAAAAAAATCTACATCGTGTGTTTACTAAATTTGAACATGACATTTATCAATTTTATATGAAGCAGATAATTGTAAAATAATTAATTAAGCAATTAACGAATATCCGCCTTGCCTAAACCTACTATCAAGTAATATAATGTAAAAAAGTATTTTAAAATACACTCACCCTTTCATGCAATGGGCTGCTGATATAACAAACTTGTCGTTGATAAGCGATGCTCCACATCCAAATGCCTTGTGATAGATAAGTCTAGCTAGCCATGGGAAAGCGTTCACTTCAGCTCCGATTCCACCGACCACACGAGGCTCTTCATTACGATCGCCGCAATCTAATAATAATTATAATTTAGAAATTGAGTATGTGATATGTCTTTGCTCTATTTCACCTAATAGTATTAAATCGAATTTTAAAACGTCCAATTTGTGTTAGGCTTTCATACTTAGATAAATTAACGTCCTTCGTCGACCTAATTGATATTCTGCTATAACCATCGATGATGTTGATCCTAGACGATATTGGACCACAGCGAATCCTTCAATAATCCTTGAAACGATGATGACACAATGGATAGTGGGACTGGATTCTGCGTCAATAGACGTGGGTCCGAGCCCAACTATCCAACTCTTTAAAATCAGCCTGAGCTTTCGACGAAGGAAAATATCATGAGGAAACTATAGCAAGGTGGGACTTTTGTAACAATGCCCGCCTGGGTAGCTACCACCCTCAAGTTTGAAAACTGACTTTACAATTAGTGTGTGTTACCATAATGGACCGAACCGTCACTTAACATCAAGTGTGATTTTGGTCAAAGCACTAAGCGTATACCATCTAGTAAAAATTTGTGAGGAAACCATACTATTTATAGGTGAGGCATTATCAAATAATACCGGTCTGGGTAGCCACCACCCTCAAGTTTAAGAACCTTTCGCCACTTGAGTCAATAGGCTCTAAGCTTAGTAATCTAAGTCTAAATTAAATCCTCATTTCATATCAGGTGAGATTGTGGTTAATGTTCTGAGTCTATATACCAAAAATAAAACAAAACGAAAAATGAAACCTCGGTAAGACCCAATAAAAATTGAGATAATGATTATTTTATGTTTAAGTAATGGCGAACTTGGCAAACGACTGTAGGTCTTCATCTGATGTTAAATACGTTGCCAAGAACTATAAGAATCTACCACGACATCTAACGAAGCTAATATTGCCTTTAAGGAGTTCTGAATATACACTTGCTAAAATCCTAACAAAAAACGCCAAAACATGTTCACTTTTGCCAATTTATGACAAGTCCACGGAGGGCAAATTGCAGTGGAGCTAAATTGCCCTACCACTCATTTAACTGTCAAATCTATTTATACTATAATGATAGCTATAGTATAATATTATAGATGATGCAAGAATGCGATGCGTCAAAATGTATTACTTTATGTTACATATTTATGTTGCTTAGGTCATTCACATTGCCTTGCTACTCCGCTAGGTCCATAAACCTTTTCGCATATGTGCCCTAAAGTGCCTTCCTTACTGGAATAGTATTTATGCACTAAGCAACTACAGTATTTAAATTTAAAAATCCATATAATAACATGTTTTTTACTTTGTGTGCGGCTGCCGTAATCGAAAAATAAGTGCCTTATCACCAGACATTCACCAATACCACACCTTAATTGCAAAATAGGGTGTATTACCAGGCGAGTCTAAATTTGGTGTGTCGAGATGCTATTCGACACACAATAACACGTTGACGAGGGGAAATGCATTTACGCACTACCTTTATCTATTGTATTTGCGGGATCAGAGTCCCCCAAATACAATAGATAAGAGGGCACGGAGTGACGAGCTCCGTGCCTGTGTGGGACTCACCCGGGCGTGAAGCGCTCCGGAAATACCCACTTAAAACCCCCCGGAGCCGTCCGCTGCATTTGGGACGGAGGCGACACGGGGTAACTTTCGCAAGCCCCACGTCGCCCCCTGCAGCGAACCCACCAGGCCCGTCAGTGCAATGGCCCAATGGGGATGGAGGAGAAAAGTTCCCCTCCACCACTTAGCCCGCCTCTTGAGGAGAGGCATGACCAAAGGTCAGACATCCACGGGGACAATAACACGTCCTAGCATTCCTTATGTATAATGCATTATTAAACACCGTAATAAAATTTGTAGAGAATATTTACAAACTAGATCTGTAAATGCAAACAAATTATCAATAAAATGGACGTAATAAGTTACAATAAAATTCTTACTGCAATCTTCGCAATGCGGTAAATGTCTTCGTAAATATATGCTAGAATCTCCTAATAAACCCTCTATAACAGGTAGTCCTTCCTGAAAATATAAAATATTAAATGTAAATAAATAATTAAAATCACTTAGTAGGAAGTCATTTATAACTGTCATTGGTATTTATTTAAAACGGTTACTATAAAATTAATTAGTTTCAGAGAAATTACTGATTAAGAAGTAAAAAAAAAAATCAAATATCGGAACTAATAGTAGCTGTTAAAAAAATTAATTAGGTTCTTATTAACTCTATTTAACAGACAACTTTGCGAAGTATATTGTTTATTTACGCTATATAATCACTAAATATAGGCAAGATATTATCAATATTGACACTAGTAAATAAATCTTACGCTAGAGATGTAATTAAAATAATCGTATTAAACAGACTAAAATAATTAAGATGCGATGTTTACAAAATTACTGAAACATGTTTGTATTATTAAGAAAAATAAAACAAGATATTTACTTATCCTTTTCTAATACTATTAACTATCATCGTTGAAAATTTAATCGTAGCTTTAGAAAAAAAACTTCCAGTTATTTTTATTCAACAATTTACATTCATATCACTTCTAACATGATTCTTTCACATGTGCGTATCTATACTAAACATTTTTTGTTAACGACCATTCGAAATCAATTGGTTATGTAAACCTATAAAAATACTATCATATTTGATAGACACAATCTATTCATATTTCCAACATCTCGCTTACCTCATTTATTTCACTCGGCGCAGAACAAGACACCGCACATAGGAAAAGAAATAATACAACATAATATGACCACATAATTGCACTATGATATATTTAAATAGAATAACAAAAAATATTTGTATTCAATTTTTTAAATTAAATAAATAACACAATTCGCCTAAGAAAGTCCATATGGGTTAGGTTCAATGTTTTCGATACACTAACTCATGTCTCCGATATACCACGCACTTTATGGATTCAGAATCACTAAAATGTAACATATCATCACCGGCTAAAATTAATCCATTAACGGTTTTGAACGTATAAAATATTTTGCACAATTTCGCATTCTTTGCTGTCTTAAACGTTAAATTGAGTTTTAACTCTAAATAATCATTTCTTTTATTGTAATTATAAGAACTATTTGATATGAATTTATTCTTAGTGGCCCACGATCACTTTAGGAATGAAGGTGTGTTATTTGGCAATGACCTCACAGGACGTTCACCCCGAAAAACCATCTCTAGCCAATGTTCAACGTAGATTTATTTTGAATCTTATTTTAAAAAGGATAAAGTGACAATTAGAAAGTTACGTGCTCACATGGTAATTATATATATATAGAAATAATGTGTCATCAAACACTCATAAATTTCGATATTGCACTCATTATGTATATAGTTAAGCAGGCGTTTATATTTTTAGATTATTTATCGTGGCCAAAGTAAACATATTTCCAAACAATAACGTTCGAGAAATGTAATGACATCATATCCCTTATTAGATATTTTCTGTATCTCTAAAAATATTTATATTAAGTACACAACAGATTAATATTAATACAATATATTAAGGCAAATAAATAAACAGTTAATTATTCTACTGTGGCTGTTTGTAATATACAAATAATTTTTTTTTTACTAAATAGACATAAAGGTATATACGATACCTATACTAAAAATACAAATTTTACAATAATTTACTGTCTGTCTGTTTGTTCCGGCTAATCTCCAGAAGGGACGGACGGATTTTAACGGGACTTTTTTTGATAGATAGCTGAAGTTACTCCGCGCTTGCTTACGTGCTTTTGATATTCTAAAATAATTAGGGCTCGGCGTAAAAAATTAAATCATTAAAAAAAAAATTAGTTTTAAGATAAAGTAAATATATTTTTCATAAATTCAAGCCCTTACTCGTAAAACTGTCCATTGAAATGGATTTATTCAAAATTTCATGAGTATTAATTTTTTTACGTGGAACTCTAATTATTTTCGAAAACAGGAGTACCCAAGTTAAATCGGTCCTGCCGTTCCGGAAATTACCCGGAACAAACAGAAAGACAGATAAAAAATTAAAAAAATTGTATTTTTGGTATAGGTGTCGTATAAATATACATTAATATGTAATTTGTTATTTTGTTATTACAAATTAAATTTAATATGCGTCAAAAAAAAGGAACTCAACGCATTAGGAAAAAACATCGTAACAAATCTTATTTGGTAAAAAAATTACACTATGGTATTAATAATATCTGTTTCTGAGAATCACTTATCCACCAACGAACTGATTTAATAGTGATCTGTAAGAGAAAAGACGTAATTCGTACCTAAATAAAGCAACATCGAACTAATAAGGATACACTTTACTGAAGCCTAGGCATGTCGTTCAGAAACCAACGGCAAGTTTTGAACACACTCTTCGGTCCAGAATCACTAACTGTTGCTGTTGACTCAGTGAAAATAGGCTCAGTTGCCATGTTAATGCCATTTTATATTTTGTGAAGTAAAAGATACAATAATTCCGCTAAGGTAAAATATTTTTAGCGCTAATTAATCTATCTACAACGTGCATGCTGAAAATATTTAGATACTCAAGCATCTATCTTTAGCTTCAAATGGCTCCTTTCTAGTTTTCGCCTACTATTTACGCACATTTGTAAGTGTAATGGGTTCTTCGATATTCGAATACACTATATTTAACTGGAAGAACTGGAAACTGGAAATTCCTCAACCTATTATACCCGTGTGGTGCCGGCTAAGAATAGTACCACTCTGTAGGTGTCGTAAAAGGCGACTAAGGGATAAACCAGGGTATTGCCAGCCGTATCCTCTGTGGTACACAAACACCTCACTGCGACCGCCAGCCCGTCTACCAAGCGTGGTGATTATGTCAATTTTTCCTTATGAGGGAGACCTATGTACAACAGTGGTCGTTTTTCGGTTGAATGTATGCAATTTCATTCTTGAGCTATTTTGTCTATATTACCTTTTTACCTTAAAAGAAGAAAACTAAATTAAAATCTCTCAAAGCCGCAAAGTCCACATGGTGCAGATTTAAAATCTTCGAAAATAATGGAACCTGCATAAATTAATGGAATAGGTAGTTAACAAAACTATTTCTGCCACGAAACTAAATTAGTGTCTAAAACTAATTATATATTACAATTTAAAGGTTCCAGTGGTAAGATGGTGGGCAAATGTGAACAGTATTTAGGTCCACCATTTATAATTCGAACAGAATTACAGTCATTTTGGAATTTATTTAAAAATAAATATATAACTTTACAGAGAAAAATCAACATCAAATAGACTGCTTATTCTATGATATCTCCATTACAAGGTACTAGTCAGTTCTATTTGGTAAACTTTTGATACTAAGTAAATTTTACTTAACAAAAAAATTAAAGGCCGAAATTGTTGTCACAATTTATTATTATAATTATACATTAGTATCCACTTAGTTTATACTTATAACTTATATGGCATTAATATTAAATATATAATAGTGTTTAAAATTCATAATATAACATTTTTTTTGTTACACGTTTTTTTTACATAATTTTATATACACTATCGGTAACTGAAAATGTTTACATAAAAAAAACTTACAATATATTCAACGATGTATTCATGAATTTAGATTTTTGTGATATAATTAAAATCATTTGTTATTTTTATTATGTAGGTGATTTTAAATGATAATTTATTTCGTTATAAATATATACGAAACAAATAACTTCTTACAACATACATTTTAAAGATCTTTAGCTCCATAAAAAATACAATAAAAGGGCAATGCAGAATTAGGATCTGATATCAATATTTAAATTATCTGAGAGATCACCTTTCTTTTACTACCTATATAAATATTAATAGTAATTACAAATATTATTTGCAGATAAATAAATATAATACTATAATTATTACGTATAAATTATTGTTCAGACAGTTAAATGATTTATTTATTTTAATAAAATATACAAAAGGATTCTACATAAGATAATTACGATTTGTTGAAATCTTATGGCTTGATTTCAACTTAACCATATTCTTTATGTTTATATGTATATGAGAGCTAGTCTATACTAGTATATGTAATGATTGAACTGGGTAAGAATAACAGGCTGATTTTAAGATGGGTCCCCGGGTATGCAGGAATTCCTGGCAATGAAGCTGCGGATGCGCTTGCAAGAGCAGGGGCTATGGAAACACAATTTGGGCCTGAACCATTTTGTGGTATTTCAAAAAGCTTAGTTCGACTGACCATAAGGGACCAATACACCCATAAGGCTATAGAATTCTGGAATAATTTGCCATGACAAATTCATTCCAAAGAGCTCATCAGGGGATATACTCAGCGAAAAGCTGAGGAAGCCCTGATGCTCAGTAGGAATCAGCTGCGGGTATTAGTGAGAGCGCTAACTGGGCACTGTTGTTTGCGCAAGCATATGCACAACATGGGTGCCCAGAACACAAGAGAGTGCAGTTTCTGTGAAATTGCAGATGAAACAGCAAAGCACGTATTGTGTGATTGTGACCCTCTAATACCCATACGCAACCGAGTTCTGGGTAAACATGCGTTGTTCCCAGAGGAGGTACAGACGCTCTCTGCCAAAAAGATCCTACAGTATATCCAGGTTGTAGGTCTAGGCAGTGAGCTTTAGGAATATGGGGGCGATCACACTAGATCTATCTAGGTCGCAGTGACATAGGACTGTCTTAGCCTGCATAGCCCCTTTCTCGAATAATAATAATAATAATGATTGATAAATTATTATAATATGTGTGGTGTTCGAAAGGTTCCACTTTGACACGGTCACTTCTCCCCTCCAAGTTCAGCTTGAATAAGACCGTTTGCCCGTAGAGGGTGCCAAGCCCATAGCGATGGAGGCAGGCCGCGAGAGGACTCTGCTCTGAGTCAAGTTTCTTGAGAATGCAGACCTAAGTGAGTGGAATAGGTACCGTGTGGGAAAGTTTAAAATAACGACATAAAATATGTAATTATTTCGATTTCAATGGGCAGACCCTAACATTCTGTCTTCAGTGAACTTATGATTAAAAAGATTGAAACATGATAGGTACTAGAATAAGTATTTTCCCCTTTTTCTTTTTCTCTATTTTGTCTTTTAATCAGTAGATCTCAGATATCAATGTATATTGTACCTTATTCTTCCCTCCTCATTTACCCATATTATGCGCTCTTAGGCAATAGATACCCCAACTCACCGCAGCATTGTTAAAAATATAAAATTAAGATTGTTTACAGACAAATTATTTTATATAAAACCGGCCAATACAAAAGACAATTAATTTTAAAGTTAAAATCATTTCTAGTAATATTAAAGTAAGCTAATATTATTATCACAACCAGTTGCAATACAAAGATATTACGTAAACATCAGCATTATTCTCTTTAAAAGAGGAATATTTAAAAAGATACCTTTATTGTGTTTTTTTAAATATTCCTAACGAATATTATTTTCATTAAAATTAAAATCTATTAAAAGAATTCTAAATATAGTAATGGTATAACTTTGTTTATAGTTGATTACAATTCCGTAATAGAATGCTTTAAATTATTATTAAATTTTTTGTACACGTTATAGACATCACATACTGAAAAAGCATTGTAAATCCTTTGTCTATATACTATTCGATTTATTCTTTAATTTAAAGTAGAAAACAGAGTAACTGTTTAATTACTGCAGTAACACCCGTCCTTTGTATTTTCTTTGATCCAATTTAAGTAGTTAGTAACTCTTGTGTAAACGCCAGGATAACCCGGTCTGGCGCAGCCGTTACCCCAAGAAACTACACCTGTAAATTGAGAATTAAAAATGTAATTATATTTAAATTAAACTCCCGTGAAAAGGTTTTGATAATGTTTTTTTCATAAAAATAAACATTACACTTTTGAAGTAAATTATTATAGATTTATTATAAAATGAATATACGCGCTTCGTAGCGAATGCAAATGAAAAATTATTTATAAGTTTCACATTTTATTAGTTGCAATACTAGATACGTCTATAATACTGAGTTGAAATCTCAAAGTCATACAGTATTGATCAACCTGAGTAGAATCATTGGCTTAAACGATACAAAATATACGTACATATCTAAAAAAAAACTAAATTAAAAGGTCACAATATTTTCACACAATATCAAGACTTTCCATAATTTACGTAAAAGCAGTTACTCTTTTTAATTAAAAATAATAACCACAAAAACATTAAATTTGTTCATTTGATATTAAATGTTAACAAAGTAACACAACAATCCGCCATTTCTGTAGTTATCAATACTTTTAAAATATTTCCGATCGCCAGCAAAATATGCTTTTCGAATTAATGTAAGATTATATTTATTTCTATTGAATAGTTCTCTTTATCTTAAAAAAACCTACTAGGTACATTAGGCTTATTGTAACCTTTAGTTCTACTTTATATAACGTTGTTTATTGCAAATTGTATTTCATTCTATTGAAATCACAAATATCATACAGTAAGGTTTTTAAAGCAAAAGTCTAAAATTAATCGAGTTCTCTGTCTAGGTTTTTATTTATTTTTTTTGTTCGATTAATAGTAAACGCTTCTGATTTATAATATCCAATAAAATCAGTGTAGTGGTTTTTAATTAAATCTTTCTCATTTGCTAAAACGTATTGTTAAATTTACACTGTCAATACAATCCTCTGCAACTCCCCTTGCGTCTTCAAAACCCTGATCTATAAACTTGGTAGCGAAACAAAATTAGTTAGACATAAATAAGTGAGCTGTATATTTATTCCCGATCAATAACTATGTCGAGATCTTTGACATTTATATAAATATTTATAAATAACCAAATAAAAAACCGTTCGGTGCATTTTTCCCTCTGTTTATAACCGATTTTCTTTTGTTTTATCTAATACCTATTGACGACTTTTAGTGTCACCAATAAAACAATTTGGAAACAAATTGTTTTTTTCTTAAATTTTTAATAATATCTATAGTAAAATGTTGGCATTCCGGTGAACACTAATTAGTCTAAATAGATTCAATACAAATATTTATATTAAATAACACTTGTTAAAGCAATAAAACAGCATTTGGCTATAATGTTTTGTACGGTTGTAATCACCCAAACATTGTATATACTTTACCTATTAGCTCATAGCGTTTGTCGTGTTTTCTCTCCGCGATAAGAGGTCCTCCACTATCACCCTAAAAAAGAAATACATTCATCAATTGAAATTATACCAATTTTATAATTCAAACAAATATCAAGAAATAAAACTGAAACTATTCTAAATTAAACATTTCGTGTGCAAGAAGGTGATTATTACAAAGATAGTAGTCATTAACAAAATCGAAGTTAATTTTCATTAAAACTTTTGTTATATTTTGAAGCGTCTCACTTGGCAAGAATCCTTTTGACCAGTTTTAGGATACCCGGCGCAGAGCATATTCTTAGTAATCATCGACGCTGAATACTTAGTGTTACGACATTCTTCGTTGCTAATTACTGGTACTTCAACCTCCTGAAGGGTACATGAGACTTTACCCTCCTCAGATAGAGTACCCCATCCTGCCGCCACAGCCTTTACACCGACGTAAAGATCATCTGCAAGGTACAGATATAGAATCTATAGTTTAGTTCCCTACAAGCCAAAAGAAAGAAAACCAACTAGAGCTTATCTGCATTACAATGCAGATATATTTCTCACAACTCACACGTTTACTGGGTTAATTGATTATAATTAATTAATTATATTGATTAAATAATTACAAATATATTATCACTATCTGTTAATGTTGAGAAATAACATGAGAAAACCTTAACGCTTAGGGTGTGTTATCATAACTCTACACAGTCAAATAAATTTGAGAAAAACACATCACTACTTAAAGTTCCAAATTACCCACACAAACCATGATCAAATATTTACACAAAATTTTGCCAACTGTGTACCAAGTATAAAATTACATGGTGAGACATAACCAAACTCAAGATTACCAAATGCTAATATGGAGACGGTTCTGTTTGGTATTTGAATGCGTGATCGAATAATAAATAAAGAGATTTGCAAAAGCACCAAAGTAACCGACATTGCTTGAAGAATTGCCAAACTTAAGTGGCAGTGGGCAGACCACATTGCTTGTATAAGTTATGCCCGATAGAGCCAACGCCAAATGGAAATCACATACCGGAAGGATGGGTAGACTTTCTAACAAGGTGGACTGTAGACCTGGTGAAGGTTGTGGAAATCCTCTGGTTGCGGATGGCGTGAAACCGATTATGAAGTAACTTTGGGAAGGCCAATGTCCACAAGTGAACTTCTTAGGATTAAGATAATGATGGTGATAATGCCATTATTAAAAATGCGTTATTAAGTGTAAACTTTTAATACTCACGGTCGTTGGTTGGCAAGCAAATAGGTTTGATGGCTTCAGAAATAGGAACTGGTTCATTCAGTCTAAGCAAAGCAATATCATTGTCGAAATTGGTTAGACTGAATTTGTTAGCAATGGCTCTTAAAACGAACCGCGTCTCAGGTCGATGAGTCGCGTTGCATCTATTGTGCTCCCCAAATGTCACCTTAATCATGAACCACATGAAACTGGAATAGAAAAAACGATAATTAAAAACTGGATTTCGATCGATCGGTAGAAGCAAAACAAATACATAAATTACATTTGTATGTGTGAGACGCTCTTTTGAATTAATAAAAAATACAAATCTAACACCTAACATTTTTATTGTCTTCTATACCATTAAAATGTCAACCCATATGGGAATTCGTTTCTGTCATGTTTATTTTTATTGTATTATAGAAAAGATTACATTAAACAGTAAATTAATTAATGAGAGAAACATTTATCTTGTATCTGAGATGAAAAGAGATTACAAGATGGTGTTTCTAGTGTGCTGTTCAATTACTTAAAGTACTACAAATTATCAAATAATAAAATATATCACGAAACTAGTTAATATCCATTTTTTAAATTATTTACCGAATAATTAACACTTATGTTTAAAACGGTATACTTTTTATAGATAAAATTTTACCGAAGTAAGTACTGAAAAAAGAATCATTCTTTATATAATATGCAAATATTCCAAATTTTATGAATATACATCCCTTTCATACTACGTGAAATGCAGTAAATTCATTTGAAACATCCACTCGTCAAAAATATACCAAAAACTGCTAGTCCCGTAATTAATGAGCTGGAAAAAGAAACAAGAAACAAAAGACAAACAGGTGCAACCTTGATTGGAAAGCAGCGCCTATGCAATGTGACTGTACTATTTCGGTTCAACTATTGTGTAACTGATTGTGTACTTTATGTCAATGGTACCGTCGATAACCAAGTCTTTGTGTTGGCATTGAGCGAAAGTAACCCAGTGTTTTGGCACCACGGTTATGAATATTATTAATGACTATTCATTTACGCTTTCACTTAACACGCGGTTCAAATTTAACTACCTACTTACATGTTTACCTTAAATTTACCTACTCATATTTTGATTAGAATGCATCTACTTTGAAACAAGCGAAACTGCGCATTAACGATAAAACAATATAAAAAATATACAATAATAATAAGCTATGGACATAAACAAAAACGCAGATAACACAAAGAAACCTAAAATGGTCATTTGCTGAGGATAATGAACTTTAAAATTCGAAGCCTGCTCCTGGGCCGGTTTGAAGGTGAATGTACTTATTGATACTGATTGGAATTCACGAATTCGGAGAGCAAATATATTTCAAACTTGTTTTCTAAATCATAGGTTATCGGACTCGTGTCCTGATTATTTACGGTTTCACCTGCAATTTTTCGTACCTCTGCATTTAATAGCGATGGGTATTAGTCATGAAGATGATGATAACACGCAGTTTAATTGACGCACAATTTTTGACTAAAAGTGTAATACTTATAAATTATTATCAATACCTAATGTAGAGATGAAGAGTTTAAAACTTTTCATATTAAAAATCATTTCAATTTGTCATTAACCCACTAAACAGTTGTCTGAATGATTTTAATAAAATTAGATTAGATTAAAATCGATAACTAACATATTAACCCTAATTATTTCTCCACTTAAACTATCTACTATTATTAATGGAACCGTTTCGTTATTATCGATTGGTTTTTCAGTGTGTATATTATGACTTGTAATTTCTAGCTATGTTAAATTGCAAAAAATAAGCACTACATTATTCATACTTGCCTAAAATTATAATATTAAATAAGTATAATGATATCTATTCTCCTGGGATGTAGGGCAGAAATTTATAAACCATTATTGCCTCGCCCCTTCTTGCTACTATTTAGTACTCTTAAGAGTGGCTGTAGTTTTCGATGACACGTATCATCAATATCAAAATTTTGAATCTCAATTATCAAGTATTAAACGTTGCAAATGCCTTTATATATTTCACAAAATATATGTGTCACAACTATTACCATTAGCATCCGTTGTTGTTTTTCCTAATCTTTTGTACTCTCGTTTACTAACTTAAAAATGGGCAAATAACAAAATCTATTTAAAAAGATAGCTTATTCGATTGACTTCAAAAAAGGCCGATCGACTAAAAGTCGTATCCTCTTTATAATGACTATCTAATAATCACTCTAACTATTAATATTTAAATAGTTACTGTGATGTTGGTTTTGCGTTATGAGTTGTATATATTACTCGCTTCGTTGATGTAGTATGGCAAGTCAACAGCCTTTGAAGAGTTTATGCAAACACTAATTGAAATCTCATGGACACGTCCGTAGACCTATCTAACATAAAAATATATCTCTGGTGTATATAAAAATCGAGAATGCACGAAAGGCAGATCTAAATTTGGACTTAAACATAAGTTTATCGTTCAATTTTTATTATATATTATAGCTTTAGTCCAATTGCAATATTTTTATTTCAAGTAGAAATATGTGTTGTTTTACGAATCGGTGGTAGTTTTTTTTATAATTCATAAAGGAAGCATTTTTGATACCAGAATCCATCAGTAACTAAATTCTAGCTTCTGTTAAGTTTTCATTTTTTCTTTCACGAAAACTTTACAACAATATTCTAAATACAGGCATAATAAACTGTGGTTATAAAATCGACTATTTTTTAACAAATATTTCGGTACAATTGTTAGGATTAACGAAAAAAAGGATATTAATATGGATGCATAATCGCAATGTTCTATTTTCTAATCAACACAACACAAACACCCTTAATTGCACTTGAGAGATTTATAAAACGACAGCGCACATTATTTCAATGGTTAATAAATAATCTTTAATTTTAAAGAATTGAAATATGTCTTTCAGTGTTTTGTTTAATTGTTTGTTTATTTAATTACTGTTCTAAATATCTTTTTTATTTTTGAAATGCATCATATTTGTTTAACAAGACATATTCCTCAAATCTTTACTTAACAAAAATTGTTTTCAATATAAAAAAAGAAATCACCTTAAAAATCGAATTTAGGCAATAATCTGAATTAAAATTACGTTTCTAAGAATTAATATATTATAACGAAGTTAGAAAAAAAGAGAAATTGAAATAAAAACAGCAGATTTTACTACAGTATTTAGGCTCATTAACAAACTAAAACAAAGTAACAACTTCGGCAACACAAATGTCTATCTAATTAGAATATATAATTTGAAATACTTAAATTTATGTAATTCAAATATAGAATGAATATATATTACAACCACAAAAAGAAGGCACTTAATTACTTTAGCTTTTTTTTTTTTAATTATTAATTCACTTATTTAAACACGTCTCGTGAGACATTAACATGTTCTAAAACATATCATCTCTAGTCAATATAAATCATCACATCAAGAATATAAAATCTCAAGCAAAATAGGGGTTTTGTTAATTTTTACGCAAAAGTTTACAATCAATTTAGAAGTTAGATTACTAACACTAATTACGTTTATCGTTTCATTTTTAGGTAATATCTTTCACAGATCTACTCCAGCTAAAAATAAAGGCTTAAAAAAAAATAACATGACAGACTTAAATATTTAAGATTCGCCATTTATCATTAGATAATTGTGATATTAATAAGAACGTATAAATCTTGATATTTCGCAATTCATCAATATTTTTAATCTATTTGTGTATAATATGTCGATTACCCATAAAAATAAGACAATAGGAAAACAATGGAAAGCTGGCGTAAACGCCAGGTTAGCGCTCAAGGGGTTAACATGAAAAAAGAATAATGTCTGATTTATAGCAAATAATTTTTAAATATATATAAAATCACACATCTATGTAGATCATCTGGAGTAATAAATAAAATTGAAGTGTCTGTGTGTAATATCAAAATATTTTTTTTTTTTACTAAATACATATCAATGTACATACGATAACTACACCAAAAATACAATTATTAAAATTTTTATATGTCTGTTTGTTCCGGATAATTTCCGGAAAGGCTTAACAGATTTTGACGGGATTTTTTTTTGATAGATAGCTGAAGTTACTTAGTTATTAGAGTACATAAATTTTACGAAAATAACGTTGGTAAAAATTAACCTAAAAAAAAAAAGAATAAAGTTCGATTCAATGCACAGTTTTATGGACTACTGTTTGAATTTAAAAAAGATATAGGAAAATAATTTTGGTTCCGTATAAAAAAAAATAAGACGCAACGTAACGCGGACGCAGCCGCATCTAGAATAATATAAAATCATACAGGCATAATCCATAGAATCGATTTCAATTTATTTTCGATATGAATATAGAAAAGAAGCCCAGAAAGCATCTAAACTATTGTATAGAGAAAAATCAATTTGATTAAATTACTTTATAAATGAACAAAGTTGCTGATGCCAGATATAACAATTCCAAATTCCAATTTCCAGATATAACATTCCAAAACAACAATTCTAGGAAATTATTTTTAAAACTACGAAAAGAAATAGGAGTGGATTCACGGCTGGCGGAACTATAACTCCCATACCTACGCACAAATGTCATCAGGGTCGTTGTGGTTTTCGAGAAAAACAAATATATATATATATATATATATATATATATATATATATATAGTCTTGTAGATCATTGGGGAGACCTGTGTCCAGCAGTGGACGTCTTTCGGTTGAAAGGATGGATGGATGGACCTAGTAACTAATGGAACTGTATTATCATGCACTGAACAAGTTCTATATTATACACTAGCTGTGTGCCCGCGGCTCCACACATGTTTCATATATTCTTCACTCAGTAATAAAATAATAGTTTCGTGATGCTGACTATGGAATCGTATTTCATTCACAATTTTGTTAGTTTTAATTTTCTTACACGGAACCTTAAATTTTTTTTGGGTACTAAGAGAAAAAAAGACGTTTTTCACACATTGAAGCGCACTTGCCAGTAACTATTTGATCTTTTTTTTTACAATTTCATGGGTTTTCATTTTTTACACGAACCCCTAATTATTTTCCTACATGTTTTTGTGCTAACAGAATGCAAAGATTTTTCTAACAATTTCAAATAGATGCCAGTAAAACCGCGTATTGAAATGGATTTTATATACAATTGCATGAGTTTTAATTTTATTAAGCGGTACTCTAATTATTTTCGAAAAATAAAAGTAGTTACGCAGAGTGACTAATGCCATCAAAATCGGTCCAGATGGACATAAATTTGAAAAAAGGTGTTTTTTGTACAGGTACTGTATATACATTCACATGTATTTAGTAAAAACTTGCTATTTTGCCATTACAAAGAGACACCTTACCTCTAACAATTAAATTAGACAGACATCTAACCTCAGATTTATTTATTGGTATAGATTCCTGTGAGGTTGAAATCGCTAATAACATATTTGTTGTCACAGGGTATCATTTCTTGACTGCTTTCGACAAAACTTTCGCTTAATATGAAGTTATTACCAGCTAATATTTTATAACGATTTATGTATTAAAAATAGGCACACACCCCTTCACACAATGCGCAGCTGAGAGTACATATCTGTCGTTGATGACCATACCGCCGCAGTAGAAACGTTTAAAGTAAATCAATTTCACGACCCATGGGAACTCATTGATACCAGCTTCCTCGCCTCCTACAATACGCGACACTTCGTTTCTCTCCCCACATTCTGAAATCATGACAAATACAACATTATATTAATCTCTTTTAAAAAAAGTTGATAATCGCTAATTATAATATATTCTTTGATGCTCGAACAGGATTTGTGGATGTATGATTTTTTACCGATTTACCTGACAATAAGTTTAAGCACTATGTCAAGCAAGTTTTATTGTGTCTGTGGTGTGGCTGTGGTCATTTTATTATAGGGTGGATCATTACGTCTTCTGTAGTGGTGTCTAGAAACGACATACTGTTTTAGTGGAAGCACAGTGTGGGCTGCGCTTCCGCTATAACCATATGTAACTATGAATTAAAAACATTTTCTGCTAGGCTGTTTTCCGAACCGGTGGTAGTTTTTTGACGTTCATAAGCCCCTTCTCAGGGTCCAATTTGAGTAAAGAATTTGTGATTTTGATCTTTGATTTTATAAAAATAATATTAACACGAAATACAATCCTATTGACAGAAAATGGCATACAGTGCTTTTTTAAATACTGTAAAGACCCAGTGCTTTGCCACAATCTGTTAAGTGACGATGTGGTCCTAGATGATAATAAACACATATACTACAAATACTAGCTCTTCAGCAACGCTACCGGAACACACTTATTATTGTTTGACAAAAAGTTTTTCAACCTTTTATAAGTCGGGCCAAACGGAGGGTTCAGAATTTTTTGGAGGTCCACTAACTGTTAGTGTTGTTAACTATAATATGATATTGTTCCTTAATTCGATCCTTCGATGATAATTGAAGGGGACGCTTTCTTCACCAGCGATGAAACCCCAACTTCACTTGTGGACTGTATTTATTCTCGAATCACATGTATTTACAAAGTATATCTTGCCGGTACAACTTTGCCGGCGGTCGGCGCGAATTCTAATACATTTTTAATACTTACAACTAGCACATAGTTACTGTTAGTCTAAAAACTTATTACACAATGAGGTACATATGATATATATCTCTCTCTCTCTCGTGTTTCCAGCTAGTGTGTGTGTGTGTGTGATTCGCGATGTAATTATTGTTATTGTTGAATGTTAATGTGTAGATTTAAGGACAGATTCATTTGTCCTCAACAATAATAAAGTTTTAGAATTTGTAGTTATTTTTTTTAAATAGCGTTAAGTGCCCTAAAAAGTAATTTATTTTAAAAATTAGTGTCGTCACTGATCATTAACATCCTAGGTATATCGATTTTTATTTCACCGTATGCTAAATAAACTATGATATGTAACCGATACCTATTATAGCTTTATGTCAATTTCTTACTTTGTAATAAATTGTTATTGTAAACATAAGCTCACGCCTGTTATCCCCGAAGGGTTAGGCAGAGGTGAAATAGCGAACTACACCACCCACACATTTCGCTGAGCTTAGTTCCGTCCCAGATGTGACAGGGGGCGAGCATGTCGCCATATCGGGCACAAATTCCAGACTCCGGGATGATACTGAGTAGAAAAATCCAACATCACTTGACCCGACCCGGGGATCGAACCCGAGACCTCAGAACGACAGTCGTACCGTAACACAACTGCGCCACTGAGGCAGTTATTGTAAATCTCTCCGTAAACCATAATTTAAATATAAATGCAATTAGGCAATTGACATGAGATTGGAGTCTATTGCTACTTTATTTTTTCTTATTTTTTATTTATTTATTATGACAAAACTACTAGTTTTTTGAATCTTTCGTTTTCTCTATATCCAGACAGCTCAACTCTATGCCTATAATAATCAATACGATTTCAGACACAGCTTTTGTTGTAATATATTGTATAGACAATAGCCAGGTATTAAATTAGGTGTTGATAGCAACAATAGGTCACAAATATGTTGTTCGTTTACTAATGTACAGTATTTATTTTTTACATGACTAAGACCTAAACAGAGTTTTTCCTAAACCTCTATTAGTGCCCACGTACAAAGACTCAACTTAGTGGGAATATATATACGCGGTCATTCAAAAATCGTAAGCGGGCCACATTATGGCCCGCGGGCACAGTATTGAGCAACCTTGGTCTAAATCATTAAAAAATAAATATAGCGCCATCTATGAATAATCGTTAGAAATACATTTAAAAATTAAATGGAAATCAACATGATTTAATTTAGTTTTATTTCTGCTCATTTCACTATTCATTTATAATAATAACACATACTTATTATGCTGTTTTTAATATGAATATATACAAACGCTATTTACGCATTATATAAATATATTTATGTACAAACATTATATTCTAAATATTACTACAGAGTATATACTATGATCATACCAAATTTTATTCAATTCGGTTTAGTAATTCTTGCGTGATTACCGAACAAAATAATAAACAAAAGGACAGAAAAACAAAAATTTGAAAAGTAATGTGTTCTTTTGTCGATTCTAAACCCCCTCATAGCATTTTTTATAAAATATGTCCAATGTACAGATTTCTATTTTTTATCATTAGGCAAACACGAGTAAATTACTAACACTAATCCCTATCAATTAAATTGAAAGGTCTCTTGTATGTATCTATAACACATTGTGCAAGTAGATAGGTTATCTATTTTCATTCATTTACGTTACTTGACTTTAAATTATGTTTGCCTTGTTGCCATTTGCGTCGGTTATTGTACGCTAAAAATTACACGTAACTTGTATTCTGTGATGTCACATAAACTGCATGCAAACTTCTACTACCAAAATGGCCACCATTGTACTTTGGCATCGATATACGTTTGGAAAGACATGCCTGCGTAAATAATTGTGTATGTAACTCACAAATTGACATTAACTAAGGAAAAAAGAAATGTAAATTTCTGAATACGGATGAAACAACATTTAAAATAAACGATATTATATAATGAATTAAGAAGGTTTATTGGGAATATTGAAACTGTATCACAAAACGAATCATTTAACATAAACACAGCCACTAATTTAAGTAGGCCTCCAAACAATACGAGTTTCATTACACATAGCTTGATGTTTTCTATGTATCAAATAAAAAGCTGTTGAAATATTATGTTCTTACTGCAAGTACACGTTGTTCTCGGTAATGATGCATCCAGAACGGGCGGGCGGTTGCCCCACACACCACCAAAGAAGTTCTTCGAAAACACACCCCGAGTATCGCGAACTCCATCACTCTATTTAAAAAGAAAACGGTTTTTTTTTATTTTTAAACCAATCATTTTATTGAGCTTATTCAGAGTTTAGTTGCGCTTTTGAATTCAAATGATGCGCTCATGTCACCTAACAAATTTTATAAAAAATATACTGTATTGGTTATTGATAGAATATAGATGAGATACAATAGTAAGCAATGTGAAATAGAATATATGTTTTTTGTTACAAAAGACAATAGATATATATTTTATTTTAAATGGCACAAATAAAATGATTCAAAAAATTTAATGTTAAAGTTAGGTACTTATGTATTCAAAGCACATTCTTGTGAGTCAGGGAAAATCTGTGTGATGCGAGCTTTCTTTTGTTTTCGTTTATATCTAACTTCCAGTATACATTTATATGAAATTGAACAATTTTACAAATAATAGTAAGCAATTTTTGATGTGGAACTTAGTTTTTACCAAAATCAATGTTAACAATTATTGTCTTGAACAGGATGTATAAATGTTATATTTACAAAATATGTATTGTTTTTAATAACATTAAATCCTGTTAAATATGTTAAACCCTATTGCAGTTACTTAATTGTGCGAAATTTAATAAAAGTACTATTATTAAAAATAGAAGAAGAACTAACAAATGATACAAACCTCAGAATAAGTGAAAGTCAAACTCACAATCACCAAAATAAAGACGCACTTCCACATTATGAATCAGGTTTAATAAAACAAATGAACAAAAAGGAATAAAATTATTGCCGATTTGAATAACGAATTCAGATTTTCGCAGTCGGAAGCCGTTGGCGCATCGTTGAGTTCTTGAACTAGTCGCGCTCGCTCGCCAACCGACACACACTGAGACAGCCTTCCGTCCGTCAATGTGTTATCGAAAACAACAGACGTGTTTTAGATACGTCAATGTTCTACCCCACTAGTCGTATATGTTTCGATGTTCGGTATAAATCAGACACTTCGATTAAGATTAAATTAATGGGTTCATCCCAACGACTGATACGATCGCTGATTTACAACGAAATAACTTAATTGAGCTATCGGAAAATTTAGTTTGAATCATGTTTTGAGAGTCCATATTTATTTAATTTTATTACAGTTTAGAATTGCATACATTATTGCAGTGGAACAAAATTAAATAGGCTTTAGCGGTCCTATCTATTATTTATCTCAAACTATTTAACAGTATAAAGCATCAGTTAAGATCGTGGTCAAACTCTCTCTTATCTCTACTAATAAATAAAATTGAAGTGTCTGTATGTAATGTCAAAATATATTTTTTAACAAATAGATATGAATGTATATACGATACCTATACCAAAAATGCATTTTTTAATTGTTTTGTTTGTCCGTCTGTCATTTTGTCATGAGTAATCTTCGGAACGGCTGGACTGATTTTGACGGGGCTTTTCTTGGTAGATAACTGAAATTAACTTAGGATACTTTTTATTTTCTAAAAAAATTAGGGTTCCGCGTAAAAAAATGCACAGTTTTACGGACAAATGCTATAAGTTTGAGAAATATTCTTACTTTATCTTAGTACTAAAGGTGTTTTAGGAAAACAATTAGGGTTCCGTATAAAAAAAAAAAACACAGACAAGAATACACGAAATGTGGGCGCAGCCGCGGACAAATAGCTAGTAAATAATAAAAAGATCATCTACTATCTAAGCTTGTTGACTATTAAAAAATATAATCTTGGGATAAATTAATAAAATTGCTTCATGAAAACTCATTCTTCTTTAAAAAGTTTTTGAAATATTTGCGAATGAAAACATATAGAATATCGACAGATGCAAATTTTGCCCAAAAATTAAACTGCACAAGATGATATTGTAAATTTGCGAGGCCACGCATTTTTTCATTTGGTTAATTTTCAAAAATGTTTTCACAAATAATGTGTTAAAAAAGTCAACGTTCCTATTTTTTTTACATCATGCAATATCAACGTCTTACTAAACCTACATTTTAATATCTTGTACAAGCTAATATCTTGTTAAAAAGTAAATTAAGATGTCAACTTCAGAAAAGATTTTGTTTCAAACTTGTGTACCAATTTGTTTAACGATAAGTCAAAAAATTTTACAAGTTCAATTTACAATTATTACACCTAGTACAAAATTTATAATTAATGTAGGATTAAATTAATTACATAAAATTATTTCTAAGTATCAAGATTATACAACTAGCTTAGGCAAAATTGAAGCCATAATTGCTAAGTTTTTTTAGGTAGAAAAAAAACAATAAATTAGTTGAAAACGTGTTCGTTTCACCACTTAGGAAACTATGTAAAGTATATTTGGAAATATATAATGACAAATATATACATATCGATATATAACAAAACCCGTTTTAAATCGAAACTTAGTCCTTTCACGTGTCAGTGTATACATTGTAAATCTTCGTTTAACATTCAACACTTGAATCAAAACTAACAGTAACAAATTATCTGCGTAAGTATTCAAATGGTATGTGAAGAACGGCATTTGCGTATTAGCAATTAAGTAAGTTTCTACTTTTAAAACGAAATAAATCTGAACTGATTTTCTTAAAACTTATCTAATCTGGACTCTGTTTTGGAAGTAGTCGTTTAATATTCTTTATCTGTAAAATAATGTCGAACTAAAAGTTTTGCTCGTGTCATTCCACTGTTGCAATTACTTTTCCGAGATTATGTTTTTTGTAGTCTATCATAAACTTTGAAAATCCAATTACTCTCAGCTATTTTTTCATACACGTGCATTTTTTTTTTTCATACCTAACTATCGCTGTTGACCGGAAGGGCCTTCACAAAACTTTGTGGTCGAGTACTGAAGGCACTCAGCCGCAAGAGATAACCAGCACAAGGGTTACCAAAGTGGTAGGAACCTCGGCTTGGTCGTTATCTATGTGTAAAAATTCCCACGGAATTTTAATCCTACCTAAGCTAATTCATTTTTTTTTTACTTTTAACATATAAAAAGAGACAAAAGGTTCCTTATGGAACCTATGTAGCCTAAGAGCCTCCCCAGTTGGGGAACGAAACACGTCTTGGGTCACCGCCGTAGGGAGGGACCCGTTATACATCTACACTCAGTCTAATAAGACATTTAACCTAAATACATTGCCTTTTTTTTTTTTTTTTTTTTTTTTTTTTTTTTTGTCGGGGGGAAATGCATTTACGCACTACCCTTATCTATTGTATTTGGAAGATCAGAGTCCCCCAAATACAACAGATAAGGGGGCACGGAGTGACGAGCTCCGTGCCAGTGTGGGACTCACCCGGGCGTGAAGCGCCCGGAAATACCCACTAAAACCCCCCGGAGCCGTCCGCCGCATTTGTGTTGAGGGCGATACGGGGTTGCTTTCGCATGTCGCCGCGTCGCCCCCTGCAGCGAACCCACCGGGCCCGTCAGTTCAATGGCCCAATGGGGATGGAGGAGAAAAGTTCCCCTCCACCACTTAGCCCGCCTCGTAAGGAGGCATGACCAGTAGGTCAACAATCCGGAGGCAGGATAAAGTTCCCGCCCCCACGAAGAAAAAAAAAAAAAAAAAAAAAAAAAAAAAAAAAAAAAAAAAAAAAAAAAAAAAAAAAAAAGATAGGGAAGAATAGGATAGAGCAGAGACGGGCCAGAAAAAAGAAGAATGGGCCCGCCTTTGCGAGAAAAAAAAAAAAAAAAAAAAAAAAAAAAAAAAAAAAAAACCCACCCACCTCACGTCCTCTTCACCGGAGGTCGGCAGAAGGGGCCCCCCATATGATGCCCAGCATCCTTCCCCTCTTCAGCACAGAGCGCGCATCTCGGCCGCTCCGCTGTGCAGTCCATGGCCTTGTGACCATCGACTCCACAGCGGTAGCACTGTGAGCGCCTCTCCACCTCCGCGTTGCAAGTCGCCCTAATGTGCCCCAGCCCCATGCACTTGTAGCACCTCAATGGGAGTGCCCCAAGTGCATGGACCTGAGCCCAGCTCCAGCCAACCCTGATTGACTGTTTGCCCACCAATCTCACCGCCGCCTTAGCAGGCAAGGACACGACCAATGTTCTGCCCCTCCTACCAATCTCACACACCATCCCCGCCCTAAGATCCCCCACTCCGCATCCGCCCTCCTGAGCCACCCTCAACAGGGCCTCTTCCCTGGTCACCGAGTCCTCCAGGCCCACCAGGCGGACATCTGCCCGCTTAGTCGGCCTGGAGACCTCCGCCACCTCCGATACCAACTCCCGCAACCGTGCCGCCAGGACATCCGCCCGCTCCCCCCCTGCTGGGCCCGGGATCTCGATGATCCGGGACCCAACAGCAGTGGAGCGGCACGAGATGTCCGTCACCCCCATTCCCTCAAGGTCAACCTTCTCCCTGGCCTCCCCCAACACCCCCGCATAAGTCAACCCCCTCGCCACCGCCTCCGGCCGCAGGGTGACTACCACCGCCGCCGAACGCGGCAGCGTCGGTAACCTCGGCCTAGTCCTCCCAACTTTACCCTCCTCCGGCACATCCCCCTGAGGCTCAGAAGTGGCCACCACTGCCCCCTTCCTAACCACCTTCCTCCTTTTCCCCCTCTCCTCAACCAAAGTCCAATGCTCCTCCACATCTTCTCCGCCAGCTCTCACCCTCCCTTCCCCCCCATCTTCTCCATTAACAGGGAGCGGATCCCACTCCATCCCCAGGGGAGACAGAGCAGGGCCACCCTTCTCCACAGCATTCCGGGACCCCTTCCTTCCCCCAACAGTCTCCTTTACAACCTCTACCTTGTCCGGCAACCGACCGGCCAACCCCGCCATCTGCCCCTCCAACGCCTCCAACTTTCCATTCACCCCCTTCAACATCCCCTCTAACTTCCCCACAACCACCGCAGTAACCACCGCAGTAACCTCCGCAGCCACATCCACACTAGCCCGCTCCTCCTCCTGCCTCCCATTTCCACCCTCACTCTGTGAAGGGCCAACCGCAGCATCAACAAATTGTTTCTGCTGCTGCCTCACCCCCTTCTTCTTCGCTAGGGCCTCCAGCCTTGCTACTTTCTCCTCCTTTTCCCTCATCAGAAGCTTCAGCCTTTCCACTTCCCCTCCCAAACTCTCCAGTTCCTTCTCAACCCTCCGAACCTCCCAGGACTTCTCCCTAGCATACTCCGTCATGTCCACCGCATATGCCGTCATCATCCAAAGGAACAATGACATCGACCTTATTTTAGTCACTGCAGCCTCCCACATCTTTCCCTTCAAATCCGTCAACCCCTTCAAATCCGCCACCAAATGCACCATATCATCCACCAACTCGAACATCTCCATCGGGGTAAGTTTCCCTATCCTTCCATTAACTACCGCCCGCCTCTTCAGATCTTTCATCACACATCCCCCTCCCTTCAACACCACCATCCCCTGGAATTTTTCCCATGGGAAATCTTGCCCTCTACACTCATCATAGTCAATCCCGCCCCCCAATGCCACGGAATCCCCTATATTAACTTCCCTCGTCACACACCCCCCAGACTCTTTCTCCATGTTCTCCCACCAACAATCAACCCCTACAAATAACAATAATGCACACCCCCCTAACAATCCACTAACAACCCCCAGTTAAAACTAATTATAATTATAACAGTATTAACTTATATACTAAATATGTACAAAACCACACCTTAGCAATAATACTACTGCTACAAACACCTGTTAACAAAACGTCTTGATCCTCACTTATATAAGTCCCATCCTTCCTCGCGGAACAATATTTTTTTTTTTTTTTTTTTTTTTTTTTTTTTTTTTTTTTTTTTTTAATAAAATAAAACTTAAAACTAAAACCTTATAAACTAATACAAATCACACCCAGCAATTAAACAATTACAAACACCGCCCCACTGGACCCCCCAGACGACTCCCACTTGATCCCCAAAATGACCCCCAAACGACCCCCCATGTGACCCCCCAAACGACCCCCCAAGTGACCCCCCAGTGGCCCCCCAAGTGCCTCCCTAGGCACAGCACCCCACTTATAATTAGTAAGACCGCCTTAAAACTATATTTACAAACCCTCCCGTAAACACAAAACCCCACTTACAACTAAAAAAAAAAATTACATTCACATACAACCTTACAACTAACACAATCTAAATAAAATTTTTACAAAAAATTTTAACAAAACGAATAAAATATTATTCAAGTCGAACGACCTCCGGCCAGCCCAAGCAAAATCCACACAATTTACAAATATTATTAAATAATATCGTCTAAGCGTACATAAAACCGAGCACAACACCCGTCTACCCAGTCTATTTATAGTCCGTTCGTTTCGTTATTTCTATGAGCGAGCCGGGTGACGTCACACAAGCGACGAACGACCGACTCGCTTCATGAAACACTCCGCCCGCCAACCAACAAAAAATGTTAACTACACCAACAGTACTTGCGTTACAAATCTGCAAGTTACACCAAACTGACCGCAAGGGTCCAGCGCGTTCAATGGTGCACCACACAACCACCAACCCCAACCACTTCCCCAAAAAACACCCCCACAAAGTTCAGCGTCCTCCACCAAAAACACTCAAAACGCCCACAACTCCCGATCCCCAGGCCGTAAAAATCCGACCGACCCACCAAAATGTCCGTCACACTCCCCCCCACACCACTGCACTTAAAAACACCCACCTCGTCGATCGTTCCAGGGCGGCGCACGCGCCTGAAGCTCCCGGAACGGATCCAAAAAACAGTTTTCCCCTCGTAACTTCGCTCGCCGACCTCGTACCAGGTCGAGCGACACCTCCCCGTAAAGCGCACGTCACGCCGCTTCTATCAACACCACACTCAATAAGATCCGCCAACAAAAACCACACTTTTGAAATTTTTTTTTTTTTTTTTTTTTTTTTTTTTTTTTTCCCCTCCGCAGCGCAACGAAACACATCCGCTCGCGAGCACGTTCTCTCCACTCCTCAACCTAAATACATTGCCTGTCCTAACGATAGATAGGTTTAGAATATTATTCAGATCATAACCCTTTTCATCGTTTTCAGAGGATAATTTAATAACTATTACTTCTTACATTCTTTTATGACAAATCAAAAACATATATTCTATTTTTTGGCTTGTTATCTTAAACTCTTAATTACTTCTTATAACTACTATTAAAATTTCTATTTGATTTTTTTACAATTAAATGAATGGAGACCTAAATCCGCACAGATATTCATTTCCCACTAACAAATGTATTTAAAGTCAGGCAACTAAGAGCATATAAATCAGCACTATAAATCATGAATATTAGCTTAGAAGCACTTAGTTACTAGGCGACAATAAGACCTTTTTTTTTTTTTTTGACGGGGGGAAATGCTTTTACGCACTACCCTTACCTATTGTATTAGTGAGACCGAAGTCCCCCAATACAATAGGTAAGGGGGCACGGAGGGACGAACTCCGTGCCAGTGTGGGACTCGCCCGGGCGTGAAGCGCCCGGAAATACCCACTAAAACCCCCCGGGGCCGTCCGCTGCATTTGGGATGGGGGCGACACGGGGTGGCTTTCGCAAGCACCGCGTCGCCCCCTGCAGCGAACCCACCAGACCTCGTCCGTGCAATGGCCCGGA
Source organism: Samia ricini (assembly GCA_014132275.2). NCBI lineage: Eukaryota > Metazoa > Arthropoda > Insecta > Lepidoptera > Saturniidae > Samia > Samia ricini. Next base: position 5,579,343 of record AP028162.1, read on the forward strand.
GGCGACAATAAGACCTAGTATTTCAACATGTTAACATCGTACTGTTAAAGGTTACGTTTTATTTAGTTCACATAAACATATTAAAATATTGATTATAAAGTTTAACTTTAAAGCAAACATTAAAAAATGGACAGAATATTGTACAATTTTATTTCAAAATTCTCATTTTGTATGCAAGCTTTAACGAAATTTCAATTTAATATGTCGATTACCCTTAAAAATAAGACAATAGAAAAACAATAGAAAGCTGTCGTAAAAGCCAGGTTAGCGCTCAAGGGGTTAAGCGATCTCTTTAAATTAACTATTCGGTATTAACACATATAAAAGTTTATGAACATAAGAAATTAAACATTATTGAAAACATTATAAGTTCAAATCGTGTTTTGTTCTGCAAATTACAGCCTAATGGAGTAATTGCTATTTTTTAATAACCTTATCCACACTCAATATGATAAAGCTAGTAAGTATATAAATTTTATTAATTTAAACTTTTAATGCATCATTTGTTTATTCCTTTAAAATTCCTTTCAACTTTTAAGATACCAGTTTATAAAATGCTAATATTGAATGTGTAGCGCCTTCTAAGAAACTCCTTTTTTTGTCTTATTGGTACAAGTAGGCATATTGACACAAAATTTACATCTATACTAATAAATAAAATTGAAGTATGTGTTTGTAATGTCAAAATATTTTTGTCACTAAATAGATATTAATGTATATACGACACCTATACCAAAAAAAAAACTAATTTTAAATTTTTTATCTTATTGTTTGTTCCGGACTTTTTTTCGGTAGATAGCTGAAGTTACTCCGCGTAACTCAGGATAATTAAAATTTTCGTAAATAATTAGGGTACCGCGTAAAAAATTAAAACTCCTATTAATAAATAATAAAATCCTGATCATTGAGGTCAGTTTTACGGGCAAGTTGTACGGGCAATTTATGAGATTTTTTTTTACTTTATCTCAGAACTTAAAAAAATAACTACGATAATTCGGGTTCTATATAAAAAAATTAAAACGCAGTGAAGATTATATGGAACGTGGATGCAGCCATGGGCACACAGCTAGTCTATACTAAAAAGTAAAATTGAAGTGTCTGTTTTTAATGTCAAAATATATTTTTTTAGTAAATAGATATTAATGTATATACGATACCTATACCAAAAATACATTTTTTTAAATATTTGTCTGTCTGTTTGTTCCGGGTAATCTCCGGAACGGCTAAACGGATTTTGACGGGACTTTCTCTGTTAAATAGCTGAAGTTACTCTGAGTAACAAAGGGTACTTTTAGTTTTAGAAAATAATTAAGATTCCGCGTAATAAAATAAAAAGCCATAAAAATTTAATAAAATCCGATTCAATGCACAGTTTCACGGGCAAGTGCTTGGATTTATTAGAAATGTTTTTACTTTATCTTATTACAAAAAAAGTTTTAGGGTTACGTATTAAAAAATTAAAACGCAGTGAAGAAAGAACATATGACCCGGGCGCAGCAGCGGGCACACAGCTAGTTAATAAATAATATTACAATTATAAAACACAATGCCTTGTGTGCCACAACTGAGTTGTGAAGAATTGGATTTAAATAATATATTAAAAGTGTTGATTGATCTTTGTATAAAAAATGACCAAAATGGTTTAAACAACTTCACCCTAGTTTTTTTTAACGAGTCCTTGGCATGCAAATTCCTCAGAACACATCCTAATTTACCTTGCTCATTTTGCAAAAATGAAAACAAGCCCTTTACATGTCGTGTGGATGTCATATGCAGTATGTTGCTGGTGGCTTAAATGTCACTATATTGCGCTGACTGTGGGTGCAAGAGCTTCCGCGTTAAGAGATCGGGGCACGCCATGGGTCGCTTGACGGGGCATGTAGGTGTAGAAAATAAATAATAATTTACATTTATACCCATATGTAACAATCTAGTGGTTACCTGCGCGAACTATTTAGATTTGATTCTCTAGCAAAATGCTCCTGTGTTCAACTAGCTGATTCTCGCGACTTTGTCTGCATTGTACATTCTTGTAGTTGCGCTTTGTCTTCTTGTTGTCTGCGTATTATAACCAATTTATGAACTAAAGATGTGACATTTTTATAAATGTAAGAAGTAATACCCACTAATTTGTTATACTTCTATATATATATAAGGAAAATGGGTTACTTTGAGGCACCATCACCTCAAAACTACTGAACATATCGGCATGAGACTACTACCTTTCGACACGTCATTTTTCGTAGATTTTTATATACTATTTATTCCATCGAACCTTTCTCATTTTTTTTTTTCGATTTACTCTTGTGCACATTCTTTCCGCCCTAATGAAAACAAATGACTAATTTTCCTTCATTCATTTTTATTTTTTTAGGTTAGGTATAAATAAAATGTTATTATATATGCACTTTTCACTTACAGGCGGAGCCGCTGCCACCAGTTAGTATAGTATATTTATATAAATTAGTTCAGTTGTTTGATATTTACAATAGAACAATTAAATTTGTTCAACCTCTTAAGATTATTTAAATAAATACCTACTAGTGACTAAATAAACAAGGTAAACAAATTTAAAAAAAAAAGAGAAAGGAGCTTCGTATATTTTACACATATTTATAATAAATCTTTTAAAGCTCTTATTTATCAACTTTTTAGTAAATTTATTAGCTATTTGTTCTCTTATATGTACATTTATTAATAAAATTCAAATAATAGTATTGTCTTTGATATAAACTATCTCTGTTAAGAATTTTAACGTTGTTTCCTTTGGTTTTAACATTACTCAAATAATACTAACTCTTATAAAATGTTTTTATTAATAATCCACATATATAAATAAGAAAATAAAAACAGTTTTAATACATTGTTCACCCCTGTTTATCAACCGATTCTCTTTATTTTTTTTGTTAATTAACTATTGATGATATTGAGAGTTTTAAATATAAATAAATTTATGGATTTTGACGCGATGATGACGCACTTGGTAGTGCGATCGGATTCCGCATCAATGGATGCAGATTCCAACCACCTATCCAACTCTAAAATCAGCCTGAGCTTTCGGTGAAGGAAAACGTCGTAAAGGAATGGAATGCATGGTGCATTTTCTAACAATGCCCGCCTGAACAGCTATCAACCTCAAGTTTGAAAACCTGTCGCTTAATACCAATGGGTGTGTTCCTGCAGCTTACTTGAATACACTACCTCTAAACTTATTGTGTTTACATCGCCTGGATTACATCGCCACTTAACTTATCGTCAGGTGACATTATATTCATAGGACTGACTCTATACACAGTATACGCATTTTTTTTATAATAAAGTGACCAATAGTAGTAATTATAAGTAATTAATTATATTTATATAAATTAAGAGTATTTCCTTAAAATACATAGTAATTTTAGATCATATAACCAAATTAAGCAGCAGATGATATAAATAAGTTGTGTCACTTGACAACCGGTTGGGAAGTTGGCGAAAGTGTAACTTTCCAATAGCGTCACAATGGTTCACTTACAATGATTTATTCACGTACTCGGATAAGTTTTCTTATTTAACATAGTAATTCATACACGAATTACTATTAATTACAATTCCTTTCCCAGTCATTATACTTAATTATACAAAGTCACGGTGAAGCTATAAAAGCCCTTCCGGTCAACACCATTAACTAATTAGAAAAAAAGAACCTAAACCAATTTGTGGTATTCTAACAAGCCTAGTTCAATCAAACATAATGGAACAGTACACCTGTATAAAGAGCTTATCAGGACATTAGCCCTGATGCTTAGAAGCATCAGAAGCGGAGTCAGCTACGAGTATTAGTGAGAAAACTAACTGGGAACTTTTGTTTCAGCAAACACATACACAATAATGGTATCTATAAAACAAGAGAGTCGAGGTTCTGTGAAATTGTTGTTGAAACCTCAAAGAACATCTTGTGTGAATGAGATCCATTAATATCCTTGGATCACATCGTCACTTAACATCAGGTGAGATTGTGGTTAAAGCACTGAGCCTATAGCGTGTAAAAAAAAAGGATTAACAAAGACCAATGAATAATTTTATACTGTAATGTTATAATCACTCAAGTAATATACGATCTGCATAGTTCAAGACAACTATCTCCTGAAACAGTAGTAGATATTTTCAAAAAAGAACACAGTGATAATATTACAGTGTTTTTTTTTTGACACATATATTATACTGAAAAATGTTCCTCATAAGCTAGCTTGTTTTGTAAAGACTCAGGTCGAATTTTATGTTTTCCTTATTGGTAGAACATAAACAAAGCCTCTAATGTGTTTATGCAAATAATCGACCGCCGATGATAAAACCTTCTGGGAAACGAAATAAAAAATATTAAGTGCTTTATTGGCTACATTAAAATGAATAAAATGTCTTCATAGTTTTTAATAATATTTATTTATTATTTACAATATAACAATGTTTTGTTATGAGACAAAAATAAGAATTATAACATTAGGTAATTATTTAAAAGCAACCAATTAACAACAAGTCAATAGATAAAAAAGTAAAAGAAATGATTTAATAAGTTAAAAAATATTAAAAACAATTCGTTAGTGAATAAAGATCACAGATATAGCCCAAAGAGCGATTATATTTACGTAAATCTATTTATAACTATTTGTCACCTTATTTAAGATATAATTAAAGTTATCTTCATTGATAATCCAACTTAATAATTGGTTTTAACAAGTGAAAATAATCAGCAATACGAAGTCGGGTTACTTTCTTCATTTATAACTGAAGAACGACTGGACTGATTTTATGAACTTTTATTTATTAGCTTTATCACCACCCGAAATACCAGAATAAGAAATACAATAAAACTTAGCTAAAAAATATATATATGAAGAAATTTATTTTTTCCATACCGCTTGCATGGAACGGCTCTTCAGATTGTCTGATTTCGATAAAGGTTCTTTGTTTGTCTCACGAACTGGAGACGTTTCCTCGCGCATTGGAAGAAAAGCAAATAACGCAACAAAACAAAGATGAATAATCTTTGTTTTCTTTCTTTCTTTCTATATATATTTGGTGGTTATTACCTATGCATAATCACCGCCAAATTTAGAAAGAAAACGTTTATTCACCAATGAGATACTTAATGCATATAAAAAAATGATACTCACAAAAATACACATTAGCAGAGTAACTATATGACACCCACTAACGCATCTCATTAGAAGAAAGAGTCTCCAGCTCAGCATATGCTGAAGTGCCAAAAGATACTTTTTTTTTATTATTATTTAAGCCCCTATCCTCAGACATAGATCCGAGATCTTGTTTGCGTTCCTTATAGCTAGCTTAATTTTATTTTAAAATTCTTATTCTAGTTATTTTAAGTCTCATTAAATACAATTTTCAATTTACAATTGATTACAAATATTTATTACGGTTTCTTATTGCACTTTTTTTGCCATCATTTATGCTGTCGCTTTTAATCTTTATTTATCTTCAGCCTAGTTTATTAATTTATATTTATTTATTTATTTATTTCGGACACCGGCGATTTTCGCCACCTCTGCCATAAAATTGAGAGTAGCCTCGCGGGAGTCGTCGTAATTACTTAGGACTTGAAAATTTTGGATGGTCCTAAAAAGATACTCAGCGCAGATTTTTAGCTGGAACCCAGAGCGAGTCACGAAACGTCAATATATAAAGTTTGCAAAATTACTAAATTAAATTGTAAAAAATTAGTAATTACAGGGTAAATTTACCTCTTCGAGAGTTAAGAATTATGTAAATAAACCGGTAAATTTGATTAATTTTCATTTACTTATCATATTTACCGGCATTAATGGTGATTATCCATAATTACCGGTTATGGCTTTTACCGTAACTAACAAATACAATAAATAAGATTTAAAAGAGAACAATTTTCCACCAAACGATTTTATAAATAAAATATTTCACTCATCACTTACTGCAACACGATTATTGTTTACTTTAGTTTGTTTAATACACTTATACTCTATATATTTTAGTTTTTGACCCAAGACTTTAAGAAGTTTATTAATCTAAAGGTCTACGGCGATCGAGTTTCAAATGTTAGTTATTTTTCGTAGACTTTTTATTTTGACTTTCTCTGAAAGCTAGAGAAATCGAATCAATTTCCATTTATGCTAAATCATGCTATTCCATATATGCTGGCACCAAACTAGGGTAGCTTTAGTGCCTGCTAAAATACTAAAAGATGAGACAAAAATAAAACCTTTTGAACAAAATACATATAAACGAAAGGTAATATAACGTATCTTTAAACATTCAGTAAATAATAATTAAGTTATAACTTTTATGCGTCTATTAATTATAATTCTAAGGGACCGTCCATCAATCATTTAATTTCACAAAAGCGGATGGGGTTCCAGTGAGATATCACGTTCATTCATATTTTCCTTGGACACGCGATGTTTAAACAAAAATAAAACGATTTCCAGAATATCCGAGAATTGAATTAGATTCTATCAACATTTAAATATATTCTGAAAATTCTTAAGATGTCTACCGAGAAGTACACGTGATTTTTATTAAACTAAAATCTCACCACGTCGTGAGATTGGGATGGGTGTTAAAAAGTAGCTAAAACATCGCGTGATTAATGGACGACCCTTAATAGAAGAGTAACATAATGTATATCATAAATTGAACACTCAGGTCGATATAAAACTTAAAATACTAATGGTAATCTGCACCACCGGCCTGTTACACAACGTAATATTAAAATTAAAAACAAATTAAATAATCATTATTAGCTAATAAGAAAGCATAATTAATAATGGAGAGATTGTCTATGGATACTAATCTGAGGTTATAATAAGTTTAGTATGTTAATGACGTCATACGATTTTAAGGTTATAAATCTAAATATATATCAATTTATATATGATTCTCTCTGCGTGTGCACCGTGAATGCGACTAAAATCCTCCTAAACGGCCGAAACGACTTAAATTAAATTTTTTGTTTCTATTCCTGAGGATTCGAGAATGGTTTAGACTCACGATTTGGTCCCATTTTTATATATGAAACGCGAACCAAGTCACGGGCACAGCTAGTGTAAATACAATTCTATGAGTATTTAAATCAGATATGTTATTTCTCTGTCAGTATATCTATACTGTTAATTTCTAGCGTAAACTAATTGGAAACTTAAAGAGCTTAATTAAAGTATGATTATAAGTTAATAATTTAGAAGTAAATGACTTAAATATTATTCCCTCGTTATTAAACAAATTATTGTGATTATAAGTATTGATCTATAAAATTTACACAACAAAATTTTAAAGATACAAACACACACTTTCTTCAAGATTCAAATAATTACATTCTTTAGAATATTCGCTATTATTATGAGACTTGTAGTAGTTTTGTTCGACTTAAGACAAGAACAATAATATAAGATACACATATAAATAACTTTAAATTATAATCTATTGTTTGACTTATATTCTTTAATACACAATAAAACTCGGAGTGAGAGTAATTTCTTTGAATTCCTTTTCTATTCGAAGATTTTGAATATTTTATTTGTGTCAATCTTACGGTTAATTTTCGCATAGACATGAATCTCTCAGGTTAGCTCTTAGCCATGGCAAATATCTTGTTATTCTAGTGTAAACTCCAGGGTAGCCCGGTCTCCCGCAGCCTACACCCCATGAGACTATACCTGAAAACAATAAATAATTCAAGGTAGTCTAATCTCAACTTAACCTGTTACCACGCTGACGTTTTTATTAAGACACGTGTCTTAATTTTAACACCTAATTTAATGCTACGGTAAAGTAAGTAAGAGAAGTTTTCGGCGGAATCTCAGTCTATTAGATAGCGCGTAACATTTATTCTGAGGTGCCGCGAAAGTTCGGGCAGGATGGGCCACCGTTTTGCTGGATCTTGGTAACGCTGATACAAGATTGAAAATACAGGTTACACACATGACTCTGGCACAAATTTTGTGTACACAGATTGCCTTATCTAAGAAGAAGAAGTAAGGAAGTTGAAGGACTGATAAACAAGTAAACGGAGAGGAATAGTCAATTTGTATGTTTTAACTAATTAGTAATTAAATTTACGTATGGTTTATATGTTTTAGTAGGTACTCCCACTTCGTATTCCTCCGCACCACATGCCGGGCGAGCCCCATATACCTCCCTGGCATCTCTAAACCGGGAGATTTTGCTTCCGTGTACAACATACGTTACACATAGGTAGACACAGTAAAAAAAAATGTTGAATTCGAGTTAGATCTGTTACAAAATGTATATGTAAAAAAATGTAATAAAAAACGCACAAACATTCAGTTTTATTATTAGTATCGATAGATAAATATACTGAATATAGTTCAGGACAGAGTAATATATAGTATATTATGAGAACTTTGTAGAGTGGTAAAGGATGTAATGAGTAAGATAGAAAAAGGAATGTTTCGTTTGGATTGGGCGCGTGGAAGAGAAGGATAAAAAAAAGATTGACGAAAGAAATTTGTAAGGCCAGGGTTACTGGGTAATCCGGCCCAAAATGTAAAGATTAGCTAGGATTAAAATTCTGTGGCAATTTCTATACATAGGTAACGGCCAAACCGAGGTTCGTACCACTTTGGTAACCCTTGTGTTAGTTACCTTTTGCGGCTGAGTGCCTTCAGCACTCGCTCACTAAGTTCGGTGAAGCTGTAAAGGCTTCCTTCCGGTCAACCGCATTAGCTAGGTAGAAAAAACAAACAAACGGGTAAGCCGGTAAGAACGAAAGCGTTCTAAATAAAGTAGTAGAAACGAGAGACGTGTGTAATTTCGAAGCAGTTGGAAAGCAGAGACTGCCTCTACCTACCCTTATGGGAGAGAGGTGTGATGTTATGTATTGTATATAAGTGGGTAAGTATATAAAGATACTGACTCTAAAGTGCAGTCAGAACAACCTATAGATGTTTGACGACAGTTTTTCAAATTAGACGGTCATAGTTAAACAGGCATGCATTAGAAAATATTCTACCATTATACTATTACTATGGTTTCTTCACGATATTTCTCTACTTACCAACAATCTGAAACTTGTCACCCTGCTGTAACAGTAAGGGGCCACCGCTGTCGCCTTGACACGAATCTGTAGACGCACGACCAGCACACAACTGTAAAATGCAAAGCAAAATTGATTGAAAACGACACTTTATTTACACAACTATTGCTTCTGCACTATTATATTATATTAAGAGGCAATATATATTTTTAAGGCAAAACTCAAAAACTACTTGTCCGATTTTAAAAATTCTTCTTCATCTTACAAAAGCTGCACTATCACTAAGTAACATATGCTATATTTTTTTTCATTACAGATTTCTATATACCTATATGAAGCCGGAGCAGATTGCTAGTAAATAATAAAATAAATAAATGTTGCTTGAATTTACTTAAGTAGTAGAAGTTTTTAAGAAGTTGCCTTAAGTTAAAACAAAGCTGTTTCTAATTTACGTCTTTTTGCTTCTAATGCACAGATTTTCTATTCAGTCCCTTATAATTGAAGACTAGCAAACTATAATCAAAAATCTTCGACTATACGTTGATGAAGTTATTAATCTAACTACAATTTCGACATATAAAAATACATAGGAGTCCTAATTTTCAATACCTATAAAGTTTTTTTTAAAACCTCCGATCCTAAATACCAATAGCGTGAAGTCAAAATTGATTAATATTACATTGTAATTTGTAAATATATGTATGTACATATTGATGGTAGCTGTCCCAGTAAATTTACCACATTAAAGCTCTGAATAAATCAAAATTTGCTACAAAATTAAAGCAGTTTTAATACGATTTAAGCATAATTTTTTACACATATCCGAAATTAAAATTAAAGAAATTTTATTCAGTTTTATTTCTACGATAACCATATATGTACTAAGACGTTACAAACTGTGATGTATTCTTTACTGAATTACATATATTTTATTGTCATTCTATGACATACGTTGTTACATATCTTTCATTTATTTACGACAATATAACGCCATACCATATTATTTGTAATCCTTGACGCTCTATACTTCATTCCTCGACACTGGTTAAGTGTTAGTATTGGAACTCGGACCTCTTGCACGACGGCTGGTAACTGTCCACCTTCAGAGGTACGTCCCCAGCCCACAACAATACCTTCCTTGCCTGACGGGTCCGCACCTGAAATATTAATTCATTATTTAGCTGTTTACCTATATAAAACAAAGTCGGATTAATAACATAATTAATCCGAACATAATAACATCATAACGAACGCCGCGACCGAATTTTATGATCTCTGCTCTCGATGTACAAAAAAATGTATAGTACTATCTTTAAATGCAAAGTAGCTATGCCTTCGATTATAATATTAATTACATTAAATATAAAACGTATTCGTAGCTGTTTTTTTACTTATAATATTTCCGTTTATTGCATCAATTCATTGTTTCTCGAGTCATAAACCCCTTAACGAATAGACGAACAGATAGAATTGGATATGATAATCTGTACAGGTACATACAATAAAATTAAACTCTAAAACGTACAAGCATTGTCATAAATTTGAAAAAAAAAACATTGCTTAGCTCAAACCTCCAACCCCCTGCCACCCTAATGGATCCTTAATTGAAATTTCAACAACAACTAAGTACATGTAAATTATAAAAAGGAAATTAATGTCTCACTACAAATGCTGTTAATAAGGATATCGCTGAACTTACTAGAAGGAGGTAAGCACACCGGTTTTATAATTCTCGAGAAGACGACTGGCTTGCGAAGTTTAAGCAAGGCTATGTCGTTATTGTACGAATCAGCGTCAAAGCTTCTATGTCGGACGATGGCTGTGACCGCACGCATGATGGCCGCACTCTCCGTCGTAATCGTTTGGTCATGGTCACCAAGTATTACACGGATCTTGGACCGTTTTAACCTGTAAAAAATAATATACGTTTATTACATAAATTGCATATTAGTGAGAGCGCTAACTGAACACTGTTGTTTGGGCAAGCATATGCACAACATGGGTGCTCAGAACACAAGAGAGTGCAGATTCCGTGAAATTGCAGATGAAACACCAAAGCACATCTTGTGTGATTGTGACCCTCTAATACCCATACGCAACCGAGTTCTGGGTAAACATGCGTTGTTCCCAGAGGAGGTACAGACGGTCTCTGCCAAAAATATCCTACAGTATATCCAGGTTGTAGGTCTAGGCAGTGAGCTTTAGGAATATGGGGGCGATCACACTATATCTATCTAGGTCGCAGTGACACAGGACTGACATAGCCTGCATAGCCCCTTTTTCGAATAATAAAAATAAATATATAAATTGCATTACTATTCATTTGTAGCTATTGCAGTGATTTTCGCTGGGAGCATCCTCGAGTAGGAGTGTGCGATATATATTGATATTCAATAAAAATTTTCAAGAATATCCAGAGTTGAGATTTGTTCAATATATCGCAAAGTGTCGACACAACATTACGAAACAACATATCGAAAAAATAATCGATATTTTTTTCTAAATGCACATCCCTACCCTCGGGCAGCGATGAAATGACAAAGGTTAATGATAATAACAGTAAAATAAAGAGCAAGAATCCGCAGTATGAGTCTGACGCAAGGTCATTGTAGATTTCCTTGGGCTTGTAAGAGGCCTATGTCCAACAGTGGACATCTTTCTTTGAATTACTCGGAACAAATACAAAAATAGCAAAAAAGGCTTCCAGAATGGAGCCTTTTAGTAATATAAACTCAAAACCACGTAGGTAAACAATGACAAACGAGATATTTTTAGTTTAGGACTTTAGTGTCATTTTTGCAAATCCATTTTGATTTCAATTATTTTGCTACAATATGGAAATACAAACGACTTGTTTGTTTTCTTACTAATCTATTCGTGGGCGCTTTACTAAGTAGTTATAATGTAATTTATGTATGTACTTTATTCCTAGAAATGTTATGGCGATCCCGCATTTAGCGAAGTATTTCAGCGAATAGTTAATAGTAAATATTAGGTTATTTATTTGCAAATACATAGTATTATTTGCAAAATATTACCGTAACATCAACCAGGCTAAGCGTATTTCTATAATTTTCTGAGAATTAATAGACGCCGATGTTTGTTTCATCAACACGGATAAAAAAGCAAAAGTAATGTACCGGAATAAATTATGTTTATTACTATTAGTAGGTAAATATACGACATGCATAATATAAATTACCGCCTTGCGAAGTTGCGTGTCTAAACCTATCAGTGTGAAGGCAGCTGCCAATTTAATTCTATATTAGATACGTTAGTTTTTATTAAAAGTAATGTTAGGTTCATTACTTGTAATAAAAACACTAATGATATTTGTTAAAATCCTTTTAAAACGATAATGATTCGCGATATGTATAATAACATTATGCAATATGCACATAAATCATAATTTCTTTTTATAACTGGAAGTCGTTAGAAAGTGATCGCGCTGATCGTTAACTGAAATGTTATATCGATTAAACATTGTAGTAATGATTGTTATCTAAGCGAATTAATTACTTATACAGACACAACTCTTACTGAAACGGTTAAACAAATGAAATCAAAACACTATTCAGATAATATTAAAATTGTTCGAGTAGGACTGGTGGCGCATTTATATGTTAATAACGTAAGCTTGGTAGGCTTACGGCGGCAAATTTTCGAAGGAGTTTCGCCAAAAACTCCTTTTAATTCATTTGTCAAACATTTTTCTAATTGATTTGCGGTGATGGATCTCACCATATTGTTATTACGGTTGAGTGCGGTGGCGGTATAGGCGGATGTCTGTATATGGAAATATAATTCATGTTGCATTTTAAATACTAATAAGAGTTTGAATTTAATTCAGCCTATAGCCGTATTGCCTCTGCATATTGGTGGCGTCGCGTACTAGGGTTAACCAGTGTAAATCCAGCAGTTAGCAGGATAATAAAGCAATTTAGCTTGTTAGGATCGCTGCGACTTTAGTATACTTGTGACACGTTACACTGCAAAATGCCTAGCTAGTTTTAGATAAGAGAAATATAGCCCGAGATGATTATGTAGACTGTAGGTAGATATTCATATATCGGCGTTGATCAGCATTCTTTGACTCTGCTGTAAAACGATGATAGCGAAGTCGGTAGTTCGAACGCAACTCTCCACTTCAACAATTAGCCTGTGCTTTTGATAAACGAAACCATGACATGTTGGTAGGTAATTTTCTAATAATAAACGTCTGGGAAGCTACCACCTTCAAATTGAAAAAGCTGTCGCTAAACACTTGTAGGTGTGTTCTGGCAGCACCACTTGAGAGTTCTAGAATTATTGTGTTTACTATCCTTGACCGAAACATCTCTTAATATCAGGTGTAGTCAAAATGCTATAAAGTATTTTTTTTTAAGTGTTTATTTAACATACGTTTTTGAATTTCAGTAAATTTCAATTAATTAACATAACCTAACATTTAACATTTGTCTGGATTTTGGCGCTCCGAACAATAATTGTGTGCATTTTCATAAAGTTTATTAAAAATCGAAACATACGATAGACTGCATAAGTAAACATCTCATTATTTATCTCTGACATTTTACACACTGAAGCGATGATGGTGCAGCGGGTAGTGCGTCAATCGACGCGGGTTCGATCCCCACCTATCCGACTCTAAAATCGGCATGAGCTTTCGGTGAAGGAAAAAATCGTGAGGAAACCACCGCATGGTGATAGGGCATTTTCTAATGATGCCGGTCTGGGTAGCTACAGTTTGAAAATCTGTCTCCAAATACCAATAGGTGTGTTCCGGAAGCATCACTTGTGAACCAGTACCTCTAGGCTTAGTGTGTTTACCATAATGGACCACAACGTCATATAACATCAGGTGTGATTATGGTCTAAACACAGAGCGTGTAAAAAAAATAATATACAGTAGCATGTTGATGGGTGACGTCATAGAATTGGTATACGTTTTTTTTCCCCTGCCGAGAATTGCTCAACGCCGCTAAAGAAGTGTAAACACTAAAAATTACTTCCTTAACTATAACTTACTTCCGAACACAGTGTGCCGCAGTGAGAACGTATTCCTTGGTTAGAAGCGATGCACCGCAGTGAAATTGCCCATCATAAACTATACGGACCAGCCATGGATAACGATTGGCGCCTGCGGGCAATCCGCCCACGATGCGATTCTCCTGGTTAGAACCACCGCACTCTGCGGACGAGAAAGTGATCGCTAGTTTAACGACCTAAGAAACTAGGTACAGTACAGCTGTCTAGATTTCCGCTAACAAACAGGTAGAGTTAGAACTAAAATGCGAGTTCTTAGATTAGTACGAAACACGGATATAAAGCATTGATTATTGGAAATATTATTTTGTAACACTGTGTAGAACAAGCCTTGTAAGTAACGGGTATAGAAATATAGTTTAATTACAATAAACATACAACATATACATACATGAAACTATAATAAATAAAATTGATTACGTAGTAAACATAAATCGTTTACAGAAGTAGGTTCAATATCCTATTTAGTAAATAAGAAAAGTGATCAACTAGGTTAAAATTATTTATTTTTAACCGACTTCAAAAAGAAGGACATCATTAATTCTTCTGTATGTTTTTTTTCTAGTTTTCTAGTTAAAAACAAAACCGGCTTCAAAAGAATAAACTATAAAAATGCACTGTAAAGTCAATAAATAATTACTTTATTAATCTGCTTCGTTAATTTTGTAGTCGGTGCCAGCTAGAGTTAACCAACATACTCATTTACAAATGCAAATAACTGCCTAAACTTTATCACAATTACGTATAAGCTAATTAAAGGACTTGAGGCATTTTTTAAAGAACAATTAATCAAAATTGAATGTAATTTGCGACGTACATTTACACCACTTTGTTATCCATAAGCTGGCATCGATTTCAAAAATTAACGAAGCAGATTAATAAAGTAATTATTTATTAACTTTTAGTGCATTTTTACAGTTTATTCTTTTGAAGACGGTTTTGTTTTTAATGAGAAAACTTTTAGGTATATCTTTGGAAACGAATATATGAAACACGTGTGTCTGTAATATTCGAGGGTTTTTTCTCATTTTCCCTGAGTTCCACTGATCAGATCTTGATCTAGTTGAAATGGGACCACCATGAAAATTTACTCCTTCAACAAAAAAAAATTGCAAATCGCTCCACAAATCACGGGAGAAATCGCGTAACAAACATACAAGAAAAAACATGCAGACGAATTGATAACCTCCTCATTTTTAAAAGTAACTATTTTGTCTTCGCCCATTTAAACTTTATTTGTGTTAATTTGTGCTTAAACAGCAATTTCGTCATTAAAATTAAATAACTCTATGACACGGAACAAGGAAACACACTGAGACGTTAATATGCACTTCCTTGTTGATAATAAACATGAAGGGAAAATTAACATCTGTTAGTCGCATACAAGCGTGGCGCGGCGCAGCGCGGCGTTGCGATCAGATTGAGTTCACTTTCACTACTCTCCGAGGTTCAATGCACAGCATCATCCTCAGTCAATGGCACGAGTTGCACTTCCACACGTAGATAGATAGATAGATGCACACACAGTAATGCATTTCCCGAGTCGTCCGTCGACAACAAATCCGTTAGACGGTAACAAAAGCATTTTATGGATTTTTTATTTTTTATGTATTTATACGACTTACAACTTCGATTACATCTTAATTAGGTCATTAATACGCGTTGTTTTTATATTATCGTTATATATCTACTATTTATGAAATGATCAGTTTCTTATTTTAAAAAACACGTGAAAAAATTCATGCCTCTTATTATCTTTCTAGGGCTCAGTATCTTATTAACGTGAATTATTTAATAGACTTGTCATAAGTACACAAATAAAAACTACAAACATAGCATTGTAACGAATTACGTACAGCACAATTTACACCTACAGGATAATCAACAAAATAGGAAGTTATTACATTTTGTTATAATTAAGTTTCCGCCTAATTTTCTCACTACTATCTCTCATAATATAAGATTATAACCAATTATCTACAAAAATTTTAGCATAAATAAAAATAATTAAAAATATAAAAGATTGTAAAATAACATATAGCATAAATAATAATAATAATAATAAACATAAGGTATGATTAGGATTGGAACAGAGTTATAAAGGGCAACTACACGTGCTTTATTACTCTAATAAGACTTACCCATCTTTCTAGGAAGTGGGTTTGCTCTCCCGCACTCTATAATATAAACGTCAATGAAGACAATAATTATTATAGATTTAGAGATAAATTGTTTAGAATGATTTCTCATTATCAAATAAAAATAATGCATATAATTTGAAGATTTACAAAAATAATATATTTATGAAACTCCTTAATATCTGTATTTTACGTCGACCTCTTCTTAAGTCAAATTTTTATTTTGCTATTCATGGCGTCATTCCACCAAATACATTAAATGTAGAAGAACTGACTAAGCCTATATATATATCCTAATATCAACATACTTTTCCTTTCAAAATCTTTATAAGATTGACAGTAACTAATCAATTGCGAGTTATGCATTTTATGTAAATTCTTGTAGAAACAGAAATATTGCTTACCACACGAACAATTCTTAATTTCTGTTTCATCTTCATCATCTTCGACACTTTGTTCCTCAAATAGTGGTACTTCTAGTCCAAATATAGCATCAAACAGAAAACGTTGAGTTCTGTTACCCGGTGACACCTTTAAAAAGAGAACATTAGTTTTTAATCTACGGAATTTAACATGAAAACTTTCATTCAGTCAGATTTTAGCCTGTATTGATATGAAATAATTTCTATAGTAGAGCGCGTGTCCAAAGCTGTAATAACAGGCTCCTACCAAATTTGGCTAGGCAGAGAGAGAAACACGAGCAGTGAAGGTGAGTGACTGACACATGTCGGGAAGGGATCTCTTAAACCTACGCCCGTGTTACAAGTTCCGGAACTGGTCGGCGTTTATCTCTCTGCTATGCGATGGACCCGGCATCCGTACAGTGAATCCATGAAATGCTGTGTAGTTCATCTCTATATTATGTGCACGCTCACCTCTCTATAATCTCTTTCAAAAAAGTCATCATAGCCGTTGACTTTTAGAATCAGCTGGTGTTTACCAAAATTATTCGACACCGAAATTCTGATAAAAATACTACCACTATAAAACAAAAAATTATATCTGACTCCTTATACCACTGGAATATCTTAAGCTGTAACAGATCTCCAACTATATTTGTCTACCAAAGTAGAAACAATTTTGGGTTTAATTTCACTTTACGTTTTACCATGGTTATGTATAAATATCATCATAGGATACGGTTAAACCATATTTTTAAGTAAACGAACTGAAAATGTCGTCTAAAACTCTTGTGTAATAAAGATTTAATGTGTTTAATGACATCCACAACAATATAGTCAGATCGCATGACTGAATCGAAAGTAGGTAAACGTGCTAAATCGTCTTATATAAGTTAACTTTTATCACGAATGTGATTGTTACGTAAGAAGCGGATAAAACATTTATCCAACGATTCCGTCGGAAATTCACCTTACGTAAGTTTTGTTTACCGTTTTAAAACTTTAATGCGGACGACTGTGCTTGTGGTTCACTTTCGACTTAACAGTCATTGCGTGACGTAACGTTCACAATGCATTAGTTACGAAACTGCCAAAGTTAATTGGCCGGTAATGTCAATGTTGCTTTCACAATAAAATCTCCATGTTCCGGTAAAATGATTATCTTTTTGCAATGGGACAATTTACACCGTGCGCTTTCTCATCTTGTAGTATTCAGTATCATTTCGATATCATAGAAAATGACCATTAATAATCAGTGACGTTTCTTTCGCTAAACATTACGCTTGCCCGGTATTATAATTTGTTAGGGGAAAGTAATGGTTCTGGATAACATTTTAAGAGTTTTTACTTACTCAAACCGAGGTCTTCATACATTGATACGTCCTTATCAATTAATGATTTCTTGAGTCATTTTTAATTGTCAATTATTATTTCTGTTTTTAACATAATATGTCATCATAAAGGAAATACAGAATATCTACTGATTAGCATGAATTAATGATACTCCATGTTTTAAAGATATTTAACGTAGCTACGCAGATTCTATCAATATTATAATCTCTGTCAACATTATGATTTTTTAGCCTACAAGAGAAAGATAATATACCTTTTTTTTTTTTTTTTTTTTTTTTTTTTTTTTTTTTTCGAGGGGAATGAAAGATAATATACCTACAACAGTTGAGTATTTATTAATACAGTAGATATTTAAAATCCGATCTACTAAAATCTCAACTGATCTTAAACAACGATCTGGCCTGGGATGATAAGCCTGGGTAAATTAGTCTAAGCTTGATAATTAAGAGGGTTAGTTAGCCTAGCAGGTATTAGAAATGCCCTACTACTATGCTATGGTTTCATCACAATATTTCCCTTCACCGTAAACTGGCTCATTCTAGGATACCTCAATGTAGGATAGGATTCGAACCAAAATCTATATCAACGCAGAAACCAGCCGCTTTAATTCCACTTAGGGATCATTTACATGAGTTCTTAGCAATCATGCTCAAGTTAGATATATCACAGAATGCCACTCCCGTTAGTTGAGATTAAGAGTAACTAAGAAATTTTTTATTACTTGCTTTAATTTATCAAGCACTCAGAAACATTTGCCATAGACGGCAACTTTAAACTGAAGTGAGAACTTTAACGATGTTTCCTATTAAAATACTATGACAGAGACATGTTCGTTTTTTTTCTAAAGTCTTCCTACACTATTTTTATCTGTAAATTGTTTCCTTAAATCAAATTCTAGGCTAAATAAGTATAAGCTCGATTAGGTCGTGAAGTTATCATATGGTAGAAACGATAGAACGTCCGCTTTCTCTGAATGACCGATTCACGTAACATTGTGACGAAACGAATTCTGTATAATATAATTTTGTCGCAAACCTATTAGATAACAGCGAATCATTACGAATGTGTGACACAATATTTCTATCGGGGCTAAGGTTGTCATATATGTACAATAAGGTCAAACGTGTCTCTTCTACTCATGTTGACTTATTTGGACATTTAAAAAATCGCATAGCTCCATTAGTAAACCATAGTGATAGTTTATATCTTGCATAAATACTTAGCGACTGGCTTAGCTGTAGAAATTGTTATATTTTTTTAGTCCGAAAGTCTGCAAATTATGTGCAGTATATTTGATTCTCTTTCTTACAACTATATTTGATACTTAATTTTATTTTTTAAGAATTTGTTAATAAGAATTCTTATTGCTATAATTACATATTATATTCTAGAGAGACAGGTAACATAGGTATTAAACGAATTAGAAATTGTCTTGAAAATCAAGAAAAAAGGTAAAGAGAGCTATAAGTTATTCAAATTATTTCCAAGCTAAAAATTATCATTGCCAGATATAGGTATATCATTATACTCTTCCCAAAAATATATGTAAATTTTAGGTTTCACCCGTGACTTAACTCCGACTAGATTAGCAAATATCCTCTGCTAATTCAGAACGGAACTTACAAATGAAAGCAACAAAACATTTCTCCAGACAAAGATTACAAAAGCATAAACGCTCGCAAAAGAATCAATTTAGAACAAACAATAAGTACCTATAAATCATGTAGTTACATCTATTAAAACGTAAGTAATTGCTGAAAAGATAACTATTAATGTCAAGGATACTAAAGAAAAATATAGAAAACCTAGAATAATAGATTTTAATCTAAAAGAGTGCATGCACCGTGACCCGGATAATAATAAATAAGTTTCACAATCGACTTGAACTGACCATGGCAGCAATAGGACTACGATTTCAAGCTGAAGTTCAAAGTCAGAAGGGTTCTATGTTCACTAACAACAAGTAATTATTCAAAACATATATGTGATGATCAATGCATATTACGATTTTTTATTTTATTAAATGTTTTCATTAAAAAAAATCAAGCACTTGTCCGTGAAACTGTGCATTGAATTGAATTTTATTCTATTTTTGATGAGGTTTATGTTTTTTTATTCGGAACCCTAATTATTTTCGAAAATTAATAGTACCCAAGTTACGTGGAGTAACTTCAGCTATCTACAAAAAAAAGTCCCGTCAAAATCTGTCCAGCCATTTCGGAGATAGACAATTAAAATTGTATTTTTGGTATAGTTATATCGTCTATACAATCATATCTATTTAGTAAAAAAAAATAATTTTGACATTACAAACAGACTCTTAAATTTTTATTTATTAATACAGATATATTTGAAAAGAAGAATTATATTAACCATTTGATATCAACTTCTAAGTTAAGTAACAGATAGAAAGGCCTGTATTTTATAATATGTAGATACTGCTATATCAATAAAAAATTATTATCCAGAATATTTACCCTCTACTTAGGCTTCGCTAAAAGGATTCCTTAACAAATTCTAAAGGCGTTTAGAGGAAGGTACCCCACTGATATAAAGACAGTTATTACAGGAAATAAATCTTTGACGATTAGATAATATTCAACAACCAAATAATTACCTACTGCATAACAAAATGTAGGTAAAAACTGGTTGTAATTAAACAGGAAAATGATATGATTTTTTACACGAAACAACAAAAGAAAATTGAGAGTTCACGCTTCATCGGGCTTATTTTTACCGTATTCGCTTTATTGATCGTTAATATATTATCCGAATTCGTAAGGTCAGTAAATAAACTACTTTCCAAAAGTAATGATTGCCCGGTGCCTTTCACGAGGTAGGTAATTGTTGTGATCTCGTTTTTGTTATCCGAATTCGTTCATCGTAAGAAAGTTTACGAGCTATGGCGCCAGGTAAACTACAGCCTTCGTAACACCAGTTGATATTTGTCATTAGTGCAAAATTACATTACGTTTTATAATGAAATATATTGTAAATAAATTTGAATACTAAATCTATATCGTAAAATAGAGCTATATTATTATATAATCTAACTCTAGTTATAACCTAATTTATTCTAAACGTTCTAAATTAATTCGTTTAAAAATGTTATTCACAAATCAAAACTACCAATTCTTTATTTAATTTGGGCCCTGAGAAAGTGCTTATGGTCGTTTAAAACTACTACCGGTTGGGAAAACAGCCCATAAGAAACACGATATGGTTTTTTTTAAGAATAAAATAAATTATAAAATTACCTATTCGCATTATTAATCAACTAGCAATAGCAGTTAGGTCTAAATATTTTCATTATAGGCATATGGTCGTCTGCCTGATTTATGATTTAGGTACCTATACGTATCTACTACTATCATTATCAGCTTGATAATGATATCATTGAGCTTAACTCCTTGAGTACTAACCTGACGTTTACGCCAGCATTCCCTTGTTTTCCTATTGTCTCATTTTTATGGGTAATCGACATATTATTATTTTTTTGTGAATTAAATAAATTTCTTACACATAATTTATATCATATATGCGGCTTAATTACACGTCTGTTACTTTTACTTCCAACTTCATTGTCCTTTTTAAGTTTAAGTTAAGTCTTTAAGCCCTTTTTTCAAAACACTAAAACACGTGTTTTCTTTAATTATGACCGAGAAAGTAACAAGTGTTTGTCTAATGAATTAAACACAACGCAATCGCTCGTTCCACATACTTTGGTGTTATTAAAAAGAAAACGAATATTAACTTTCGTTCTTTATTGAGAAACTAATACACATTTCCTTGTACCTAACTTCAAAGTTTACCATTTTTCTCGTAATGATTTGGGAACCGTTGCAAAAAATAAATTAAAATCGAATTTCCAACAATGCATTTGTGTTTCAACATCCGCAACACATAAAGAATCGATTGTTCAAATTTCATTATACGAATAAGTTTAGTAATATATATATATAGCGATTCGTATATATACTAAAACTAAGCAGGTCGATTCCTTCTAAACAGACAAAAGTAGTTTATTTGATCTAGTTTCTATTTTGGAATTAGAAAATTAGTCTCCTGCATACCTTAACAGTGATTTTGCGATAAAATCCATATTTTGAATTTTTTTAGCGCGTTTATTTTATCTATTTTTATTTCCCTACTTTCCTGTTACCCAATATGTACGCACCATTTGTAATTAAAAAAAAATATCGATGTCAAAAATTCCTACTACAAAAGTAATGTGAAAAAAATAAAGATAGGTGCCAAAAACTAAATATTAAGCGAATTCTTTACATACAACATACATTTTAACAATAATCGTAAATACTGTCATACTCTGTCATTTACTTTGATAAAATATTTATTGCTCGCAACTCGTATAACAATAACTTCTAAAATAAGTAGGTGTTTAGTAGAAAAATCATAATTACATAGGTATATACCTATTAATTAACTAAACTCTCAACGAAAGTACACATGAGTTTACGTATTATTTATAGACGTATGTCATAAAAGAATTAACCTACCTTTACGATAATGAAACCTTTAAAAATACTTACATGATTATCGAGAATAGCTGCATCTGGAGAACTAATTTCCTTTGCATCGCAATTAAATAGAAGAATCACGTAAATTATCACTATTCTCCATTGGCACATTGTCGTAGGTACGATAGAGCGATGTTATTTGTGTGCACGCCAAGTATTTATTTACGCGGCATCTCCGCGCACGGCGCGCTAACTGGCAAATTCGGCGTCAGCAATTCAATGGCATTATTTCGCAAACCGCCTATGAAATGCGGGCCGAATGTCGGCCTCGGCCGCACGGAGTCCACCAAGTGCCGCTGTCATAGCCGGGGTCTTCGTCCACCACCCAACTTACTTTCTCCCCGTACCAAAAAGTTAATGCTGAAATTCAATTGCGTCCCCACCAAACGAGCCATTGGTAGCGTATCGGCAGAAACGAAACACTTTAGCGCTGTCAATAGTCATGACAAGTTGTATAAAATTGGAAAAAAACAACTACCTAACAGAAACTTACAATAATTTTAATGTTTTTTTTTTCTAAATTTATTGTTTCTGTAAATTCAAAACGGTTTGTGATTATCTAGGAAAATTCAAATTTATTTTATCAAATCAAAACCAAAAAAATACTTACTCGGCTTAGTTCCTGAGGAAGCGATTATGATCAAAAACACTATCATGGGTTTGGCAAACAACCCAGTCAAGAAGAGTGCTTTTTTCCTCTATATAAAACGCTATTTTTTAAATCAAACTATACAATTCATAGTAATTACAAAGCGGTTTTAGCGCATGCATAGAGAGAGGTGTCACTTTCAGATATTACGATCGTTCACATAATTTTCCACCTTATAATAACCAAGTGCGTTCACAGCCAAAGACTTGGTGAAGGTGTGACGATTAATCGCTTCACCCATTTTTAAAAATTATTTTTAATTCTTACCTATTTTTTGGTTTCATTATTTAGACATTTTTAGCAGGAAGTTAGTAATAAGTTTAAAAATGTCGTAATCTATTTTTAAGAGATTTGTCAATTCGACGTATCCTATTTTGGGGGATCATCAATGACCCTACAAATCTTCCTCAGACCTCATACAATAACGTTTGCAAATTAATAAATTAAATACGATACTGATCAAGAATCCAATAAAATAACACAAGCCATATATGCTTACAAATATTACCATTCGCTTCGAATATTACATTTTTCCCAAAACATGGAAATACTCTTTGCCTTTTCCATGACACGTAACTGCCATACTATGTATTTATATTGATTCTAGATATTTGAAGTCTTACAGATAAGTAATTAATTAGTTTTTCACTATTACGAGTTTTTTTCTTGAACAGATACTCAATACTATCTTAGTATTACGAAATCACAGTTTTTAATTTACTAGTTGTCCCAGGAAACGTCGTGCCGCCACAGTATCAATAAATGTTATAACCAGAATTCAGTAGTTTTTTTTTCTTCCAATACTCGAGGTAATTTCTCGATTCTGAGACGCACAAAAAAATATCATCGAAATCAGTCAACCCCTTTTAAAGAGAGATATATATATACACACATAGAGATAACCAAAAAAGGGGTTCAATATAAACTGTATAATTTTATATTTTTTTTTGTATTTTCTTTCGTTGTTAATCGTTATTCTGCTATTCAGGGCGGAGACAGTTCTCTCAAATAAAAGATCATAAAAATTGGTCCAGCTATTCTAGAGTTATAAATAGTGGTACAACATTGGTGTTGAGAACACAAGAGAGTGCAGGTTCTGTGAAATTGCAGACGAAACACCAAAGCACATGTTGTGTGAATGTGACCCATTATCATAGACATAAATGTGTTTTCACTATCCCTAGGGAGGTACCGACACTCTCTACCAAAAAGATCCTACAGTATTTCCAGGTTGTAGGTCTAGACCAGGGGTTGGCAACTAGTTTTAGGTGGGGTCCGGATACTGTGGGAAAATTTTAACAAGAACCAGAAAAAAACAACTATGCATATTTAAATCACATCAATTATAGTTATATATATAACAGATTCGCACAAACACACGCACACACAGGCTAGATAGTAAACTAATCAAACCATATAAATTGTAGGTACTTGTAAAATAAAGGTATAGTATACCTTATCTACGTATTAGTTTATACTTGGTATACAATAAATTACAATATTTGGCGGTCCGAGGTTCGACCTTTCGCGGTTGCCTCTGTTGGTCGCGGACCGTTGGTCTAGGCAATATAGGGATGATCACAATAGATGTAACTATGTCACAATGATACAGGACTGCTTTAGACTACATAGCCTCTTTTCGAATAATAATATATACTTTTGTATATAAGTATAGAAAATTTACTTACCTAATTTTTGATATTGGAAGCTTTTGGCTCAAAATTTAAATTCGAATTGTAGTCCTTAGTTACAATTTAATAATTAAAAGGTTTATGGTGAAAAACGCAAATAAAAGGAAATTTTGCAGTTTACTTTATACACAGGTAATATTTTTAATAAAAAAAAAACTAGCTGTACCCGCGATTCCATCCGCGTGAATATATTAAACGAAGATTTTAATATATACACAACTTTGATATGAAGCTAAACATACATAAGACTAAATTTCATGGAAATTTTACCCATTTTTTAGTTGGTTTTTAAGTCTTATATGTTATACGGAATATAGACTACCGGCCTTACTTATAAACAATGATTCAATTTTATGTACATAATAGCTTTTTTTTCTCTTTATTTTTTTTTTAAGGGACCTTTGTCTTAAAAGACTTTTAAAAGACAGTTCCATTGTAACTATTGTAAATCCATTCACAAATAGTTTAAAAACTATAATTTAATATTTTTTTATAAATTATAAACTAAATTTAAAAGAACTACACAGCATTGTGGCAGACTCCAATGTTGGATCTGCCAGAATGCTGTAGTACGCGCCTACATTCCAGATATTAATACTAAACCTAGTAATTATACCTACTTAACAATATTTCTTACTCATAAACGTTGTTAATCAGTTATTTAGTAGTGTATTAAATGGCTGTTAAATTAAACATCAGAGGACCCTTGTTTAGCGTTTGCTAACGGCATATGACAAGATGGCGGTTGTATATCAGGTAATATCTCACCATCTGTGGCCAGTACTCGTCACTTCGTTTTTTTCTTTGAGCGAATTATTTATTTATTAAAGAAACTTTAAAAAGATCGACTATACCGAATTTCATCAAAATCCACTTAGTAGTTTTTGCCTGATGCGTGCACTGAAAGACGAGATTTCTAAAATTCATAAAAATGTATTCTATCATTGATTTTCAAGTGTCCCGAGTGGCTTTGCTCAAACATAGTAAATGTAGTTTTTTTCTTCATTTACAGATTTAATAATTTGAAAAGTATATTTCTCCAGTGTATATACTTTTATATACAGTACATAGTACCTACATTTATGGCTGTATATATGGTATTAAAATTTAATAAGTTAAGTAATCTTTATTTCGAAATATTCGAATAGCACTACCGTCTTTAATGATTCTTTCTGCATTATCGTTGGTTAGCTAATAGAAGATGCTGTGACATTAAATTCGCTAGTGAACAGATGATTGGTGCAATAAAATAATTCAAACTTTTACACTGATAAAATGAATAACCAAACGATACGTTTTCGAAGATTTAGTACGTTTGCTTATATCTCATCCTTATTTTGCCCCACTTTGACAATGTTTATTTCTAGAGTTCCCCCAACTTATTTTTTACCTTTTTTAATCTGCCCAGGCCCCCTAATTTTCTCTAGTTCTAATTCCACAACGGGGCGTTATCGTCCACGTTGAGAATGTATAACTTATATTTAAACATAATACTGTGATCTTATTTACGTTATTCTGTTTATCTGTAACATCCGTTTCTAATAATAATAATTTAACCACTCAACTTGGAGCATTTTACAGAATCCCCATGAAATCATTCGCATCTTAAGACATAAGTTTTAAAACGCTTCAACAACTGAGCCCATTGGGTTACAACTAATTAGGTTACTATTTTCACAGATTCAAAAATAAAATTACCAAGTATTTATATAATCATTTATTTTTCAAAATTAATTTACATATTTATATTACAGAGTGCTACTTACTACACATAAGTGTCAAGCACAACTTACCTGTATATTAATTAGATTTACTCACCATAATTTTACAACCCCACCGTGCTCGACGTGTTTTCATGAAAATAAAATATAACACATTAGAAATTAAAAATAAAAGGACCAGAGAATAGATGATCTATTTAATCAAAAACCTAAAAGATATACTGAAACGATCCGAATTCCAAATACATCTTAATGCGAATATCGTCAACCCACATGCCATTCATTTTCATGATAAAAAAATCCTACATAAAGTTGGTAACTTAACGTGCTAACACAGGATATGTAATGAACCCCACTTATCTATACTAGTAAATAAATTTGAAGTTAACTTTTTTTTTTGTACCAAATAGATATTAATTTATTTACGAAACCTATACCAAAGATACAACTTTTAAAATGTTTGTCTGGCTGTTTGTAATGGGTAAATTCCGGAACGGCTGGACCGATTTGAACGGGTCTTTTTTTGGTAGATAGCTGAAGTTACTCGGGGTAACTTAAGATACTTTTAATTTTCGAAAATAATTAGCGTTATGCGTAAAAAAAAACATAACATATGCTCACGCCAGTTATCCCGGAAGGGTTAGGCAGGGGTGAAATAGACTACACCACCCAATTTCACAGTTTCGTTCCGTCCCAGATATGATAGGGGGCGAGCCTGTCGCCATATCGGGCACAAATTCCAGAATCCAGGATGATACAGAGTACAAAAACCCAATATCACTTGACCCGACTCGGGGATCGAACCCGAGACCTCAGAACGACATTTGTACCGTAATACAACTGCGCCACAGAGGCAAAATAAAATGCATACAAATTTGAATAAAGTCCGATTCAATGCAGTTTTACGGGCGAGTGGTATAATTTATGAGAAATATTTTAACTTTACCTTAGTACTATATTTTTTTAGGAAAACAATTAAGGTTCCGTATAAAAAAAAAAAACGCAGTGAATATATAAAACACGGGCGCAGCCGTGGGCAGACAGCTAGTTTTACTATATCACCAATCCCGATCATCATTTTTATTTTACAGAGAACCTTTATATATGTATATATTAAAGATTTTATAAAGTACTTTTTTTTAAACAAACATGAAAAGGCTAAACATTTGCCAAACCTTGAGTTACCAATATTTGTGAAATTCCGGTATTTTAACGATAATTGATAATATAGTCATGCTGAAAGGGCTATACCGGCGATAAATAAGTTATCACGGAAAACAAGTCGCTATTACATGTTTTAGACATATGTAGTGTTACACAATAAAGTTGGCAGTATACTACAACTTAATTTCGTTTTTTTTTTTTCTCAGATATATCAGAGTATTCCAAACGCCAGTAAAGCGTTATGCATGCCTTCAAACTATTAATTTTTTACCACATGAAATAAAATGTAAATAAATATTAATGAGTATAAGAGGTAGTTTGAAAGTGGCGCCAATAACGGACAAGTTAAGAGGCGGTCGTTTGTCCTGGTATGGATATGTAATGCGCAGGGAGAAAGAGGATGTTGTAAGAAAGGTATTGGATATAAATGTGGACGGTTACGTGGGAAGGTGATGACCAAATAAAAGTTGGATGGACTGTGTGAAAGATGATATGCTTAGGAAAGAAGTGAATGCCGAGATGACAACAAATAGAGAGGAATGGAAGAAAAAGACATGTTGCGCCGACCTCAAATAAAAATGGGAAAAGGGTAGGGATATGATGAGTATCTTACCAAAATTTTCATCTTTTATTCGCTCCTCGTATTCTTAGTTAAGGAGTGGCAACACTAAATGATCAATGTAAGGGAGAGCAATTTCGGTTTGTCATAAAGTACTCCTTTTTTTAAATTCTTAAACTTGTAGTACATGAATATGTAACTATGGTAGCATTTTACTTGACAAATTATGCTGTAGTGCAAAATTCAGATGTATTGAAAACAAAAGTACCTATAAAGAACCCATAACCATAATATAACCGAAAAAAATAATGAGAAATAAAGAAAGTGTATAATATTAATTGTATTAGTATTCTTGGTATCAAAGAGAACTCTAATGAAGTGTGTTGGTTAAAAAATCAGTAATAAAATAAAAAAGGAATTTTAATAACGAACATAAACAGTTCAAACAGCTCGAACGAGTAACGAGATCTTGCTTGGCAAGAGTTTGATCTATCATGTAGAGTAGAAGTCCTTCTTTTTAATTCAGTAACGCAGCATTAGCCACATCCCCATCATAGTCATTAAGCTACGAAACCGCATGCGGGCTGGGAGATGCCCGCGACATAGTAAACAATTTTAGTAAGATTATCAATACTGATTTTGCATATTATGAAGTAGGTAACTAAACAGAATTACATGGGATGAAAACAATAGTATAATTAGAAGTGGGCGGGTAGCGGATGAAAACTCAAGAAACACTATCTTAGCCCTGTAAATCTGATTTACAAATTACATTTAGTTACTGGGAAATAAATTCATAGTTAATCGAGCTGGCAAATAAATTACTTGCACAAGTTGCTATTGCCATCCAAAGTCCATCGCGTTTTGACAGATCATAAAAAAATTGTAAATTATTGATGGTATAAAGCATCCAAGCCATAAATGTGCGGGCTCCCCCAATGACACCTCACCACCACTGAATATTAATTATTTGAATGTACAACAAAAATTCTATAATTTTAAATATATTACAAGGTATAGAATCCTAGTATCTCAATCCCATGTATTTAGAGGATTATTCATTTGTAATTTGATCTGGAATATTTCTTTACTTGTGACTTACCGTTTAACTTTAATTGTCAAAAATACACCTGTTTTTATTTAAGTCTTTCGTCAGTTCATCGTTTCTATTTCCCGTATTAGTATTTTTATTTGTTAACATATCTTAAGCTATTCTACATTTACGGGTTAATAATATATTAATATTTTTTTGTTACCTACAGACATGAATGATAATGTAATATTACTTTTAAAACTTCACAGTAGATTCTTTCCACGTTTTTAAAATCGATATAAAAACAGCGCGTATATGTTTTTTCCTAATATTAAACATTTAAGAGACCAAACTTGTCCAGAATAAATATTGTTAAATCAACCTACAACCGTCCACTTAAGTTACAAAAACTGAATCTATAGCAACGAATATTTACATGGAGCAAAATTATCATCAAATTTATCTCTGTACTCTGAGCATATGCTAAATTAATTGAATTCGAGTTTTTAATGTAGTTCAATTAGTTTTGAAAACAGTGATGACGTCTAATCTAATTTCTACAATATTTAAAATACTTCCCTTGAATGTGGTAATCTCGTCGGATACCTAAATATACGATCTGGATACAAACTAAATTATACACGTAAAATATATTCACTGGATTATTCAATATAGAATCTTTAATACTAAACAAAGAATCGT
Organism: Samia ricini; assembly: GCA_014132275.2. Classification (NCBI taxonomy): domain Eukaryota; kingdom Metazoa; phylum Arthropoda; class Insecta; order Lepidoptera; family Saturniidae; genus Samia; species Samia ricini. The sequence continues at coordinate 5,609,363 of AP028162.1, forward strand.
CTAATTACATAAAGTACTCAAGAATAATCAAATAAACATCATTACATACGTTATTAACTTTGTATCAACTGATGGAACTCACTTTCCACTTCATTTTAAACAGGATCCACGGAATGTACAGAGATCATGTCGCTAACACTTTCAATAAACCCGTCATAATAAATTTATGTCGAAGCTTATGCGCAGACTAGCTGCCTCATAGAATTATGAATTATCAATAGAACTAGCATACCGTCCGCGTACGCCGTACCACTAATACATGGATTTTACATGTATGCTTCCCGGACGCTCTCAGTCGGTTAGCTCGTTTCACCGGTTTAGTTTCTCTGATTTACCTAATACCAATGGCCAGTTGTGAAGTGAAATGTTGCAAAAACCATTATAGGAACAAAACACTAAAATCTAGCGGTGGTAATATCTATTGATATGCAAGTATTGAATGATTTTTATTTTATGTAACAAAAGTAATATCCGCATGACGCGCCGCCTTGACACTTTTGTTTAGACTAGACGCAGTAGTGTTACCTACTTTTTGATTTAATGTTTTATCGAGAAAAATAGATTTAAAAGAAAAAAAATAAATTCATTATTTCATTAATGAGTTACTTCGTAGGTGGGATCACAATAGATCTGACTAGGTCGCAGTGATACAGGACTGTTTAAGCCTGCATAGCCCCTTTTCGAATACTTCGTAGGTGATGTTTTTGTCTTTTTAAATGACCACCTCCAGTTCGATCGACATCTTAATAATGTAGAAATATATTTGAATGTCATACTGTTACTACATTATTAAAAATCGAAAGTATAAAAATATAATCAAACACAACTCCTGCAATAACATTATTTTGTTAGGATATTAAAAAAAATTGGCAACTTTTTATTAAAATATTATTAAAACATTATTACCACTAAAAATTATTTATAATAAATTGAAATAAATTTTTGTTTTGCAGTTATTTCTCTAACACCGAAACTCGATATAGTATGCATACCGGCGGCGCACATCACGTATTCCGCCTCCTACCCGCGCCCCTCCTTACACCAGCGAAAACGACACACATGGTTCCTGTACTAAATACGCTGATCTTGCAATCTCTATGACCGCAACGACTTACTCTATGAACTACCTACTTACAACGAAAAATGTAGCAAAACAAATTTTACTGTAGGATGGATAACTAATGTTTTTATCAATCTATTGTTTACTTTTTTTAAATAACCCATCTTGGAAAGTATTTTTCTTATTAATTCAACTTTTTTTAAATCTAAACCTTATTTAAATTGTCATTGACTAGTAGTAATGGAAATTTCAGGCGCTTGGACAAAAAACGATTCGTCTTAATTGTTATTTATCCGGTTAGAATTAGGAAAAAGCAATCCACTAGAAACCCAAACAGTTCCCAAACGGGAAAATAATTGTAATGAAAATCTCACGTCTATGTAAAAATAATAAAGATAGAGAAGTAAAAGGATTATATACACAACATCTAAAGAAACAACCCTAATGATTTCATTTTAAAATTTATTATTACATTACATTATCCTAAATTTTCATAAATTCTATAGTCTAATATACCTAAAACTCGACATAACAACAGCTATTTGAGAACTTAATACTGATTTAAATCAGAATAATCATGATTTATAATAACTACCTGTGTGAACGGATAATTAAACTCTGGATCGTGGTTCACCTAGCGCGTCTATTTTAAGGGATTCATTTATTAATTACAAAAAATTATCCTAAATTGTACTCTTAACCATAAAAATTTCCACGAAAAACTATTTCTCATTTTACATAGCTAATAAAAAAAAAACCTTAAAAGTATGTCACGGTAAGTACCTAAAGTACTACAATAAATAGAAGACCATCTTACAATTCAGTTCACAATAACATAATCTATATTTCATAGTAATCTAAATGAGTGTGAGCCTCGGCTCCAGCTACATGTCTATCGGTATCCTGAGGGCTTCTATGTGGTCTCGCATCTAGACCATGAGGTGTATCTAGTGCTCCGGAGCGTACTGCCTACACTAGCACGGTAAACTCTGCTTTACTAGTGTACTTAGCACGAAACCTAGAGATTGAAAAAATCCTTTAATCAGACATATAAACAAATCAACATATAGCACTACCTGCATAGCATTAATGGGCAAAACTATCTCTCGTTTAACGTGAAATCTAAAAAAACTTCCTATTCTAAAATTAATGCTATGTAGTGTTGCTTTGAAATAATCCTAAAGGCAAATTGTATAACTCTATAACTATGCCAAAACAATTATTCCTATAGGGAATAGCGAGTTTATGAATCAATGTGTAAAATGAGTATTCGTGTGAAATTTATACTTACAGCTTGATTAAAACCTCCCCCCTCTGCCCTGGCCACCCCCATAGTTTCCGCCACTGTAGCCACCACCACCGCCGCCGCCTCCGCCACCACCACCCTGGTCATATTATAAGGTGCAGCTCTGTTATTACCACCGTATGCTTGATTCCTTGTGGGCCCTCCACCGTAACTCTGCTGGTTGTAATTGCCAAAGTCTTGGTTTCCACCCCAACCTCCTCCGCCTCCTCTACCATTGCCGCCACCACCCCCATAACCACCTCCCCCCTGACTACCACCCCAACCTCCCTGATTATTATCCCACGGGTTTGAATTATTCCATCCTCCACCCTGATTGTTTCCATAGCCTCCTGAAAACATTTAAGCAAATAAATTAGCACAAATCAACTTTAAAATGCACAAGTTAAAAAGTTTGAATGTTGTAATATGTACCAGAATTTCCCCAGTTATCATTTCGACCTCCACCTCCTTGTCTTCCTCCTCTTTGATCACTACCATCTTTAGGAAGTGCCTTTTTTTTGACATCTAATTGTTTTCCATTAATTTTATGTGGTCCATTTACTGTTGAACAGAAATTGTATACTTAAAAACATTATTTTAAAATACACACAATAATATTTTAATATATTAACAAATAATATATAATAATAATAATAGATATGACTATTATAAAATATTATAATGTACATTGACTTGCGTACTTAACTCCCACATATATTGTGTAAGTAAGTATAGCTTAAATCAATAGTTAATATCCACAGTCAGAGGAAGCCAGATCAGGACAAAAATATTCCTTCCTGGGGCAAAACTGTGGATGACATTTTATGAGAGAAAAAAAAAGGATACTTACAACAAACTTTGTCAACTGGATCATAATCGTCAAATTCAACAAAACCAAAACCACGCTTCTTTCCTGTAGTTTTGTCAGTAACAATGCTTACATTTTGTACATTGCCATAATTTGAGAAATATTCTTGAAGTTGATGCTCATCATGGTCATCTTTTATACCACCAATGAACAGTTTCTTTACTGTTGCACCAGCTTCCGGATTTTTTATGTCTTGTCTTGCAACTGCACGCTTTGTTTCAACAACTCTGTCGGAAATCACATAAACCTTAGCAGTGAACTGGTTATTTCTGAATAATCATCCTAGTACACAAAAATATAATACGATGATTTTTTTTATTTATCCGGCAACTAAGTAAAACATGAAATTCTATGACTTGAAGACTAGATGAGTCATAAAATTGTCGACCTCTCTGAAAATGCCACATGTACAAAATCCAAGTAACATTCACCAAGAAAAGTCAATAATTTCTGCAGTATAAAACGATACAAAAGCTAAAAGACGCTTTTATATAGCTGGACTGCACAATTGCAGAGTATAGGTAATATAAAAAAAAATACTCACCGTCCATCGATACGATGCGGTCTATTGTTCTGCGCGTCATCAACCATGTGCGCTTTCGAATATGTGATAAAACCGAAGCCACGCGACCTTTTGGTTTTCGGATCTTTCATTACTACTACATCGACGATCTCTCCCCATTTCTCGAAATGTGATTTTAATGATTCGTCAGTAGTTTTATAATTGAGACCGCCGATAAAGATTTTCCTGTGCACCTCTGGTTCGTCCTGAAAAGTAGGACGCCGGTTCAACAAAATGGCGGATACAGCGTGATAATAAAACTAACAAAATTCAAGAAATGCAGAGTTATAACTCACTAAATAAAGATATAGTAAAACAGTAGGTTAAGATCACGTTTATGACAATTAAAAAACTTAGACAAATCCCAAAAAACACTACCCTGTTAAAGTAATGTAAAAAAAATTACGGTACTTACAAAACCATCGTCGCCGTTTTGTGGCCTCATTTTTAAACTATATTAATTAAAATAACTATATAGCTGATATTTAACCTCTATTTATATTAACTAACACAATAAGATAAACCACACCAAACAACAGCCACTCTTCAACGACGCCACGCCAGAAAGAACAAGAATGAACGCGATCGTCCGGATCCGGCAGCGTGACCAATCTTTTTCAGCAAATCTACTAAAAAGATTAAGAAAATCTACTAACACGTTTTACAAATCTATTAAGTTTCTACTTATCATCCAAACTATGTTTCATATAACCTAAAATAGCTTATTTATTAAAAATTTACAATACTATATGTAATCTATCTACTATATTATATTATATATAATATAATATCTATAGATTTTTTTTCCATTTTTAAAGTAATTTTAAATATTAAAGTACGTATTAATAGAGAAAGGGACAAAAGTAATAAACACGCATAACTTTTTAACTGTAGCACTATGACATTATTTTTAATTGTGGCATATTCCTTTTTAAGGATGCATGCGCATGCAGCGGTGTGGCTATGAGGGAGGATAGTGGGGGCGGTTCAGACCCGGGTATCACCAGATAGTGTATACCAAAGTTACACTACATAAAACCTTAACCTTGCATCAGTACTACTACCACCTACAAACAAGTAATACCTAGTTTGGTAGATTGCACAAATTTAGAAGACTTGAGATTATATTATTGGGGTGACACCCCTTTGTCGCACCCATACTGGGTCAGCAATTATATATATGACTGTATTTTAAAGAGTGGGCAGACATATTTCTTATCTATTTCACAGTGTCTGATATCTATCTCTAACTAATAATTTGGCTTACAGATATAAACTAAACATTGCCAAATAAGGCTCACTAATAAAACGTGTACAATATTGCATAGTCTCCATATAGTATTACATACTACGAATAGGTATGCTCTTTTTTCAATTTTCATCACGTGATAAATATACGTATCAAGTGGAAATTTGTAAGCCCTACTTATTACAGCCCTCCTGTAAACAAAATAGTTATCATATTTTGCATTGGATACAGGAAACAGTGTCATTATTTGGCAAATTTACTCAAGTTCTCAAACTTTAATAATAATTTTAAAAATATGAGATAATTTACTGACGGCTGCCCAAAATATTTCAACGTCAGTAGTAACTTCTTCACTGCTCGTTGAACATAGTAGACCTCCAATGAGTGTTTGCGGTTTAGTAAATGTATTGTGATCTTCCCCAATATGAAATCTACTAAATTCTACTAAAACATCTTAACCTACCAAAGATTCAGAATTTAGGCTCATAATCTACTAAAAAAGTAGAAATCTACTAAAAGTGGTCACGTTGAGATCCGGATAAAAAAGAGGTTTTTTATTAACTTGGGTCCTGGGTTCAAGTCTTTTTGAGCATGTGGCTATTATTAGAAAACAGCTAGAAACAGTGTTGCCAAAGTTTTAATGTGCAATCTGCAAAATATAATAACTATACTAGAGAATTATTATCACAGATAAACATAAAGCCTGGCCACACATGAGACAAATATTTTTAATAGTGTTGCTCAGTTGGAAAAATTACCAACATGGGGTAAACAAAAACAACGATGAACAAATTTTAACGATACATAACGTCACGTCCCTCTTCCGTAAAAGTAGGTACAAACCACATCCTTCCCTTTCCTACGATCTTGACACACGTCATTCGTTTCTTCTTCTTCTTCTTCTTAGCAAAATTCTATTTCTAATGTATTCACGAATTGTAACTAAGAATAGAATATATTTTGTAATCAACAAAAGATTTTATTAAACTTTCCTTATATTATCATATTAATGATCTACATGGAAAAGCTACTGTAAAAAAGTACAATGAGTTTTTTGGTTCTAAAGTTTTCGTTCTAGAAATTTTGACTTATCGAACGAACTCCGTGTACGGGCGCAGAACTTGGAAGCATTAAAGTTGATCATAGAAACGAATCCATCCAAACCACGTTTGAGTTAATGGGAGGTATAGGTCTAAGTGATAAAATAATTTTAATTTACTTGAGGTAAATTAGCAAACTAAAATATCTCGGAAAATAGGTACCGCATGAATTGACTGAAACACATCAAGAAACACGTATTGAATGCTGCGTTACATTACTCAATCGCTTTAATAACACTATTTTGGTCTTAAATTCAGGCACTTATGACTAAAATGGTACATTAGTTTAAATTTTATTCACAATTTTCTAATTTTTGTACGTAGAACTTTAAATCTTTTCGAAAAATAAAAAAGCCTAAGTTACGCTTGCGTAATCTACCAGATAAAGTTTTGTCAAAATCGTTCTATCCATTCCAGAGCTTAACCAGACCGATTAGACAAAAATTTTAAAAATGATATTTTTGGATATTAATTTTTATGTATTTAGCAAAAAGTTGTTATTTTAATATTAAGAGGTACTTCAATTTTATTTATTTATATAGACAACTACTAAGCTTTACGACGTACACTTTTTATGTGTCTTACATTGGTAATTACAATTTAAAACATGGCAACAAAAACATTAACAAGGTTGTAGATTTAAAAAAAATTCATTCACTTCTTATGAGAATGGCGATTTGTGTAATGTACACAATTCCTCCAAAATTTTACAATTATTTTAATGAAAATATGTATTACATCAAGGTGGGAGCATATATAGGCCCAAACGAAACAAATATCGTCTACTTCTGTCATATTAAGTTACTTTCTAAGAGTATTCTTATAATGCCACTGTACTTCTAAAAAAGTTGAGTCATCCCCACGACATCTCGAAGACTCGGAATCCGGAACAGAGTACGACGGTTTTTTTTTGCCCGACCAGCTCTACCTTCTCTGTAAGCCTCAAGTTCAGTCATGCATGGAGTACTGTGCGCACCTCTGGGATGGATCCGCTAAATATCTCATCTATGCCTTAGACAGGTTGTAAAAGCGGGCTGTCCGCATGTACAGTTATCACCACCACCATAGAACCGTTTCAATTTCGCAACGATATTGCCTCTCTAAGCGTTTTAGCGCCTGTATCATGGCAGGTGTTCTGAAGAACTCTTTGAACTGATCCACTCTTCTCCATTCCACAACAGAACTACGTGAGCGGGATTTTGGTGTCATAGTTTCACGGTGACACCATTAAATTAAAAAACTAAAAAGTTTGCCGATTCTTACTTTTGTCGCAATGTGAAGTTGTGGAACCGTCTTCCTGTCAGCGTGTTCCGTCCTTCTTATGATATTGAGTCCTTCGAAAGAGTAGTGAAGAGGTTGGCCAGCATGACAGCAGTTACAGCAAATTTTAATTTGCAAAGGTTATTAGGGTGGATATTGGATATTTATAGGGTGGATCTTTATGTGAACGATGGTGATGTCTGAAAATGATAGCCTTCTCTGTGCATTTACTCATAAACTATAAGTATGTAGTTAAAAAAAACATTAATTAAACAAAACAGATCGAGTTTCTGTCAGGTTCTTCCTAATGATTGGAATGTTTTAGAAACCGGTGGTAGTATTTTGACCTTCATAAGCGCCTTATCAGAGCCTACATTTAACAAAGTATTTTGATTCATTTATATTATGGCAAAGTTCATTGTGTATATATTACATAATGCGACCTTGCCGGATGGTGAGTTTTTTTTGTTGTCGCAACGCAACATAAACATATTTTGTAAAGAGCATAGAGCAAATAGCATTTTTGTCACCGTACAGGTTAAGTGTATAGACCACAATCTCACCTGATATTAAGTAACCATGTGGGCTAGGGCGGTATGCATATTGAACATATAATAAATACCGTAACAAAATAATAAACTGAAATAAAAGAAGTACCTAATTTTTAAAGTAATTTTATGTCTTCTCATGTGATTCAACCAAACATGATTCAATCCAATTCCAACCGCGTAAACTTGCGTCTTAGCGCCCACACTCACGTAACCGCTGTTCCTGCCACCAGGGACGCGTGGCTAACTTTGCTCCCGCTCAGACTCCGGATCGCCCTCCGGTGGCGATCCAAGACGTGCTTCGTTTCCCAACTAGGGAGGTTTTTGATGTGATGACACTGATCATGAATTAAGCATTACACTGCACACACACTCCTGCACATAACACTCAGGTACATAGGTCCTGTAAGTAACTTTTTTTTTATTATTCAATAAAAAATGTAGTGCTTAGTTAGAAAAAAAAAACAATCAAATTCCATTTAATTTTATTTAATGCTGGCAACATTGTCCGTGACGTCCATATAACTTAAAAAAATCTCTTGTCTATGTCTATTTGGCTGCATGGTCTTGGTGCCTTTGCCTATACTTTAGAAACGAATAAATAGAATTGTCTACGTCTTCATTTTAATGCCGGGTGACGTTACAAATTATTTTATACCGTTTGGGAAATAATCGTTAGAATAATCAGGTTATTGTTTTAATGCAGTGCTTAATAATCTGCAAATACAGTTTCTAATTTAGATATTACTTCTAATTATAGCAATATGAAACCAAGCGGTGGAGGTGACGACTATGTGAGTATTTTGAACTGATTTCTTTTTTAGAGCCTAGTGTCGTCAAATGTTATAGTTTCTCTCGTAAACGCAAATCTTACAATCAATCCGAAATAATAAACTAGAAAATAGTTTACTTTTAACTAAGTCAATGGATGAACGACCATTACTTTTTTCTAGCAGTTTGCTGCAACATTTCGTTAGGCATGCGGGAACAAACTAAAATATTCTAGTGTTCCATAGAGTTGCTATATTTTATCTAAAAAAGAAATACCAAACACTGAACAAGCTAGATTTTAATTATTTCTGTTCGAAAAACTATTGTGGCTTATAATTTACAATGTATCATCACATTTTTGTTAACTTATAATTAACTATGGTAAAAGTGTTAATGTGTTTATTATACTGTTCACAAAGGTAATCATTAGGTTTGCTAAAGAGATTAAAACATTTCAGTAACTCTTGTTAATAATAAATAAATACAATAGTTATTTTGCAGAAGTAAACAAACTTTAATTTTCATTCATATTCATTTTATGAAAAATTAGATACATTATTTTGACACTAGTTGTATCAAATGTCCTATGCATCAAATAATTTTTCATGTCTAACATAACATTCTCAATTAAGCATAAAAACATTTTCAGCTTCAATATTGTACTAAATATACATATTACTTGTTATTGTACAAATATCCATGCCCTCTTTTACCTTCTTTGAAAAGTCATTGAAATATGTTCTATTAGTGCCTTATTGTAATTTTTCTCATATAAATTTAATTTGTACATTTTATTTCTTTACAGTTTTTTTAATAGTCTCATAAGTTTAGTCATATGTACAATTATATGAGACTGATTTGGTAATATTGTTTTCACACTTTTATTTAATTCTGTTTACAGGAGGAACCAGAGCATATGCGTAAATTGTTTATTGGAGGTCTTGACTACAGGACTAATGATGCCACCTTGAAGGAATTTTATGAACAGTGGGGAGAAATTGTAGATGTTGTTGTAATGAAAGATCCTCAAACAAAGAGATCAAGAGGTTTTGGATTTATCACCTACTCTAGAGCTCATATGGTGGATGAAGCTCAAAATAATAGACCTCATAAAATAGATGGAAGGTAAAATATTCTGTTATACATTACTCAAACAGTTAACAAAAATATTTCTGTTGAAGTATATTTATTTTTAGCAAATGACTAATTACTGGTTCTCAAGTGACGTAATAACCACAATTATCTATAAATAAATAGGCAAAGTTTAAAAATCTTTCTCTGCTTATCACATTATTGTAGGTGGAATGTAAGGGAATACATAACAGGAAAGTCATACAAAAACTCAATAAACACTAAATAAACATGCATTTTAAAATAGATTTCATACTTATGCATGTAATTATGGCTTCATTTCAGTAAATGTAAACAGGTATAGAGAAAACAATTTACAGTACCCTGTTCTCTATTTGTCAACCAATTTTCTTAATTTTTTTGTTTAGTAACTACGGGAGAGCTTTACTGTTATCAATGAAATAAAAAAAAATAATTGCAGGGTTGTTGAGCCAAAAAGAGCTGTACCAAGAGATGAAATAAAAAGGCCGGATGCGAGTGCTACAGTTAAAAAATTATTTGTTGGCGGTATGAAACAGGATATAGAAGAGGAAGATTTGAGAGAGTATTTCAGTTCATACGGCAGTATTATGTCCGTGAGCATTGTGACAGAGAAGGAAACCGGTAAGAAGAGAGGTTTCGGATTTGTGGAATTCGACGATTATGATCCAGTGGATAGAGTGTGCTGTGAGTATCATATTGCCTATATACAATTAAAAACAATATTGTCATGTTAACATGAGGACTTGGGTGAAACATACAAGTGATTGCAGAGGACTGAAATTTTCAGTTGTCTTTTGTGTACAGTCAGTTACAGATACCATGTTTCTGATAGTATTTTTGAAGAAATAATGGCTCAGTCGATAGTGTTGCCGGATTCCGCGTCAATGGATGCGGGTTCGAATCCACCCATCCTATTCTAAAATCAGCCTAAGCTTTCGGTGAAGTAAAACATCGCGAGGAAACCATAGCATGGTGGTAGGGCGATTCCTATAATGCCCGCCTGGATAGCTACCACCCTCAAGTGTGAAAACCTGTCGCGAAATAGCAATAGTGGTGTTTTGGCAGCATCACTTGAGAACCAGTACCTCTAAGCTTAGTGTGTTTAACATCCTAGATCACAACACCACTTAACATCAGGTGAGATTGGGGTCAAAGCACTGAGCCTATAACATGTTAAAAAAAAAATAATAGAAAATTTACTGTCTTGTGGAGAATATATATGAATAATAACTTGTTTTTTATTATACTGAATTGTTCATATTATAGTACAGCAGAATCACAAGATAAAAGGTCAGCGGTTGGATGTGAAGAAAGCCCTTTCAAAGTCTGAGATGGCTGCCGGAGGTGGTGGTGGTGGTGCTGGTGGCGGTGGTGGGGGCGGAGGCGGCGGCCGTCGCCCTGGTGGAAGAGGTGGCGGTGCTGGAAACAACTGGGGGGGACGAACTAATGATAATTGGGGTAACTCAGGTAAACTTACCATGAACAGCTAAAGTGCAACTTCTACAGTAACATTATTTTCACAGTAATGGTGTAAAACGTCCTTTTTTTTTTGGGGGGAATGCATTTACGCACTACCCTTATCTATTGCATTAGTGAGACCGGAGTCCCCCAATGCAATAGGTAAGGGGGGACGAACTCCGTGCCAATGTGGGACTCTACCCGGGCGTGAAGCGACCGGAAATACCCATTAGAACCCCCCTGGGCCGTCCGCCGCATTTGGGATGGGGACAATACGGGATTTCAAGGCATGCCACCGCGTCGCCCCCTGCGGCTAACCCACCGGACCTCGTCCGGGGGTTGGGGGAGGAATACTTCCCCACCCACCTCTTCTCCCGCCCCTCCGAAGAGAGGCATGACCCGCGACTGCACCTGCGTTTTATATATTCTTCACTGCCTTGTAAAAAAATTTATACGGAACCCTAATACGTACATAAGATAAATGAGTAACTTCAGCTATGTACCAAAAAAGTCCCATCAAAATCCGCCCAGCCATACCGGAGATTACCCGGAACAAACTGACAGACGGACAGACAACATTTTTAAAAATTGTATCTTTAGTATAGGTGTCGTCATATATAGATATGAATGATATCTACTTTGTAAAAAAAAATAATTTTGACATTACAAACAGACACTTCAATTTTATTTATTAGTATAATTTCGCTTAGTCTGTTCTCTTCAATAAATTGTAATCGATAGTTAAGCTCTTATAGGGGTAGAAGAACAACATACCTGTACTAATAACATACTAGTGCCGTGTGGTGCCGGGATATGAATAGTATCACCCCATATCTACCCGCGGGTGTCGTAAAAGGCGACTAAGGGATGCACCAGGGGATGGGCTGCAGCATCCTCTGAGGATCACAAACACCTACTGCGATCGCCAACCCGCCTGCCAAGCGTGGCGATTATGGCAATTCCCCCTATCTTTGGGGGAGACCAAGTCCAGCAGTGGACGCCCTTACGGTTGGATGGATGGATGGATGGATGGATTAGTGACATTGTAGATAATGTATAATAAGTTGGACAGTGACCGAGATCTCGATGGTAAAAAAAAATATAGTTTCGATATCGACTGTTGTAAAGGTGGCGGTTACAATTCCGGTTACGGCCAAGGAGGAGGCTGGAACAACCAGAATCCGTGGGAGTCCAACAACCAGGGTGGCAACTGGAACAATCAGGGTTATGGAGACCAGAACTCATGGGAACAGGACGGTGGTAACTTCGGTGGGGGGTATCAGGAGGGTTACGGTGGTGGCCCGATGCGGTCAAATTATAACACGTCCAGACAGCAGCCGTATACTGCGGGTAAATAATTTGGTGTCATTTAGTATAGTTCGGTGCATGGTCATAGTTTTACATAAAATCGGTGTAAAAATTAAAAAAAAAAAAAAAAAAAAAAAAATGTCTCCTTAGGCGAGGATATTTATAGTGCAAACCTCATGATTATTTTTACACAAATATAGCTTCTTTTTACATTTTATAATTATAAAATTACTTGAAAATATCAGTTCATCACAACGAAGAAATCAGGATATGCCTTAATTATCTCAATTAGTAACAATAATATATATAGGCGTATATCAATAGAATAGCAATTTTAAAATAAAGTCTGTGACTATAATCATTATTGAAAATTAAAAAAAAAAACTGTTTCCCAACTTGTTTATTAATAACGCTAAAGTTTGTCTATACAAAACATACATACAAAAAAAGAATAAAGAAAATCACTTGACAAATAGAAAAGAACAAAGTATTTAAAGATTTTTTTTTGTCATTAAACGGTTCATATTTGTATAAGTTTTGGAATTTTCGTCTGTCTATGCACGCATCACAGTAAAACTACTAGATGGATTTTGATGAAATTTGATATGAAAATACTCTATATTCCGGAGTAACATATATGTATAACAAAAATGTAATAATTAAATCCAAAGCAGGTGGAACGGGGGATGAATGTTTGTAAGGGAATTAATTCCCTTTTAGTGTCATGCATCTTTGTATTTAGGGTTTTAGTTATAATACTTTCTTTATATAATGTACTAATCGATATATTTATTAAATGATTATTTTTATTAAAATCAATAACTAAATAAGTGAATATTAATTTTTGAATTTACAATGACTAATTAATGACTTTTATCTTTACATCCGCGATATAATCTTAAGGAACCTGATATTGTTATGCTATTGGAGATATGTATTATATGAATTGTGTGTTTCCCCGAAAAATTAAATTAATACTAAAAGAAAATGGGCAGCCATGGACTTCCGACAGAAGTGAAAACTATAAAAAAAAAACTATAAAAATGATATTTTATTTTTGGCAACACAAAAGCTTAGGAATCTGCCAACATACTTAACATTCCTTTCCATCGGAGATATAAATAATAAAACTTTTGGCAAATGTTTCGGACGACGACAAAAATAGAAAAAAAAAATCCATGTCGTTGACAGCTGGCGCATCTACCTTGTAAAAAAGTGAAGCTTGAACATGTACGAAACGTGTACTAGAAATAATGGCGGGGTTATCATTGTCTTGTTTAATTAATACCTATTCGACTTTATCGCACGCATTTATACAGCCGCCATACTTGTTTGTTTTGTTGGTATACGAATCGAGTACATGTTTCAACTTTGTTCATCTTTTTGTATGGAAGTCCCGTCTCTTGTTTATATACTCTTTGGTTGATAGCTAATGTCATATTCCATTAGTGACACGAATTTGTAATTTTTTCCCCTACCGAGACATGTTCATCGCTGCTAAGAAGTTTTTTTTTTTCATTCTCCTGCCTTTTCCCAACTCACTTGGGCTCGGCGCAGTATGTTTTCTTCTTCCATACGTCTTTATCAGCCGTCATCTCTTCGTTCACTCCTTTTTCTTTCATATCATTTCTTACACACTCCATCCACACTTTCTTTGACCTTCCTCTACTTTTCCATCCTTCCACATTCATATTGATTACTCTTTTACCCACATACGCTTCCTCTCTTCTCATAACATGTCCATACTACGACAAACGAGAACCTTTCAACTTTTCTACCATTAAAGCAACTTTCAAACTCCATCCCGCTATGAAGTTTTCACATCAATAAATATTAAATAAAAAAATTGTAAATTTCAAATAGGCGGTGGTGGGGGTGGCTACGGCGGTGGGGGACAGGGCTACAATAGCTCGGGTGGCAACACTGGTTCTGGAAACAACCGTCGTTTCTAATATCTTGTGAGTATTATATTTTTTACTAAATCATTATAATATAATGTAAAACAATTTTGCTATATTTATAGCGGACATGACAAGAAGAGTTTATAATTTTTGCAATACATTAACAATTATTTATCTAACTTATTACTTCTTACAGCGATTTTAGTAGTGTGTTTTCTAGACTCTATATATAATACATGCTGAAATTAAAGTTTTATGTTATTTTATGTTATTAATTGATATGCGGATGTAAATAAATTGCAACAGTTACAAATTTGTATTATAAACATACTTGACCTGATTAAATAAATGTCAGCTACGGGCCAAAATAAATAATAGCCATCAATTATAGTTCATCTTTTTTTAACAGCCTTAAGTGTATCAGCAAGACAATAGTTGTTCGTAAATGTCAGTGTAAAAATTTTTTTATTGGCGTGTAAAAAAATCTGAAATTCTTGAATAACTCTTTACAACCACGTCTATTAGTTTATCTACCGTCTTTAGAATAGAGTTGGATTAGAATGACAGCTGTCATCTTAGACTATGAGCATGATTTTTTTTTATTTTTGTTGTAAAATATTGGCAAGATAACGTGGTGATACACGAATTGTGATATTCATACGTCGTTTAAACCACGGATGATAATAATAATTTTGATTATAAACCAAAACAAATTATTTCCGTTACTATTTTTAATGCTCTTTAAATGTCATAATTTTTCCTCTTCTGTTGATAGTGACAATTTACCCGTGTCCTTGTTTTCATATTTTACTCTTTAAAAAAAAAAAATGACACGTGTCAATTTATTTTGACAGCTGTCAAAGACCAAATAAGCTATATATTCTTAGGGCTATAATCACATCGGTCACATTTCTTGTCAAATGTTAGTTTACAACATGATTTGGGCAAATATTTCAACTTCATTGTTGTGTTTATTGAATTTATTTCAGCATGTATTTTTTTTTTCAAAGTAATCGAATGTTTCCGCGTTTTGATATATGTCAATTAAAACTATACGTTTTAGATATTCGATATATTATGTTTTATTATTATTATTATAGATAATATTATTGTGTACTTACTTAGTGATTTTCCAATACGTAGGTCTCAAGTTGCGCTTAATTCATCCTAGGCAGGCAGGCAGGCAGGCGATAGAGTAATAGTGAAGGAAATTAGGCTACACATCTACTAACTATTGAGGAACGAGCCGACTTATTGAAGCGACTTCATTAATATTTAAAATATCTTAACTAATTTTTGTTCTATATCAGGTTTGTTCATTGGAAGGTAAACTATATAGTGGTTATTAGCAGGGCACTAAATAAATTGTTTTGTCTTTTTAAGTATTCCGTTTAGCACTACTTTATCACAGTTTTTACATTTTTATCCGTTTGTGTGTGCAAAGAGTCACTGTCGGGTGTTTTTCGGTATTACCGATTACTATATTAAAACTATACTTATTATATAAAACTATGAGTGACTGTAAAAGTTGTGGTATAAGAACTATAATAGTTTTTTCTAGCCGATAAGAAAAAAAATTTTTTTTTTTATTTCCTTAAATTCTTTTTAACATTTTAATATTCACGATTTCGTTTATTGTTTCTATTAGCAACAGACAGATATTACATTCCATAAGTAATGGAAGATATATATAAATGCATAACAATATATTTAAAAAGATAACTACTATATTATATGGAAAAGGATTTTTTTTTTTTTGTTGTTGTTGTTGTGGTTTAATTAAAAAAAAAATGGTTACTGGTTTAACATTAAGTTATATTCCTTAAAGAATTTTAAATATGAATTTCTAAATATGATTACAAATTATTATAGACTTTGTAATTTTCTATTTTGAAAGCGAGAGGTATATTGAGATTAAATGACTTGATTTTTTTTTTCTTCTTCATTTGTTAAGTGGAATCCTTTGAATGAACTGCTTTATGTTGTTATCGACTAACATTAATTTCGTCACGTTAAAAAAAATGTCTTAATAAGAATAATGAAAAAATTCTTTATATTCGTTAACATATAGATATAATATTTTATTCGATATGTATTAAATAAATACTATTTTCCATGGACTCTTCTACACGTTGCCGAGAGCTTTCCTCCGTGGAAAAGGCCATGGTAAGTTGACTTTATCAAAATAAAACAATATACGAAAAAAATTAACATTGTTTTTATTCGCTACCCTAATTGTTTTATAACAAAAAACATTTGTGTTCATATGAATGATTTTTTTTTTTATATTTATACCATTATTTACTCATTTTAAGCTTACATGTATTTACATAACAATTAATGACAACTGCGAGTATACGTACACGTTTTCATGTGTCACATGGACAAAATTATATCGTATATTTTCTACTATTTCATACAACGTTCCGGCAAAATGGCGGATACATATTTCGCTATAAAATTTTATGACACCTCGGAACTTATGTCCCACGTTATTATGTCCCCAATATAACTAGTTCATAATAATAACCAAACGATACAACGTAAAATGCAACTAAAATTACATACTTTAGGTATAAATAACGCAAGTTTATAAATTAAAAAAAAAATGAAACTACTACATGACGGACTTAAGATCCGCCAACATTATTTACATCTTACCGTTAAAATTATGATACATAATAATTTAATTTGAATTAATATGGTGGATATTGTTTTGCTTCGCTTTGCTATTTCAATGCTGTAACGGAATTCGTTATCAAAGTAATATCATGATTAAATTAATATCGACCATATTATTTACGATACACTTCCGTAAAGTATTTGCCTTTAATACAGTAATACCCCGCTTTACGCGAGGGATACGTTCCGAAAAAAAAAATCGCGTTAACTGAAATTCGCGTATCTCGAGGTTTATGATTAAACGTAGTCAAAATTTAATACAAAAAAATACAAATCATTTTAATCAATCACTTTAATTCTAAGAACACTTTATGCAATACATACTCTTATTTTTTTACGGAAAAATACATCTATTGTCTTTACATTATGTTTATACGCACTCTTTCGCGTAATGCGAGGCATTTGAGCGCGAAATTTGACATTCGCGTTATAGGGAAACCGCGCGTAACGGGGTCGCGCTAAGCGGGGTATTACTGTACTCATCTATCCATTCAACCGAAAGACGTCCAGTGTTGGGCATAGGTCTCGCCCAATAATCTCCACAACGACCGGTCTTGCGCCATCCGTATCCAGCGGATTCCCGCGACCTTGTGGACCCACGGAACGTCTTCCGGTGCGTGGTAGCCATTCGAGAACCCGTTGGTCTCATCAGGCATTGGTTCTGCGAGCAATGTGCCCAGCGTACTTAAGTTAATATCTATTATAATGTCCAGTCTACGTAATTTGACCAAAGTGTAAGAATTAATGCTTAGGCGTCTAGAGTCGAAGGGTGATGAGGAGGTAGACATGGGCAGGGTGGCGGTGGTCCGTACGAGGTATTCAAACCCGTTGGAAATAAACCAGACGCTGCTGCTAAATGTCTGTAAATAAAAAAACATTTTTTTTACTCGGTATAGGTTCAGTGCTTTGACCACAATCTTGCCTGGTGTTAAGTGACGATGTGGTCCAGGATGGTAACATACTAAGCCTAGAAGTACTGGTCTTCAAGTGATGCTGCCGGAACAAGTTTCTTCCTTGAGGGTGGTAGCTGCTCAGGCGGGTTTTATTTTAAAATGCCCTACCACTAAGCTATGGTTTCGTCACGAGGTTTTCCTTCAACGAAAGTTTAGGCTATTTTAAGAGTCTGATAGGAGGGTTTGAACATGCTTCCATTGGCGCGACATTCGACTGCACTACTAGGATATCTTCGCTTCAAAACACTATAAAACCCTAACCATATTTACAAGGTCTAACCTACAGTTTCGAACACATTAAATTTGGCCATCAAATGCCATGTATACGACCAAAACTCATATTCGCTCTGATGTTAACTGCAACACTCCTTGAAGTCGTATAGGGAAAAGTCTTCCATAAATGATCTGCTGAACGCAAAAATATTTTCTTTATCCAATTGTATTACATATTTAATTATATGATGCCCTAATCGCCTTTTCAAAACCGAACATTCCTCCGTTGTTTGGCTGTTCAATCGAACGCCCTTAAACCTACCCGAAACGCAAAGAAATTAAAATACAGTAAGACCTTTTATATGAATGGATCTGAAAAGCGCTCTCCAAATGTAGACAATGTATTGGTAATATCCCTAGTGTTACAGTTGTACATAGACGACGGTAATCATTTACTATAAGATGCCAATTATTACTGTCTGCTTGTATTTTTTTTTACACACTTGGTCCTTATCTAAAAAAAGCGATAATGGTGCAGTTGGTAGTGTGGTCTGATTCCGCATCAATAGACGCGAGTTTGAGGCCACTTACCCAACTGTAAACCAGCCTAAAGTTTCCGTGAAGGAAACCATAGCATGGTGGTAGGGCATTTTCTAATAATGCCCTCCTGGGTAGCTACTACCCTCAAGTTTGAAATCTGACGACAAATACCAATATGTGTGTGTGTGTTCTGGCAGCATCATTTGAGAACCAGTACTTCTAGGCTTAAGTGTGTGTCACATGAGGTGACACTGTGGTTAAAGAACTGAACCTATACAGTGTAAAAAATCTATATCTTCGTTTAATATATTGATTAAGATAACTAGCTGTGCGGCTGCGCCCGCGTTTTATATGTTCTTCATTGCGTTTTATTTTTTTTATACGGATTCTTAATTTTTTTTTTTTTAAATTAGTACTAAGATAAAGTAAATATATTTCTTATGAATTAAAGCACTTGCCTATAAAACTGTGCATTGAATCGGATTTTATTCCATTATTAATGAGTTTTATTTTTTTACGCGGAACCCTTATATTTTCGAAAATTAAAAGTACTCTAAGTTAGAGTAACTACAACTATCTAGCAAAAGAAGTCCCGTCCAGATACGTCTAGACGTTTCGGAGATTACCCGGAACAAACAGACAAACAAAAATTTGTTTTGTTGGTATAGGTATCGTGTATACATTCATATCTATATAGTAAAAAATAATAATTTTGACATTACAAACAGACACTTCTAAAATTATTTATTAGTATAGAAGATAATAAACGACACATCTGAAGTTGCAGTTGTATCAGCTAGTATAATAGGCGAGTGATAGATGAACAGTCTTAAGTGATGATGCTGGAACTTACCTATTTGTGCTTAACGAGAGACTTTCGTCGTGAGAGTAATACGAACTATGTAGCAATAGATGTCTTACTGTGACGCTATGGTTTCTTGGATTTGTCCTCATTGTATAATATAATAATATTTGGACACTCTATTTTTAAAATTGCAAATAACCACTACCAAGGGTATCGTACTTTATGGCATCATGCACTTTACCGGTTACCGACTTAACGCTGCCATAATTGATGTCTTACAAAAGAACTTCAAAGTAAATTGAGCAGTCATTACAAAAACCAAGTAGGTACAGTTTACCTATATTGCTGATCAAGGTGTGCCTTCTCTATTCTTTTGTCTTTAGCTCTTCGATTTTGAAACCATATTTTTACTTGCGTTTCACTCAATGATAAAGCGGACGCCAATTCACACCTGAAACAATATCATTTATAATGTTAAACAATATATTATGTGAAACCCTGACAAAATTGTTGTAGGTATATTAAATGAAAGACGGGAAATTTAGGAACAACCTGAAATGAGTCGGTATATAATATTCAAATATGAAAACTTAAATTGCGAACGGTTTACAATGAGAAATATCAACTATTACAACAAGTACCCAATTTTGGCATTATTAACATTTGTATGTATCATTTTTTTTTATTTGCTTAATTTGAGCTAATATCTTAATTTTCCGCTATTGATTTTTTTACGATTTAAATGTAGGTATAATCATATATTTTCCAGTTCCCTACATGGTACATGAAAATTGCTTTAAGCGTTCAAAATTCGTGACTTTGTTTTCTTACTCCGTCACCTGGCAATGATACATATATAATTTATATAAAAACCAACTGCGCCCGCGATTTCGTTCGCGTTTCATATATGATAAATTCGACCAAATTGTGAATCTAAACCATTCTCGAATCTTCAGGAATAGACACAAAATTTCATTAAAATCGGTACATCTATTTAGGAGAAGTTTAGTCACATACACACGCACAGAAGAGTTATAAATACATATAAAGATTAGTCATAGACGATAAATAGATAGTAAGTATGTATTTGTAAAACAAAAATGTTATAGCTTAGTAAAAACTGATATAGAAATAAGGACGAAAATTGTAATTCGAATAAATAGTTAAGAAAATTAGATATATGTAAGTAGGAATAAAACTTGTATTAGTATTTTCAGAAAATATTGAACAGGAAAAAAATAGAAAGTAAAAGAATGTTATAGAAGAAATAGGAAAAACAAGAGAATAATAAATTGTAGGGGTGCACATAAATTGACAAGGTCTCGGATTACGCATGAGGTGTGGACGGTCATTTAAAAAAAAATATACGGGCATTTGCCTAGTATGCCTTAATCAATTCAGGGGTAAAAAGAACCATTTGTCCTTTTGTGTACTCATGATAATCTGTATGCAAAGTTTCATGATTATCGACTATGTAGTTATAGTGTGAAAGAGTAAAATTATTTGCATTTTTAAAATTAGTTACTATTCTAGATTATTCCTTGGTACATGTTTTGCACTGTACTCTCTAGGTAACTAATGCGACATTTAACGACAATCCACTTTATCTTAGTCAAATAGCTTAACAGCCAAGGTAGGTGTAAACTTTATATAGAGATCGTGGTTAGCCCGGTGGACTAATTCGCATATCTCATAGGCGGTACGACTGAAAAGTCGGAGGTTCGAACCCAGTGTGGGTAACACATTTTTCCCCCGGCGGGTTCGCTGCAGGGGGCGACGCGGTGCTTGCGAAAGCCACCCCGTGTCGCCCCCATCCCAAATGCAGCGGACGGCCCCGGGGGGTTTTAGTGGGTATTTCCGGGCGACTCTCGCCCGGGTGAGTCCCACACTGCACGGAGCTCGTCACTCCGTGCCCCTTATCTAGTGTACTGGGGGACTGTGATCCCCTAAGTACAATAGATAAGGGTAGTGCGTAAATGCATTTCCCCCCGTCAAAAAAAAAAAAAAAAAAAAAAAAAAAAAAAAAAAAAAAAAAAAAAAAAAAAAAAAAAAAAAAAAAAAAAAAAAAAAGGTGTAAACTTTATATGACTTAATAATTACTGTTTACAATGTTGAGTTATCAAGTGTATTTATGTTACATCCATAGAAGTAGCAATTTATACATTACCTCCGTGTTCTAGCTACGTATTCTCCTCTTGCGTATTCGAGTTCAAGCCGTAAAGTTTGATGTGCCGAAAATGTCGTTCTTTGCCGCCTCGGACGACTCTCTTTGCGTCTTCTGCGAGCGACTACGTAAAATAAAAGTTATCATTGAGTGGCATTGTCTCTCTATAAAATTCGTTTCTTTTCTTTCATGCCAACATGGGTTTCAAGCCCGAAACCCTCCCGTGAAAGATACTCCTATAATATTAATCAATTTTATTTTAATTCGCAAATTAAATAATACTCGTGTTCATAAAGAAAAAATTAACATTCACGATGCATTGTTTTATTTTTAATTAAGAATATTAATACTTACTCCGAGACTACTTCGTTAGCTCAAAGCGTCTATAAATCCAAGTCAATCTAACTCATAATAATAATGATATGGTGGTTATACCACATCTCAAATTTTTTTGAATACATTTAATTCTAATGAAAATCAAATCAAAAAATTATTTTTTCAATTTTGGCTTTGAAACGGCGCTTATGAACGTCAAAAAAACTACCACCGGTTCGGAAAACAACCCAGTCGAGAAGAGCCGGCAAGAAACTCGATCTGGTTTTTATTTAAATTTTTTTTTTTTTTTTTTTTTAAGTTATTAAAATGATATAATTTATAATACCAATAAACAATTTTAGCGGAAGCACAAAGGGGGGGGGGAGCACAAAAAAATGATAATTAATGTAAACGTGATCGTTAATTAAAGAGGATATCTAATAACCTACTTATTACATATATGTAACCAGCGCTCAGGAATGCAAGCACATAAACTAGAGTCTTACTTGTTTTAAATGAAATAAGCTCAGTTATAGATATGTATATATATAAAAAACAAGCTATGAAGATAAAACAAAATAAGGATTCCTTGTAATTCCTGTGCTCAGGTGCCGGTAAGTGATTGAGCCATGAGAAATTGTGCTTGTAAGAGCTCTTCAATTCCGCACCATATTGGCCCGGAAGTGAAACCCTCTGTCCCCGCGTCGGGGTTAGGTGAATCACGATAATTTAATTTTCATACGCCATTTGATACACCCATATTAAACATGACAAGGATTGAGAACGATCGATCAAACTAATAATCTTTTTGTAATTAACCTTAATATAATTATCGTTATTTATTTTTATTTGAATTATATTTTGGTATTATTAATGAGCCGAGTACCCATAAAAATGAAACAATAGGAGAACAATGGAAAGCTGGCGTAAACGCCAGGAAGGTGCTCAAGGGGTTAATATAGCATCAAAATATAACAATATTCTGTTTAATTTGAGATTTGAGATGGTATTAATATGAACGTCAAAACACTACCACAGATTCGGAAAATATGTCATTTCCATCGAGAAATCCAACATAAAACTCGATTAGCTTATCTATACAAATAAATAAAATTTGTTGTTTGTAGTATAAAGTGTTTGTTTGTAATGGGTAATCACCTGAACGGCTGGATCGATTTTGACGGGACTTTTTGGTAGATAACTGAAGTTACTCCGGGTAACTTAGGGTACTTTTAATTTTCGAAAATAATTAGGGTTCCGCGTAAAAAAAAATAAAATTAAACAAAATTGAATAAAATCTGATTCAATGCACAGTTTTACGGGCAAGTGCTACAATTTATGAGAAATATTTTTACTTTATATCTTAATCCAAATGTTTATTATGTAAATAAATAGGGTACCGTATAAAAAAAAAAATCACAATGAAGAATATTTGAAACGCGGGTAGACAGCTACTTAGTTGTAAATAACATCCGATTCAATTCACAGTTTTATTGGCAGGTATTTCAATTTGAGCGATAAATGTTTTTTAGCAAAAAAAATTTGGACAATAGTTAGGGAACCCTAACATAAATACAGTATAAAAACATTATGCAGTGTGTTGCCGGCTCAGAATAGTACCACCCCATATCTTCCCATGGATGTCGTAAAAGGCGACTAAGGATATGAACCAGGAGATGGGCAGCATCATCCTCTGAGTACCACAAAAACCTACTGCGATCGCCTGCCAAGTGTGGCGATTATGGCCATCCTCCCCCTCCCTATTGGGACCTATATCCAGCAATGGACGTCTTTGATGGATGGATAAAAAAAAAATAAAAACTATATTGGGCAGTGAAAAATATACGAAACGCGGGCGCAGCCGCGGGCACACATCTAGTATTGAATATTATAGTTCATTATATTTTAGTCGATGTAATGTCATTACTAGACAGACATTACCATAATTAATCTATAAAAATGTACATGTTAAAACAATACTTTTTAATAGTGCGTAAGTATTTTATTATTCTTAAAGAGAATGGTTCCATAAATTGATAGATTTAATTAAATTGTTTTCAAGATTATTATATTACAGATAATAATATCTCTCTGTCTGTCTAAAGGTTAAAACTTGAGAAAAACTGGGTCAATTACGTAATTTTTCTTTAGAAAAATTTATAAGGATAGTAAATAGTGCGCATTGTCAACACAAATACGACAAGCATAGCCTACATAAATACTAAATAATTAAATAGTTTGTATATTAATAGTATTAAATAGTGGATTATTAAATGAGGATAAACAAAATAAAAACAATATTACCATTTATATGATTTGACATACTTATATGTTTTTTAGATGTTTTTATTACCATGACAACGTTAAATATTATATTATGCCAGCGTCAAAATAACACAACCCTCTCTCCCACTGCCCGCACCTCGTCTCTACTCTACTCTACTCTGCTCTACTCTCTTGGTATCGCCTAAGAACCTCGCCTCATCTTTAGCTTTAGCCTCAACTAGCCACGAACCTACGGAAATACTTCCGTTAAAATATTCTTTTAATTCAAAGAAAATGATTAATAATCTTATATGGAAGCAAAGCCGCTGGCATATCTAGTTTAAAAAAATCTCGACAGCCAGTTTAGATGTTCTACGGTAAATTGAAGGGCTGCACGAGCGTCATATGGCACTCAGATATCCATTTCAATGACGTCCGGTCAACTAGTGATTGATTTACAATACATTGCACATGGTTCATAATATAGCTGAGACGAGCCGTAAGTCCGCGGCTGCGCTCGCGTTTTATATAAATTTTCACTGCATAATATAGGTTTTAATTTTTTATACGGAACCCTAATTATTTTTCAATTTTTTTTATTGCTACTAACATTAAAGGTATTTCCCACATATTCAAAAACCTGCCAGTAAAACTATGCATTGAATCGGATCTTATTCCAATTTTTATGAGTTTTGATTTTTTTAAGCGGAACCCTAATCATTTTCGGAAATTAAAATTACCATAAGTTACGCGGAGTAACTTTAGCTATCTAACAAAAAAAGTCCCGCCCAAATCGTTTAGCCGTTATAGAGACTACTAGACCGTACTAGACTATATAGACAGATGTATGTTTGGTATAGGTATCGTATATACATTAATATATACACTATTTAGTACAAAAAAATAGTTTTGACATTACAAACAGACACTTCAATTTTATTTGTTAGTAAAGCTTTAACGTATCAGAAGTACACATACCTTTGTTTTTTAAGACATGCGTTAATATCAATAATGACCGATGTTAGTTCTTGTAGTAAACCTAATACGTAATAATTATTATAATAATCCCTAATAATATTATAATATCTACTAGCTGTGTGCCTGAGGTTCTGACCGCGTATCATAATTTTCTATTCTGCACAATTCGTCACTACGTGATTTAGTTTAAAAAAAAAATTTTTTTTTTGCTAGATAGCTGAAGTTACTCCGCGTAACTTAGGGTACTTTTCATTTTCGAAAAAAAAATTAGAATAAAATCCGATTCAATGCACAGTTTTACGGGCAAGTGCTATAATTAAATAATAAAGTAAATATAATTTATGAGAAATATTTTTACTTCAACGTAGTATTAATTTTTTTTAGGAAAATAATTGGGATTACGTGTAAAAAAATTAAAACGCAGTGAAGAATATATGAAACGCGGACGCTGCCACGGGTAACAGCTAGTATATATATAGATGATAGATAATGTAGGTGCATAGTATACTTATAGATTTTCACTAATTATATGTAGCTACCGACCGATTACTATATATAATAAACGGACAGCATTTACGGATCGCATGTTATATATCGTTAGCGAGATGCGTGCGAGACTCTTCTCATTTCATTTGTTCCTCATATGTTATTGTTGTATAAGACCAAATTAATGATAAACTTCTATTAGGTATATCTGATTGTATAGAACCATTCAGGAGGTAAGAAGATTAAATAGAAGGTATCTATAGATTTATGCTAAGTACACGAATTAATTACTAAAAAAATTCGTTAAGAAGATGATATGATACAAAATATTTCCGTTATTTCAAAGGCAAAGAGCTTAAAAAAGTGTTCTACTTTTAAACCAATCTGCTGGAACATATCAATTCGGCTTGCACAGATTTCACTACGGACCGCACTTTTATGGATTGGGTTGTTGATATCATGTATTAATTGACATATTTTTATGAGTTGTCAAGCGCGAGTTCCCCATAGGTTATGTATGGCAATAATAACTTATGGAGTCATTTTTAACAACCAAATTCACTAACTATATATTTGAGTTACTGTCTACCAAGATTATTTGCGAAATCGCGGGCCGCATAATTAACGACCAAGGGCCGCAGTTTCACCACCACTGCTTTAGACAATAGAATATAGAAGCAAGCAGCATAGAAATGCTGAAGAGAACTTTCTACAGGACATCGAATATTAAGCTTGAAGCGATGATGGCACAGTGGATAGTGCGGCTGGATTCCGCGTCCATTGATCGTCCGTTCAAACCCATCTATCCAAATCTAAAATCAGCCCAAGCTCTCGGTGAAGGAAAACATCGTGAGGAAACCATAGCATAGTGGTAGGGCATTTTCTAACAATGTCCGCCTGGATAGCTACCACCCTCAAGTTCGAAAACCTGCCGCCAAATACCAATAGGTGTGTTCCGGCAGCATCACTTGAGAACCAGTATCTAGGTTTAGTATGTTTACTATCCTGGACCATACCGTCACTTAACATCAGGTGAGATTGTGGTCAAAGCATTGAACCTATACCGTGTAAAAAAAGCTGATTGCGGGCTTCGACCGGAGCCGTAGAATCTTTTCGAAGTTTCATTATGATAGTACCGCCAGTGACGTTGGTTTTAGAAAATCCCATGGGTGTTTATGCTTATTTGATGATTCGTTTAAAAGAAATGGCGAAGTTCGAAAAGAGAAATAGTGAATAGTTTTAATTTACTAGAAACATCTTCACGCCAATATAATAAAAAAATAATAATTAGGGTTCCGTGTAAAAAAATTAAAACTCATGAAATTATTAACAGAACACGATTTGGTGGACAGAGCACCGTTAAAACATTATTTTCCAATTATTATTTAAAAACTATATTGCGCAGTGAAGAATTTATGGAACGCGGGCGGAGCTGCTGGCACACAGCTAGTATGTTATATAAACTATAAAAATTTATAAACCATAGATCTATAATTACCTACTTAACATTAAATCAAGTGCGTAAATTTGATTAAAAATAACAAAATAAGCTCAATTTGACAGAACGGATATAAAAGGGTGGACGCGGGAACAGTCAGCTGCGAGCGCCCGCGTCCCTTCTCCCCGGTGCGATGTGAGTACTTATGTACTCTAATTGGACCACAATAGCAGTATTATCTGACTGAGTGTTGTCATATTAAATTGTCATGCGCTTAATCGAGTTGAAAGCAAGTTATACGTACTCTGTAAATGTTAAGAACTTTAGGGATTTCACCTAAACGATTATTATTTTAAATATATAAATAATATAATAGGTATATTTAAATGTTTCCTACAAAATTAGAAAAATACGTTTATAACACAAATGCATTGAATTCAATCGTATGAAGTATATCACTAAACTAAATAATATTTCTTCATTGTAAAAAAGATATTCATTTGGGCTGAAATGAAGGGATGTTTTCTTTAAAAAGTTCGTAAGTTTCTAAAATATCTGTTCATATCTTGGAGACAAAGGAAACTTCGTCGTGTTTTGAGAAGAGACGAAACGATTATGATGAATATGAAGATTGATGGATGGAGAGGGAGAGGTCGGCCAAATCAAATATGGATGGAGTGTATGAGAAAAGGTATGAAAACAAAGTGACATGGGAACAGGACAATATAAAGATGTATTTCTATCAGTCTATCTAAAGATATGTTTTCAATGATAATAATCACATTATGTTTATGAACAACCATAAAAATACACTCAACGCTGTTTAAGATTAGAAAAACGATTGTGATTAATCAACAATGCTAACAATAGCCAGATATTAGGGTTGTCGATCTGCTATCCCCTTAAATATTCATTAGTCGAGATCCCCTAATTACAACTCCATTCGACCGCTTTTACAACGAGATGAGAAAAAAGCGCACCTGACTTGTTCACTATATTTTTTTTTCTTATTGTTTTCAATATCTATTGTAGGTGTAATGATATCGCAGTGAGTACGCTACAACGAATTTCAATTGAGCTCAATATTCTTGAAGAAATCTCGTATAACTTTTTCCTTTTTATGTTTATTTGCTGTGGCGCGAACGGAGAATTGTATTTTCAGTCATTTCTCTAAAATCAATCTAGATAATAGAAATTACTATAAATAAATTATTTGTATTCCTAAATAAAAATTAGTAGGTATAATAAAAGTGTATACTAAAATTAGTATGGGTATATGTAAAGATAACTAAGTATTTATTACGTTATAAAATAGTAATTTTTTTTTGTTGATATTATCTAATGAAATATTTATTAACAATAATAAATAATGTGTACGAAAAAAGTATTATAATAATGAATACCTTTTGCAAATTATGATGGTTTTACGAGTCACGTAAATACTAGAAACATCTTAGCTTTTTACGTTACATATATAGAGAGATCTAGATAAAAATGTGCGGGGAAAAAAGGCGTGTTTTAATTAAAAGTTCATATTAACCAAACCTATCAAGCTTAAATCTGTAAAGTCTGTCAAACGGGTAAAACATGTCGCAAATAACACTACAAAATTATACATGCCATTAAAGTTTCCACAATAATAATGTTAAGAGGTAACATTGATTTTTGTTTGTTATGAATAAACTAAAAAACAATTTTAATTTATTTCACCTGTAGTAAGCTACACTATCATCGAGTTACCTTTACCGTACCGTACAGTAACCTTTTTAAGTGACAGGTTTCTACACATCTTTGAGAAGTCGGGTTCTAGATAAATTATGTAACACACGTTGTTTTAATAATATAGCAAGACTATAAAGCAGAGGTCGTCAAACTGCGGCCCGTTGGTCGATATTTGTGCGGCCCGCGACTTTGCAAATATTTTTGGTAGACAATGAATCCAAATATAGTTTACATACTATGATGTTAACTAAGTTATGAACCGCCCGCACTTTTCTTCTTTCCCGCCCGTCTCTGCTTTTTCTTATCTTTTATATTTATATTTATTTATTTATATTATGTATTCACATTCAGCCTTACTATGCTACCTACGTTGCTACTAAAATATTATTTAACTAGATAGTTGAGACCATAAAACCATAGTCCAGAACACAACTTGAAAACACTTTATTTAAGCTCTGAAAATCCGATCATTATCAATTAATTTCAAAATAGATTTTTAGTTGCTTTAAAATCAATGAATAGTTAGTGAATTATTGCCATACAGAAACAATGGGAAATTGGTGTTTACAGACTCATAAAAATGTGTCATTTAATAGATAGTATCAATTAACCAATCTACAAAAGAGCAACCCGCAGTGCTATCTCACAATGACCTATGTGACCCTTGACCAGAAAACTCTTAACGACCGTTGCTCTAAAGTCTAACACATATATATAGGACAGTTTATGTTTATTTGATAAAAATAAACTTTTATAATTCCCGTAAATAATAGAACCCTAAAATTAAGTGGCGTAAAAAAAACTCGTATAAGTAATTTATACGGGGGTACTTAAATAAAATCAAAATATTTTACCGAATGAATGATTACAACGGATTAAATCCGCACGTGTGTACTCCCACGGATGACGGGAATAATATCTATAGAAAAATTTTAACAATGAAGATAATCAAATGATATCGTACCCTAATGACAAAGATAATATTGTTTATTTAAAGGACACACAATTCCCGTTTCCTTTGAGCTTGATGAGAGTAATTACTAATGAGATAATTGATTTAATACAAATTGGGCTTTTATAATAGTTTTGAGTAGCTATTATTTCAAAAATAACTATTAATATTAGTCCATCCTTTCAACCGAAAGACGTCCACTGCTGAACATAGGTATGCCCTAACGATCTCCATGACAACCGTCTTGCGCCAGCGGATTCCCGCGACATTCAAACTACTAAAATAAGGGTTGTATTTAATTTAGTTATATACAAAATTTACCAGGATAATAAATAAAGCACTCATTATAACAAGTACTACAAGGGGAAATTTGTCCCTTATTATCTCTATTTATTATCCTATCTATCCTATTATCATTTGTATTTTTCATCAACTCACACTTAAATTTCTGTCAGATTCAACTGAATTGAAATATGAGTTTAGTCCGTTGTTTCCATCCTTTCAACCGGAAGACGTCCACTGCTGCACTTAGGTCTCTTTCAAATATCTCCACAACGATCGGTTTTGCGCCATCCGCATCCAGCGGATTCCCGCGACTTTCACCAAGTCGTCGGTCCATCTTGGGGGGGGGGGGGGGGGCTACCCACGCTGCGTCATCCGATACGCGGGAGCCATTCGAGAACCCGTTGTCCCCATCGGGTATCGGTTCTATGAGCAATGTGACCAGCCCATTTCCACTTAAGTTTGGCAATTCTACGGGCAATGTCGGGTACTTTGGTTCTTCTGCGGATCTCCTCATTTCTGATTCGATCACACAATAAAACTCCGAGCATAGCCCTATAAGTAACTGTGAGTTTTCTAATTAGGCCCATTACAAGCGATCACGTCTCAATGGCATAAGTCACCATCAGTAGCAACACACAATGGTCGAATGCTTTTGAATTGAGAAACTTCGGTATATTATGCATTTGATTAAAACAATTCAACCTAAAGAAAATACAAATTAATAGTTATAAAGACCATTAAGTGTAGTGGTAAGTAAATGGCGACAGGTCTCAGGCATAACTTGCGACTGTAGGATGACCGTTAAACTGAAGGGCAGAACATACAAGTCCGTTATAAGACCTGTCATACTGTATGGGTCAGAATGTTGAGCTAATAAGAAGATGGATGAAAAACAACTGAGTTGCGAACAACTGAATCCAGCAGAGATGCGAATGTTGAGATTGATGTATGGCGTGACCAGAATGGATAGAATCAGGAATGAGTTTTTTAGAGGAAGTTTGAAAGTGGCTCCAGTGATAGAAAAGATAAAAGGGAATCGTTTGTCTTGGTATGGACATGTTTTGAGAAAAGACGAAACGCATGAGACGAAGAAAGTGATGATTATAAAAGTTGAGGGATGAAGGGGAAAAAAAAATCTTTATCAATATAGGCCCTAAGAAGGCGCTTATTAAGAGGACGTACAAAGAAAAGTACAAAGAAAAGTGTGAAGGAAGATATGAAGTCAAAACGGGTGAATAATGATATGGTGACTGATAGAGATGTATGGAAGAAGAAGACATACTTACTACGCCGACCCCAAATAACAAATTGGTAGCCAGGACGATGATGATTATGATAGCAGAGCTAACGGTTTCGCCACACAGCGGGCGGGTCTGGACGCCAACGCGATGTTTCATAGAAGACATCGAGTCGACGCGAGCCGTGTACGACCTCTTCTCTAGTAAAATTGCGCTGGTGTCCCGATTCGCCCGCTATGTGGCAAAACCATAAAGCTAATAGAAACACATATACATTTATCCGTGAGAAAGAAAGCACAAATACATGAGTAGTTTTTTACTATTATTTTAATTGAACCTATTTCTCTTGGCAAAATATACATCCTTTGTCACAGACCAATGTAGCCGTAAGTATGTACGATTTAAGTTATATTATACGATTCAAATTATGATATATTTTGGTATACAGCTATAACTCATTATCCTTGTAAAGAAAATCATCTGTAATATCATTCGGAGGACTCGTTTATTGTGTTCTTTAATAATTATTAGAATTAAACAATGGCGAAATATTATAGCGAGGCGACGTAGCGGAGCAGTGCCTACAATTTTCACATGAGAACGGCTCTCAATGGATCCAGGCTCGTTTGTATTCGGAGGCGGCGAGACGTGACGTCATAATCGTATCAGCGCCGCCGACGCCAAGCGAGCTGTCGCGCCCGACGCCCACGCACAACCTTCCACCACCCCACTTTCGCAACCGACGCGACAAACAATTATGATTCTATTTTCATGGTAATAAGAATTCGTAGACAACGATTTTCACAGCAAAAGCTCTCTGAAAATTTCCGTGAAAGCTTCTAGAAAAGAAAGACAAGGATTTCTACTGAATAGTTAGAAACAATACAAATTAATGAAATAAAAAGAATATTTAATATTTTTACAGCATACGAAAAAAAACCCAATAATGATTTATAACACATTTATAACTCCGTACATATTGTTTTAAAAGATTATATTGTTGTTTTTTTTTTGTATCTATGAACATTCTTATAACCCCATTATGATATTGAATACATAAAATAAAAATATATATAGATACATATTTATTGAGAGGGACAATAAAAATGTTTTATTTTTGTACCTAAATTCATTCAGTATTTTATCTAAAGAATTTATTTGTACAATTTTTTATGACTCCTATTATTTTGTTAATATGTATTCAAATAACTACAAAATTGGAATTCGGGATTATTTTTTACTTCACATGGATGTATTTGTAGGCAGATATTTTGTTTACAGACATTCTAATCTGTAGGTACATTATTGTACATGTCAGTAAAACGATAGATACACAACTTATTTTTTCGTTTAAATGTGAAACATTTTAATAAAGCAGATATCAATATCTGTATCGAGTTATTCAATGTTACCACCACAAAGAATTGTCAAGAAAAGAGATGTGAGAAAGGATTAAAGACCGTTGTCCGCGCGACGAGGCTTATCTGGACCGATACCCAACATTATATCGGACATTTTCTATTACTTCATATTTTATTTGCCTATTTAATATTTGAAAAAAAAAATGATATCTTTGATCTGTGTATTTCTTTACAAATACCGTTTTGAAAAGATTGCTTTTTATTCAAGCCTATAAAAATGATTATAAAATATCGCTTAAGAGAAAATAATTACGACAAAATGATGAATGTGTTTGAGGAATTTTCGAATTTGTATATTATTCCTTTTTAAATGTTATTTATTCAAGTATTTGGTTTTATGTCTATGTATACTTATTTAAATAGGGAACGATAAAACAGTTTATGGCAATTTTCTCCTCTGTTTGTCAACTTTCTTTAGTACCTATTTATTTGTTCCTATTCATGAGCTTTATTGTAATCAGTGAATTTTTTTTTAAATCATTAGTGGGGTTTATTTTTTAAAATTTCAATAATGATAATTGTCGAATTTTAACGGCCTGAAGAAAATTAGTTTACTAAAAAATTTACATCAGTTCTCGGTTGAGTCTAAGCTTTATAACATTATAACTTGCGTTATTTCTTGGAATCAATTCTAATACACTTTTCATTGCAATTAACGACAGAGGTATGCCTATATTACGGCAACAGGCTTTTCTATACTCGCTTTGACCACAATCTCACCTGGAAGTAAGTAACGATGTGGTCCATGGTGGTATGGACGCTGGAACACACCCATTGGTGCTTGGCGACAGGTTGGTAGATGGAGCAGACCATTGAACTGATTCTATGGTTTTTTGTGTTTTATAACAAGCTAGTTAAATGCTAATTACATACGATATATCGAAATATTTATTTGATATATCGTATAGTATTGATACAACGTCGCAGGGAAAATATATATGTATTTTTTGTAATCTAAGGCAGCCAAGCCGAGGATCGTACTAATTTTGTACCCTTGCTCTAGTTACACTCTGACTTTTGAAGGTCTTGAGCTCGCCCCGATAGTTCGGTGAAGCTGCCAAGGCTCTTCCGGTCAACAGCGTTTAGTCAGTCAAAGAAAAAAAAAATCACAAAATCTTTTCTTTTGGTTAATTGTTTGACAAATAATTTCTACTCCTGACAAAGGTGCCTCTAAATAAAATATTATTATCACATTTACAAGCGAAATGTAAAAAATAACCACCTTGAATGGTACAATTGTTTTTATGTATATCTCTAGATAACAAATAAAGTAAAGCTATCAATATTTCTCTAGATAAAAAAAAAATATTTTTTTTTTTAAACACACATCACTGACAATCTACAGAACCAAGTCGAGTGAAATTTTCGCATTAATATATTATAGAAGTAGAGGTAAACCCGTCTTAATGTTTTTTAAAGTCACTGAGTTTTTTAAAGCAGGGAGCTGGACGGGGAACGAATAGTGCCAGGTTTACATACTCAATCTCCATTGTCTTACGTTCGGACACGAGCCGGTCATCCTTTCGCATTTATTCAGAACCTTAACATACAGCACTATGCCAAGCACCAGTCATACAATAGGTGACGGTCTATTGACCGAATTCTCCAACCTACAGTTACATTGTTTAACGAGGTTAAAATCCTAGAGGCCTGAGGAAGGATCTATGTTACATAACACTACCACTTCTATGGGAATATGCAAACTTAAGTAATGACAATATTTCAATTACAAAAATTTACACGGGACGGCAAGTTAATTAGTAGAATGTAAAACTGATAAAGACATAGGTCGAGGAAAAAGTCTTTTTACATATAGTATGTATAAACTTGTAATAAAATCTTTGTACTTTTGATATCGGAAAATATTTAGGGTTCCGCGTAAAAAAATTAAAACTCATAAAAATGGGAATAAAATCCAATTCAATGAACATTTTACGGGATTCTATTTATGAGATATTTTTCTTTTTTTTTGCGTTTTAATTAATCAAGATTTTTAGGAAAATATAAAAGAAAAATTAAACGTTCCGTATAAAATTAAACGCAGCGAAGAAAAAAAATATGAAACACGAGTGCAGCCGCGGGCACACAGCTGGTGTATACATAAAAGTAACGAAGTGTTATAGATACCATTACCTATCTATCTATATGTAGGCAAAGACCAGAACCGGCTTTAACTATGGTGCAGCGGACACGGACGCAGGATTTTAGCGCCACTCGCTAGACCTACAAAGATGCGACCCTGCCTCCGTGTTATGGCCGATGCTGGGCTCGGTAGCAAAGCAAGGCGCGAGCCACAAGCGGCTCCATTACACAATAACTTTTGCTTGCCGACATCACTAATTGGACCCGTATTGACGTTTGAAACAATAACTTTGCTGCTAGTTAAGTTTTCATCTCGCGTCGATTATGTCACACTGACGCTTGACAATCCGTATTGTTTCAACGAGTTGTAAGTATTCCGTTTACACCGCACGCCTATTACCGGGCGCCAGGGTATCGGTTGCACGCAGGCGCTACTAGGGCTAGAGCCGCCTCTGGCAAGAACTACATTCTTCAACCTGCTACGATAATGGGGCAAGTCTTTCGCTTCTTCTACTTTCATAAAAGCTTTCATACATGCTCTTCGGTTACGGGTACTTTTGACCTGGCCCTTCTTAAGAATATCTTTGATCTAGTCGAGGTACGTTCGCCTGAACGACCCGGTTTGCCCAGTCACTAAAGTGTAGGTATCGTATACACCTATTCCAAGCACATAAGAGTCAAAAGATATAGAGGGTATAAGATAATGTCATGTCGTTTACCGTTACGGCATCAGGGGCTGTCCTTGGGAGGGGTCATGACTAAAATCCCCCCACAATCGTACACGTAACACTTAAAATAGACATTTTTGAAAAGCTTTAAATGAATTACTAACTTCCAGCTTAAACCGACTAAACAGTGAAATCGAAAATAGGTAGATACTCAAAAAAAAAAAATTGAAAAATCCGTGACACTCTATGGCTGCAACCTATATACAATAATAAAACAAATTACGTGTGTGAAATTACAAGTAACAAATTTGATTGTTGATTGTCAAAAGTAGATTAAAATCAAGGTTATTTTACAACTAAAGCCATAGGAAATGTCGAGTAGGTAAATGCTAGAAGATTTGTCAAACTTTTATTCAATGGAAATTATAGTTCCACATGTCGTTAAATCATGTACGTATTTATACATCTGTACAACGTGCTAAAACATATTTGGATAAGTATGCTTGTTAGTTATCACGTCATAAAATTTAGTAACTCTTATTTTTCAATTTATAGTTTGATTTATTTTTAATGGTAATTGATAATATCTAAAAATAATAGCTCACTTTAAGAATCGCGTTGCTAAGTCGAAGTCTCATCCGGGGAGAAAGCACAAACAATTAGTGTCTAAGGTATAGATGTGGATTCCGAAAAAAACCTATTAGTGAATTTCTTGTAAAAATTGAGAGTAAAAGGGGCAAAGAAATTATATATGTAATTTATCATCACATCACCAATAATGCTTATTAAAAACTGTCACATGTTATACTACCTTTTTTGTACAAAATATAAAGTTAAAAATTAGGTAAACCTATGTTTTAATGATTAACTTAAACATAAAACAGGATATTATAAAACATTATAATCGGGATGAGTAAGCAATTTTTGAAAATAATAATTTTACGATGACGTCATAATAAAGAAAAATCTCACAAGCAAAATGTCAATATATGCTTAGGAGATACCTAGTACATATTTCGAATCGAATATAAAAATAATAAATTTAAGACTTTAAAAAAAAAGAACCAGGGAAAATTCTAATAAGTAAAGACCATTAGAAACGCTGAAACAAATAAATGAAGGAAATCGCTATAAAAACTCAAAAAATAATCATGAAAATATAGGCCATATTATAAAAAAAGCAACCTCTACCTTTCTTTAAATACAAGTGCAAACAAACTTTACATTCTCCAAAGACTGGCATAGAAATAGCCTATTTAAAGTTTTCTTTTATCTCCTTAACTTTAACTATAAAGTTTAGATCTCTGAGTAAATTTAGAATATTAATGACGAAAAATGTAATGCAAGATTTGAAGTTCATTAAAAACTGAATTTAGATTAATTTAATAGACATGGTAACTCACGGAAAGCTGCAAGACCAGCGCCAAATGCTAACTGTTGATGAGGTAAGATCATTGGTCTCGGGCAGATCGGCATTGGTGACGGATGCCACAGCGTTACGTTCACAGAGTCCGGTGTAGCTCTCTCAACTCTGACATCATTAACCCTTTCTATTTCGACGTCTGAAGAGGACTCGCTTTCAAAGTTAACACTTTCGACCACTCCGGCACTTTTAGTCTTTGGCTCCTCGAGATGCCCGTACAGTCGAGCGAAAAACTTACGCGGCGATGAAGGCCGTGGAACGTGTAACGTTTTTGTGTCAATTCGGGATCTATCATCAGACACCTCCTTACTCATTTTAAGTAAACTTTTAACGTTAAACCTTTTTTGGGATCACACGTGCTTTCACATCGAGATTATCACGTGGATTGACATCCCGTTCGGGTAGAATTTGATGTCCCCGGGGTGTTATGCTCCGCCCCTATTTTACGATCCCGTTTTATTGCAAACAGGGAATACAGGGGAAAGAGTGAATTGTGTCCAATAGGGAGCGTCGTGAGGCGGGTAATGAGGCGTGGTTTATAAGTCGCTTAGCAGGGTTTGTTTATAATTATAATGAATTTATACTTTATATAAATAATATACTAAATGTACTGGCGACTGTCAGTCTGCGTGTTTATTAAACGACGATTTTTATAAAATAAACATTCGCAGCTTTAATATTAAATTATACATATTTGCACACGAGTATGATTTAGTTTCATAAAAATATGCATGCATCCTTTTATTTACCTATTTCCGAAAACTATAGAAACGTGTTCCGTTAATTTTATTGACTCTAAAACTAATGAGTGTTTTTTTTTTTTCAAATATAAGTAGCTACTTATTTAGTACTGACTATTTTTCTTAATATAGATTTATTATAAAGTAGCTGTCTGCCCGCGGCTGCGCCCACGTTTCATGATTTCTTTACTGCGTTTTAATTTTTTTATACGAACCCCTACTTATTTTCCTAAAAAAAATGTAGTACTAAGATAAAGTAAAGATATTTCTCACAAATTATAGCACTTGCTCGTAAAACTGTGCAATTTATTCAAATTTTTAAAAGTTTTGTTTTTTTACGCAGAACCCTAATTATTTTCAAAATTAAAAGTACCCTAAGTTACCCGGATTAACTTCAGCTATCTACCAAAAAAATCTCGTCAATATTCATCCTGCCGTTTCGGAGATTACCCGGAACAAACAGACAGACAGAGAAAAATTTTAAAAATTATATTTTTGGTATTGGTAATATGATTTAGCAATATTAACCCACCAGCAATCCCCTTGATCAGAACTTATGTAGGACGGGTTAGAATGGAGCTAATAAATGTAACTTTGGATGAAAGCTCTCAAACGATATAAAACAATTTTTTTTTTATAAAAAACAAATTTTTGCTAGATTTAAGATGCATTTGGATGCAAATGGATGTATAGGTAGGTAAGTTACTCGAATCCAACTTTTTAATTTCAGATAATCTTTCATATTTAAGTATACAGCCATTAGTAAATTAATATAAATTGATGATGCGCACAAATTTATATCATGAGAGATATTATATCCTGCGATTACAACAAAGTTATGTGCAAGTTAAAAAAATAGCTATATCTTATAAATACCTACCTATACATTCTCCTTGTTTAAACATAATATTTTTTATTAAAGACTACATTGATAGACACTATACCATTACGACATATAATGACAACTCTTTCTTTATTACATTTATCGTATGTATTTTATAACAGTTCTAAATAGTTTTAGGGCATAATAATGCAAAGGAATATTGAAGTTATTACTTTTATTTATTTCTTACTGTGTCACTCTTTTAATTATACGTTACCACTTCAAAGAGGGAATATGAAGCGATCGCTTATCGGAATATATTATGGAAATCGTAATTATCCATCCAAATATAATTACATAAATACAGTGGCGTAACTATGCCATCTTAGGCCCGTGGCTAATTCATTGTTCGGGGCCTCCGTAAATCTCGTCACGTTGTAATTCGATTTTAATTAATCATTATAATAATCACTAAAGCGTTTAAATCTTTAGTTGTATTAACATTCATTGTATTTATAATTGTTTACCAAATTTTGTTAAAAATGTTAGGATACTTCTGAGATCGCGGCTTCGTGGGGCAGGGCCCCATCGTACCGGGGCCCGTGGCATTTTCCCAGCTCTGCCACCCTATAGTTTCGCCACTGTCTATTTATAATACTTTTTTATAAAACACTTTTCACATAATTAGGTACTCATTTGTCTTTTACGTAGGTAGTCATTAATATTATATTATAAGAACTAGCTGTGTGCCTGCGATCCCGCCCGTGTAAAACTGTTCATTGAATTGTATTTTGTTTATAATTTCAGGAGTTTTCATTTTTTTTTAACGGAACCCTAATAATTTTCCTAAATAATTTGGTACTAAGAGCAAGTAAAGATATTTCTTATTAATTAAAACCCAAAACCAGTAAAAGTGAACATTGAATTGGATTTTTTTTGCAATTTCTTCTGCTTTAATTTTTTTACGCAGCACCCTAAAAATCTCCTGAAACTATTTTTGGTAGTACTAACAGAAAGCAAATATAGTATTTCTTATAAAATCAAACACTTGCCAGTAAAACTGTGCCTTGAATCGGACTTTATTCACAATTTGAATTAAAACTCATGAGTTTTAATTTTTTTTTACGCGGAACCCTAATTGTTTTCGTAAAATAAAGGTAGCCTAAGTTACGCCGTGTAACTTCAGCTATCTGCCAGAAAATTCCCGTCAAAATTGGCCTATCCGTTCCAGAGATTAGCCTGAACAAACAGCAAAAAGCAAAACAGTGAAAAGCTGTTATTTTTGTTATGACAAACAGACACTTTAATTTTTTTTTTTTTTTTTATATGTTATTATAATTCGTTGTAGAGATCTGTGTAGCTTACGTAGGCCTATATCTTCTCTCATGCTAGGTACTCATTTGTGCTAACGCTAATGAATTCTAATTCAAAGTATTCATAATAGTTGGAATATGCACTAGTACCATAGATATAGTGATTTACTAGCTGTTCCCGCGGCTTTACCCGCTAAGAACAATTTGCAGCCTATGTCCTCCTCATTGAGGCACTATATGTCATTACCAACTATCATCAAATTCGGTTCGCCTTTTATTATTTTCTATAGATGAGAGATTTTTTGGAATACCGGGTAAATAAAATGTTGCTTTAAATTTATTATATTTCTATTTCTTTCACTATTTATTGATGATGTTATTATGTATAAACTTCAGTATTATGTTTTCTTAAATGAATTTAGGTAAACACTATTTTATACAAACATATAAATACATACCTATAAGAGTATGTGTAAAAGGCTAGATGTTGCTAGATGTAATATATAGACCATTAATTTAATTTAACAAATTAATAAACAGACAGACAGGCAAAAATATTAAAACTATCGTAATGTGTTTAGTAGTCGATTTTGAAGCCCAGCTTAGTATTTTTTATTAAATATCGTCAATGAACAGATTTCATCTCGTTAGCCTTTTATTATAAGTATTGTTAGATACGCAGTGTAATTTAAATAAAAAAAAACGTTAATGTTGGATCAGTTAAGATCAACTGGAACCGATTACAAATTAAATAAACCTACAGACAAAAAAAACTAAATAAACCGCAGTAAACAACAATATCGCGTGGAGTGTCACACACCCGTACGCTGTACGAAGCTTAGACGCAGTGCTCCCGCCACGCCACTTCGGTCACGCCGTCCCGGGCACGCTGCACAGCGAAAGCCGCACAGCGCACGCAGAACTGGGCACGCAACACATCGCACGCAGCATAGCTCTCGATGCTAGGCCGTGATGGTTGTCCCTCGGTCCTTGACTCTTGGTGCTCGGTGCTCAGCCTGAGCGACTAGAGAACTCAGGTCCACACGCGAAGACTGTCGATAAAATGCTGCTTCACGCTTGCAGTTGCATCGTGCTTTTATAGGGATTTCGTTTAGTGAGTTAGTCGAGGGTAGTTGCTAATAGTATAGATTACTGATCGGTATCGATTGGATGGTATTTGGAAGGGATAATGGTGCAGTGGATAATGCGGCCGGATTTCGCGTAATGGACGCGGGTTTAAACCCACCTAGTCAACTCTATCAGTCTACGCTTACGGTGAAGGAAAACAACGTGAGGAAACCATAGCATAGTGGCCCTACCATCATTTTCTGCTCTGCCTTAACATCCTGTGATAGTTAAGATCTTGAGGGCAAGCCTTACATGGGGATATATACCTGAACTCTGGACAAAAGTACGAGTTCTTTTTATACCTAAGGCTGGCAAAAAGGATTACGCTATGCCAAAGTCCTTCAGACCTATAAGCCTTACATCTTTTTCTTCTCAAAACGATACGAGAAGATAATTGATAGAAATATTTGGGAAGTCGTATTAACCAAAAACCCTACAAGTTCTAAACAACATGCCTATAGCAGAAGAAGATCCTCTGCGACTGCCCTGCTCTATCTTGTAGACAGTGTGGAGAAGGCATTCGAAGATAAGGAAATTACACTATGTGCATTTGTAGATATTGAGGGCGCCTTCGATAACACACCTAGATAATTAGTTCAGGGCTAAGTGTTAAAAAGGTATACTGACTGCTATAAAGTGGATTGAATTAATGCTCTCAAACCGTACTGTCAAATTGTCAAATGTGATGCAGCCGAAACACACCTATTGGTATTTGGCGAAAGATTTTCAAACTGGATGGTATTAACTATTCCAGCGGATTTAGAAATTACTCTACTACCGAATTATCGGTATCACGGTATCAAGATGTTTTCTCTTCACGGTTAGCTCAGGATTTGATCAGATAAGTATACTGATTATTAAGGTAGAAGGTGGTAGTGTTTTTGACGTTCATAGGCGCTTTCTTTGGGCCTAAATTGTATAAGAACTTTGATTTTTCATAAAGGAGGAGGTTTACAATTCGTCTAAATATTACACAATTTTCCGTCAGTTGTGGACCGATTTGCATTATTTTTTATTCCAAAGAGTACACCCCAGATGTGGTAGCATTGTCACCAAGTCAGCATCGGATCAGTGGCTCTCAAGGAAATCAAGAACAACTCTTGAATATTATGGACACTTTCACGTGTTTCATTTCATGTTGCCAAAGCTATTATTCCAAAGTATTTGCGTATTCCAGTCACCATCTTATTTTGCTGATCTGATGATGGAAGATAAAGCACTTTATCGTGTAGAAGTTGGATAACATTCGGATTTGGATTTTATTCACATTTCATGAGTTTTAGTTTTTTTAAGCGGACCCTAATTATGTTACAAAAGTTGCCTAAATTACGCGGAGTTACTTCAGCTATCTACCAAAATTTCATTCAGGAGGTTAGTCGAAACAAAAAGATAGACACAAATATTTTAAAAATTGTGTATTTGGTATAGGTTCCATTTATACACTCACGTGTATTAAGTAAATTGTTATTTTTATATATATAAACAGACACTTTAATTTTATTTATTACCTAGTATAGATAATATTGTCTAGAATTATAGGTTACATAAATTAATATTTTCAGATTAATGAATTATATAATAACTTTTTAAAATATTTTAGATACCCATTTCTGTGCCAAAACTGAACCCACACATAAAAAAACATACCGAAGCAAAAAGATGGCGACGAACACAGAAAATAAAGTTAAAAAAAATAAAGACTCGACGCAGAAAATGGGTAAAAACATACATGAACATTTAAACACAGGTAAAAGATCTGATGATACGCACAGATTAAGCGAACAAGATCTAAGACAGTACGAGCAACTGGTTATAATGAAAAAAATATCCCTATTTGGATATAAAAGAGTTAGAGTTAAAATACAGTCCTACTGCGGATAAAAATGTAAGACAAAGTGTAAACTTTGCATCAGATTCTGATATCCTTGGAGATCTTGGTTTAAGAGAATCTGTAGATGAAGGTCCCTGTGTTGAAATTAATAATAGAGGACTCTCGGGCTTCGCTATTCCAGTGAAACTATCCAAAGGCGCTAACACGGAACAACACACTTCAAATGTTAACATAAAAATACCTCAAGTTAAGGAATACAAAACATTAATCGAAGAACTTTCAAATAATTCTTGAACATGCATAGTTTTTAATAATTTAATTTTAATACATTCTTTTGAAAGAACCAAATGATTTTTATTTGTAACATTAGAAGTTGGCCTATGGAGTGCTTGCACATTATCCTTAGAAGAGGACTATAACTCTCTATAAACGAGTTTTTACGAAACTAAAATTAACGACAATAAATCTTTTAAAAAAATTAAAAAATATGTTTTTTTCTAATTTATACTATCATACTCGTACCTATTTGAAATTTCATAATGTATGACACAATGACATTAAAAAAATAACAGACTAATTCGTTTCAATGATTCTTGAGTTATAATCCAAGTACCGGACAAATATTCTAAATAGTATTATGGTATTATAGTAATACATATTTAAAAGTCCTTTAATAAAAAGTTAAACATTCCGTGCGTAATACGATGTTAAAAATCACTTGCCAACTATAGTTACTTATATTAAATTCCACAATCCTTAACGAAACTGTGGTTAACTATTGATGGAAAACTTGTTGATGTAACATGAACTGAGTTGTCTTTTTGCCCAACTGGGGAGGTTCTTGACGCCGCTACCAGCGCCATACACTACCCATGCATAAAGCATTACACGCACAACACTGCATACACACTCCGGCACATAACACGCAGGTGCATAGGTCCTGTAAGGAATCTTTTTTTATTATTATTAATAAGTAATAAATGTAGGATTTAGCTAGGTTTAAATTCCGCGGGAATTTTCACAGGTAGCGGCCAAGCCGA
Source organism: Samia ricini (assembly GCA_014132275.2). Classification (NCBI taxonomy): domain Eukaryota; kingdom Metazoa; phylum Arthropoda; class Insecta; order Lepidoptera; family Saturniidae; genus Samia; species Samia ricini. The sequence goes on from AP028162.1 coordinate 5,653,351, forward strand.
GGTTCGAACCTTTATGCTCGTTACCTTTTGAGGCGAGTGCCATCAGCACTCGCCCACAAATATACGATGAAGCTGTTAAGGCCTTTCCGGTCAATAGCATTAGCTAGTTTAGAAAAAAAAATGTCTTTTTGCCATCTCAATCTGACATGGTCACATGCAAATTAGCAGTGATAAATTAAACGGTATTTTGGTAAGTACAAATACAGGCGAAAACATAGGTTTTCTTTTATAAATAAATCTAGGTACATGTTTCACGTATTACTTAAAATTTCAGAAGAATTTACTTATATCATAGTTCAGAAAAATACTTCGTGAATGTGAACTTTCTTCTTTCCACGAAAATATAAATCCCAAAACTGATGTGAAGGGGAATTCTGAGTGTTGACAGAATTCATGGCAGTGGTGTTACTAAAGTCGAATCTTATTTAAATTCAGTACTCCTACTATAATACTAAACAAATTTGTATGTTGTTTATAACATGTGGATGGATGGCGACAATGATTTTATTATTTTATTCCTAGGTACCATAAATAAACGCTAGGGGTCTAAAACACTGATTCTCAGTACTCTACGGTTCTTAGTCTAACCCTAGATCTATGCTCTACGGTTCTGCTACGGGCTATTGATTTTTCTAGTCGCCTGTTCCGAGATAAGTTTCTATAGAAGCATTAAAACTACATTTATATATAACCGGTATTACCAGACCATACTCAAAAATACTATTTTTGTACTATTTATAATCTCACACTGTTTAACCAAAACAAAAACATTTTAACCATAGAAAAATCTAACAAATAAAATCATTTTAATGGTAAGCGTAATATAATAGAATGTATAAATTATTTATAAAACAAAAAGAAAATATAAAACATATATTCGTGCTTACGTATGTTTTCAATTATTTTTTTTGACGTGAAAACTTTTTTTCGAAGTTGAGCGATACTTGTTAGGGAAAAAACTTATAGATTCGTGTGACCAATGCTATAACATCAGCCGTCAACATGATACAGTATGGCAAGTGTAAGTTGAACTTGAAGTGTAGCTCAAGAGATAAATATGTAATAAATGTATCCTTAAGCACCCTATCGTATGTTTTGATTGTGAGTAAAACTATATGAACATGTACATAATCATTGCTCAGAGTGTTAAGAGACGTAAAAACCAGAAAAATGCTATAATTATGTTAAATGTTAGGTTATATTAATAAACAACTGTGTGCCCGCGGTTGCACCCGCGTTTCATATATTCTTCACTACGTTTTAATTTTTTATACGGAACCCGACTTAATTTCCTAAAAACATTATAGTAAGACAAAGTAAAAATATTTTTCATAAATTATATATTTTTTTAAGTGGAACCCTAATTATTTTCGAAAATTAAAAGTACTCTAAGTTACCCGGAGTCATTTCAACTATCTACCAAAAAAAAGTCTCGTTAAAATCGATCCAACCGTTCCGGAGATTACCCGCTACAAAGAGACATACAAATATTTTAAAAATTGTATTTTTGCTATAGGTATCGTATTTATATTCATGTATATTTAGTAAAAAACATTAATTTTGACATTACAAACTGACTCTTCCATTTTATTTATTAGTATAGATTTAAATCAAGAAATGAACCTTGCTAGGGCTTTATTACTCTTATCAGGAAGACATTATTTGCATACAATATATTATCTTTGTATGCTATTATTTGGGAAACGTGAAATATTATCATAGTTTTAAAGTTTTAAAATTCATAAAAACCTCATGTATAAAATTGTACCTTTATTAATAAATCGCCGTAGTAAGTCGCAAGACCTTGCTGGCAACCTTAATAGTCTTTATATGTCATTAGAGCTACGTGAATTTTTACGTTTTGGTTTAGTGATTTTCCTTCGGTTTTCGACTTTCAGAGTACAGTACTCTTGTAAATTTATAGTTTAATCATTAAAATATTTGAATACATAAAGTTTTTGACAGTTTATATTGAAAATATATATTTTTTCATTTTGTGAAGGAGTAGCCGAAATTGCGAGGTAAGAAATCGTAATCATGTTCAAATTTATTTAACGCTCTCATGGGATATGGCCGATACGTAGATAGAAAATTCTAAACTACGTTATTATCTTTTGTAGGAAACCATGGAATTGCAGTGTAAAGTACAGCATTATGACTGGGGCAAATTGGGCATTGAGAGCATGGTAGCTAAATTGGTGCATAGTGCGGATCCTAGTGTAACAATAGATCCTATAAAGCCATACGCTGAGTTATGGATAGGAACACATCCTAATGGGCCGGCTGTCATTATTGATAGAGATGTATTATTGTCTGATTATCTTAAAGAAAATCTTGATGCTATTGGGCCTGGTGTTAGAAAGAAGTTTGGTGTTGATGTACCATTTCTGATGAAAGTACTATCAATACGAAAGGCATTGTCTATTCAAGCCCATCCTACTAAGGTAAGGAAAATATTAATCAAACCTTTAATTTTAAAACATTAAAGCATCATTGCATTAAATTTTATATTATTATTTCAGGAGCATGCAGAGGAACTTCATAAGAATTTTCCTGAGATATACAAAAGATCCAAATCATAAGCCTGAATTGGCTATAGCTCTGACATCTTTTGAGGCTCTTTGTGGCTTTCGTCCACTAGAGGAAATAAAACAATTCCTTGCAAGTTTGTATCTTATAATTTAGTTCTGTTAGTAAAAAAAAAATGAAATGATAATAGTAAAAACACAAAATAATTATATTTTTAATATAAAGATCTTATTATAAAAAATCTGGTGTTGTTCAGATTATACTAAGAAGTTTAACTGATGTAGTTATTTCAGTATAAACATTTAGTAGTAGGTACTATATTTTTTCTGATTAATTAACTTTATTTATTATCTTCTGTTTAGAATTACCAGAGCTTGCTCAGATGTTGTCCCAGGAGAGTGTCTACGCTCTTCTTGCGCATGAGGAAAAAGATGATAGTGAAAGCCACAAAATACTTCAACCCATGTTTAGTTCATTAATGACAAAGGACAAGTCTGTTATTGCAAATGGTCTTGAAAATCTGATGACCAGGTTGAAAAAAGCAGGTAAGGAAATCTAAGATTCTCAAGTTAATGACCTCAGCTATTCTAATGACTATATTGCTTTAAATTATAATATAACATAATGCATACTTCCCTCATTGCCATGGATTATATGGTGATGAAATTTGAAAATGGTATAATTTAAAAAAAAAATGTGTGGACTTTATGAGGAAAAGTTGGTAATGCATGATTTTTTTTTGTGAATATGTTTATACAGCTGTATTATATTATAATGTAATACAAATATAATTTATACTTTTAGCCAATTTTTAATGGATTTTATGGATTATATGTATATCATACTAATGTTCCAGATTCGTCAACTAAATCCGCCTTACTGTATCCACTGTTGAAAAGGCTTCATGATGACTTTCCGGGAGATGTCGGTTGCTGGGTGCTCTATTTTCTAAATTACATCCAGATGCATCCCGGTCAGGCTATGTTTCTAAAGCCTAATTTGCCACACGCATATTTAAGTGGAGGTAATAATATATTTCAACATGCTAATTATATCTATCAAATTCTCAAGTAATAGTCTTTTGAATGGTGATTATGTAAGCAATATTCATAAATAATATTGTTTTTTTTTTTTCAAAACTATATCAATGCTTACATAATCATGAGAGGGATAGAAGTAGGTGATTTTCTTACCATTACTGACAAGATTGGAGGGGAGTTGGGGGGAGTTTAAAATGTTTATAATTTTGCTTATGTTTTACTCCTTTCAAAGGTATAAACAAGATGTTTACGTTTTTTCTTATATTTTTAAGTGAGAGATTTTGTCTGTCACAGTTGCATGTTACAATGCCTCAGTATTCCAGCATGAGCAAGTGTATATCTAGCGTTACTTAAAGACTTACGCTAGTTCTAGACTGGCATAATGGGAACTGTAGATAGATTCTCATCAATTGCCGATGTTAGCGCAGTGGGCAGTGGTGGCCGGTTCCTCATCAATCGATGCGGGTTCGATCCCCCACCTATCCAACTATAAAATCGACCTGAGCTTTCAGTGAAGGAAAACATCGTGAGGAAACCATAGCATGGTGGTATGGCATTTTCTAAAGATTTCCGCCTGGGTAGCTACCACCCTCAAGTTTGAAAACTCTAGGCTTAGTGTGTCTACCATCTTGGGCAACATCATCACTGAACATCAACTGAGATTGTGACAAAGCTCTGAGCCTATACCATGAAAAAAAAAAATTAAAAAAATTTCATTGTTTTTATAATGTTCTTAATTTAACATCATCAATAGTCATATTGTGGAGCTCAAGGATATTATAACCTTCATTTGCAAAAGAAAATATGACTTAATTTATTTGTAGATTGCATTGAGTGCATGGCGAGCTCCGACAACGTGGTGCGAGCTGGACTCACACCAAAACATCTCGATGTGCCAACTTTAATCAAGATGCTGGATTATACGAGCTACAGCAAAGACCAGCTGCTGTTCAATCCACAGTTTGAAGATGCCAACAGCTGCATCTGGCGTCCGCCGGTGCCAGATTTTGCCGTTGTTAAAATCAGAGTAAGTGTTCTTAATACGATTTACTCTTATATACATGGTTTTTGTCCGTTTATAAAAAACAAGAGACTCTCGTTTTTCTGCATTCGTTTGTTTCTTTTTTGTTATTGAAATGTTCTATATGGACTTCTTCACTCACACCTAAAGAACACATGAAACGCGGTTGCAGTCGCGGGCACCAGCTAGTAAGTATTTAAAAAAGACTTTACCTGGTACCTTTTGGTTGGGCAAAATTTTAAATCCCCTTGACTATTTTCTTTCATATTGCGTATGATTGTTTTGCGTTAATTTTTTTTTTCAATGAAATTCATTTAAAAAATTTAATAAGATTAATATATATACGAAGTTGTATGAATTTTACTTCGCTTTTATAATTCATGATGTTAGAGTAATGAAGGCGCAGTTCTGTTGCGGTCGGATACTACATTGTTCTACTTCGAATCCTTCTAATATATTCCTCTTGTATTATATGACTAGCTGTATGTCCGCGGCTCTGCTCGCGTTGCATATATTTTTCAATGCGGTATATTGCAGTTTTTTTTTTTTACGAGACCCTAGTTATTTTATTATTAATTAATTTTATTCCAATTTTTGTGAGTTTTAATTTTTTTACGTGGAACTCTAATTATTTTCGAAAAAATAAAGTAGCCTAAGTTACGCGGGGTAACTTCAGCTGTCTAACAAAAAAATGTCTCGTCCAAATCGGTCCACCGTTACGGAGATATTAGCCGTTACAAACAGACAAACGAACAAAAATTTTAAAAATTGCTTTTTATATAGGTATCGATCCTATATACATTTACATGTGTTTAGTAAAAAAAAAACAGAAACTTCAATCTTATATATTAACAACAACAAAAATTTATTTTCTTTGAACGATTCTATATCGCACTATGGTTCTATTGTCTTCCACATATATTATTTCGAAACAGTCTACGCTTCAATTTTATTTATTAGTACATATGAACCGGTGGTACGGTATATTTTACAATAACTGTTCAGTGAAAATCCTCAAATTCAAAATTTGTCAACAAGCATATAAAGGTGTTTTCTCACAGTATCACTAAAGAGCCAGAAACTCTCTAGACTTATCATGTTGCCATCTTTGGGCATCTTAAGTTACTCCAATAGGTAAATCCATCCATCCAGCAAATAAAAAGCATTATCAGCCTTAGCTTAGCTCAAACTTTGCTAACCATTTGCACTGCACAATCTAAGGTTTCGAATTTATAGTCTGGATGTAATGAGTTATCAATTAATAATTTAATACTATATTGAGTAACTAACTGATAGATAGCAGTTAGCGGTATGGTAGTATAATAGAGCCCGGCTGGAGTCATGACTAACATAAAATTCTGTTATACTGAGACTTTGAAAATTCATAACATTGAAAATACATAAGCTCACGCCTGTTATCCTCGAAGGGTTAGGCAGAGGTGAAATGAAAGCGTGGTTAGTTCGGTGGACTAATCCGCGTGTCTCATAGACGGTACGACTGAAAGGTCGGAGGCTCGTACTCAGGGTGCGTAATATATTTTTCTCCCTGGATGGTTGACCGGTCTCGGTCATGCCTCTTTCGAGAGGTGGGGTGGAGAAGTATTCTCCCCCATACCCATTGGTCCATTGCACGGACGAGGCCCGGTGGGTTCGCCGCAGAGGGTGACGCGGTGCTTGCGAAAGCCACCCCGTGTCGCCCCCATCCCAAATGCGGCGGACGGCCCCAGGGGGTTTTAGTAGGTATTTCCGGGCGCTTCACGCCCGGGTGAGTCCCACACTGGCACGGAGTTCGTCCCTCCGTGCCCCCCTTACTAATGACTTCGGTCTCACTAATGCAATAGGTAAGGGTAGTGCGTAAATGCATTTCCTCCCGGGTGAAATAGCAAACTACAGCACCCACATTTCGCCGAGCTTAGTTCCATCCCAGATGTGATAGGGGGCGAGCTTATCGCCATATAGGACACAAATTCCAGACTCCGAGATGATACTGAGTAGAAAAACCCAATATCACTTGACCCGACCCGGGAATCGTACCGTAAACACAACTGCGCCACCGAGGCATGATCCAGAATTAGCCATTGTAGATCTAGACCTAACCCGGCAGTTTAGAGGGATAGTAGGGCAATTGACTCCTACTCGGTTGGGACTACCATACACATGGTAAGAGTCCCGGAAGCGGCATTGCGTTTCATATGACCGTATATCGAGATCCAGGAGCATGATGATGGTGACTGTCGATAGATGGATCGTATATCAGCGGTGGGCATTGTTATTGGAATGTACTTAAATTATTTAACATCAAATATAACGCAATCATTTTCCCGAGTTTGAATAGGAAACACGCAAGAATCATGAGATTCTAAGATAAACTGTGGTCCAAGCACTACGCCCTTTATCTATATTAAATAAAACGTAAGTTGGGTTAGTTAAACCATTTATAACCCAAGAACGGCTTGACCGATTTTTTGGTCTTTGATTTGTTGCATTTAATTCTGTCCGGAGTAGCAGAATAACTTAGAAAAAAAAACGAAAGTCATCATACACTTTCTATGGATCGGCTTTCGATGATATATGTCGAGAACGGTTGGACTAATTTCGATGTAATTTTTCGTTGTCATTAGACTCGAGCGAACGTTTTGTAATTGCTCATTGGAAGAAAACAAATACATTTAATTCAGCTTATAACATAAACATTTATTGACAGTACGAAGTTCACCGGTACAGCTAGTTAGTAAATATATATATATATATATAAAAAATCTGTTATTGTAATTATAAAAGTAAGGCACGAAGTGTTATATTTATATATTTTATGTTACGGGCGGAAAAGGGCTGGCTGAAAAACAGCGCCGTTCTTTATGGCAACAGTTATAAAGCGGCAAATGCTGACGCCAGTCCTTATTGCCATATGTTTTTTTTTTTCTTATATGCTTAATTGTAGTTTTTTGTAAATCTGTTCTAAATATGGTAATAAATGTCTTTCTTTCTTTCCTTCTATATAAAACGTTATTTCAGGTTGAAAACGACGAGCCGTACAACACACAGATCCGGCCCAGCCCGAGCCTGATCCTGATAACCGCCGGGACTGGGGAGGCTTGTGATACTGAGTCGGTGCGTTTACGTCCCGGGGTCGTGCTGTTCCTGAAGGCCAGCCGGCAGCTGACCCTGATCCCGGCCTCCGGCCAGCGCATTGAGGCGTACCAAGCTACATGCAATGTATGACGGTACCGATACGCGTTGATTACGTCCGAAGATGTAATGTTTCCTATATAAAACCACCAACGGACTAATTGGCTCGTGGTCCTTACAGCTTTATAGTATTATTTTCATTGATAGCGGCATGTATTAACACTATAGTAGCGGCACGCTATAATGGCCGTTTTGACGTTTGTTATCGTGATGTCATTAGTGCTGTAACTAGAAAACATCGATAAAGCAAGAAAGAAAATATTTTTATTCCAGGGAACAACACAGCACACAATTTACAAACGGTAACATTGCAATAAAAAATTACATTAAAAAATGCCCAAGTGTCGCTAGGAAACGGTGCACAACTCAGCATAAGTTGGCTGGTCACCATTATAGCGTTGATTTTCTGTTGTGATCCAAGTGGGTTTTAATGATAAGCATAAGCTGGCTGGCATTAATTTTATCAATGTTTTCACATTTATAAAATTAAATATTCACTTACGATTATTGAACTTCAAAGGGGCGGGGAGGGGAGCAAACGCACGGTGCACTTTACCTTGCGAGTTTTTGAATGTTTCTGCATACAAATACTAAATAATAAACACTTAAAATTAATCAATTAGCGAGACTCCCATATATGATTTATACGGCCTTAATATGATTTTTGTAAAAGTTTGACAACTGGTAGCGACTTTTAAAGCTTCTTCAAAAATAATTAAACAAAAATACCTATTTCATATTTTAGACATATATAATCGAATAAAATGCCCCGATAATAATTCAAAAGTCCAAAACTGAGGACCGTCCTATTATAGATATCGTTTTTATTTGTTTAAATGTATTCGACTTATACTGACTTATGGTGAATCAATCGCCTTGAACGAGAAACGTCAAAACGACCCTCTTATTGTGTCACGACTATAATTCGCCTTTGTATTTTTATTATGTAGAATTTTACATTACGTGGTGCTTTTTTTTTAAGAATATAGATTTTAGGAATTATTTATAAGAAATAGGTATCTTAGGACTTTTGTGCCAAGACTTAGTATAATATTTATGACTGCATGTTATATAGATTTCCGATTAATAAATAATATACATTTTTGAAAACAATCTCGGTGTCTATATCAAAGCTTGCGTAGTTACTAGAATGTTAAAAATAAATACATGTAACCATAAAGTAATAATTATGTAGTTATTTAGTAAAATTGTTATGTAGTTTTTACTTTTTGCTGAGCTGAATTTTTTTTTTCGTTTGCATAGTTGGACCACTGAGACTATATGCAATATGTCTGAAGTACTCGATGTTCTAATGTTACTATAACACGAGTATCATATCAGATATTGAGAATCAGCTGAAAACTAATCGATGAGTGTAATCTGTGAGGTTACAGTTGATAATCAACGTCATATCTATATCATTGATATTTATAATGATATCTTATCAAATAGAGGTTATTACAGGTGTCATAAGTGATATAGTGATATATATGTATTCTCTATTACAATGTTATAAACTTATTGCCAGTCATCTTAGATGACGTAATTATAATATTATAAATAACCACTGAATAGATGTTCCTAGTTAATAGTTTTAGTCTTTAAAGGTAAGGTCCTATCTGTGTCTGTCGGTACGAAACGTTGATCTTCGAAATTGGATATTAAGTTTTGATTAGACGGGTATAAGAAATTTAAGATTTGATTTAAAAAAAAAAGGAAGAAATAATTTATTTAAGCATTTATTAACATGACATATGTGCTTCATATAAATTCAAAAGTAACATTCGGTTTTGCCGGAAGGGATACAACCTTTCCCTCTCACATGGGTTCTGTAAGGAATATTTTTTAGTTTGGCCAAATGCCGTGGAATTTTTGATTAAGTTAACGGTTAGGCTGACTGACATACGGTACCACTTTGGTGGCCTTGTATTAGTTACTTTTTTCGGATGACCGCCTTAAGCACCGGAAGTACGGTGAAACTGTCAAGGTACTTTCGGTCAATAATAGCATTATTCATTTGAACTAAGATTCCCATCACAAAACCTCCTCCGAAAAATTTCAAACGCTTATTAGCCAATTTCAGATTTTTTTTAAACCTTTGTTTTCCAGTACGCATTCACCGTGTGTGTGTTATTTTCCATAAATGAAAACTAGTAAAATACCATATTATTGTAGGTAAACTACTCTCTGGACATACAAATTTATTACGAGAAGTGAATTATATCCAGTTGTCAGATTCGTACCGAATTCGATTGTATGTTAATACGCAGTACGAACATTTGCGACGACAACCGATATGGGATGGTTCCATCTGCGTGTACCGAAACATTGTTCAAAGCCTCTCGTGACATTAGACGCGGATGTGTCCGCAGCATAAGAGACACTTTTTAAACATAGTTCCTTTAATACAGATAAATTATATTACCAACATTATTTTATATTATTTTTTTTTTACAAAAATGTATTGTTACTTTATTATTATGGTCGCTATCTAGACATTAATTAATATAATATAAAATCGTAGGTTACTGTAATAAGTGTATTATTTTCATAGAAAATATTATTGAAGGCGAAACATCGCCATAATATATTTATGTAGAAAGTATATTGGCCATATATTTAAAACATTTAGTAGAATTATAGTAATATAATAATCATAGAAATACGCTTGATAGTTTTGGTCTTTCATCCCTGAAGTCGTCCTTTTCCTAGAATATTTAATACTAGTGCGTTTCAAATATAAAAAATATATCAAATCTGTCACAAGTCTATTTACTGTTATCAGTAGCCAGTAGAATCACGTGTATCACAATAATGTAACATTTAAATAATCTAAATATGTAGTTGGAATAAAATGAAAAAAAAATAATGGTATTTTTATTTCATAAACTAGATCTGTGCCCGCGGCTGCGCCCGCGTTTCATATATTCTTCACTGCCTTTTTTTTTACGGAACCCTAATTTCTTTTCTTAAAAACATTTAGCACTGAGATAAAGTAAAAATATTTTTAAAAAGTTATATCATATATATATATATATATATATATATATATATGATGAATTGAAACATGACAGGTACTTAAAATACCCGTATAGATACCTAATATTTGTGCATACTAAAACGAAAAATATTACTCTTTTCAATATGTATGCGTTATGAAATTAGGTGCTGACACAATGGACCAATAATTCCAGGACGCAACCTTTTTTTATAAATCCTAGGGTTTTGAAAGGGCAAATTTCGCAGGATGTTTACATAGTCATTGCCAAGCCGAGGATCGTAACACTTTGGTGCCCTTGTGCTAGTTACCATTTTCGGCTGAGCGCCTGAAGCGCTCGCCCCAAAAGTTCGGTAAAGCTTCGGTAAACACAGGTCGAAAAAAAAGTCCTTCAAAAAGGCGTAAGGAGCCATTCTAGCATTTCTGCATGACGGCAACCACTAACGGTGGAATTTACCATCGACAATCACCGTTATGTTTGTACTTATCATCAGGCGCTATAATGTTGTAACTTTGTTATGTTAAATAACAAAATCTACTCACGTTTCATTTCAAAGGATTTCATTAGAAATGTCGATTTTTGTGGTCAAAGGCACTTGCAATATCAGCTTAACAACTAATTTCACGGTGACTGACCGCACTCACCTTTATATTACTTAATGTGAGAAGTAAAAAAAGGCGTCACAGTAGGTTCTGTCTGAAGAACTTTTTTAAAGAAAAGAAACAGATTTACATGAAACCATTTTCTTAAATATAATTGATTGATTCAACCGAAAGATGCCCAGTGATAGACATAGGTCTCCCCCAACAAGGGAGGAACTGCCTTAATCGTCACGCTTGGCAGGCGGGTTGGCGATCGCAGTAGGTGTTTGTGGTGCTCGAAGGATGCTACTGCGAACCTGGTTTATCGCTTAGTCGCCTTTTACAACATCCACTGGAAGATATGTCGTGATACTATCCTTAGCTGAAACAGCTTGAAATTAGATAAATTACTACAAAATCTGTATAAATAAAATTTAATTGCTGTTCGTTAGTCTCGCTATAACTCGAGAACGGCTGAACGGATTTATCTTATCTTGGTCTTGAAATGTTCGTAGAGGTCTAGGGAGGGTTTAAAAAAATTAGAATAACTGCCGGGAAATTCTTAAAAATATCCCTTTTCTATTTCCCATACAAACGTTTTTTTTTTCTAAATAAAATGTAGAGTCAATTTGAACTTTAATGCTATTGAATAAAGTTCATATTAAATTATAATCAGTCACTGTTGTCTAAGCAATGTAGGTGTGTTCGTAACGTCAGAGTCAATTTGCAATTTATTACCACCGCACATAGTTCAAATTAAATAGGGACCTTTTAAGTACTTATTACTTAACCGCTTGAGCACTAACCTGGCGTTTACAACAGCTTTCCATTGTTTTCCTATTGTCTCATTTTTATGGGTAATCGACATATTAAGAAAATTTATGGTCGTTTCTCCCCCCTACCTCCTTGTCAGTAATAGTAATCATAGCTCTTACCCCCCTCCTCTTATGACTACGTAAGCTTTAGCATAATTTTGAACATAACAAAAATTAATAAGTTACTAATGCTTACGTAATTGTTTTGGGCACGTGGAGCGGATGGATGAAAGAAGATTGTCAAAACAAATTTACAAGGCTAGGGTGACTGGGGAAAACCGGTAAGAATCATCCTAGGCGAACGTATCTCGAACAGATCGAAAACGTTTTACAAAGGGGCCAGGTCACAGTACCCGCAACCAAAGAGCGTGAATAAAAGCGGTTACGAAAGTAGAAGAAGCGAAAGACGTGTGTCAGGATCGCAGCATATGGAAGCATGTAGTCTCTCTGTCTCATGGGAGAAGGGTGTGATGTTATGCATGTATGCTTACGTAATTCAGAATCCCCGTCGTTCGTGTCATCAAAAATAATCAAAACATAACCTCCTCCCGTGCTACATAATATTTGATCGACCCCATAGGTTAAGAACCGGCTATACATAGGCATATCTACTAAAGAGTGCAGGGTGTGCAGCGCACACGGGGGACGCTCGCGACACCTACATAGATGAGTCGCTCGGGGCGCCAACGCTCTCAAAAAGCGCCATGATATTGGTTGCACAAGGGCTACAGGACTGCTGGTACCTATTGTTTGTTTCAAATGAATCCCGAGGAAACCTTACGTCGATAAAGTTCATATAATTTTCGCTTCATAAATATTATAAACGAAATATTATGCTCTCAAACGACCAGCAACATCCCAATGAAGTTACATAGCTTGTGCAAATCGATTACGTGCCCGAAACTAATTGACTATTGACACAATTATTTATCCAATAATGAGAAAGATAAACTGTTATTGCTTCTCTATTTCAATATTAATTACTTAACAGTATTCACTTTTGCACATTTACTTCACGTAGGTACTAAAAGATTTCTGAGGTGTAATAAACATGTTGTGCTCGCGGCACGGTTCGCATATCGTAATTTCTATACATTTTAATTATTAATTGCAATTATATGATATTGATTGTGACGAAAGTTTGATATAACTTGGTACATGATAATTGTTATAGGTGTTATGTTTAAATTAATTGTACATATCAAATTTACTATAGGGATATTTAGTTTTTACACCACCGTCATAAAATACGGTACAACATCTTCTTATTTATACGGAGACAGTTATATGTAACAGCTGTTACCGACTTAAGTTTATTAAGAAATTGTTTCTACGTGCCGATACTTGCCCGATGTTTTTCTAATATAAATCAATCCCTTTACCGTTTGCTTTGGTATGAAACATGTGGTCTAGTCTAGTTTTTACATGTGCGACCAGGTGTACCGTTTTATCATATCTATATATGTATATAAAATAAAAATGGAAGTCCTTTGAGGCACCATCACATCAAAACTAAGAAACATATTGGGATGGGACTACTACATTTCGACGCGGAATTTTTTGTAGATTGTTATAGGCTTAGTTATAGGTATAGGTTTTTAGATTCCATCAATCCTTTCCGATTTATTTTTTATTTGCTCTTACATACATTTATTCCACGAATAAAAGTAAAATACCAAGTTGGCTTCTTTATTTTAAGGTCTTTCTTTCCTTATATTCTTCAATAAGAATATATGAAACGCGGACGAAGTCGCGGGCATTCAGCTAGTATATGTATAAAACAAAGCCAAAATAATCTATAAACCAACATATTTATTATACAACTGTGATTTTGCATACCGTGTCAGGTATAAGTTATGAAATAATTTATATTCGATACAGTTAATGCCAAGATATTGCTTAACAGAATATTATTTATTGAATTACTGTTATGATTAACTTGTAGAATATGTGTTTAGATAGTGTTAAAATACTCTCGCTGTATTATTGAACACTCTCACTATTTATTATTTCCACGTCACCATTTTATTATATCAGGAACATTCACTTTAGCAGATAGAACTCAATTGTCCCTTTTTTTTTTGACGAGGGGAATGCATTTACGCACTACAGTGAGACCGAAGTCCCCCAATGCAATGGGTAAGGGGGTGCGGAGGGACGTCTCCGCACCAGTGTGGGACTCGCCCGGATGTGAAGCGTCCGGAAATACCCACTAAACCCCCCGGGGCCGTCCGCCGCATTTGGGATGGGGACGACACGGGATGGCTTGCGCAAGCACCGCGTCAAACTCAATTGTCCCCGTGTTGGCTCTACAGAGCCTCATAGTCTTCATTCCATGCAATGTGACATGTGGCAGGTGAGAGACGGTCCTAACGGATGTAGGCGGATAATATCTTAAGGCGCCGTCGGACGTGTGGCGAAATAGCAATAGTTTAGATTATTAGCGATTATAATGAAATATTGATGGATTTTATTTCAACGGACTATTGAATTATAGCTATATAATTTTAGAGTGTTTTTGAAGAGTTCTATCTATTGTTTAAATTTCTTTATAAGAGTTCAATTAACTATTTGAATAAATGTTTATTTATTATATAAAAGTAAACTAGTTCGTTCATGTTGTAATCCAAAAGAGAAATAATGTTATTGACTTTGGCGATTGCTCTAAATCGTGATTTATGTTTTTATATATTTTATTATACAAATTCTTTAATATTCTCTGAATACATTACAATGTTTATTTTGTAAACAATAATATTTTTTCTTTTAAAAACTACATATAATTATGTAAATGTATCATAAATATTCTAAGCTTTTAAATATATGTTACGACATTAACGAGTTACATGCTACGAGTTGAAAATTATAAGTTGTTACAAAATTGGATGTTAAAAATTTAGTATTCACGTATCATTACTAAAAAGGGTATCTATCGCACCGGGTACCTTATTTAATAACTTCTTAAATACCTACGTTTAATAGATGTTCAAACATGGACATAATTCGGTCGGAAAAATTTGTGATAAAAAAAATACGATCGTCTGACACGCCTCTGTGTTTAATTATTCGTTGTAAACATTTTGTTAAGTGAATGAAATAGAACTAGAAATAGTGGTCGTCAAAATGCGGCCCTTGGACGGTATTTGTGCGGCCCGCTATTTCACAAACATTTTTGGTTCAGAACCGAGTTTGTATATAGTTGTTAAAAATGACTTCATAGGTTGTTATTACTACACAAAAAATCTATGCGGAATTGCATTTGATAAATCATAAAAAAGTGTCAATAAAAATAGTAACAACTACCATGCTACCCATAAAAGTGCGGCCCGCAAGTGGTACCTCATATTGACCTATGCTGCCCTTGAACAGAAAAGTATGACGACCACTGATATATAGCATATATCAAGGTGATTTTGATGGGAAGTTCCTACGTTGATTCCTTTGTCGAACTGTTATAGGTCATTACACTACAATATTATAACCCAACGGTAGAATAATAATTCCGCCCCCCCCCCCTCAAACCCGTTTATAATTTAATTTTAATCATTATGCTAATACATATTATAATGAGTTATTACGCCGATGAAATATTTTCGGCGTTAAACTGTCAGATTCATTCATATCAGACATCGATAAAAGTTTACATCAAATTGATTTAATATGACGATATTAAATTAGATATATTAATAAGTTAGACAGAAAAGCTGACTGGGCGAGGTAGGTAATCAATCGAAATTATCAAATCACTTAAATAATATTTAAATCTATACTTATAATCAAAGACTAGAGGGACGAATCATTGAAGATATTTCAGAAAAAATACCATGATGGGGTTCAGATTCGACAACAGAACACATTTCGATTACTTATAAAATTTTTGTCTGCCTGTCTGTTTATTAATTTGTTCTTCAGTCACGGAAAAAACTACTGGACCGAATTGGTTGAAATTTAGTATGATTGTAGTTTATACTATATAGTAACATCTATGTATTTATATAATGTATGAATAGCGTTTATCTAGATTCATTAAAAAAACTATAATAATGAAGTGTATGCATAATAATATCTATACTAATGATGTTATAAAGATGTAAAGTTTGTGAGTTTGGATGTTCGAGGTAATCTCCGGTACTACTGATCCACATCACCCTCACACTTATCACTACATGAGTAGTATGCTGTGCAGGCCGCCATTAGGCCGATTAGGGCAAGAATGGCTGGTTGCATAATTTCGGCGGGGTCTGGACTCTGCTGCATTGCCAAACCTTGCATTGCATTGGAAAGGTTGTCTGGAAGGTGGCCTGATTTGGCCGGGATGACATTCTCCGACTGGACGGGAGAATATAGGTTGTATATTAGAAGATAATTATTTGAACTCCACGCGAGGATGACGCGGGCACATCTAGTAAAATAATAAGTTGGCAGTGAATGATCGTAGCCTACAATTGAATAGCAAAATGAAGCATACATTTCGTTTTTGCGCAATTCACGCAGGTGCGTGCTGTTTCAATGTAGACAACTGACGTCTTTGACCTTTCTTCACCTATTCGATACTAATTACAATCGCTATATAAACAATAATGTATGATACAATTGTGTTTTTATTTCATATATGGTATTTGAAGGACTTATCGTGATATTGTTGAAGAGTTTAGAATTTTAGATCGTTAAACATTTCAGTCAATCAATCAAATCAATTTCACCAAAACGATGTCAATGACGAACAGATATAAAACTCCAATAATAATTAATGGAAGCTCTTCTAAATATATAGAAATTAATTTATATTTAGGGAGGACAACCAGTTTCGAGAGGAAAATAAATTACAAAGAAAAGAAAGAAGAGTATGAGTCAGACACGGAACAAATACTGGAGCTTTAAAATCATGAACTCATGCCTCTTGTCGTGCTTGAAGTACGGATATCAAACGTGCAAACTAACAGCCAAAGAAAAACACAAAATCAACACATGCCAACGAGGACTAGAGCGAAGCATGCTCAATGATAAACAAAATCTTTTATGGAAATGGGTAGGTCATGTAACGAGGCTAACTGACCAGACATGAACCGTAGAAACAACTTTATGGAAAGGCCTTGGGGACAAAGATGTAGAGGAAGACCACCAACACGATGGGAATACTACATAAATAGAACCGCCGGTTCAAATTGGATGTTAGTTGCACAAGACCGAGACATATAGGCATCTTTGGAGAAGGCCTATACCCAACCTTGGGTTCTTGCAGTTAGACATGAAAGAATTATCTAACCACTTTTTTCACACACACTTTTTTCATAGAATCCACTTTTTTTCCAGTGAATATTTAAATACCTATATTACGCAATGAAAAATTGAAATATAATACGCGGGTGGAGCCGCGGGAACAGCTAGTATATAAATAAGTTATTATTATACGAAATACCTAAAAGTACGTACGTAATTATAAAAGCTAACCTCAATGTAGGCTGTATAGCAAGCAGGTAAGGCAAGGCGTGAAACGCACAACATCCGGCGAACCTGTCTCGCACTATGTCGCAAGTTCTAATAGTTTTAATTTTAGTCAATTAGATCATTATCGTATGACTTACAATCGCTTTTAATTAACGTGTTATATGTATCGTTTTACAGCTTAAACCTGTGAGAGAGGAAACAAGAAATGTGTAATGTGTTAAGATTGACATATAGCGCCGACCCCAAATGAAAATGTGATAAGAGTAGGGAGAGATGATGATCCTTTTTTTTAAATAAGTTTTATTTTAATAATTAAAAATATAATTAAAAATAAGGTTTTTTCAATACGCGCATTTTACATTAAGGCTTAAAATATGCACAATCGATATATGAATCGAGTAATGTATGATACGTTAGAGTCTAACGTTTAATTAACGTTATTAGAACAGAAATAAGATCTTTACGTGACGACCTAAATCTAACCAACTTCGTATAAACGACCGAGACGCATTGATATGTTTTACCACATTACAGTTAGCTTCAGTTATTTATATAATGAGTATAATATATTACAAGGCGAATATATGAGTATTATTAGATTTATGTTTTAAATTGTGTTTCTGGTAAAGGTATCCATACATATATATTCATACGTATTCATTAAATAAACTGTTATTTTAATATTATAAACAAACACTTCCATTTTATTTACTAGTATAGATCAGAATACAAGTAGGTGCCATATTATAAATTCTAATATAGGTACTATTTCACTAGAGTACAGTAACCTAAAATTAAATCACGTAAAATGGCATCATAATTACGCAATGCGCGTTCAAATACTGCTAGCTTAAGAATAACATAATATAAAAAATACATGACAGACCAAGATGCCACTAAAACACATGTATAGGTAGGTACATTTTTATTGACATATTTCAAAATGTCGAATACTCTTACTGAACTACAAGTTGTACGTATTACGCAATAGACTCATCTTTATAGTGATGTTATTTCTCTGTTCGAGAAGCCTCACGTGAGTTTAAATATATAATTTGCATTCTTTAGTTGGTACTCTCATAATCGTGATTAATTATGGCAATAAAATTGCAAGGCTCTTGAGAAATACCTATAATCATGACTTATATTTTATGCTTAGGCGTTTGCTTTTTCCAAATATATTACTTACTAGCTGTGTGCCCGCGGCTGCGTACGTGCTTCACATATTATTCTCCACTGCGTTTTAATTTTTTTACACGGAACCCTAATTATTCTCCCAAATTTTTTATAGTACCTAAATAAAGTAGATTTAGGAAGTTTATCTCATAAATTCAATCATTTGCCCTCGAAATTGTGCATTTAATCGAATTTTACGCGGAACCCTAAATATTTTCGAAAATCAAAAGTACGGAGTGACTGTACGGTAGTGAGTACGGTCCAGCCGTTCCGCAGATTACCCGAAACAAACTGGCAGACAGACAGAAATGTTTTAAAATTGTGTTTTTTGTATAGGTATCGTATATTCATTCAAATGTATTTAGTTAAAAATTGTTATTTTAATATTATAAACAGACACTTCAATTTTATTTATTAGTAAAAGAGAAAGAGTTATAATACGATTGAAGGTAAATATTTGAACATATTATTAGTGTATGTAAGTTTTTACTTTTTTAATAAAAATAGTACAGAGATTGAGGTAAGAGTACCTTATAATATAACAGAGTCAGAGAGTTCGTGGATCAGAACTTTTGAAATATTTTTTTGGAACTTTATTATAGCGCATTTATCTACTATTCGCTCAGTGATCGAAATTTGATTATAATAAATATGGGAAACAAAAGCTGTTTCCAATTTATTTGTGCACTTAAAGTTCGTGAATAGCTAAGTGAGAGACGGAGGATGGTGGTCCTCTTCTGCGAACATGTCAATACTGCGGAGAAGAAACGAGAGGAAAATCCCGCAGGAGAACACTTGCGGCGCAAAAAACAAAGTGACCGAAGAGCGCGAATCGCCAACACTGTTCTACCGACTTATGGTCTGTATACTCCAATTCTTCCTTTCTCCTCCTACTTCCCATTTTTTTTGTTGCTCTTTCTCCTCTTACTCTTAGTAAAGTAGAAGAGAAGGTAGAGCCCGGCTTGACATCAGGCTGAGCCGGCTGCTGGCCGCATCGCCCTTGGAAGGCGAATCCCAAATTCGGGAGAGGTATACGCAAATACATTTCCGTACGTAATAAAGGTACTCATTGTATTGTAATAAATTATTTTAAAGATACTCGATAATTAAGCAGTATATATGGAGAATATCTATTTGATTGTGTAACGTGTTTTGCCGAACTACGGTATAAATACTATAACTCATAGTGAATTTATCAAATGAGCAAATCGACACGTAACCCGACGACCGTGGTGCGCGACCACAATTCTGACAGATGCGAGTATAGACCAGCCGTGCATTGATCGTATCAAAGAACCGTCGAACATACTACCTACTAACACAATATCATTTAAATTAGCGAACACGACGAAAGGCTTTGTATTTCGCCACAATGTATTTTATGTACTGTTCCACTTATAGTATGGATATGACTTATACTCGTAAGCCATATTGAGTACGCGTTGAAAATTAGTAGCGTTACATTTTTTTTAACGTTATAAGTATATATTTTTATTAATCTATATCAATAAATAAAATTAGAGTGTTTGTTTGTAATGTCAAGATTTTATTTTTACTAAATAGAATATGAATACGATACCTATATCAAAAATACAATTTTAAATTTTTTTATGTCTGTCTGTCTCGGGTAATCTCCGGAACGGCTGAACGGATTTTGACGGGATTTTTTCTGATAGATAGCTGAAGTTTCTCCGGGTAACTTAGGGTGCTATTAATTTTCGAAAATAATTAGGGTTCCGCGTAAAAAAATGAAAACTCATAAAAAATCCTTAAAGTTCAATTCAATGCACACTGTTTTACGGGCAAGTGCTTGAATTTATGAGAAATATTTTTACTTTATCTTAGTACTAAAAAAAATGGAGTTCTGTATAAAAAAAATAGAACGAAGTGAAGAATATATGACACGCGAGCGCAGCCATGGACATAAAGCTAGCTAGATATTTTGGATTACGTATATTAATGACTGTGACTTTTTTTTTAGAGTAACAGTGTTCGTCATTAGCAAATGTCTTTCATATTTGCATACTGGTTACATTAAACCCCGGATTTGTACCATTGTGATGCCATTATTCTAGTTAATAGCTTTCAGCTGAGTGCCCTAAGCACTCGTCATAAAGGCCAACGAAGATAAAATGTCCGTTCAGTTGAACAGCGTTTGTCACAAAAAAAGGATAACCCTCTAACACTTTCAGGACTACAAGATGGAGAGTAAAACATTGAAATGTTTTTTTTAATATATAAAAATCATAAAATAATTATTTGCAAAGTGTAGCTTTTTTAGAATTTTGTGGAAATTATTATTTTTCAATATGTTTCAAATTCAAATAATATTATAATTATATAAACCGTCACCAATTTTAAAATGGGGTTTCGAAAATGTTTCCTCTGGCCGTGGAAGGGTTAAAGTACACTCATTAAAAATATGATTATGACAAAACACATTCTGTAATAAAGCTATAATGGCGCAGTGGATAATGAGGCTGGATTCCGCGTCAATGGGCGCGGGTTCAAATCCACCTATCCAACTCTAAAATCAGCCTGAGCTTTCGGTGAAGGAACACATCGTGAGAAAACCATACCATTGTTGTAGGGCCGCCCGCCTGGGTAGCTACCACCACTAAGTGTAAAACCTGTCGCCAAATACCAATAGATGTGTTCCGCCAGCAGTGAGAACCAGTACCTCTAGGCTTAGTGTGTTTACCATCCTGAACCACATCGTCATTTAACATCAGGTTTGATTGTAGTCAAAGCACTGAGCTTACATCCTGTAAAAAAAAAGTTATACAGTATCACTGCAAGTAAGTTACACAACTTACGTCTTGTAAGTATACATGTCATGATTTAAATAATATGATACATATTGGTATTAAGTTTAAATAGGAATTAAATTTATTACATCCTGTAATGTGATATACAAATATGCGTAAATAAATCTGTTGACAGATTGTGGATGTAAGTTACCTTTAAATTATTTTAAATATTACGACATAAATAATAAATAATTTTTATTCATGACTATAGGTTACACCGGCTCTGTTCGTGTTTCTATTGGATAACATTATTTACTCCATTATATATAAAGTAAAAAAAAATGAATCCTGGCCTCATAATATAGTTGTCTATGATGTAAAAATGAATTATGTAAATTAAATAGTTCAAAGGTTGTTGATATATAGCGAGTTATTCGCTGCGGTGGGTTCCGAGCTCTCGCTCCCGTCGCTCGTAAGAGCGATGGTTGAGCTTGAGGGCGGCTGGGCAGCTGTGTCATCCTTTTGCGAGGTTGTACTCCTGGCGAAAGAGGCGGCAGAAAGAGAGAGGGAGCTTACCACCCTGCTCCCCTCTCGCAGTCGACGGACAGGTAGGCGCAGGGTTGGCAACGACCTGCACCCGCCATAAAGAGGCCTGCACGAACCGGACTTCGGGCGAGTCCGGGGCATTGCACGCAGACCCGAGATGGAACGCGGCGTGTGAGTACTCCACGCCGCGCCTCAAGTTGGTCGCAGAGCACTGGCTCTGACTGCGATGGCGCCCCAGTTTTTCAGGGGCCAGATCCTACTGGGATGGAGTGACGAATCCACGACAGTTTGCTCCGCTCTTCCCAGTAACAGGGTCCAAGAGTACAAGTGAGGTTTTAGCCGGTAACAGTTCGGCACTGTTCTGCTCTCCAGCCCGGGAGAGCGGTTCGTCCATGTAGGATTTCCCCACTCAAAAAAAAAACAAAAGGGTTGTTGATATATTAGCAAACTGAAAGACAATTTAACAATCATTGAATTTCATATTACAATTATTCATCAGTAAAATATTTTAATAAGGTTGTTATATAACCAAATAACCCGGCGTCTTGTACATCGTTTTTTAAGTAGAATAAAGTTAGTTAACTAGTAATGAATAAGTTACTAAGTAGTTAATAAGTTAGTCTTTCACGAAATCATATTACCTGTGACTCTTAAAAATGTTACTGTCAGTTTCCAATAAACTATGAAACAAAATGTCTATTGTAAACTTTCTTGTAGGCCTTGTAGTTATTATATATAATTTATATTGATAATGCATATGCATATTTTTATGTACGTCGATATAAAACTGCATTACTAACCGTATTAGGCTTATCGTGACACTCCACATGTCAACTGATCGTGACCGACTCTTATGAAATATGCCTAAAGTTAAATTCACCCGCAGGCCACACTCGCCCATAAAATCTGCCTTATATATGTATGTGAGTACCAAAGTACCACTTAACATGCTCTATTTAGATTAAACTTCTATCGAGGTAAAAAAAAAACTGTATTAAACAACTCTATCGTATATGTATTAGTTAGTGTACACAAAAACCGTCACAAGTTCGAGTTCATCCGGCAAATTAATTACAGTAAAATAAGATTACGATTATATACGATACTATACTATACGATAGTTATTTCTTTTACACTATTTATCATCTTTAGTATTCGAAATATAACTACAATAGTTCCATTCATCCATTCAACCGAAAGACGTCCACTGCTCGACTTAGGTGTCCTACAAAGATCTCCACGACGACCGGACTTGCGACACCCGCATCCAGCGGATTCCTGCAACCTTCACCAGGTAATCGATCCACCTTGTCCACGCTGTGTCTTCTGGTATGCAGTATCCATTCGTGAACCCGTCGGTACCATCCGGCATCGGTTCTACGAGCAATATGCCCACTTAAGTTTGATAACTTTTCGAGCGATGTCTATAATTTAGAAAATTCTTTGGTCCGTATTTTTTTTCGGGTTTGAATATATACCATTAGTGTTTTTTTTATTTATCTAGAACCTAGACGTCAGAAAATATGTTTGTTTCGGATAACGAGTAATTATACAAGTATATTTAATTTTTTCTATTTTATAAAAACAGTTACATATGGAGTAAGAATAACAACTTAGGTAATCAACATAATTTGATTATTAAGCTAGCAACGTAACTTCGTCGAACAGGTCGTCGGTCCACCTTCTGCGAGGGAGCCTACCCACGCCACGTCTTCCGGTACGTGGTACCCGTTCGAGAATAACTAACACAATAACTACTGAAAAAAAATCCAAAAGCTTTTATTGGTACAACACTAAAGGCCGTAAATAGCAACTATAGAAAAATGTGAAAACAGAAGTAAAAATGATACTGAGCTATTTTATTTCCTTTATCATTCATTTGTAACATCCATAAAATTAGACTGCCTCGGTGGCGTAGTTGTATTACAGTACGACTGTCGTTCTGAGGTCTCAGGTTCGATCCCCGGGTAGGGTCTAGTGATATTGGGTTTTTCTACTCGGTATCATCCCGGAGTCTGGAATTTGTGCTCGATATGGCGACAGACTCGCCCCCTGTTACATCTGGGACGGATCTAAGCTCGGCGAAATGTGGGTGGTGTAGTTCGCTATTTCACCTCTGCCTAACCCTTCGGGGATAACCCTCTTCTATTAATAACTACAAATAATATACTATCTTAATATTTCATTATGTGTATATAAAATAGTATTTGCAATGTCAGAGCCTTCTCAAATTATATATAAAAAATTTACTACAGTCCATTTTATTATTAAACCAATGCGGAAATCTCCAAATTCATCAGAGAGATCACTCAAAGCACAAGGTTACAGACGATATGTTATTAGTAAACACTTATTCTGTACACTCCTACATCATTTAAAAAAGCCTTTCGAGCATACAATTGTGTAAATATAGTTTCCGACAAGGTTCACTTAAGAGGTGGTGCCGTTGTAACTTACAAATCGATTGCAAAAAGATTGATTAACGTTAGAGTTAGTGCGTAGTTGCCAACTTCATTAACTCCTGTTACAATAATCCATCTTTATGATGCAATAAAACCATAACTTTTCGATCGCTCGGAGAGTTGTTATTATAAATGTTTGCATAGTTCTTAAAATACGATCATGAACTATACAAAAAAAAATCGGTCGACAGACAAAGATGAAAGATTTACTGAACTGTTTTATATATGTGTATTTATATGTAATTGATTTTTTACTTGTTGTTAAATTGCTACAGAAAGTATAATAAATTTGACTTTAAATTAAATAATTGATTCGATGTTTAACATGCTTCGAATATTGAATCTTATTAAAAAAAGAAATAATCGCTCATATTTTGGTAATGGTCGACGTAATATGTGAGATGTCTTGATAGACTAAATAAAACGTTTAATCCGCAAACGTAAACTATTAGAGAGACTTAGTTGCAATGAAGGCATCCCCTCTGCGAGCGACGGCCTTCGCTTCGCAGTCACATGACTACGAAGCTCCGTCTATTGATCCATTTTTCATGAGATCACGTGGATCATAACCACGCAATGTATGTATAAAATGCCCTTCAACGAACGATCTAATCTTTACAACGAATACAAGATTTTTTTAAATATTATAAACTTTATTAATGAAATCTTGATATAATCGAAATTTATTTCTACGTTGTAAGTATCTTTAAGTATTACCTAATAAAATAACAGTATCAACAGTGAAGAAAATAGTTGTTTTTGTGGTCGATTCCACTGCAGTAGAAATAACGTTTATGCAGAAGAAATAGATTAAGCAATTTTAAACTTAAGGCTCGATCAATTTAGGAACAGTTACCTATTGGGTTAGTTTTTTTCTATTACTTATAATATTTCACAATATATTAGTGTCTGAGAATTTGCGCATATCTATGCCTACCTACATTTCCTTGTTGGTGTATTTATCTACATCTATCCTAATAAATAAAATTAAGTGTCTGTGTCTAATATCAAAATAAGAAATTTACACCAAATACACATGAATGTGTCGATACCTATACCAAAAATACAATTTTTAACATTGTTGTCCGTCTGTTTGTTCTGGTTAATCTCCGGAATGGCTTTGACGGAACTTATTTTGATAGATAGCTTAAGTTATTCCGCGTAACTTGCTTTTATTTTTACAAAATAATTAGTGTTCTGCGTAACAAAAATAAAACACATGAAATTGTGAATAAAATCCGATGCAATACACAATTTTACCGTTAGGTGTTTGGAAATTGGTGGGAAGTATATTTGTTTTCTGTTAGTAACAAAAATATAAAAATTTCGTGACTAAAAACACAATAACATCAAATCCTTGAATTTTTGCCTTTTTATAGTAATATTAATTTTTAATGATAATTTTTACCAAGTTATAGTTTGCTGATAAAATTTTAAAAGCTTGCAATCTATTGTTAGTTAATGAAATACTAGAATTAATAGATTAATGAATTAAAAAGAATTTAAGTAGTCATAGAGTTGCAAATGAAGATAGAGGCGTTCTGTTGACATCGAATTCCTTTGACCCGATAATATTTCTAACAATCTTACAACAACGTTATTATGTCACTAATCTGAGACTTGATTTACACAATTTGCTTTCCATTTTACGCTTGTTTACTAAAGTAGTTGTCAAAATGATCTTTATTTGATTTAAACCTACTCAAGTTTCGTATCAATTTGTATCGGTCTGATAATTTTTCGTGCAACATTTTTACAATAACGTAAAATGTAAGTAACTAAATGGAGAATAATGAAAATGTATTATATGGTATAATTTGTAAGAGGTCTGTAAATATTATTTCGACTTGGATTTTTAAGTTGTATCTTTATCATGATCCAAGTTACTACATGATTAAATAGAATAAGAATAACGCTGGATATAAGACTATAACATAACTGAAGCGACGATGCGGCAGTTAGTAGTGCAACCGGGTTCCGCGTCAATGGACGCGGGTTCGAACTCGCGTATCCAACTCTAAAAATGTTCCTTAGCTTTCGGTGAAGTAAAAATATCGTGAGGAAGGCATAGCATGACGGTAAGGCATTTTCTAATACCGCCTTCGAGTTTGAAAATCTGTCGCCAAATAATATAAAATAGGTGTTTTCCGGCAGCGTCACTTGAGAACCAGGCTTAGTGTGTATACCATTCCCGGCGCATATCATCACTTAACATCTAGTGAGATCGTGATTAAAGCACTAAGCATATACAGTATTCAAAAAATCACTCGGCTTGGCTCACGGAGTAACCAACATACGGTAAATTTAATATCGGCACCATGACAGTAATTCGCAAGTAATATGCTGGAGACTTTTACCTCTTCCGTACCGTACAGATGTAGAATGGACTCCTTGGCAGCGTATTTCTCTTTCTTACGGTATCATATCAGATAGGGCCATAGAAGACCGGCCATACAATTCATTTGTTAAGCTAACATTAGAAAAAGTAAGGGTTTCTTTCGACATCCAACATTGATACATACAATACTAATGAAAAGTTCTGTCAATTACCTACCAGATTCGGAAATAATAAGTGCCGATATTAAGGCGGCTTATGAAGAACTAGAAAATAAATAAAACAAGTAATTTGGTCAGTTAGCAATAGCCAACTCAATATGGTATCAATTATGGATACAACTGTAGTAACAGTAGCCTAGAGATATTACAAAATCACGTGTTCGCTTCGAGTATCGAATCGCTTCGAGTTGAATATAATTTATACACGATCGATATAGACTCGAAGTACGTTATGTTGTACATACAACATCTTTATTTGTTATAATTTATTATAACCGCGCATAACTGAAAATAAAAAAAAAAAGTAAGAAATATATTTCTAAAGAAGCTGTGTGTACGCGGTTGCACCCGCGTTTCATATATTTTTCATTAGGTTTTAATTTTTTTACACGGTCCCCTAATTATTTAAAAAACTAACTAATTATTCAATAAAAAATTGCATTGAATCGGATTTTATTCAAATTTTTATGCGTTTTATTTTCTTTTACGCGGAGACCTAATTATTTTCGAAAATTAAAAGTACCCTAAGTTACCCGGACTAATTTCAACTATCTACCAAAAAAAGTCTCGTATAAATCGGTCCAGCCTTTCCGGAGACTACACATTACAAACAGGCAGACAGACGTACAAAAAATTAAAAATTGTATTTTTGGTATATGCATTCATATCTACTTAGTAAAAAAATAATAATTTTGACATTACAAACAGACATTTCAGTTTTATTTATTAGTATAGATAGATTATATTACTACTATGTTTAATCATTTTATACGGAGAAAGTCAGTTTGTGTGTTTGTCCCTCGTTTGGCTTATAGGCAGTGAATAAACAGGCATGATTTTTTTTAAACCATAGATATATAATTTCTGAACCGGTTTTGGTAAACGGTTAATAACTAAAATAACCTTTACCGTGTTTGTTGTAATACTTTATGTAAGTATAAATATTTTATAGTTATATTGTTATAGTAAATAATTATAAAGAGCAACCATCTGTTGGTACGTCTAATCTATATATATATAAAAATAAAAATGGGGGTCCTTTGAGGCACCATCACCTCAAAACTATTTAACGTATCGGGATGGGACTACTATCATTACACGCGGAATGTTTCCTACCTAGTTTGGATTCCATGTCCATGGAACCTTACTCATTTTTTTTTTCGATTTACTCTCGATGTAAATTTTTTTTCGCTAATAAAAACAAAAGACTCATTTTTCACTCACACCTAAAGAATATATGAAACGCGGGCG
The DNA here is from genome assembly GCA_014132275.2 of Samia ricini. NCBI lineage: Eukaryota > Metazoa > Arthropoda > Insecta > Lepidoptera > Saturniidae > Samia > Samia ricini. The sequence goes on from AP028162.1 coordinate 5,681,714, forward strand.
GGGCCGCGGGCACCAGCTAGTATATAGTATAATATATGGTATTATTCTAAGTGCATTTTTTAATTATTAATAAAAAGGAAAAAGTGGATAATCGGAGGATAAGTAACCCATAATTTATAAAAATGATGGCAAATTTGTTTGAAAAAAAAAAACATTTTTTTATTTCTAAAACAAGTTAATGTGTCGAACGAAGACCCATAAAAATGTGACAATAGGAAAACAGTGGAAAGCTGGCTGGCGTAAACGCCAGTTAGTGCTCAAGGGGTTAAACTGCAAGTTTTATCATAAATGGCTTGTCTTAAACTCCTGTTCTGTGTATCAAAATTAATAATTTTATGACCTAATGTCACAAAAATTATTCCAATCAATGAATTTATTTATACTCAATGATAACCTCTTAAAACTAGGTCAGATAATTACGCGAACTAATAAATCGAATTAGATTGTTTCTTAAGCAACGTCCGTGTCACACCACCCTAAAATATTATTAACGTGTATTTAAGAATTTGTATTTACATACGTGACCTAAATACGTGAAGGCCATAAACGAAACTATTCGCATTGGATTCCATTAGTATTAAAGTATGCAATAGGCGTAGGTTTACAGATATTAGATCTAAAAGCAATTAGAGCACGCACGAAAATCTATATAAATAGAGAGATGGGGAAAATACTTGTTTTATTTGACTTTTTATTCCTAAATAATAATCTTCCAGTGGTCGAAATTAGACTATAATCATCATTTATTGCTCAATAGCAACGAAAAAAAAAAAAAAAAACGAAGAACGCTTAACCTACCAAAGAAAATATGACACTGAATTGTTTTATCTTTGCCTAATTACAGATAATCATCATATCCTAGAAAACAAAAAGGATACTCCAATAATCGATATTTTATTAGTTTGAAAGATCAATCCTTTGGACCTCGATGTGTTTTGAATCAATTTATCAAGTTTAGATTCGAATCAATCTTTTTCGACAAGGATTCCCATCCCTGTTTAGGCGATTGATAACCTCAGCCGCCCAACGTAACATGTCCGCGCTCCGGTTCGTACGTGTATTAACAGCTTTAGAGGCCGTTTACTTAAACAAAGTTTAGTAGTTTTAAACTACTCCTTCCCTCTTCACAGAAATAGGAATCAAACCTCTTAACCTCTCACCTCGCCCCTTATAATAACATAAGCAATGCCACATAAATAACCGTGAACATTGTCTTACGTAATCACCATTCAGACTCCGGCTTCGATTTAAAAATAAAACAAAGTATAGATCATCCGCCTTCCATCAGTGCTTGCGTAACACTGGAACAGCCCCTTTAATTTAGAATTCATGGAAGACAAATTCCATATGTATTAGCCTCAGCAAATGAATTTAACTTTCATTTCCGGTTCTGTTGTTTGCCAAAATTATCTTTAGCTTGGTTCTAAATATTTTCAAGACAAAAAGAAAGAGTGGAGATTCATCTTGTATAACGTAATCCGGCTTGTCGACTGGATTCAGTGTGTTACGTTATCTCGTTACTAAGATATCATGCTCTTACCTAAACTAATTGCGGAAAATAAGCTAATAAAACAAGCCGGACCGGAAAAACAACTCATTATTTTACCGAGATGTAAGTATCTACCTACTTATGTGACACATCAAATACCAAACTTTCTACATTATTTATATCGTGCACGAGCATTCAAATATATATATGTAGGTTGTTGTTTAATCGTGTACAATTTTATTATGGTCGTTTTATTAAAATACTTATCTATCTATATTTAAAAATTACAGAAGCCTTGTAACAAGAGTCTTGTAACTCTAAAATTGGGCGCGAAAATTTATATTATTTTAATATGATCTGCAAAGGATGGATGACGTGTAAAACTGCAGTGTATTATGACCCCCGTCATATGCTGACGTCCAGGTTTTATTGGCATGTTTTTTTTATTATAACTATTCTTTTTTTTTTTTTCTGTAAATTAAAATTGATTGTAAATGTGGTAATAAATATATTTTTTTTTTTTCTTTCTTTACATATAATTGACACGATGATAATGGTTGTGCGGTCGGATAATCAAGACACTCATGAAAAACATTCTTATTTATTTAATCTTTTTTGTACACCATTATACACATATAATATAATACATTTGAAATGTGAAATTAGTACAAAGGGCGGCCTTATTGCTAATAGTAACCTCTTCCAGGCAACCTTTGGATGGATATGTGCCATGGAGAAGTATCAGTAGTGTTTTGGGGTACATGCATAGATAAATCTAACTTAATAAATACGACTCAAATTGAATTAATGTGAACTATAAAATACGTATAAAATATACTATAAAATATAGATAATATATAACCTATAGACTATATTATAATAATACTAAATATGGACCAAAATTGAGTAGATTATTACAATTCTTATATTACATTCTTATATTGCTTTCTTTCTTTCAAAAATACATTACCAGTCCGAATAAATTATTTCTTGTAAATTCTACACGGCATATCAATTAAAAAAATAAAATGGAGCATTACAAATTAAATGTTTGTAAATAAAATGAAATATATAAAACCGGATACGTATGTCCATCAATAAATCGCTTAAAGTGTATCAAATTATGAATGTCTATAGTTAAATTATTTAAATATTTATATTTTACGATATCAACCTTCGTTGTTATTATAATCCGTACGTACCGTTCAAATAAATCGACCTTTTTATTAGAGTAAATAAATATACGAACAATATAATCAATTTACTCAAACGCAGCACTAACATTAATTATATTCAAATTACTAATAACATTGTACAATATATAATTATTAAGTCATAGAGTAAAAACATGACAGTAACACAATAATGACAGTGACATTGTTGGTGCAATGATTCAATCACTAGGATGCTGATGTGATTTAAAAATATAATAATAACTCGTCTCTCTATTATTCCATTTGTGTACCTAGCAGGATTAAGCAAAAAAAATTGTAAATATATTATTGTAATTATTTTTACAAATGGCCAAAAAATAACATGCTTCTTTTCTGATATTGAAGTGGAATTTGAGGTGAAAACTGCCATATTTATCAATTGTTAAACGTTTCCAAAGAGTACAATATGGAAAAAAAATCCTACCTAAGAACATTGTCAACGATGAAGTCTTAAAAGCTAATTGTTCTACATCTTAATACAGATTATATATGATCAAAGAGCAATTAAGTTCTTTATCAAATTTCATCTTTACTGTTTATTGTTACTATGTAATCATTTATGACATACAAGTACAATCTAGGACAATATCTTTTAGGAGTAAAAAAACACAACCTTCGAAACTAAAGTTCAAACTTCTGATGCAACTGTACCTTTTTAAGTAAATATTACAAGTCAGTTAAAAGCCAGTAGCCGGTCCTTGATATTATATACAAAAAAATACGTTAACTGCAAAACATTCATGTTCAACAGACTTATTGAAAATCAATTGAATATTATTTTTCAATAAATTATTTTAATATCAATGAGCTAATTGGCTTAAAATTGATTAATCAATAAAAATAATACCAATGTTGAACTGTTTATCCACACATGGAGTCTTTTACGTCAACGTAAGACACACTTCTTGACGGCAAAAAAATATTAGAACAGCCGCGCCCAAACGCGATACTCGGTAGGTACGTAGAAATATCTATAAGGTATTCGGGTTTCAAATGAACTGTGGCATTGAATGTTGATTTTTATAATTTTATTCGTTACATATCTAAAATGGTAAATAATTTTATGGTAGTGATTCAACAAGTAACTTAATTGCAACATTATTATACCTCAATATAACGTTTATTATTCGTATTGCATTAAGGGCACGTACCCAAATTACGTGATACGTTTAAGGGGAGGAGGGGAATCTTCAAAATACTACGCTGTCACAGGAGCGGGGGCGTCGCTTAGGTTTTTGTTATGTAGTCGATTTCGCCGAGAGAAATTTCGCACTTTTTCGATCTATCTTTGATAAAAGCGCGCAGTGTTTAGTGCTTGATAAGCTTTCAGTAGGCCACATGGGGCTTTTTATGTTATGGGAGAAATCGTGGATTGGTTAGATGTCGATGAAGAAGAAATGACCAAGTCTGAAGAAACTCGTGATAATACTCCCCCCGTGAACAATAATGTATCCGAGTGGATTGATGCTGTGAACTTATTCTTTGAAGACGTGTGAGACAGATATTAATGTAATGAAACAGAAAACTATTGTTGTTTTCGTAAATTAAATGAAGAAAATTATAAGCATGCATACAGTCTTATGCAATAAACACCGTATTAATAAAGACGGATATGAGTCAAATTATCTTCATTAGTTTCACTTTCGGTTTGGGAAATCATAAAAAAATTAAACTTGTCAATACTACGTAAAACCTTGGGGGGAGGGTTCTTGGCAAATACTACGAGTGGTCAGCTCGGGCGGGAGGGCTCGAAATATCTTGAAAAAATAGGTCACGTAGTATGGGAACGTTCCCTAATTGGTATAATAACAACCGTCTTTGGATTAATTTATATTGAAATGTTCTCACGAATACTTTGATCATAATATTAATTTGTCTTACATAAATTAATTAATCGAATAATTAATTATGAAGAACACGAAAATAAAATAGAGCAAAAATAATTATAATCTCAATAATACAACAAGGACTACAATACTAACACATCACTATACCAAATGAATGTATTAATCACATTATATATGTATTGTAGCTTAATAATTATCAGCGAATGATTTGGCCGTTGATTACTTACTTATACGGCCTTATTGAAACGTTTGATTAATATGAAATCTGTCGGATTTGTCCCGGGGCGGGTTGCGACATTCAATAAGACAAATCTACGCGCCGTTTAATATGTCGACCTCGAACTAGTTTACTGCATAGGATCGTGTGTGAGCTATTTGATTGAACGTTACAGACAGCTTTCATTAAAGGTTCGGATGAAGCATAAAACTTATTTACATACAAGGTTTAGTATTTAACGGTCGTAGAAGGGCGGAGCTTCACTCGAAATAACTTTTTGATTTGCCTATTTTCAAATAATCTTTTTTAGCGTAGATGCGAAAATGGAAATTTACAGGTAATATAGAGAGATATAGATATAAGATTGTTAGCTTTAAGTTTAGATTACGATAAGACCGACATGTTCTTGGTGAAGATAAATTAACAAAATATAGATAATAAAAAAAGTAATTACATAAAACTTAACACCTACATTTAAAAATAACTGGAAATTAAGACTGAACTGAAGAAAAAACTAATTACCACGAAGATTTCTGAAATCGATTTATAATTCATTTAATAGAAAAGATATTTTTAACATAACCAGCTGATATTACCCAAGTCGACATTTTTACAAAGTATAGGCTCAGTGCTTTAACCACAATCTCACCTGATGTTAAGTGACGATGTAGTCCAGGATGGTAAACACACTAAACCTAGATGAACTGGTTCTCAAACGTTGCTGCCGTAACACACCTGTTGGTATTTGGTGACAGGTTTTCTAGCTACCAAGTCGGGCATCATTAGAAAATGCCCTACCACCAAGCTCTGGTTTCCTTATGATGTTCTCCTTTACCGAAAGTTCAGGATGATTTTTAGAGTTAAACATATAAACCCTTAATTCGATATAGTAATTACTGATGGTGGTATTTGTAAAAAAGTTTGTAAGCAATAATAAATGTAAAATGATTTATTATTTTCATATTTATTCTACTGAAACCGAAAAAAAAAAAAAAATCTAGACATTGCCAAACGTAAGTGGTTATGGGCAGGGCATATTGCTCGTAGAACCGATGCTCGATGGGGTTAACAGGTTCTCCAATGGCTGCCACGTACAAAAAGACGAAGCGTGGATAGCCTCTCATAAGATGGACCGACGACCTGGTGATGGACGCGGAAATCCGCCGGTTTCGGGCGACACAAGACTGGTCATTGTGGAGATCTTTGGGAGAGAGCTATGTCCAGCAGAGGACGTCTTTCGGTTTAATGGATGGATGGATTGATTGCAATAATAATAAATCTAATGTTTTTTGCATTTCATATATTCTGTAAAGCTAAATATAAATTTGTTTCAGTTAAATCAGATGCAAACTAGTCAGTCATGCGAAGTGTAAAGACAACCATACTATTACCTAATAATTAGCAACATCATGAGCGAATCATGGCACATTTACACGACACCAGATTACAATCGACGTTTACGTCGTACTCATCACGTGCAATCGTGTTGTACGTGTCTCCAACACCTTATTATTTTTCTACATTTGTATTTCCAAACAACTGTTTATTAAAAACAAAACGTCTTTAAAATTGTATCGCGTAGACAGCAATTGCCCTCCTTTCTCAATACAAAGGTTTTTATGTGTACATGCAGTGTATGTAAATAAAAGATCACGTTAAAAGCGAATTCTTGTGAAATTTTTAATATTTTTTCTAAATTTACGATTATGGTAGTAGAGAACATCAATACGCCGGACACTCTTTAATATTTTTTTCATGCAGTTTTAGCTTCATACGTGTATAGCATTAATGAATGATATAAAAAATATTATTGTCTTTGCCTACCTAATATTTTTGCCTTACATTTGTTGTGTAATAACATCAAACAGTTCAGATCATATTTTTTTCTGTTTGTAAGTTTATTTTTATTTCTAGTTACAGTGACGATCTTTTTGATAATGATTATGATAACATCCAGGCATCTAGGCGAATACTAATAATAATAATTTCAGTTCTTTAGCTACTGTTTTATACCAATTTTAACTTCCGCTTATGTTTTTATTTAAAACGATATCCAATAAGTATAATTTTGCTTACAAAGCTTTTAACACAATTGTATAAAAACACGTTTGAATTAAAAAATATAACGAGTAAGATTATCATTCTAAAATCACATGGTTCCATTCTGCGGACGTTACGACCGAAGCACTTACAAGTCACCTGACTCACAATCAGATAAGACTCTTCACACGAGTGTTGATGTAATTTAATGATCATTTCTCATACTATTCCTGACGTATTTCAAATCTGCTGTCATCGTAACGTCTAATATAGGTAATTATTACTTATCCACGTTATTTATAACGTCATTTAAGAAACGAAAGTATCTATGTTACTTTCCGTTTTTCGTCCGGTTTTATATTTTTAATATGAATAACAATAAATGTCAAGGGAGGAGAAGTAATAATTAAACAAAAAAAAAAAAACAAATACGGAAAAAAAGTATCTTTCTCAGAGTTTTTATATTTATTCCGTACAATCACTTTAAGATTTTAACTAATTTTTTTTTATGTAACACTTCTATTGGCGCCTCTTACCTGTTTAAAACTAACTCTCATCCTGTGACGGCAAGCGACGTGACGTGCAACATTTTGATGTCTGCCGAGCGCCCCATGACAGCCAACTTTTTAAACTATTAATACAATTTATTAATATATAACAATTATAATATAAACAGTAAAATTAAAATGACTAAATACATATATATATACACGAATTAATAATGATGTTTGCGTTCCAATCGATATTCGACTAGTTTTAAATCCTCAATAACCGCGAGTATTTTTTGAAATGTTTTATTTTTATTACTGATTGAAATTTTAAATTTACTCGACTTTCATTTCTCGTATTTTGATTTAATTAAAACGATTAACAAAAATACTGTTTCACAATATTCTAGCGTTCATTTAGGAATATCTATACTCTTGCGTTTGATCAATTAAGGAGAATTACAACTTATTACATTATATTAATAGAAGTAGTATCTAAATGCTTATGAAAACGTTTCGCACCCACATCATTGAATTTAAATCAGTTGTAATGAAAGCCAATATAGTTATACGTGTATTATAAATATATAGGTACTGATATTTCGTAACACCCTAGTCACCGAGATGCAACTTCGTGTGCGTACCCGAGCATACCTTTCTAGAATGTTAGTCGGCATAACTAGTTTACCTTCAAATCAATAATTAACATTAAATTCATAATATTCCAATGGTAATGATGGAGAAGAAAAAAAAAAAAAAAAAACGTTCAATTTATAGTGTTTACGGATATGTTTCGTTGAAACAAGATAGGTTTTCCGTACAAATACTTCCTAATCGCCATGTCATATCCTCTTACACGTGACATTGTTGAAGTCATCGACACGCTTGTAAAGATGTTCAAAAGACGTTGACCTTTTGCGATTAGACACATTCAAAATTTCATAGGATATTTCCATTTGTAGATAACATTATTTACGTTATCTATCTAGTTAAAAGCAAGAAAATATTTTGTGCTTCAATCATTTAAATCGGAAACATTATTTACACGATTCAATTTTACAATTCAGTTAATATTCAAACGACTAGTATAAAAGTATTTAAAAGACTATTATAAAATTGGCACATAAGCATAACATTATATTTTTGAAACATAATTAAAAGTATAATATAAAGGCTAAGTTTTTTGTTTATCAAATTTCTATTTATACAAGAATGCAAAAATCCAAATTCAAAACGCGTGTTACATAAATGAAGCAGAGAGTGGTTACCACGTGACACGACTGTGAAAGGCGCATCTGACATCAAATATACAAACCGTCTATAAACACACTACTTTGATAGCATATTACCAAATTTAGAATCATCGCGATTATTCTTTATGGTTTTATTTCTAACTCTCAAACTGTTATTATTTTTTTATTACAAATACTGTTCTTAAGCTTTTTTTTACACGGTATAGGCTCAGTGCTTTGACCACAATCTCACCTCGTGTTAAGTGACGATGTGGTCCAGGATGGTAAACACACTAAATCTAGGTATTGGTTCTCAAGTAATGCTGCCGGAACACACCTATCGGTATTTGGCGACATGTTTTCGAACTTGAGGGTGGTAGCTACCCAGGCGGGCATTGTTAGAAAATGCCCTACCACCATGCTACCTACTCAGCTCGAAATTGTATTACTTTATTATTAGATTTAAGATTTGAGATATTAAGATATTAAGATAAGATATTAAGATTAGTTTTTCTTAAGTTTGCATAAAATACTAATTATCGAATTACTGTGAAAACTTGTAAAATTCTTATTGTGATTTTTTATACTAAATTAGTATAAATCGAGTTCAGAAATAGATTGTAGTTGATATAGTTTGAAAAAAAAAAATCAATTGAATATACCTATTGTAAAGTAAATCTTTTTTTTAGTATTCCTCAGATTATTCGTTACTATGACACTGGGAGATTTTTTTATAAATATTAACCAACATTAATTTTCGTTTACGATGTAATAATTATTTAAAAGTATCTATTTTGTGACATATTATGCATTTCTCCGATTAAGTTTAATAGGCGATAATTTACAAATTTTTTACGCAACTATGACGAAAGTTTGATAGAATAAATAATAATGAATAATATTTATAGTAAATCATAGATTTATTTCCGGTTGTAGGTTGATTCGTGGAAAGTCACGTGACTTAGAATGTTACGTTCATTTGCGCTAATTTTTATTTCGAGAAAAAAAGGTACCATTGTACTCTATGCATTGGGTAACAGTATCGGAAGAGTAATTTCACCGAGTCCGTTTCACCTTACCGTATTTTCCTTCGTCCTCAGCTAATAATATTACGAATTATACTTAAATTAGCAGATTCCAAAAGTTTTCTGCGTATATGACAAGATTATGACCAGAATAGATCTAATCAATATAACATAACAATTAAACCATAAATACATCTATGAATAAGTATAAAGACAACATCTCATTTTAAACCGTGTTTAAAGCATACATAAAGTATATCTATGCATATTTAAGTATACGGAAATGTATGCGCATGCAAATGGATGCGCATCTATGCATTATATATTCTTGTTTATTTATATTTAGGGATGTTTCTTTTGCCTTATCGGCTATAAAAAATGAAACGTCTTTTATTATGCAGTTGCAAGCAGACAGTGAGTATATTTCTAGAACACATTGACATATCCATAGACAATATTAACTCCTTGAACCACTAACCTGGCGTTTACGCCAGCTTTCCATTGTCTTCCTATTGTCTCATTTTTATAGGTAATCGACATATTAATAATGGTAAGTAATGTAAGATAATTATTGAACAATCTAGATGTCACTAGTTGACTGATATACAAGACTATTTTGATATTTATAACGGTTTATTTATTAACTATCTATGTGAGCATGTATTTAAAATCACTTAAACAAATATTCTATTGTATTGCAGCACAATCTACAGCTTAATTCAATTACTGTAATTTGGGATTTGTATGATCTCCCGCGATACAGGAATGACTTTTTAGTACGTGGTTCTATAGATATGTATTTATGTGTTTAAATTGTGAACAGTTATAAAGATATTTGGTTTTTTTTTATTCAATATTAATTCATTAAAATACTTAACTGCGAGTAGTTATAGCACATTTAGTTATTGTAAAATAATAGATCGACAATAAATTAGTTGGTATAAGATGTAATCTCGTTTATAATTGTCCGTAATATTTCGAACAATCCAATGATTGAAGGAAACAAAATAGATACCTAATAAGAGGTCAATAAGATTGGTGCATGTTGTAATACCTAGACAGCAGATAGCTGTTTAAAATAACGCAACTGACACAAATAAGCATGCTGATTTATTGCATCCATTGCCGGTTCAGGATACACTTTGAATAAAAACTGTAGTTGCATCTGCTTGCAAAAGTATTGCACGCTTAGGTATCGCTCTGAAATAAATCGATGCGATTCGTTGTTGTCGCAAGAGAATTGTTCGATTCGCCTACATAACTATAGATATTATTGTCATATAATTAGATTACAGTAGAACGAGAGTTCATCGAACTTTACTAACCCAAAAATTAGGAAGAAAAAAACTTAAAAACGATTGCGGTATTTTGTACCGATTTTTGTGGACAAAAACTTTTAATTTAACATTCAAATTATGACCTCTTGCTAGAACTTTTATTTATGTTCAAGTCACTTACTAAATATTCCAGATTTTTTTTAAACATATGTAAATCGCGTAGTTATCAAAATATACTAGATCAAAAAGTACATCTAAATAAAAGAAATAAACGAAATTTAAAAATAAGAAACATAAAGTAAATGTGTAAATAAATTAAGTAACTTTGAATACAAAAAAGCTATTGGATAATTGTTGTCGAAAATGTCGCAGATATCTAAACTAATTTAATTTATTAATTATGTTATGTGCGGTTGAGACTTACCTCTACCAATTAGCGGGTTTGTAGAACATTTCTGCACAATCATATCAATAATATAAGGAAAAAACTTTATGCATGACCCTATCATTAGATTAAGTATGATTTTTAATACCTACTGTAAATGTAACGATAAAGTATGTGACTTCGTAGATACATCATACAAAAATAACTGTAATATCATTAGGAAATATGTAAACAATAATATTTGAAACTTTTTGATTCGTTACGATAACAAATTTCTTTATTTAAATAACTAAATAATACTAATCATAATTATTACTATTATCTAATATAATTAAAAAATCTCTAAATAGTAAATGTCATCCAGCTCGCCGCAAGACGGGAAGGTTCCTAGAAGGCTGGCCGCATTGCCACGTTGGATAGCTTATACGCTGTTCAAGATATTGTCTCGCCCTGTAATAGTTAAGTCTAATACTTTAGCATCTAATAACCTAATGCCTTTCTATGCATCAATCGACTAGAGGATATTATTTTTCTTCAGAAATTTGTACTGATTTTCTATCTATAACGTTGTTTTTTTGTTGTGATTTCCGCATTCAAGTCAACGCCTTATACAAAATAATGAATTTGTCAGAGCGTGAGCCAGCGTCCTTCTGCATTTGGTGGTGGTCGGAGGGCGCGCCTCGCAACACTTTCATCCGCGCAGGCTTCCACTGGCCCGCATCGCTTTCCATCTTCAGTGCTGTCCACGGCGCTCCGAAGCCAGCACGCGCACTAAACTATTTATTATGAATCCAATTTCGAACTGAAATAGTTTTGTGATCGACTTTAGTGTTTCATACGAGTGATCAAGTGGATATAACTAGTGAACTGTTAGTAACAAGCAATAACAATGATAGTAAGGTGAGTCGTTGATTGTCTGTATTTTATGATATTAAATAAATACTCAAAACATTTTATAAAATATAGTATTAAAGTTATAAAAATAATTCAAGCTATTTATTAAGTGTATCTAAAATAGTATCACACAATATTGTTTCCAGTATAATAAGTTATGTGCAATATATTATAATTTTTTATATTCTTATTTTTTTTTTCACTTTTCTGATCGCCATCTGTTAAGAATCCGATTTAAAGTGATTTAATCTGATTAATCCACTGCTCTATATTTGGATAAAGCATGCACCACTCGTTAAAATCTATTGCAAAGAACCTAGTTGCTACGCGTTGAGCTACGATAACTATCGTAGCGAAAACAATTGTAGCTTAGTTTATCACCCAAATGAAATATATTTAATATAAACTTTTTTCATTTTGTTAAATATCTACGTTGCATTTCATTTTGACAGTCATTACTTTTGACAAGCAAGTGAAAATCGAGGCCGCTCAAGAATGACCTAGACCGGAAAAAAGCGATTAACATGTTACAGAAAGTGTAACAGATTTACAGGGATAAAGTGAAATTACATTATATTAATATTACCACTCACCTACATGCGGTTTATTGTAATACATAGTTATGTTACAATAACAATAGAAAACTGTGACAGAAAAATAAAAAAACATAAATTATATGAAAGTTTTTATTATTATTATATCGACGTGAAATCTCAGAATTATATAAATAAAAAGAGAAATTATACATCTGATTTTCATACAGATGCGACTAATAATAAAAGTTAATCGTAAATCAAACATATAGTATGCATACATTAACATAGGAATGTAAATAAAATGTAGGTAGTAATATTATTATTAATAAACACACAACAAATATACATTTATGAACACACATATACTCGCACACATGCAAACGCAAAATCACATACATACGAAAAGTGTGCTAAATTAAGCATTTCTGTACTTTATAAGAATAATATTTTATAGTAAGGAATTATTTATATTGGGAGGACACTGACAACTGAGACAAAGGCTAAAATACCTAATTCAGGTGACAGAGCTTATGTTTGTACAAATTTATTGTTAGATATAAATAGAAAACTGAATAACATGTTTTCTATTCAAGATAATAAAACGCAAAGTCTATACTGGGTCACTAGATTCAGCGTAAATAATTTTGGTTGAACAATGTTTGAACACTCCAAAAAATAAATTAGCGAAACCGATTTACGATAATCGCACTGTCCTCTGCGCCAAGCGCGTTCGAGATAAATATAATTCTACAAACAACTATTACCGTTATAAGCGTACACTGCCAACTACAGTGATGCATATTGTAAATAATACGAATAAAATTATAAATATGCTAAAATAATACTAAATTTTTTTAAGAACTGATTTAAATACCTTAATATTAGAAATATTTCACTATAACAAGTTTCTATGATTGTAAATAATAGCATCGTATATACTACTTCATATAAAGCCAGTATGAGAGAAAATATGCAAGAAGTGTTTTAAGAAAAAACATTTACGATACTCTTTAATTAATAAATTGTTTGGTTTAATGAGTTTTACATTTAAATTTTTTATTTAATATAAAAATAATTAATTCATCTTAAAGCTCAAATAATAGACAGTAATTTAAATTCATTTGAGGAAAATACGTTAAAAAGTAACGTTATAAAAGTAACTAAACGTTAGCTGTGTAAGTTGCCTTGTCTCGATTGAAAGCGAAAGCTCGCCGGCTCTTCTGTGTAGACGACTTGAACTTACTGTTCCACGAACTCGTTCTGTTAGCGAACAATATGAATTATCGAAAGTAATCATTACTTTAAAGTATTAATCGAGCAAGTTCAAAAGATTTTATAATCCTTCGAATTCCATTCTTAAATTTAATTATTATAATTATTAAAATATTTTTACACATCCATAGGCCGAGATAAAATTAAATTGTAACTTTCACAATTATTTTATTTTAGAGAATATTTATATTTTAATTGAAATCATTTGTAATATATAATAAAATATGTATTCTTCCATTTACTATATTTGTTTATTATAAAAGTAATTTTAGGGTTGTCGCTAAAAATACTATGTATGAAAATATGCTGATTAATTCAATGTCAATAGATTCTTATTAATCAGAGCGGTAATAGTAAGACTACTTCACAAGCAGGTGTCATCGTTAACATGTCGATTACCCATAAAAATGAGACACTATGAAAACAATGGAAAGCTGACGTAAACGCCAGGTTAGTGCTCAAGTGGTTAAGTAGCATACCTAACTAAATATAGTATTTAACATTGACACTAAATTCATGTAAGGTGAAATACTATAAACAGTTTAATATAGTACCCACATCATTAATTGTTACATTCCTGTTTCACTGGACTTAAATTACAAGTTAATATAACACCGTAAAACTAATAAGAGTTAAGTTATTAGTAAGTAAAAGCTATACTTTATTTTAAATAGATCCAGTCGCATGAGAGTTAAACACAATTTGGTAAACACTTGTTGCCTTATATTTCCTCTAAAAAAATTAAAGAATAGTTTAATGATTAAGGTACATTTTCTCGTTTTACGTTTCATATATGTTTATACTAATAAAATAGCCCTTTTTGTACCAAACTTTTTATTATTTAACTAGCTGTGTACCCGCGGCTGCGGCCGTGTTCCATATGTTCTTCACTGCGATTTAATTGTTTTATACTGAAAAATTATTAATTTTCTAATTGTTTTTTTTTAGTACTGAGATAAGGCAAAAATATTTCTCATAAATGAAAATATTTTCCCGTGAAACTGTGCATTAAATCGGATTTTATTCAATTTTTTGTGAGATTTAATTTTTTTACGTGGAACATTAATTTCTTTCGAAAAGTAAAAGTATCTTAAGTTACTCGGAGTAACTTCACTTATCTACTAAAAAAAGTCCCGTCAAAAACCGTTCCGAAGATTACCCGGAACAAATAGACAGATAAATATTTTATTAATTGTATTTTCGTATAGGCATTGTATGTACATTCATATGTATTAAATAAAAATAATGTTATTTTGACATTACAAACAGTCACCTCAATTTTATTTATTAGTCTAGATTATCGAAATGTTAATACATTGTTATATAAAATAAATTATGAAGGTAATTAAACTTATCAGAAATTAAACATAAATTCATTTATAATAAATTATAAAATATGCAAGTTTTAGCAATGGACTACAGTGTTTGTAATAAAATTAAGAAACGAATGCAATCTTTACTATACAGTTTTAACTGTTTACTAATAATGCTCAATGCCAAACATTCCTGTCATGTTTCATGTGCGTAACGTAAAATTACGAAAAACACTCAAACAACGTCACGATCAGCATTAATATAAAACATTTTTAAATCCATGAAGCACAACAAATGTACATGTATGAATTTTAATCCGATGAAAGTAAGTGGTATCATCACCAAATAATTTTTGTTACATAAAAAATCAAATTCAATTGACACATAAACAACATTTCATCACTAAATAACTATCTATACTAATAAATCAAATAGAAGTGTCTGTTTGTTATGTGATTTTTTTTTTTACTAAATAGAAAAATGTATATAGGATACCTATACAAGAAATATATTTTTTTAATAATGTTATCTGTCTGCCTGTCTATCTTTTTGTAATGGGTAATCTTCGGAACGTCTGAACGGATTATGACGAGACTTTTTTTGGTATATAGCTGAAGTTAGTCCGCGTAACTTACGGTACTTATAATTTTTGAACATAATTAGGGTTCCGCGTAAAAAAACTAAATCTCATGAAATTGTGAATAAAATCCGATTCCATGGTCAGTTTTACGAGCGAGTGCTTGAATTTATGAGAAATATTTTAAATTTATCTTAGTAACAAAAAAATTTTAAACGCGCGCGCAGCCGCGGGCTCACAACTAATATTACAAATAATCATGGGAAAACAATGTTTTGATAGTGATGTCCATTAAATCCTATTTTCTATAAAACCCCTATAAACCTTATAAAACTTAAAAAAAAAAAGAATAAATTCCGATTCAATGCACAGTTTTACGGGCAAGTGTTCGAATTTATGAGAAATAATTTTAATTTATCTTATAATAGTACTAAAAAAAAATAAAGACAATAAGTGGGCTTCTGTTTACATAAAAATTAAAACGCCGTGAAGAACATATTGTATATTATATAGTAATACACAGCTTTATATAGAAATAAATTTTATTTCTATTTTTAATACAGAACTTGTTACAGACGACATATTGTGTCGTATATAAAAGAAAAAATAAAAAGGAAAAGGAAACCAGTATTACTAGAGTAAGAAAAATACAATACACTTATTTATGGCAGTTGCCAAATTAAAAAACTAAAAATATATATGTTCATGAATTGAACACATATGAAACGCGAGAACAGCCGCGGGCACACGGCTAGTTAATAAATAACTTAACAGATACTTTCTTTAATAATTCTCACCGTCACACCGGCAATCAAGCAAGTTAATTACCCTGACCACAGTGAGCTGAGACAACTACATTATGTAACGATCAGAATCTCAGACGCATCCCACCGCGGCACCGGTCTGGCTATTTACGCAATACGATCACTGTTAATGTAACATTTGGTACGAGATAAATACGCTATTGATATTTATTTCTCGCAGTCGTTTTATTTGATGATGCAATTGATGCAATGTAATTATTAAAGAAATGTCAATTCTATAAAATCATACTTAATATATTCTTCTCATCATTATATCGATTACGGATATCTACGGATATAAAAATGCGATACATTGATTTTATGTGATACTTTAAAGTATGTTTTATCTTTCAAAAATAATATGTGATAAAAAACACTTACGTTTTTTTTAGAGGAAGACCTTGGTCTGGTTTTTTGTAACTCATAAACTTGTATTATCTATGTAAATCCTATCTTCTGTGATGATATTTTATATGACGAACTATCATTGAAGTCAAATAGAATAACAACCTGGGTAATTAAACTTTAGTTAAAAACACTACAGCGACCAAAAGCCTCTATTTGAAATGTTTGCAATTTTTACGATTATTACAATCTGTGGGACATTGTAATCGATTATTATGATGCGCTAAAAAAAATCTTACACAATTATGTTATAAGAGTTTATAAATAAAATACCGGCTATGAAATGCTATTGCAAATATAAGCATATGGTAAATGAGGTATACAGGTATGTGGAGGATGACATTTTAATTAAAAAAAAAATGTTATTATTTACATTAAAATTATTTTATACCATACAATTCAATTTATTGTTTCGGCAGTTGATTTCGTTCTCACGACGTAATCGCAGCGAGGTTGCGTACAAGAATCGATCTTCGGTCAGTGGGCCGAATGATACAACTGTTATCCAAATTACGTAACTAAATAAAGTACCTATAAGTAGGTGTTATAACTGTTGGTTATATTTTAAATGAATTCATGCAGGTATATTATTTTCGAATTTTTCCTTTTATCGTTTAGGCTCCATTAATGTGTCGAGTACCCATAAAAATGTGACAATAGGAAGACAATGGAAAGCTGGCGTAAACGCCAGGTAAGTTCTCTTGAGTTAAAGTTCAAAATTCGTAGGCAACCACATCTCTATGGATTTCGCAAGTTATACAGGAAAACTAGGTTCATATATAAGCCTTAGTGTTATCGATTTCGACCAAATTATTTAACATCAGACCTTCCTAGGTCTGATTAGGTTCCTACGTATCCTAGTTTTTTTTCTTAAATTTTAAGGAAATAAAATGCATGCCTGTCTGATGGTTTTAAAAAGGGGAACGCGGAACTATGTCAAATTGAAAAATTATCGCAGAAATGGTATCCGATTGGCAAAACCATCTAACATTTGTTTTGTCCCGAGATCTAGAATCACATTCCTTCAAGCAATTCTAACTCAGGACATCCATCCATTCAATCGAATAGGATCCTATCCTATAACTGATGGATATAGGTCTTCGCTAAAGATCTCCACGACGACCGGTTTTGCGCCGCCCGCATTCAGGGGATTTACGTGACTTCCACCAGGTCATCAGTCCGCCTTGTATATCCACACTGAATCGCCCGATGCATGGTAGCCATTCAAGAACCTCTTTGCTCCATCAATAATCAATAGAACAGATAATACAATACAATCGGTAGAACATACTAAAATTTATACTTAACTTCCCCAAAAATTGTATAAATAGGGTTATTAAAATTATATGATCATAAGCTTTAAAAACACAAACAAAACAAGATCATCGCGTTTTTATATTTTCGTTATTTACTTTTCTAAAAACACGTATCACAATGTAACAAAAAATATGATCGCCAATCATAGGTCTAATGCACGTCTTTGAGTTGTATTTATTTATTTTTAATTATTTCATTGCTAAATTAGCAACTATCATTCTCGTTAACTAATAATATTAACTATAATGTACCTCTAATTATATGTTTAATAAACTAGACATTCTGAGTAGATTTTTTTCGTTTATAACCTAAAATAACACGCTTTAATCATCCGATAATAATAACCAACTGAAAAGAACTGAAATATTTATTTGTTAAATATATACTTATAACAATACGGGAACAATACGAAATCTGTACATTGAAGATATTTAAGAAAAAATTCTACGGGAGGCTTTAGAGTTGACTAAAGAACACACTTCGAAAGTTAATTTTTGTTTTGTTTAATAATTTGTTTATCAATCACGCAAAAATTACTGAAGCGAATTTGTTGACATATATTGCATCCAGAAGAAGACCATAGGCTGCATATTGTCTGAATTCCAAGCGGGTGAAGCCGCGGACACAACTAGTAAATAAATATAATGATAAAAATTAAGTAGGCACCAATTAGATTATTAGTAAGAGGATCGGCAATCTAAATGATAGTGTATAACGAACCGAGGCCAACAAGTTAGCAGTAACCACGGGTCTAACGGAAACTGTTAATTTAACTACAATGTTATACTTAAGTAAGTAACTGACTCAGTTACCTTGTTTACACTTACATATATGATATGCACCATATGCTGTCATTGATTAATAAATAATACAATGGAATTATAGATAAATCAAAACTTAAATAAATAAAATAAAATTTCACGCTGAAAACTTAATTTTTTACTAATGTGAGATATTGCAGAAAAATCTTTTAATAAAAAAAATGTCCCGAAAAAGACCCGGGTTCCCGTATTTTGGTACTTTAGGATCGAGTGTACAGAAAAATTGATACGAATATAAATCATTCAAGATTCACCATTATGTCTATATGTCCCTTGAAATGGGAGAAAAATTATAGGAACTAAATGTAGCTGTAAATGTTATTAAATACGTATTTTTGGACTAGCGTTTTATCTATCAGTTCAAAGAGCTTGATAAATACCCGAGTTATTTGAGACAGATATAGAATCAGCAAATGTTTGCGGCTGAGTGCCTTCAGCACTCGACCCCAAAGTTCAGTGAAGCTGTAAAGGCCCTTCCGGTCAACAGCATACCTACCTAGGTTAGAAAAATAAAAAATGCAAATGTTACTACGGTGATCTTCCCTTGTGTTCGAATTCTCCATACTTTTCCTTTCCTTATGTATGACAAGTTGGTAGAGTATTTTTCCAATTTTTTTATTAATCCTTCAACGCTCTAGCAATATAGTAGCCATCTTGCTAGAATTTCTCCGAAAGTTTTCGGGGCACCTCAGATTTAATGTTTCATCAATAAATAATAAGAATTATGTTTCATGCAATTCACTTGAACACAAGAACCAAATTATACGACTTATGTTCGACTAATTTCATATAACATAAAATCAATTACTTCAAACATATAAAAACCATTATATGACCAGACATGATGATGTTGCCGAAAACTTTTTCCGTTAAAGAACGAACGAAACTTTTTACTAAAGAGTGAATTTATAGTTTTGTATTTAAGGATTATGTTTATGTATAAAATACTCGGTAATGTTTAGGATATCAAGTTTTATTGAAAACATTATGTAGTATTAGCGATTTTTTTTAGGCAACCCTAATTATTTTCCTAAAAGATTTTTTAGTACTAAAAGTTAGAATTAAATTTGTAATTAAAATTACTTCATTTTTTTATTAAGTAAAAATATTCCTCATATACACTTTCGTGTAAAAGTTATGCGAAGTAACTTCAGCTATTTGCCAAAAAAAGGCCTGGCAAAATTGGAAACGGCATTACAAAGATTACCAGGAACAAACAAGCTTACTAAAATTTAAAAAAATGTATTTTTGGTATAGATATCGAATATACATTCATATGTATTTATTTAAAAATTGTTATTTTGACATTACAAACAGATACTTCAATTGTATTTCTTATTATAGATTGAATATGTGGATACTGATTTATCGCAAAAGTTATGCTAAACAAAAAGAATACTGCAAAAACAAAAAACAATCGTTACACAATCAAGTTTTATAGGTATATATAAATTGTGCAACATACCTCACATGAAGCCCTATACCCTGCCTGATTGATAGCTTCCTAGTTTGTCTGACAGTCTGCTTTTAAACTACGTGTGTTTAAACTTGCTTTTACAAATAAACTTTCACAAAAAAATTAACAGACCTGCCATTTTCTCATCTAAGTTAACTCAAATTAATTTATCTGTCGAATATCAATTATTAGAGAAGTTTAAAGTCCAAATAAATAATCCAAATTATTGCAAAAGAATTAGTCAAAGTTTACTGTTAAGTAAATGTGTTTATTTTTATCACGTAAACGATCTACCAACAATTATTTTGGATCAATATTTTACATTTTGTCTATTCGAGTTGAATAGTTATACTTAACTTTTCTTCTTAATACATTAACTGACTTAAAATTGATAATATAATTATTAGCCTTGATAAGCTACATCCAAAGTAATATATTTTATCAGGTTATCAAAGTCCTATACATGCACGACGCTACTCTATCGTCTGGTTCGTTGACAGCGGGAATGAAGCTCATTCATCTGTTCATAATTTACCACCTCTTTTGAATGCATAATTTTCTCACAGTACATGGTGAAGGAGTTCCACAATTTTTCAACCGATTATCAATTAAAGTCGACGAGTGAGAGATCAAACCTAACCACTACGTGACGAATCCCATGTGACACAGACGAATCATACCGATAACATTTCATCAATGAAAATAATGTACGACATTCATCGGGACAATCCAAGATCACTCATTTTTTCATTTCATGTAATTTTGTCATCATAGTTTACTTTTTTAAATCTAGAATAGTTTGATAAACCGGCAAACGAACATTACACATCTCTACACACTCTTCATACATTGCAAAAAAAAAAACTATTTGAAGTTAATTCTGCTCACTAGTTCACCCAGAGTGCAACTGTTGCATTTTATATATTGCCTTTTTCTACTAGTGATTGAGAAATAGCGTTTTTTTTTACGACCAGGAATGTTCGTATCGAATGGTAAAACAAAAAATTGATCGAATGCCTTCTCTGGTGTATTCGTTAATCTCGTTCATACGTGTGTTGCAATTAAACAGAGTGGTTAGTGCAAATGTTCTGTATGAATAATGCCTAATATATGTAACCTATTTTAAAACGCAAAAAGAGTTTTACCAATATTCCGTATGGTTGTATCTTTTAAATTCAATTTAAATAACTTGTATAAGTCATTAGTTTCATCATAATTCGTTTGTATGTTTTTAAAAATTCAGTATTACGTTATATATGATATAAATATTATGATGCTAAATTCTAATCGCGGACTTGAACTCCGCTGACCACATCTGTCTTACGCCGGAGGACATTTTAACCAAACTAAGTATAGTGTGGCTTCCGCATAGCGTGAAAGGGCATCGCGGTTTAACGAGACAGAAATGGTAAGATGATCTCGACGCGTTTGTGGAAAACTGGCTCTAGAATGTCAAGTATTCGAAGGTATAGACGGATGAGAGACAAGATTTTGCCCGGTAGCACAACAGCTATCAGTAAATTGTGATTATTATTTGTTCCTTAATAACATATAGACTACATTTAATGAAATGTGTCAAAAGAAATTAATTTTAAACTAATTTCAATGTTGTGTTAAGTAATATTTAATTGTTCATAATAGCTTGCGATTATTCTTGGCACCTAATAACACGGTTGTTTAAAACTTTACTTGCGAAACTAAGATTGGCATCGGTGCGTGCTCTATTTGATAATGATTACAGAGTAGCACCTTGATATTTAGAATGCCAAACAACACCCTAAAATTTGTATCTGTAATGCTTTGGAATGCAAAGATTGTAGAGATTATATCCAATGACACGAATAAAAACACTGACAGGCATAAATCAATGTGTTTAAATAAAACTACAGCCGTTTTATATAATACATTCGACATAGATTACAACTATTTTTGTTCGGATTCATTTTGTATTTTCATATCCATTATATTTTGATAGTGGACTCTCGTGGAGTGTGGACGTGTGTATTATTTATTTTTAACAAAAATTTTAATCTCAAATTTACTACAATTTTTAAACATAATGTACCAGGAGAACAGTAACTCAAGGATACGGCTATAACACTGTGAGTACAAAATTATTCGATTCAATTATTGAATGTACCAGGAGAGCAGTAATACAAAAGAGTTTGTGGTCGAATGAGACATCGCATTCTTGTACGGAGGAAACGAGATAGTATCTACTTTCATCAACTGGCGCCGGATCGATATACAGTAATACCCAATAATATTATTGCTGCGTACACGCATTCGATCTTAGGTCACCCTGTCTGCAATGAATTAACCACGCCTCTTTACCGATACATTCGGTCGGTTACATTTTAGGCCTACCCTCACATTATATTAAATAGTATAATGTTACGATCATCGGATAAAAGTAACTCTGACTCCGAGAAACCAAAACAAAAAACTAAGGCATCACCAAAAACGCTCACTTCGACAAAAACGCATACAAATACCTGACAACAACAATGATTTACAAAAAGATTTTAAAGTTTTCAAGGAAGAGATATTGGAAATGTTGTATTCTATAAGAAATGACATTAATACAAGATTCCGCACAATAGAAAAATCACTATCGGAAATCCGCAACTCCAATACTGAAATAGAGAGATCCATGGAGTTCTTATCTCATCAGTATGATGAAATATCGCAAAAGGTAAACAATGTTGATATAAAAATTAAGGAACAAGAGGCTTATATAGTTTCATTAGAAAATAAAATTGAAGAAATTTATCGTACGTCAAATTGTCGCAATTTAGAAATAAGGAATGTACCCACATGTGATAATGAAACGGATGAAAACTTAAGAAACTACATGCAAACTCTGGCTACTCTCATAAACACCCAGTCACCAAATATCACAAATATTCATCGCTGGTCTTTTAAAAAAGATGGTAAGCAGTCTATTCTCGTGGAACTGTCTGATCAAACCTCAAAATTCAACCTTTTGAAAGCTACAAAATTATATAATATGAACAATCCCACAAATAAATTAAATGCTTCCCATTTGGGGATTACCGGGCAGACGACGCCTATCTTCTTCACGGATCATCTTACCGCCAAGGCACGAAGACTTTACTACCTGGGCCGGCAACTTGTTAAACAAAACAAGGTGTCCTTCTGCTGGACTAGTCTAGGTAAAGTTCTTGTACGCAAGAGTGTAGGATCACCACCAATACTCATTAGGAGCGAAGATCAGCTCGAAGTCTTCACCACCTCGGTATGACTACATGCAGATCGTCACTTTTGTTTTTATTATTTAATTATTTTTTGTTTTAAATTTGTTTATAACCTATTTTATATGTTTAGTGTTCGAAACTACATACTTACTTGTTACACATACCATTTACACATTCACGCTACACTCAAATTATCAATAATAATCCGCTACTCACTATTTAAGCTAAGAGAGTATTATTTATTTAAACTCAGTTCATACCAGTATAAGCGGTATCGTATTTTTGTTCTATTTTCGCTTTCAAGATCCGTTATTATAAATCGCTGTGTGTGCATTTTCATTAGTATGACATTTTCAGGAAAACTAGATATACCCACGACTATTTTTCAAAACCCTATCAACCAATTTACAATTAAAACTATTTCATTCCTTCTTGTTTCACTGGTGTGTACCAAAATACTTATTTTTATGATCAATGGCAAATGATATAATAAATTTGGACCTTGATACACTGAATATTACTAACTCATACTTATCCAATCCTGAAGAATGTATTAAAAACATAGGTGATCCTATCAATAGCTTAAAAATTATATCTTTAAATATTAGGAGTATCTACAAAAATTTTCTTACATTTGAATTATTTTTAACCAGGTTACATTTCGTATGTGACATAATTATTCTAACCGAATGTTGGCTTCATAAAGATAAAAATCCTCCTAATATGAAAGGCTTCACTCTTCATTCTACAAAAAATTGTAAAAACCAAAATGATGGAGTAGTTATTTATGTACGGGAATGTTTAAATCACAGTGTTCTTGAACCAATTTTTAATGGGGGTAATTGTCTAGTTGTTACATTGAAAAATGACACCGCAATTATAGGTATATATAGATCTCCATCCTATTATCATATTGATAGCTTTCTAAATTCACTAGAAATAATTACTAACGATCTCAAACTCTTCCCCAATATAATTGTAATAGGTGACATTAATATTGATATAGGAACTGACCCATTAAATAAAGACTCAACTAGCTATTTAAACCTAACTTCAGAATTGGGTTTATTTCCAGCTCACACAATTTCTACTCGTGGCAATAGTTGCCTTGATCATATTTTTCTAAAAACATCCCATCGATCTTTTTCTGTTGTAATAGATACCGACATCACAGACCATTTACCTGTTCTTCTTAGTATAAATAACCATACGCCCAAAATAAAACCGTCTAAACTCATTCGTAAGACTGATTGGAAATGTACATTAGATAAAATAAGAGAAATTAATTTCGACTTAGTTATTAATACTGATGATGCTAATATTAACGCTGAAAACTTTGTAAAAACGGTGTCAAGGGTTATAGAAGATCATACTAAACTGTGTAGTGTACCTAAAAAAGATCGGAGAATTGCACCATGGATTACTCCAGGTCTACTACGTTGTCTTAGAAATAGAGATAAACTGCGTAGCAAGTATCTACGAGATACAAATAATTTAGTAACAAAATCTACTTATTTCAGATACAGAACATATTGTAGAAATCTTATTACTAATATGAAAGCTAATTATGATAAAAACAAAGATAGAGTCTAATTCTCATAACCCAAAAACAACCTGGGAATCCATTAAAGATATAATTAACATTTCTAATAAGTCTTCTGTACCCTTGGAATTACTAAATTCTCAACCAAATCCTGTTGACTCTCTTGAAACAATTAATTCATATTTTTCTAATATTGGACGTACCTTAGCTGAAAAGATTCTGCGTAATAACACCGTATTAGACAACATTATTAACAACACTAACTCCCCATCCAATTCTTTTGTTATCTTTCCTACAGATATGAATGAAATTAAAAGTATCATCAACTCTTTAAAACCTGATTCGGCTATAGGTTGGGATAATATCTCTTCCAAATTTTTGATTAAGGCCTGTAACTCTCTTGCGGGTCCTTTATCCACCTTATTTAACTCCTGTTTTGAACAAGGTAAATTTCCTTCTGTTTTTAAAAAATCCATCATTCATCCTATCTATAAAGGTGGAGATAGACATCTTGTTGGTAACTATAGACCTATCTCTGTTCTACCAGCTCTTTCAAAAGTATTTGAGAAGTTATTAAATACTAGACTACTTAAATATTTGAATGACCATGATCTTCTTGCAAATGAACAGTATGGTTTTTTAGAACCGGTAGATCAACGGAAGATGCGGTGGCAGAGTTGTGCCGAGAGGTTATTACAGCACTTGATGCGAAACGTAAATGTATTGGAATATTTTTAGATCTAGCAAAAGCCTTTGACACAGTGTCGGTGCCCATTCTGATTAAGAAATTAGAATGTATAGGTATTCGTGGCGTAACTCTGCAACTTTTCTCCGATTTTGTGTCGAATCGAACTCAACGAATTAGGATTGGCGACTACACAAGTTCTGAAGTACTAATTAATTTCGGAGTCCCTCAAGGAAGTGTCCTTGGGCCAACACTCTTTCTCATATATATTAATGAGTTGTGTCGTATGAAGTTAGTAGACGCCAAAATCTTTACCTACGCTGATGATACGGCATTAATTTTTCAAGGACACACCTGGACTGACACATATTCGGTAGCTGAGGCTGGATTATGCCAAGTAACCAATTGGTTACAAAATAACTTACTTACTTTGAACATCGAGAAGACTAAATACATAGCCTTTTCACTACGGCATTCAGGTACTCCACCTCCTTCGTCATTTATTAAGGTCCATAACTGTGATCTCTTCCATACAGTGCAATGTAATACATGCCCATATATTGAAAAAGTATGTCAACTCAAATATCTGGGCATAACTCTGGATGAACGTATGACATGGTCACCACACATCAATCTTCTCACCTCCAGAGTGAGGAAATTGATATGGGTTTTTAGAAAACTTCGGCGTGTAACAAATCCTGATTTATTAAAACTAATTTATGTTGCCATATGTCAGTCTATAATTACTTATTGTATTTCTGTTTGGGGAGGGGCTCATAAATCACATTTGTTATCTTTAGAAAGAGCTCAGAGATCAGTTTTAAAGGTAATGTATTTTAAACCATTTCGCTACCCAACTCATGAACTTTATTCTTGTGCCAAAGTCCTCAGTGTACGCCAACTTTTTATAACAAATTCAATTATTAGACAACACTCCAGGGTCATGTTTGATCCGGAACTAATTACACTTAAACGAAGAAATGATTTAGTTTTCAAAATCCAAAAGTTCCGAACAAATTTCATAAATCAGCAATCTCTTTTTCTAGCACCACATTTATATAATAGAATAAATAAAGAATTATATATATACTCACTCAACACCCATATCTTGAAATTAAAACTTAAAAACTGGTTATCTGGTCTTAACTATGAGGATACAGAAGCTTTACTCCACATTATTATATAATATATAGGTATTTATTCTGGTTCTAAATTTAAACGACAAGGTAGTTTTTTGTAATTGTAATTTTGTAATTTTGGAATGAAATTCTGATTTCTTACACTCGAATAAAGTAAGCTGTTTTAGTCGTGTCATCTAATTTATTTTACAATAGTTTAAACACACACATACAAATTTAATCACACAACCGATTACACCCGCGCTGACTCGCACCTCATACATACACAACACGAGTATATCTTTTATTATAAACCTGTAATGTTATAAAGAATGGCACTGGATCCCGGGGCACAAAATATTTTTTTCCGGGTCCATTGCACCCTCTGATTTGTATTTGCATTTCATGAATAAAGATTTATTTATTTATAGTAACCAATTATTACATGTTTATTGTGAATTAGGATAAGCACCTATTATTTAAATTCTTTAAAAATTTGGAGATAATAATTATACTTTATCTAAAAGAGAGCACAGACTATAACAGTGGCCACAAGAGATAAGAATTTAAAAGTAGCTACCTTGATTATACTATATAATAGGTGACCGCAAAATTTACTAAGAAAAATCTCTGGGATATTATATAGAAATCATATGTCTCCAACCACGTGATAATTTTGCTGGATTATATAACGATGTAACGCTGGATGAATAATATATTATTATTAATTTAGTGAAATTTGTCATCCATTTAACTGAAAGACATGCACTGCTAGACATAAGTCTCTCCTAAAGATCTCCGCAACAATCGGTCTAGCGCCGCTCGCATCCAGCGGACTCCCGCGACCTTCACCAGGTCGTTCGTCCAGGCCAGTCCAGGCAAGGCCTATCCTTGTCGTTCATAAGGAGGGAATTGTCATAACCGCCAAGCTTGGCAGGTGGGTTGACAATCGCAGTCAGGTGTTTGTGGTACTCAGAGGATGTTGCTCAACATCCCCTGATTTAACCCTTAGCCGTCTTGTACGATACCTATGTGAAGATATAAGATGGTACTACTCTTAGCCGGCACCACAAAAGTTTTAAGATTATTTGTTTACTTGAGAGCTATTGAGCCTCTAATATCTGGATATTAGGAGCAAGTTAGGGAGAGATTACCCAAAGTTCGTATTATTTATTTTTCGTTTTATTTTCAGGGCGCTTCTGTTAGCGCTGTCATGTACATACATTACGGCGCTGTCTCCGGTTCCGCTTGGCGGAGATGATAGTGACTGCGCGTTGTACCTCACAGGACCTGGTCGCAGCTCAGCCTACGATTACAGCATCAATTTACTTAAAGGCAACTTGTGAGTATTGTTTAAACCTTTCAAACAATAAACCGGCACGTACTGTTACAAAAATGTCAATCACGCAAGGTCATAGAGAGAGGTTCAGCCAGTCAACCATTATCTCGCCTTAAAAGTCGCGGCCTTAACCAAAATTGTAACGATAACTGAGAGATAACGATTCCTACATACATACTGAATAGTTTTGAAAGTAAGCCACATAGCTTAAATTCTAATTGCGTAATATATGCGTTTGCCATTCAAGTTTCAAAATAATATGTTTAATTTATAAAATTACTAGTAGTGGGTATCACTTGCATCATATTTAGCCAATATGCAGCCTATATTATTTTTGTGTTTTGGGGTTTATATGCGAAAAGGACTGATAACCAAAGGTTACTGATACCTTCTAACCATATCTACGGGATAACATATACAGTCGATATATCACTAGTATATGATGGTCGTAATGTTATGGTGACTGTCACTTAAGACGGTAACCGACATCATTAGATGTAAGTATGAATATCAACGGCCAACATTATAATTCGACACATTCTAAGGATGGTCGTCACAGCTACTAAAAGGTAGGAACGATCAACTGTAACCGTTATACGTATACATGGTCACTTCTACGTTTGCCACCATAAATTGATATTCTTTGACTACAGTCACTTATAACTTGTATAAATCTCTTATAATATATTTCAACCCTCTCCAAATTTCCTTTAGTGTCAGAAGACTTTCCCTAAGGTCCCACCTAGCTTCATAAATAGACATACACATACACAGTTATTTTGTGTTGAAAATTAGCCAATAAAAATGTGAAATTCGAGTGTGAAAAAAGATTTTTTCTTTAACTTTTAAATGTTTGATCACGTTTAGGTGATCACAAAAAAATGCGTTTGACCGAACAGTCTAGATGTTGAGAAAATATTAAAATATATATTTCTCTTTAATTATTTTAATTAATCAGATTTCTCATATTTGCACGATCAAGTATAAGCAACATTTTAGACATTAATGACTCCACAAGGGACATTTTCAGGACTAGTAACTAAAGCTTTTACAACTCCCCTGACCACTTATAACGTAATCATTGGCATTATTATGAAAAAAAAAAATCACAAAACATTGCTCTTATAATCAACATTCAGACCCACGTTCCTCGTTGTAGATATATCTATACTAATAAATAAAATTGAAGTGTCTGTTTGTAATGTCAAAATATTTTTTTTTATTTACTAAATAGATATGAATTTATATGCGATACCTATACCAATAAATAGATTTTTTATTAAATATTACCTGTCTGTATGTCTGTTTGTTCCGGGTAATCTACGGAACGGCTGGACCGATTTTGACGGGACTTTAATTATTCGAAAATAATTAGAGTTCCGCATAAAAAATAAAACTCATGAAATTCTGAATAAAATCCGAGTCAATGCAGTTTTACTGGCAGGTATTTGAATTTGAGAGAAATGCCTTTGCTTAATGTTAGTCACTAAAAAAATTTCGAAAATAATTGGGGTTCCGTGTAAATATATTAATAACTATATTACGCAGTTAAAAATATACGAAACGCGAGCGCAGGCGCAGGCACACAGCTATTTAGTTAAAAAAAAAATATTCACATTACTAACAGACACTTCAAATTCATTTATTAGTATAGATGAGAACACAAGTACAGTTCACTCTTTTAAAATGGCACAGAAGGTCACAATTAAGAAAGTGGAACGGTAACTTGTTTGACATACGAGTACACACGGCCCTGTGTATTATAGTCAGCTCAGCTGTCTCCCAATGTCACGGAGCGGCGCGTTGGCGTGTGTACTGGATAGTAATTGGATAGTGATATCGCTTTATTTGTAATATAACATTATTTTTAGTCATTAAAAATAACCTATAATCATGACCATAATTATCGAACTTTAAATGTTATTACTTCTTCTTACTTAAAAGTGTACCGTAAAAAAGATATTGTGAAAGACGACAAGAATGTAAGTCTATAAAAATTTATCGTCTTATTTGTACGAGTACCATTTACCTTCTATGTCTCTCGAAACTACAACCAGTAAAACAATATACACAATATATTCAAAAATTTCGGTCTGTGACTTTCGAAAACAAAAGACTGATGAAAAAGTGTTAATGCAATCAATTAGAACCTGTATCGAACGAAGATAAAACATTTTGAAATGGAAAAGCATATTGTAATGACAAATACTGTTCCTATGACCTTGTTGGAGATCATTGTTACCGTTAGGTATACATTATACTAACGTTTTTAACTCTCACTAAGGTAAAGATGAAATGAAGCCAAGCAATTATTCGTGTGGACGCCCCAAATTTCAAAAACCAATTGGTCCTCGTGTTACTTTATGTTAAACTAGATTTTGGTAAATGAGTCATCATCTTTATCACCAACCGAAAGAAGTCCACTGGTGGACATAGGTCTCCTGTGGATTTTTGGCATCCTCACCAGTTCGTCTTTCCACCTTATAGAGGGGACTACCCATGCTGCATCTTGCCATATATGGTAACCTTTCGAGAACCTTTTATCCCCATCGGGCATCGATTCTGCAAGCAATGTGCTCAAACCCTCTGCAATTTTGATGTGACAATTCTTCGGGCAATTTCAGTTACGTTAGATCTTCTCCGGATTCTCTCATCCTTAAGAATGAGATAGGTATTCGATCACGCAGGGATACTCTGAGCATAGTTATCTTCATTGCCTTTTAAATAACTCTGAGTTTATAATTGATTGGGTATCCACCTAACTAAAACATATGCCCAACGAAGAATTCTTATTAGAACGTAATTAAAACCTTACAAATAAACAACCTTTTAAAAAGTAGCAATTGAGAATATTAAAAATCATTCACCGTTTGTCAAACACAACTTACTTCCCGTGAATATTCAATAGATTAACATTATCTTAGCATTAAAAATAATAGAGCGGTTGAAAATAACTTTCATTTCCATTTAGAAACGACATTCACTTTAACGACCTTTAATACATTCACTCTGATGTCGATTCGGATACCTGCACCGACATGTTATGACCCCTTTCATTATATTCGAGATTGTACATAACATTACATAACGGACAAGATTATTAAAATGTTTTAACATACCTACGATACGTAAAAGCGAATCCTCGATTTAGGAAGCTCATGTATCCGCCTCCAGCGCATACAGTCACACTAACAAACAAGCATTACACTACACCCAACCCCCTGCACACTACATGGACTCTGTAAGGAATAGTTAGAGATCCGTAGTTTCCCTAACCACCGTAGGTTTAGCCCTAGGTAAATTCCGCGAAATTTACGTCTAAGACAGTAACAGACTGAGATCCATATTACTTTGGTTTCCTTGGGCTAGCTGCCATTCTGTCGGGTGACCGAATTAAGCGTTCCCTTCGAAATTTCGGTGAAGCTGTCGTGGCCCTTCCGGTCAACAGTATTAAGTAAGATCGAAAAAGAATTACGTGAAAAGTATTTTACAATTTTTATATTTCACTCTAACATATTGTTCGATTATTTTGACCTTTTGTTTAACATTATACACACTAAAACTTGGCTTAGAAATTAAATCTGTTAAGCCGTTTTCAGACAGACATATGGCACATATGTTAGGGTAATTTACACCTAGTGGTCGATATTCGACAACAATCATTACTAAACATCTAAGAAAAAAAAAATGTTTTAATTTTTTTTACACGGCTTAGTACTTTGACCACAATCTCACCCGTGACTATGTTAAGTGACGATGTGGTCTAGGATGGTAAACACACTAAGCCTAGAGATACTGGCTCTCAAGTGATGCTGCCGGAACACACCTATTTGTATTTGGCGGCAGATATTCAAACTTGAGGGAGGTAGCTACCCAGATGGTCATTATTAGAAATTGCTCTATCACCATGTATGCTATGGTTTCCTCACGATGTTTTCCTTCACCGAAAGCTCAGGCTGATTTTAGAGTTTGATATGTGGGCTCGAACCTGCGTCCATTGACGTGAAGTCTGGCCGCATTACCAACTTTGCGATCATCGCTTCGATAACACTAAAACGTCAATAGCTATTAAATAATAAACAATGTACTAAACTGTATATTATATTTACCTATTTATACATGTCAATTCGTTTTTAAAAAATCCTCACTATTTACTAGACAATTACGTGAAACGAATTCCGATGATAGTCATAATCAAAATGACACAAACCTACGCGTTTTGCTTGTATCTAGGTAAAATATATAATTTACATAGAGGTAAAACTGGATTTATATTGGTTTTCTAAAGTTATGTTTGATGCGTGGGGTCCGCTGGATGCGCTGATGTGTTGTATTGTTCCACTAACGGTGAACGCTCTTGTAAATCTGTGGAACGACCTTCTTCGAAACGGTTTGTTTAACACAAACACAGGTGAAATGATAATAAACGTTAGCTTACACTGGTTCATGTGGTCTTAAATAAACATCAGCTATGATATTGTTTCTTGACGTTATGTTGCGTTCCGTTAATGCTATTATTACCGTTTTAAAATACAGGTAATGATAGAAAGTAGCAACCACTACAGATGTTTTATTATGGTTGACACATGCTTTTGTTTGTCGTATATTTGTAGAGATGTTAATTATTTTATAACTAGATGATAGACTCGACTTTGTCTGTGTTGTTTGTTAATTTTATTACCTTACAAATAAATTTAGTGACGATTATCGTGAGTGTCTTGATATTGTATTTTTAGACGAGGATCAATTGTCTAAGAATTAAAACTAAACAAATAATAATTAAATATGTAATTTTTTACGTTTTCGCGTTCCATATTTTAAATCAGTTAATTTTAACGGGTTTTTACGCGTTAACTTTGGTTTTTTTTTTTTTCCTATCCTCGTAGTCAGCCCGTGACCACGGTTGGTGAAAACCCAGCCGAAACGTCGGGATAGGAAGAAAAAAATCAAAAGTAACGCGTAAAAACCCGTTAAAATTAACTGATTTAAAATAATTAAATATACCCATTAGCTAGTTTTTGCGAGATGCACACGAAATGGCAGACAATATGTTTTCTGTCTATATATTTATAAGAAAAACAGAGTTTATTGGACGCACTATCACTTCAAAAGTACTGATAGGACTATTAACATTCGACGCGGAAATTTTCGTAACTGGTTACAGGTTATTTTTTTATTTATTTTTTACTCGGAATAGGCTCAGTGCTTTGACCACAATCTTACATGATGTTAAGTGATGATGCGGTCCAGGATGGTAAGCACACTAAGCCTAGAGGTACTAGTCCTCAAGTGATGACCAGCTTCAGCTGAAAAACAGCGCTGAGTATCTCTTGGTACTTCAGCATATGCAGAGCCGGAGACCCTTTCATCTAATGAGACACGTTGGTGGGTGACAGATAGTTACCCTGATAGTGTGATTTTTTTATGGAAATTTTTTTTTTTTGTTATTATTATTATTTTTCTGTTTTTTCTGTATGTGTTTTTTTATCTCATTTGTGAATAAAGATTTTCTTTTCTTTCTTCTTCTTTCTTTCTTTCTTTCTTTCTTGATGCTGCCGAAACACACCTATTGGTATTTGGCGGCAGGTTTCCAAACTTGAGGGTAGTAACTACCCAGGCGGGCATCATTATTTTTTAATTTTTTGGATTTCATCGACCCTCTTTATTTATTTTTTCCCCTAACGCAAAAGACTCATTTTTCTTTATTCATTTATTTTTTAGGTTAGGTATAAATTATCTAAAAACTATATTACGCAGTAAAGAATACATGAAACGCGGGTGGAGCTGAGGGCACCAGCTAGTACATTTAAAGTATTATTTTATACTTCTGACTAAACAAACATATTTCAGTGTAAAAAAGTTTATCATATTTTGTTCGGTGAATTTGGAATAGTAAAAATCTATCGTATATAGGTAAGCGACGATGGTTCAGTTGTAATGTGTTTCGCAGGATTTCGCAACGAGTGACGTAGGTTCGAATCTACCTATCTTATTCTGTATCATTCTGAGCCTTTGGTTAAGGAAGACATGATGATGAAATCATAGCATAGTGATGAGGTATTTTCTAATAAATGCGTGGATAGCCATCACCCTCAAGTTTGAAAATCTGGCGCCACGTTATTATAGATGTTATCCGGCAGCATCACTTGAAAGTCAAAAGAAAATGTACAGTAAAAAAACAAGGCAGCCATGGGGATTGCCGACAGAAGTCAAAACTCGAAACTATGGAAAAACTGTTTTATTAATATTCAAATTTTTTAATTGTAATTATTAACATAACCTAATATTTAACATATATCATTTGTCCCGTTTTTATACCTATTGACGCTCCGAGCAATAACTATATATATTTTCACATAGTTTATTCATAATCAAAACATATGATATGCTGGGTAAGTATAAATTTTATTATTTACCTCTCAGCTCCAAAAGATAAACGCCATCTTATACTTGACATACTGTAGCATGTCGGCGGCTGGAGTCATTGGCATTAGTTACGCGAATCTATATGTTTTTCCCCTACCGAAAATCTACCTCTCGATGCCGCTAAAAAAGTTTTCACTTCAAAACTAACTGAAATGTGAACGTAATTACATTACATCATAAAGGTATGATTCGAAATGTATTTCATATAAACGTTAACACATATGAGAGAGTAGCCCACAATGGTTTTAGCAATAGTCGTTTTTGCGAAAAACGGTCGTGAGAAATGAACTCTCACACCGCTCGTACGAGATTCATCTCTATGAGAACAGAATGATGTGCCAAAATATCTGCAACAATGTGTCTGCAATATAATACACATGTTCCGGTAACAATAAGTATAAGAAGAAATATATATACATAAATACGTGTCGCTACTTACATAATTCCATTGTATATTTAATAAATTTCGTTACCGTTTTTTACGCGGATGAATATCGTGACACGAGATCTAATAAATAGCTAGCTATGTGCTCCCGTGTGCTGCGCCCGCGTTTCGTATATTTTTCACTGCGTGATATAGTTTTTTATTTTTGTATACGGAACCCTGATTATTTTCCAATTTTTTTTTTGCTACTAACATTAAGTAAATATATTACTTAAATTCAAATAGCTGCCAATAAAACTGTCGAACTGTTATGCGTTTGATTTTTTTTATACGAAACCCTAAGTTATAATCAAAAAATAAAAATAGCCAAAGTAAGGAGAAGTAACTTCATCTATCTACCACAAAATGAATAAAACGGTCCAGCCTAGCTGGATCAAACAGACAGATAGATCGACAAACAAAAATATAAAAAATTGTGTTTTTAGTGTAGGTACCGTATATTTATTTAGTAAAAAAAAAAATACATTACAAACAGACACTTCAATTTTATTTATTAATATAGATAGAAGGGGTCAGAGCAGCGCGATCAGCTAATTACAATCAAAAAAAACCTTAAAGTGGTTCGATTTCTTTTTATAACAACTAATCATGTATCTAGGTATGCAAATTTATTTCCAAACTAGCTGTGTGCCGCGACTGCGCCTGCGTTACATATATTCTTCACCGCGTATTAATTTTTTCATACGGAACCCGAATTTTATTTAGAATTTTTTTTTAGTAAGATAAAGGAAAAATATTTCGCATAAATTGTAGAACTTTCCTGTAAAACTGTGCATTGAATCGAATTTTATTCAATTTTTTATGAGTTTTAATTGTTTTACGCGAACCCCTAAATGTTTTCGAAAATTAAAGTTACCCGGAGTAACTTCAGCTTTCTGACAGAAAAGCCCTGTCAAAATCCGACCGGATATTACCCGGAACAAATAAACTGTCGACAGACAAATATTTTAAAAATTGTATTTTCGTTATAGGTGTCGTATTAAGTTAAAAATCGTTATTTTGACATTACAAACAGACACTTTAATTTTATTGATTAGTATAGAAGATGCGTACTATAATTTAAGAATTTCGTTACATAACCATAGCATTCTACACAAGAATTCTATGAAAGTTTTTCCTACTCGTTCGCATACATTATGACTATTTCGCGATTTGACCATATTACTTTTATTGCTTATTTATTCAAATTATGAACGTGGTCATGTGACTATAGATCGTAATAAAATAAAAATCAACGATACTGCATTATAATTTATGTTTATTTATGACATGGAAACTATAAAAAGAATGAAATGAAGGTTTGATCATTTTCATTGAGGATATACCATTAATATTTATAAAAAATATATATTCAAATAAAAAAGTGCATTTATTTATATAATACTTTATAATTGCTATTACCTCTGTAAATTAATGCCGTCCAGCTCGCCGCCAGACGGGAAGGTTCCCAGAAGGCTGGTCATATTGCCACGTTGGATGGCAATGCTAATTCGTTGTGTCAAATATTGGCCCGCCCTGTGATCTAATGTTATACCTAATTATATCACAATATTTTACTCTCATAACGTTTTCGATTATTTGATTGCCGCTAACACATAATCACCTAAAATTACATAACTATAAATATCTAGATACTAATAAATAAAATTAAATTGTCTGTTTGTAATGTATTTTTTTTTATTAAATATATATGAATACTAGATATACGATACCTATATCAAAAATACATTTTTTTAAATTTTTGTCTATATGTTTATATAACGTTTATATGGTTATATAACGAAATTCTTAAATTATAGTATGCATCTTCTATACTAATCAATAAAATGGAGGTGTCTGTTTGTAATGTCTAAATATTTTTTTTAGCTGAATATATATGAATGTATATAATCCGACACCCATACCAAAAATACAATTTTTTAATTTTTGTCTATCGACAGTTTGTTTGTTCCGGGTAATCTCCGGAACGGCTGGACGGATATTGACGGGACTTTTTTTGGTAGATAGCTGAAATCACTCCGGGTAACTTTTAATTTTCG
The DNA here is from genome assembly GCA_014132275.2 of Samia ricini. Classification (NCBI taxonomy): domain Eukaryota; kingdom Metazoa; phylum Arthropoda; class Insecta; order Lepidoptera; family Saturniidae; genus Samia; species Samia ricini. Next base: position 5,719,136 of record AP028162.1, read on the forward strand.
AAAACAATTAGGGTTTTGCATAAAACAATTAAAACTCATAAACAATAGAATAAAATTCGATTCAATGCACAGTAAAACTGTAACTGTAAACTGTGGTAAGCGCTATAATGTATGACAAAATATTTTACGAAAATAATTAGGGTTCCGTATAAAAAAAATTAAAACGGGGTGAAGATTGTAGAAGTCGGGGGTATGTGAGTCTCGCCCGGCGTGAAGTGCTGAATACCCACTAAAATCCACTGTACCATCCGCCGCTTGGGAGGGGCAACACGGGATTGACCGATATGATTCGCATCGAAGGCCGGACCAAATGACATGGCAGGCGCAATGGTAGAAAATTCCCTGCCAGTTTCATTTACTGAAAGCTCATTTTCGTTATAAAATACGATACGTGAATTCAAAGTATCCACGACCACGCTCAGCATAGACGCTTTGCTTCGACCTTAACCTGATTTACAAAGAAATTTAAAAAAAAAATCTTACATAAATCGAAATCATAAATCATTAAAAACCTATTATAAATCAGTGCTCCGCTTTGATTTATTATTGAGCGGTCGTCATTTCTGAAAAACAGGTGCACAAAAAGTGTGCAATATATGTGAAGACAATAAAATAACTGGTTTTTTCATTGTTTCAGTGGCTATGACGGACAGCAGACGTGCATAACATATGACGCTATAAATCAAGCTTATCTTGAGGCCAGAAATAGAATATGTAAGTTTTTTTAAGACAATATTTTATTAAATATACAAATATAGTGTTTTTAAAATTAACCATTACAACAGTTCAACGGTTAGAGTATAATATCATCTGATGTGAAGTTATGTTATGGCCTAAGCCTAGAGGTACAGGCTCTATAGTGGTGTTGCCGGAAAATACCTATAAGTGTTTGGGTACAAAGTTTCAAACTTAATGGTGGTATATATAGCTAGCCGGCCATTAGCGGCTGCGCCCACGTTTCATACATTCTCCACTGCGTTAAATTTTTTTTTATACGGAACCCTAATTATTTTCCAAAATTTTTTGGTACTAAGATAAAGTAAAAATATTTCTCACAAGTTCAAGCACTTACACGTAAAACTGACCATTGAATCGGATTTTTTTCGAAATTTCATGAGTTTTCATTTTTTTACGCGGAACCCTAATTATTTTCGAAAATCAAAAGTACCCTAAGTTACACGGAGTAACTTCACCTATCTTACAAAAAAAGTCTCGTAAAAATCGGTTCAGCCATTCCGGAGATTACACGGAACAGACAGACGGACAGACAGACAACATTTTTAGTTTTGGTATAGGTATCGTTATACATTAATATAGATTTAATAAAAAAATTTTATTTTGATATTACAGACACTTTTTTTTAGTATAGATATCTAAAAAACATTTAGTTGCACCTCAAGTACGACTGGACTTTTATGGATTTTTTGTGAGCTTTGATTATTTTTTTTGGCATTGCCTCTACCCCATATTGCTTAATAACTATAAAAACATGGGGAAAAGATCACGAAAAATCGAACCGTTTTTATAGGACGGTACGGTTTTTTGATGATATCTCCAGAACGGATTGGCTGATTTAATGATTGAAAAAAAACTAAATTAAAAATTCAGCAGATAACACAACATTTATTAATATCTAAGACGTTGGTTCTTACCAATGCAGGAACAGCTAGTAATGTATAAATTACATCAATTTGGAACAACAAAACCAGTTTTAAATGTTAATTAATTTTCACAGTGGTATCGCAGCCTAAAGGAAACTGGAAGCCCGAAGACTTTGGAAGCGTCGGTGAACTTGTCTTGGATATATCTATCAATTTAGCTCGCAGGTAAATTTTTTATACAACTTTCTATTTAGCTACCTACCGTTATCATTTTATTGACAAAAATAGATTTCTACGTATAAAAAAACCTACAAATTTATTTGATGAACTAGTTATTAGATCGTGCGTTGCGTTATGTTTATTTAAAAAAAAAAAAAATTCAAAATGCATTAATCTTCTGCAGGATGAATATTATGAATAATTTTGCATCGGTAAAATCATTATGCAATTATTGCATTTCTTTTATCATCGTAAAACGTAATACATTTTTGACAAATAGTTATATATCAATTTTTATACCTTAATGATATTTTATCAGTCATATTTCATGCAGTACTTATCCATTAATCAAGTGGCCTTTCGTGAATGACTGCATTTTTTAACGTGTTCTCAATGTGTGAATAATACAGAGTCCGCAAGGTGGTCTTCTGAACCACGCGAAATGCCGCGGTCGTCTCGCGCATTCAATTATTTTGTCATCTAGATCCAAGGTTACAACATCAGTATTAATTCAGACCATAGGACAATTGAAATTACAGTCACATTTTATCTGCGATTTTTTCGGTAAATACAAAACAATTCAAGATATTTTTGTTCAGATTTAGTAGCTTAGCTTATTTTAGTAAATTAGTAATGAGCAATTTTGGAAATAGTTTTTTTTCTTTAATAATTTGGAAATAATTTTGAATTTTGACAAATCAGGAGTAACCTCTCATGTCCCAAAATACCGCAATATTTTGGGCTTTTCCTGAAGAGACAGAGTAAAAAATGAAATGAACTTTCGCACTTGCTCGAACAGAAGTCTTTACGGTACACCTAAATTGCATGGATCCTTCACATTCACAATGGTAGACTCTTTTCGGGAAAATTACGCATGCAAAAAGACATGTTAGCAGACTGTGGTTCAAAGATAACACAAAGCGCGATATAGATGAGTTTTCCATAGATCATCGTTATTGGCAGAATCTGTAAGACCATCGTGATTTGTGAAAAAATTAGTTGCTAACGGCTACAAATTACATGCCATCGTCTGGCTTAAAAGGCTCTCTGTGAAGCGCGTATTACAGCTTGAACGCTCTGCAAATCCTAAAGTTGCAGAGGGTCTGTTTGGGCGTGCTCAGTGTGATCGTCGATGTCAATCCCGTATCGACTTCATAAGATTTAATGGGCTTTAAAGCATATTTCGTAGATGATCGAGGTCACATACATGTCCCTAATTAGTATACAGTACACATTTACAAATATGGAAAAATAAATGAAGTCTATTACATTACCTACGTGATTGTTTAATACTATTTATGCCAGTGTGATATATATGTGCTTGCAAAATGGCCTGGCCCCATTGTCTCACTTTACATCATACATATTGTAAGTGGTATTGCATTACGCACCTAAATTCTAGATGTAGTGATAAGGAATTAAGTTTCAAATAAGCCTTAAAAATGTATTGATAGTATTAAGTCAAAAGTTATGTATATAACGAGATTATTTAATATGAATGGAAGACTTCAAATTATTGTATGCAAATGCTTTTATTGAAATGTTTTCTCAGATAATTAATAAAACAATAGCCAAAAAAACTCGATATGTATTTCTATTTAAGTCGGAGTTATTATGACGTTAGAAACTTAGGTAAATTCATGGAAAGAAGACTTGGTGACTGATAGACTCAATGTCCACAGGTTACAGCCTCGAAAAGTACCAACATTTTTTTCGGAATACATTTATTAATTTCAATTAATTTGAAAACACATTCATGTAAGAAGCTGAAGGCTTCAAAGATGTTTTTGTAAAACCATCGATGATGTAGTGAGGATAGGATAAAAGAGTAGATTTCTTGGTATTCGAAATTGGCATATATCATGCGTTGGCGTGGTGTTACGGCATGGACAGGCTTGTATTATTAGTAACTGATTATGGACATAGGATAAATTGTATCACGAATTTAAAATGTTATAGAATAATGCATGTTCTGGTTAAATATTTGTATACAATGAATGCTTTAAAAAGTTGTATATGAATCAGTTGTAGCCTCTAGGCAACCAGACGATGATTACTGGTTGTCGCCTACGTGGTGCAGTGACCTTTGCAGTGAACGGGAGCTAGAGTAAATGTCATCACGGTTGGTTTCATTAGCCAACGCAATCGGAGAACAGGCTGATACGCATTACTGAATCATACTCATGCCGTATCTCCGGAAATAATCTGGGAGAATGACGATAACAAAGTAATACATTTATCGTAGTGAACTTAAAACGAAGTGTTATTGAAATATCTTAAAGTGTTGTTATGTTTCCTTGTCCTAAACATGTTATAAAGTACAGCGTGCTTGAGTTTGTCCTTTATTTGAATTTTAACGGGAGAACCAGTCAACAGATTTAGGAAATTACTTTTCATATATAGAAAGATGTTTTTGAGGCGGTGACTCGATTACTAGATGACAATTTAAAGTGAAATTTCACTCGTGCATCATTTAAAGTGGACTTGAAATTTTTTGTAATAACAAAAATTGTTAGTTGAAAACATTTTTTTTTACGTGATTTAATGTTTTTTCTAACCTTTGTCCCATTGTATATTAATAAACACAATTTAAAAAAATTGTACATTTATAAGTATGAACTAAAACTTGACCTCAATAAATTGATTAGAGAATTAGTCGTTCCTAGTTACAGTGGAATCGGATACAAGCATGGATAATGTGGCCGGATTCCGCGTCAATGGACGCGGGTTCAAATCCTCCTATCCAACTCTTAAATCAGCCTGAGCTTACGGTAAAGGAAAACATCGTGAGAAAACCATAGCATGGTGGTAGGGCATTTTCTAATAATGCCCGCCTGGGTAGCTACCACCATCAAGTTCGGAAACCTGTCGTCAAATACCCATAGGTTTGTTCCGGCAGCATCACTTGAGAACCAGTACTTCTAGGCTTAGTGCGTTTACTATCCTGGACTACATTTTCACTCAACATCAGATGAGATTATGGTCAGAGCATTAAATCTATATCGTATTAAAAAAAAGAAGACTGACCTCTAAATAACGTAAGCCGTGATTCGAATTGCTCTTTTGTATGTACGTCATTAAGAATCTTTTGATATCACAATGTCTATAAACGGCCATGATCCATGTTGGCTTCTCAGTCTTAGTACAATTGGAATATGTATAACAGACATTTAAGAGAACAATGTTAGAGAAACGATTAATAGCAGAAACTATGAATAGAATGCCTATGAAATAATTAATCTTATGGTCTCTTGAAGGGCACGTTTGTCACGTACGTACAGAATTTTCGTACATACCATTATAGTATACGTTTGAAATAAATAGACTTACATACACATATACATACTTAGAACTCATTATGGTTAATGGTAACCGAATAAAAAAAAATACATTATTTAATCTACGCAATGAATGGAAGGATGAATAAAATTAATTAATAAATTTCATTTACATATTAACAGTACTGAACTTTATAAATATAGTTTTACTTTATAAATTTACGTTTTTAAAATTACATTTTTAAAATACAGTTTTTTTTTTAATTTTTACCCTAATTATTAAAAAAAAGTAGACTTAGTTACTTGGAGTAACTTCAGCTATCTGAAAAAAGGCCCGGTCATAATCAGTACAGCCGTTTCCGAGATTAACCGGAACAAACACACACAAACAAACAAAAAAATTTAAAAAATTGTATTTTTGGTATAGGTATCGTACCATAAATTCATTTGTATTTATTTAAAAAAATATTATTTTGATATTACAAGCGAACACTTATTTTATTTTATCAGTAGATACCTATATAGACTAGTGTTTACTCGCGGCTACGTTCGCATTAATATAGAATTTTGCCAACCAAATCAGCCATGAAAAGTACTCTATGTCCTTTTATGTATCCCAGGCAACGTGTATCTAATTCTTCTTCCTTATTTCAATTCATCACAAGTTATAAACTGACTTATTAAATGAAAACCCCTTACTTTTTTGTAATTGTGACCTCTTTTTTAATCCAATCGAACAATACGTTAATCTGACATCAGAATATCCGTTGTATGCTATTAACAATTTTAATTATGAGTAATCTAACTCTGCTAGGCTCGATTTTTACATTTTATCTCGCTGTATATCTAATTAATGTGTACTAATTAGTGTTTTGTAATTGAGAATTATCTTAGCGTATCATCTCGAAGGTCATCCGAATACGTGCGTTCTTTGAATTCGCAACTGTCTCGAAATCCGATTGATAGATTTGGGTCACTTAATTAGATATTCTAATATTGTTTTTCTTATACAGGGAAATATACAGCGTAATTGATTTAGTAATTTATAAAAGTAAATTCAATTTTTATTTTTTTTATTTTCACTCACCACACTTTCCATTCTAACTTTGTAAACTATACGATGCATTTTTTTCATGTACAAATATGTAATATTAAAACATACAAATGTGTAAATAAAAAACAAAAGAAACAAAAATAGCCGTAAAAGATTGTTACCACTATCTAATTTTAATTACATCAATTTCTACAATTTTATACATTATGTTTAAAATATACATATATCTATATTAAAATACAATAAAATAAGTCATCAGTAAATGTAACAAGGCTAAGGCTTGTGTATGTGTAAGGCTTCTAAATAACAATTAATTGTTACAAAAGTTTTGTTTTCTTTGTGAGTTTTGAAATCTAAATAAATAAATATCAATACTTACTATCTATAAGTATCTTATACTTATCCGATAATAAATAACAGGTAATAAAACACCCAAGTGAATTAGTAACATTAATAAAATCTTTTTCACCTTGAACTAGTTTCAAACAGTAACCTTAATTAAATCGAACATAAAACTTTCGATCTATTTGCTCTTAATCATAAGTAATTGATACACTTTCATTTCAAATCGCGTCGATCTTCTAATCCCTTCCTTGTAGACACGCAAGCTTTTATTTATTTGTTAAACTCTTAGCTCGAACATTGATTATTTATATCTTTGATGGCGAAGCGATGATGACGCAGCGGGTAGTGCGCGCGGATTCCGCGTCAATCGTCGCGGGTTCGATCCCCACCTATCCGACTATAAAATTGGCCTGAGCTTTCAGTGAAGAAAAACATCGTGAGGAAACCATAGCATGGTCGTAGGGCATTTTCTAATGATGCCTGCCTAGGTAGCTACCACCCTCAAGTTTGAAAACCTGTCGCCAAATACTAATAGATGTGTTCCGGCAGCATCAATTAAGAACCAGTACCTCTAGGCTTGGTGTGTTTACCATGCTGGACCACATCATCACTTAACATTAGGTGAGATTGTAGTCAAAACACTGAGCCTATTCCGTGTAAAAAAAGCTTTAATAAATACGAACCAATTGCAAAAGCATTGTGCAACTTCATCCTAGAAATGTAAGTTCCTTTTCCGCTTTGGTTGGTAATAAGACATAAAAAAAAAACACTACATGTCATTAATACATCTATACTAATAAATAAAATTGAAGTGTCTGTTTGTAATTAAAAAAAATAAAATATATTTACTAAATAGATATACCAAAAATATAATTTTTAAATTTTTATCCGTCTATTTATTTCGGGTAATCTCCGGAACGACTCGACGGATTTTGGCGAAACTTTTATAGTAGATAGCTGAAGCTACTCGTGATAATTTAGGTTATTTTTAATTTTCCTAAATAATTAAGGTTCCGTATAAAAAAAATTAAAACCCAGTGAAATATATATGAAGCGCGGGCGCAACAAGCTAGTCCTTCATAAAGGCAAAAATATATCAGTTTACATCTGTTTTTTTTTCTCATTATTATTATGTAGAGACGCAAAGAGGAAGTTTTGGACTACATTCAATACACTTTATAATTACTTTTAATACGTTACACACTGAATACACTTAAGACAATAAACCTTGGCATTTAGTGTATCCGTTAACGAACCGTAATGAGATGTTGTAAACTGTATCAATCAATTAATAAAATGGTGAAATGTTCAGTGATGTTATTTCATACGGAATAATAATCATTGTAATTAATTGAATATTCAATGCAATTTAGATTCAAAAGCTAATTAATCTTCTAAACTCCTAAAGCATAAACGCATTACATGTTTTTATTTATTACATAATTTAGTGATTGCGATACGATATCATTTCCGTGAAATTGTTTTGTAGTTACTGGTTAAATCTGATTAACGTTATTAACAATCGTTTATTTGTTTACTGTAATATTATTTCTTATGGGTAAAAGATTTATTCAAACAATTAATCTAAAGTTAGGTACCTACTGATTATAATTTAGACATAATATGGAGTTGCCATGCGGGATAGACGGCAACCCTAGTGCGATCATAAGAATCGTACTGTATTTTTGAAGATTAAAAAGGGAAAACATGAACTTCAATGCTTCCTAGTTTAGAAAACGATCCTATCAGGGAGAAGAGTTGGGAGGTGGTAGGCTTTCGTACCCATTCGCCTCGTATATGATGAAATACTAATTATAGTGGCATGCTAAGACGCGTCCTATTCCGAGATCAATGTGTGTTTCATCCAGACCTACCTAAAAGTTTTAACCGTGATAGATATTGGCCAGTATGATAATGACAGTCATCTTGTGAAACCTTATTTAAAAAAAAAAACAAAAGATACCACAAGGGACGCTATGAGGCTTTTTACTATATCTATAATATACTTACATATCGAAGATACGCCATTCACCTTGATATCATCTTTAGTATGTTTCGTAAAGTTTAATTGTAGTTTTATATTATCACTAAAGAAATAATTGATTCTAATTATTGCCTTGCAATTATAATTATTAATAAGGCGTTATACTCGACCAGCGAATTCGAAATACCTATCTGACTTGACTCTACAAAACAACATTTATTCTCTTGGGATTTCAGACCATAGGTAAATGTAATAGGTAAAATGAAGATATAGCAAAGTATTACTTAAGTAAAATAATAGACAATTCGTGGTATGCCATCAGCAATCAATTCAGTGTTGCGATTATCATGTTACCTTGATCTAATATTTTTTTTATATTCTGATATTTAAGTAAATATTTTTCTTTTGTTCAATAGATACGGTCTCACATACGAGGAGATTGAGAAAGGATTACCTTTGATTGACACCTCACGCACGCTCATCAGAGAAGTTTGCCCTCCAGTGTTCTCCCACGTCGAGTGTCGTGCTGGTAAATACCGTCGTTTTGATGGTCTTTGCAACAACTTGCAGCATCCCACTTGGGGTGCTACCATGGCACCGTTCCAAAGGTACTAAAAACTTTGACATTACTTACGCTAATATGTTCCGAAACAATATAATAAAAAAACTGTATCAACTTACAGTTGGTACTACTTTAAAAGCACCTAGTCTAAAGATTAATAATATCTTACCTTAATATATCATTGTTTAATTCATTACTAAATTAACTACACGAGCATTTTGAAATTTACTTTATAAGTATTTATTAAAAGTGTTTACTACATACTATATTCATATTTCAAATACTCTTGATTTACAAACTATGATTTTCAAACAGCCTCATCCCATTATATTTATATCAAGCAATAGTCCATACCCAGAAAACAATTGAATAATTAGAATCCAAAATTTTAGGCTGCATTAAATTATGATTTACAGAAATGAGGTTTAAATTACTTAGAATCTATATTTAAATTTCTATGTCACTAGGTTGATAGGTCCGCTATTCTCGGATGGAATCAACGCACCTCGTATCTCCCACACTGGTCACGATCTACCGCTGTCTCGCGTCGTTTCTCGCACGATGCACCCAGACGATGGGTTCCACGATCACGCCGGGACCGTCATGGTCATCGCATGGGGACAATTCATGGATCACGATTATACACTTACAGGAACACCTCTTGGTAATTCTTTAAGATTTCTTTTCCTTCTGACACCTAACGCAGAGAAGTTAAGTATGTAGGTGAATGGATGTAGACAAAGATCGAAGATAGTTGGATTATATGCAGAATGGTATGAGTGCATTGTAATATGGTAAATGGTAAATGTAATATGGTAGAAAATATGTACCAACCCTAATTTATGAAGGATAATGAGGATAATCGGTAAAGAGTAAACTATTTTCTACATCGATTAATCTTCGCACCTGATAACTTTAACATTTTATCGTGCGAACCCTAATCAACTCTACATTCCGTTAAAAATTATTGACTAATTTCGTAAATAAGAAATACTTAACATAAATGTATTAAGAAATTCTATAATGCCGATTGTTAATCGAGAGCACTCAATTCTAAAAGCTAGAACGATACTTAAATCTGTTTTCATACATTTTCAGACCCCCTAAACCGTAACGATCCAGAAGAATGTTGCAAGCGACCGCCGCATTTAAAACACCCGTACTGTAATGAGATTCGCATTCCTGACGATGACTATTTCTATCGTCTATTCGGTGTTAAATGTATAGACTTCGTACGAGCATTCCCTTCGCCGAGACCTGGCTGTCGATTGGGTAAGAAAGATTTACATATCTAGACAGGACAAATCGGAAACGATTATTTTGTGTTTATACATAATCTTCGTAATTATAATGTTCCGAATTCGTAATAGTTTTTACAGATGTTCAGGTGACATTTAACTTTCTAATTGAATACTAGGTTATTAATTTGTCATAGACTGTATAAATATCATAGACACATCATCGTGAAATATGATTTTTTTGTGAATTAAAATTATAACTATTTTTATTCGATAATTTAGCAACAATGTCAAACAACATTGTAGTTGCAAAGTGAATCAAATTATATATGTACTATAATATGAAACACGTTTCTTGAATGTCAAAGTATCATAAATTTTCCTACAATTTCGAACTTGAAAATCAATTTATCGCGAATATATTTGTTGTAATTTTTCTTTTAAAAGCCTGTTTTTCACCACAAACTGGTTATAGAATAATATTGTTTTTATTTGCCCGTTATAGCCTTTTTTTTTCAGAAACCGCTTAAGATATTCAATTAAAAGTATTTCAAAGTTCGTATTCTAAAATGTTTTATAATTTGGCAAAAAAAAAAGAAATTCTCATGCAACTATAATAAATAAAAAAGGATATCAATATCATTTTTATTTTTATGAACATAATAATAATTACTGGTTGAATCATTGCCGCAACCGATAACAATTAGATTACCTTGTTAAAATTTATCTACTTAAGTTTTAACCATCAAAATTAACACCAGACAAGTTCACATTTCATCGCTATTGTTTAAAATGTTTAGTTAGCACATCAGATAGTAGCGACTAAGCAAACTGCGGCAATTAAATTACTCGCCAATTTTGGGTGAGAGGCGAAAGTTTATCCATTGGTTACAGCTCTCTGTTACTGTTACCCCATTGCGTAATCTAGTGAGATATACTACCTATTGTGAGAGAGCATAAACGGTCTATCGGCTCTAACCTATCTGTAATCTCATGACGTAATTTTTATAACAATCACTGACATTCTTTTAAAAATCTGACTGTACCTTTATTGTAGAATAGAAGGTTCTCACAATTTGTTTATAAAAGAATCAAAATACATTAATGATTAATAAAGAAATAATGTTGTTAAATTTAAAACAATGCGTACATTATTCTTGCATCGCGGGTAGGGCCCTCAACTTTAAAAACCTTTCGCCAAATACAAATAGGTGTGTTCCGGCAATATCACATAGGAACCAGAACTAGGCTTAGTGGGTTTACCATCTTGAAACACATCGTTACTTAACCTTAGGTGAGATAATGATCAAAGCCTATACAGTGTAAACAAAAACTAAAATACATTATTTTTAGTCCAAATTTTATATTTATTCCAAGTGTTTGTGTTTTTTTTTCAAATACTGTAATATACACGTAGTTAGTTACAACTTCGCGTCGATTATAAGTTATTGTTTATGCGTAGTTCTTAGCAACATGTGTTTGCTGTCTATACAATAACAACAGGCAATAAATAATATTTTCGATTAGTACTATCAAAGTATCACAAACGGAGTTTCAAAGTTGATGTAGGCTGACATGAATTAAACACACAGTAATAAGACTAAGGCTGACCACTCCCCGTATGATTCTAATTGTATGATATTATCATTCGGATCATATATAACCGCCAAGGTTTCGCCTAATTTATATACAATTTATTTGAAATATTTATTTATTATAATCGTTTTTTGTATAAATAAAATTGCAACTATTTTTGTTCGATAATTTAACAACGATACCAAACAACACTTCGGTTACTTAAAGGTATATGAAATGTATACACTTGACCTTAAAAAGCAATTCATCGCGTAAATATTTACTATAAATATATATTTATCTAATTGCTGTGAAACTCTTTTTTAATGACATTTAAGATTCATTGACACTAATTGAATACGTTTAGGTATGTAAATCCAAAATTAATTAATTAATATATTTCGTATTAAACACTATCATTAACTGGGTTTATAAGTCAACCGCCTTAAAAATAACAACAATGCGTTTTGAACTTTCACAAAATTTCACGTTTAGTTATTTAATCTATGCTGCTTCACCATGTTGAATTTATTTTATTTCAGCAGATTATCTCTATGAATGCTTTATTGGGTTTTTTACTTATAATTTAATATTATTGGTTCTACTAATTACTTAATAATTTGTTTTACTTTAAACATATTTAATGTTTACTTCTGTAATACATATGGTTCATAGCTTAGTTATAGAATTATTTCATTAATTTATGTTAATCTATTGTTGCAATTTGCGTTTATTTTGACCCATGCTATAGTTGACTATAATTTGTGACTCAGTAATTTTGTAATCTTGGATTTATCATTAGTTCTTTTATATTGTGTTACTATTGTCAATCCTTAATTGATATATGAATAAATAAATATCCAATAATAAAATACACCTGCATAAATAGTAACATTTTTATAATAAATAATGTATTATCATACATTGACAGGCAACTCATACAATAAATAAAAATTAAATATTGACAGTATAACACAACAGTAATACATATTGTAAAATTAAAAATTAATTTGTAAATAAAATTAGGAGATAGTAAGTTTTCAATTGTTTTAAGATTTTTCATAATTAAACCTTAAATATTTATATTTTTAATAATGTTTTCTTATAGGTTCTAGGATTCCTTTTAATACTCTGACGGGAGCTATCGATGGAAATACAGTTTATGGTGTCACAGATAAATTCTCAAGGTGAGATGTTTTGTACGCGCTTCATGTAAAAATAATTTTATAACTGCATTGAAATTACATTTGGGCTTTTAACGTAACCAAAGTTTAAACTATATAGTTCATCATAAATATGACCATTTAATAAAACTAGATATCAAATACGAAGTTTATACGAAACTATTAACTTCATCTGGGCGTATCAGTCAATTTGTAATCGCTGCTTGAGGGATGAGTATAAATTTGTGGAAAAAGAACAAAAATGTTGTATCTTTGATCTACGGTAAGATTGATTGCAAGCTTAAATTTCTTTGTTCTATTAAATCAATTGCAAAAATGTCAGCTTAGTGTTAATCTTTTCTCCATTACTTTCGTTACATATGAACTGCAATAAAGTATTCGTCACTCGTTTCTTGAGCTTTAGAATGTATAAAGTGCCTATTATATTATATTGATATATATTAAATGAATTGAACACTTTTTCGTTTCATAATTATAGAAAACTTAGGACTGGTTACGGTGGTCTGCTGCGTATGAATCCCGTATTCAAAGAATACGGATTGAAAGATTTACTGCCACTAAAGTTGGATATCCCAGACGAAGGATGTACACGACCTAATAAGAATATGTACTGTTTTGAAGCTGGTAAGACTCACTTTTATATTAAAACTTATTGAACATGTTAAGATACTTTAGATCAGTAGCATTAGTTCTAAAAATATTAAAGGTAACCTCTCTCTGTTTCCGTTAATGGACTCAGGCTAACTCGAGCACCACTTAACCGATTTACTTGATTTTTTTAAAGAAGTTATAAAGATAATAGAAAACTAAGACGATACAAAAGTCCCATTTCAATACCCGAACTAAAGCATTAAAAGATATAATGTCGTGATTGTAAATTAAAAAGATAATTAAATGTGAGTGGAACCGATAGTACAGTTCCATAAATGTGTATAAATTAGTAAAAGAATTATTTTATCTTTAGATAAATTAGGTGGATGATGGAGATCTGAATAAAAGTGTACTTTCAGGTGAAATAAGAGTTAATGAACAATTAGTCCTGACGGTAATGCATACTCTGATGGCCCGTGAACATAACAGAGTGGCACGAGCTCTCGCTGAAGTCAATCCGCATTGGGACGACGAGACCCTGTTCCAGGAAGCAAGGCGCATCAATATCGCAGAGATACAGCATATAACGTATAACGAATTCTTACCTATACTACTAGGGAAAGATGTTATGGAGAAGTTTGGATTGGTTCTCGAAAAGGAGGTATACAAACAATTTACATAACTAATACTTTATACTATACTAAAGATAAAATTAAATTTATTGTCTTATTTCCTAAACGCTGAAACTATATATAATTTTCTAACTTTAAAATTATTATTATAGGGCCATTGGAACGGTTACGATCCCGAAGTTAATCCTGATGTAATAGCATCATTCGCCTCGGCTGCCTATCGCTTCGGACATTCTCTACTTCCCACCGCTGTAGAGAGATGGTCTAAAGCACACAAATTTATAGGTAAGTGCAATACATGTTATGCAACTCGAGATTTAATTCATAAACCTTCACTATTTAAGACGTCTACATTAGAAAGCTTAAAGTTAACACCACTTTAGAATTGTAATTATGTTTCAAATGTTTTTAACTTAATAATATTTTATGTGAGTATATTTTTGTCCAAAATATTTAGTATTGGACGTCAATAATCTCAACCTGTACAGCGTTCTTTTTCATTTCGACCCATAACTACATAGTAACCCATAAACTAGCCTATTGTTAATTGTCAATCAGTGCTGTTCTCTCTTTCTCTACCTCTTTCTCTATGAACTACAATACACTATTCGTTGAAAACAGTGATCCCGATATAGCACCAATGCTAATTGATATATTATGATAAGATATTATATCTTAGCGTCCATCTTCACATTTTATGCCAGTTCAAATAAGCTCACACGCAGTAAGAGCTGCAGACAAAAAGTAATATTCCTTCCATTGTTTAATCTAAAAACCAGTACATCCTCTTAAATATTTTATAAGATTAGGATTGTTGAGTGTCGATTTGACCGAAGTTGGTAAACACGCTAAACTAAGAGGTACTGCCGGAACACATATATAAATATCTATATATTTAGAGACAATTTTTCATATTATTGCTTGTAACCCGACAAATTATTAGAAAATATCCTACTATCATATGACAGTTTGACAGTTATACCACAGATTCATTATAGAATGGGAATAAGTTGATTTCAATCTACAATATCCAATCACACAACCACTGGGTCATCATCGTTTCCCTCATTAATTTACTCCGTTCTGAGTTTAGCTAGGTACAAAATTCCGCTGAATTTTTTAACATACAGGTAACGGCCAAGCCGAAGTCCGTACCGCTTTGGTAACCCTTGTTGCTAGTTACCTGTGGCTGAGTCCCTTCAGTACACGCCCCCAAAGTCACGGTGAAGCTGTAAAGGCCCTTCCGGTCAACAGCGTTAGCTATTTAGAAAAAAAACTCCGTTCTGAGACAAATTTATAAGATAAATGAGTACTTTTTCACATTCTTTCATTTATATTCACAGCATCAAAACGATTATCTGATTTAATTCGAAGACCATACGATTTGTATAGAGCTGGAGTATTTGATGAATATGTTATGGGATTGATGAATCAAGTAGCACAGGCTATGGACGACTCTATCACACAAGAGGTCACTAATCACTTATTCAAAAAAGTCGGAGCTCGCTTCGGCATGGATTTAGTATCGTTCAACATGCAAAGAGGCCGTGAATTCGGTATTCCTGGCTACATGGAATTCCGGAAATTCTGCGGACTTCCCGGTGCTGATTCTTTCCAAGACTTATTCGGTACAATGAGCAATCACACCGTCCGCAAATACGAAACTATTTTCGAACATCCCATCGACGTGGATCTATGGTCTGGCGGGGTCTCTGAAAGGCCTTTACCGGGGTCTATGTTGGGGCCTACCTTTGCGTGTATCATCGCTACTCAATTCTCTTACTCCAGACGTGGAGATAGATTCTGGTAAGTGATAAAACTCAATTTAAATATTATTTAGTTACTAGCTCTGTGCCCGCGGCTCCGCCCGCGGCTCCGCCCGCGGCTCCGCCCGCGTTTCAAATAAAACACACTACGTAATATAGTTTTAATTAACCATTGGAAAATAAAGCTTTGATAGTGGTGTCTATTGAATCGTATTTCGTTTACAATTTCATGAGTTTTACTTTTTTACACGGAACCCTAATAATTTTCCTGCAATTCATACTCCCGCTAATAAAACTGTGCATTAAATCAAATTTTATTCATAATTTCATTAATTTTTTTATACGCGAGACCCTAATTATTAAAAAAAAATAAAAGTATCCTTAGTTACACGGAGTAACTTCAGCTATCTACCAGAAAAGGTCCCGTCAAAATCGGAACAAACAGACACACGTGTTTCAGTAAAAAGTTGTTATTTGGATATTACAAACGAACACTTCAATTTTATTTATTAGATACGTTGGTTTAAGTTAATACTTTTTTTTCGTTCCTACTTAGGTTCGAACTTCCTAACCAACCGTCATCGTTCACGCCAGAGCAACTCGCAGAAATAAGGAAATCAAGGCTTTCAAGAGTCATTTGTGATAACACGGACATAATCGACACCGTACAACTGTACCCTATGGTTTTGCCTGATCACGAATTGTGAGTTCACTTTTATATTTACGTTAATCTACCTAATATATTATAGTCATTTCAATTAATTTAATCTTGTAACAGTTTTTGTATAAATTGAATCCCAGTTCTAAAATTAAGACACGAAGGACAAAAAGTAATAATTTTTGACTGCTCATTGGCAATCACTATTAAGAGTTACATTTAATATATCTTTTGTTTCTTTTTTTTCTCAAATTCGAATAGTTAAATAAATTCGATAAAAAAAATTAATCCAATAGATTTTTATACTTTTTTATACTTGGTGCTACTAGATAGAATGCTACCAGTCATGCGCAATGCATATCTAGCTATTTTATAAATCTTAATTTTATTATTCATACAGAATTAATGAAAGATGATGAATAAACAGACACTTGATAACACTAAAAATCAAAGCTAATGTTGATTTAATTTTATTACAACTACAAATGCCTATTTTGAATAACCTAAGCAATTACATTTTAATGATACTTCAATATTGTGAATCCAACTTTAATAAAAACTCATTACAATTGTCTTTTACAATTATTAAACACTTCAATAAGTAACACGGGTGTTTTTAAAAACAGCCGTTTTTTTTTTCCTTTATTATTATTACATATATATGCGTCAATGTCTATATTGACTTACTATAAATAAAGAATGCACGTCCATTATATACATATTACTAGCTGGTGCCCGCGGCTCCACCTGCATTTAAAGTTTTTTAGGTGTTAGTCTAAAAAAATGAAGAAAATTGAGAGTATTTTGATTTCATTAGCGAAAAAAATGTACTTAAGAAAACATCGAAAAAAAATGAGGAAGTGTCGATGCGATCCATAATAAATAAATAGCCCCTACGAAGCCATCTACAAAAAAAAATCCACTTCGAATGGTATAGTAGTCCCCATCATGATACGTTCAGTAGTTTTGAGGTGATGGTGCCACAAAGGGCACCCATTTTCCTTTTATATATATATATATAGATATACAGTGGAACTTTGGATAGCTTAAAGACGAAAGGAAATGGTAAATAAGTTATCGAGGTTTTTAACTTATCGTGGGTTTGAGATAGAGGGGTTTTGACGGATCACAATTAAACTTATCGAGGTTCTTTCTGTGCTTTGATTCGGGATTATTATACATATATAATTTATATACATACACGGTTACAGGGATTAGATTAAATTCAAATATCACATACTTACTTTATTTATTAAATTTATTGAAATAAGTTGATGATTTTTTTAAAGTTTTAAACAATTAAATTTACTGAATAAAGCATCGGAAATATCATTTTCAACGTTACTACACGGTTCTTCTATGAAAGATTGCAAAATGCAAATTATTCGTTTAAGTTATCGAGGAATGAGATAAATTTTTAACTTATAGAGGTTTTTAAGTTATCGAGGTTCTACTGTAATAACAACATTATTACTAACATTCCAGAAACCCCCGTGTACCATGCCGTAGCGGTATCATACCAGGAATGGACTTCAGTAAATGGGCCGATCCCGCGCCTTTCAATGCGCATACCAAGCAATACGTGAGTAGCTTCACGTACGACCCGTACTTAGGCAAAAAGTAGTATAATACAAGCACTGGCACATGTATTCATTTGTATTGTAGTCAACGCATGCAATGCATCATATACCGCATTCAAGCCAAATAAAAGTATCCATAATAACATAACAAACGCACACTGTGAAAGTAGTTAGTTGAGAATCGTCTACTGAATCGATTTCATATATTTTTTTAAAAAGAAGTAAATTAATCAACCCTTCGTTGAACCGTTTGTCGAGCCGTGTCGTGATGTCACGTGTCTTTTGACTGTACACAATTGGTGTGTAAATTTGTAATGTGACCATACTACTAGTCGACAATGGGTATACCCAAATTAGTTATAACTAATTTCATAAATAAATAATATCAAAACACATGCAAGTAAGTTAGTTTCCTCTGTGTTATGATTATAACTGAATATTCTAATTAAGATGTTTGAGGATATGCGTTATTCCTATTACATGTTACGTAGTTATTTGAAGATTTTATTTAGCTTGAATGTTGGACAAATTATTTTTAAGCTTATTTGTAAATGGTTTTTATTTACGTTTTGATTGTATGTAGTTTGGCATAGATTTGATAATTATATCATTTACAGTCTCAATAAACTATTAAATTTCATTCAATTTTAAACTTATGTTTATGTAGATACTTTTAATTACTTTTAAATACCGATTAAGAAAATATATGAAAAAAAGCCTAAATTCTGATATAAGTTACGTATTTAATGAAATTCTGCTCAAGCTTTATTTTACTAATTTATTATTACACAAAAGTAAAAGCGAATACAAACTATTCGTAAAATGCATATGTGAACTCCTCAAATGCCAAGTTACCTACAATTCATACACTCAGTCGATGTAATACTCGTAAGTTACGAATTAGTCTTTTGTAATGTAATAATATTATTATTGTAAATATTATTTAGCTTAAAAAATATAAGTATTTAGTATTATTCGATAATTTTTTGAAAAAACATTATTATTAAGCATTATATTTTTTCCTTCTAAATTACAATGACATGATTACATATATTAGAATACTTATGCGCTGTTTATCCAAAAGTAATCCAAGACTATCGGAAATACTGTGTGTCAATCATAATAAGAAGCATAAATATTTACATTCAAAACTACATGGGTATTTCGATCTTTTGGATCGATTTTTTTTTTAATTCTATAACCAAACTCTTTTCTCGTGCGTATTATTATTCTATTTTTATAATAATAAAGAAAGTGTAAAAGGTTTTTTCTGCAACGGAATGAAAAATGAAACGTTCAATGAAACGCTATGATTCATTCATCCACGATATTCATACAAAATATTTAAAAAAACGTCAATTCCTTTTAAGTTCAATTATATTAAGATTTATCAGTTGATTATTAATAATTATTTATTTTGACAGTGAGTGAGGTGAAAGTTATAGTTAAAGTTATAAAAAAAGTGATGTAATATGTGCATGCAAAATTATATTGATAATAATTATAATTGACAAACCACCAATGAGAACAAACTGTACAAGACATAGAAAACAGAGAGAATAGAATCACCTAAACGTATAAAAATATCATTCAAAGTATTTAACGTTAAATAAAATTAATTAAGAAACGCCTAAAATACTTAAATGCCATATAAGTATTTAGGCTACATTATATTTAGCCTACACGTACCTAATTAATTAATTAGTTGTTTAACACCACTGGAGGATATTACAAAATTAGATTACGACTACAACTGACCGATGTAGATAGATTTACCAGAATAGGGATTTTGACTGATTATTTTTTTATTGCTTTGTAAAAAAATAGACCATAAATACGACTGGTCACTGAAAACAAAATTAAAATCTTATCAAAATCTGTGTACACACAATTTGTGCCAGTGTCATGTGGATAAGATATATTTTCAATCTTCTATCAGCGATACCAAGCTCTAGCAAAACGGTGGCTCATCCTGCTCAAACTTCCCATTGAGCTTTCTCGGTACCTCAGAATAAATGTTACACGTTATCTTTTATACTAAACTAAACCTAAACATAATACCAGACTATACCACACAAAACGACACGAAGATTACATGATATAGAGTCAACATGATATAGAAAACACAAGTTTAATGAATTAAAGAAAATAACTGCTACATGACAGCTTGAAATCCCGCCAAAAAAACTCCATTATGAAAGTTATTAGCATTTTCGTTTTTATGATATAGGGCAACGTTTACATATACGTACAAATTTAATACTAACACTTGTTTTACGGAAAAAGGATTAAGCATCCCCTGTAAATCACGATTAAAAAAAACTATCAATAGACAAAAACACTTCTCTTAGAATTTTATTAGCCTAATTAAAAAATATATCTATATGCGTATTATATATTCGTTAATATCCAGTCAAATACCCTATTTTTATTCAAAACGATCACCTCCAGTATTAAGTAATTAGTTTGTAGTTTTCCGCTTTATTAACACTAAGGACTGTCATCAGCATGATAGACGTAAATTTTTATAAAATACTTTGTCTATAAAATATATAGTTTACATATGCATATGTATTTCTGAATTAACTAATAATTAACAAATATAAAATAATTGTAGCTTCAAGCAAAATAAGTCATAATAATTCTAAATGTACTTAACATTAAAAATATAATAGATGTTAATGAAACAAATAAAAACGTTGCACAATTAATCGATTTGTTCTGATGTTTTTATAAATTGTACAATATTTTACATGTAGATTTATTTGTAAATTTTAAATTTAATCACTTCAGGTCGTCGGGGTTCACACCAAACGTACCTAATTGTTATTTATTGTAATTAGTAATTATGCATGAAATAGTTGATAGTAGTCGTAGTATTGATGTAAATATGAAATAGAAATAATTTAATAAAATGTAGCATTTATTAGCCTCTTGTTTTATTCCAAAATGGATATTATATTTAGACAATACACGTAATGTGTATAAAAAAAATTAACTCTCTATTAAACAATATATTTATCCTAAATAAAATGCAATATTATTTGAATCGCAGTATGCGTGAATGAGTATCTACATATATGTAACTATATATATAATAAAATTAATACATGTTATAACGTATATGTATACATACCTAACAAATTAAAAAAAAATGTATGAAGTACACCAATGAAATTGACTTAAGACATATATTCTTATGATATGTTAACATGGAAATTATAAAATTTAAATTACTATCCACTTTTCTTAGACTTGTAATGGTAATTTTATTATGGTAATCTCACAGATCACAGATGCATATTTACCTGCAAACAACAGTACTAACTCAATAGATAAACAAGAAAATGTGCCTACTGAAAAAACAGTTGCTGATATCCATTGCTTAGATGTCAATACTACAAATAATCTTCATGTCACTTGTAATGAAACAACAAAATCTAACGCAACTTTGCTTATGCAAAACTGTGAATTTGTTAAAGATACGTCAAAGGAAAATAACTGCTCGCACGTTAATTTAAGCAATAATTCTAAAATAAATGAAGATTGTATTACCAATAAGGCATCAGGAACCAATTGCAGTCACAATCAAACTGTTAATAAAATACCAAGCAAGGATACCATTTTAAAGTACGTATATAAAAACAATGATGAATTAAATGTTAAAGAAAAAACTAAGGGTCATATAGCAAATAGCTTAAAAAGAAAAAAACGTGCAAGTATTTCTTTCAATAATAAAAACAAGAATATAGGTAATCAAAAAGTGCCCTTTGTAGTTAATTACGAAACTAATCATAACCCAAGAAATGTTGATAAAATTTTACCAGCGCGAATCACAGAACAAAGTATAAAAACATCTAACTTAGCTGATTTTAACATAGAAACCTTGCATGAAGATAAACCTCGGATTGAAAAAGTTGTTCATTCGCTCGATAATACTAAAAACTATTTACAAAATAAACGTGAACCTGATATTCTTAAGAAAGATACAAAAGAATTTGAAAACTCAAGTGAAGAGACCAGTAACGAAACCAAAGAAAGCGAAGAATCTATAAGAAATAGAAATGAGAGTAAAGAAAATGTTAAAGATAGAATCGAAAATAGGTATGAAAAACCCGCCATCACCTACGAGTCATCTGCAGAGTCATTGGAAGACGACATAAGTAGCGAAAACCGTAAAGGCGAGCGTTATAGAAATGATAGTGGTTCTTTAGAAAGCGAAGAAAACGTAGAAAATGTTAATGCCGTATTACAGCCGATAAAAAACAATGAAAGTCAAGAAACTATTGAAGCCAATGAAAAACATGAAAGTTTAATATTAAAAGAAAAAAATAACAATTCAAGAGTACCGTCAGAAAATGTTGAGCTTGATGATTTCAGTTATGAAAACATACAAGTAAATGAAAAAGGAGAAGTAGAAGTGGCTACAGAGAGATCAGATGGTAATAACGCTACAAACCTTCCACCAATATTAGCCTTTGATAAGTTAGGAAAATATAATCAATTACAATCATCGTCTCAAGAAAATATGGATACCAGTTCTAGTCTAGAGGAAAGCAACGAAAATAATGAACCAATAAATATAAATGATGGAGAAATCAAACCTGTAGTAGAAATAAACAGTGAATCTGAAAGTACAGAAAATAGTGATGAAACTGAAAATAGTGAGAATACTGGAGAAGCAATCACATCTATTACAGACAATAATGGAAAATCATTGGGATCTGATTATGATGGTGACCATTATGATGAGGAGGAAAAGAGTGAGAAAATTGTAAAGCAAAAAAATAAAGAAGATGTGAAACAGCAATTTGAAAGAATACCTCTTAACCACAACGAAGCCAAAGTAAAAGAAATAAATGTAAATACACAAACAGATACTGAAATAAAAAATACCGATGATAGTAGTGATAATGATGGTACGATAGATACTTTAGCACCTAAAGGTGATAATTATGACGAAAATCTAAACATAAAATTCGATGATTTGACTATTAAATTGCCGGAAATAAAATTACCAGAGGATATTTTAACATACGCATATGAAAAACCTATATACTCGTATGGACAAAAGGAATTTAAAGACGAGGACAGATATAATGATTACAATATTAATGACCGTGACGGCAAACAAAAAAAGAAAAATAAAAAGAACGACAACTACAACGACGAAGATTACTATGAATATTATTCCAAAGAAAATAAGAAACAAGACTATAAGAAAAATAACAAAGTTTCTAATGATGATGGTGATGACTATGATGCTGATGAAGATTTGTACGAAAAATTCGTACGGGAAAGATTTGGAAAAAAAGATTCATTTCAAAAACGGTCTGAAAGATTACAAGATATTAACAGCAGACCTCAAGATCCACAACTATACAAAACCATTAAAAACATACTTAAAAAAACAGAAGAAGTACAAAAAGAAGCAGTAAAGAGTGGAGACCCTAAGGCTGGGTATGCGTGGACATTGGAGTACGGAGAAAATG
This sequence comes from Samia ricini, assembly GCA_014132275.2. Taxonomy (NCBI): domain Eukaryota; kingdom Metazoa; phylum Arthropoda; class Insecta; order Lepidoptera; family Saturniidae; genus Samia; species Samia ricini. Next base: position 5,742,895 of record AP028162.1, read on the forward strand.
CATAGCCACTACATTAAGTTTACATATTGTATAAGTTTTAGCATTACGATTGTTAATAATTTTTATTTTATAAAATCACTATGAAGTATGTGATGTAACTTAATTGAATGTTATGTTTTTGTAAATAGTAAAATATATTTTTCTATGAATTTCTTTTTATTTCATTCCGGATTGCGATTCTTGAAGCGAAATAACGCTCAAATTTAACATGAGCGTAGAATTTAAGTTTTTTCCTATGAGAATTTTAATAACATATGCGCTTTCTGAATAGCTGAAATAAACTTATTTCATATAATTTTTCTTATTGCAGCTTATAATACTAGTTAAACTAGCTATCATTATCAAGTTAAAAAAATAAACAGATGAGATAATTATCATTCTCATGCCCTGTTCCCAATTCACTTGGAGTAGGTGCAGTATGTTATATTCCATACGCTCCTATCAGCCGTCATCTCATCGTTGACTCGATTTTCTTTCAAATGATTCCTTCTATGCTTTGTTTGCCCTCCTCTACTTTTCCATTCTTCAAGTGTCATATTTATTATTGTTTTATACACAGGCGATTATAATTCTAAAATATGGTAAAATCGCTAACGAAAATTAGTAGTTAAAGGAGAGACAAATAATAAAATTAGTTACTGTACGGTAAGCGAAACTTGGCTGGACATATATTTTTCCTGTATATATCTATATTATATTGTGGTTATATTTATATTATTACTTATATAAATCAATTTCTTTTGTAAATGCAGCAGTAAACATATAGGAATTTGGGTGTAAACCTAAAAGTATGTTACAGTGGTTTTTATTTATAATAAATTTTTAGGTGACAAAGTTGACACACAAATGCCGAGTCAACAAACTACAAAAAATTAAAAAAAAGAGTCTTTGTAGAATCACAAAGCTTTCTTAATAGTTTCATCCACTGATGGTCAGCAAATTAAATCTGAGAATCAGTATTTCCGTATTTTCGGTGTTCACGTATAGCACGTCTTTATAAATATTGTTTTATTACTTTATATCGACTTGTAAGTATAACGACGTAATTTTAAGAGGACATGCGATCGGAAATGTAGGTAGTTCAGAAATCTATTGCTATAACGTTTCACCCTAAAGAAATCGAAAGGGGCAACTACAGCGCGATCTGATTTTACCTATACAAAATAGACGAAAACATCACTTCGTGGTACCCTGTGTTTCCTCCTCCAAAACTGAACTGATTTTTAATTTTCTTACAGTTTTAGAATAATAAAAACTTTGGTTATGCTTGTGTTCCAAAAAGACCAAGGTTTTACTTGATATGTTAAAAATATGTAACTTCTAATTTTAAAAATAGTACATTCTATGTCAATCTAAAATAAAAGAAGTAATAAGTAATAAAATATACAATTCAATAAAAAAAAAAAAAAAAAATCTGTTACATAATTTTATGACTACCATATTTGATACTAGTAGAGGACAGCTATGGATAGTCTGACAATATTTGTGCTAGGATCATATTCACCATTATTAGTTTCAGACGCGTCTTATGTACCTGTACCTGTCAATCTTTATTTTATAATAGCTCAACACTCCATAGACCAGAGAGATTTATTATTTATTTATTTATTTAGATTCAAATCTCTCAACTTCTTTAATAACTAGTCATTCTTAACTTTTGGTAGGTGCCCAACATCATAAATCAGACTGTTTTACCACAGACTGTTTTACACCTCCAAAATAATATATATATATATATGACCTTTTTTTTTTTTCTCCTGTGCCACTCTGCTGCAACCCCTAACACCGTGGTGAGTGCAGCTTTTACTGCGACCTTTAAAACCCGCTGTCTAAAAAAAAACTTTCATTTACCTACTTAATCTTATATTTGTAGGTGACATTAAGAATCAGCGTCTGTAACAAAGTAGCAGTATATATTCTGACACAGAGGACACATTTCATTTCAGATTATCCCACTATATTCTTATCATGGATATCTGAATTATATAACTATATTTATGTGCCCTTTTCTTAAATATATGTAGCAAAAACCACGTTTTTCTTTATTCGCTCTATTTTCTAGAAGAGACATCTTGTTGGCTTTGCTACACCAAAGTGTTGAGTCTATTGTACAGAATTGACATATGGTCTACCAAGCTACGTCTGTTTACAGTTAGTATCCCTGTGAATCATATTAATAATACTTTTATTACATATAAGTCAGACTTGCCATACCAATACGGTCCTCTGTTTCTACCTTCCATTTTGATTAACTCTGATAGTCAAATCTACTTCAACGGAAAATATTTCTTCTTTGAACACTTTTTATCTTTTATATTTTCTTTTAATGGGGAATTATATTTCTCAACTAAGAGGATTTATCTACACTCATATTTTTCAATTTCGTCAAATTCTTTTTCAATTAAACTCTCGTCTTCTTCGAGTAATATTTTATTTTTAATTTCCTCATCTAATTTATCAATTATTCTTTAATATTGATGAGTCCTTTATATGTTGCTTTCAATTCAAATTCAGTTGGAGAATTCTTTTCTGCGTTTAATAATGTCGCCAATATATTTGCTTTCTTTGTAAATTGACCTCTTACTGACCTGTGTTTTTCCATATTTATTTCTCAGGCACTTTTAATTATCACGGTCGCCACGTTGTGTTTTTTTTTCCATATTTATTATTTTTAGGAACTTTTATTATCACGGTCGCCACGTTGTGTGGGGCTTTGGGAACGTTTATTATTTTAAATATTTAAGGTCATTTTACTTTATAAAATTAAAAGCATCTTATTATTGAATTGTATATTTTATTACTTATTACTTATTACTTCTTTTATTTTAGATTGACATAGAATGTACTATTTTTAAAATTAGAAGTTACATATTTTTAACATATCAAGTAAAACCTTGGTCTTTTTGGAACATCCTCCAAACCAGACACGAAACAACAAACATACACATAAATTAAATTAAAATTATTTGCGACAATTTCTCTGCCATATTTCCAAATAAAGCCGTATGAAATAAATTATATATAAACATCGTATTTACTCGGCATTTTTACGTTTCTACTACTGCAAGTAAATTGTTCAGGTCTAACATTCTGCTCTGGTGTTTGCTTTATATAAAAACATGTATAAAATAATTAAAAATTACAGTTTCTACAACAATAAACCAATACAAAACATTCATATTTATAGATTTCAATTCTGTTATTATACATTATTATTAATTTTCCTATTTTCATTTTGTAATTCAGTTCAAAAAATCTGTTACATAATTTTATAAAACAAAATAATAAACATAGAAAAAACACAGCTTGTATGTTTCATGTCCCGTGCTTTTTTCAATTTTATCAATCAAATTTGTTTGACGAACGTCTGAAAATGACAGTAAAAGCATTTTTGTTTTTAATTTTCAAAGGCATCTAGTTTCTACTATACAATATCCAATCCAACAATTCATAGTAACCTAACTAATTTATGGAAAAAATCAAAACATACGGGCATGGCGCTGGTGGATATGTATTATTTGGTATAAAAACATTTTACCATAATGTTATTATCCAGGGAGGAAACAGAGGTCTACATTTGAATAGAATAAATGCCGCTAGGATATCCTCTTAATGGTCTCCTTCATCGTTGCATGCGCAAAAATTCAGTAAGATACATCAGCCGCAATGTTTTTTTTAGTCGGAATAGTTTCAGTGCTTTGACCACAGTCTCATCTGACGTTAAGTGTCAATGTGGTCCAGGAAGGTAAACACAATAAGCCTAGAGCTACTGGTTCTCAAGTGATACTGTTGGATTTTGATTTGCATTGTATTCTTTCTAAACTTAGCATGTTGCAGTATTGGACCATATATCATGTGATTTTGCAGCATTTTAGGTTAGGTTAGGTTATTGTGCATAAGTGTATTGAAAACAATTATGTGGAGCATAAATTCTGAGATCTCACAAATACTACATCGAAATTTATAATTACTACAATTTCATTGGAACACCGATGATTAGAAAATAATACAGAGTTGGTCCTAAAGAACTTGTATTTATGGACGTAATAAATTATACAAAAATATGAAACTGTCAAAAAACATAACCTAAACTAGCAAAACCATAATTTATTTTTACGGTAATTGGCTATTGGTTATAGAAATAATTTATTTTTATATTTTATAATTTAAACATTGTTGCACTTGGATAACAGTATATTCACAAAATGGTTTGTAAGAAATACAAAAAAAGTTTGAAAAGGAGCTAGAGCTATACAATGGTGTTCGAAAAGAACTCAAGAAAGCAGTTGCGCTAAAACAGCAGTTAGATGGTCAGTTAAATGAAAACATGGCTGTTAAAGAAGAACTTCTGTTACTGAAAAAAGATTCAGAAGTATATAAACTCATTGGACCAGTATTAGTCAAACAAGAATTGGAAGATGCAAGGCAAAATGTAATAAAGCGTATGGAATACATTAACAAAGAGATTAAAAGATCTGACGACCATATATCTGCGCTTGTAAATAAACATGAAGCTCTCCAAGGCAGTATGAATAAGCTTAAAAATGACCTTGGTAAACTCAAGTTAAAAGCTTAAAATGTCGATTGAAATAGAATCTGCTCTGCTTATATTCAATACTGTTCTCTTTTGTTATTATTTATTTCACAATCCAAAATAAACTAATGAAGATTTTATGCAGTACCATTATTGTATTATGTACAATTCTTTTTGTTAATTAACAGTACTAGGAAATATTTCATAAAAAAGATTTAATGTGACATTCTAATTATTTTACTATATGCTTATCCATTAAAAGAATCTGTAAAGAATACCTTCATAATAAAATTTTAACATATTACTAATAGTAAACTTTTATTTTATTGATCAATATTAATTAATTGCTGCTTAAAAAATCATGACTGTTACTGATAAATCCTGTGCTCAGAATGCTCCAATGACAATCTAAAGTTATATTTAGAAATAGAAACCTTTGTGCACCTAAAAATTGAGTGGACAGAAAAAAAACAGCTGAGGGGACTGCCAACAGAAGTGAAAACTCTGAATTTTGGAAAAGTTGGTTTTTTTAATGTTTACAATTAGAGAATGAAATTAAAGTTTTATAATTTGTTGATTGAAATTATTAACATAAATTAACATTTATCTGGTCTTTATACCAAATGGTGCACCAAACAATAATTATGGACATTTTCATATAGTTCAAAACACATGATAGGCTGAGTAAGTTGTTCTTTTGTTAATTTTGTTCTTTATCTCTGAGCCCCAACACCTAAATGCTATCTTATACTTGCCATACTGTAGCATGTTGATGGCTGACATCATAGCATTGGTAATGCAAAACTATAAGGTTTCCTCTACTGAAAATTTCTTAAAGAATTTTTCACTTCAACAAACTAATAAAAATCATAATTTAAGATACTAAGAAAAAAATACTTTAGTAGCTAGCTGAACCAAAAAGTAGAAGATAATATTAAAATGTGAGTTCATTATTTAGTAAAGTTCACTGGTTTCTTATAGCTGACTTCTTCAAATTTGAATTAAATTATAAATTAATTTGATTGATTAAAAGTATTAGGTGCTTAACACCAAATGTTACAAATATAATTAATTTGTAACAGTTTATAGGATTTATTAATTTATTGTATTGTCATAAGTCCTTGATAAGTGTGCAAATCTCAATTTCATCTACCATGTTGGAAGTCAATACAAAATGGAGCCAAAGATTGTTTCACAGATAGATGCATACATCCATACAGATCAAGCTAATATAAAGCATGTTAAAATTGCAATCAGGGCTACTACTGTTTATGCCAATTTTAATGATACATATCAATTTTTTGATGTGACGCATGCCGTGACGACGCGTCGCCACGCTATATGATGGTATATATATGCAGTAGTGTGTACGGTGTGGCGACGCATTGTGTACATTTCTCCTAATAAAAAAATAAATGACATTTCATTTTTACACGAGAGATTATTTCCGTATAGTCGTCACAGAGGTTCAATAACTTTCAAAACCAATAAAGACAAATTACCATTGATTTTAGCTGGGGATTACAATGTAAATTTTGCGAAAGATGAATCAACGCCATTAATTACGTTTCTCAAAGAAGAATTTCAATTGCAAATTAATAACTTTCAAAACCAATAAAGACAAATTACCATTGATTTTAGCTGGGGATTTCAATGTAAATTTTGCGAAAGATGAATCAACGCCATTAATTACGTTTCTCCAAGAAGAATTTCAATTGCAAATGAATAACAATCCAAGAGAACCTACCACCAGATACGGAACAACAATAGATGCTGTATTTATTAGATATCTTGATAAGGTTCTCTCCAATACTTTTGTAACATACTTCAGTTACCATCGACCAATTGTCAAATTAATACCGTCCTCAGAGGCAACATCGAATATAACTATTACCGAAGTCACTGATTAAACGAATTAAGTAGTCACGATTTGAAATAAATTCGTAAATTTTTGTATTGAATGAAAATAAATGTTTATTCAATAAATAGTCATCGTTATCTGGTAAAATCGTAATATTTTATTTTATCATTATGACATATTTAGTTCCTATCACAATCTGTTCCTTTCTACATATTACTTTTACAAAATAATGTCGATGTTTCACATCTGCCAGGCATCCCGGCTCACATTTTTTCTTGTAGTGGTTTTGGTGCCTCATATAACAATATATTTTGGGAGTAAATAAAACCATATTATTAACACATAGAAATTTAATACTATAATTAGGAAATACCAACAATAATACATTTTTAATGGCACTGCTAAGGAATGTCGGGCATCAATTTTAGAAATACAAAATTACTATTAATGTTAATATTTATTCTAGTTCCTATTGTCATATGACTAACAAATTCTATGAGAACATTGTCTCAATGATAATCCACAAATACAAAAATATCTTTGTAAATATAATATAAATGCAGTTTCATACAAATCTTACTATCTAAAATAGCTTTGATATAATCACAAAATATACTTTATATAAATTACTGTCATATAGAAAATGTTTTGTATAAAAACTAAATTATCTTTCTTATATAAAAGTATATAAATATCTTATTCCTACAAAAATATCTTTTTTGTCACTTCATTCTGGTCCCAATAAGGGCACTTAAATATCACATATTCCCTTCATTATCACTCTTACTCTATATTATCCTATTAGATAATCTTCTTGAAATAACAGTTATGTTTGGAAACATATAAAAAAATGCAAATACTTATATGAAAGTGTGATAGTACATAAAAGGTTTTTTGTAAACCGATATTAGTTATGGGTTATAATTTAAAGAGTATAATTACTTGATTCGACTTTGAACACAGGGGACACTGCAAAATGGCATTTCCTGTTTTACAACAAAGCGACCGCTGAGTAAACTTTTCCCGCACATTCTTCCAGAACATATGAAACAATCAGCGTGCCAGTGCATGTTGCTCCAAGAAACACCCTGTTGTTCTGGGCCTATAACCCCACCACAAGCTCGACAACGCTCAGCATAGTACTGGTCATAACATGACAAGCATATCGGAAGACCGGTTTTGTCATCGGGCACATACTTTTTACCACCGAGTGGTGCGTCACAGTGATAACAGCAGAAATGTTGCACATGAAAAGCTCTACCTTCCGCGGCCGTGTAAGGTCGAGTAAAAATCAGCTCATCACATCCAGCGCAGCGTGGGTATCTCTAAAACGTTAGCTAAATCTCTAGCGCAATACAATTCCCCTTTATGATAGAAATAGACGAGATCAGCTAAAAGTTCACCACATTTGCTGCAAGTGAAACATTGAGGATGCCAAATGGCCTCTTGTCCGGCTCTGTCAGCTTTCACCGCTACTTCTCCGGCGAACATCGGCTTGTCACAACGTTGACAAGGCACTCCTTCATTGTACAGTTTTCTGTTAAATTCCAATTCTGCAGGGTTAAGTGAAAACTCAGCTAATTGATCAACAATTGGAGTCACTTGGTCGTCGTAGATATCTGCGTTCTGAGGATCAACCGCATACCCAGTATTATCAAGGTGTTGAACGTTGTCAATTGGCTGATTACCCCAATCGCTACTAGTAGGTTGCACAGCACCTGGATAAGTGTTGTAATTTGGTAATGGTGGTGGAGGCAGGTCATCTTCAGAATGGCTTCTAAGGTACTCCCTCAATGGAGCAGTTTGTTGCGGTTCAACCTGATTAATCGGTTTCGTTGTAGTCGAGTACTGCGGATTAATCTTAGTCGAACAAATCGTACCACTGTGTTCCGGAGTTGTTACTTCGTGTTTCCAACTCCATATCTCGCCATTAGGTGCAAATATTGTACCCTTTTGGATGCGACTATCCATGATCTTGGCATTACCCATAACATTATTGTTAGTAGTTGACCATAAATCGGGCATAATTTGAGCGCCCAAAGTCTTACTGCAAAATTCATTAGTTTCATCTCTAAATTGTTGGTTGTTGTTATATTCATCACGGAACAGTTTTATAGGTTGGAGATAAACATCGTTTGCAAGGGGTATATTCAAATCGTTCAGATTTTTAAAAAGTTTATCATACACAGGTCCGTGTTCTACGGCACTTTTAATTCTGTCAGATTCAATACGCATTACGTAAAGTTTATCTTTAACAACTCTGCTGAAAATAGGACTGGATTTGTAATCTGGTAAATTGGCAGCACTGCTTACAACGTTTCCCTGTAAATCTAGGACTAATTTTTTATCAGACGCATTCTTGGGCACTATGTTGTACTTCACGCCTCTGGAAACATTCGATATTTTCAACGGTAATGCATAAGACTTAGGTACAGAGTGAGGTTTAGTGTTTTCAATAGAATAAACATCTCCGTTCTGGAGAGGACCAACTCGAACAACATTACCCATGCCAACAACATGGTCCTTAATGCGAGCAATATATTCCTGAAAATAAAATAAAAATATTTATTAATGTCACATACATAAAACCATGCCTCTTTCCCATAAGAGTATACTTTTACTTGATACAATTTTGACGCACATATTTCCTTACTTCTAGTTTTATGGAAATAGTTTAAAAGATTACTCAAAGGGTGGGTACATTCTACATATTGATTTTGAGTGATTGACACCAGATCAATAGGCAATTTAATGATATGTCAGTCATGTCCTTGGAAGAGTATTGAAGATAAACCTAGAATGATGAAACCTTAATTGTGGTGGTAAATTTTAGGTGACACTAAATCAAAACAAAAAATATTCTATTTAACTTAGGCACTGATAATGTGTTTGTGAACATCACAACACTACCTGTTTTTTCATTTCATTTCATTCACTTCATTCAACTCAGAGATAGCAGCAGAAAATAATCTTTACAGATTAATTACTGTATAATTAGTAATTACTTATTATCACCATTTGCTTGTTCAGCCACATAACATGAAAATTGAAGTATCTGTTTGTAATTTAATTTTTTTTTTTTACTAAATATAGATATGTATGTATATACTATACCTATACCAAAGTACAATTTTTAAAATTTTTGTCTGTCTGTTTGTTCCGGTGAATCTCCGGAACGGCTGGACGGATTTTGACGGGACTAATTTTGGTAGATAGCTGAAGTTACTCGGGGTAACTTAGGGTACTTTTAATTTTCGAAAATAATTAGGGTTCCGCGTAAAAAAATAAAAACTCATAAAACATTCTAAAAAAATCCGAATCACTGTACAGTTTATCAGGGCAAGTGCGTGAATTTATGAGAAATATTTTTACTTTATCTTATTAAAAAAAAAAACAAAATTACGGTTCCATATAAAAAAATTAAAACCAGTAAAGAATATATGAAACGCGGGCGCACGCACAGCTATTATAAAATATTTTTAGGTAAAAAAAACATTACCTATATTAAAAATATCGGAAATTAATTCAGTAGCTGATTCTGTACAAACTACTTTCAAGTGCGTGCGTTTATTATGTTACATGTATATCATGTTCAGATAAATGGTAGACTCAATATATAATTAAATTCACAAATACGTACTGTGTGTTCAGTTTTCTCCTGATCTGAGGCATGGTGTCTAGCGGCAGTAGCGACATCGTGTGGTGGCAACTGAGTGCGCAACTGTGCCCGACGCTTGCGAGCGGCCTCAGAGCCCGAAACTGGTGCCAATGATCCAAGGCATGACATATACTCAGATACCTGTAATAACATTTATTTTAGAAACTACATATAATATAGTACAGGCCATAACTACACACTACATGTTATTTTTTTAGGTTACAAATTTTAAGGGCAAACGTCTACCTATCAACTACACCTTATGAATAGTGAGAGAAATTAATCTTTATTCCTAGTAGACCTTTTACTGTGTCATTTTACTTTTCAAGAATCACAAGTTAAATTTGATGAGCAATATGAATGACTAAATAATACACATTTTACATTATTATCTGTGTGCAAATTAAGAACCAACCAAAGATCTAAATGTGTTAAATACACTTGACATCTTACAATTTGGCTTTAGAAATAAAAATTAATAACCATTTACTTACTCTATATATTATAAATAGAATAATATAAGAATTAAATACTCTTAAATATTAATTTTCGTAAAGATTAATAAAATTTCTTTGGCCTTAAATGTATGAACATATTATTAACTTCAATAATACAAACACTTATTTTAAACCAATGGTATATTAAGTGATGTCACAGAGATAAATCAAATTACTAATAAATTAAAAATGAATTACTTGTAACTTACCAACTCTGTTGAGGCATTTGGAGGTACCCAATCAAGTTTTACAGGCTTATCTGTCACTCCGCGAATTTTAATCAGTGGCACTGTAAAGTAAAAACATATATTGCTGAAAAATATTTTTTATAATTATCTACTCATTAAGCACAACATACGCATTATTACACATGGGTAAATACCCCTATGTAAACACAGTACACACGGCTGCAATTTATAAGTAGAATAGATGAAATTGTGAATATCTCAAATTGTCACATCAACAAAAACAAATTAATACTTACATGAACCTTTCTTAGGCCTAGCAGTACCCAGTAATTCAAACTGAGCCCATCCAGATAAGTCATCATCTTGTACATCATGAACATCTTTGCTACAATGGCAAGCTCTGCAAACCTTGCGCCAAAAATGCAAATCCAAGCCTGGGCATGTTGGACCTGATAACATCATGGAATGAAATTGACATACTACTGTTAATAATAAGAACATTAGTATGAGTAAGAACTTCAAATATTTACATTTTATTTCATAATAATGGTTGTTCTATAAAATCTACGAGAGATGGAAAGTGTGACGATGATATTGAGCGAAGAGTTTTGTTAGGGAATAGAGTGAATGGGGCCCTGCGTAACTTCATGTGCAGCCAGAAAGTGACTGAAAAGGCGCGTTTGGCTGTGCATCGAGGAGTCCTGGTCCCTACACTTAGGTATGGTAGTGAATGCTGGGTTTGGCAGAAGAAGCATGAAAGTAAGATTAACGCAGTGGAAATGAGAAGTCTGAGAAGTATAGCTGGAGTGAAGACGATTGACAAAGTCAGTAATAGTATGATAAGGGAACGCTGTGGTGTAGTAGAGGATGTGGTGACCAAAATAGAGAAAGGTATGCTTATTTGGTTTGGGCATGTAGAGAGGATGGATGAGAGAAGATTAACAAAATTAATTTATAAGGCGAGGGTGAATGGGCAAGTCGGTAAGGGTCGACCTAGGCGAATTTATCTAGACCAAATCAATCATGTCTTAAATAAAGGCCAGGTAAAAAGTACCCATAACCGACGAGCATGTATGAAAGCGCTCATAAAAGTAGAGGAAGCGAAAGAGGTATGCCAAGATCGTAGCAAGTGGAAGGACGTAATCTCTGCCTACCCCCACGGGAGAAAGGCGTGATGATATGTATGTATGTATGTATAAAATCTAAATTTTGATAGACTTTTGTAACATTTAAATAAGTAAGAATTTTCTAAATAAGACTACCTACAACACTATTCTATAATGAATTTACTTTTATGTATCTTTCTCCCAATATAAAGAAATGACCCATCAAATACAGTGTGGGCCAAATGCATAGCTTCTTTTCTTAGGACTACAAAGCAAGCCTTGAAAAAATATATAAAGCATGAATTTAATCAAAATAAAACTTTTAACATATTCTGAAATTAACTGTATTTACTTAGTTTATAAAGTAAAATCGTAAAAATTAAGTAAGCAAATTGACATTGAGTTTATTCCTTTAAATGAAACAATATCTCTTGATTTCTTAAAATTCATGTTTTGTGATAAAGTTTTTGAAAATTCTATATATCAAATGCAAAATTAAATGAGTTTTATTTTGTTTTCAATAAAGATGTTAGTAACAGTCAGATTACAAAATCACATAAGATAACATATATTTTCTTGTTAATTTGATTTACTGTTATCATATTCCATTTATCAAAAGTAATATGAAATAAAAATTTACTCAGGGAGTATACCTATTATTTAATCGCTCAAGTACCAAGAAAAATTTGACAATAGGAAAACAATTGGAAGCTGGCGTAAACACCAGATTGGTGCTTTAACGGTTAAAAGAAAATTTTGTCAATTGATTCTCAAGTTATAAACCCACAAGAGACCACTGTGATTTATTTAATTTTTAAGAAAATTACTAGAGAAGTATCAAGGTATTGTTACATATTATAAAACACTTAAGCAAGAGGAGACTTAAATTCAATAACAAGTTGTCTAAGACTATAAATGATTATGATAATGAGTTTTTGATAAAAATGATAATCTCACATTAAATTATCATACACTACTACTTACTTGCCGAAGGTAAAACCTAAAATGTTACAAGGAATTTTTTACTAAAGCATAACATCGAGAAAATTTTTAATAAGATTCGTACCAAGAAAAGGTTTCTTTCGCTTTTAATAAAAGTAGCTTCAAATTTTATATAATTAAAAAAAATACATACCGCAAGAATTGCATGGGGCACCGGCACCGCTATCATGACCAAGACGAGCCTTACTTAACTTTTCGCGTTGACTTTCGAGCTTCGATAACCAGGCTGGTGCCTCAGACGTTTCCACACATGACTCACTCATCTGTATAAGTCACAAAGGGTTCAAATTACTTATCAACGAGATAAGGAATCATTGTTCAGTAAAGTAAGATATTATAATTCTTTACCATTCACTGCCACCAGCAAGGATTGTTGTTTACTTTCGAATGAAAATAACTGAAATAAAAATACAATGAAAACAAAGTCGGTTTATAAATAATAAACTTTTCAAATAAAACAAACCATAACCAAAGCAACAAGAATGAAGAAAATAATGACAAATACAGTACTCTGTGATAATGACATAAAAATGAGTGAATGACTGAAATTGGCATAAGATCGAATTCATAATTTATGAAAAAAAATTATACGGCGTGAACATAACTTTTTTAGCCCCAACTTTATATTATTTATAATTTTCTTATTTAATTAAAATTATGACGGTTTCTTGCTGCTTCAAGAACAATTTTAGACGGTTTAATATAAAAACAAGTGAACGCATTAATATTGAATGCGCCTCTATTTCAAAATTATTATTAATAATCTGTGATCTCTAAAAAAAACAACCATCCATCTTCAATGCGTTTTGGATGATAATTTTGGATTCCGATAAACTTTATTATAAAAGATAACATTTTTTCTTGTTTATTTTATTTTATGACTCATTAGTTAGGAAAAGTGAAGTGACTGAGCGTTTTGTTTGATAAATAAACGTATTGAGATAAATAAGGTGATATTTGAAGTTTGTTTTACCATACGTCTGGTTTTACTATGAGTCATATTTTTTTTATTTATCAATATTTTCTATCGTAGATGTCTTCAGGAAGACCAATCAAGTGTGTTGTTGTTGGAGATGGTACTGTAGGAAAAACTTGCATGTTAATATCATATACCACGGACAGTTTTCCTGGAGAATATGTACCTACAGTGTAAGCTATGAAAATAATTCAATAACTACTTTTCCGTTTTCAAATATCAATTTAAATTATTTAAAAATAATGTTTTAATTTCAGTTTTGACAATTATTCTGCTCCCATGGTGGTGGATGGAGTAGCTGTATCACTGGGACTCTGGGATACAGCTGGACAAGAAGACTATGACAGACTTAGACCACTAAGCTATCCTCAAACAGATGTTTTCCTTATATGTTTCAGCGTTACAAGGTATGTGTTTATGTTATTGATATCTAAACAATATAAAAAATAAACACATCCTATTAGTACAATTATGATACTATTTCCGAATTTTTTCAAAAATACAGCACTCATTTTTAACTTTTATCTTTAGTAGATAACTTTTTATTTCCTTTTGTCCATTCTGATATATGTAAGCTAACATGTTATTTCTAGAGAAAACTGGTGATATAAATAGCTACAATTACCATTTTATCGTTTTAACCCCCTTGAGCACTAACCTGGTGTTTACACCAGCTTTCCATTGTTTTCCTATTGTTTCATTTTTATGAGTAATCTACATACTTTTTTTTTATATTTTATTAGGTTTTTTTTGTTTTATCTAATGAAGCAGTATCTTATTAGTATTCTAACATTGAAATAAAGCTCAAAACAACTAACTATGATATGATATAATTCCAATTAGAACTCATTATTTATTTTATTTAAAAGTTGTCATAGAAACTATATATTTAAATAGTTTCAGTATAATTAAATTCAGAGTGAAATCTGAAATTTAATTCATTACTTTTTTCTCCTTTTTATATAAACAAATTTTGTTTGTTTTGTAGCTATTGATGAGCTTTTAGTGTTATCAAAAAAAAATAATTTGGCTACTCTTATACCAAAGTCCACTGGGCTAACACTAGTTTGTGGATAATAAATAAAATATTTACTTTGTACCTTCACAGCCCTTCATCATATGAAAATGTTACTTCCAAGTGGTATCCTGAAATAAAGCATCATTGTCCCGATGCTCCAATCATATTAGTTGGTGAGTTAAATTAATAGTTAAAAACATGCTATACATTTTATTGATATGAATTAAATGAAAAACTTGCATTTAATATAACTTTACATGACTGTTTAGGTATAGCATAGTAACATTTTATGGATCAAGCTTGCCATTGACAGGGGAGTTTCATTTGATTTGACATAAGGATATAGAATTGATTTTTATTGTCTGAAGTTATAGATATTGTACATAAACATTTTGATCTAAATTAATTTCTAAAACTTGAAGAAAGTTTTATATTATGTCATTATTGCGATTTATCAATCTTACAGATATCCAGCAATATGTGTGATATTTTATTTAATTAAAGGGCTTGCATGAAAGTGACTGCTCTGTTAATTCTTGTGCCTCTCAGAGAAGGTCTTGAGGAATCTTTCTTTTTAGTCTGCGAGCAACTGTTTGGGTGTCCATTAGATTGCCTGCCAGCATATTTGGATGATAAGTGATTCACTTCCTGTACGTTTTTGTCATTTCGGAGATTTCATCTATAACAGTTTTAATGCGGATGTTGTAAAGGAGTCTATTGTTTGATACATACCAAGGTGCATTAGTTATTATTCTTAGTATCTGTAACTGGAATCTCTGTATTATTTCAATGTTTGATTTTCCCCAGAGTTATAGGCCATATGTCCATATGGGTTTTATTATGCATTCATAAAGTAATAGTTTGTTTTGAAGTGAGAGTCGTGATATATTATTTAGTACATAGTGCGCAACTGTTTGCCCATACCTAATCACTTTGTGAAAATATGCTTCTTCCAAGTTAGACGTCTATCTAAGTATATTCCAAGATACATGGCTTGATCCTCTTGCGGTAGAGGTATGCTGTTGAGAGTGACTGGTGGACATGTTCCTTTCCTGTTTGTGAAAGTAACCTGGATAGATTTGATTCAGTTGGCTTTGATTCACCAGTCTTTGATCCATTTGGATACCTGATCGAGACTGTTTTGAAGCTTTTGAGCTGCAGTGTCTGTGAAAATGTGTCATCAGCAAACGTCCCAGTAACTACTTCATCAGTCATAAGGAGATCAGCTGTAAAAAGCAGATACAATGTGGGACCCATGATGCTGCCTTGCGGAATTCCAACTTAGATAGCACATAAAGACGTAAACTCTTCTTCTTGTTTTACAAAAAAGCATCTGTCGCTTAGATATGACTTTATTGGGTTGTAGAAGTTTATAGGTAGGTCTTTTTTTATTTTGAAAAGAAGTCCATCACGCTAATCTCGATCAAATGCCTGAGATATATCCAGGAATGCTGCAACACTATATTGTTTTCCTTTAAGAGCTTTGTTTATATGTTCCACTAGTCTGTGTACTTGTTCAATAGTACCATGCTATCGACGGAATCCAAACTGATGGTCTTTTCTTTTTTTTTCATTTAGTCCCCCTACATCTCAGACATAATCCTCAGACATAATCGGAGTTTTGTTTACTTTTTGTGGCTTATCAATTGTTTTGAATTTAATAATTCTAAAGTTAAATAATGTGGATAATATAATGGTATTAATTTGTTTGTGGCAATAATCTAAACAAAGTAACCATCTCCATGGTTTTTGAGGGTATGGATAACAGGCTAATAGGTCTATATCATTGCAACTCAACCAGATTTTTCCTAGGCTTAAGAACCATTTTAACTTGGGCTATTTTCTATTGAGGAGGGACCATTCCTCTTCATAAGATAGCATTATACAGGAAAGTGAGAAATGTAATCCCTTCCTTTGGCAACTCCCCTACGATTTGTCCTATTATAAGGTCGTAACCAGGAGCTTTATTTGGATCTAAAGCCTTAATTGCTGTTTTTATTTCTTTATATGTAAACTTATTAATGGGAAGATCGAGTTGGTGGGTTTGGCCCAATAATTCTGTGACTTCTTGAATTTTAGAGGAGCCTGTATCAGGATTTGGTATAAAGAGCTGTTTGAGATGTTCAGCAAATTTAGCAACCTTGTCGGCATCGCTAGAAACCCATTCTGAGTTACTTTTATGGATAGGAGGTTGATTGCTTGCAGATCTTTTTACTAAATAGATATGAATGACACCTATAACAAAAATACAATTTTAAAAATTTTTGTCTGGCTGTCTGTTTGTTATGTGTAATCTCCGGAACGGGCTTTTTTTGTTATATATCTGAAGTTACACCGGGTAACTTTGGGTACTTTTAATTTTTGAAAAATAGGGTTCCACGCTAAAAAAAATTAAATTCTTAAAAATGGGAATAAAATCCGATTCAATACACAGTTTTACGGAGAAGTGCTATAATTTATGAGAAATATTTTTACTTTATCTTAGTACAAAATTTTTTTTTTATATAAATAAAAAAAAATGAATATTTTTTTTTTAGAGTTCCCTATAAAAAAATTAAAACATAGTGAAGAATATATGTAACGCGGACACACAGCTAGTTTTATGAATAAATCTTATGAGGTAGTTAAACATGGGGAATCTTATTACAAATTACCTGCAAAAATCAAGTGATGATATGATTAAACATGGTATGAACAGGAGGACTAGCTCTCAATTGCAGCTCCCAAAAAATACCTGTAAATTGTTACTAACAGATTTTGAATATGTTACTTTTTTCCATCAGGTACAAAAATTGACTTGAGAGATGACCGTGAAACCCTTAGTCTGCTCTCTGAACAAGGAATGTCTCCATTGAAGAGGGAACAAGGACAAAAGCTTGCTAATAAAATCAGAGCTGTGAAGTACATGGAATGTTCTGCATTGACTCAGCGTGGTCTTAAACAGGTATATACTTGTGTGACTAATGCATCCATATTTAACAATAAATAGAGTAGTTCAATTGAATATGCTTTGACGACAAAATAATATATGATTATTGGAAATTACACTACACATTACACTTTTTATACTTGGGTCCTGCAAAGATCGCATCCGTGCCGGTATCGAAGTGTGGATTATGTTCGACTAAAACCCTATGGTGTTCTTTTTAACTGACTCCAAAAAGGAGGAGGTTATCAATTCGTCTTTCTTTTTTTTGTTACTCGATTTCTCCGTCATTTGTAGACCGTTTTGCAATTTTTTTTTTTATCGAAGGTGTACACTTCCTTTCCACCAGATCAAGATCTGATCAGTGGAAACCTTGAATATTATAGACACTCATGTGTTATATAATCGATTCCAAAGTTATGAAGTAGACTTCACAGCTATACCTAAAAGTACATACTTAAACTAAAAAGTAGAAAAAGAAACATTTTTAGTTAAAACAAAACCGACTTCAGAATAATAAACTACAAAAATGCACTAAAAGTCAATAAATAATTACTTTATTAATCTGGTTCGTTAAATTTGGAGTCGGTGCCAGCTTATGGTTAACAAAGTGGTGTAAATGTACGTCACTAATTATATTCAATTTTGATTAATTATTCTTTAAAATCACCCTAGTCCTTTATTTAGCTTATGTATGTTTGTGATAAAGTTTAGGCAGTTATTTCCATTTGTAAATGAATACATTGGTTAACTCTAGCTGACACGGACTCCAAATTTAACGAAACAGATTAATAAAGTAATTATTTATTGACTTTTTAGTGTATTTTATAGTTTATTCTTTTGAAGTCTGTTTTGTTTTTAATTAAAAGAGAGATTTTTTTTCACCTATTTAGTGGGGGGTAAGAACTGCTTTTGCATTACCACAACTTTCGCAGCAGATGGGCCTTTTTTATTGAAGACCTTTGTCGTTCTGAAAGGTCGATTGTTGAGAGTTCCCTTTGACGAACTGATCTAACACTAATGCACCTAAACCCGCTTGTACATTGACTGCAAGGGTGATGGACATATCTATATCTCTACAGCTGCCATAGATTTTGGTGTACGACCCTCTGCCACTGTCCAGTATGTTAAACGCAGAAGCTGATCTCGGTCGCCCACTTCTTTTTCAATCCACATCACCCCCCCCACCACCGCCACCACGAAATGATAGAACTTCACCTGCTTTCACTATCAACCATAACCTTGATGATAGTCAGGAGGGAAAGATGGCAATCGTTGCGATAAGGTCACCATGCGAGACAGGGGTAGTCATGTGCTGCGCAGTATACACGCAACTACAATGGTGGCATACTGAACTGACTTCACAACCAAAATTGTTATAACCTATTTACAAAAGGGACCGTTCAAGTGTTAAGTAAATTTTGATCATTGTCGACCCTGTTCCTTCCTCTTGTCAACAAAATAGTAAACAAAGCTCCTACCTCCTTCTCAACGATTACGTATGCGTCGGCATAATTTTGAACAAAGAACCGAACATTAATAAGTAAATATTGCATGTACGTAATCACCATTCAGACGCCTCCGTGTCCCATGTCATCAAAAATAAGCAGAGCGTAACCAAATTAATGCTTTAGTAATATTTATATGGCACCATATACGTAACACCATGCATGTTAGCCTGAAGATCAGAGTGATGTGCTGTTTCCGTAACGAAATTGCTAAGTGAAGCCCTATAGCCTATAACAAAAGTCTTCTCTAATTTACTATAAACACTAGTGTCCTACAACGACTGGAAGATTTATGATGGTATTCGCACGGTGCCGTGTGATGCCGGCTAAAAATAGTGCCACCCCATATCTTCCCGTGGGTACGACACCCACTAGGTGACTAAAGAATAAACCAGAGGATGGGCAGCAATATCCTCTGAGTACCACAAAGACCTGCCAAATGTGGCGATTATAGCCCCCAACCCCCCCCCCCCCCCCCCCCCCTCGTACGATCAACCCAATAATATATTTCAATATAAAATGTTTTTAAGTATAAATTATACAGTTCATAGCTACAAACAGTTTTAGTGGAAGCGCTTAGATGGGTGGTCATTTGGATATTAAAACTTTCTTGACATAGTCCTTAAACTCATTGTCAGGTAAATCTAATGTGTTTTGGAACTGTGTTGTAGAACCTCACATTTACGTAAAAAGCTTTTATTACTCACTCTAAGCCTAAAGCATGGTACGAGAAATTTGTGATTAGTTCTGGTGTTAAAATAATGGTGGCTGTTTGCTACAGAAGCTGTTAATTTACAAAGACATTTTTGTATTGATACAGGAGTTTGTATTTTTTTGACATCTCTTCAGAGATTTCAAAATAAAATCAACTATGTTTACTAAGTTCATTTCCATGACTTATTGAAGAAAGATTTTTATTATGTCATTGCCAGGTGTTTGATGAAGCTGTCCGCGCAGTATTAAGACCGGAACCGCAAAAGAGACACCAGAGAAAGTGTTCAATTATGTAATCTGACAAAAATTAATGACAATAATACCATAATATATTCGAACAGGAATCTCTCTTAACAACAGTAATAATATGTTTCTAAACCTACATATTATATTATAAATTAATATGCATTTTCTAAATCGACATATATAAAAGTTTCAGTACCAAATAGTGCCATAATTATATTCTTCATTGTTGCATAATAATACCAATCCGGTGAAATATAAAAGTATTTTTAGTTATATGTATCTCTCTCTCTCTTTCTCTGCTTAAAAATAAGCAAATTATAATACCAAAGATTTCGAGTAGATGTTTTAAGTGTGTCATTATTATTTTATAGTTTTGTAAAATAATAATAAAAAAATTGAGGTTAGAAACAAATTGTTACTGTTATGAAAAATGACTGTAATGTTATTTTTATATATGCAATTGAAACCTCAATATTTTGAAGTCTTTTTTCATAGGATCCTATGCAATTTATGATGAGTAAGGACTGAAGTAGATGCTAGTATGAAACAAAACGACATACTCAAATTTACTCTTATCATTTGCATAAAATCATTGTATATTGCTCTTTATTTTCATGTTTAGTAGGAAATGTGCATTGCACTCTGCAATAACTACATTAATTTATGCTGCAAATTAAAAAAAAAGCAATAATTATTTAAACTTCACATAGTAACTACTCGAATATGATTGTGTAAAATTATTGGCAGCTCAAATGACCGTTGTAAGATTTATACAATATGGAGGTTGTTTTTAGAAAATATTATGTGTGTAAGTTTTGTTCAATTACTAATAATAAATACTGATTTTCTTTTAATTTCGTTAGCATGTGAGTAAATCTAGTGTGTTTATAGTTATTCATTAGGGCAAAATATTTTTGTATTGTGAAATTTTAGGATAAGTGATGAATAGTGCATTTAAACTGTAATTCTGCAACGAAATTTAATTAAGCACAATATTAAAATTTGTAATTGTTTTTTCGTTTTTCCCGTCAATATTATAGCGTGTTTCTATTATTTGCGATGGGGCTGCTACATATCATCATTAAATTCGCCTATAAACTTTTAAAGTTTTAGAACCTTATCGATGTAAAAGATTTTAAAAGGCACTCGAGAATATATCTTGAAAATTGTTGTCTGAGAATTTATAATGTCTCGATCGGGTCCATTGTTTAAGGATTCGTAAATAACTGATTAAAATAACTTAATACTGCTTAAGTAATTTTATAAACTATCATGACTCAGTAGTAGTGTGATCGGATATCACGTCGATAGAAGTAGGTTAGAGCCGTCCATTAATTACTTGACGTTTTTTTTTTTGCAGATTTGTGCACTCCCTCTTTTTACACGTGTATTTTTTTGGTACAAAGTATCATAGAAAATTTCAGAATATTATCTTTAAATACGCTTAGATTTAGACAACGCGCGTTCAACGAAAAATTAATACACGTGATTTTTTCGATCCCCCTTAGAGCCTCTCGTTATTAATGGACGACCACCTTAGAACATATTGTCGCTGAACATAAAGTGATATCGTGGTCAAAGTTAAAACCTATATAGTATGAAAAAAACAGCCTTGAAGATTGTTTATTTTATATTGACCGATGTGAACAACTTATGAATGTGAAAACGCACGTCAAAGTGATATACCAACCTACAAAGATCTCTAAGAATAAATGAGAAAATATAGCAGACGATATCATTGTAGGTACTCTACATCAAAGTAAAATTACAATAACTGATGACAAAGATGTACTTTTGTAAATAATGGCTGTTACATTTTATATTACATCACATTTTTTACTTTTGTCAAAGTAATATCCACTTTAAGTATTCGCATATACTAAGAAGTCTTACGATGAGATTTATAATGGCGTTCCGAGCTTTACTTTTGAGGACTGCGTAAAATGTGGGAATGTTATAAAATTTTAAAATGTTATATAAAACAAAATTTAATAATTCTTTATAGTGAAGTTATTATATTGTACCTACATTATTATTTGATAATTATAAAACTGCTTTGATTTATATGTAAAGCTTTGAAATTAATTTATGTATATAACTATTTATATAAGAGCTAATTATTGCGCAATTAAGAAAATGAATCGTGTATTACTGCACTCCATAAATTATTGAACTTTAATTTGTTGTTATTATTAATAAACCACCTATAGTTAAATCATCAGGGTTTTAGTAAAATGGGTCTGGGTCGTAACTCTATTCAAATATTTACTGTATGTTGTTTTTCTGCACCTAGAAAGCTTTCTACAGGATTCGAACTTGCGTGGATCGCGGCGTCACAACTAACTCATCAACGTCTTCTTTCATGAACAGTTATTATTGTTACTTTAAGAGTGGTCGTCAAACTGCGGGCCGCATGCGGCCTTTGGGCGGTATTTGTGCACCCGTGTTTTATGTTTTTCACTGCGTTTTAATTTTTTTATACTGAACCCTAATAATTATATACCGAAAAAAATTGTATTACTAAAATAAAGTAAATATATTTCTCATGAATTCAAGCACTTGCCCGTAAAACTGTGCATTGAATCGGATTTTATTCAATTTTTTATGAGTTTTATTTTTTTACGCACAACCCTAATTATTTTCGAAAATTAAAAGTACCCAAAGTTACCCGGAGTAACTTCAGCTATCTACAAAAAAAAGTCCCGTCAAAATCCGTCCAGCCGTTCCGGAGATTACGCGGAACAAACAAACAAATATTTTAAAAATTGCATTTTTGGTATAGGTATCCGTTTATACATTCATATCTATTTAGTAAAAAAAAATAATTTTATCATTACAAACAAACACATTTATTTATTGAAATAGGTTGTCAAAAATGAATAAAGAGATTGTTATTGCCATGCAAAATCTATAGGGAATTCGCGTTTGAGACAGCTCATAAAAATATGTAACAGATAATATCGGCCAATAGATGCAGTATTCAATATAATCTCTCGTAAGTATGTATTTTAACCGGCGAGCAATTTTTTGTTTCGCTAATATTACATCACAAAAATAACATTTTTTAATTATTTTATGAGTAGCCTTTTGAATTTATTATAGCGTTTATTGTTATTCCAGTGACGTGGATATTAAAGAGACGTTTCAGTTTTTTATATATAGTTCGCAATGTCTATTATTCACCTTCATAAGATTAATTGATTCATAAATTGAATATTCATCGACTTAGTTACAGTGCACGATGCCGCGGTGATGATTGTTCTTTTTGTCTCGCTTTCATACATTATTATCTTCATAACTTTATATATATATATATATATATATATATATATATATATCCTAATATCTATATAACTAATGCAACAATATATATACAAGACCTGGTCAGAGTATTATATACCCATAATATTAAAAATCATGTAAATCGATTTGTTACTTTTCGATTTATACGGTAACTAATTTAAAAACAAAAGAGACTATGATTTCCTTTTATATGGTATAGTAAACCAATTTTAAAAATAAATATAATACTGGAAATAAAATATGATTAAGTTAATTACAACTCAATTTAATGAGTTCTTACGAAGGTAGGTAACTTATATATTATAAGGAAGGTAAAACTAGAAGCTACGTATCCAATTGCTGAAAATACTTATCGTGTTGTATTTTCAGACTTCATTATGTTGTTTTTTTTTTAAATTCGTTACACTTTTAAAATAATATGCTCTTTTAAAACTCAGCGGTATAGGCCGGTATTCGAACACACGTCATTGTTTCTAATTGACCAACGGCGGGAAGTATTTAATAATGCTTAAAGAATTTAGCGCATGCATGTTGTTACGCTAAATTTAGATTGAAAACTTTAGATAAATGAGACTTTAACACGAAGCTTCACTATGTGATTCGGTGAATTTGAATCACAAATTTACTGTATGCCGTTCACGGTTTATTATGAGCAGGCATATTCTATTATTACATATCTTTTGTAACATTTTCTCAACTCTGGGCTGCTGGAACAAATTCATTTAATCTGTGCTATAATTTGAATGACTGAAACTTTTATTAATTCGTCAAAACGTGTTATTATTTAGTTTATATATTGGTTTGTGTTTAGAAATTAACAAACAATATGCAAAAACGTTTTTTCGAACTGATTAAAGCGATATTGTCCGCGGAAGACTCTTGGGCGAGCATTTAAGAGGATATGCGGTCGGCGACTAATTTTAAAAGTAGGTATTTCAGAAATCTATTGCTATCACGTTGCGCTCAAAAGAAAGAGTTATAAAAAACGAAAGAGACAACTGCAGCTCTGGCTGATTTTATCTATGAAAAAGTAGAGAGAGTTTCCTGCAAAACTGAACCGATATTTAATTTTCTTTCAGTAATAGAATTAGAAAGACTTTGGTGGTGGATATATATTAGTTGGTATAAAAGTATGTACTATAATGCTGTTATCCAGGGAGGAAACAGGGGACTACGTTTGTATGGAATAAACGTCGCTCGTATATTCTCTTAAGGCACAATTTCTCAAGCTTATTTTGCTTATCGCCCACTTTGAGAATATGTTTATTTTTAGATTGTACCCACTTAATTTTTTTGCCTTTTTTAGAATATATTTTTAATCTCCACATTTAAGACTTATACATAATGTAATGTAGTTTTATATAATAAATGGAAATAATGTTTTGATGGTGCTGTGCATTGAATCTTATTTTGTTCATAATTTTTTATTTCTCAGAATATGTTTTATATATTTTATGTCGAACCCTAATTATTTGAAAAATGTTTTTTTTTATTTTCTTTGTTATAGGTGCCGTATATACATTATATTCATACATATGTATTGCGATAAAAAATTGTTGTTTTCATATTACAAACAGAGACTTCAATTTTATCTTTTAGTAAGTATAGATTGTTTGTGGCAATAATATTCTGAGATACCGACAAAGCTCCATGGAAAGTTCGAGCAGGATGAGCCACTGTTTTACTGCAGCTTCGTGACGCTGAACCAGATTGAACCCACATGACACTGGCACAAATATTGTCTACATAGATTGCCAATAACTAAGAAGAAGAGAGACAAATTTCACGGAATTTGCACTGCGCTCAACCTATGATTAAGAAAATGATCGGATCTCAAGGCCTTTTACAGAACCCATTTATCTGAGCCTAGTGTAATGCTAGTGGATAAAAGTTTAAATGCAAAAGCGTCGTTGTATGACGTACCAGAACACACCAAATGTTCCAATTCAGTTCCCATGAGTATTGATAGGACTGTCGCAAACATGAATTTTCAAAAAAAAAAGCAAGAAATTTGCTTATATAATTAATTTATTTCATTACATGTTTACATGTCATTGAAACAAATATAAATACCTACACACGGATCAACATTTAATGAGGGATGGTATAAGTTATAACATGAATACTTTTAAATTTAATAAAGTACTAAAACTATTCAATAAAAATGATTTCATTATCCAGCATTATTTGTCATAATGATTGATTTACCTCATACAGTAAAACCGTTTGTCATACCTAACCATTATGACTAGAAAATATCTATATATGTGTGTGGAAAACATCACATAGTAAATAATTTTAAAAAATTTAAAGGTAAAAAAATACACGAAATATTTTCGATTATTTACGACTTTACATTTTTAAAACATAGGTACCTACACATAAATCATATAAATAAATCTACAGTAATCATACAATAAATGCAATATAATAGGAAAATACTAAACACAATTAGGTACTTAATAACTACAATAGAGAGTTGATTTTACTTATCAATTAACATCCACATAAAAATTCATAACAATTCACAATAAGTAGTTACTATAATTGTAACCACAATTATTAAAAAAAAAAAAAATCAAAATTACTAAATTCAATACTGTAGAACTATCATTTGAGATTTTCTAGACTCAAACGTTTTTTATATTAAAAAGTAGACAAATTTTACTTATTAAAACATATTTCAAAACAAAACATAGATCTAGAAGTTTTTAATATGAAAATTATGTCAATTATTATCCATTTCTATCCCTAGCCAACAAAACACAAAATGGATATATTCCATTTCGTTTTCATATATGAAATACATATTTAGTAGTAGTGTCACATAAATTAACAAGAACTATGTGATTAGAAATAAAATTATTTTAGTATACTAAATTTAAAGAAAAATTTGGCTAGAATCTTTCTGAAATGCTTACAGAAATTACAATTTCACCATGTTTACCATGATTATAAACTGTGCATTATATATAATTAACATGTAACTTAACTAAACACTGTTTTTATATTCATTTTCACTGTTTATAGGTTATGCATAAAATAATAGTTACAATATACATAGTAAAGAAACCATAACAATCCTAGCAATAAATTGTCAAGTGCTACACTTATCTAAATCTATACATAAAATGCCAAGAACATGAAATCATGTTATTTCATTTAATAAAATTTTAACATAATATAAAATATATAATAAGTTGTTAATAAAAAAAAGTCGAAAATGTTATAACATACTTTTCCAAGTCCTTACACAAAATTAATATTAATCCAAGGGACAATTATTACATTTATAAATTTTAGCAAATATGAATATATTTTTTTGATTCACAACAATTTTTTGAGTATACAATTTCTGCCAAAGCTTGCAGTTAAAAGCATTTTAATTTATGTGCCATCACTGCCAGGTAAGTAATCATCTTCCTGATATCACATAGCCCTATATGGACCCTGAGATTTTAAATACTGAATTACCAATGAAGGACCAGAAGAAACAACCTCTGGTGGAATAGCAGTCAGAGGACAATTTTCAATGCTCATTATCTGTAAACTAACACACAAAGCTAGCTCAAATGGTAAATTACATAGATTTGGATTATCATTTAAATACAAAGACTCCAAATTTTCTAATGTTCCAATTTCTTCTGGAATATATTGTAAATTATTTTCACCGACACTCAAAAAAGTGAGATTAGTCAAGTGCCCAATGGATCTAGGCATTGTTGTCAATTGATTTGACTGTACAATCAATTTTTGCAAATCATGCAAAAAACCTATTTCATTTGGTAGAACTTCAAGTTTGTTTTCTTCTAAATCTAAAACTCTCAGTTTCCTCAAACTTCCAATATTAGGTGGTATTCTTTTTAAAAGGTTATTAGATAGTATCAGTACCTCAAGATTTTGCAAACACTGTATATCATCTGGTAGTTTTGTCAGTTGGTTTGTACCTAAATTGAGTTCAACCATATTTGTCCAAGTACCAATATCTAGTGGCAAAGATGTTAGCAAATTCTCTTTCATAATTAATTTTGTTAAATTTTTCGCTCTTGAAAATATTCCATATGGAATTTTATCTATTTGATTATGTTCCAAGTTAATAGAAAAAATACATTTGTAAATTGAGCAGGACCACCGGAAGGATAACTCATAAATGAGTTTCGTGATAATGTGATGCTCGTGAGTTCATTCAAACTTGCTAGAAGACCATCAGGAAGTTGTGATATAGAGTTTCCTTCAACATTAAACTCATCCATATGTTTGCAATTGCTCAATGTAGATGGTATTGCAGTGAGCCTATTGTACCTTAAACCCAGGCGTGTTAATGCTTGAAGATTTCCAATGCTAGCTGGTATATCTAAAAGCTCATTGTGTTGTAAATCTAAAGTTGATAAATTAACACAGTTTCCAATTTCATGAGGTAAATGCTCTAAATGATTGTGTGAAACATCAAATGTCACCAGATTTACTAAGTTACCAATACCTGATGAGAGTTCTTTTATTTTATTTTCTCTCAAACTCAACATTGTAAGGTTGGTGAGGTTTGCTATACCATCACCAACAAACTTAATTCTATTAAACCTGAGGAATAGTGTTGTGAGCGATGTTAATCTATAAACTACTTCCGGAATATCACTCAGTTTGTTGTGTCGCAAATCTAACACCTTCAAGCATCTTAAATTAGCAAGAGAATCCGGCAGACTTGTAAGTGAATTCTCATTTAGCGCAAGAGTCTGCAAATTTGATAAGCATCCAAATTCAGAAGGTAATGCCACTAACTTGTTTCCATACAGATAGAACTCAACTAAATGCGTTAAATCTCTTACATTTGGAGGAAGAGAAGTTATAGACGACTTGCTCAAATCGAGTCTTTTAACACCTTCGTCGCGACATCTCATAAATTCTTTTATAACGTCTAGATCGGCTTGTATTGGCTTGTTTTTCTTGGCAGTAGGTTTGGGTTTGTTCGATTCTGGATGTTTGACAGTTACGACCTTAGGCCGAGCTCCCTCGCTGGTCGTTAATGAAGCTGTAGATAGCTTCTTTTCTCTCATGCTGTGATATTTCTCTCTAGGGCTTACGGTACCGACGCAGTCCAATGTTTCTGAATTTTCTCTCGACGAGTTATCGAGATTCATTCCGATTTCTCTGGACAAAGCAGATATTTATTTTAAGACTTTAAAACTATTATTTTCTTGTATTATTTATCTAAAATAGCACTTGACATAGTTTTGTCATCTCATCACATCGAAAACACAAATCAATATCTATAATCAAAGCTTCTATAATTATTTCAGTGGATGACAAGAATGTGGTACAGCATGTGAAAGTATTTCACAAAGGTATATCACGAAATAAGCAAAGTGATTCAAATGAAATCGTAGAATTTTTATAACGTACATATAAATAGGAAAATAAATTAGACAATCCTCCAATTTCTAAAATGGATTAAAAGCAGAGACATTTTTTTTTTGTTCCGTTTATTCCTTTTTAAGGAAACGGCAAAGGTATGAGTAGACCATGCAGCCAAGCCAGACGTTAGGAACCAGAGATGAATAGTAACCATTACACTCATTACTGACATATCTCTCCACATATGATAGAATATTCATAGAAATCAAAATAACGCGACGAAATCAGATAATCCACTAGAAATCGGCATTTTAGAGATGAGAGACTATGTCATCCAATATTGCTATCAAAAATATCAATACGTCAGAGTTAGTAAAATGTTGTCTGCACGAGCATTGTTTTCTATACTTAAGTTCATTCGACAAACTGTATTTCTGGAACTGGTCGCTTTGGTCTTACTCACACTTTATTTTATATAGAGGGGATGGAAATTGGGATTCTAAATAGAACTTAAGCCGATAAGATAACAATATTTATAATTATTACATGTTACGTTATGTTTATATTCATATTGTTATAGTGTTGTCACATATTAACAAATTATAGACTATCGAAAATCTAAATTTAGTTTTTTTCTATAGGTTACAATACTAAATAGTTCAAAAGATAATTTACACTGGAAATTTTTGCTTTTATTCATTTTTATACAATTGTAGTTTCTATGTAAAAAATTGGTGACTTAATCTTTTAAATCCGTGAGACATAAATGTAATATAATATACATGCCGAAGTATATGTAAATTCATTATTAACTTTGCTTTTTAGCGGCATCTTTGTGTGTCATTATTCTTTTGTTATTACTTCTTCTTCTTCTTAGATAATGGCAATTTGTGTTCAAACAATTAGTGCCAATGTCATGTAGGTAGGATATGTTTTTAATGTTGTATCAGCGTTACCAAGCTGAAGCAAAACTATGGCACATCCTGCTAAAACTTTCCATGGAGCTTTGTGCGGCACTTCAGAAAAAATTCTACGCGTTATTTTCCATAATAAACTTGACTTGTACACAATAACCAAACTATATCACACAAAACGCCACCAAAATTACATGATAAAGAGTCAAATACACAAGTTTAATTAATTAAAGAAAACAACCACTACATGACAGACTGAGATCCCGCCAAAAACTCTTGTTATTAATTCACTAATACCAACAACACATTGTTCTTTTTTATGTTACCTATATTAGGTAAGCCATCAGAAAAACTATACATCAATGAAATAAAGTACTTAATTTATTAATTGGCCATATATTATGCAAATTTGGTAACATCTTCAATTATCATCATGTTTTATTGAATGGCCTTAGTTATAAAAATCTTGCTTGCCGTAACTTTAATAAATCTATATTTTTGAACATTAGTATAAAATGTCTATATTTAACAACCATAAAACGCTTTTTTGTAACTTATCTTTTTCCTGGCGTATAGTCAACACGTGTTTGGCATTTTGTAAGAAGACGGTTTCACTTTTTGTAAAAATGTGTTTGATCCATAATGTTTTCAATATTTTGTATAACATACTTCTAAACATGTACTATGGTTACATATTGTGTGGTACAATGTTTGCTAACCTAGTGTTTGGAAAATATAACTGACTATAACTTCGTTAGTAACAACTATTTTTGTGGATTTTCCAGTTGTTACTAATAATCATGACCAATTCTTCTTGTTAATGTCATTCTTAACAACTTTGCTGTGCCTCATATATTTAATAACATTTTAAAGAAAGTACATCTTCTTTTAGGGAGTCGTATTACTTATAGTTCATGTGGGCCTCTTTACCTTCATGATCATTAGACTCGCGACTTGTTTTTGGAAATAGCAAGGTCTATAGGAACTCAGACCATGGAATTGAATAATACTATCTTAGGTTCATATCAAATTTTTGTATAAAATAGCCTTCTTTACTCACTATCTTATGTATTGTTCATGAATACAGGTGTAAGTTATTACGTTTTAGTAAAATAAAAAGTAAAATTAATCCTGAAAACATTTTATTTTACTCATATACATGAAACTCAAACTTTTCAATAGCACGTAAAGTGCTAAAAAAATACAGATTTACTAATACTAATAGACATATACCTTTAATCAGTTTCAATTTATAGCAGCAAAGAATTTTCAAAAAATTCGTTTAATTATAACTTATTTTTGTATTAACTATATATTTTCACCAATATAATGGTTACAACTATTGCTACGCAATGTTATATTCATTGTATTTAAAATCCTTTAAATACTACTAGTTTAATAAAGCCATTAGGAAATTATATTAATTACATAATAGGTGAAGTGTTGGTATGTAAAACATAATGTTTCTTATTAATTTATTTATGTTGTAATTTATGTTAATATAATATTTCAAATAATATTTTCTTATCATTTCGCTGGATACTTACACCTAAACTAAAATCCTCTTTTGTAAATCCATTATATTTTATAAAGTCCGGCTACTATAACTGTGCAGTTATAAAAATTGGAGTATTTAGTACATGAGCATTGAGAACACAATTGTATATAGGAAAACGCTTAAATTACACCATTTTTTATTAATGTAAAGTTAGCGTGGCTAGACTTCAATAAGTAACTTTTTACGATTTACGCTAAAGTGGGTTCATTCTATGTCCAAGCAATAAAGTTGCCAGCATATAAATATTACTTTTTTCGCCTAGGATCACTAAGTATGGCGCTGCTTAGTGTCTTAGTCATTCCCTCTGTTCCTCAACCCTAACGTTTTACCTCTCACCCTAGAGCCTCTTTACTTGTACGTTACTAGTCTGTGTCCTTTTTGTTTGTTTATTGCGGTTATAGGTTACGAATCTAGTTTGGTTCAAGAGTTCTAAGAATATACTTTCAAAATGGATAAAAGCAAAGAAAAAGAGGAACAGAGTATCATGGATAAATCCATGCGATCAGTGTTTGGTGGGTTACAGTTTTTAATACAGTATATGAACAAAAATTCCGTTTAACACTTCGTATTGTTTGTCCAATTTTAGTTGGTAATATACCTTACGAGGCGACTGAAGAAAAATTGAAGGATATATTTAGTGAAGTTGGGCCGGTATTGACGTTTAAACTTGTGTTTGACCGGGAAACTGGTAAACCTAAGGGCTATGGGTTTTGCGAATATAAAGATCAAGAAACGGCGCTAAGTGCCATGAGAAATCTCAACGGCTACGAAATTGGCGGGCGATCGCTCAGAGTGGATAATGCTTGTACTGAAAAATCACGGATGGAAATGCAAGCACTGATGCAAGGTCCTCAGGTAATGAGATCCCTTAGTGCTAATGAGATGTTTTCAAATTTTTAACAACTTAAACATCACAGATATGTAATAGTAAAAACTTTAATTTATTATTATAATTAACATTGATTCTGAGTCCTTTACACTTAATGGGATGTCTGTGCCACCTAAAACAATCTGAATCTTTGATAGTTTCAATTGTATTGACTATATCTACATTTATATTGATCTACATTTGATATACTCAATTATATATATACGAAAGTTTTGGAGTGCATTTGGATTTTATATTTAGGATTTTGATTACCTTTTATAGATCAAATATGTTAGTTATGTTTAAGTCTTTAGCTTATGGCAAGGATCAATATTATAATTTATTGTTGAAATAGTACATTTTAATTTATAGGTAGAAAATCCGTATGGTGATGCAGTTGAACCAGAGAAAGCTCCTGAGGCAATCAGCAAAGCGGTAGCTACGTTACCGCCAGAACAGATGTTTGAATTGATGAAACAAATGAAACTATGTATACAGGTTTGTTTTCAAATTTATAATATGTTCAATAAAAAGTACAGATAGTTTTCAAACTCATTGCATGTTAGCTGCTAGAAACATGCAAGTTAAACTAAAACAATTTGAGACTTTTCTATACAAATCCCAGGGCTTAGGTTCTGTAGGGCTACAGATAATAGCTACAGGTTCAAACGGTGTAAATGATATAATAGTAATTTAAGAGAAGCAATCATGAAAAAAAAATGTATTGTAACTTTTTGTTTTATTTAAATAAAACCTGAGCAAAATTGCTAAATCTGTATAAAAACTGTCCTTCATTTAGTATTTACTGCAATAAAACTTCTTTACTACCATACAATTTAGGTTTTCTTTACACCCTTCAAATAATTGTCCTCTAAAAACTTTATATCTAAATCTCATTTATTTAACTAAATAAACTTAATATTTTTAGGCTAGTAAGGGACAGCCCTTCGTAGTAAATTAACATAATTAATAAAATAGAGAGTGTATTAAAGGATATACTTGTGTGTGTGTTTTTTAACTTACATATACTAACCTTCCAAAAGGTATTTTGTTAGAATTGAACATTTTATTTTAAAATTAAAAAAAAAGGTTTCACCTAGAATACAATAAACCTTTTAATTATTAAAAGTAAGTAATTATATGAAGTATCTTCTTATTACTACGAAAACTATACCTCTTCTACTTACTTCATTAGTTCTGTCTCTGTTTTTTATTTCTTTTAGATATGTGATTACTCATTGCACATACATACTTCATATACCTTCTCTGTACTCTCTTCATCAATTTCATTCAGCGGTTCATACAAATCTCTTTCGCATTCATAAACAGTTTATGAGTTAATTTCATCTGTTAAGATCGTACAATTAATATAGCCCAAAACAATATCCAGCAACAATAAGAGAAATACACTTTACCTGGCATTTCTTTTTAAAAATGTTCATATACATGGTACTTGAATCTACCTTGTTGTGTGCAACATGGATGCGTAAGAGATCTTTTAATCTGAAGAAAGCTATAGAGATGCACTTAGAAGAAGAGAAAACAGTGTTGTTCCTTTCTTTCTGGCCTACTCCTGTAATGATAATTGGGTGTCCAAATTTCATAGTTTTCTTTTTAAATTCTATTTTAAGAAAAAATTAATAGAATAGAATGCTTAATTAATCCATTTATTTCGAGTGCCAGTAATATTAAATCTGAATGCGAAGAATTATTTTATGCCAAAAGTATATGGTTTCTTTTACAAAAGAGTAATAATGAATGTTAAAATTGTTCACAATTTTATTCCCTTTCTCTTCTCAATTGCTTAATTTAAAACCTTAAGAGTAAACATTTTGCTTATGCGGTTAATAAATGTCAAGTATGACAATGACACCTGATTGATAATGCATTGGTAATTGTGTGTTTGTGTCAAATACATGGTAGTGTGTGTAACGTTTTTTTTTTTTATCGATTTAATGTATTTTTTATGCATAATTTTAAAAAACGTATTAGGATTTTTTTTTTTCCTACCTAGCTAATGCTGTTGACCGGAAGGGCCTTTACAGCTTCGAACTTTGTGGGCGAGTGCTGAAGGCACTCAGCCGCATAAGGTAGCTAGCTCAAGGGTTCGAACCTCGGCTTGGGCGCTATCTGAGTATGAAAACTCCCGCGGAATTTTTATCCTAGCTAAACCCTACATTTTTTATTCTTTACATTAAAAAAAAAGGTTCCTTATAGGACCTATGTACCTGCATGTTATGCATGAGTGTGTATGAAGTGTTGTGCATGTAATTGCTCAATGCGTGGGCAGTGTTACTGTATCGCGCTGGCGGCGACGTCAAGAGCCTCCCCAGTTGGGGAACGAGACACGTCTTGGGTCGCCACCTGAGGGGCGTATTAGGATTCTGCACTCCTTCTCTATATAAACTATAAGTGTCCGAAAGTTTATATTCTTCCTTCCGCGCAATTTTCCTAAAAAGGGGTACAAAGTTTTTGCTTCATATATTGATAATCACAATGAAACTATTTTTCTCATTTACAGAATAATCCTAATGAAGCCAGAAACATGCTTCTACAGAACCCACAATTAGCCTATGCCTTGCTACAGGCTCAAGTGATAATGAGAATTGTTGATCCGGCCACGGCAGTGGTAAGTTGTTTGTAATTTAACAACATTGTAGAAAACTAATGTTCACTTTTATTGTTGCTTTTTTTTATATGGACTCTGAAATATCACTGCACTTCATCTTTAAATGGAGTATAGTCTGAAAATTAAAAAAAAAACCCCTAGATCAGAATTTATTGGCAGTTGGTATCATATTAGCATAAGCTAGATATAAATCGACCACAAATATCTACAAAGTATGTAGCTTTGGATATATACATATTTATCTATACTAATAAATAAAATTGAAGTGTCTGTTTGTAATGCAAATGTTCTTTTTTAATTAAATATGTATACAATACCAATACCAAAAATACAATTTTTAACATTTTTGTCTGTCTGTCTATTTGTCTGTTTGTTCCGATTAATGTTCGGAACGGCTGTACAGATTTGAATGAGACTTTTTCTGGTAGATATCTGAAGTTACACCGTGTAACTTAGGATACTTTTAATTTTCGAAAATAATTAGGGACCCGCGTAAAAACTCATTAAAAATTGAATAAAATCCGATTCAATGCACAGTTTTACGGGTAAGTGCTTGAATTTATGAGAAATATATTTACTTTATCTTAATACTAAAGCATTTTTAGAAAAATAATTAGAGGTTCCGTATAAAAAAATTAAAACGCAGTGAAGAACATAAGAAACGCGGGCGCAGCCGCCGCGGAGCACACAGCTAGGATTACATATAAATCTTCTGTACATGTGTGTGTCTAAACTCCTCCTAAACGGCGGAACCGATTTTAACGAAATTTTTTGTGTCCGTTCCTGAGTATTCGAGAATGATTTAGATTTACCATTTGGTCCAATTTAATTTTTCATAAATGAAACGCAATCGAAGTTGTACACACAAACTAACACAAGTCGCACAGCTAGTTCTCTTGTATATATATATATGTATATATATGTGGCACAAG